>CM057451.1:90722500-92073750 GCA_016271365.2 Neoceratodus forsteri
TGCCATTTACCATGACTGGGTGCATATGTTCCCTCATGTTCACTGGCATGCTTCCAGGGACACACAAACAACCCACTTCCTTTCTGGTACTACGTTGCGTATTATTGCTTGCCCTTCTTGGACACTGACTGGCGATGTGCCCAGTTTCTTTACATAATGAACAAACATTTCTTACTTCAGCGAAATCTTTTCTTTGAAACCTGGGGCTAACTGGTTTCGGTGGAGGCAGTGAGGGTTTTAGCTGCCCTGAAGGCACACTTTTCCCTTTCTGTGCTGCCACGCTCACCCCATTTGCTTTCAGAGCAGGTCTGCTCTTGGCATAGTGGCCCGAGAGTTCAGCAGCCTCTTGTACTGTTTTTGGATCACGGTCTTCTAGCCAGATTTTTAACTGTGCTGGGCATGCCCAATGAAACTGTTCTAATAAAATCACATTTTCAATGTTATCAACAGTGTTTGCCTCAATTCCTTCCCATCAACGTTTTAAAAACTGACGTTGTTTCGTGGGTAGCTCCTCGTAGCTCATATCAGGGCTTCTCCTGAGCTTACGGAATTTAGCTCTGTATGATTCAGCAGTTAATTCAAACTTTTTTAAAGTGCAGCTTTTAACTTGCTGTAATCATTGCTATCTTCATTGTCCATTTGACCCAATGCATCTCAAGCTTTTCCGGTAAGTAGCAGGGATAGCTGGAAGCTCCAGGACTCTCTAGGAATTTTAGCCTGAATACAAACTTTTTCAAAAGAATTTAAAAAGGTGTCCATGTCCTCCCCATCCTTAAACTCTGCTATTAATTTGGAGTTCAATTTGTAACCCAGTCCTGCAGTCCCAGTTAAACCCAACCCACTTACCTGCCCTGGTGCTGCTGGTTGGAGTCATAGCTTCTCCAGTTCGCGTTGCCACTGGCGCTCCTCTCTCCTCTCCTCTGCCTCTCTGTGTTCTCACTCTCTCTTCTCCTCTGCCTTTCGCTGGTGCTCACATTCCTCACGGTCTGCCTCCCTCTGTTGTCACTCTGCCTCACAGTCCGCCTCCCTCTGTTGTCACTCTGCCTCCAGTTCTATCCTCCACAACTCAATTTGCAGTTTGAGTACCTCTGGATTCAGGATACTGGTGACCATCCCCTGCTGCTATGGCCCTTCACTGACAGTGGCCCTGCTGTCTGCCTCATTGGCTCGGAACCCCTCACTGGCCGCTAGCCCTTCCAGACTTGAGGTTTGGTCCTTTTCAGTCATGGTCTGTGACTCGCTGCTCTGGGTATCTGCTATCATCAGGGCCTCTGTGAAGTTCTGCTTACTGGCTTTCACCCCAAACGGGACTCCCCTGTCCCCGCACAACTGCTTTAAGAAATCTACCGTGTGCCTGCTGTAGTCGGAAGCCATTTTCTTCTTCCCTCACTACTAATACTATTCTGACTGACACTTCAGAAAAAAAAATTAAATGAGTGGGAACTTAACTGTAAGTCAAGGGATATAGTTCTGTTTCCTTTTGAAATAAAACACTGCCTTTCTTTTTTCCAAGTGAGCTAAACGGTCTCAAGCTGACACACTGTACAATGAAGCTTATACCACCAGACTTTTTATGCCACCGCTGCCAACCAATCTGTCACAAACTCGCTCAGCCGGTCAGCCCTCTACTACCAAAGTGCCAACCCCTGAGCGTATGATTTGTGTACAGTGAACAGAACAAGGTAACCCTCTTGCCTGTTTTGTGGGTTCAAGTCACCTTATTCTCAAGCTCTGGAGGAATTCAAACTGATAACCTCTTGTTAGTGTACCCAATTATCAGGCTCAGATAATTCTGTCTTCGGAGGGCCAGATATCTTTGCCTATAGGCACCCAACCAGGTCTTTCAAATGAACCCTTAGAACTCTAGGCAAGACTTTTGAGAACTCTATCCATTTCCCAGTTTGGTATATCAATAAGCTTAAAATACATTGTCACTTATAACCACTCTAAGCTCTACTTAAATAAAAAGAAATGTCAAGGCACTCCAAGCAGTTTCCATTGTAAAATACATCTTTACTTTAAAATCTCAAAACAGAACAATAAATACAGAACAAATATATCCCAAACACATACAATCTTAAAAACAAAACAGGTTTTTAAAGGTACAAACTAAGCTGTCTTATCCACATAATACTTCTCTCCTATAGTGCTGATGTTGTCCTTCTTCTCTCAGTCAGAAATATTGTTCTGTGTGTCTCTATCCAGGTTCTCTCAGCAATTAAACACAGTTCAGAGCCGGCCTTCAGATGAGGTCACTAACTCCACCTTGGTGTAACAACATCTATATTTTATCTCTCAGGATGTCCAAATAAAATATTAAAAAAAAATAATAGGTGACCTCACTGCCTTTCCTTTCTCAGGTTAACCAGACCAAACCAGTTTGTGCTCTGCTACACATACATCTCAAAAGTTTCTTTGATCTAAGTCACTGTATTCAAAGCAAAAGTGTATTTGCCTTTTTAATCCTGTCTGGACCTTGGAATCTACACCTCAAAGGTCTCTCTGATGTAATTCAAGGGTTCCCCGGGAAAGTATATTGGACCTTCCAAATTCATCTGGGTCCTCTCTTCAATGTCCATTCTGGCTTCTCTCTGACACCCCCCCTCTCAAGTTCTTCCTGACAACTATTGTAAGTCAAAGGATTTTCCCTGAGGGAATTATGAATGGCTAATCTCATTTCCTGGGATGAAAGCAAATTGACAAGGTAATTGCACCCCAGATATCTGCAGTTTAGCTATGTCCTGTCCTTTGAACTTATCCCTGGGGGGGCCTTAATGTGTCAGTTCCAGTAAGACAGTAGTTTTCTCAAACTGACCTTCCCATCACATATTTTATATGTAATAAAAAAATTGATACAGCACTCAGATCTGGCTGTCTACATCACATATATCACTGCTTCCCACAGAAATGTGACACATACACTAATGATGTCATCTGTCACATTTCCTGTGTGTGACAGTGCTGCTGTCACTTTCCACAACATCTAGGTCACGCCCCCCCAATCCCACAACAGCACTACACTGCTGCACATCAGTTCTGCTGACTTACTCACTTTGTCTGCAGCATCAGGCACTGGGTACATCGTGGGGGGATGGGGAAGTTCAATGTGGAGAGGAGCTGCCATACACTATAAGCAAGGAGATTTTTGAAGCAGGAACATGAGTCAACACCTTTCTGGACATTGGGTATCAGTTGTATGTTTCCCAGGCGTGGAGGCTCTTCCCCTATATTACACTGTTGCACAAACACTGTCTCACACTCTCTCTCTCTCTCTCTCTCTCTCCAGCATCAGGGACAGTGTCTGCCGGTACAGTGTTGGAATGTTGGGAAGATCCCATGGGAGTGAGCTATATGTCCCGATCTGGTGTACGCAGCCTCTCGCTGTTCCACTCCCCTGTCACTTGTCTCTCTGCCTCTGTCACTGTGTGCTCCACTACTTCTGCTACAGTCACTGTGCCCCACACCTGGCAGCCCGCAGCACCTTGCATCACTCGGATCACACACAGAATGGGGAATTACATTACCAGGAGGTTCAGGGCTCAGTAAGGCTGCTCACTGACTGAAACTCATACTGATGACTCACCTGACACTCAAGACACAGACAGAGAAACAGACGCATAACGAGATAGACTGCCACAATTCTGCATTACATAGAAACATAGAATTTGATGGCAGATAAGGACCGCTTGACCCACCCAGTCTGCCCATTTCCCTACCTACTGGATAAGCTGCAGATCCTAGTTAACCAGCAGCCTACTTCTTCCTACCCCCACCCACTAGAATGGCCTTATGACTATCCCATGCATGCTTGAATTCCACCGTTTTTGATTCCACAACCTCCTCCGGAAGGCTGTTCCATGCATCCACAACCATCTCTGTGAAAAATACTTCCTCAAATTACCTCTGAGCCGCCTCCATCTTCCAATTGTGCCCCTTGTTCTTGCACACCTCTTTTTGAAAGATGCTACCCTCTTGGACTTTGTTGATTCCCTTGAGGTACTTGAAAGTTTCTATCATGTCCCCCCTCTCCCTCCTTTCCTCGAGGCTATGCACATTAAGCTCCTTTAGTCTCTCTTCATATTGTCTCGTAACAATATCGTCTCTGTCTCACCATCACATTTCCCTGCTCGGTCTGGGGGGATGGGTGCACTCTCTCTCCCCCGCACTCAGCTCCGATTGCCATGATTCCAAGGTTCCAGCCATGCTGACTTTCACTGGCAGTGCTTTCTGTCCTGCAGGAGGTGTTAAAACTGGCAGGCAGGTCACACACAAGAACACTGCAGCAGCAAGACCACTGTTTAATTTTTACAGCTTAATGCTCTAAGAAGCTCTACTGTGCTTAACTTCACTGATTGCACACAGTGCTGTGGGAGCAATTTGTCACTAAACTGCTGTACTGTGCAACAACAACTTGTGCAGACTTCGGATACTTTCTCAGTGTTGACACTGCTGCATGTGGCACAGGGGTAGGTGGTAGTACTGCTGCACAGTTACAAGCTGCACGTTTGATCAGGAGTCTTACTGGAAGTGGGACAGGCGCGTTAAACATCACCTAGAGCATGGGTTTGAAGAAAGGAGCACTCCAGCTGGTCACCATTGATTACCTGCCTGATCACCGCAGTATGGCTGCCTCTCGCCTCAGCAGTTTTTACATGCTGCCGTTTTCCCTTTCCTTTCCTCAGGACTGAACAAGTCATGATGGCAACTTCTCTGAGTCGCACCACCACACTTTATGGCCCTGTCCACACTACACCACTAAAACCCTGTAATGGTTTCAAATCATTACAGACAGTAAACGTTACAGTGTGTCCACACTGCCAGTGAACCATCATGATAATGGTTCGGAACCATCACAGCCGGTCCACATTGTGGGTGATGGGTGATCGTTACAGTCGGTACCCTATCCTAGAATGCAGTCCGTGCTGCACTGAGGGCAATGCAGGGGGTTCACGCTCATGCATCCACACTACAGCTGGTAACGTTACAGAGGCAGAACCGTTTTCATAACTGTTGTTGAAACCACCTCATAAGTGGTTTCAACAACGGTTACGAAAACGTCTCCTGTAACATTACAAGTGTAAACGCAAACCGATGCGGTGAAGGTTTGAACCCTCTGTAACATTACAGAGGGGAGTTTTTCAATGTAGTGTGAAGGGCCTTAGAGACATTCACAGCAACTGTGCATTTACAGGCATTTAAAGTGATTTTCTGAGACGTCACAGATGCCATTTTCACATAGTATGCCATTGCCTCCCATGCTTCAGATGTTGAAGCTGCAATTTGTTTTGTAAAAAAATCCATCATAGTCATTTTTTAATGTTTTATCAGCACTGTGTCCTCCAGTTTTCTGTGTGTAGCCACACCCTCAGAATGATGTCAAACAAGGGAACTGTCACTGTCTAACATACAGCTCCACAGAATTCTGGGTAAGTGAGAAAGTTGTTTAAAGAACTACTGACACCTCAAAGAAAACTTTGAAAAGCGTAATATTTAGGTACAATTTAGCTTGCATTCCATATGTGTTCAATAGATTTCTCCTCCACATTACTCATTACTGAGAAATTTGCATGGAAACATGCTCTATATGCCTTAGAGTTTATCTGCCTCTTTAGCTTACTCCCTACTTCATGTCATGACATCACAGTCTGTTGCCATGATAGTAATTGTGATGTCATAAGCAGAACATTACGATCTCAGGCAGGAAGAAAGCAACAGGAATAGATGAACTTTTCACTAGCAAAGATCCCATTTGCATGCAGATAGTATCAGTAGTAAATAATTGAAAGGAGAAATACAGAACTAATATGAAATACACACTGACCTGTGTCTAAATATTGTTTTGTTAAAGTCATCTTAATAGAGCCAGCTGCTCTTTAAATGTTTGTTAACTCAGAAATGCAGTCCCTTATTTTGGCAGTGGTGACTGCAGTGTAGCACCTACAGTGAAGTCCACCAGGATGAAGAGCAGTTTCACAGTTTCCCTGCATGACAGAGGGATTAACTAGCATTGACATTGCATTGTTTCCTGCAGTAAGTCTACTGCAGAATTCTGCAAAGTTGGGTTTCATCCTGGCAGTCTTCACTGCAATATGTAGCAAGGCACTGTGGGTTCAATAAAGTGTTTTGCAATTTCCTTACTATAAGGCGCAGTCTCATATTTCTGTAGTGGCTTCAAGAAAAAAAACTCTCAAGTATTTATTTTCAAAACAAGGCATTGTGCATATAGTATCTAGCTGGCAAGATTTCTTCACTGAGTGATGTAGTCTCCTGTTTCCGTACTGTAGATGTCTGCTATACCAAGACTGACCAACAGAGGTCTATTAGTGTGTGACATATCTTTACGAAATATGTTTCTTACAGGACAATATGTAACATTGACCAATGCAACACTCGTTTTCTCAAAATAATCAGAATTAAGACAAAGTGTTGTAGTTTTTTGATTGTTTCTATTGTTTCTTATCATTTAAAGGCATTTTAGTTAATGTAGTATAGTTTCTGTAACATTTATTTTTATTTAGGTGTTTATCCTCCCGAGCCCTGGCAGGGGCTTTGGCCCTCTGAGGGAGGGACTCTCCCTCAGGTCCCGCCGCACTGCACTCGCCAACCCTGGAGATTCCCCCACAGCTTGCTCCCCCCCATGGCAGGGCCACGGAGATGGCCCCCTCCCTGGAGACTCAATCCAGAAGCCGGGGTCGGCCCCGGCACAGCAGACCATCATGGAGCCCTGCCAGGCTCCTTTTTTCTCCTGTTTCTCCCGTTCCCCCTCTCTGCCAACGTAATTACATCAGAGCACGCCTCCCGACCCATATTGCCCTACAGTCACCACCAGAGGGCAATCAGCGAGCGGGATGACATCAGACCCTCACCTCGAGAGAGAGAGAGAGAGAGAGAGAGAGAGAGAGGAGAGTAGTCCTCTGGACACTTGATCCTCTCTGCCCCCACTGACCCCTGGCAACCCGGGCTCATTCTCAAACCCTGGTTGCCACTGTGGCACGCAGTGTGGCGTCCAACGCCGCAACCCTCAGTACCACCGGGCCAGCTCAGTTTCTGCAACATTTAAAAGAAAGTTAGACAATATTTTCTTTCTGCTATAAAGTCTGGACATGCAATATTTTTCATGTTTTTTTTTTTTTTTTGCAGGACACAGCTGCCCAAATCAGGGCTGTCCTGCAAAAATCAGGACAGGTGGTAACCCTAAGTTCTTTGTTTCACAACAGTGCTTATAAACTTTGTTTCCCTTGCATGATGTCACAGCTGGGGGTTGCAGCTCTGAGGAAAAAAAAGGGAAGGGTTATGCAAATGAAGCAGAGCACAGAAATAAACGCATTTTTTTCATGGAAAACAGTACTTTTTGGCAGTTTTTAGGAGATTGAATCACAACTTCTACAGATTACTAATCCCATTTGCTATGGCAAAACTCAGAAAATCACTTTAATTCATGGTCACCTGATGGTGTTTGACCACTTGGATTGCTGCTTTCTTCTAACCCATATTATGGGCTAAAAAGCATCTTTTTACTCTGAAACTGGGTTGCTTCAACAAAAAAAAAAAAATAAACTTTTTTCAGAAACTGCCTCCAGCCATGGGTGGTGCCTGCAGCGTTAGGCATCATTACACCCTGGCGGTCCACTATCGGGGTATTTAAGCAATAATAAACCACAACGGGGTGTTGGGTTTGCTGGATTTACCCACACCTGGTGTGGTTTGGTCATGAGTCCACAGGCAGAGTGAGTAAACCACACTAGAAGTGGTAATCCCAGCATAACCCACACCCTAGAGTGGTTTATTGTGATTTAGTTTTTGTGAGATAAAAAAGTAAAGAAAAAGATTTTTTTTTTCATTTTAAATCATTTTTATTTAATTTGTTGCTGCGCAAGGTAAAATAGTTCTGTGTTTCTAGGTTGAATCTGAGGTGCACACAATCACTGGAAGCTTTTGCTTGCAGTTTGTTTTTGTAATTTCTTTTTTTTTATTATTATTATTTTAATTAGTACTTTATCAGGTTTTTTCCTTTTTTCTCCCCTATTCCCGGGACCCCAGCATATGGTCATTGTGCGTGTGTGGAGGCGCATGCACGGCCCATGACGCTGGCTCACCCCTTTTGCCCCTTCCCATTGCTAGTGCCGGAGCTCTCTCCAGTCAGCGCCGACATCCGTCCTCCACCGGGTGGTGGCCAATGGCTGAGAAGCCCCAAGTCCCTTCCAAGAGAAGAGAGCTGCCTTGCAGTAGCTCAATCTCGCTCCTCACCCTCCCCCAGCCAACACACAACAAGCCGGGCTCATTCCCGAACCCAGGTGGCTGGCACAGCGCGTGGTGTGGAGTCCAGTGCCTCAACCCTCAGCGCCACCAGGCCGGCTTTTTTTTTTTTTTTTTTTTAAACATTTGCAGTATCCCTTACTGGACCCTTTGATGCTGGGGGTTAGCCTGGAGAGACAGCATGGTGTGAGTGGCTCCCCTATTTGAGTGAGGCAACAGATGATGAGAGCAGTGAATGGTGACAGTACTTCAGAACCGGGAGCAAGACAGAGTGAAGCGGAAGCAAGAGAGTAAAGCGGAAGCAAGAGAGTAAACAATGAGGGAAGTTCAGAAGCAGCAGAGAGAGTGAGAACATTTGCATTTCTTAAGTACTATTCCAAAAAATCAATATTAGAAGGTAATAGTTGTAGTGAATAGCAGGAGTGGTCCAGAAGTTTTGAAATATGAAGTCGACATGCACATGCTTGCAGTTATGGCTTCAGTTTTCAAAAATAAGATTAAACATGTTTCGGCACTTGTTTTAATAGCGCAGTGACTTTCTGCTACTGAAGACACTATGGGATTGTGTAAAACTGGTTTTAAGGATGTGTGATTTCAAAGTTTGTATAAGAAAAAGGACACATTTTGCTGTTTCCGGGGTCAGTGTGCTTTTCCAGAAGGTAGTGATGCTCCCAGTTGCTGTTTTTTCGTTTGTGTTTTTTTTTGGGGGGGGGAATTACAGTGACGGAGCCGACCCTGTGTGCACCCCCAAGGGAACTGCCAATGTTTTACATACAGCAACAAGGAATTCTGGGTAATTTATAATGTTGACTTAAATGTGCCTTACCCAGAAGTACAGACTTAAATGTTGGTAGTGGTGAGTACCTAATATGTAAATGTCCATAGCAAAGTACTGTAAACATGATGGTAGTTTCTAATTTCCTTACTGTGAGATGCAGGCTCATATTTCTGTAGTGGTGTCAACGCTATCAGCTCTTGTATGTTTATTTGTAAAACAAGGCATTTTGCATACAGTATCTAGCTACAAGACTGCTATACTGAGACATGTAGTCTCCTATTTCTGCAGTGAGCACAGCAATATAATAGCTTGTATACTAATTTACATAGTGAGGCATTGTGGATACAGTACATAGCTGATTTTTCTATCTAAAACTAAAAGCTGTCAGTGTCCCTTTAATAACTTAGTTTCCCTGATATGATGTCATAGTTGGGATTGCAACACTTAGAAAAAAGGGATGGGTTATGCAAATGAAGCAGAGCACAGAAATAAAAGCATTTTTTTGTGGAAAACAGCCCTTGTTACGCCTTGGATATTTTGAGGATGCATAGCAAGTTTTCATTGTTGTTTTACTTGCATTACTTCTGCACTTACTGCTGCCATTTACTGTTGTTGTGTGAAGCTGCGGGGGAACTGGAGGGGAGATTGGTTTCCCTTCTGTATCACTCTTTTTGGATTTGGGTTAATAGCACTTAATAGAAGTGCATGTATTCTTCCTTTATATTCTACCTGATGGACATTACCCTGGCCTTTGAAGCAACTGGCAATGTTGGAATTTTCTGGACTGGTGGAGATTAAAGTGATTTTCTGAGTTTTGCCATAGCAAATGGAATTAGTACTGTAGTAGCTTGTAGGGGTTGTGATGCAATCTCTTACCAGTCAAACTGTCAAAAAGTGCTGTTTTCCCTGAGAAAAAATGCTTTTATTTCTGTGCTCTGCTTCATTTGCATAACATGCCCCTTTTTTTCTATGTGCTGCAATCCCCAACTGTGACATCATGCAAGGGAAACAAAGCTTCTAAGCACTTTTGGGAAACAGAGATATGTTAAGGTTACCACCTGCCCTGATCTTTGCAGGACAGCCCTGATTTGGGTAGATGTGTCCTGCAAAAAAAAAAAAAAAACATGAAAAATACTGCATGTCCTGACCCTACAGTAGAAAAAAATATTGTGTAACTTTCTTTTAAATTTTGCAGAAACTACAATATGATAAGAAACAATAGAAACAACCAAAAAAATTACAACACAGTCTAAATTCTGATAATTTTGAAAAAATGGGTATGTTGCATTGTACATTGTAACATATTGTCCTGTAAAAAAACATATTTCAGTTAGAAATGTCCCACTCTGGGCTTCTTAAAAGGTGGTAACCCTAAGAGACCTCTGTTGGTCAGTCGTGGTATAGCAGACATCTGCAGTACCAAACCAAAAGACTACATCTCTCAGTAAAGAAATCTTGTCCGCTAGATACTATATGCACAATGCCTTGTTTTGAAAATAAACATTTGAGAGCTTTTATTCTTGAAGCTACTACAGGACTATGAGACTGCACTGCACAGTAAGGAAATTGCAAAAAAATGTATTGAACCCACAATGCCTTGCTATAAGTCTCTACATATTGTAGTGAAGCCTGCCCAGACGAAACCCAACTCCGCAGAATTCTGCAGTAGAGTTACTGTAGGAAACAATGCAATTTCAATGGTAGTTAATCTGTTTGCCATGGAGGGAAATGAAACTGCTCTTCATCCTGGTGGGCTTCACTGTGCTTGCTATACTGCAGTCACCACCGCCAAAATAAGGGACTGCATTTCTGAGTAATGAACATTTAAACACATAATTTACCCAGAATTCATTGGTGCTGTTTGTAAAACAGTGACATTTCCCTTGCAGGACATCATTCTGGTACGTGGTTGTACACAGAAAATTGGAGGATGTAGTGCTGATAAAACATTTTTTTTACAAAACAAATGCAACTTCAACATCTGAAGCATGACAGACAATGGCATACTATGTGAAAACAGTATTTGTGAAATGTCAGAAAATCATTTTAAATTATTACTTCGCCAACCTCCCACCCTACTCCTACTGTATGAGATTGCAGGGCCGGAGTTTTGTTTCCCCACTAAGATGGTATTAGGAATTTCACCCAACTTGTATGTGATGTCCTGCATAAGTATGTTTTCTGCATTTATTTCCTTTGAATAATAGTAAACAATTTTTTTTTTTTGAAATGGCCCTTTTTGGTTATTTTTAATGGTAGGATACTGATTCATAAATACCTACTGAGTACTTTGTCCATACATCCAGAAAAATCATTCTAAACTTTGACTTTGTTTTTAGCAAAAAACCATTCTCCCAGAATACTTGTGATCTTATTTTATTTTCATAGCTTACAAATCACAATGCCCTGTAATACAAGGGCAGCCAAAAATTCAACAATTGGTGTTCAGCCAATGTTGTAGTTACATGGTTTCTCTACAAGAAGATTCCAGGCATCCATTTTGGTTCCATTAATAGAAAGCTAATACCTCTATTTATGAAAAAGACCTTATTTGTTTATATAGTGGGGACCAGACTTTTTTTTTTTTCTTTCTTTTGTTAGCTCTCAAAATGCAGGAAACACACTAGCTCTGCTGTTCAGCCAAAACTAAGGACTGAATATAGCAACCTCTGCATTAGCTGCTGTATAACAAGGAATGGGGGTTGAGTCAACATGCTGAGATGTATGCTAATTAAATCATGTCACATGACTCTATTAGTTTAGAGGTATTTCAGGCATGATTCATCACCAGTATAATTGTGTGTTTCTCTGTAGCGCTGCACATTGTCAATGGGTAATCGTAACAAATGGGTATAGTGCACCCCTACCAAGGGAATGGCACAGCCCAAGCTTTAGAATGTTTGGCATACGCGGATTCCATGCTGCAGCAACTCCCTAGTTAAACTGTGCCATTCAAAGGGGACTGAACTACTTTTCTCTTCTCTCAAGAATTTCAAGTTGCAGTATTTCAAGCAGGGCCGCAGTAATGGGGGGGAAGTGGGGAAGTTGTCCGGGGCCCCGAGCTCAGGAGGGGCCTACCTGAGGAGCTGGCATTACCCTTGTCATTAGCTGGTTTGGGAAAAAGGGGCCCATTTCCATTGACTTGTCCTGGGCTCCAAAATTCATAGCTGCAGCCCTGATTTCAAGACTTCAATTGCGGCTGCAGTTCTGCACTGCAAGTAGGGGATGCCTGTTTCAGGAAGCACCCCTAAATTAAAATCATTCCTGTTAAGCTGTGGCTTTCCAATTGAATAATCTACCTGTTGTCTTTTGAGGGCATATGCTTTATTCATCTGAACAAACTGACACAACAATGAGCTTTGGAGAAATGGCCACAGCCATGTGTTTATTAATAAACCAATTATCCATATATACATTCGCTTCAGCATGATGTGCGTAACTAGGTAGCCTTGGAAGGAATCTAGCTCACCATGGAGCACTAGATCGTTGATGGTCAACCCTCCCTCCCAGGGGAGGGCTGCCTTACCATCAACCAGGACCCCGCGAAGGCAACAACCTCCGGGACATGAGGGATGGCTCTATGACTGGCTGTGACTTGCTCCTCCCCCATCAGAGGATCCACCATGCCACGGGGCACTGCCCGAAGAGGGTGCCCTCCAGACTCCATCCGTCAGGCCCACTCTCCTGTCAGCCTCAGGGAGATCTGGCTGGTCAAGACACATGATCCCCTGTTACCCCCTCCCATAGCATTCCAAGACTACCAAGCCGCCACAAGGTGAGTTCTCGCTAACTCACCCCCCACAAGCACCTCATGTTAATACTCTTGCCATTGCCTGCTGTACGTCATTCAGAAACAGGTCTATTCCTTCCTCCAATAGAGGTACACCATCCCTTCTATACAGATCAGGCTTTTTTACAGACAATTCCAGGTGCATTGCTATGGACCCCCCCTCCATGGAGTCCATAATCAGTCTCATGGCTGCGTTCTGCAGCCAGAGCACCTTTTCTATTGCCTTAATGTTCCAGGCGTGCCGCCACTGCTGCCACTGCACCATATTGGACCAAATTATATGCACCTGGGGCCACCATTGCTTCACTCTTGCTATGTCCTGCCTGACCCTCTCTTTAAGCTCTCT
Organism: Neoceratodus forsteri; assembly: GCA_016271365.2. NCBI lineage: Eukaryota > Metazoa > Chordata > Ceratodontiformes > Ceratodontidae > Neoceratodus > Neoceratodus forsteri. The sequence goes on from CM057451.1 coordinate 90,735,671, forward strand.
CGCATGTATAACCCCTAGATCATCTCCCCCCAAATGAATGACTAAAACATTAGGATGCAACCTCTCTTGAGCTTTTGCTTGCAGTGTTGCCAGTAACTCGTTCCAGTGCATCCTGCGCTGTACCAACCTATGCAACCTTTGCCCTCTCGGGTGCCAGGAACAGGTTTTTTCCTCCAGGATACTACCTCACCCTGAGGGTCGCCCAGTGGATGTACGAGTGGCCACAAATCCAGATCTGCTCTGCTCGGGCCGCAACACCTGTCCAAACAAAGCAAGAGAGAGTTATAACATGTGTGGTCTTATGTACCTTTCAAAAGCTTGTGACTTCCATCTACCCAAAGTCTGTATTGTCCTATCTGATAAGCCCGCTGCCCTGGCATGCGATGCTGTGCCAATCCTAAAGGAGTGAGTGTTGTAGTGTTCTGCAGGGATGCCCAACTGTCGCAAGGTCTTCTGCAACACGTGCCTAAACTGGTATACTGTTAGGGGGCCACCACCCCCATGACAGAAGAAGGCCCCCCCCATTGCCGGGTGCTGAGTTATATAATCCTGTACCCATGCTCCCACATCCCACTGGAGCCTGTGGGGCGCCGTTAGTCGGTGGCACTGCCTATGGGCAAGCTGGTCAGTCTTGCTCTTTTGGATGTGAACAAAGACTCCAGATGTTGTGACCTCCACGTTGGCCTCTGCCAGCACTAATGGTCTCCCAGTGGCCTTGCTGACCTGCACGAGCTCCGATACCCGGAATGCCCACAAAATGCTACCAAGTACGCTGTCCGGAACAGCCTTGTCTCATCAGGGGATGAGCATACCTTAGGCAACTCCTCCCAGATCTGCTTAAATATGGCAGGGCTGATAGGGCGTCTGTTGTCCGTACCCCTCGGGACTGCCCGCACCCAACCTCTCAGCATCTTCCGGAGGGCAAATGCCCTCGTGGAGTCAGGAAAGCCCCTGACTTTCTGAAACCAGGCAATGCCAGCCATGTGCTGCTTGACTGTTGCCTGGGTGGCCTCCACCCATTTTTTGATCAGTGTGTATTCACGCAGCTGTGCCATTAGGATCGGCCATGTCATTGCCCACCCTTGTGCGTATTGCACTTCCAGAAAACAGTTGACCCCCCTCTGGTACGCTATTCACATCCTAGGTGCTAGGGCATTCTCAATCAACTCTCAGGCCTCCGGGTTATCAATTCCCATAGGAATGGCTGGACTTCCCTGGGCTGTAGGTCTGCCACTGGTGCCAATTCTCAGAATCTCTGCCACTGTAATCAAGAAAGAGCATCAGCGATGCCATTTTCAATACCTGGTACATGTACTGCCTTAAAGTTGATATTCAACATCAAACACTTCAGGACAAACACCCGCATGAGATTGTCCATTTGGCCCTTGCCCCCCAATTGTTTGTTTCTTGCATACCCCACTCCAGTGTTGTCAGACCTGAATGTGATGTGCTTGTCCCTCAGCACATCCCCCCAGACCACAAATGCCATGACAATGGGGAAGAATTCCATCACCATTATCTGCTTCGTAATGCCTTGTCTTATCCACTCTGGAGGCCACTGCCCTGCACACCACTTCCCTTGCAAGTAAGCCCCGAAGCCCAGGCCCCCTGAGGCATCTGTGAAGAGTTCCAATTCCTCACTGGACACTGGAACCAGCCACAGTGATACCCTGTTGAAGCATTGCAGAAATGTCTGCCAAATGCCTAGGTCCTCGTGCATTGCCACTGTGATGCGGATTCTGTGGTACAGTTTTGTACAGCCCACCTCAACGCCCACCAGGTGCCTCATGAATGTCCTGCCCATAGGCATTACCCGGCAGGCGAAGTTGAGGTGGCCCACCAGTCGCTGGAGCTCCCACAACGTAACTTTAAGTGCCCTCATTGCAGAGTCCAGCCAGCTGCTCAAGGCTGCCAGCTTGTCTTGGGGGAGCCAGAACACTTGCTCGCTCATCTCAATTTCGATCCCCAGGAAAGAAAGCCTGTGCATGACCCTTCCATCTTGTCCTAGGCCAGTGGTACACCCAGCTCGGCACACACCTCAAGGAATGATGCCATGATAAGTGCGCATTGCCCCGCCCTCCCCCACAAACAGAAAGTCATCCAAGTAGTGCACCATGTGGTTGATTTTGGCTTTCTGTACCATGGCCCAGTGCAGAAATGTGCTGAATTGCTCAAAAACCGCACACGCCACTGCACACCCCATGGGCATGCAGTTGTCAATGTAGTAGTACCCATCACATTTCATGCCCAGTAGCTCCCTATCTGCCAGGTACACCGGCAATAGGTGAAATGCTGATTCTATATCATTCTTCCCCAGCAGTGCCCCTCGGCCCACCTGTCGCACCACCTCTACTGCACTGTTGAACGACGTGTAATACACCGTAGTGTCGACTGGGTTAATGTAGACATTGACCGAATCCTCTTCTGGGTATGACAGGTGATTTATCATTCAGAACTCACCCGGCACCTTTTTGAGGACTAAGCCAATGGGAGACACCCTGAAGGGTGGGCAGGGGGGGAAGTGAAGGGGCTGCTGATCTGACCCACGGCCAGCTTCTTCCATAGTTTGCCCTGCACGACCTCTGGTCGCTCCTTGTCAGAACGCAGGTTGTCCACCTCATATGCCCTCCTTGGGCCTTGGTAAGGTATATGAAACCCCTTCCTGAATCCTGCTGCCAAAGAGCAAGCGGCCACCCTGTCTGGGTAGTTGACCAACCACCCCTCAATATTACTGGCCTTGACCGGTGTTGGCAGCCTTTGTCCCTCTTTTCCGAAAGGGGCCAAAATTGTTGGCCTTCCCTGCCCCCGCCTCTGTCGCTTTCCCACGCTGTTGAAATGAGTGTGGTTTCCCTAATGTCATGCACTTATGCTTGTATCTACAACACTTAGTCTTGCATGATCCCTGGTTGTAGCTGAAACAACACCTTTTTCCGCCCCCCCTTTCCCCCATTACTCCCCTTGATAGCCTTTCTTCGGCGATGGGGGGGGTGCCTCACCAGAAAGCCACTGTCTGTATGTTGGACCCCTCCCCCCAAGTCTATAATCCACAGCAGTGGGAGGTCCAAGACCGCCCAAGACCATGCCATGTCCATCTACTTTCTCCTCCGATACTCCTCATCATATTCTAACCACCCTCCATCTGCGTGCATGGTCATTATCTTATTAAAGTAGACCCACAGCCCGTCAACTCTCCCCAGGCTGCCCTGGGTGAGGATCCCTGCATAAACTGTGAAGCCTGCTGCTCAATTCTCCCATGTCCACTGCACTGTTGTTTTGTGCTTCTGCTTGACTGCATCATCCCCATCCTTGTCCTTTTTATCCTCTTCCGGCTCTTTAGGCTGATTCAGCAGGGCAAAGACGTCAACGTATTCTCTGTTGATGATTTGCTGCCTCACCTTGTCCGGCAAGTGTGACCCATTGGGTTCTGCCAGGGATAGAAAACTCACTACCCCTTGCTGCCTTAGTATTGGTGGTGGCGGCAATGCCACTCCTGTTCCAGTGTCCCTGATCCTTGCTGCGGCTGGGGCCACCTGGACCACTCCTGGCCGAGCCCTATTCTGGTCCGCCAGTAACTCCAGCAGCTGGTCAAGCTTCTGCTCCACCCCTGATTGGCCCGGGCTGCCCACTGGAGGCTGTATGCTAGGCTCCCCCAACCCTTGGGGTATCGCCATGGTCACACCTCTGAGCCCTGCCGCTGGCTGGCTGACCCAACCACCAAGGGCTATCTGCTGTGGGACCCATGGCCCGTTACTCCCAGATGGAGAGTTCACTTGTGGCAGGACAGGTGGACTATGTCCCAGTTGCTCGGGAGTCTGCAAGCTCACCTGCGGCAGTGCTGGCTGGCCCTGTGGAAGGCCCCTCAGCATGCCCAGGCTTATGGGTGCTGATGCCACTGTTTCTGTCCCTTGCCCTGCCAGCACCTTCTCCATGGCATCCCACTCTCTACCTGTTTCTGCTGACACCCCCTGTTTCTTTTGTGGGCAGCCCCGCTCCTAAGCAAAGCCTTCAGCTCATCAGCTCAAAGCTGGTCTAACTCAGGCATACTCACTACTTGGTCCGCTACCACTGCTCCCTGATTGACCCTCTTCCTTTGTGGCTTTTCCTGAGGAGGAGCAGGAGGGTGCACCAGCATCTCATCTGGAATGGGCATCGGCTTCTCTGGCTCTGGCCCTGACGTGCCCGGCATCCCTGCCGGAGTCACAGGTTCAGCCGACTGGGTCAGCAATGCCAGGGTTACCAGCTGCTTCCCCAGGTTGGCCTCCTCCTGGTTCTTGGGTTCTGGCAGGGGCAGCAGCTCTGCAGGGCCTGCACCCCCTCTCACCCTGATCCCTGAACAGTGCTTCCCACCATACCTTACCCTTGCCTCGGACGAGGGCAGCCAGTTGCTGTTCCAGGTCTCAGCTCATCTTCGCAATATGCTGCTCATACTCTGCAATCAAAACAAAACACGGCCACTCTCCCCTTGCTGGCGCTTAAGCTTATGCTGCTCTGGTGACCTGGGACAAGGAGGAATGATGAGGAATTCCTCCTGTGCAGCCCCTCTTAAGGGCTTAGCTCCTCTCTGTCCCTGGCCACAAGCTCCCTCCGCCCTGGGAAACCTATCCCCCCAGTCCCTTCTGGGTGGTCCTACCTGGGTCCCTATTGTTTGTCCTGGTGTCCCCAGGCCATGCCTCTAGACAAAGCCCCACCTGCTGTGACACCTTGCAGGCTCCTCCATTTTCTCATACCCCGGTGTCAATTGGGAGCCACTTCTGCCTTGCTAGGAAAAGAAAAAGGTGCCATAGGTAGGTACAATTTTATTTATTGGGAGTGTAGGGTCTCTGGAGGGGGTTCTTCGAGTCAGTTCCTTTAGCCCGCCCCTCATCCAAGCCCGAGGTTTTGTGTTTGTACTTTTATACAGCTACTGTGTGATTTTGGTACTTTTGGGAGGTGTTTTTGGTGATTTACCACCACAGCCTCTGTTTTTTCTGTGTGAACAGCCGACAGTAGGGCTGGGTGCGCTCTCCTTCAGTTAGGCTTCTTGCCATTTCTAGAGCACATGCCCATAGTGCGCGCATTTGTGCAGCACTAATCCCGTTTGCGCATTGCAATTCCCATTGAATTGCATTGCGCAAGCATGCGCATGTCTGCGCAAGCGCGCTAACGCGCGAGGGCACCTGTTGGGAGCATGCACATTCATTCTAACACTTTTTTAGCATGCTAACTCAGTATTACAGTTGCCTTTGCTGTCTGTAGCCCAACAAGCAAATGGGCTAATAATTATTATATTATTATGGCTTATACATTCAGCAGTTCTGGGTTTGATTCCCATGACAAGACAACCCTGTAGGGAATTTTAGCCCCGAAAAGATATTGGGGCTAAATATTATTTTTTTACCTCACAATTGTTATTTGGCATAATTATATTTCTCTTTGGCACCATGACTTAGTGGAGATAATTAAATTTCAAGTAGAAAACAGGAAGTTATTATCCCTCTGTACAGACAGCTGGTGAGACCCCATCTGGAGTACTGCGTGCAGTTCTGGAGACCCAATCTCCGCAAAGACAAAGACAGGATGGAAGCTGTCCAGAGGAGGGCAACTGAAACGGTGCAGGGTCTGCACTGGAAGACATATGAAGAGAGACTAAAGGAGCTTAATATGTATAGCCTCAAGGAAAGGAGGGAGAGGGGGGACATGATAGAAACTTTCAAGTACCTCAAGGGAATCAACAAAGTCCAAGAGGGTAGCATCTTTCAAAAAAAGAGGTGTGCAAGAACAAGGGGCACAATTTGAAGATAGAGGGGTGCGGCTCAGAGGTAATTTAAGGAAGTATTTTTTCACAGAGAGGGTTGTGGATGCATGGAACGGCCTTCCGGAGAAGGTTGTGGAGTCAAAAACAGTGGTGGAATTCAAGCATGCATGGGACAGTCATAAGGCCATTCTAGGGGGTGGGGGTAGGAAGAAGTAGGCTGCTGGTTAACTAGGATCTGCAGCTTATCCAGTAGGTAGGGAAATGGGCAGACTGGGTGGGCCAATCGGTCCTTATCTGCCGTCAAATTCTATGTTTCTATGAAACGATGTTAGAGAGGTGGCAAAGGCAATATGAGAAAAAAAGGGCTTTCAAGACATATAAAAGAACACAAGGAAAAGACGACAAGGAGGTATATAGGGAAAAGCTAAAGGTGGCAGGGCAGATAATCAGGAGGGTGAAGGCAGATACAGAGAAGATAGCAATGGAGGCCAGGAGAGGAGACAAAAGATTCTTCAGGTACATCAGCGAGAGAAGGAAAAATAAGCACAATATAATGAGACTTAAAGGGGAAGGGATGAGCTCGCAGAGAGGGACTCAGAAAAAGCAAACTTGCTAAACAGTTATTTCTGCTCAGTGTTTACGGTTGAAAGGAAGGGACATGGTCCAAAATTAAAGGGGAGAGGCAATGAGGGTAGGGAGGTGGACAAAAGCCTGTTCAAGGAGAGCAGGGTATTGGAGGAGCTGGGGAAGTTAAGGGTGGACAAGGCAATAGGTCCGGATGTCCTTCATCCCAGAGTGCTTCGAGAACTTAGGGAAGAGCTGGCACAACCTCTAACGAGGCTGTTCAACCTATCATTGGACACGGAGGGTACCAGGGGACTGAAGAAAGGCGGATGTAGTGCCAGTACACAAGAGCGGAGGAAATGAGGAGCCGAGTAACTATCGTCCAGTCAGTCTTACATCAGTGGTAGAAAAGGTTATGGAGGCACTCCCAAAGGAGAGGATAGTGGAATACCTGGTAGAAAATGGGCTACAGGATGACAGGCAGCACGGGTTCACAGAGGGAAGGTCATGCCAGACGAACCTCATCTAATTCTTTGACTGGGTGACAAGGGAGTGTGATCAGGGAGTGGTGGTGGATGTGGCCTATCTGGACTTCAGTAAGGCCTTTGACACCATCCCTCACAGGAGGCTGGTGAGCAAGTTGGGCAGTCTAGGGGTAGGGGAGAAAGTATAAAATTGGGTGGAAAACTTGCTTGGAGACAGGAGTCAAAGAGTGGTTGTAAATGGGGTTCATTCCAGGGAGGACAAAGTGACAAGTGGGGTACCCAGGGATCAATATTGGGGCCACTACTCTTTAACATTTATATTGGGGATATTGTGGAGGAACTAAATGGGAAGGTGAGTCTGTTTGCAGACGATACAAAGATCTGCAATAGAGTAGATACACCAGGGGGAGGGGATGGATAGCATGAGAGAGGACCTGTTAAAGCTAGAGGGGTGGTCAAAGAGTTGGTAACTGTGATTTAATGTCAAGAAGTGTAGAATAATGCAAATAGGCCACAAAAACCCAAGGTCTGCATACACACTAGGGGGAGAGAAGGTTGTGGAAATGGAGCAGGAGAGGGATCTGGGGATTATTATTTCAGACAACCATAAAGTGGCAAACCAGTGCAACAACGCAGTTGGAAAAGCAAGCGGTATGCTGGCATGCATAGGAAGGGGTATCACCAGAGGAGAAGGGAGGTGCTAATGCCCCTATACAGGTCAATGGTCTGACCCCACCTAGAGTGTGTGGTACAGTTCTGGAGGACTCACCTACAGAGAGATATTGATAAGATGGAAAGGGTCCAGAGGAGGGTGACCAAGATGGTGCAGGGTATGCAACATAGGACATATGAGGAGAGGATGGAGGAGCTTCACCTTTATCCACTGGAAACCAGCAGAAAGGGGGCAGTATGATTGAAACTTTTAAATACCTGAAGAGAATTAACAAGGTGAGGGAATGGAGTATATTCAAGATGAAAGACAATCCAAGAACTAGGGGGCACAGCTTGAAGCTGGAGGGCAGTCAAGTCAGAGGAAATAAGAGAGGGTACTGCTTCACTGTGTGGGTGGTGGGCCCCTGGAATGGGCTGCTGTAGGGGGTGGTTAAGGCATCAACTGTGGGGGGGGGATTCAAGAGTGCATAAACAAGAGAGGGAGGGATAGATACCCTGACGGGAAAGAGGGGAAAGGAATTTATGGGGTGGGGGAGGACATGGAAGTGGGGTGTACAGTGGTGGAATAAGGGCTACCTATGGGGAGGGAACAAGGGCAGAATAGATGGGCCAATGAGGTCCTTTTCTGCTGAAAAATTTCTATGATTCTATTATGTAAGACCTGCAAAGAGGATGATGAGGCCCTTCCCCAAGGGTTCCTTTTGCCCTCACTGTGTTGCTCAGCACCCCCCAGCCGGTCCTCCATCCTGAGGAGAGGGAGCACTTGGTTATTAATTGGCAGTGGCAGCAGAATTGCGCAGAAATTACCTCTGTGGCTCCTGATGAGCTTGAGCCCCGATGTCCTGCAGGACATCCACGCAGATACTCGAGACCCAAATAGGGCCCCTGAGGTTGGGGGGGGGCCTTCCAGGCACGTCCAGGTTCGGCTTAGTGAGCTTAGGCTGTGATACTGATGTGCAGGCAGCCCCCGATCCTGCCTTTTTGAAGGTCAGGATGATGAGTACGAGGATCTTGGGGAAGTTTCTGACCTTAACTTAACTTTAAAAAAAAGAAAAAGATAAGCCCTTGTCTTGTGGAGACGGCAGATGTCAGTCCGTCTCTGCATCTTTCTTCGGCTACTATGTGACCAAAATTATTGAGCAACATTGAGCAGGTGTGGATCAGGACAATGTTTTCCCAACCATGACATGGATCTTCCTTTTTTAAGGAAGAGGTCTCATGGGTGGGAAGCATCTCCACAGAAGACAAGGATGTTTGTATTTCTGAAAAGACACCACCCTGCCTATAGAAGGCTCTGGCCCTAACAGTCTTTCATGTTAAGCGGTGAACACCACGTACAGGAGGTATTTCGCCTCTATCAGCACACAACAGTTGTACATCTTATCCTTCTTTATTGGCCAGAGCCTTCAACATATGGGTCACTACCCCGGCTAGTTTTGTTCCTCCTTTCTGAAGGGGTGAGTCTTTTTGTGATTCACGGCCATGGTTCCACCTTCCAGGTGGTTATTCACTGGAGAATTTTGTGTCAGACCACTCGGTCTACTTCATTATTTTTGACTATGAAGGCCATGTGGCTTGTCATTGAGTCTGGTTAAACTTTATAAGCAAACCTGTTTAACATTACCTTTAGGGAGGTCTATGGTTTGATTCCACCCTGGATACTATAAAAAATGTGGTGAAAAGGGTTTTCTCCAGTGTCAAACAACAGCACAAGACTACCATAACCCAATGGAGTCAAGGTAAGAGTCAGCACAGACAGTTCCGTGGGGGGTTCTGTTCCTTCGGAAATTGACTCCTGAGAATGGAGGATCCTACCCAGGTAACAAGGTTACAATATCAGAGGAGCACTGGCAGGCACTGTGCAGGAGGCCCATCACTACATGCATGGTGCATCACAAGAGAGCACGTGGCCCATCCCTGACTCCATTTCTTGGTGGTACATTACTGGGGTTTTTCTCAAGCTAGGCCAGAACAATATCAGTCGCCTTATTACGGGTCACTTCTCTGCTCCAGTTTCAAGGGCAGCAAAAAGGACAGAAGTCGTTAGAGTTCCTGGCTCCCTTTTTTTTTTTTTTCTTTTGTGGCCATAGTACAGTCCTGCTAATCATCGAGTTCAGGGGTCCTGTTGGTTTTATTTTATGGTCCACAGAAACTTAGGGAGTTGTCAGGCCCATTCTAAATTCAAGCACCTGAACAGGTTTTGCTCCACAAAACTTTCAGGATGAAGCCCCGGAGGTCAATCACTGGGCTGCTCAGTCAAGCATTTTTTTAAGCCCCAATACATCTGTAGGATGCCTGCTGTCACATTCCCTCCATCAGACCTACTCAGAGTATCTCACGTTTTTAATACTGGCCCAGCCCTCCAGCACTGGGCATATCTTTTCTCCTGAGCTTCAGCACCTTGGAGTTTCTTGATGGTGTTTGTAGTCCTGGTGGCTTAATGTCTGTCCTGATGGAATGACCTGCTTATTCATGCACTGACATCCTTAGCAAGAGTTCGGTACTCAGCACTCTAGAGATACCATAGTCGTATGGCTAAGGGTGAACGGGGAGAACAGCTCTCCAGAGCCGTCTCAGACTTTGGAATGTCTGGTGGTTATTTTTCGGCACAAAATCAGGAAAGGTTTTGCCTCCTTTTTTCTCAGAACGTGGTCATTGTCAGCAGTCCACTGGCTCACTGCAGTTTTGGCCTCAGGATACACAGTGATAGTTTAATCCTGTGGGCTTACTTCCAGATGCAGCCTACTCAATGGGTCTACTGTAGACCTGGGATCCCTCACCGGAGGATTATCAGCCAGTTTTTCCTTTTACCCCTCAGCTTCATCACTCCCTGAGTTGGTGAGTGTAAGTGCAAAATCTGAGCAATTTCCACTAGAACTTCAAGAGTTAATTCTCACGACAACTGTCAGCCTAGACCAGTAGTTCTCACATACTGTCATAGTGAGCCTCCCCCAAGACCTGGAAAAGATCTTGAGCCCCCCCCAATATAGAAATAATCTTGGGCCTCCCCATAGTTTGAACAATTATCGTACTTAGCACAACATAGGGAATACGGTGACACTCCTTTGAGTGGTTGAGTTTATTCTCATTTTATTAAACTTATTATTCTCCATCTGTATAAGCCCCTCTCCATGTCAGCCTACTCATTCCACACTTCTGGGTTTTGGACCCTATTTACTGCACCCCTTGTTGCAATATCTCCATGCGTCAGATTGCTTTCTTTGTCAGTATTACCTTGTTCTTAAACACCTTCTCAGGGACCATTTTGTTTTTGTCCTGCTCTTGCTCCTAGTACCTCTCAACCTAGCCTTTGCATTTGTGCTTTTCTGCAGCCAGTATAATGGGTCAGTTGTTACCTTGTACCTATTCATTTGTATTATTTTGCATTTTGTTTTGCATATGTAACCCCTAGATGGCGCTATCCCAGGGGCTACTACCCCTGCCTGATTTGCCACTAACAGGTTGAGGGGCCTGGATCCAATGGCGGGTGCCTCCACCCAGAGGTCAGGGTTTGCAATAGTTAAACTTACTTGGTCACAGCCCTCTGGGACACTGCAACCCCCCTTTCTTCCCACTAGTGGCCCACATCAATATATCAGAATTACCTTCACAGTATACACTTACCCCCAGGACTAGTTCCGGCACTGGGACCTCCTGTGAAATAAGATACAGTGCAACAATCACAGTACAGTACTTTAACATAGACAAATACCTCAGGAAGTATAACTTTGCTGAAACAAGCAGCTCTGATTTATTTAGGGGGATATAACAAGGACAGGGGGAAATCAGTTAATTAGCTTATCACTTTACTATCTACCTATTGCTCTGTGCACAGGCCTATCCCTACCAGTTACTGTCCCTGGGTACCCAAGCCCTAGTGGCTAGTCCAAACCGTGGCAGCTGGTAGGGGCCCTTTCACACAGTGAAAAGAAAAATTAGTTTAAACAGTCAGCAGTACAGTGATTCCATTTGGATTTAATGTGGCAATTCAACAGGAGCGATTCTGAATTAGTACTCACGACCTCCAAACAAGATAGGGTCCTTCAACATCAGCAGGGCTACTCTTGAGCTCCACGAGACTCTTCACACATTTATATGGTAAAAAGAAAGTACTATACCAGGCAGGCTGCTTCTCTATCCCGATCGCAGTACTGCACAATACCGGGAGAACACACAGCAGATTCAGTTCCTGACAGACCGAGTGCAATTCAACAATTTCTCCAGTCTTCTACAGGGTGAGCCTGGTTTCTACTCTTCAGAGATCCTTTGATTCTTTTCACAGGACGGATTCAGTCCTAACAAGCAGTTACACAAGCTGCAGACCGGAACTCTGGGCCTTACACACATTTCCTGACTAAAACTGCACACTGAAAAAGCACAGGGCTCCTTCCTTCTTCACTTCCAGAGCTCAAACTTAAACTCCAACAGACAAACCGGGCACTTCCTTTGAGTTCCTCCCAGTTCTTGACTGGATTGGCTGTCACTCACAATAGACTGCTGCTGTTGGTCCAAAAAGGTGCCGAAGTCTAAATTACATCTCCCAGAGTCACTGCCCATACAATCCTCTTGTGGCTGGCTCAGATTATGAGTCCAAGTTCTGATTCGTCCAAGGCACCATTTTAGAGCTAGCTTACCCCACACTGATTGGTCCAGTTCAGCAGTTCAAAACCAGAATGGGGAACTAGGCAGACACAGTTCTGACTGCAAAGAAAGCAGGTTAGACAAACTGTAATTTCATTATTACTGTAAATGATTTCTGGCAAACAGTTACATCTTTCAGATAGGTTCCTTTGCACTCCTAGTGACTGCAAAAATGGAGTGAATTGGCAGCAGCTCGAGTGGTACTCAAACAGAGAAGCACACAGTCCCCCCATACAAACTAATTATGTCTGCAAGCAGACAGCTCTTAAAGAGACAGTACCAGAGGCTCTAAAAACACTCACTGATAAATGGCTTAAATGCCAAACACCATTCAGGCTTGGAGCATTCAAGCAAGCTCCTGGAAGTCTTTTGGGAACCCCCATTTGCAGGGGGGTTACACACAGTTTCCAAGAACTGTACTTCCTCCATTCAGTTTCCCCCCATGTCATACCAAGAAACAAGTATTTGTTGAGCGCGAGTTTCCTGGTCGCCCATTTTGTACATAAATTCACATGCCATTATTCACTTTAGTTTGCTGCATCCTATCACACAAAGCATACAAAACCTGACATTTAAATAGAGTACATTTTAAGGCTTGCTTGAGCCTCCCCTTGAACAGGTTGGGACCTCCCCTGGGAGGCTGGCCTAACCATTTGAGAAACCCTGGCCTAGACGGATGGGGGGGCAGGTCGGGGCCACTTCCCACTCAGGGAAATTGGTCAGCCTACTAACAGCATCTCCACATCACTGTTCAGGTGATGGAGAAGGTCCACCTAGCTTCCCATAATTTTCATACATGAGGCTAACATGGCGTACATTTGTACCTAACCATTAAAGCACGGGAGATGTTTTGAGAGGTTGGTGACCAGTTGACAGTTCACCTGGCAGGGGAATTGAACCTTTAGGCGGACTGCCTAAGCCGCAAAATGTTCATCTCATGAAGTGAAGGATGAGCCGGAGGTTTTCAACCTACTGTGCCACCAGTTTGGTCAACATCCCATAAATCAGTTCACAAAATCCACAATGCTCGGATCCAAGAACGTTCTTCAGTCTTTTCCGGTGTCCACAGCCGGAGGCAGTGTTCACTCTGCCTCAAGAGTGGACCTTCAGCAAAGTGTATTTTTCCTCTGCTAACTCTCTTTAAAAAAAAAAAAGAAAGGAAAATGAAAGACACTCTGGAGGGAGCTGTCTCTTGTCAGCTACAAAGTTACCGAGAATACTAGTTCTCGGACTTAACGAATTTTACTCAGCAAGCACCCTTATGCCTTCTGGTGTGTAGAGACCTGCTATCAGGGTCTGCCTCTCCACCCAAAAAATTCCAGGGATGATACGGCTTGCGCCCTGGCTCCTGAGAGGAGGAGGCCCTTCCATATACTAAAAAAAATAAAAATAACGCAGCTATGCCTGATTTAATGTTCCTCTCTTCTCTTTACTAACTTTACTGCTCCCCATCTCCCTTCCGTTTTTCCCCTTCCTCTCACACGTGCCCTCTTCTCTCAACTGTCCAATCCAATGGTCCACCTTGTAGTCTCCCTCTATACCCCACTGGATTGATTACCCTGTTTCTGCCTACATTATAGTCTTCCACTCCCATCCTTAACTTGTTCTACACTTATCCTGTGTTGTTCTCTTTTGATGTGTTTTGATGTGTTTGCCGTGTCCCCTAGATGCTCTGATCGCATGCCTCCTGCCATATGCTATCTAGCGTCCTTTATGTTTGCACTTAGTCATTGTATTTGAACTTGTACAGTATATACCATGTACCCCTGCTCTGATTTTACTGTGTCTTGCTTGCCTTTCTTCGTATTTTATAGCTAGATCCACACTGTATGTAAATGAATTGTTTGCTACTGAGAAATATTGTTCTATGGCATTGTTTCTGCTATCTGCTGTTAATTCTGTACTTTATGTCTCAATATACTGTTATTGTATTGGTATTACCTACCGTGTAACCTCCCAGATCGTGCCTGAAAATAGTCATGATATATTTATTTATTTATTTAGTTTTATTTATTTAGTTTTTGTTGACCATGTAAATGCACTAGACAATGTCTTGCCTATTCTCAGGCATGACCCGGGGGGGGGAGCGGGATACAGATGAATGCCAACTGACCTTGAACCAAATTAAAGTAAATTTCCAATTTGCTGCTATAAGATATTGGGCTTAATAGCCTAATACCTTATAGCAGCGCGAACTGACTGGTACAAAAATTTTAATTTAAAGGGCAATAATTTTATTAGGGAAAATTATGTAACTGGCGCCGTAGCCTAGGCCAGCTGATCCCTTCCAGTGTCCTGGTGCCAGCGCTCTGCCCCAACTCCACCCCCACACTCTCTGAATTTGTGACATGTGGCCAGTGAGAGCGCGGGGGCGAGCCCCATACAAGTCTATGGGGGCTATTTTAAAAGCCAGATTTTAGGCATTTAAAACAGTCCTAGAGAAAAATTAAAGTAGTCGCATAACCAAGAGGGTCATCTGAAAGACGGCACCTCAGGAGTGCAGCGCCCCCCTCATGCTGCACTGCAGTGTCAGTATTGGGATATTAACCCAAGTGCCTGGTGTGGGGATAGAACCTACAGCCTTCTGATCCCCCGGCCTCAGAGGCGAGTGTGCTACCTGCTAGTATATAGTTTTCCCTAAGAAATAACTTAACTTGATGGCTGCCAGAAACTCTGGTGTCTGCAGCCTAGCGTCTCGGTTAGGGCCACCTCTCTTTTTTACCTTGGGCCAGCAGGGAAGGGTTTCTCCTTCGACAGCCTGTATTCTGCAGTTTTTGGTTTTCTACAAGAAGGCAAAGAGGTTGACACTGAGTTCACTGAGAGGCCGGATTCTGCTCTCGCAGCCCCAGTTTTTTTTTGGCCTAGGGACTAATACGCAAGTGTTTGTAGAACACATTTGCTGTCCTGATCTCTGGTTCTCTGTGGGATCTGAACTGGGTTCTGAATGCTCTTTGCAAGCAGTTTTTCATAAAAACATATGACATAGCCAGCAGATAAAGGCCTTACGATCTATCTAGTCTGCTCAAGTGTGCAGCACTTCAGCCATTTAGACTGCAGTTGCCCCCCCTTTTCAAAACACTCCCATCCACATCGCTGAATCTGTTGTTTACAGACTTCCTCTTAAGGAGCCATACCTTATTAGGCATAAAGACAGGTGGTACTCAGAACAGTGTTAGTCCCTCAGGTGTTCATTGCCTTCTGGCAGTCCAGGACATAGGTTTCTGTCCACCTGTCCACAATCTCCTCTATCCAAGGAAAGGAATTGCACAACTTGGATTTTTCTTGCACTGTTAGAATCTAACCTGCTTGGACGGCTGCATTCTGTGAGTCTGAGAGTCTTGTTTGTTCTTGTGGAACTGACAATCAGGGTCAAGAGGTATTCCTTTTTAGGCCACCCTCGTGAAAAGGGTGCGAGCCTGCGTTGCTCAGAACAGCGTGGTAGTAAGCGGAGGTCCCCAGCTCTCCTCAGACAATGCCCTGGGCAGGCAGGTGAAGCATTAGTTTTAAGGTTATGCAATGCAGTTATGTAGTCTCACATCCACACATGCTCAAAACATCCATCTTGATGTTCAGAGTTCGGCTGACGCAGTTTGGTCACAGATTGCTACAGACAGCAGTTTGCAAGTAGTTCTCAGTGCTTGCCTCTGGCATATATGATAATTTTCTCTTCCCTCCCGTTTTTTTTCTGGGCACTGCTTCTTAAAACGCAGTTGTTATGATTACCCATTAACAATGTGGAGTGATATGGAAAGAAGAAATTAACTTCATACTTACCATAATTTCCTTTTCTATTAGCACCGACATTGTCAATGGGGCCCGCCCAGAATCCTGCTCCTGTGGGAGAATCTTATCCTCTATGCTAGGAGGGATGTCCTGTTGTAAAAATCCTCTACTACTGTTTTTTGAACATCCCTCTTTTCTTGCTGTACTGTACATATATATATATATATATATATATGATTATTTTTCGATCAGTCTGCGACCACAGGTTAACAGCTTTACTGATAACTCTTGAGTCATTTTTATGTTTGCTTGCGAGCATGCGCAAGAAACATCTTGCGACAGTGCGACTCTTGGAGGTGTGTGCGTGCCCTGCCCAATGTAGTGCTTGCTTGAGCGGGCATGTCTCGGTTGCGTCAATGGATGGGCGAGCTGTGGATGACAGCACCTTGGCTGCAGTGGCTTTCACTTCAAAGAAAAGAGCCGCTGCAGTCTGGTTTAAGATGTGTCTGGGGGAGGTGGGAGGGTTGAGAGGTACAGCAGCCGACGCATACTGTAAGCAGAGTTTTTTTGAATTGTACTGTTCTTCTACTGCCATAGTTTCTTCCATCTCCTCAATTACTGCCGATGAGAACATCTACTTGTCGTCAAAACTGATACTGAAATACACAGTTGTGCTTCCATTGCCAAATTACAGCTGATGATGCCATTTGATACTGAGATGTGGTTCTGAAACTCAGTGGTGGCTATGAGAATTCTGATAGAATGTTAATTTCAAAAGTTTTACTATGGGGCCGTTGTTAGGGGCTGGTTGCTAGGCATCGACGAACTTCCCATGCACACGCACACACACACACACACACTTCGTAAAATTAAGTACAGTCCAGGAGAAAACAGTATTAATGGCAGTTTCTTTATTTTTGTTTATTAAGTATGAATGTATGCTACACTTACACAGTCAGCAGCGCGTGTGAGGAGATGCCGCCGATGTGTACAGCGCTACAGAAAGTGAAGCTGGACTATGGAGGGACTCTCACTACAGGAATTCAGTGATTACTGCTAGAGAAAAAGTCAGACGCTGAGAGTAAAAAAAATTATACTGTTAAGTGAGTAATCATGGCAAAACCAGATACTGGGTGTGAGCAAGAGGGGTGGATGGAAGGTGGGATGCTGAGACACTGGGATACCAAGTAGTGGGAAAGCGACAGAACAGACCAGTGGTAGAGAAACTTTCCATTACAAAGATTAGCATAGTAGCACTGGAATACATCTGTGTGCTTTTACTGATGCTTACTGTGCTTTTGTGAGATGTGCAGTTGGTGATGAAAGGAGCCATTGGCATCGATTTAGGGACACTTAAAAGGGGGATTACAGCAACAAAGATGCCCTTAACATTCTTCAGCTTTTTCAACGTTCCAAATAGGCTTGAATATGTTGCCTTGCACTAAGTCACGGAGGCCAGTACTTGATTTAAACCATGTGCTAGACACTGTCAGCATAGGGTTAACAGCCGATCAGTGGGCTAGAAATCTTAAGCCCATTTGATAACAGAAAAATAAGCATGCTTCTTTCTTTCTTCTGTTAAAATAACTAACTGTCTTATATTGGGCAGAAAAACATTTGGCATTAGCCAGTAGAAAACTGATGTATTTGATTATTTTTCACTGTTTTTTGTTTTGTTTTGTTATTACTTCCCCCCAGGCCACCAGTCTGCTTACCTCTCACACGACAGGCATCCTCCTGAGGTCTCCGTCCGCCACCCTGAGGATTCCTCAGCTCCACTGTTCAGGTCCCACAGCTACCCCCGTGGCTTGCCCCCCATGGCGGGGAGGCGGAGAACCACCCTATTCTCTACCACCAGGTCCGTATCCAGTACTGCCGTGTACCCTCAGTGCCAAGCAAGTCCCTCCATGGAGACGGCCATCATGCTGCCGCGACTGGTGCCCTTTTCCCCTGTTCTTCCCTGACGTCTGTGACGTGCAATGATGCAAATGGTCAGAAGCGCACACGCTACCGCACACACACTTCTTTCCTGGTGTCGGCCCCAGCACGTCCCCCAAGTCTTGCCAGTGTCCTGCAATCACCCCCAGCCACAACTAGAGGCCACCAGCACACCAATGGCAACTCACCCCCCCTCCCCGGAGAAGGAGAGCAGTCCTACGGATGCTCAGTCCTTCTCCTCCCCTGCCAACCCCCGACGACCCAGGCTCATTCCTGAACCCAGGTCGCCAGCGTGGTGTATTCTTCACTGTTTTAGAAAGGCAGTCAAACTAACTTGTAAATGATAGTGAACATAATTATAGACGCTATGGATCCCTGGTTAGAGAAGCCTATTTTAAATGAGATGTAAGTGTATTAAGGGGATACACGATAGCCTGGCATGTGATACCATTTGTATCACAATGAGTAGACAGTGACCTTGACTCATGAGTGGCAGAGCATAGCAAAGTCACGAGTGAGATTTTTGAGGTCACTGTCCATGAGTTGTGATACATAGATATCACACAACAGGACATCATTGTCTCTTTTATACAATAGGGCTCCAGTTTTTGTTACTTTTTTGGGGGGGTTAGTGGCATGAGGAGGGGAGAAGTGACGCGTACACTATGTTGATAATGGCGATGACATGTACACTGTGATTGATATCTTCACGGTGTACTCGCATGATCTGGTTATCACACTGTGGTTGTGATACGGATTTTTATCTGATACCATATCACTTCACCCCTTTTGTATAATATTAGTTACATAATGTCATGCCACAAGAACCGAGCAGGGGATATGAGAAAAATCTTTACCACAGTTTTGTAGAATAGCAATATGAAAATGTCTTAGTTTAGAAATTATGTAAGCAAATCCATTTTAATTTTTTACTGAGAAGAGGAATAAGGTCCGAAGCATTACTGCTCGAGAAACAGAGAAACATAGAATTTGATGGCAGATAAGGCCACTTGACCCACCCAGTCTGCCCATATTTTCCCTGTCTATACTGTCACTGAGATCCTACTTGATCTCCGACCCCCTATCCCCCCGCTTCCCAACTAAGATTCTCTTGTACATATCCTATGCATTCTTGAAGCCCACCACTGTTTTCGCCACCACCACCTCTGCTGAAAGACTGTTCCACCACTCTTTCAGTAATAAGAACTTCCTTACATCTCTCTTAAATGTACCCCTTCTAGCTTCATTGCATGTCCCCTGTGTTCTCATGCATCTTCTCATCTGAAAAACACTCCCCTCCTGTACCTTATGTAACCCCATGAGATATTTATGTATCTCAATCATGTCCCCCCAGTTTCTGGGGTTTACATATTAAGGTCCTTCAGTCTCTCTTCATAGTGGTAGTAGTAATATATTTTATTCATAATTATTCATATGAATAAGGATTTTCCAATTGAGCAGAGCTCATTACCAATGGGATCGTTGTTACAAAAAATGACAAAATATAAAAAACTTAAGTTGCTTAATGAGAGCCAATCTATCACGTACATTTCAAACAACTTTAATAAATAACAATCATCACAGGGCTTCTGATGCCCCCCCCCCTCCTCTGGACAGCGTCCACCTTGTCTATGACCTTCCTGTGATATGGCTTACATAAGTGGAAACAGTACCCCAGCTGGAGTCTCACCAGCAATCTGTACAGAAGCAGTATCACCTCCCTCCTTTTTTCTGGTGATACCCCTCTATATACACCCCATCATCTCACTGGCCCTACCCACTGCCTTGTTGCACTGTCTCACCACCTCAGGGTCATCAGACATGATTACCCCCAGGTCTTCTTCCTGTTTAGTGACCGCCAATGCCTCGCCTCCCATTTTGTGCTCTGCCTTTGGGTTTCTGTGCCCCAGGTGCATTATTTTACATTTCGTCACATTGAAACCCAGCTGCTATGCCCTTGACCACTCTTCAAGTTTTCACAGGTCTCTGCACGTTCTTTCCACCCCCACTGGAGTGTCTATCCTGTTGCAGATTTTTGTGGCATCCACAAAGAGGCATACCTTCCCTTTTAGTTCATCTGCAATGTCACATATGAAGACATTAAAGAGGACTGGTCCCAGTACTGAGCCCTGAGGCATCCCACTGGTCACCCTCCATTCCCAAGAATTAACTCATTTACCACCACCCTCCCTCGCCTATCACTTAACCAGTTTGTTACTAAGTTTACCACCTCAGGACCCACCCCTATACTGCCCAGTTTCCTTATGAATATCAAATGCCTTACTAAAATCTAAGTAGGCCATGTCCACTGCCCCACCCTGATCTATTTCCCTGGTCACACAGTCAAAGAAATCTATCAGATTTGTCTGACATGACTGTCCCTCCCGAAATCTGTGCTGCCTCAGGTCTTGTAACCTGCTGGATTCAAGATACTCCACAATATTATGTCAACATACCAGGATACACAATCTACAGGAGGGACAGGGAGGGTAAAAGAGGAGGAGGAGTAGCTCTCTATGTAAAGGAAGGGATCAAAGCAACAGAACTAGAGAGTAAACAGGGAGCAGATGAGGCACTTTGGGTCACCCTGGAGACAGGAAATGGCACCACAATCCACATGGGGGTTGTATACAGACCCCCATCTCAGTGGGAGGGAATGGACAAGGAAATGATAGAAGGCTTTCTTAGAATGGCAGAAAAAGGGAGATATTGTTGATGGGGACCTGAATATGCCAGATGTTAACTGGAGCACCTTTGCTGCAGGCACATCCAAGAGCAGGTCATTCTTGATGCCCTACAGGGGCATGCCTCAGACAGCTAGTATTGGAACCCACTCAGGAGGGAGCAATCTTAGACCTGGTACTCTCAAATGGGGATGGAGAAAGAATCTCAGATTTAGAAGTGGTAGCCATCTGGGAACAAGCGACCACCAAACAGTGTGGTTCACGATAAACACAGCCATACAATCAAGCCATACAAAAGCAAGAGTACTGGACTTTAGGAGGGCTGACTTTGGGAAATGAGAGAGTGCCTCAGAAAAGCACTAGCAAACAGGCAAGAAGGAGGGTGGAGGAACAATGGGAGTGATCAAAACAGCCATCACAGAAGCAACAAGCCTTTGTGTAAAACAAATCAATAAAACACAACGAAGGAAAAACCGCTATGGTTCTCAAAAGAGGTGGCAGGGAAGGTTAAGGGAAAGGACAGCATTCAGGAAATATAAGGAAACACAGAAGGAGCAGGACAGAGAACTTTATCAGTTAAAGCAGAAAGAGGCTGGGAGGCAGTCAGAATAGCAAAGGCCCAAACCGAGGAAAGGATAGCCAATTCTGTTAAGAAGGGGATAAGACCTTTTATAGGTACATTAGGAGCAAAGAAAGACCAAAGGAGGGATACTGAAGCTTAATAAAGGGGAGGAATGTGGGTAGAGGTGACAGTGAAAAGCAGGGATACTGAACGAATATTTCTGCTCAGTATTCACAAAGGAAGAGGAGGGGAGTTACCTAAACCAAACAAGAGAAACACTCTGAAGACGGGCCTCGATAGCAGTCCATTTACAGAAGAAAGGGTTCTGAAAGAACTAATAAAATTGAAGGTGGACAAAGCAATGGGGCCTGATGGGTTTACTCAAGAATTTAAAAGACCAAGAGTAGAACTAGTGACACCGCTGACTACTCTGTTTAACAAATCATGGGAGGATGGGGTGGTACCCGAGGACTGGAGGAGGGCAGATGTGATTCCTCTTCACAAAAGTGGGAGCAAGACAGAGGCAGGTAACTACAGACCAGTTAGTTTGACCTCAGTGGTAGGGAAAATGATGGAATCACTTCTGAAGGAAAGAATTGTTGAGTACCTAGAGGCCAGTGGGGCACAGGACCCAAGGCAGCATGAAAGGCATTTGATACAGTCCCACACAAAAGATTAATACACAAGATAGCCAGCCTTGGAGTGGGTCCCAAGGTGGTAGCCTGGATAAAAAATTGGCTAGACAACAGGACTCAAAGGGTAGTAGTAAATGGAGTACACAGTGACGAAAGGAGGGTTACTAGCGGGGTACCGCAGGGTTCAGTACTGGGACCGGTCCTTTTTAATGTCTTTATAAGTGACATTGCAGAGGAACTG
Source organism: Neoceratodus forsteri (assembly GCA_016271365.2). NCBI lineage: Eukaryota > Metazoa > Chordata > Ceratodontiformes > Ceratodontidae > Neoceratodus > Neoceratodus forsteri. Next base: position 90,757,550 of record CM057451.1, read on the forward strand.
GAAGGAAAAGTATGTCTCTTTGCAGATGACACAAAGATCTGCAACAGGGTTGATACACAAGATGGAGTGGAAAGGATGAGAAGGGACTTGGCAAGGTTGGAGGAATGGTCAAATGTATGGCAGCTCAGATTCAATGCAAAGAAGTGCAAGGTAATGCACATGGGGAACAAAACCCTGGGGAAGCATAACACAATGGGGGTGAGATACTGACAACAGTAAAAATAGAAAGGGACCTGGGGTAATTATATCAGATGACCTAAAGGTGGGCAAGCAATGTGAGAAGGCAGTGAAGGCTGGGGGGATACTGGGATGTATAGGAAGAGGCATCAATAGTAGAAAACAGGAAGTTGTTATCCCTCTGTACAGACAGTTGGTGAGACCCCATCTGGAGTACTGTGTGCAGTTCTGGAGACCCCATCTCCGCAAAGACATAGACAGAGTGGAGGCTGTCCAGAGGAGGGCAACCAAAATGGTGCAGGGTCTGCACCAGAAGACATATGAAGAAAGACTAAAGGAGCTTAATATGTATACCCTTGAGGAAAGAAGGGAGAGAGGGGACATGATAGAAACTTTCAAGTACCTCAAGGGAATTAACAAAGTCCAAGAGGGTAGCATCTTCCAGAAAAAGAGATGTGCAAGAACAAGGGGGCACAATTTGAAGATAGAGAGGGGATGGCTCAGAGGTAATGTGAGGAAGTATTTTTCACTGAGAGGGTTGTGGATACATGGAACAGCCTCCCTGAAGAGGTCGTGGGGTCAAGAACAGTGGGGGACTTCAAGAATGCATGGGACAGGCATAGGGCAGTCCTAGTGGGGGGGTAGGAGGAATTAAGCTGTTGGTTAACTAGGATCTGCAGCTTATCTGTTAAGTAGGAAAATGGGCAGACTAGGTGGGCCAAGCGGTCCTTATCTGCCGTCAAATTCTATGTTTCTATGTTTCTATTTTCTTTGGCAGTGACTCCATTAACTTTCCCACCACCGCTGGCCCAGTGGCATTGAGGGTTGAGTCGCTGGATACCACACCTCGTACCACACTGGCGACCCAAGTTCATGAACGATCTCGGGCACCTGGGGTCAGCGGGGAAGGAGAGGATCTCACATCCAATGGACTGCTGTCCTCTCCTTGGGGAGGGATCATGGGGGCTTCTGGCACATTGGTGACACCCAGTGGGGATCAGGTGCACAACAAGGTGTGGAGCAGTTAAGGTGAGGAGCGTGGCGGATGCCTATGGCTCAGCCGTGCTGGCATCATTGCATGTCCAAACTCCTGGGAAACCTTACAGAAAGCCCTCACTCCTGGATAGGCGACGGCTCCCCATCCGTGCCACGCTACATGACCAATCCAGGCCTGCCTCCCGCCTCTCTGTCCTTCCACCACCACTGCAGCACACTTGATTATAGTTAGAGTGCCAGAGTGGAGGCAGCCCTACCTCAGTGGGCTCAGAGCTGGGGGAGAACTGCTAGCAGTGGATGCTGCAGGGCAGCTATCTCTGAGGAGGCAGGACTTCAGGCAGTCGGTAGAGAGGCGTGGTGAGTAGGGGCAGCCTGAGAGAGTTCCAGGGTGCAGGGAGCAAAAATAGAAGATCTAAAAAAAAAAAAAACTTTCCCACCACTGATATCAGACTGACTGGCCTATAGTTGCCAGCCTCCTCCCTGCTACTACTTTTATGAAGTGGGACTACATCTGCCCTCCTCCAGTCCTCACTCCTGTTTCCAATGAGTTGTTGAACAGGGCTGTCAGAGGTGCAGCCAGTGCCTTCCTGAGTGACTTGTGCCTTTCCCCAAAATATCAGCATTGCTGGTTCTTGCATTTTCGCTCAAGTGGCTTATGGGCCTCTTTCAATCCCCCCCCCCCCATACTACAGACATCACTAGTTGTTGCATAGTCACTGAACAGCTTGCATATCTGTCTCTCTACCTCTCTCTCTCTCTCTCTCTCTGTCTCCCAAATTACTGGTGACGCAGTTCTTGCATTATTACTCTAGCAACTTGTTTAGTTTTAACTGCTACACAATCTAAGCCTGACAACTACACAAATACAAGCAAGCAAACATAATTGGCAATGGCCAGTGCTTTTTTATGTTTGCTTGCGTGCATGCGCATGAAACATCTTGCGACAGTGCGACTCTTGGAGGTGTGTGCGTGCCCTGGCCAATGTAGTGCTTGCTTGAGCGGGCATGTCTCGGTTGCACCAATGGATGGGCGAGCTGTGGATGACAGCACCTTGGCTGCAGTGGCTTTCACTTCAAAGGAAAGAGCCGCTGCAGTCTGGTTTAAGATGCGTCTGGGGGAGGGGGGAAGGTTGAGAGGTACAGCAGGTGGCGCATACTGTAAGCAGAGTTTTTTTGAATTGTACTGTTCTTCTACTGCCATAGTTTCTTCCATCTCCTCAATTACTGCCGATGAGGACATCTACTTGTCGTCAGAACTGATACTGAAATACACAGTTGTGCTTCCATTGCCAAATTACAGCTGATGATGCCGTTTGATACTGAGATGTGGTTCTGAATCTCAGTGGTGGCTATGAGAATTCTGATAGAATGTTAATTTCAAAAGTTTTACTATGTGGGCCGTTGTTGGGGCTGGTTGCTAGGCATGCGACGACACCCCCCATGCGCGCGCACACACACACACACACACACTTGCAAATTAAGTACAGTCCAGGAGAAAACAGTATTAATGGCAGTTTCTTTATTTTTGTTTATTAAGTATGAATGTATGCTACACTTACACAGTCAGCAGTGCGTGTGAGGAGATGCCGCCGATGTGTACAGCGCTACAGAAAGTGAAGCTGGACTGTGGAGGGACTCTCGCTACAGGAATTCAGTGATTACTGCTAGAGAAAAAGTCAAACGCTGAGAGTAAAAAAAATTATACTGTTAAGTGAGTAATCATGGCAAAACCAGATACTGGGTGTGAGCAAGAGGGGTGGATGGAAGGTGGGATGCTGAGACACTGGGATACCAAGTAGTGGGAAAGCGACAGAACAGACCAGTGGTAGAGAAACTTTCCATTACAAAGATTAGCATAGTAGCACTGGAATACATCTGTGTGCTTTTACTGATGCTTACTGTGCTTTTGTGAGATGTGCAGTCTGTGATGGAAGGAGCCATTGGCGATCGTATTTAGGGACACTTAAAAGGGGGATTACAGCAACAAAGATGCCCTTAACATTCTTCAGCTTTTTCAACGTTCCAAATAGGCTTGAATATGTTTCCTTGCACTAAGTCACGGAGGCCAGTACTTGATTTAAACCATGTGCTAGACACTGTCAGCATAGGGTTAACAGCCGATCAGTGGGCTAGAAATCTTAAGCCCATTTCATAACAGAAAAATAAGCATGCTTCTCTCTTTCTTCTGTTAGTATAACTAACTATCTTATATTGGGCAGAAAAACATTTGGCATTAGCCAGTAGAAAACTGATGTATTTGATTATTTTTCACTGTTTTTTGTTTTGTTTTGTTATTACTTTCCCCCCCTGGCCACCAGTCTGCTTACCTCTCACACGTCAGGCATCCTCCTGAGGTCTCTGTCTGCCATCCCTGAGGACTCCTCAGCTCCACTGTTCGGGTCCCACAGCTACCCCCGTGGCTTGCCCCCCATGGCAGGGAGGTGGAGAACCACCCTATGCTCTATCACCAGGTCCGTATCCAGTACCGCTGCGTACCCTCAGTGCCAAGCAAATCCCCCCATGGAGACAGCCATCATGTCGCCACGACTGGTGCCCTTTTCCCCTGTTCTTCCCTGACGTCTGTGACGTGCAATGACGCAAATGGTCAGAAGCGCACATGCTACCGCACACACACTTCTTTCCAGGTGTCGGCCCCAGCACGTCCCCCAAGTCTTGCCAGTGTCCTGCAATCACCCCCAGCCACAACTAGAGGCCACCAGTACACCAATGGCAACTCACCCCCCCTCCCCGGAGAAGGAGAGCAGTCCCACGGATGCTCAATCCTTCTCCTCCCCTGCCAACCCCCGACGACCCAGGCTCATTCCCGAACCCAGGTCGGCAGCGTGGTGTATTCTTCACTGTTTTAGAAAGGCAGTCAAACTAACTTGTAAATGATAGTGAACATAATTATAGACGCTATGGATCCCTGGTTAGAGAAGCCTTTTTTAAATGAGATGTAAGTGTATTAAGGGGATACATGATAGCCTGGCATGTGATACCATTTGTATCACAACGAGTAGACAGTGACCTTGACTCATGAGTGGCAGAGCATAGCAAAGTCACAAGTGAGATTTTTGAGGTCACTGTCCATGAGTTGTGATATATAGATATCACACAACAGGACATCATTGTCTCTTTTATACAATAGGGCTCCAGTTTTTGTTACTTTTTTGGGGGGGTTAGTGGCATGAGGAGGGGAGAAGTGACGTGTACACTATGTTGATAATGGCGATGACATGTACACTGTGATTGATATCTTCACGGTGTACTCGCATGATCTGGTTATCACACTGTGGTTGTGATACGGATTTTTATCTGATACCATATCACTTCGCCCCTTTTGTATAATATTAGTTACATAATGTCATGCCACAAGAACCGAGCAGGGGATATGAGAAAAATCTTTACCACAGTTTTGTAGAATAGCAATATGAAAATGTCTTAGTTTAGAAATTATGTAAGCAAATCCATTTTAATTTTTTACTGAGAAGAGGAATAAGGTCCGAAGCATTACCGCTCGAGAAACAGAGAAACATAGAATTTGATGGTAGATAAGGCCACTTAACCCACCCAGTCTGCCCATTTTTTCCCTGCCTATACTGTCACTGAGATCCTACTTGGTCTCCGACCCCCTATCCCCCCGCTTCCCAACTAAGATTCTCTTGCACATATCCTATGCATTCTTGAAGCCCACCACTGTTTTCGCCACCACCACCTCTGCTGGAAGACTGTTCCACCACTCTTTCAGTGAATAAGAACTTCCTTACATCTCTCTTAAATGTACCCCTTCTAGCTTCATTGCATGTCCCCTGTGTTCTCATGCATCTTCTCATCTGAAAAACACTCCCCTCCTGTACCTTATGTAACCCCATGAGATATTTATGCATCTCAATCATGTCCCCCCAGCTTCTGGGGTTTACATATTAAGGTCCTTCAGTCTCTCTTCATAGTGGTAGTAGTAATATATTTTATTCATAATTGTTCGTATGAATAAGGATTTTCCAGTTGAGCAGAGCTCATTACCAATGGGATCGTTGTTACAAAAAATGACAAAATATAAAAAACTTAAGTTGCTTAATGAGAACCAATCTATCACGTACATTTCAAACAACTTTAATAAATAACAATCATCACAGGGCTTCTGATGCCCCCCCCCGCCTCCTCTGGACAGCGTCCACCTTGTCTATGTCTTGTCTTGTCTATTTCCCTCATTCACTACAAATACCACCAACAACTTAATCTGGTTCAAGGTCAGTTGGCATTCATCTGTATCCCCCTTCCCTGGGTCGTGCCTGAAAATAGGCAGGATTTGTCTAGTGCACTTACCCGGTCAACAAAAACTAAATAAAATAAAATAAATAAATGACCTTCCTGTGATATGGCTTACATAAGTGGAAACAGTACCCCAGCTGGAGTCTCACCAGCAATCTGTACAGAAGCAGTATCACCTTCCTCCTTTTTTCTGGTGATACCCCTCTATATACACCCCAGCATCCCACTGGCCCTACCCACTGCCTTGTTGCACTGTCTCACCACCTCGGGGTCATCAGACATGATTACCCCCAGGTCTTCTTCCTGTTTGGTGACCGCCAATGCCTCGCCTCCCATTTTGTGCTCTGCCTTTGGGTTTCTGTGCCCCGGGTGCATTATTTTACATTTCGTCACATTGAAACCCAGCTGCTATGCCCATGACCACTCCTCAAGTTTTCACAGGTCTCTGCACGTTCTTTCCACCCCCACTGGAGTGTCTATCCTGTTGCAGATTTTTGTGGCATCCACAAAGAGGCATACCTTCTCTTTTAGTTCATCTGCAATGTCACATATGAAGAGATTAAAGAGGACTGGTCCCAGTACTGAGCCCTGAGGCATCCCGCTGGTCACCCTCCATTCCCAAGAATTAACTCATTTACCACCACCCTCCCTCGCCTATCACTTAACCAGTTTGCTACCAAGTTTACCACCTCAGGACCCAACCCTATACTGCCCAGTTTCCTTATGAATATCAAATGCCTTACTAAAATCTAAGTAGGCCATGTCCACTGCCCCACCCTGATCTATTTCCCTGGTCACACAGTCAAAAAAATCTATCAGATTTGTCTGACATGACCTTCCCTCCCAAAATCTGTGCTGCCTCAGGTCTTGTAACCTGCTGGATTCAAGATGCTCCACAATCCTTTTCTTTGGCAGTGACTCCATTAACTTTCCCACCACCGCCGGCCCAGTGGCACTGAGGGTTGAGGCACTGGATGCCACACCTCGCACCACACTGGCGACCCAAGTTCATGAACGATCTCGGGCACCTGGGGTCAGCGGGGAAGGAGAGGATCTCACATCCGATGGACTGCTGTCCTCTCGCTGGGGAGGGATCATGGGGGCTTCTGGCACAATGGTGACACCCAGTGGGGATCAGGTGTACAACAAGGTGCGGAGCAGTTAAGGGGAGGAGTGTGGCAGATGCCTATGGCTCAGCCGTGCTGGCATCATTGCATGTCCAAACTCCTGGTGGAAACCTTACAGAAAACCCTTCACTCCTGGATAGGCGACGGCTCCCCTCAGTGCCGCACTACCACATGACCATCCAGGCCCTTGCCTCCACCCTCTCTGTCCTTCCACCACCACTGCAGCACACTTGATTATAGTTAGAGTGCCAGAGTGGAGGCAGCCCTACCTCAGTGGGCTCAGAGCTGGGGGAGAACTGCTAGCAGTGGATGCTGCAGGGCAGCTATCTCTGAGGAGGCAGGACTTCAGGCGGTTGGTAGAGAGGCGTGGTGAGTAGAGGCAGCCTGAGAGAGAGTTCCAGGGTGCAGGGAGCAAAAATAGAAGATCTAAAAAAAAAAAACTTTTCCACCACTGATATCAGACTGACTGGCCTATAGTTGCCAGCCTCCTCCCTGCTACTACTTTTATGAAGTGGAACTACATCTGCCCTCCTCCAGTCCTCACTCCTGTTTCCAATGAGTTGTTGAATAGAGCTGTCAGAGGTGTAGCCAGTGCCTTCCTGAGTGACTTGTGCCTCTCTCCAAAATATCAGCATTGCTGGTTCTTGCATTTCCGCTCAAGTGGCTTATTGGCCTCTTTCAACCCCCCATACTACAGACATCACTAATTGTTGCATATCACTGAACAGCTTGCATATCTCTCTCTCTCTCTCTCTCCTCATCAAATTACTGGTATTGCCAGTTCTTGCATTGTTACTCTAGCGACTTTTTTAGTTTTAACTGCTACACAATCTAAGCCTGACAACTACACAAATACAAGCAAGCAAACATGATTGGCAATGGCCAGTGCTTTTTTTACTACTATGGTGATCTCTCTCTCTCTCTCTCTCTCGCCCCATCATGTTGCTAGGGGGCTGAGAGAGAAAAACAGAGAGCAGTTCAATGCATTTCTTTCTGAATGGACCTGAAGTTTACAATAGAGATTATCTTACTGTTCCCTTCCCTATTAGGTCAGTGATGCACACTTAACAAATGAATAGCAGTTGAGGATTTCACAGTTTATGGTAGCAAATGTTTTTTTTTCTGTGTGTTTTTTTACAATGACATGACAGACTGCAAATAACAGCTTCGTTACATCACAGTTAACTGACTCAATTACAGTAAATGCCCAGACCCCCATAGCAGTCTAGCTATTCCACTACTTGCAAACAACTACGCTCAGTGCGGCACATTTGGGTACATGCTAAATAATGACCTAGGACCACAATGGGTTTCATCTGATAAATAGACTTGGTATTTAACAGCCAGGGTCCTGACATTTATAAAGTTCATATTTGGGGAAATTGTTTGACCAGAAAAGGCACACCAAACCAGAACTTGGTTCCAGATGCAACCTGACAGCACAAGGAAGTTAAGTGACTTGCTCAAGGTCACACAGTATGCAAGAAGGAGCTAATGGGATTCAAACCAACCTCTCCAGGTTTTTAGCTCACTGTCCTTAACCACTATGCTATACCGCCTCCTATTTCATTTGGACCTTCAAAGTGGCCATTGTCAGAACTGTGCAAACAACTCATATTAGGCATGCTTTATATTCTTTAATTTTCTTTCTACTACTATGCCATGGTTTTCTAATTTTAATAGACAAAAAAAGAGACAAGACATGAAAATTACAATGATGTCATTTTTTGCATTACTCTAAAACGCAGTAGGATACCTGCAGTTTACCAGTGGCAGAAACAGTCCATTAGCTTTACCAGCTCTTCGTATGTTCACGCATACACACATTGTGTATTCACAATAATGAGGCTGAGAAACATACAAGCCACAATATAGTCTGATAATATGACGTGTTGCTAATTGTCTTACTTACCTCTACTGTCACGATGTCCTGTGCGAACACATCTGTCCTACTAACGTTGCACCACTCCACACTGTCATTGTATATCTCCTTCAATACATTGTTTAATACATATAAAAATAGAATAATAGATAGGTTACAGTGAATTACAAGGCTGTAATTCCACCGAGAGGTTCTGGGGACATAGATAACCTCGAGAGCGAAGCTCGAGAGGTTTCTATGTCCCCAGAACCTCGAGATAGAATTTCAGCCGAGTAATTTACTGTAACCTATTTTTTAATTTTTGTAATATATGGATCCGATTCAGAAATTGTGCTGCTTTTTTTTACATTTTGTGAAATGGCTGGCGTCTGTTGTATTGAAGATGCCTCATTGTCTCCCGCCTGTATTGAAGTACTGCCCACCTAGGTATCTGTTGGTAGTTTTTATTTTAATTTAGCAGGCCTACCTTTTACATTTTTTCTTCGTTTGCCAGGTAATTCACTGTTTGTTTTAGGAAGAAATAAAACGGACAAAATGAACTGGCCGCAACCCGCATTCCTCTCACTAAGCGAGAGTAAACGTCCGCCATGTTTCTGAAGTTGATTAGCCCGCCTACAGAGAAACTGCTCCAATGGGTGAACTGGATGAATTGTGGTACCATGGCAGCAGTGTTTGTGTGGCAGCCGGGCTGGTGCTTATATGGTGAAGAAAGTGGCTCATGGTGGGCGTGAGGTTGAAGGGTGCGCTTGAGCTGTAGCACTGCAGTGATAATACTATCGTTCGTTGGAACGATAGTATTATTGGCAGTGAAGTGTAGTATTATTGAGAGTGCCGTGTACTGTGCTATGTATTACAACAATTTATTTACATCGTATTCAGTAGTAGTATTATTATCAATATCCATATATTACAATACATTAATCAACACCATAGCAGTACATGGCAGCACTTCTGTGATTGTCATGTCTTTCTGACTTACTAATGCTATTCATGTTTCGCACTAGGCTAAGACAGAGAGACCCCCTGCTGTGTTTCAAATGCAGACCTCAAGAGATCCAACAGGAGATAGACACACTGTAGCCATAGACTGCCTGTCTGATAGCATGTCATAAAATGTACAAAGTATCACTTTCTGCTGCTTTTCAATGCTACAAAGTGCTCTATAGCAATAACAATTCTACAGATAAGACACATCAAAGTACAGCACTATTCTCAAACCCTGTTTACAAACTTAGAAATCCAGAAAGAGAAAAGAAAGCGCCCTAAATCGCAGGGCTGCTCAACCACAAAAACAGTTTCAGCTTCACTGCTCTTTATTAATAAATACTACTGCCAACTGTGTTATTGGTGAGCAAATTCATGGGTGGTCAAATGGTAGGGGAAAAAACACAAAAAAAACTTTCCATAGTACTTCAAATAATGCAAAAAGGATTTATTTTCCACAACTTAACTAGAAATAGCAATACAGTGCTTACACCAATTCAATGTAATACAAAAGTATGGTCTCCTACCATACATATGCCTTTCTGAGTCCAGGTACCTAGGCACTATCCACACTCCTAAACCCTGCGCTTCGCCACTGCAGCTTCCTGAGGGGGTGCTATTCCATATCCCCTTCATTCTTCAGTACTCAAACTGCATGTGCAACATAATTAGAAAATCCTAAAATTTAACAACTACCTTAATCACTTACTGTAAATGCAGCTAAATTTATCAACAAAGTGGCCATTACAGCTTCTGTTTCATTTATATGTTAAACATTTCTATTGCAAATAAATTTAAACATTGCTCGAAGTTCTAAAATAATAGACTGTTCACATTAAATGTATTCACAGCATATGCAATTCAAGAACCTATGCCCTGCTATATGTATGATTGCATTGTTGCACACTTTAGGTTTACAATCTGTATACAACAATATATATATGTGTAACAAGACATCCCATTCAATATAGCCTCTTACAAAAATGCAGTACCATGCCATATCAATCCATTAAACAAGCAGTTATGTTAATTCTATTGTTCCTAATTCTAAAACAAATACTAAACTCCAAATTCACAGTATCATAGTATAACTGCTACTCAATTCCATTTAATTTACTAACATTCACCACTGAATGGGCTCGCCCTTAACAGAGTCAGATTTGCACTCATTATTGACACTATTTACTCGCTAAAACGAGTCACATGCAAATCTTATCCAATTCATTTGCAGCCCATAATTAAGGCTTCAAATTCATATTTATTGAGCTTGACAGCAAAAGAAAAATACTAAGCACAAGGACAGCCAGAAGTAATACATGATGAAAATAAAGCGATTGATCCAATGTTCAGTATTTCTTGCATTTTAAATGTCATGCTTCAGTTCTACATTAAATTGTATGTGATTGATTGAAAAGAAAAAACCAAAATGCCCCCCCCCCCAATTCTTTAACCAGGAGAGACACACTAAGCTGAAAACTTGTTTCCAGGTGTGATCTGGGAGCACAGGGAAGTTACGTGACTTGCTCAGGGTCACACAGTATGCAAGTGGGGGCTGTGGGATTCAAATCCAGGTCTCCAAATTTGCAGCTCAGAGCCTTAAACCACTGTGCTATACTGCATCCAATGTAAACTATTTATTTGTGTATTTGGCAATTTAGTTAATTCTCCAGCAATTTTAGCATTATCAAACACTATGCCTTGAATAGTAACAGAGCAACACTACACCCTAGCAATTTTGCACTTTGATGACAGATTGATAAATATAACTCTGAAGCCTTAATTATGGGCTGAAAATAAACTGGATACAATTTGCATGTGATTCATTTTAGCAAGTAAATACTGTCAATAACGAGTGCAGTCTGACTGTGTTATGGGTGAGCTCATTCACTGACGCACATTACTAAATTGAATTGAGTGGCACTTATACTACTATACTCTGAACTTGGAGTTCAGTTTTCACATGCAGGTATTGGAGAGAATGGATTGACAGCTGATCTCTTACTATACCTGCACACTGAAGCAGACTTAGATAGGCCAGGTGATCTGCTTCTGCTGACACATACATATGTTTGTATGTTCACCATATACTGCAATAAATATGGCTATATGGTATAACTTCATTCTTAACATTACTATCTTTATCATACCTCTGCATTCCTATGCTTTCTATGGCAAGCCCTACTCTACAAAACCGTCCTTTTTCCCTCATAAGTACCCTTCCCACCCTCCGCCCCCTCAGTTATTACTGTCTTCCCCGCACCTATGAACACCTGAAACTGTCTGTCATCACTGTTACAGCCTGTGACACTAAGGCACACACCCCCAACACCCTCACTCTTTGCAAGGTGGCAAGGTGGGGAGGCAGTTGACATTACTACAATATCTCACTGCCATTCCTATTATGCATCTGTCACTCCTGCACTACCAATGCCAATACCAGCAAGCAAACATTCGGCATTGGCAAATGCTTGTTACTTGTTACAGTTGGCCTCACTGCATCTAGTTGTTGCCTGGAAGTTCCAGCTTAGCAGGTGATCAGCCTCAGTTTTCCAGATGTGTGAAAGATTTGGAACCGATGGTTCTTCTGGTAAAGAGGATCAAACTATCCAACCCTTGAGTCCAATGGAGAGCCTTCTCCTCTTTGAATGTCTGCCTGGAAGGTAAGACAGTCTTATTTGCATGTGGCAATACATTTTACGTTGACAGTACATTATAATGTATGAAAATGTGTTGCTCTCATGGCACTGCAAGGTAAGTAGCAACTGGGGAGTTGCTGCAGCATGGAATCCTCATATGCCCAACATTCTGAAGCTTGAGCAGTGCCATTCCCCTGGTAGGGGTGCACTACACCCAGTTGTTATGATTACCCATTGACAATGTTGGAGCTAACAGAAAAGGAAATTGTGGCAAGTAAGAAGTTAATTTCTTCTTTCCTTTTCTTAACAAGTTCCTGCCTTTCCCTGTATAGATGTTGCCCAAATTCACTGACTCATGATATCACTAATGAAGTCCCATAATTCTAGAAACCATTACGGGGCTAATCTAATGTGGTCAATCCCTTAAAGAGCAGGTACTTACTTTGTGTTGTGATTTCATAGTGCGATGCATAATCCCTCATGTTTCACTGTCCTACATCGCAATTCTCCGCCAACGCCGTTTTTAAAAAGAAAATTAATACACATTAAATCACTCTCCGGAAAAAGCCAAGGATACCCGAGAGAGGGATGCTGTGGTTTCTGGCTTGCATATGACATCAGTAAATGAAGCGATGTGTAACCGGAAGTCACTATCCACCAATCTGTTTCAGTGGAGAATCGGGAGTAAAGTCCTCATTGCGAAGTAAGTTACCCACTGTGATCTGACGGTTCATAATTATGTTATCTGTGTCAGCAACTGTTAGTACCACTCCATGCTGCTTCTATTCCCATTTCAGTTTCTTAATTTTATGCGCACATTGGAAACTACATCGCTTCATGGCTATGCATGTCTAGTGCTCACAATCACTGTGCATGTCTGTAATGGTTCCTGCACCCACTTCATGCACTGTCTTACTACTGTAAGCCCCATGTGCCAGAGCTGAATGACGCTGTGTCCATACCCAGTAAACTGGATGAGCATGCAGCACATGAACAGTGAATGTTGTGGTGGAACTGTAATATGAGCAGAATGTTTAAGTAACTTGAGTCCCTGGATGTTTATGACCTCCTGTGTGGCATCTTAGCAGTGTTGCTGAGTGATGTAGAGGTGTGATAACGATGTTCCCCTACAGCTTTTGTTGCGTACTGTCCATATGTATGCCTCACTTGTACTGGTAACACCATCTGCAGATGTAGTGTTGTGTGTCAGTGACAGTGTAGTTCTCCATAGCTGTAGCTCACTCAGAAGGAGCACTGTGGTTGTGGAAAGTGAATGCCACCGTTGATACTGGTGCCTTTTGATATGTACAGCTAGTAACCTAGTTATAATGTTGTTCTGCTTTGCTATTTTGCCACATTGCTGATCTTGTTGTTCCCAGTGCTGCTAACTGGCTGCTGTTTACATGTATGCCAGCTGTATTTGTCCCTGTACATAGTAAGGTTTTTCATTACTTCAGTCTCTCTGTCAGTCTGTCACTTCATGGGTGTGTAATGTTACCCACTGTGGACTTTTTAGCATTTGCTTCTATGTGTGTTCGTGTGTGTGTGTGTGTGTGTGTGTATAACTTCTTCACTGACAAGGCATGCATGCCCTTTGCCCTCAAAATTATAAGTGTTGTTACCGGTGTAGTGTTATTACTTTAAAATGACTGTTACCATGCCATGTAATGCTATTGTGAACGTCATCCTGCATAATGTTGCAGTGTTTGATAGATGTCACTGTTGTGTTCTGGCTTGTTTTGCGCACTATCTTTGCGACTTGATGGTCATACACTATTTAATTTTTGACAGTTGCAGCCTTCAGGGTAGCATGTATTCCAGCAGCTATAATTATCCAATGAGTTTCAAAAGAAGTCATCATTTGTCTGACTTTGCTTTCACGGTCTATCCACATGTTCTTAGCTGTATGTTATTGTTGTGGTGCACTTTTGTTAACAAACAAATGATTGGTCATGCATGTATGGGAAATACATAGCTCATTATGTTGTTATGCTATAAGTTACTTGTTTATTCAAAGTTTGTATTGGCCACCTGCATTTTGTCAGTTCCATTTTTGTTTCTGTATGTCTTGTTCTGTTGTGTGTTGTGTTGTGTGTGCGTGCGTGGGGGTGTGTGTGTGTCTGTGTTGAGCATTGCGTGTGTGGTTGGGTGGGCCATTGCGTGTGCATGTCTGTGTGTGTTTGTGTGCTTGTTATTGTCATGTGAACTGTGGATGTGTCTGTACTTCAGTTAGGTTGTTGGTAATTGGTCCATGTAACTGTAAAGTGTTGTGACCTTTCCTGTTTGTGCTTTATTGTAGGAATATTTCGATAATGTCATCGGTGGATGATGACTCCTTCTCTGAGGATGACAATGTTTCCACAGACAATGGTGCCCATCTAACCTCTGAAGTGGAGGACAGTGATCCTGACACTGATGGCTCAAATAACACTGCCCATGTTGTGGAGGAGTTCGCCCCTCCATGAAATACGTCCCTACCATTTTGAACCACCAGCTCAAAAGGTTGTTGATGTGCCTGTAAACCAAGAAGATGCAGACGAACACACAGACAGAGTTGGCAACAATGACTGGTAAGTAAGAATTATTTTGTCACTCATTGTTAGTGGCATGTCCTTAATTACATGGCAGTTATGTAATGTTAACATGTACTGTTTCTATGTGTAGCTATTTCATATATAATAAAGTCTGTCATGGACATCCTATTCATGCTCCCACTGTTTCTGTAAGCTACCATAGAAACATACATAGTGAAGAAGAAGGCCGAACATGGTCAGTTTGACCATGAAGTGTGAATGAATTGCGTGATCCACAGCTTGAGGTACAGGCCTTGGCCTTCTTTCCCACTCCTACCATCCTCCCTACCCATGTTCCTTACTTTCCCCCTATGCCAGCCTATCTTAATGCTTCCCAGTAATGAGATGATGTCCTCTACCACTACATTCTAAGTGTCCACCACAGTATCTGTGAAGATGATATTCCTGATCTCCCTACTAGATGTCCTACACTACATGTAACAACTGTGCCACATCGCAATCATCCACCTAATTAGTACATTTAAACAGCTTCAATGTCCAATTAATGTGCCATCTCTCTGTCCTCTATGTTCTAGGTACTAGAAGTGCACTGCCCTCAACCTGTCTTGTTATACCTTGCCCTGTGACCCCGCTATCATCTTTGCAGCCCTTCTATGGACCCTCTAGATGTCCCTTTTTCCCTGGACCACATACTGTACATGTGGCATTACCATTGAACTGTCCAAGCATGGTGATAGTAATGTCAGTGCTATGTATGACTGTAAAGCTATGTATTTTTGTTCATTTTCTAAATCTATGCAGCATGTCTGTTAAGATGCTTTTTGTCTGCAACTGTCACCATTTACAGACAGTTTTGTGTCTGTGGATCACACCTCAGTGGTACGCGGTGACCCTGTGTCTTTATGTAGATTTAGTGCTTTGTTACCCAATGGAATGTTTGTCACAAGTCTCCAAGATGCTCAGTCACCAAGGACAATGGAGCCACTGCATGGTACATTTCTCCATTTCAGATGGTGAATTACAACAAATTACGACCACTGCTCAACTAATAAAGGCACTGGTAATTTAGCAGAGACCATACTTTTTTTTAATTCAACATCTGAAACATAACAAAATGCATAGTGAAATGGCCCCAATAGAAATTAATGGATCAGTCCTGCAAATGCTGCACAACAATTATTGCTGTGACATGGTCGAGGCTCACATGTATTTGAATGCGGATAGAGTGAAATTTTCAGTGGATTCCAACTTATGGGCCATGGAGACCATAACTGTTTAATAGCTTGTCTGGAACAACAATACACAAATCCTACCGAGATCCCTGGTGGAGGAGTGAGTTGATGTTTTGTCTTGGTCAACACAACATTTTACTTTGAAGCAAAGACCCATTTATTTATTTTTTTTTTTTTTGGGGCGGTTGTGGTTTGTGTGTTGTCATTGGTTACAGCAGTATAATTCTGTTTCTGTACTGTTATGATCCTTTTGTTCACAACAGTAATGTCAGGGGATGACATCATGTCACTGAGATGTGAATGTTTGGAAATTGTTCTGCTTATTACTGCAGCTGCAATGCCGGTTTATTGTGGCTCATTCTGTGTCATATGTCTGACTGTAGGGAGGGACTGTATGTGTCAATTTTCATCAAAAAGGTTCCTAATGGCTATTGACATGTTACATGCACTATATTCTGCGGCCAACGAAATCAGTACTGAACTTTAAACTGGCATTCATGTTGCACAGGATGACATCATACACATACATTTCTGTGGTGTACCATGTTGTTTTGTACTCTGTGATATAGCGACTGCTGTAGTTTTGATTATGTTGCTTCAGACAGCAATGACACTAATATCATAGGTCACATATCATCTACCAAACTGTGTCATGAGGTACAATTTTGACACATTTAACATGCCACATTTCACAGTCATGTACAGAATTCCATCATGTGCACAATGAACATACAATTACAATATCAAAATCATTACTGTCACATTATATTGTTCAACGCTTACTAAAAACCTGCACTCACAATAGAGGTACATCTTTAGAATTTTACGGCACTGTCCTGTTCACCTTTCCCTCAAGTGAAACGTATATTGTTATTTATACAATGGTGTCTGAAAATACTGTGAAGTCATTGGTCAAAAGATAGCACATGACTGTGATAAATCCTGCAGTGTACCACTTGGACCAGTGGCACAGAGTGCTAAGGGACTTGACGCCTTACCTCGCACGTCGCTAATGACCCTTGTTCGTTAACAAGCACGGTCTATCGAAGGCTGGTGGGGGGGGGTGCTGGTAGGAGTTGCCAGCAGGCATCTCTCCTATCCGGGGTGGTGGGGTTGCATCCTTTGGCCATTGTCTGTCTCCTGGTGGAGACAAAGTTGCAGCGCAAGCCAGTGGGGTGCAACTGCACTAGGTGAATGTGTGGGCAAAAGGGGCTGTTACCAGGGCTGTTGAACGCATGTGCGCCGCTACGCGCATGCATCTGTAGTCCTGTGGCCCTGGTGAATGGGGTGAAAAGGTAGGCAAAAATCAACAGACACGCAGGGTGATGCCTGACCCTCCACAGGCACCATTCCGTGGCTGGGCATAAGGTGAGCCCTGGAATTCCGGGTGTCACACCTGGGTGAGGGGGCCGGTCTGGCTGAAGGGTGCATGGTGGAAAGGAGAAGAATGTGACATGATAAAAAAAGAAATCCTCCATTATAGAAACTGTAACTTTTTGTTATCACTCATAAAACCAAAAAAACAGATGAAAATTGTGTAATAGCAATATACCGTCACAGTGAAGGGTTATATGGGTGGATTTACCACTTGTGGTGTGATTAACTCAGTGTGCTGTGCCTCGTGACTGAAGCACCACAGGCATGGTAAATCAAGCAATATACCCAGTCCCTGTCATGGTATGTTACTGTCATCTAATGCCATGACAGTAGAGGGCACTATTTCATTGTGCAGTTACCTGAATGTCACAGTAACTATACATGTACCAGTGCCTCCTGTTTCGCCAGGTTTACTGTCATCACATCCTTGGAATTAGCAGTTCTGCCCTACTGAACTGTAAAGTGTTATGTGCAGTGTGGGTGGTCGCAGTTTGTGATGCATGGCCAATGTTTCTTAAATAACACATACACACAATTAAGTTTCATTCCCCTTTCGTACTGAAACCGGAAAAGAAATTGCTTGTAATGATTTACATACATATGTATTGTGGCACTTGGTGAGACACTGCCAGGATGTTTTTATTGACATCTGTCCCTTTACTATTCACCTTTCTAGGTGCACCTGTGGAAACTGTGTTGCCATGATGGATGGCATCTCAAGTACCTGCTGCAGAGAGTCTGAGAAATTGCAACAGAAGATTGATATCTACAGTGATGAAGGCGACGGACAACATGTCTCCTGTATCATCAGCCATCCTGGATTCCATGGAGTATGCCTTGACAGATGGGTCCTTGAAACAGCGTGTTATCAGTTTCGACAGCAGTACCCCAAAGAAGAAGACACCTTACACTTTCAGCATGAGTAAGTACAACAATTTGATTCTGAGAACTGTAATTTCCTGCTCAGTCATTATTCATCATGTTAGCAACTATTAAAATGTGTCATGTTCCGGCCCGGTGGCACAGAGGGCTGACGCACTGGTGCCTTACCTCACAGCATGCCAGTGATCCTGGTTCGTGAATGGTATCTGTGTGCCGGGGGCTGGCAGGGGAAGGAGAGGATTGAGCATCCGGATGACTGCTCTCCTCTCCTGGGGTTGGTTGGGTGGGAAGCCATGTTCTGTACTGTCCCCCTGGTGCAGACCAGGGGGCTATCACAAGAAGCGGCACAGAAGAGGGGACCTCAACAGTGTGAAAATGGAAGACTGTGCAGGCGCGGATGATCCTGTTCTGTTACTCCTCACCCACTCCTGATCCATCTGTCCTGTATAGCCACATTACCCTTCTCCAGCAACGACCACCATCATTACTGTCCATAACGTAGAGACTTGCATAGCTACCATACCTGATGTCTGTTAGCCGTTTTCAGGTGGCGATGAGGTTTCATGCCATGTACAGCACAACGCTCACCATGCTCAACACAAGCTCATACAAGACCAGTAGACTCCTTGTTGGAGACCATTGGCTGTCATGCACAATGACTGAGATGTGATGTAGTGTGGTGCAGCACTGTATTACCCATGGAAGGGAGTGTTGTGTGGTAGTTCTTTGCATGTGCGCGTGCACCTACATATGCACTTCCAGCATGTGACACCAATGAGATGGAAGTTAGCAAACGGTGCTCAATAGATTCCCCGGCACTGTATAACTAACGACCATGGTCCCTCACTGCACCCTTTCATTGACCAGCATTTTGGTACATCAAGGTTATGTCATTGTGCCAGTGCTGGCAGTGTTCCTTGAAATAACGCTGATGGCGCAAAGGCCATTGCTGTCATGGAGAGTGTACATCACCCAAAATACTTTTGCAGCAATGCATGATCACAGTGAGGACAGAAATTGTGTCTGCGACCTACAGGTCTAACTTTTAATGTTTATTGCTGCGCTTCCCTCAGCCACTGACTTATTTAATTTGAATACCTGATGGTACAGTACAGTTGCAGAAACCTATGTCTACAAATCAGTGATTGACATCCATGTCACATCACAACATGCTGTAATGTTCACAGAGTACTCAGTTGATGGTATTCACAGTTGCATGTGGGACATGCACATGATGAGCATGAGATACACGCAGCGATCACTGTCAGCGGCAACTCCTAGCAGCACCACATTGCACATGCCACATTGAAACTCTCATTCTTGACATGTCTGAATTCAGTGTGGCATCTTAGTAGTTGTAGCCCAAGTTTTAATATACGATATGCATGACATGGTGTTTCACATCTTTTTAATCTTGTTTAATTTTTGTTCTTGTTACCTTTTTGCCGTTGTCAGTCAAAGTGTACAATACATGTTTTCACTTAGCAAATTGTTATCACCAGGAGAGTTACAGTAAGCTGAAATGTTGTTTGCATGTGCATCCTGGGAGCACAGGGAAGTTAAGTGACTTGCTCAGGGTCATATGCAAGTGGTGACTGTGGCATTCAAACCCAGGTCCCCAGATTTTGAACTCAGAGCCTTAAACCACTGTGCTATACTGCCTCCCTGAATATAGTTCACAGAACTATATTAGCATCTCAAAACCTTTTTGAAAATAACTGTGCCTTGATTGAACAAAGTCTGCTTGTAATGCATTATTATTTATTTTTTTAAACATTTTGCTAAGTATGAAATATTTTTCCGGATGTTACCCATGAACTGATGCCGTAGTACTGTGCCATGTGTTGTGTGCAGTTACAGTCTTGCAGACCTAAGTGGCACCACAATTCTAGTTGCAGCACCTTGTGGCATTCCGGAGGTGTTCATTAATAACAGTTCACAAGGGAAACGTACATTGGAGACAGTGAAATTACATAGAACTGTTCGTACGATTATAATGTTCAATGAGACAACCACGCTAACAAATTAAATGTCACCATGCTGGAGAAATACACTACATCAGTAGTGCAAACATCAACGCGCTCCTCTAACTAACCACGGACAGAGGTGTGCTGCAATATTATGAGCACATTTGGCACAATCATTCACAGTAATGGTTTGATCACCAAAAATACATGACATGTTCATCAACATCGTACACGTTCTTTGCAGTCATAAAGCAGAATATGTATTATCAGTATCAGTACTGTTTTATATGATTCTGCATTATATGAACATGGTACTTTATCTGTCTAAAATTTTCTACATAATAGACCTCTAACAATATCAAGCTTAACAAGTTAAAACATTGTATAATGCCATTATACAGTTTTGTGTCACATGCTAACAACACACTATAGATTGCCATACATAAACTGTTTACCCACTTGTAAAATCAGTCACATGTCATGTCAGTTTACCTGATTGGTCCTTCAGCTGTACTTAGCTTTACTGCATGGCAACATTAACTAACAGAACAGTGCATTTATTCCTGAAAGTCTAAAGAATGACCACAAACGTGGATCAACTGAATAGTTACATGGCTTTACACACCAGACTCAAAGTGCTGAACTATACCCTGCAGCATACAACAACACAGAACAGGTTCTGCAGTGCTACCGAGAAAACTACATCAATTTGGAGCACAGTGACACGCACACACTATTACGAACATTAGGAATGGACATGGAAGGCAGCAACATTGTTTTGGTCTGTCCAAGTAGCGGCACATTGAATGGGTGACACAGTGTGGCATATCTGTACATGTAGGTACTCAGTGTACAAAGCATGTCATCATCAATAATGCATGCAATACGTAACTATACATCTGTTGATAGACACTCAGTGGCATGTGTGCTGTGCCACTGTTTTTTCTGTTTTGGGTGAAGGAGCATGTAAGTCAGCACTGTTAAACTTAGTCATGAAGGTTAACTGCCAGCATAGTAACAGTATATTTTCTGTACTTTACCTTTCAGCTGTTTCAGATACATCGCCAATCGACAATCGGTGAGGTGGTGCTATGGATGGCTGGGACGTCACAACTGTGTTCCCTTACCGTCCTGTGCTGTTACCAAGATTCATTCAACATTCCCTGAGGACAACAACATCTATACAAGCTTTCAGTTTGCATAATGTCGTTTTTCTTAACTCTGTTTAGGGAGTGTTCTTAAAGCGACTGACAAACTGCTCGATGGCATTGGCTTTATCTGGTGGAACAGAGGTGTGGTGATAGTGATGTCCTTATGTCATCAATTGATGTTTCGAGTTCATTTGGGGAATTGAAGTATGAGTCCTGTAGTCTCTTTTTCAGCATGTTGACAAAATCTGCAATTCATAAAAGCATTGGTGATTATCTATCTGAACAGCATTGATACGTGTAAATTGTTTATACATCTTGATTCCAGTCCCACCTTATGTTGTTTTAATAATTACTCCTTGACATGTTTATCAGTCGCCATGAGTACCGTAATTCTGGTTTATTTGTAATGTTCCTGTTTCACTTATGACAGTGTTTAAAATGTACTGTTATACATATTGTCATCACTGTCTGCGGAACCTTGTATTTCACCTCTTGTACCATAATGTATACAGTTTCACGTGTTACATAATATTGGTGTCCACTTACAAGTTATGCAACTGCAGCTTCCAAGTATCCATGTCTCTGCTGTCCACCACCCTGTTTGATGGCTTTCCTTCTCACAACTAATGTCAGGAACTTTGGTACAAAAAGCATTTTTTTCTAAGAGAATATATCACGTGTAAACTTTACAACTGGTCTGCTGGAATAAAAAACAATGACTTCCAAGTACAAGAAACATGACCCCACGTCGGCCCATGCAGCACTGTTTTGTGAGGTCAGCAAACGAAGGATGCGTAAGCTCATCGCATTGCTTTCTATGGTGTCAGTATTTTCCAATATATTTGGACCCGTTAGTGCTGTGATTTTATTCCACTGAAGCAATCGATCGACTAATTTGGACATAATTAGTGGAGCGATTGCTTTGATTGAATAACATACCAGTTATGAAGGCCATATAAATATGTGAAAATACTGGCACCATAGAAAGCAATGTGGCGCGCTCACGCAGCATTCGTGTCATGACATCACAAAACAGGGCTGCAAGGGCTGATGTCGGGGTGTGTTTGTTGTACTGTGAAGTCGGTGTTTTGTAGGCCAGCTGACCAATTGTGATGTTTACGCGGGATATATCTTCTTGGAGGAAACTGCTTTTTAAGCAATAGTTCTTCACATTACTTCTGGGAAGGTAAGACATCAAATGGTCTTGGTGACATAGGTACTAGAAAAGCTGCTCTTGAAGCATTTCTATGAGCAATTCAGTGTAGGATTCCAAAAACCATACCTTCATGTCATGCATTTGAACAGGCCATGTGGTTCTGTAGACAATCATGACCTGATTGACCCCGCAATGCAACAATCACTACTAATACAGCCAAAGGCACACCGTATGCAATCTATGATCACCCACCACACGTTGACAATCAGCCACTGTCACCGCTGAAAGGTATTGCCGCAAATGGAGTCACAGCACAGAAACTCGACATAGTTATCCATGTCACTGTAGTCATCAAATCACCACCGCACATTACCTGGCAATGCCAGAACAAAATGTACCACCACCCAGAACCACATGTTGAGTGGCGCACCAACTGATGGCCACTACATGCAGACACAGACTGTGTATCACAGCAATGAGTACTTTACATATTGTGTGATGAATGTATCACAACACCATCATTCAGTGCTTGCTATATGCAGTACTGCGCGCTCTCTTGGAGCTCACTATGTGGGTGTCCACGGGGCTAAAGATTGGGACGTCTCACCACTTTGATGGTTGGTGGCCTTGTGTTCATTGGGTGGTGGCGCACTGCTGGGTAGGTCTGTTGAGGTGACACTGCATTACATGGGATATTGCTTTCATAAATCTGACCTGTGACAAGATTTACCATTTGCATGTAGTTGTTTAATTGTTGATGGATGCTTTGATGGGCCATGTTTCTATAGCTTTGTTTGTCAGGCATGGTCACCATTGTTGTCACTTGCACTGGTCCATTGCTCATCAACGGACTTGGGAACAATTGTCCAAGTACTTACTGTGTG
Organism: Neoceratodus forsteri; assembly: GCA_016271365.2. Lineage (NCBI taxonomy): Eukaryota > Metazoa > Chordata > Ceratodontiformes > Ceratodontidae > Neoceratodus > Neoceratodus forsteri. Next base: position 90,780,806 of record CM057451.1, read on the forward strand.
CCATAGGGTACACTGCTGAACTGATATTGGAGCAGGTTTGTGTGACTTGAGCAAACAGTACTGCAATGTGCCACATTCTGTTTCCCACAGTCACCAGTATGTTTTGACAGTGTTAAAGTGGCAAAACAAGTCCTGGTATTCCAAACTTACCATACATAGGCCTCACCATGTCCTTCCTCACACACTACCCCCCTTTTTTGAATTTAGGTAATTGAATGGAGTACTTTGGCCTTCCATCCATAGTGACTGCCTACATGCGCTCACTATTCTCATTGAAATGCATTGCGGATAGAATCAGCCTGTTGATGGCAGAAAGAATATGTGTTGGCATGTGCAGAAACATAGAAACATAGACAGTTTACTTCAGTCTCAACTGTTTTCTTCTCCCTCTGGCACCTTACTCCCTCCTCACCACCCAGTCCTGACACCACATTTACGTGTCCGTGCCATGCTGTCTTAAAACTCATTATAAAATGTGGTGTGAAAATCCAGCTTCCTGATTGTTTATTGCCTGTGCATGAAATGTGTTTCATGCATAGGCAATAAAAAGTTTACAGAAGCAAGACAGCATTTCACAGAGCAATGGGGAGCCTCTAGAACGTTGGCGTTTTAAACTGCGCCATCTTGCTTTCCCTCACTAATGCTCTAATTTCTGTATCTGCCATTGTCCCGCAAGTCTGATGGTATAACCACCTCTCCTACTGCAACAGCGGATGTCACAGAAAAGGTCTGTTACCATATCCTTGCCTGCCTGCAGTTCCCTGTCAGCAGCTGTCACTCTCCCCAATGCAGCCCATCAACTGCACCCCGAATGATCGTGGAAAGTCTGTTTGCCCTCCATCCCGTTTCCCAAATTAAAAAAATACAATGAAAACACTTCTCTGTGTTTCACGCTCTGTCTCTCTGTTGTGAAGAGATAAAAACACTTCTTTCTCTCACACTCTCTCTGTTGTGCACATGGCAGCTGAGTGAATTAACGGAGCTGAGCAGTTCTACACGACCATTTTTTGTGAAAAAGTTGTTCCTTTCTTTCCCTCTGAACCTGCCACGCTCATAGAAACATAGAATTTGATGGCAGATAAGGACCGCTTGGCCCACCCAGCCTGCCCATTTCCCTGCCTACTGGATAAGCTGCAGATCCTAGTTAACCAGCAGCCTACTTCTTCCTACCCCCACCCCCTAGAATTGCTTTATGACTGTCCCATGCATGCTTGAATTCCACCACTGTTTTTGACTCCACAACCTCCTCCAGAAGGCCGTTCCATGCATCCACAACCCTGTCTGTGAAAAAATACGTCCTTAAATTACCTCTGAGCCCCTCTATCTTCAAATTGTGCCCCTTGTTCTTGCACCTCTTTTTGAAAGATGCTACCCTCTTGGACTTTGTTGATTCCTTGAGGTACTTGAAAGTTTCTATCATGCCTCCCCCCTTTCCTCGCTGCTATACATATTAAGCTCCTTAAGTCTCTCTTCATATGTCTTCTGGGCAGACCCTGCACCATTTTAGTTGCCCTCCTCTGGACAGCTTCTATCCTGTCTATGTATTTGCGGAGACTGGGTCTCCAGAACTGCACACAGTACTCCAGGTGGGGTCTCACCAGCTGTCTGTACAGAGGGATAATAACGTCCTGTTTTCTACTGGTGATGCCTCTCCCTATGCATCCCAGTATCCCCCCAGCCCTCCTTGCTGCCCTCTCACATTGCTTGCCCACCTTTAGGTCATTTGATATGACTACCCCCAGGTCCCTTTCCATTTTTGTTGTTGTTAGTATCTCACCCTTCATTGTGTACTATTCCCCTGGGTTTTTGTTTCCCAGGTGCATTACCTTGCACTTCTTAGCATTGAATCTAAGCTGCCATATATTTGACCATTCCTCTAACCTTGCCAAGTCCATTCTCATCCTTTCCACCCCACCTTGTGCATCAACTCTGTTGCAGATCTTAGTGTCATCTGCAAAGAGACATACTTTTCCTTCCAGTCCCTCTGCAATGTCGCTTATAAAGACATTGAAGAGGTCCAGTCCTAATACTGAACCCTGTGGTACCCCGCTAGTAACCCCCCTTTCTTCAGAGCGGACTCCATTTACTATTACTCTCTGTGTCCTATTCTCCAGCCAATTCTTTACCCAGGCTGTCATCTTGGGACCCACTCCAAAGGCTGGCTAACTTGTATATTAATCTTTTGTGTGGGACAGTGTCAAATGCCTTGCTAAAGTCTAGGTAGGCCATGTCCACAGCCCCTCCCTGATCTACTACTTTGGTCACCCAGTCAAAGAAATCTATCAGATTTGTCTGGCATAACCTTCCTGCTGTGAATCCATGCTGCCTTGGGTCCTGTGCCCTCTGGCCTCTAGATACTCGACAATTCTTTCCTTCAGAAGTGATTCCATCATTTTCCTATCACTGAGGTTAAACCAACAGGTCTGTAGTTTCCTGCTTCTGCCCTGCTCCCACTTTTGTGAAGGGGAATCACATCTGCCCTCCTCCAGTCCCTCGGGTACCACCCCATCCTCCCATGATCTGTTAAAGAGGGTAGTCAGTGGTGTCACTAGTTCTACCCTTAGTTCTTTTATAATTCTGTGATGAATCCCATCAGGCCCCATTGCTTTGTCCACCTTCAGTTTTAAGAGTTCTTTCAGAATCCTTTCTTCTGTAAATGGGCTGGTATCAACTTCTGTATCCAGAGTTGTTCTACTGTTTGTTTTAGGTACCTCCCCCTCTTCGTTTGTAAATACTGAGCAAAAATATTTGTTTAGTATCTCTGCCTTTTCACAGCCACCCTCTGCCCACCCTCCCTCCCTTTTATTAAGCCTCACTATCCTCCCTTGGTCTTCATTCGCCTCCCTGATGTACCTATAAAGGTTTTATCCCCTTCTTAACTGAGTTGGCTATATTTTCCTCGGTTTGGGCCTTTGCTGTTCTGACTGCCTTCCCAGCCTCCTTTGCTTTAACTGATACAGTTCTCTGTCCTGCTCCTTCTGTGATTCCTTGTACTTCTGAATGCTTTCTTTTCTCTTGAACCTTCACTGCCACTTCCTTTGAGAACCATAGTGGTTTCTTACATCGTTTTGTTTTGTTTATTTGCTTCACACAAAGGCTTGTTACCTCTGTGATGGCAGTTTTTATTATTCCCCATTGTTCTTCCACCACCTTCCTGCCCATTTGCTAGTGCATTCCTTAGGCACTCACCCATTTTGGCAAAGTCAGCCCTCCTAAAGTCCAGTACTTTTGCCTTTGTATGGCTTGACTCTATTGCTGTGTTTATTGTGAACCATACTGTTCGATGGTCACTAGTTCCCAGATGGCTACCCACTTCTACATCTGTGATCCTCTCTCCATCTCCATTTGAGAGAACCAGGTCTATGATTGCTCCCTCTCAAGTGGACTCCAATACTAGTTGTCTAAGGCATGCCCCCTGTAGGGCATCTAGAATAACCCCACTCTTTGAAGTGGCTGCTGCAACTGCACTCCAGTTAACATCTGGCATATCCAGATCACCCATCAGCAATCTCTCCCCTTTTTCTGCCATTCTAAGTATACTTTCTATCATTTCCTTGTCCATTTCCTCACCCTGAGAAGGGGGGTCTGTATACAAACCCTGTGCGGATTGTGGTGCCATTGCCTGTCTCCAAATTTACCCACAGTGCTTCTTCTCCTCCCTGTTTACCCTTTTGTTCTGTTGCTTTGATTCTTCTCTTATGTAAAGAGCTACTCCTCCTCCTCTTTTACCCTCCCTGTCCCTCCTGTAGATAGTGTATCCTGGTATGTTTACGCCCCAGTCATGGTTTTGTGTGTACCATGTTTCTGTGACTGCCACGATATCCAGATGTTCCTCCTCCATCAAGGCCACTAATTCAGGAAGCTTGTTACCCAGACTATGGGCATTGGTACTCATTGCTTTCCATTTTTTGATGGCTTTACCTTCTGCTGCAGCATCCTCCACTGACCTTTCTACCTAGGTCTTTTTCTCATTTAGTACCCTGTTTTGTAGGGAGAGGCTGGGATTTTCCTGCTGCTTATCAGTGCCTCCGCCTTGACTAGGTTAAAAGCTTGCCAATGAAGCATTTAAACTGATTGCTCAAAAGGCTTGTTCCCTTCCTGGACAGATGCAGACCATCCTGCCAGTATAGGCTGGTATCCCTCCAGGTGGAACCCCAGTCCCCAATGAAGACAAACCCCTGTGCTCCACACCATTTTTTCAACCATTCATTAAACTGCATGGTGCAAAGTACCCTTGCCTCACCCATGCCATTGACAGGCAGCACCTCTGAGAAGGATACTGTGTGTGCTACTTGTCTTAGGCCCCTCCCCAACGCTACAAAGTCCTCCTGCATTGCTCTAATCTCATGATGAGCCAAGTCATTTGTCCCTAGGTGGACAATGATGTCCAGCTCAGACTCCCGTGCAGCTGTTCTCGTGATCCTGAGGATGTACTTCCTCTCCCTCCAAGCCATGGCACCAGGCAGGCACCTTACTTCAGTTTTCCCTACTCCCCCCAGTTCTATCCCCCTAATAACTAAGTCCCCCACCAGGAGCTGCTTCCTTTCCCTTTGGTGTCCTCTGCTTCCTTCCTGTGGGCCTCCCTTGTGACAGTTGTCCTCTGCCTCCTTAGTCTTCTCTGCGGGTGCATCCATAGGGGAGCTATGCCCCCTTTCTCATCTTCTGTTCCTTTACTTGAAAAAGTCCCTCTTCTGTCTCTCTGTCCATCCCCTCTTACATAAGTGAAGGTCTCAATGATATACCCGCTAATCTGTTCTCTCCTCAGCTGAGTACAGTGCAAGGACACTAAAAAGTTAACTTCATGTCACAGTACCTACCTTTGGTGAATTCATTCTGAGGCCTATAATTACCTTCCTCCTCTGTATCCCAACCCCCGCCCCCATGGAGAGTGAGCACATGTGCCCTCCTTTAATCCGGTGGTGCCTCCCCCATGTCCATGGACCTACTAAATACAGCTCACAAGAGATGTGCTGCATATTACTGCTTATCGCATATGCATTCCCACGTTTGAAAAGCATATATGCTTAGGCATGTAGTGTAACATGAGGCTGTGAAAGGCCTCGAGAGACGACGTCTGATACAGGCTGGACAGTCTCTTCACGTCCTTCAGTAAGATTCTTGAGTTTAAGATTCCTTCCAGCTTAATTGCTGCTTTGCTATCTGCAAGAGTCTTGCAACAGTGTAAGAAACAAATTGAACATACCTTCACATGACACAGCATACAACTAGGAACCTCAGAGACAACCGCCCACACATCCTCATTTATAGACCACCACTACCAGTAAGGTGTTCACCATCCATCATACGTACTGAAGATCAAGGCAAATTATTCAGTAACTGCCAAGGCCTGCTCCAAGGCCTACTTTGACCACCCTCTCCATGGCATCACTACGCTAATGTGCTCTTGTCCCTTTCCTTTTCTCCATGAAATACCTAATCCAACCTTTGTACCTGTTTCAGCTCCCCTATGCCAGTCTCTGCCAACCTGTACTCCATCCTGGAATAGGCAGATGTCAACACCCTGACAGATAAAACTTTCTGCTTACTGCTAAGGCTGGATGTAGATTGGTGAGCTTGGATGGCAGATCATAGTACGGAAAGTCAGTAATGACAGCAAGGTGAAATTTCTGTTGATGGTTGATCTTGGTGCGATCACTCCAGCATGCCAATCCATGAGTGTATTTTACTGACTGTCATTTAGGTGTGTGAACAAGAAGTACTGAATTTTGTAGTGTTTGACAATGTTATGATGTCAACCAGTGTTGTGCTGCATATCCCCATAATTTCTTAATATCACTTGCATCTGCACAAGGACATTTGCAAATGCCTTAGTGTGGACAAAATGTGTCATGACTGAAATTGTGGCTATATGCATGTCCATACAGTGGTCCCAAAACACATTCAGCGTTGGTTTCATGGAGAGTGCACACAACGTCGATTCCAAAAACAACACTGTTACCCTGGCTATGCATGTCACTTTGCATCCCACGTTTTGGTATTCCTGTCCAGGACCTATCAACAGTGCAATGAAAGCACAGTAAGCAAGTAAGACACATTAAATATCAATGAAGAAACCATGTCAGATGGACTGTTATGGGTATTCACAGCTTCTTTACATTGTGTTAACCACTCCTTGTCACGGTCTGTGCCTGTGAGTGGCTCATGGGCGCATCATGTGTACATGTCATTCAGAAGATTGTCATGCACATTCAGTATGTGGTGCATTCATGACTGTCACTTGGCAGCAATCAACTCCCCATTGCCTTGTTCTGTTGAAACAGCTGACCAATATAGATGGTAAACTGCAGATTGCTTCCATAGGGCAATGTCGGCGCACTCCTTTTGAGTGGATACTGTGTCAATTTTTCTGGCTACACCTGCAGGACAATAGAGAAACTCGGTAACAGTGACATACCACTGACATTATGACTGTATGGATTAGGAGTAATGTGTTGTCATAATAATTGAGAAACTGTACCTTTGGCAACATGCCAAATGTTAAAGAAATGAGATGTTGAGGTTAGGTTTTCCCAAATCCATTTTTCATTTTGTCAATGCCCGTCAGGGATCATTGCATCAATGTTGAGACCATTTTCATCTTTCAAAAGTGCTACCACCCTCTTGATCCCCTCGTGCTCGCACCATTTACTACTTTTAACTTCGTTACTCTACAGGATAAAAGGAAACATAAGATGGTGGTGCAACTGTGTGGCCAATGCTATGAACAGTAAAAATGTAATACATTTGCCAGCAGACAACAAAACTATTTGGGTACATCAACACTGATCAATGTCTCAGCTTCCAACCACATTCTGCAGCTGGACCTCCATCACCCCAACCTTCCTTTATCAGCCCTCTTGCCTTGGCACTGCCACATTTCAAGCAGCACAGTGTTCTGACAGGACACTACGTGTGCTGCTATGTAAATAAAGTAGCTCCTCATGATGTCATGTACCCCAGTGACTAACTCCCCGTGTGAAAAGCAGGAACCCAAGTCGGCCCACACAGCACTGTTCTGTGATGTCACAAAACAAAGGCTGCGTGTGCGCACCCGATTCATTTCTATGGGGCTGGTATTTTGAAACATATTTATACCCTTTAATGCTTTCATTTTAGTGTAGAGAAGCGATCGATCAACTAATAGGGTCCCTATTAGTCGATCAATCGCTTTGATATACTAAAATCACAGCAGCAAAGGGTATAAATATGTTGGAAAAGTACCAGCCACATGGAAATGATTGGGGCACGCTCACACAGTCTTCGTTTTGTGACATCACAAAACAGGGGTGCGTGGGCTGATGTGGGTGCCTGGTTTTCGCATGGGGAAGTCTGTCTTTTTTTGGCCCACTATACAGATTTATAACATTACGAGGGATGGAACTTTGTCTATAGATGGAATTTTTATGCCAAACTTGAGCAGCAAGCTACTGATCCAGTGAGGGATCAAACTTGTGGGTGGAGACTAGCAGTGCCGAACGAAGGAACCTGCTGTTTCATAGGGAGCCAGTTAGTGATTGTCTTGCCTGAGCTGCTGATGCACTTTACCATGGCTAGCATAAGTTGGCAACGCAGTCCCATCACTTATTTAATCGCCATATGGTTTATTTAAAACTACTTTTGTGCCATGTTAACCTTAGCAACTGCATCTGAACCTGTAACATGCCCCGATTTCTGATTACTCACTGATATCACTTTCTCCACCACCACACCATCCATGACAAGTTAAACATGCAACAACAGTGTGTAGTACAACTATACGGCTGAAATGGAATTGGTATTGAGATGTCATACCTGCACCACTTGAAGATCGACAACTTTTCTAATTCTCTGCTCTATTACCGTAAAGGCGCCATATTTGGCACAGTGTCCAGGGCTATCTGAACGTCCATCACCAGCCAGTACCAACCCACCATCTGTATCTTTTAGTCTTGATATCATCTGCACTTGTTGATGCTTCCATGTTGTTAACACAGTGGGCCCCAGGTACAAACACTGATGTTTGAAGTAGGTGCCCATGGCAATGTTTGCTACATTCAGAAAGTGGAATAATTTGATGATCTTGCTGGGCAAGTGTCCAAAGAATAGTACTGAGGCAGACATCAACATGTTACCTGCTGGCATCTGCCTAATCCATGGCTGGCTGCACCACTGGCCATCATATCCTCAGTCGTGACAGAGCTGTGTCACTGTAATGGCAGTTCCACATCTGTTTGTTATGTTCCCCCTTGAAGGAGCAAGGCACCGTGGACACATTGCAAACAACTGTAACAATTGAGACTGGTACACAATGTACTTTGGCTCGTCAAACTGTGACAGCACATCACTTGTTGTTGATTTTGGCTGGCTGTGGAACAACAAAACAGCATAGTCACTCAACTGCATGAAATTGGCATGTTCATAATGATGAAGGTTTGATAGTAGCTACTGATCTTACTCATAGATGTTTCCTGAAGTTGTTCCTTATATATACGGCTGCTCACACTTGCATCAGGACCACACGCAAAATTTTAATGGCCAATGTATTGCGGGTTGTGGTACCCAGTATCACATGCCTGACGTAAGCAATAAGACAACACAGGTTCTGTGTTACACACTGTAACACAATACTCAGAGGACTACTTGATGAAATGCAGGTGAAGTGTGGGTGCTGTCATCCGCCTGACATAGGTAGACAAAGTCCTGGTGTGCTCCAGATGCAGTGACATGCAGTGATATATGTAATGACATACTGATGGAACACCACTCTAAGATGGACTGTAAAATTAAGTTATGTTACATAAAAGATACAGTCGTGTGGCTTGCACACATCACCATTACTTCATGGGGTTGTGCATCCGGTTCAAGCAATATCACCATGTTCATAAATGACTTACATCTTGTGCACTGTGGCAACAACTGCAGTACTATACACAATGGTAATATGCATTTACACTTCATGCAGCATGACATGACTGGTTCATTATTAACACCTGTCTTACAAGGCCATGATAACGCTGAACCACACAGTTATCATTTATTTAGTATCCGTATCGCACAGCATGCAGATGCCTGTTTTGTCTCAGTGAACAGTAAATGTGGTACACAGCAACGGAACCTGATGACAACAAAACCATGCATGCACTCACAGGGAGTGTCTGTCACCTGTTGAAGTGCCGCAACATGAACAACTACAATGTCACGGGTTTACAAATGTCAGCATAGTATGCCACAATTTAAATCCTGTACTACTGCAAGTGACATTTCCATAACAGGAACAGGTCATGTGTAAATCAGTAGCAGGTTCCAGGTTGCCACCCCATGAAATTTATGTGATAGGTTAACCAACACTAACTGTTTTGGCATACAGAATTTCTTAGTTTTCTGGGTAAATAAGTAGTTATATGTGTCATAATTTCATAAATGTAATACTCAGAGAAAGAAAAGACCCAGTTAGGCCCGCCGCCGACATGGTCCCACAGAGGTAAATACAGCCATGGTTGGTGATGTCGTCAAAACAAGGTTGGCATGTGCGTGCAACATTGATTTCATTTTGGTGGAGTTTTCCATACATTTGATTGACACAACTCACATCTTCATAAGTCAAAGGAAGTGCTTGACTAACAGGATTCAAGTTATTTGTAACGGCCCTTTCATGTATGAGCATCTCACTTGTGCATGTACATAAAATGTACAGAAAAGTCCCCCTGTTGAAATCAATGTTGCGCACACACACAGGCTTCATGTGCTGACGTCACAAAACAGAGCTGCATTTACTTGTGACTGAGCTTGTTGTAGGCTGGTGGAACTGGGTGTGTTTTCCTGCATAGTACATTGTTTAAGTAATGATTGATATTTAAGCAATACGACACGACAGGGTGTGCATTACACACTTTAACACACCGCTAGGAGGCATGGTGAGGCATGAGGCCACAGGATGAGTACGTCCAGCCTCCTAACCCTGTTGTTTAAGTGGGCAATGGACATCCTGCAGTGTCTTACTGCGCTTATGAAATGGTTATGTAAACTACATATGTATGTAATATCTAACATGACTAGTATTTAATAGTGAAAAAGTTAAATGTTTGTCTGAATTTTCAATGAAATAGTTCATGGGCCTGTTTTTTATTTTTTTTCTGTGGAGGACTTTTGATGTAGGAAGGCATCCTTACTTGTATATTTCTTTCCTGTCATGTAGTTATCATGGCCGCCCCCCCCCAAACTACCAGCACTCTAACTTAATTTAATTTACAAAGTTTGCAACAAGAAATTATGCTGTCTTTCTTTTTTTTATTTGTGTACGGTATGGCATCAGGCAGTGGTAGGAAGAACACGCTGTTGACAGCGAGAGTGTCAGCGAGTGGGCGGGCAGGTTGGGAGACAGCTTGTCGGCTGTTCGGGCGGGCTGGCAAGTGGCCGTGTGGTTTGAGAGACAGCTTGTGTCAGCTGTTCAGCTGTAGAGAGCGGTCAGCTGTTAAGCCGTGGAGTTAGCGGGTGGGTTGGATTGTGATTGTTGCAGGTTTTACTGTTAAAAATTGTTTCTGGTAAATCTGCCATTATTAAAATGCTTGCTGAAATGTCACTCTCAGTTGGCCAAAACAAGATGGCTTAGTTTCATTTTGCAAACATTGTAAGTGGCAGCTTTACCAGAATCACTGCCCAGTGTCATTACTGGACCCCTTTTCCTGTGCGTAAGAAGGAATCTCACACAGGTAACGGACCAATCAGGATGCCTACATTCTGATGCCCATTTCATAAAAGTAGTAATTTGGACAGAAAAGAAAGAAATTCTTTATGGCAAACAACTTCGGGGAAGGTGACCTATTGCATATGTTGAGGTAACGACAAATTAGGAAGCTGCTCTTTAACAATATCATGCCGAAGCGCTTCTAAACTGTGTACTAAGATAGGAATGAGTAATGTATGTTAACACAAACCTCAACATAATTTCAGCAGCAGCAGCGTCTGTGTCACTGCCATCCAAACTATCATTGGGTTGGTATTCTAGGGCTGCATTATCCATGTTATTGTCTGAGTCTGTATCACTGTCATTATAACCACTGTTGTTTACTTGATGATTTTTGTGTCCCATGATGTCCGCCAGGCTTCCACCAATGAGACTGCACATGACAGCCTTATCCTCCATGTGAGCTTGCACTTGGACACCTTTTGAATAAACGTTAAAAATACATTGTGAATAACTGACATGGTTACATATGACAATAAAGTGTTACACAGCACAGTGTTTGTCATGTTTTGTTGCTTGTGTTATTTTTCAGCATTGCTGCAACATGATGTATGTGGTCATTATTTTTGTTAACAATTGGTGATTTCAGTGATCTGCATGTCACCAACACACTAGGGACCCTGGAAACATGGCACATGTAACCAACACAGCGATACTGTTAACTGGAATGGAGTGTACATTGTATTGGTAACATGACTACAATGTTGTTGTAAAGGAATCACAGCAATGTCGTGTACTATTGACATGAGATAGGAAAAGAAGGCCTCACACAGTACATATAAGAAGAACTACCTACCCTGTCAATTATCCTGCCATGATCCACCTTTATATCCTATCCCTACCCACCCTTCAAAACCTGTTGTACTGCACCTCAATAGCACTGCTTTAACAACCCGAACTTCTCACACACACCCAATACAACTTTTCCTGTTTCCTTGTCAATCCTTCCTCTAAATCTCCCCACCACAAATCCTCCCACCACTCCTCGCTGCCTCCTTCATGCACCACCAGGAAGTGCTTTACCTGTGCCTGCAGCAGGCGGTGTTGTCTGCACCTTTAAGAAGACCGACCATGGCACAGCTGTTCCCTACTCCATGTTGTCACCTGTTACTATATAACCTTCCCTGACCTATGTATGGGTTCTCAGCTCCCTACAGGGATTTACCTCTTGTAAGCTATCCATCCCTCACCCACTTTTCATAACGTCATTGAACACCATTCCCATCTAACCCTCTACCTCCTTTCTCCCTGCCTGCTTATTTCCCTCGTTGCCCACAACCCATTTGCTACCTTACTTTATTCATCCCTGCCAAGCTTTTGTCCATCCTCTAGGCTACTGTCCCATGTAAGCCTCTCCTCCACATGCACCCTTTTTTTCCTCCTCCTCCATACCTCCCTCATCCCCATTCTCCCTATCTTGCATTCCTCAACAATATCTCTTCACTATCTCTCCAACTAATTGTCCTCCAGTGGGGGTATCAGCACAGAAATTGTGTTGTAAACTGGAGTCCCTCTGTACTCCAACTCCTCACATAGAAACATAGAAGTTGACAGCAGATAAGGACCGCAAGGCCCATCCAGTCTGCCCATTTCTTTTTCTACCTTATGAATGTGCCATTGGCCTTTGCTCAGTCAATGGTCTATCTATTCATACTCATCTGTATTGCTCCCTTATGCCTATCCTATGCCTGTTTGAAACCCTGTACTGTATTCAAATCAACCACTTCCTGAGGTAGGCCGTTCCATGCATCCACCACCCTTTCTGTGAAAAAGAACTTCCTAACATTACCCCTTAATCAGCCTTCCTCCAGTCTCATGCTGTGTCCTCTTGTCCTGCTATTTTTCTTATACTGAAACATGTTAGACTCTTTCACCTTGTTAATGCCCTTACGGTGTTTGAATGTTTCAATCATATCACCTCTCTCTCTCTCTCCTTTGCTCTCAGATATACATGTTGAGCTCAGTTAATCTGTCCTCATATGTTTTCTGATGCAGTCCCTGCACCATTTTGGTTGCCCTTCTCTGGACAGCCTCAGTTTGGTTAATGTCTTTGTGAAGGTGTGGCCTCCAGTACTGCACGCAGTACTCCAGATGGGGCCTTACCAGTGTCTTGTAAAGAGGGATTATTATCTCCCTCTTCTGACTTGTGATACCCCTACTAATACACCCCAACATCCCTCTAGCCTTGCCTACTGCTTTAGTGGTCTGCTTGGATGATTTCAGGTCATCGGTGATGATGATGCCCAAGTCTCTTTCTTCCCTTGTGACTGCCAGCAACTCCCCTCCCAGTCTATAGGTGGCTTCAGGGTTTCTCTTCCCTATGTGCATGGTCTTGCACTTCTTTGCATTAAACCCCAGTTGCCACTCTTCTGACCATTTTACTAGTTTATCCAGATCTCTTCTCATTCTGCCCACCCCACCTGGATCATCTACTCTGTTACATAAACTGATACAAGTTCAGAAGGCACATGCCCATTTATGAACTCGCCACCAGCTATATTAGCAGTGGAAGGAGAATTTATTGTCACCCATATATTTATCAAGGTTTCTCTTAAATTGTTCTATGTTTTACTGTTTATAATATTACTAGGCAATGTATTCCAGACTGGAGGAATTCTCTGTGTAAAAAATCAACATCGTTTGTTAGTTTTACATAAGGATGATTTCTGTTTTGAATTATGGGATCTAGTGGAATTACTTATTGAAAACTTTTCTAATCCTATTGTGTTTAACAAGTAATCGTTATTGTATGCATCATAAGTATAGATTGTCGCCTCTTAATATTCTGTACTTCAAAGAGTAAAGCTCTAAAGATTTTAATCTAGAACCATAATCAAGTTCGGACATATTAACAATCCTTTTAGTTATTCTTCGTTGAACTCTTTCTGCCATGTTTAGATAGTCAATAGAAGTTGGAGCACAAAATGAAACACAATAGTCTAAATGTGGACAAACCAGGCTTGTGTATAGGGGCAAGATGACAGATGATTCCCTGCTTTTGATATGTCTCAGTATACAACCTAGATCTTGGTGTCATCTGCAAACAGACAAACCTTACCCTCCAGTCCATCTGCAATGTCACTGATGAAGATATTGAAGAGGACTGGCCCCAGGACTGATCCATGAGGTACCCCACTTGTGACTTGCTTCTCTTCTGACTGTATACCGCTTACCACCACTCTCTGTTTTCTGCCAGTTTGCCACCCAGTTGACCAACGTTTGACCCACCCCAAGCCTACCCAGCTTATTAATCAATCTTCTATGTGGAACAGTATCGAAAGCTTTGCTGAAGTCAAGGTAGGTGACATCAACTGCTCCCTTAGGTCCACACACTCTGGTTACCCAGTCAAAGAAATTTATGAGATTAGTTTGACAGGACCTTCCTTTCGTAAACCCATGCTGTCTTGGATCCTGTGCTCCTATGAATTCCAGGTGTTGCACTATCCTTTCCTTAAGGAGTGTCTCCATAATCTTGCCCACTACTGAGGTAAGACTGACTGGTTTGTAGTTCCCTGCCTCCTCCCTGCTACCACTCTTGTGGAGCGGGATAACATGAGTCCTTCTCCAGCCTTCTGGGACCTCTCCTGTGCTCAGAGACTCACTAAACAGTTCTGATAATGGCTCTGCTAGTTCCACCCTTAGCTCCTTTAGTACCCTGGGATGTATGCCATCAAGTCCCATTGCCTTGTCCACCCTGAGCTTATCGAGCTCTTGTAGGACTCTTTCTTTTGTGAAGGGACTAGTGCACACCTCCCTCCCCCCGTGTCCATGGTGCTGAGCTGTGGGCCCTACCCTACCTTCTCTTCAGTAAATACTGAGCAGAAGTATCTATTTAGGATAGATGCTTTTACATGGTCCTCCTCCTCACATGCTCCCTTATCCCCTTTGATCTTAGCAATACCCCCTCTGGACTTTTTCCTTTCACTAATTCCCACAACCCAATTTCCACCTTTATCCATCTTGTATAATTAAGCAATAAGGCACAACAGAGTGTGGATTGTTGGGGATTTACCCATGCCTTGTGTAGTGTGTCACAAGGCGCAGCCTAGTGACTTAACCACAGAAGAAGTTGGTAAATCACCCAAGAACTCACACCCTGGAGTGCCTTATTGCAATTATACAATGGACCCATGTGTAAATAAATTTAAAATGTGTTTAATTATGATTTTTATAAATGCCATTTCTCAGCCATGCGTTATGCAGGATTTATCCACAGTCATGTGACATGTTTTGAACAATGAGGTTACAGGATTTTCATACACCATTGTACAATGTAAGTTCTATTTTTGTTTTGGACAAAGCTTCAGTATTCAATCCTTAGCTTCCCCTACAACACA
Source organism: Neoceratodus forsteri (assembly GCA_016271365.2). NCBI lineage: Eukaryota > Metazoa > Chordata > Ceratodontiformes > Ceratodontidae > Neoceratodus > Neoceratodus forsteri. The sequence goes on from CM057451.1 coordinate 90,795,866, forward strand.
GGTGGCAAGGGGAGTTGGGAAAATTGTTGTTCACTGTTCTGTCCTGTTAAATGTCTCCATAAATACATGAAGAAATGCAACATTTATGAGAGAAGTGCTAGAATCACAGGTGGTCAGGCCACATCACAGACCATGGCAGGGGGCTGTAACGTGTGTTGGCAACTGTGCCGGCTGAAGCAGGAAATGTGGTGGTTGAGGGTGGTACTGGAGGCATGGAGCACACAGAATAGGGGGGAACACAGCCAGGAGCGTTAACTAATGAGCCATTCCAAAGAGCTGCAAACAGGCACAAATAAGGGGCAACTAGGTGGGACACCAAGAGGGCAGCACAAGTTGGTGCATCAAAGGGAAGGAAGTGATGACTAGAGGAGGGTCAGGCACAGGGGCATGACTAAGACTGTGTCGGAGTGCAGATAACAAGTGGTGGGAAGGGGGAATGGACTGATTAATGAAAAGAAGATTATGACTGCAAACAGATAGTAGAGTTTGCTAATCCTGAAGACCAGGTAGCATAGAGGTGGGAAGTTACAGTGAAGGAGCAGGGAGAGGACACTACCGGGGAACAGTGACAGAGCGGGGCAGCACTAGGCAGTACATCAAGAAGACACAGTGGCAGGGGGAGTTCAGTGAGGTGATGCAGTATCTCCAGAGGGAAGTAAGGAGCAAGGAGACAAGAGGACTACACAGACAGAAATGCACCAAGATCTGTTCAGGGGTCATTTATAGACCTCCATCCCAGAAGAAGTACATGGATGGGGAAGTGGGGGAGCAGAAGAGGAGGGATACTGAAAAAGGTAGTACAGTAATTGTAATTCACTGGGGGTGGATTGGAGCATTCAAGCCACCACTTGCACCAGGGAGCAGATCCTCCTGTAATTGTTCCACTTTGCCTTCCTTACCCAGAAGGTAATGGAGCCAGCGAGGGAGGGGAATATACTGCACATGGTACTGGAGGATGGTGAACAGCTGAGGGCTGTATCGGTGCAGGAACATCTAGCAAGCAGTGACCATCGCACAGTGTGGTTCTCAATCAATCTCCATAGGGAAGTAGCCACTACAAAAACAAGGGTCATACATTTAAAAATTGTGGACTTTTGCAGGATGGGACACACACTGGAAAGTCATGAGGAAAGCATACAGTCTGACATGGACACGGAACAAAAATGGGCAGTCATCAAGGCAGGAGTGGCTGAAGCCAGTAAAACGTGTGTGAACAGCCACCAAAGCCAGGACCAAGAAAACCAATTTGGATGAGTCCAGAGGTAGTGGAGAAGGTGAGGGAGAAGAGAAATGCATTTAGGGTGTACAATACATCCACCAGGGCAGAAGACAGACAAGAATATGTGAAGAAATCCAGAGTAGTGAGCATAGTGGTAAGGGCAGCAAAGGTGACTAGGGAACAGAGGTTAGCACAGGACATCAAACAAGGAAAAAAGGATTTCTTCAGATATATCACAGAGAACAGGAAGAGCAAGGATCAAATTGTTAGGCTAAGGAGGGGAAGTGGGTGGGTAGAAAAGGGGGCTGAGCTGGCAGAAGTACTTCATGAATACTTCTGTTCAGTGTTCACCAAGGAGAGAGATGTGTCCCTACCTGAGAAGAACATAGAGGTGGGAGACAGTGGAGGAGAAGCTACCCCGGAAGGGGAAATCACAGTGGAAATGGTGGGGAGGAGGGCCTAAAGTCCACCACAGGGTGCAGAGAGACTTGGCAGAGGTCCTGGCAAGGCCATTGGTGGACCTGTTCAGAACCTCTCTGAACTCATGGTGCGTGCACCGGTACTGGAGGGAAGCACATGTGGTACCTATCCATAAGAGTGGGTACAAGGACGAACATGGGAATTACACAATGGTAAGCCTTACTGCAATTGTAACAACGATGATGGAGACAATCCTGAAGGAAAAAGTGATGCAATTTCTGAAGTAGAACAATCTCTAGGACAGCAGGCAGCATGTATTTGGCGCATGCAGATCCTGGCAGATGAACTTGGTTCAATGACTGAGTTACGAGGCCACTGGACATGGGAAATGCGGTGGATGTCCTGTACCTGGATTTCAGCAAGGCCTTTCAGTCATTGCCACACAGTAGGCTGAACTGAAAGCTGAAGAGTCTGGTAGCAGGGAGGAAAATGGTAAGATGGGTCGTGAACTGGCTGCAGGGCAGACAGCAGGAGGTAGAAGTGGGGGGTGGGGTGGGGAGACATCTGAACCCAGGGTAGTAACAAGTTGTGTACCACAGTGCTCACTGCTGGGACTGGTTCTGTTTAGCATTTATATGGCAGACATTGCAGTGGGGATTGAGAGCAAGAGAAGTGTCTTCGGAGGTGACACAAAGATTTGTGCCGAGGTAGATGAGGGTGAGGGAGGAAAAGTACTTCAGGAAGATGTGATAAAACTGAAGGAATGGTGTCACACTTGGCAGCTTCTTTTCAGTGCAAAGAAGTGCAAAGTGATGCATTTAGGAGGCAAGAATGCAGTACACAATTACTGGCTGGAGGGTGTCCCGTTAACAAAATCCAAGGAGGAGACAGATCTGGGAGTGCTGGTAACTGAGGAGATGAACCAGCATGCTCAGTGCAGGAAGGCAGCAGTGAAGGCAAACAGGATGCTAGGGAGCATAGCAAAGGGGATTACTTCTACCACTGGGGAGGTCATCTTGCCCCTGTACAGGCCCCTGGTGAGACCGCACCTAAAGTACTGCGTGCAGTTCTGGTGCCCCTACTTGTAAATGGACATCAAAGTACTGGAGGGGGTACAGCGCAGGGAAACAAAAATGATCCTGGGGCTGGGGGACAGACCATATCAGGAGACAGTGAGAGAGCTCAATATCTATACCCTGGAGGAAAGAAGGGAGAGAGGGGATATGATTCAGACCTTCAAGTACCTGAAGGGTTTGAACAAAGTAGACACCAGGTGCATCTTCAATGTGAAAGTCTGAAGAGAAACCAGGGTACACTGTATGAAGCTGGAAGGGGGCAGGTTCCAGGTGGAAATGAGGAGGCACTGTTTCACATGTATCATGCTGAAGAATGTTTCTCTATACCTATGGTTCACTGTCTGTGATCCTCCTCCTCACTATGTTACATATGTCATGTGCTGCGTCACATATATAGTCATGTGTTTCCACTTGTATCCTCCAGGGTCGTGCCTGAAAATAGGCATTCTTATGCCTAATGCACCTCACCCAGTTACCAAAGCAAATAAATAAATAAAGGGTGGTGGCAAGAGTTGGTACAGTCTGCCAGAGGAAGTAGTGTCATTGCTGACTGTTGGGGATTCAACAGTGGGTGGGACAGATTGAAGTGGAGGGTACAAACTGGAAGGGGGTGGGAGATGGGGGGACACATGACGGAGGGGACAGCTGCAGTCTCATGGACTGCAGTTCTGCACACTCGAGCAGACTACATAGACCATAAGGCCTTTATCTGCTGGCAAGTTTGTCTGTTAGTAGACAAAGCTATGTACAGTCCAACCTTGTACTGCATGACTGTATATGACTTCCTACATGCTCCCAACATAAAACGGTTCCAAAGTATGACACAGGTAATTAAAGAACAATGATGGAGACCGGGGGCACTATAAGCAGCGGTGCCAGAGAGACAAACAACAAAAGAGGAAAACAGCTTTGGAGGCAGGGGACCAGCCTGGCAAAGGGATTTTCCAGGATAACGGGGGATTGGCTACAATCTGTGGCACACAGGACAGTTGCAGATGAAGCTTTCCAGGGTAAGTAGGGTTAATTGGAGTCCCGAAGGAGAAGGGGATGCCATAGTGTCAGAGGGGGTGAAAAATAGCACACAAAAGAAAAGAAACGCGGTCAAAGAGCAGCGTCCTACTAGTACTGTTTACCATCCTACCCCTTCGGTGGTCGATAACTGACCTTTACAGTGGTGGTCTGATGAAAATTGGCAATTGAATCCCATACCAGTTACAAGTTATTTCCTCTGATAAATTGCATTTTGGCATACTACCAAAAAAAAGACCGACTTCCCGGTGCAAAAAACATGGCCCCACGCTGGCCAACGCAGCCCTGTTTTCTGATGTGAGGTCAGGTGAGGTGAGGTGAGGTGAGGGACCCTATTAGTCAATCGGTTGCTTTGAATTCTTAAGATCGCAACGATAAGAGGTATAAAAATATATGAAACTATCACCCCATATAAGTCAATGGGGCACACTCACGCAGCCTTCATTTTGTGACATCACAAAACAGGGCTGCGTGGCCCAGCGTGGGGTCATGTTTTTCACACCAGGAAGTCGGTCTGCATTTTGGGAGTATGACGAAATGCACTTGTACAGAGGAAATAACTTATAACTGCAATGGAATTAACTTGCAAAATGTCATCAGAGCAGTACTGTAAAGGTCAGTCATTGACCACGATGGGGGGGACCCTTACTAGAAAGGAGCTGTGGCACAGTGATCTGAAATTGTTATCGAGCTATTCTATAGTGCACCAACTGTGGGTGCTGAGTTTGTTGTGGTCTTCGAAGCATCATAATTCCCTTTCACATGCAGTAGCAGGTCCAACCACTGATTGGGGTATTATTAAAAAAGTGAGCAGTCGCTGTGCCCTCAGGTGCATGCTACGTCATGTAAACCATAGCACAGCAGTAGTTGCTGTAACAATCCAAAAGAATTGAGTCCTACATACGTCTAACACAGAGTATAGTTTGGTGATATGATTTAGAAACAATATAACTGCATGCTCTGATTAACTAAGCAACACAGTACTCAAAAGGTATGATTAAGTTAAGCAATAAGGCACAACAGGGTGTGGGTTATTGGGAGTTTACCCACGCCTTGTGTGGTGTGTCACGAGGTGCAGCAGAGTGACTTAACCACGCAACAAGTGGATAAATCACCAATAACTCAAACCCTGGAGTGCCTTATTGCGATTATACAATGGACCCATGTGTAAAATCATGTAAAAATGTGTTTAATTATGTTTCTTATAAATGCAATTCCTCAGCCGTGGGTAATGCAGGATTTACCCAAGGTCATGACATATTTTGACCAATGAGGTTTTAGGATTTTCACACACCATTGTATAATCATACTCTGACACTGCTGCACAAGGTAAACGTGAGGGACAAAGGGCCGATAAAGATTGACACGGGGAAGGCATACCGGGACTGGTTGTGTGAAGTAGACATATGGTTCATTTCACTCCATACATGGAGAGGAAAAATAACATGGAGGTATACCCAGTTTACCATGACATGTAATGATAATAAGAACAGTATGATTGCTGTGAACAACAGCTTGCATTTTGCCTGCAGAACAGTGGACGTATGCCACTTGCTGAGCATAGGGTGGAAGTGAAAAGGCAGAGATACTGTTGTCATATTTTTGGTCAGTACTCCCATGAGACGATGATATGCATGGACAAAAACAAAACAATACTCGACGCTATGGGTGGGAGGGGGAACATACCTGTCCAGTAACAGAAGAAAGTGTCATAAAACAACTCCTGCAACAGGTAATGGTGCACAATGGCTTTCAGCAACATTTTTAGAAAGGAATAAAGGGAAAACTAATGACATGATTATGATGATGGTAGGGCATCTGATGAGTAGAGGCAGATGGTTGTGACTGACATTCAGAAAAGTGGGATCAACGCATAAAATAGTTCAGCAATAAGCCACGAGGGGGTGTGGGTTATCAGGGGATTTACCACGGCTGGAGTGGTTTGCCCACGAGGTGCAGCAGAGTGTGTACATCCTCGCCAACCATGGTAAATCCCCCAATAACCAACATCCTCCGAGTGGCTTATTGCAATTATACCAAGGTTAATTTTTTACTATAATAAAATACAACTTTTAAAGAGGTTGCCGTGTGTGTTTATTTTTATTGTATTTATTCCTGTGCTGCAGAGGATTAGGATGTAGATGACCATTTGTACCATTATTATTTGTTCGACAGCCAGTGGTTATTAGAGGATTTACACCGGTGGTAAACTGCCAGTCTGATAATTTCATTGGCTGTTCACTTATGTCCATGGTATAATTAAGTGATAACATTTGGGGAGTTGGAGTATACTCGCAATAACCGGCTTGTGTGGATGATTAAACACCGAGGTCAAAGCCGAGGCATTTATTTATTCACACAAGCCGGTTATTGTGAGTATACTCCAACTCCCCAAATGTTATTACTATTATACAAGTTGGAGTTACTCTTTAACTTGAATTGTGTGCAGTATTGGAAAGTAGGATTAGGAAAGTAGGTGGTATGGCCGCGCGTAGTCCCTGTCTAGCGTCAGCAGGTGCACTGTACACAGTTTTTTAGTGAGGAAGCTCATGCGAATGAAAGCGTCTGCACTGGAGGAAGTAGCAGGATGGGACTGTAGAGAGACAAGTTAAAGTTAAGTAAAATAACACAGTCCAGTGTTGGATTTTTCAGCTATAGTTTAGGGGACTGTGAGCATGTTGGTCTGCTGTGGGTGTGAGGAGTGAAGCACTTCAGCAGGGTTACGAGGTGGGTGGTTTCCGGTCAGTATTGGGTATGAGTGAGATAGTGTTCAGTGAGCTCCGACTGGAAAATGTTTGAGTAAACAAGAGCAACTTACGTTTCTGTAGAGCACAATGATTTGGACCTTCTGAAGGAAAAAAATGTTTATTTTTTTAGTGTGTGTGTGTTGGAGAAATTCCAGGACTGGATAGAGCGGAGGGTAGATCGCGTGGTCTGGAGCCGAAATTGATTAAACGACTGTGGGCGGGGTTTAAATGATTAAACGACTCTGTGGGTGGGGTTTCGGTGAATAAACAACTCGGGGTTCTCTTAAGGTAGTTTGTGGGAGAATAAATGGCAGGTATTCTGTGCTGTGATTGGCTGAGTAAAGATACCTGTCGTATAATTATGAATAAACAGTAGTGGATATGTGCAAGGGGAGTAAATAAAGCTTAGTTGACAAATAAACTGTGGAATACTACATTGATTATTTCAATTTGCAATGAAACAGTGCTAAACTCATACCTTTACAACGTTGTGACACCTTCAACCAGCACTGGATACCACATGTCTTGGTCTCAGTCCTTGAATTCCGCAGTTCATTAGTCAGATGACTGACATGTGTAAGCTCTAGAAAACAACCTTCTATTGTGGACAGAGACATGTAATCATTTGTCATACAGGATGTATCAAGGCTAAATGATGCATCACATTGACTGGATGAAGTATCATGCGGATCTAGACTGCACATAGTGTCAACACCATTCACCTCTATACCAGAGTCAACCTCATTCACCTCCATCAGACAGTCCACTGTGCTGACCTCCGTCATATTGCTGGATGCCGGTGACATTCTCCTCAGCTCAGAAAGGTCCTGATGTCATTGAAATGAACATTTATATTGCTTTTCCTATCAACAGTAGTACTGCAATGTATTATCAAAACGGTACACACTTTCAGTATGTGACTGCAACTGTCTGTTGCAATACCTGATACAGACCACTGACATGTGTAGCACACCAAAAAATGTTGCAAGTATCAGTTGGTACCATGTATTGCGACATTTGGTATTCAGTAGAGCAGCATGCGACTGGTTGTGAGCTGCTTACAAAAAGGTAGACATTGTCCATCACTTGTGCCGTGCATCACGATTAGACATGGCAAAAGTAGGTTTATGGAACAATCTGAACAGTACTGATGAATGTTGCCTGACAGGTACCAAGTTTTCGATTTGCAAAACACACACAGTGGAGAGCCTTAAAACAGCATAGCACCTAACACTCTTTGCCATCCACTGGTGTTTGCCAAAGTGCAAACCTTATTGCACAAGACATACACCACATGGGCTGCAACACACAACAGCATCACCGCAAAGTCTATATCACATGAAGCATGTGTGGCCTTTTGGCCCCCACCCACCACCACCCTGCTGACCACAACACCCTTGCACATCTGTTGAGTGGCACAGCCCACCTTTCATAACACGCTTGTGCTTTGCTCTGAACGCATACTGAAAACATATGAGGTCAGCGACTGACAGAAGCTGTCATTCAGTGATCACATGTCTTACGGGGTGCTTGAATGAAAAGGTGATTTGTGATTGGTCTTCTGTGGTGCCTCAAATGGTCCATGAGGGATTCTACATTATTCAAAACAGTGTTTCGGTCAGCACTACGGTACCATATTTATCACCTTTAGACGGTTGTACGTTTCTATCATATATCCACTATCCCTCCTCTCCTCAAAGATTTACAGCATGAGGTGTCACAGTGTACAGTCATACTACTTTTTGAGCAAGCAGTGCACCAGGTCAGGCTCCCTTTTCTGAAGTGACTTCACCCGTTATATGTCCTTACAAAGCTGAGGCATCCAGAACTGGACACAGTACTCCAAATGAGGCCTTACCAATGATGTGTGCACTGGCATCAACACCTGTTTTTTTCCGCTGTTTGTACCTGTCCAAAACAACACCACCATAAAAGTGGTTCTACAAACAGCTTTGGCACATTGTCTAGCAACCAACTTTGGGTTATCGGATATCATTACCACTAAATTTTTTTCATGCTTGGTGAGCATCAGTATCCACCCCCCCCACCCATATGATGTCCATGTGTCCATGACAGTGCCCCTTAACGTGAATGCGCCGCCACTTTAAAAGATACCAGCACTCCCTGTAACTCGGCATTCATGAGTGTTGAATTTTCCAAGGAATAGTAAAATAGAATGTGATGGTTCTATGTGATAATGGCGATCGCACAAAGGCGATCACCGTTATGGTGAATGTACATTGGCAAAAATCAATTGCACTGATGCACATCCCAGCGCATGGCAAAAGGGCACCGGGGACTTACATTTTTTATGTTGATGCAGGGGGGCTGTGCCCCCCCGTGGGGTGCTTTGCCCCCCACCCCCCCACTAAAGGATTCTAAACTCTGGGGGGGGTGCATGTCAGGGGGCGGTGCAAATTCAAAAAAAAATTGGGGCCAGGTGCAACAAAATGTATTTACGCCCGGACCCGAACCCAGCACCCTCACAGCTGAAGCCTGTGATCCAGCCACCATGCCATGGGGCAACTCAGCAGCCTGTTGCCGCAACACACCACACAAACTCTCCCTTCCCTTCCACCGTGCTCACTCCCCCCCCGCACGCAAGTATGTATAGCGACAGAATGTCACTATACCATCCAGTAGCCCTCTCATAAGGTGCCGCTATTGAGTTGCCCTTTTTGTGAGCGCTTCAATAGCGAGCATCCTTATCGCTGGATACTGAATGGGAGCTAACAGTGATCAATCTTCTGAGCATGTTGTGTTGTTCCATGTTTAAAAAGAGCAGTATAATTGTGTATTTTAGTGCGTGGAAAAAATCTGACCACGATTCCAAGCATGCACACCAGCATCAAGTAGCAGATGATGCCGGCATGCATGCTGGGGATTGCAGTCTGATTTTTTCCAACACTAAAATGCACACTTGTACTGCTCATTTTAAACACAGAGAATCACAACATGCTCAGAAAAGCAACTACTGTTATCTCCAGCTCTGTTTTACTATGCCGTTGAAAATTCAAAACTCGTGTATGAGAGTTACAGGAAGTGCTGGCAGATTTACACGCAACGGCGCGTTCAAGTTGAGATGCATCCAGCGTTCAGTCTCCTGCACTGAAGGGGATGGGAATCAGAAGGGGAGCAGCATATCGGGGTGCCTGGAGAAGGCTGTCTCTCTCCCCTTTTCCTCTTTGAAGGTAGGAAAGCAGTCAAGAGGAAGGGCAACACACTGGGGCTGGTTGGGGGCTTACAAAGCATTGCCAATGCAGAGGTGAGGGAGGAAGACAGTCAGGAGAGAGGGCAGCAAAAAGGGTCTGGTTGGAGGGCTTAAAGAGGGTTCTCACAGCAAACAGGAGGGAGGGCAGCACAACGGAAGAAACAAATTAAAAATACAGCAGCCAGATAAAAAATGCAGGGAATATTATGCATGGATATATTACCTAGGCTGTATAAGGTAAAAGACCATACACTACAGGATGGTCCCCTAGACGTCATTCCCAGAGGCATTCTGGGACATTCTTAGGAACTCAGGCAAACCACACATGGTAATGCATGCAAATCAGGCCATAATAACATGCTAATGTGGCTCTTTGCCCTCAGACTGCCTAAGTAGGCTCATTTGCATATAAGTTTTGAATATAAGAATGGAGACCGCACCGCAGTCGCAAACTACAGACCAGTATCCATCCTTTCTCCCCTGTCAAAGGCTCTTGAAAGAATTATATCGGACCAAGTAGTCACATACCTTAGCTAATACAATATCCAATGCATGCAGCAACATGGCTTCCACAAAATGCATAGAACATCTACGGCCCTGATTGAATACACCAACATGCTACACACGTCCCTTGATAAGGGGCACCTGTTGGGTTTAATCTACATAGACTTAACCAAGGCTTTTAATTTAGTCAATCATGTACTGCTGCTAGCCAAGCTCACTGAACTAGGCCTTTCAGTGGACACGGTACTCTGGCTTAAAAACTGCCTTTGGGGGGTGCTGCTGAGCAGCCACGAGGGGGGCAGCAGATTCTCTCAGCTCTGTATTTTCTGTTTATTTTATTATTATAAAATTATTATTTGGAGCCCATCTTTTGTTCCTGTGCCTTTGGAGATCTGCGTAGATGACAACTACTACATTATGGGGAAGAACAAGGGTTCTACTGCAGCTCCATCAGACTTTTTTCACCCGAGAAGTACCAGGTGAGGTGGGCCGACCCAGAGTGGTGAATCCAGGGCATCAGGTTCAACAGCATCGGAGGAAGTTTCACTGGGTATGGTTAACCAGACACTGCAGCAGCTGGTGCGTATGGTCCAAGATCTTGACCGCAAGTTTGACTCTCTAACCCCATGGGTGGTGGCGCTGGAAACTAAAACGGATTTGACCCAGCAGTCAGTACTGAAACTAGAACAGAACTTAAATAAAACTATGGATGTATCCACAAAGCTGACTGGGGACAATACAAAAGTGTCTCAGAGCATAGAGCAGGTGGAAAACCAGATCTGAGAATGGAATGTCTGTATATTGGGCCTACCTGAGTCGGTGGAGTGGGAAGACCCTCTGGGATTTATGAGAGTTTTTTTACAAGACATTCTGGGCTTTGGAGAGGATGACCAACAAATTTCCCTATAAAAAGCCTTCTGAATTAAGCTTCACAGAGCAGCTCTGGGACAGGGTGGTCCCAGGACTCTGGTGGTTACCTGTTCGGGTGTGGGAGACCATGACCACATATTGACAGCAGTAAGAAAACGTTGTCAGCTTAAATACGGCGATGCAATGTTGTCTATGTACCCAGATTTATCCTTTGAAACTCGACAACGTTGCCGATCTTTCAATGGGGTTCGGAGCCGCCTGCGGTTGCTTTCAATCCTGCACCAACTTTTACATCCTGCTCGGTTACGGGTGAAATGGCAGGATAAGACTTACTTGTTTAACACCCCTGTGGAGGTAGAAAGGGCACTGGACAACATGGAATCAGAGGTGTCCCAGGAGAAGGAGACGATGGAGGCAACAGGAGAATGAGCTGTAGTCGGACTTTCTGTTCCTGCATTTAGTATTAAATTCTCAAAAATACTGTCACATTAGAGTCGAGCCTAATGTTGAAATGATTGGTGATGGCCTGGGCCATAAGGGTGGAAGTGTATCCTTTATATTAGGATTTATTGGGCCTGGTTGATATAATGCTGTTCTTCGTTGCCTCTTTCTTTTTGTCAGCATCATTTGGACCTTCTGAATATGGACGTTATCTAATGTGTAGTTACAGAGCCCTGGAATTTTATATTTAGCTCGGCAATATAATTATTATGTTAATTGGGGCTACGTAACTGGGAAATTATAAAAGATAGTTCTGCTGCTTTGTAGAAGTTTACTCCTAGCACCAATTAATATTACGTGGGGCTAAAACTCATATAGTTTTCTAATACGTCTGCAACCTATTACTGTGCTATATGGAGCTGGTTACAACTGAATGTGCAATCCTGTGGATGGGCTGTGGGCCTGTTGGCTCACACGCCATTGGTCCAGAGGGGCCAGTTAGTGTTGTTCCCCTCTGAGGTCCTCGTTTGACTGTAGGCCTTTGTATTTACTGTGTTAAGATATGGACCAACTGTGGCTAATTTCTCTGTGATGGTTACTGCATGGGATGGGTTATTTCTTATTGTTAATACCGATTGTACCTATAACCAATGTTACTTATGTCTCCCATCTTTGTACTGACACTATGTGCAAGTGTATCTTGTATAAAAGCTAATTAAAAAGGTAATACAAACAAAAAACCTACCTTTTCAGGCAGAACACAATGGGTCAGTATAAATGGAGCACACTCTGATGCCAGACCAGTCACCTCAGGAGTGCCCCAAGGCTCCATACTGGGACCACTTCTGTTCAGCCTCTTTATTAACCACCTTCCCGACAGCTGCCCTAGTTCCACAGTCATACTATACGCAGATGACGCAGTCATCAGCACAAGTAACCCCTGGCAGGATACACTCACCCGTGACCTTCAACACAACTTTGAATCCCTAGAAAAATAGTTCCAGCAGAATAAGCTAGTGCTCAACTACAAGAAGGCCAAAACAATGCTCTTCTCTAGTGCACAAAGGAGGGCCAAGTTACTTCTGCTCATCATCCGCAAAAATAAGAGAGAGTATCTGGAACAGGTCAACTCTTGTAAATATCTTGGGATCACAATTGACCAGACACTGACGTATGCACTACATGTGGATGAAATCACTGGCAACTTAAACAGGTGACTGGGGCCACTCTGTAGACAGAGGCATAATCTCACCCCAGAAGCCAGACGAGTGGCAGTCACAAGTTACATCCTCCCCTTAGTAGACTACGGTTTAACAATCTATGGTAGTGCCTCAGATACGGTGTTGAACAGGGTCTGGCTAGTTCTGAACAATGCTTTCCACTTTGTTATTAGAGCTGTTAAACTCACATACTTATTCACTCTATATTCCCTAGCAAAGTGACTCCCTCTGCATGGAAGAATTAAATACTAGACCTGCCTACAGGCATGAAAGCTGTCATGAGACTGACACCCCCGCCCCCAGGACTACAGGCTCTCCTAAGTCGTGCCCCAAACCCCTACCCCACTAGAGGCATTGCAAGTGGTACCCTGGCAGTGCCCTACAATAGAACAAGTCTAGCCAAATGATCCTTTGCAACCAGAGCCCCTAGCTGACTTAACAAACTCCTGGTCAGGCTAAAGACACCAGTTAAGCCGGGTCATTTTAAGAGGGAGCTACTACAAATGCTCCTACCTAGCACAAATTGTGGATGCTGCCACCAATAAGTCCCTACAAGCACCGGCATCTATTGCCTACTCTGTAACATATTTCCAACTCATTAGTGGCACGTGGTACCCACTAACATGACCCTGCCACACGGGCTCTTGGCACCAATGCCAGAACTCTTCCCTATCCCTGACCTCATGCACTTGTGGCACCCCTCTGTCTCCCGGTGCCACAAAAGCACACAGATCTATCTCCAGACAATGCCCTGCAGGGCTGCTACCATGACTTCAGCACTTTATTATTGTGTTCTTCTTGGCCCATGGAAGTGCTACCCTGATCTATGTACTTTGAAACTATGGGCCAGATATTCAAAACTTTGCACTGGGTGCAAACCATTTGTACTGGGTTTGTGCCGAGTTTGCACGGGTTCCCTACATTCAAAAGACCAAATAGCGCAGGCAAACTGCATTAGCGCTAGGCAAAATTATAATGTAGTGTATGTAAAGAGGTTGTTACCGACAGAATTCAATGCAAGCCAAAACATTGTTCTGCTGCACTAGTAATGTTCATAGTGAAGCAGAATGACTTTTCGTTCTGCTGCACTACATACTTCATCCAGTCATGACTGTGAACTGCAAGTCAGACAGTTGGTTCAGCCACATGTCTCATACCAGTCTTATCCACCTAACAATCAACCAAAAGCAGTGTCAGGGGTCACAGGGCAGTTTAATATCTACAGCCGTCTTTTATTGTTTTCCGTTGTAGCAGTGTGGCAGCCAAGAGGGCGGAGGGGGGGCATCAAACATCATTGTGGTTCTCACCAATCTCCAGAAGTAGCCAAGGGGAGTGATCATTACTGGCATAAATAAAGTAAGCAATTATTTGTTTGGCTATTCTAACATTTTTCTCCTTCCGTTCTCCCACATTTATATCTCCAGTCCACAGGTGTCAGGTTGACGTCGCTGCAGGAGCTCAGTAGGCAGCTTTGAAATGTGTTATTTAACTTCCTGTCTTTTTTTCTTGCTGTTGTAACCCACCTCCACAAATCTGGGGTTTACCTTAATTTATTCCTGGGCTCCTCAATGCCCACTGCCAGGTTGACATCCTGTCTTTGTGCAATCCTGCTTATTTACGTGAGAGTGCCATGTTGAATCTCCACACCTGTCCCTTTAAGAGAAGCTGATATGTGTGTATTGAGTGGTCTGAGCTGGATCCGAGTGCCTGCGACTGGCCGGACACCACTCTAATTTGCTCCATTCTGCAGTCGATACTTGTGCAGAGGGAGCCTGTGTGGAAACTGTGCTTATTTAGTGTTTACATGTTGCTGTATTTGAGATAGAGAAGTTTGTTGAACCTGCTTTCCTTGCAGCTTATCTCTTGGAATGGAAGCCACCATGTTAGGTCCTGGACGTCCAGTAATTGGACCAATCAGACTCTGGGGACCTAAAATGGATCCTGGCTCAAGTGTCTCATGGGAAGGAAAACTGTAGTTTTTAAGTTGGCGCCAAAACTAACCTGGAGGGGGAACCCTGACTGTGACTGACAGCTTCTCCAGCCAGCCTGAATCCTGGATTACAAGGGAAAATCCCCAGAATTGTATGAGACACTGGATCAGTTAGAGTTGGAGTTTGAAGTGTGAACAGCTCAAGCTTTCGAACAGCTGCTCCCTGAATGGAGCATAGGGGAATCGTCAGGAAGAGGCCTAACTTGCATCCCTGCCACGCTGCTCCTGCTTTGAACTGCCTGATTGCAGAAGTCAGACTTGTTCCGATTTAAGCTTGGAACTGTGGCAGAACCAAAGAAAGAAGTTTGCCAGTACCACTTGCATTTTGGACTGAAGATTTGACCTGTGAAGTTATCGGCCCAGCTAGTGTGCGAGACGAATTCTGGATTGAGAGGTTTGCTCAGTGAATCTACTGCATGAGCAATCGGACTGCATCCAAACTGTACAAAGTTAATGCTGCTTATTTGAATGTGCTGAATGTTTCTCGTGGGTCGAGACCTGCTTGCCGACAACCTAACCTGTTATGCCAGCTGGAGGCTTCACCAGCATGAAACAAACAAGCTTTGCCATTTTGCTTGTCTTGCCTGGGCTTTGTCAATCCAGCCCATACCAATTGCCCTGCACCAGAGACTGTTTCGGCAAGAGACCAGTTTTGGGGATACAGCTCCTGAGCAACAACAACTTGCAGGTTGCGGCCACCTGGAGGGAAAGGCCATGAAGAGGAGGTGCATCATGTCGACCCTGCTTCCCCATGCTCATCGGTGAACACCACAAGGTCTCCATATTGCCTACCATCCTGCAGAAGTGTAGTAGCGTGAGTACACTCAGGGTAGCTCCCTGCAATGGGTATTTTAATCATCTGTGATGCCATCTGATTTCTTTCACTTTTTGGGTTTTCAAGAGATTGAGCCAAATTGCTCAGATTACAAATAATCATTTTATTATTGTGCATGCTAACTGCCTTTCTTTGCATCAAGAGCCCCAACATCAGCTGCAACGCCTCTGGCTAGCCAACTTTCCATCCTAGGTATCCAGTGTTGTTAAACTGTATATTTGGGACTTCAAGTGATTTTCTGAGTTTTGCCATAGCAAATGGGATTAGTAATCTGTAGTAATCTGTAGGAGTTGTGATTTAATCTCTTACCAAACTGCCAAAAAGTGCTGTTTTCCGTGAGAAAATGCTTTTATTTCTGTGCTCTGCTTCATTTGCATAACCCACCCCTTTTTTTCTCAGTGCTGCAACCCAGAACTACGACATCATGCAAGGGAAACAAAGTTTCTAAGCACTGTTGGGAAACTGAGACTTAGGGTTACCACCTGCCCTGATTTTTGCAGGACAGCCCTGATTTGGGCAGCTGTGACCTGCAAAAAAAAAAACATGAAAAATTTTGCATGTTCTGACCTTATAGTAGAAAAAATACATTATCTAACTTTCTTCTAAATGTTGCAGAAACTGAGCCGGCCAGGTGGCGCTAAGGGTTGAGGCACTGGACGCCACACCGGCAACCCAGGTTCGGGAACGAGCCTGAGTCTCAGGAGGGTCGGCATGGGAGAGAGAGGATCAAGCATCTGGAGAACTGCTCTCCTCTCTCGGGAGGAGGGTCCCACATCGTCCCATTCTCTGATTGCCTTCTGGTGGTGACTGGAGGGCAATACAGGTCGGGAGGCATGCTCCGAAGTAATTACGTCGATAGGGAGGGGGACGGAAGAAACAGGAAAAAAAAGCCTGCCAGGGCTCCATGATGGCCCACCACACCAAGGGACGACCCCGACTTCTGGACTGGGTCTCCAGGGAGAGGGCACCACCTCCCTGGCCCCGCCACAGGGGGCAAGCCATGGGAAATCTCTGGGTCGGTAAGCAAGAAGTGCTATGGGCATGGGATTCCTGAGAGAGATCCTCTGTCGGAGGGCCAAACCCTGCCAGGGCTCAGAGAGTATAAACACCTAAATAAAAATAAAAAAAATTAAAAATAAATTGTTCATAATATAGTTAAAACTGTTAACACCCACATTAGGCTGTTATATAGACACAGGCACTGTTTGACAACTGATGCACTGAGTCTTACTATTCAGAGCTCAGTTACCTCGCTTATTGACTATGGTCTTATAGTCTATGGATCTGCTACAAACGCTGCCCTCCAGCACCTATCCCTAGCCCTTAACAAGACATGTTGACTCCTCACCTCAGCCACACGACTCACGCACACTTGCGATCTATACGAACAGGCCAACTGGCTACAACTATCAGGTAGAATTAAATGTCAGACCTACATTCTTGCAAAGAAGGCATTGTTGGGCCTCTTTCCCCCTCTTGTTCAGTCAATACTGTCCCGCACAGCCCTACTCGCCTAACCAGGAGCTCTGTTAGCCAACCCTTCTCTGTTCTCCACTGCCAGACCTCGCAAGAGCAGCGCTCTTTCTACTTTAGGGCCCCAAGAGCTACAATTCAATTCCTATTGATACCGTCAACACCTCAGATCTCCTCCTCTTTAAGCACAACCTTCGTCAGCATTTGGTGGCTAGTGCCAGCTGTGACTGCACCACTTAAAATAACATGGCCTGCTACTTGGCCTTCCTGAAATCTCACTTTTTCACTCTCCCCTCAACCCTGTCACTCCTTGATACCCCATATCACATTCCTCACAAGCCTTTCCCCATTCCCTCCCTCTCTCTCTCTCTCCCAATTCCCTCTCCCTTATTCCCCCTCCACCTTTCCTCCTTCTCCCACCCCTCCCCTCATAACACTCACCCCCTATCCTTCCCCCTTTCCCTGAACCCCCTCCCTCTCTCCTACCTCTAGTCCTCATCTTTAAGCATCTCTGGCCCCCCTTTCTTTTCTTTTACACCCCATGTGCCCTCACCACCTCTGAATTCTCTACAGGACTTTCTGCGTGCAATGGAATGCTCTGGGTTGCATCCATTACTTAATTTGTCCCAATTCATGTTTGACAAAGCCTCTGGCAGCTCATGTAGTGTTCCATTCTGTTATATTTATTTGCTTCATTGTCATTTTTTTGTCATATATTGTAATGCCAAGCTGTTTCACTTTGCCTGTTCTTGTATAACATGTCTCACTTTCCATGACATGGGACCTTTGTAAAAGAGCCTCGGCTCAAAGGTGTATCCAAAACTTAAATAAAAATAAATGATGTTGCAGAAACTCTTAATACCTTAACTAAAATGCCTTAAAATGATAAAAAACAATAGAAACGACCAAAAAACTACAACACTTAGTCTTTATTCTGATTATTTTGAGAAAATGGTTCTGTTGCATTGGTCAGTGTTACATATTGACCTGTAAAAACATATTTCAGTAAGAAATGTCCCACTCTAATAGACATCTGTTGGTCAGTCTTGGTATAGCAGACATCTACTGTACCAAAACAGGAGACTACATCTCTCAGTAAAGAAATCTTGTCAGCTAGATACTATATGCACAATGCTTTGTTTTGAAAATAAATATTTGAAAGCTTTTATTCTTGAAGCCACTACAGAAATATGAGACTGCACCTCATAGTAAAGAAATTGCACAACAATTTATTGAACCTACAGTGCCGTGCTACATATTACAGTGAAACCTGCCAGAATGAAACCCAACTTTGCAGAATTCTGCAGTAGAGTTACTGCAGGGAACAATGCAATGTCAATGGTAGTTAATCCCTTTGTCATGCAGGGAAACTGAGAAACTGCTCTTCATCCTGGTGGGCTTCACTGTAGGTGCTACACTGCAGTCACCACTGCCAAAATAAGGGACTGCATTTCTGAGTAACAAACATTTAAACAACTGTTTTATTTACGCGGAATTCTGTGGTGCTGTTTATAAAACAGTTCTTGTGCATGACATTATTCTTAAGTTGAAGCCGCACACAGAAAAGTGGAAGATGCAGCAGAACAAATTGCAACTTCAACATCTGGAGCGTGAGAGAGAATGGCATACTGTGTAAAAATATTGTTTGTGAAATCTCAAAAAATCACTTTAATGTGCATGCCAGAAAAACCTGATTAAAATCAAAGTACAAATCATTTGACTAAATTCACGCCCCTTCCTTGTTCACGACCCCTAAATAAACCTGATTGTCTTTTTTCACGTTTAACCTGGCTAGTGTGCATTTTATTAGTTGGGTCACAGTGTTAAAAGCGTGCAGTTGTCTTGCTAACCTTATTTTACAGGGTGTCTCCAGGGAAGTTGCTGAAGGTCCATCCCTAGTAGTAAGTGTGAAGTGTGTGTGCATATCATTACTGCTATATACTGACTGTGTGTTAACTGCTGTTACACGTGCAGAGCCACAAAAAGGGTTAGTGGGGGGTTGTAGCTTCCCAGAATGCTATAACAAGCTAGACAGACACCCCCAATACTGCTACTGTGGGAGGAGGCACCTAACTACTGAATCCAGGCCCCGTAACCTGTGCTCAGACATACGAGCAGGGGTAGTAACCTTAGGAATAGCGCCGCCTACAGGTTACACTGTGTTGATGTTCAAAATGAAATGTTTATGGCATTTGATCAGTCAGTAAAATGTTATGGTTTTCAGAAACTGCCTTGACTTGTTGTTGAGTGTTTTTTTAAGTACAAGGTTTTTTCCATATACTATATAGAAAAGTGTATGGCGCCCTGTACATAAACAAGGCTGTTCTCCAACCTCATGGTTATTATGCCAACTGAGAGACCTCTTGAGCTTCGCTCTCAAGGTCACAGTCGGCATAGTAACCACTCGGTTGGAGAATAGCCTTGTTCTGTATGGGATGCCATACACTATCCTGTGTGTATGCACCAAGCAAAGAGAAGGGGCGTGTACATGAATACAGGCACTATGCAATATTCAGTGCATTAGTGCCGCACAAAGTGTGTTTGTGTGACTCTGCACGACACTTTGCATGGCGCAAATTACCACCCAGGAAAAGGTCATCTTAACTCTGGGCAAAACAAGGATGGGGGCATGGACACAGCAGCAATAGGCAACATGGCCGTAAGTAA
Source organism: Neoceratodus forsteri (assembly GCA_016271365.2). NCBI lineage: Eukaryota > Metazoa > Chordata > Ceratodontiformes > Ceratodontidae > Neoceratodus > Neoceratodus forsteri. The sequence continues at coordinate 90,815,568 of CM057451.1, forward strand.
CAACGTGAGTAACAGATTTCAACGCTCACCGTACGCTACGGAATTCATGTAAAAGACAAGTCAGAGCTGCTAAGAGCAAGTACTGTAAAGACCTACTGATTAACTCGGCGAATGATCCCAGAAAATTCTGGTCACACATCAAATCCTTCCTAGGATCCTCACAGTCAACTACCCCTGGTGATATGCTGATAAGTGATGTGCATTGCAATGACTCACAACCCATAGCTAATTCTTGCAACCTGCATTTCTCTGATCTCTCCCAATATACCTCTTCCTTCAGTCCCACTGCAGTGTCCTCCCACTCCTCATCAGGAACCTGTCTGGATAAGTTGGAAGTGGTGTCCCCTGTCCCTCCTTATACTCCTCCATTCTATTTTCTTGTGTCTAGAAAGGAAGTCCTGAAGCTCCTGAGGTCCATCTCTGATCATACCAGCTCTGGCTCAGACTTCCTTGAACCCTGCCTCTTGAAACTTGCAGCTCCCCTTATTGCATTACCTCTGGCCAAAATTTCTATGTTATCACTTTCAGGTGGATTGGTCTCTGACCTCTAGAAAGCTGCTCGGATCACACCTGTACTTAAAAAAAGGGGATCCTAAGGTTGTCATGAACTACAGACCAATTGCCATACTCTCGGTACTGAGCAAAATCCTGGAGAAAATTGTCGCAACTCAGACAACTATCTACTTAAGCACAGCCTGCTCTCAGATACCCAACATGGCTTCAGGAAAGGACATAGCACAACGACTGCACTCCTTAAATTCACCACAGACACTCTTTCAAAAATGGATACTGGCAATCTGACTGGGGCTGTCTTTATTGACCTCACAAAAGCTTTTGACCTTGTTGATCACACTTTGCTTCTCTCCTCGCTTCAACACCTGCATTTCTCCTCCTCTGTTGTTGACTGGTATGAAAGCTACCTGACAAATAGAACTCAAGTGGTGAAATTTAATTCCTCTCTATCGAACAGTACCACCATTAACATTGGTGTACCTCAGGGCTCCATCCTAGAGCCCCTCCTATTCTCTCTTTATATAAATAACATTGGAGCTGCTCTAAAATCCTGCTCTACTATTCTATATGCTGATGATCTTGTCATCTATACAAGTTCTACTAATATAGACACTGTCAACAAAACCCTTTCCTCTGACTTTAACAATATCCAGAACTGGCTATATGACCACAAACTGGCTGTCAACACTAGCAAAACTAAAGCTATGCTGCTAGGATTGGCCCCAAAGCTCTGGGCTTGCACAACAGCACTGACGGTGCAGGACTTAGAAGGTCAATTACTGGAATGTGTGGCCTCTTTCAAGTACCTGGGCATCCTGCTAGATCAATCTCTTGATCTTAATCTTCATGTACAGTCTGTCTGCAGAGCTCTCATCTCCAAACTGGGTGTTGCATATAAGACTAGTTATATGCTCATGCCATCGGCTAAAATGGCCATTGCGAGGGGGATTCTGTTCCCCACACTAACCTATGGGGCTCCCTTATTTGGGGCTGCTCATAAAACTGACCTACTCAGATGGGATATTATGTATAACAATATATGTTGCTATGCCTCTTTTGCTCCTCGGCTTAAACACCACTGTCAGCTTTATAATGATCTTGGTTCGCTGTCTCTGTTAGCTAGTAGGAAATACTACCTTGGCTCTCTTATTGATTCGATAATTCAAAATCAAACCCCTAGGTGTCTTGCAGCTATGCTTGTTCCTCAGGACACACTCCATGGTCTACGATCAGCTGATAAATCCTTTCTGAATTTGCCGAGGTGCCGCACTAGGAAAGGAACTGTTGCATTTGAGCATGCGGCTCCACAGCTGTGGAATTCCCTTCCCCTCGACATTAGACTTTCTAGCTCCCACACATGCTTTAAAGAGAAAACTGCGCTCGAATCTGCTGATTGCTGATACCTGTTCCTGCTTTCACCCTACCTAATGACTGATGTCTCTGGCCATACAACAGTATTTTCTCACCTCTGTATAACCCTCTTACTGCCTCAGCCTGTCCCGGCTCCCTTTCCCTGCCCATATATAGTCTTGCACTGCAGGCATCTCCCTTACACTTACATATACTCATATAATCTAATTTCATGGCTTGATCCCCTCTTCCTCACTTACCAACCTTTTCCTTGATGACACCCCCTGCTCTTAATGGTTATTTCTTCCTTTTGTATTACCTGTTTTTTGTGTACCTTGTTCTGTTCATATGATATGTCACCTGATAATTTATTGTTCAAGGTCCTCTCTATTCATTGCATAGGTAGGCACCTATGAACTTATGAATGGTCTACTCTGTATGTCTCTGATATATTGTATCCACTTTAACTCATTGTATGTAAAGCACTTATTGTTATCCTGTTAAGTTTCTGCATGTCTGTACTCTCCCGGGTCGTGCCTGAAAATAGTCATTTTATGGCTAGTGCACTTACCCGGTTAACAAAAGCTAAATAAAAATAAAAATAAATCAACAACAGCATCATGGTGCACCTGATGACTGCAGCCAGTGAGGAGGTAGAGAGGGCAGACAGCCACCCTGGGCCACTCATATGCCCAGGAAGAGACATGCTGCACACATGTCCAGTCCCTCCATAGGGGTACACCACCACAATCCAGCACACATGTGCAGCACTGGGGGAATGGAGGGTACTAAGGGGAGGGTGTACAAGTGGCCAGGCCGCACCACATAGTAGGTGCTGCCACACGGCTGGGACCAGCCACACAGTGCACATATGCAAGTGACAGGAATGCCCCTGACATCATTGGGCCTGTATGATAGAAACATAGAATTTGACAGCAGATAGGGATCGCTTGGCCCACCTAGTCTGCCCATTTCCCTACCTAATGGATCAACATCATCCATCCATCTGCTCCTACATAGACATAGAAACATAGAATTTGACAGCAGATAAGGACCACTTGGCCCACCCAGTCTGCCCATTTCCCTACCTACTGGATAAGCTGCAGATCCTAGTTAACCAGCAGCCTACTTCTTCTTACCCCCATCCCCCAGAATTGCCTTATGACTGTCCCATGCATGCTTGAATTCCACCACTGATTTTGACTCCACAACCTCCTCTGGAAGGCCGTTCCATGCATCCACAACCCTCTCTGTGAAAAAATACTTCCTTAAATTACCTCTGAGCCGCCCCATCTTCAAATTGTGCCTCTTGTTCTTGCACCTCTTTTTTGAAAGATGCTACCTCTTGGACTTTGTTGATTCCCTTGAGGTACTTGAAAGTTTCTATTATGTCCCCTCTCCTCCTTTCCTCGAGGGCTATACATATTAAGCTCCTTAGTCTCTTCATATGTCTTCCAGTGCAGACCCTGCACCATTTTAGTTGCCCTCCTCTGGACAGCTTCCATCCTGTCTATGTCTTTGCATAGATTGGGTCTCCAGAACTGCACACAGTACTCAGATGGGGTCTCACCAGCTGTCTGTACAGAGGATAATAACTTCCTGTTTTCTACTGGTGATGCCTCTCCTATGCATCCCAGTATCCCCCAACCCTCCTTGCTGCCTCTCACATTGCTTGCCCACCTTTAGGTCATCCGATATGACTACCCCAGGTCCCTTTCCATTTTGTTGTTGTTAGTATCTCTTCCCATTGTGTACTCTTCCCTGGGTTTTGTTTCCCAGGTGCATTACCTTGCACTTCTTAGCATTGAATCTAAGCTGCCATACATTTGACCATTCCTCTAACCTTGCCAAGTCCCTTCTCATCCTTTCCACCCCACCCTGTGCATCAACTCTGTTGCAGAATCTTAGTGTCATCTGCAAAGAGACATACTTTCCTTCAGTCCTTCTTAGTATAGCATAAAGACATTGAGAGAGACCAGTCCTGATACTGAACCTGTGGTACCCCACTAGTAACCCTCCTTTCTTCTGAGTGGACTCTATTTACTATTATCTCTGTGTTCTATTCTCCAGCCAATTCTTTACCCAGGCTGTCATCTTGGGACCCACTCCCAGGCTGGCTAACTTGTATATTAATATTTTGTGTGGGACTGTGTCAAATGCCTTGCTAAAGTCTAGGTAGACCATGTCCACAGCCCCTCCCTGACCTACTACTTTGGTCGCAGTCAAAGAAATCTATCAGATTTGTCTGGCATGACCTTCCCGCTGTGAATCCATGCTGCCTTGGGCCCTGTGCCCCTCTGGCCTCTAGATACTCGACACTTCTTTCCTTCAGAAGTGACTCCATCATTTTCCCTATCACTGAGGTTAAACTAACAGGTCTGTAGTTTCCTGCTTCTGCCTTGCTCCCACTTTTGTGAAGGGGAATCACATCTGCCCTCCTCCAGTCCATGGGTACCACCCCATCCTCCCATGATTTGTTAAAAGGGTAGTCAGTGGTGTCACTAGTTCTACCCTTAGTTCTTTTAGAATTCTGGGATGAATCCCATCAGGCCCCATTGCTTTGTCACCTTCAGTTTAAGAGTTCTTTCAGAACCCTTTCTTCTGTAAATGGGCTGGTATCAACTTCTGTATCCAGAGTGTTACTACTGTTTGTTTTATGTACCTCCCCTCTTCATTTGTAAATACTGAGCAAAATATTTGTTTAGTATCTCTGCCTTTTCACAGTCTCCTCTGCCCACCCTCCCTCCCTTTATTAAGCCTCACTATCCCTTCCTTGGTCTTCCTTTGCTCCCTGATGTACCTATAAAGGTTTTATCCCCTTCTTAACTGGGTTGGCTATCTTTTCCTCGGTTTGGGCCTTTGCTGTTCTGACTGCCTTCCCAGCTTCCTTTGCTTTAACTGATACAGTTCTCTGTCCTGCTCTCTACGATTCCTTGTACTTCCTGAATGCTTTCTTTTCTCTTGAACCTTCACTGCCACTTCCTTTGAGAACCATAGTGGTTTCTTACATCGTCTTGTTTTGTTTATTTGCTTCACACAAAGACTGGTTACCTCTATGATGGCAGTTTTATTATTCCCCATTGTTCTTCCACCTCCTTCTGCCATTTGCTAGCACATTCCTAGGCACTCACCCATTTGTAGCAAGTCAGCCCTCCTAAAGTCCAGTACTTTTGTCTTTGTATGGCTTGACTCTATTGCTGTGTTTATTGTGAACCATACTGTTTGATGGTCGCTAGTTCCCAGATGGCTACCACTTCTACATCTGTGATCCTCTCTCCATCTCCATTTGAGAGAATCAAGTCTAATATTGCTCCCTCGAGTGGGCTCCAGTACTAGTTGTCTAAGGGCATGCCCACTGTAGGGCATCTAGAATAACTGCACTCTTAGAGTGGCAGCTGCAGCTGCACTCAGTTAACATCTGGCATATTCAGATCACCCATCAGCAATATCTCCCCTTTTCTGCCATTCTAAGTATACTTTCTATCATTTCCTGTCCATTTCCTCCCCCTGAGAAGGGGGTCTGTATACAACCCCTGTGCGTATTGTGGTGCCATTGCCTGTCTCCAAATTTACCCACAGTGCTTCTTCTCCTCCCTGTTTACCCTTTTGTTCTGTTGCTTTTATTCCTTCCCTTATGTAAAGAACTACTCCGCCTCCTCTTTTACCCTCCCTGTCCCTCCTGTAGACAGTGTATCCTGGTATGTTTATGTCCCAGTCATGGTTTTGTGTGTACCAAATTTCTGTGACTGCCACGATATCCAGATGTTCCTCCCCCATCAAGGCCACTAATTCAGGAAGCTTGTTACCCAGACTACGGGCATTGGTACTCATTGCTCTCCGTTTTTTGATGGCTTTACCTTCTGTTGCAGCATCCCCCACTGACCGTTCTACCTTGGTCTTTTTCTCATTTAGTACCCTGTTTTGTAGGGAGAGGCTGGGATTTTCCTGCTGCTTGTCAGTGCCTCCCCCTTTGACTAGTTTAAAAGCTTGCAAATGAAGCATTTAAACCGATTGCTCAAAAGACTTGTTCCCTTCCTGGACAGATGCAGACCATCCTGCCAGTATAGGCTGGTGTCCTCAGGTGGAACCCCAGTCCCCAATGAAGCCAAACCCTGTGCTCCGCACCATTTTTCAACCATTCATTAAACTGCATGGTGCCAATTACCCTCGCCTCCCCATGCCTTTGACAGGCAGCACCTCTGAGAAGGATACTGTGTGTGCTACTTGTCTTAGGTCCCTCCTCAGCTCTGCAATGTCCTCCTGCACTGCTCTAATCTCATGATGAGCCAAGTCATTTGTCCCTAGGTGGACAATTATGTCCAGCTCAGAATCCCTTGCAGCTGTTCTCGTGATCCTGAGGATGCGCTTCCTGTCCCTCCAAGCCATGGCACCAGGCAGGCACCTTACTTCAGTTTTCCCAGCTCCCCCCAGTTCTATACCCTAATAATTGGTCCCCACCAGGAGCTGCTTCCTTTCCCTGTGGTGTCCTCTGCCTCCTTCCTGTGGGCCTCCCTTGTGACAGTTGTCATCAGTCTTCTCTGCAGGTGCATCCATAGGGGAGCTATGCTCCCCCAGAATGGTGTATGGATTGTGGAGTGGAACAATTGACTGGGTGTGCCTCTGTTCCACCCTCCTCACCCTCCCTGAGCCCACTGTGGTCCAACTGCTGTGCTTTCTTCGCAACCTCTGAGGTAGTGGTGGTGGCGCTAGTGCTCCCTGGATGGGGGAGGTTCCCTTCCTACTGTCCAGTGTGGCCTGGGGGAAGGTTTCCTTACTACTGTCCAGTGCAGCCTGAAGACGGGCAACTTCCTCCCTCAGGACTGATAGTTGTCTACAAATAGGGCAGCATCTCAGCCTCCAGAAAGACTCCTGGAAGACTGCTGCCCCACAGCCATTACATTGCACTACTCCCCACGTGTTTATCTAGTTTTTTTTTTGTTTTTTTTTGTATTTGTGTGTGTGTGTGCGCGTGCGTGTGTGATTTGTTATAGAAATATATATATTATACAATGTGTATGCTTATATTGTCAGTGCAGTGTGCTAGAGAGGATATGACAGTGAAATGCCTTGCACTCTAGGAAATGATGTCAGAACCTCAGGTATAAAGGAACTATTTCCAGGGGGTGGGTGGGGTGAGGGGTGGGAAGGGTTGGGCCTAAACTGTGCTCTCTGAACAATCAACTAAAAGCTCTCACCCACCGCTGCGATGAGTGCCTTCCTGTCAGCAAGATACCCTACACAACAATTTGACAGAGAAAGTACCCTGCTAATCAAACAGAGAAAATCCAGACATCCAAGTCAGACACAGGTAAACCCCTTCAGCCCCAAAACAGCCTGGTGGTTTGTTAGCCACAAAGGAAAATCAAATATGAAGTTATTTCAGCCCTTCTGAGGATGCTGACAAGATAAGCACTTTAAAAAAAACCCTTCCTGAATTAAAAACTAAAACAAACACAAAGCAATACCACTTTAAAAGTGAGGAAAACTTCTCTCAGATGTAAGCAAGAGAGAGAGAGAGAGAGATTAGTTACAGATATTTAGTCCAAAATAGTATATCCCAAGCAGCTTCTCAGTTGTTTCCAAGCACACCCGGTACACAACTTGGAAGAAGATGGACTTCTGCCTCAAACAGGATCACACCACTAGTTTATAGTAATTGAACAATGCTGAAATGGTCTAGCTAGACAAATGGCTGTGATGCAGACCTCTGACTTGTGAAGACAATTACCCCCACCTCAGGCTATGTCTGGCATCCAATTACAAACTGCAGCTTTTGCTATTTTGAATCACACAACCCCATCAAAAGTTGCAAAATATATTGATGCAGATTCTCACAGAATTCTAGTAATCAGTCCAGTTAGCCACAAAGGAAAATCAAATATGCAGAAGATAAGCAGTTTAAAAAAAACCCTTCCTGAATTAAAAACTAAAACAAACACAAAGCAATACCACTTTAAAAGTGAGGAAAACTTCTCTCAGATGTAAGCAAGAGAGAGAGAGATTAGTTACAGATATTAAGTCCAAAATAGTATATCCTACGCAGCTTCTCAGTTGTTTCCAAGCACACCCTGTACACAACTTGGAAGAAGATGGACTTCTCCATGGATAAGCTGCAGATCCTAGTTAACCAACAACCTACTTCCTCCTACCCCTCACTAGAATTTCCTTATGTCTGTCCCATGCATTCTTGAATTCCCCCACTGTTTTTGACTCCACAACCTCCTCAGGAAGGCCGTTCGATGTATCCACAACCCTCTCCATGAAAAAATACTTCCTCACATTATCTCTGAGCAGTCCCCCCCTCTATCTTCAAATTGTGCCTCCTTGTTCTTGCACATCTCTTTTTGATTGATTGATAAAACTTTATTTTAATACAGGAAACAAATAGATTGGGACCAAAGGCCCTGTTTTCAACTAATGTCCTATGTTCTAAGATACATAAAAGAAATAAAATACAAACAACATCTATTCAAACTCTATCTTAAATACAAACATTAAACATACAAAAACAAACTACATATCTGCATATCTTCAGATCCAGCATCATATATAACATATACATTCAGTCTGAAAGATGCTGCCCTCTTGGACTTTGTTGATTCCCTTGAGGTGCTTGAAAGTTTCTATCTTGTCCCCCCCTCTCCCTCCTTTCCTCAAGGGTATACATATTAAGTTCCTGTAGTCTCTCTTTGTATGTTTTCTGGTGCAGACCCTTCACCATTTTTGTTGCCCTCCTCTGTCTATGTCCTTGCAGAGATGGGGACTTCAGAACTGCACGCAGTACTCCAGATGGGGTCTCACTAACTGTCTGTACAAAGGGATAACAACTTCCTGTTTTCTACTGGTGAGGAGTCTCCCTATGCATCCCAGTATCCCCGAGCCCTTCTTAATGCCTTCTCACATTGCTTGCCCACCATTAGGTCATCTGATCTGATTACCCCCAGATCCCTTTCCATTTTTGTTGTTTTTAGTATCTCACCCCCCCCCCCCAATTATATACTGTTCCCCTGGGTTTTTGTTTTCCAGGTGCTTTATTTTGCACTTCTTTGTGTTGAATCTAAACTGCCATACATTTGACCATTTCTCCAATGTTGCCAAAATAAGACTGCAAATATATTTTCTCCCTGGGAATCAAACCTGTGATCCGTTCCTTGCAAGGCAAGGACACATACAGTGTACCACCTGAGGCCCACTGTGACTGCCACCCCCCCCCCCGGGCATATACCGCACACCTGTCCAGATTCCCCGTCACACACAGCAAGCCATGTGCATATTAGTATGGGAATCCCATGCCACTGGTGCAGCGTATGTGGATCACAGGACAGTATGACTGCCATGTCCACTGTAAGAACACACCTGCCAGCTGTGCATGTCACTGTGTGGAGTGCAGCAGTCATTGATGCCCAACATACCATAGGCATTGCTGTGTCCTTTACACTACCGGCCACCTTGCTACAGTAGCATCTGCTATGCACAGTAGCAATGACTACAGTTTGACTATTGCATGCAGCACCACCAACTGTGCCTGTGCTGCTTACTTCCCTGGGGCACAATGGTCTCTGCAGCTGTGTACAAATGTTTTTTAATTTTATTTTAGTCTTTGGTAACTGGGTAAGGCCCACTAGGCACAAGTGCCTGTTTTCAGGGGCGACCTGGGAGCACTGGGCAGTTAAGTGACTTGCTCAGAGTCACACAGTGCAGATTGTGTAGCCTGCAGCTACCACCATGCTTTTCCAGACTGATATACAGGTGGGGGCTGTAAGCAGACCCAGCCTACCCCGTACCTCCAGACAGACATACAGGTGGAGTTGTGAGAAGACCCAGCCTGCCCCGTACTTCCAGACTGACATTCAGGTGGAGCTGTGAGCAGACCCAGCCTGCCCTGTACTTCCAGACTGACATACAGGTGGAGCTGTGAGCAGACTCAGCCTACCCCTGTACTTCCAGACTGACATACAGGTGGAGCTGTGAGCAGACACAGCCTGCCCCTGTACTTCCAGATGGACATGCAAATCAGGTCATAATTAGATGCTAATATGAATGTCTGCCCACAGACTGCCTATTTATTTTATTTATTTAAGTCTCGGAATTACAATACCTTTTAGTCAGAGACTCATTTACAAAGGCTCCATGTCAGAGGGTATAAATACAGAAACTACATACACAAACGTTTCAGGCAAGGAATCTAAAAATCTAAAACAAATATCTGGTTGATTCTGCTTGCACCCAGAGAGAGAGAGAGAGAGAGCGCGAGAGAGAGAGAGCAAGCACAATTCTGGCTGCCTGCCTGTAGAGCTTGGTGTGCATGGTTAGTCATTGCTAAGTTTAATAGAGCTTGGTGTATGCTTTTTTGCTAAGTTTGAAAAAAAGAAAAAAGATCTGTACTGGAGCGTGAGACAGAACGTGAGTTAGAGTGATGTGTGCGTGTGTGTGTGTGTGTGACAGAACTACTCCACCACCTTTGCCTTTCAGTCCTTTGCACCAGTAATTATAATAAATAACGCCTGTACAAGGTGTGTGTTATGAGGATTTTTCACACATCTTCAATGTGAGATAATCTCATAAACCCCTTGCGCTTCACTCTTGGATTTCATGGATTATCACACACCTCAGGTGTGTAAAAAATCCTCATGACGCACACCTGCAGACATTATTCTCTATATCACACACCAAGAGTGCGTGAAAAATTCTCCTAACACACACCTTGCACAGGCATTATTTTTTTATAACAAGTGGTGCAAGGGAGTGAATGCTAAAGGTACTGGAGCAGTTTGGGCAGTTCTGTCACACAGACACTCACACACATATTCAGACAGACAGACACACACACACACACACACACACACACACACACACACACACAATACATGCATTCTTTTCTTTTTCTTTTTTTTTTACTTTTTTTTTGATACACTTTGAATCCCAAAGTCAGCTGCAGACCATTACCGATGCAGCCACTGTCCCCCAATGTCCCACTCAAGGGATAGGAATGGCTGGATCAACCAGATAGATTTTGAAAGTTGTATAGGCAGGATCAATCAGACAGATATTGTAAAACATTTAAAATTTACATCAGATGAGAGCGAAAGGGGAAGGATTAGTGCAGTTCCTCAGCAACGGAAACACGGACCCACCATATTTCTTCTGCTGTTCGGCCCGCCAACACACGTAGTAAGAGCCAGTGAGGTGGTACACAGACTGGTACTGACACTGCTAGTGGAAAGAAAGTTTAGCAAACGCCGTAATAAACAGTTTTCGGGTTCTTAGGGCATTCCCCAGAGGCTTGTCAGCTGTTTGATAAAGGGGGTCACCAGTAATTATTGTTCATTTCTTACTAGGGTTAGTGATTTACTTACTATAAGCAATGGCTATTACTTCCCCAGACTCTTAATTGTCATCTTGATTGTTCCTAGTTGTAGGATATACAACACCAGATAATGAAGTAATAGTGTATCAAGCTTGCCTCCTCCCAGGAAAAAAATGGATATTTCAGTAGCTAACAGTTAATGGTGAAAACAAAGGGGCCCGCGGGCTGGAACATCATTGCGGTGGGGGGAGGGGGGATTGAATTTCTGTAGGACTACTCTCCTGTCCCAGTGAAAGAAGCCTGCTACTCCACTCTTTGATCCCTAGCAAATAGACGCTTTGTGGTGGTGCAGTGGAAGTGATGCTGAAGAGAGATGCTGGTGGTCAGAAGGGGAAGGATCCAGATTAATTTTAGTGCAGTGCAGTAACTACTCATTGCTGTTTTTGTTTTAAACCTAGTTTGGTGTGCTTTTAGTGGTGCTGTTATTCCTTTGCTGTCTTTACTTGGAATTGTTTTGGGGCTGTTGAAAATATGAAACCTAGTTTGGTGTGCTTTTAGTGGTGCTGTTATTCCTTTGCTGTCTTTACTTGAAATTGTTTTGGGGCTGTTGAAAATTTGAAACCTAGTTTAGTGTGCTTTTAGTGGTGCTGTTATTTCTTTGTTGTCTTTACTTGGAATTGTTTTGGGGCTGTTGAACATTTTAAACCCAGTTTAGTGTGCTTTTAGTGGTGCTCTTATTTTTTTGCTGTCTTTACTAGGAATTGTTTGGTGCTGTTGAAAATCTGAAACCTAGTTTGGTGTGCTTTTAGTGGTGCTGTTATTTCTTTGCTGTCTTTACTTACTGCAAATATTTGACCACCTTCCCCTACCCCGCCCTCACTCTTAATGAATTGCCTTGTTAAATCTGATTGACAGGAGCCAAGCATGGGGAATAGCAGGGGCTGTGGAGTAGGAGGGGCATAAGGGGAGGAAGCCCACACTCAGCACAAGTGTTTTGACTCATTTTTTGTTGCTGTTTTCCTTCTTTGAAAAAAGTATCTAAGGATCAGTGGCAGGATTTTCAGGACAGCAAATTAAGAAAGAGGGGAACTAGAAGGAACACTTCAGTGACACACAACTACTGGAATAGCAGTATCAGTGCAGTATAATGTTGGGAGTGGTGCAATGCAGTGGATGCAGAGCAGCCATATTCAGGCAGACCTTCTGGATGCTGAGGTGCTGCCCTATCTGCAGACATCTCTCTGGACTGTGGGATGAGGTAGCCAGACTAACAGCAGAAGTAAACTGGGTCAGTTGTACCTTCACCCCTATCCAGAGACCACTCAGTCCAACACCGCTGCCTCAAAGGATGCCAAGAACGACCACTTGGTTCTCAGGGAGGGTTAGGATGGTCAGGCAGAGGGACATCCAAAATTCTATTACACTCCAGAACTCATATGCCATACTGGAAAATGGGGACAACTAAACAGAGGCACCTGGAGAAGTGGAAGGTAAGGATGTGGAGTTCAGCTGAGAAGGTGAGCTCAGTGGGGACAGCAGTGGACCCCAGAGGAGGAGGAAGCAAATCCTGGTGGGGGACTCTATCATAACAGGGATCCAGCTAGGAACACACAAGGGGGAGGACAGGGAGGTGAGCTGCCTACCAGGTGCCACGGCATGGAGGGATGGGAGGAAGATCCTCCATATTACATAGAAACATAGAAACATAGAATTTGATGGCAGATAAGGACCGATTGGCCCACCTAGTCTGCCCAATTTCCTACCTAACAGATAAGCTGCAGATCCTAGTTAACCAACAGCTTACTTCCTCCTACCTCCCACTAGGACTGCCTTATGCGTGTCCCATGCATTCTTGAAGTCCCCCACTGTTCTTGACCCCATGTCCTCCTCAGGGAGGCTGTTCCATGCATCCACAACCCTCTCAGTGAAAAAATACTTCCTCACATTACCTCTGAGCCGTCCCCTTTCTATCTTCAAATTGTGCCCCCTTGTTCTTGCACATCTCTTTTTCTGGAAGATGCTACCCTCTTGGACTTTGTTAATTCCCTTGAGGTACTTGAAAGTTTCTATCATGTCCCCTCTCTCCCTTCTTTCCTCAAGGGTATACATATTAAGCTCCTTTAGTCTTTCTTCGTATGTCTTCTGGTGCAGACCCTGCACCATTTTGATTGCCCTCCTCTGGACAGCCTCCACTCTGTCTATTGTCAATATTGTCTATATTGCCAGGAAGGCAAGATGAGAGGGTGAGCTGGATGTCATTAATCACCTAGGTAGTAATGATCTGACAAACAGGGAGCCTAAGGAAGTTCAGGAAGAGTTTAGAAAATTGTGGAGGGGTCTCAAGCAAACAGTTGGGGAGGGGTCTTAAGCAAGTAGCTACATCTGTCACCTTCTTGGAAGTACTACCTGTGAGAGGCATGGGAGAGCGTAGAGGTGCATGCATCAGGAACTTTAACACATGGTTGAAGAACTGGTGCTGCGAGGAAGGGTTTGGATTCATTGGTGACTGGGGACCCACCTGGAGGGATAGGGGCTGTTCAAGCCTGATGGCCTGCATCTGTCCTGGAGGGGAATCCAAGCACTCAATGATACGTTTAAATGCAACATGGACAAGCATTTAAACTAGCCAAGGGAGGGCAGGCCAGTAAAGAGGGTAACTAATTGCCCAACCCCATAGCTAGCAGTGGAACCAGTGAACAGGAGGAGATATCGCTACAAAGCAGTGTGCAAAAGATGGAGATAGGCACCCAAAGGGTGAATAGGCAGAAATGGGGCAAAATACAACTGAAAGGCAGACAGCAGGGAGAACCAGGGATAAAGGACAACCAGAGAGGGGGCTGGAGTAGAACAGCTAAACAGTCCAGGGAGTTCACATCATGGAAAGCCATGTGTGTCAATGCCAGCAGCTTTAGCAACAAGATGGAGGATCTGGAGCCTGCCATGTCGCAGTCGGACCTGGACATTGTGGCCATCACAGAGACCTGGTGTAATGATAACCATGACTGGGAGATGGCCATACCCAGCTACAACATATTCAGAAGAGACAGGGCAGGAAGGGAGGAGGAGTGGCACTTTATGTGAAAAATGGCATAAAGGTCACAGAGATCCAGGAGGAACAAAATGGGGGGGAGATACTGTGGGTTAAGCTGGAAAGGAAAACAGGGTCAGCCATCCACACAGGGGTGGCATACAGGCCACCAGCCCAGGAGGAAAAGACGGATAGACAGTTAATGCTAGCCATCCAAATGATGGCGGAGAAGGGGGAGGTGGTGCTGGTTGGAGACTTCAATATTCCAGATGTGGACTGGAGCCTCCCAGCAGCAGCATCAACCAGGAGCAGATTTATCCTGCACTCCCTTCAAGGTGTCTTCCTTAAGCAACTGGTCATGGAACCAACTCAGCAGATGGCAGTACTAGACCTCATGCTCACAAATGGGGACAGTGTGATGGGGTAACAGTGGGGGAGCACCTGGGGAACAGTGATCACAGAGCACTGTGGTTTGAAATCACAGAAGAAGCAGAACCAAACCACACAAAAACATGTATCCTAGATATTAGGAGGGCTGACTTTGGGAAAATGGGGACTTGCTTGAAAGAAGCACTAATGGAAATGTGGAGGGAATCAGGGGTAGAGGAACAGTGGGCAGTATTTAAAACAGGGATTACAAGAGCAACAGAATTATGTGTTAAGCAGGTTAGCAAGGGAAAAGGAAGAGGATGCCATTATGGTTTTCAGAGGAGGTAGTGGAGAAAGCAAAAGCCAAAAAGATCGCATCCAGGCAATACAAAAAGACGCAGGCAGAAGAGGATAGGGAGAAGTACCAGGAGAAGCAAAGGGAGGTCAGTAAGGGCAGCCAAAGCTCAGACAGAAGAGTGCATCACAAAATCAGTGATTAGAGGGAACAAAACCTTTTACAGGTGCATAAGTGAAAAAACAAGGGCAAAGGGAGGGATAGTGAGACTGAAGAAGAAGGAGGACGGCGGCTGCATGGAGGATGACAACAGTAAAGCTGACATACTGAACAGATATTTCTGCTCAATGTTTACTGAGGAAGGGGAGGGTAATGGGCCTGAAGGGAGTACAAGGGGTGGGAAGAGCACAGCAATGGACACAAGTCCCTTTATATGGGAAAGGGTTCTAAAGGAACTAGAAGGAATAAGAGTCGATAAAGCAATGGGACCAGATGGGGTGCACCCCAGGGTCCTAAAGGAACTAAGAGAGGTGGTGACTGAACCTCTGGCAATCCTGTTTAGCTGATCACTGGAAATGGGGGAGGTACCCAAAGACTGGGGGATAACAGATGCAGTCCCCTTATACAAAAGCCAGAACAAGGAGGAAGCGGGGAACTACAGACCAGTCAGCCTGACCTCAGTAGCGGGGAAGATCATGGAAGCACTACAGAAGGAGAGATTGGTGAAACATCTGGTTGTCAACGGACTACAGGACCAAAGGCAGCATGGTTTTACCAGGAGGAGGTCATGTCAGACCAACCTCATTGAATTTTTCGACTGGGTGACAAGGGAGGTGGATCAAGGGAGGGTAGTGGACGTGGCCTATCTGGATTTCAGAAAGGCGTTTGACACTGTGCCACATAGAAGACTATTACACAAACTGGGGAATATGGGTGTGGGCAGGACAGTAGTGTGGTGGGTAGGTAACTGGCTGGGTGGCAGGACACAGAGGGTGGTGGTAAATGGCTGTCACTCCACAGAGGAAGAGTGACCAGTGGAGTACCACAGGGATCAGTGCTGGGACCGGTCCTATTCAACATCTTCATCAGTGACATTGCGTGGGACCTAGAGGCAGAATTTCACTGTTCGCTGATGACACAAAGCTCTGTAACAGAGCAGACACACCAGAGGGTGTAGACAGAATGAGAAGGGACCTGCAGAAACTTGAAGAATGGTCAGGATTTGGCAGTTGAAATTCAATGCAAAGAAGTGCAAGATAATGCATATGGGGCACAAAACCCTGGCACAATATATCAGTTGGGGGTGAGGATATAGCATGCACCAAGCAGGAAAGGGATCTTGGGGTTATCATCTCTGATGACCTCAAGGTGAGAAACAGTGTGACAAGGCAGCAGGTAAAGAAAATAGGATGCTGGGATGCATAGGCAGGGGCATCACCAGCAGGAAAAAGGAGGTCATAATTCCACTATACAAGACACTAGTGAGGCCCCACCTGGAGTACAGTGTACAGTTCTGGAGACCTTACCTACGTAAGGACATAGACATGGTGGATAAGGTTCAGAGGAGGGCAACAAAGATGGTACAGGTATTGCATCACAAGTCCTATGTGGACAGACTGAAGGACTTGAATATGTACTCCCTGGAGGAGAGGAGGGACAGAGGGGATATGATAGAGACATACAAGTACCTTACAGGGAGAAACAGGGTGCAGGAATATACTATTTTTAAGTGAAAAAGATGTTCCAGGACTAGAGAGCATGGGATGAAGTTGGAGGGAGGACGATTCAGAGGAAACATGAGGAAGAATTTCTTCACAGAACGGGTGGTGGACAAGTGGAACACCCTGCCAGAGGAAGTGGTGGGGGCTGAAACAATCATGGGATTTAAGAATGCATGGGATAGACATAAAGGAATTCTGGAGGTCGGGGTAAGGGGCAACAGACTTCTAGGAAAACATAAACTGAACTTACAAGCTCAAATGGGCAGACTGGGTGGGCCATAGGCCCTTATCTGCCGACACTGTCTATGTATCTATGTAATGGGAGAAGCAAATGGGCTCCTGGATTCTTGTATCACACCAGCCGCGAGCATTTCCTGCAAGTGTCTTCTCACATCGTCTATGTCTGCAGGGGCTAGGCGTCAAGACCTCTCTCTAAATGGCCGTTCATCACGCAGGCGTATGTGATGCTCCGCACCCTGGACACATCCCACGTCCCATTCCTTCAACAAAAACACTTGATCTCTCTGGGCAAGTTTCTGGCTAATTCTAGTCTTCCATTTAGCTGGCAACGGGGAGACACCAAAATCAAACAAGTCAGGAGCCGCTCTATCTGTCTTGCCAGGGTGCTTGTTGCTGGGCAACACTGCAGTGTCTGCGCAGTGTACCGTAGCTAGAGTGCATCCTCTGTTCACCCGGATCTCCTGATCTGACACATTATGAATCTGGACCATCACTCGTCGTGCATAGGCGTGAGCACGAGCTGGCAAGATGCTAGGCTTAACCAATAATCCTACCATCAATTTTCCATCGCCTGGTGCGTCCAACATCAGTATTTTGTTCTTGACATCTTTGCGGAGGCGGACCTCCCCTTGAACGGTACACTGGGCATTAGGGGCCAGTACCATTGAATCGGGATCCTTCTTCCACATGACCCCTACCGGTACATCCTGGTCTACTCCCTTGGGGTTCTGTTGCAAATCATAGGCTCTCTTGATCAGAGCGGGAATTCTTAGGGCCCTCCCAGTCCATCGCCCTTGTTTCTCATGACAGAGTTGTGCCAGTCTCCCAAACATATGGGCATTGGTCCCAATTACCAGGGGAACCCCACCATACAGTCCAGTAAGGGGACACACTAAGGCCAGTGTCTCGACTTGCTCCTCTACACCAGTTACAGCTGCAGGAAATGACAACCAGAGGCAGACATATCCTAGGTAGGGATAAGACTTGTCGCTCAGCCACCACACATGTAGGCCTTCCAGAGATTGTAAGGGCACAGCAGATAAGTGTTTGTCATACCAGTCCTTAAATACAATGGTCACTTGTGACCCACTGTCCGGCACAGCCTGAGTAGGAATACCATTCACAGCCACGGTAGTCTCCATTAAAGGGTCCACTATTTTGGATTAGTCTGGGGGGACAGCAGCAGGGGCCTGGATGGACGATTTAGCCACAAAGGGGTTTGAGTTAGGATGTCTGAAGCCTTCACTGCGGTCATTTTGTGCACCCCTTGACCACTAATTCGTCTTCCAAATCTCTCCTTGAAGTCAGTTCACCACTTTCTCTAAGTCTTTCTGAGACCGACATTCCCTCTTCATATGACCATCACTATGCTATATATAGATATATATATATATACACACATATATATATATATATATATATATATATATATATATATATACACACATATATATATATATATATATATATATATATATATATATATATATATATATATATACATATACATACATACACTATATATATACATATAGCATATATACATATATAGCTTATACCATGGCTAGTACTGTACCAGAGTGCACCGTCAGATCTTTGTGCATCTCATTCTTTAACTTTATGTTAATCCTTTTTACCATTACTTTGGTTCCAGGTAGCACGCCTCACTGAACCATCAGGCCACTTTGCAAACCTCTTCCTGGGGACTCCTTAATGGTGATCTGGCCTGAAAGAGATTCATGACAATCCACAGCTCCTTCACCAGGCACTCAACTCCAGGGGGCACAATCAAATGCTCTTTCCCCTTCTTTCTTGATGATTCTGACAATGCCCTCAGGGTGGTTGCAGACCTTGGGCTCCCTCTCTAGGTGTACAGTACTCACAGTGGCAGGAACTGGTGAAGTCTGGTAGTTTCCTTCCCCTGCCTTCAACAGGCACAAGTGAGGCAGGTGTCCAAACATATTGGCATTTGTTCCAATCAACACAGGCGTCTGGTCCAATATCTGGGCATCAGGACAAATAAGAGCTAAGGTGTCAATCCTTTGAGGGACTCCAGCAAAAGTCTCTGGAAATTCAATTTGCACAGTGATGTAGCCATCATAGGGGTAGCTGGCACTGGTCAACCCCCAAACAGAAAGTCCCTCTAAAGAATGCAAAGGCAAATGTTTCAGGTATGTCTGGTTAAAAGATTGGTAGAAAATGGTGACCTGTGACCCACTGTCCAGTATGGCTTCATATGGGTATCCCTCAGTAGAGATCTTTATGATCGTGGTAGGACCCATCAGTCCTGACGGCAACTTGTTCATTACAGATGCAGTGGGATTTGTCCATCTTATGGAGCTGTTCGTTATCGCAGTCCCAAGTCGCTCCCTCCCTGGGCTTCACTGTTGTTTCCCTGTAGTTGTTGCTGTCTTTCACATTTCTGGTCCACTAGCTGCTGCTTCTCAGGCCTGCCGCACCCTCATGCAAAATGTCCATCTTCTCTGCAATTAAAACAGAATAATCCATTTCTGGGTAAGGTTGAGGGTTAAGGCCTGACCCTTGGAGCAGATGAAGGATTCAGTGGGCATCCATGATCAGGTGGCAGGGAGTTGGCTTGTGGGTGAGGTGTCTGTTCCATCTGCAATGCTTTTACACACTCCATGAGTTCCTTCAACTGTGTTCCCATGTCTGGGGCATCACTCTGTTCTTGGCTACTGTCAACTTAAGGCTGCAGGGGGATGGCTTTCCCAGTAAGCACTCCTAGTGAATTGGCAATGGCTTCCTGTGACTCTTCTTCCCTCACCTCATCGAGTAGTTATATGAATTTTGAGGGATCTGCTCTGCCTTCTTTCAGTCTAAGAGTTATCAGAGTCCAGTGGGAATATACAGTCCTCATAAGATCTGATCTAGTCTCATTTGGGCATCTTGTGCACGGGTAACTCCGGCCTCAACTATTTTACAAATCACTGTGTCCACTCGGGTCATGTAGTGGGACAACCGTTCTCCCTCTTTTTGCGTGGTGGCTCCCAGCTTGAAGATGAGGTCCTCCTTACACTCAACTGCTCTGAATGTACTCCTCAATGTGGCAAGATGGTCACTAGCAGTGCAGTCCGGGTGGCTGGCTCACAATGAACGGATGACATCCAATGTCATACCTCTTAAGCTTTCTACTATGCATTTGCATTTTTCATCATCTGAACATTTCCATACTTTCTCTATATACATATATATATATATGTATATAGCTATATGTATAAGCTAGTATAAGCATAGTATAAGCTGTGTGACAGGATGGAAGGAAGGCTAGGGGTGGGTCCTTTGTGCAGGGGTGGAGTGAAGAGCCTATTTAATAAAGGTCAGGGGGAGAGGGGGGGCCGGCGTAAAAATTTGGCCAAGAGCAGTGCAAGTGAATGGGCGCTAAGTCCGGCACAGCACACTTTCAGTAGCACCGATGGGAATACAGTGGCTGGAACCGGTGGCCAATGGGCGAGTGTCCCAGAGCGTGGTCAGCCAATAGCAGCTGATCCCTGCTTCCCTGGCCCAGTGGAAGTAGTTACCCGGCTTCTGTGAGGGGTTTTGCGGCGGCTGGTGGTGGCGTCGGGGGGCCCCAAGCCGTGCCAGTTCTCTATCAGGCCTCTCTAGACAGGGGGAGGAAGACAGGAGTTGTGATCCTGACCTGTTGTCAGAGAGTCTCCTTTTTGAGGAGGAGGAGGAGGAGGTGGTGGTGTCTGATCCAGAGGCCTGCTACCTAATAGTAGTAGTGAAGGTTCAGGAAACCTGGATTACACTGGTTAACATATATGCACCACCAGGATCCCCATCCTCATTCTTCTTGAACCTAGTCCAGTTAATAGTCCAGAAAGCCAAGTGGGTAGTGGTGGCTGGGGGAGACTGGAACTTGATATTAAATAGAAGACTAGACTCCACTTCTAGGATCCCCACACAAGAAAGGAAGGTTGCAGCTCATTTTGTCAGACTTTTGAAAGATAGTGGTTTAGTAGATATTTGGAGGGAAAAATATCCTGCAGCCCAAGAGTACACTTTCTACTCAAGTAGACATAAAATATACTCCAGATTAGATAGATTCGTCACCTATGGTAAGGATGTCTCCATCTTTAATTCAATGTGGGTGGGTACAGCTACTTTATCAGATCACCAACCATTTTTTTGGGAGCTAGATCTATACCTCCCAAAGAAATCCACACATTGGAGGCTGAATACAAGCCTCCTAAAGGAGGAACCAATAAAAGAGGAAAAAAGACAGGTGATTAAGCAAACTATAGAACTCAATGACAGACCGAACCCCCGGATTTTATGGGACACAATAAAGACTATGGTAAGGGGAAAGCTGATTTCTCTGGCCTCATACAGAAAGAGAGAAAGGCTAAAACACCTGCACAGTCTCATAGAGCAATGACAAACTCTACAAATACAACACAAAAAACTATGGAATAAGGAAAGGATATAGAAATCAAAGCCCGTAAAAGCCAAATACAAAAACTGAAAAATATAGAAACAGAAAAAGCCCTGCACTACCTAAAGCCGACCTATTATGAAGGTGGGGCCAGGGGAGCCAAACAACCAGCATACCGCCTTAGACAGAGGGCTGCCAAGGCCACGATCATTGGGATAAAAGACCCACGGACAGGGGTACTTAGGCAGAAATGGGAACAAATTACTAATTCCTTTGTTACCTATTATAAGACCCTATGGAGGGGGGCAAGGGGCACCCACAACCCAGACATCTGAGTTTCTGAGTGACATGACACTGCCTAGGCTGACTGAAGCCCATATACAAAAATTGGAGGCCCCAATCTCCACAACAGAAATTCAGGCCGCTATAAAGGCCCTAAAACCAAGTAAATACCCCGGACCTGATGGATTTGGGGATAGGGAGTTCTATAAAAATGCTGCCCCAGAAACGACCCCTCTGCTTCAAACTTTTTATAATTTGATTTGGAAAGAGGGAGAGCCTGTTCCCCCATATGGAACTACACCACAATAACGGTAATACCCAAAGAAGAGAAGGACCCAAAAGAATGCAGTTCCTACAGACCCATATCCCTACTGAATGTAGATTATACGATTTTCACGGCCATTGTAGGAGCAAGAGTTAACCCTATACTATCCCAAATCATACAATTAGATCAGAGGGGCTTTGTTGTGGGGAAACAGGCTCAGGAAGGGGTTAGGAGAACACTAAACATAATCAACCTCATGCACAGACATTGCACCCCTGCATGCCTCCTTGGATTAGATGCCGAGAAGGCATTTGACAGGGTGGATTGGAACTTTCTATTTGCAGTATTACAGAGGTTCAGTTTCCCCAACAGCATCTTGGCAGCAGTCAAAGCCCTGTATGCAGCCCCATAAGTTTATGTTAGAGTAAATGGGGGGATTTCACAAAGGTTTACACTTGGAAGAGGAACTAGGCAGGGATGCCCCTTATCACCATTGTTATTCACGATGTACACTGAGCCCCTAGCTCAGGCAATAAGGGAAGAACAGGGTATCTGTGACCTAAGGATGGGGAAGGGGCAACAAAAAATCTCCCTGTACATGGATGATGTCATGCTTTACATAACAAAACCAGAAGAATCCTTACTCAAGGTATGGGACGTACTAAATAAATGTGCCTGCCTATCAGGGTATGCATTAAAGAAAAATAAAACAGAAATACTAAAGCTTTATTACCACCCTTCTCCTAAAATAAAAAAGACTTGGCCAAACTTATAAAGAAAAAAAATAGGTGTTATGCGCATATTTGAAAAATAAAACAACTACTAATTGGAGTTCGTACTTATATATTCAAAAAAAATCTATAAATAATATTAGAAGATCAAAAAAGAATTGGGAGCTTAAATTAACTTCCAATGCTTGTAAAGATAATAGTAAATCTTTTTTTGCATATATAAATTCTCTAAAAAAACCTACTTGTCAGGTGGGCCCCTTTTTGGTTAATGATTCTTTAGTTCATGACCCACTTGAGATGGCCAATTTACTCAATGTATTTTACTGTAATATTTTTCAGAAGAATCAGATGGATACCGCTGTAGATTACCCAATTGGTAGTTATATACCTATTTCAATAACAGATGTTCATTCAAAACTAATTGGGCTGAAAGGTAAAATCAGTGCATCTCCTGATGATGTGCCTGGTCACTTTTTATATTTGCTGGCCAACAGTTTGTCATTTCCTTTAAAATTATTATTTGAGTATTGTTTGAACCAAAATTACATGCCTGATCTATGGAAAACAGCATATGTAATTCCTATTCATAAAAAAGGACCTAGAAATCTGTTTGAAAATTATAGACCCATTAGTCTTACTTCTTCATTGTGTAAAGTACTTGAAAGTTTAAATAAGGATTTGATTACCACTACCGTGCTTAATGTGGATTCAGAACAACATGGTTTTAAAAAGGATAGAAGTTGCTTGACCAATTTGTTGTGCTTCTATGAAGATGTTAGTCTTCAATTAGATAATAGATTTCCTTATAATGTGGTTTATTTAGATTTTAGTACGGCATTCGATCTTCTTCCTCATTGGGCATTATTGAAAAAAATTACACCAGTTTAATATCAATCCAATTCTGGTTAAATGGATTGCAAATTGGTTAAATAAGCGAACACAGCAAGTTCTTATAAACGGTCAGCTTTCAAGCGTGGTATCTATTGCAAGTGGTGTACCCCAGGGTTCTGTTTTGGGCCTCTGCCTTTTTCAGCTTTTTATAGCTGATATCACTAAGAGTTGTTTTTCAAATACTATTAAATATGCTGACGATATCAAGATTGGTGGACTACGTGCAAATTCTGATCAGATAAAATCAATACAAAATGATCTGAATAATATATCCTTATGGATTTCAAACTGGAGAATGAAATTAAATCATTCAAAATGTAAGATTATGCATTTTCGGATACGTAACCCCATGCATGTCTACACCTTAGATAATAAGACACTGGTCAGCACAGATACAGAAAAGGACCTGGGGGTCATTGTAACTAACAGTTTTCTTCCAAATTCACAGATAAATGCAGTCATACATAGGGCAAATAGTGTTATCTGGGCTATAAAGAGAAATATTAAATCAAGGGACCAACAAGTGTTAGTGCCACTTTATAGAGCTTATGTCCTACCACATTTGGATTTTTTATTGCAGTTTTGGTGTTCCTATAAGAAACGGGACATTGTGAAATTGGAGAGAGTACAAAGGGGATTCACTAAATTGGTAAAAGGACTGAAGGAAGTACCATATGAACTTAGACTTAATTCACTTAAATTGATGTCATTATTCATCAGAAGATTAAGAGGGGATCTTCTTTTGATGTATGATATTATTAGGGATCCTCAGTTATTGGTTAATTTAGGTTTTTCCTTTAAAGAAGATACATTCAGTCTTAGGGGTCACCCATTACAGGTGCAGCAGAGACATTTTAATCTTATGGCACGAAAATACTTTTTTTTCCTTACGTGTTGTTAAGCCTTGGAATGCATTGCCAATTGAAGTCATTGTTAGTAGCACTAAAACAACTTTCAAAAATAGGTTGGACGATCTCATTTTCTCACATATTCCACTTAATTATTATTAATACACAGGAGCAATTTATGATCCTCACCGCTCCATAGCTTCTGATTTGTCTTAGTATGAGTCTTAGTATGAGTCTCTGGTGGCCAATTAATATAAGGAGCATATGGGAAACCAGGGAGATAGTAAACTACATCTCACGAGAGGAGACAGAGAGCAGTCACTATAAAAGTAATACCAGCTAAGGGAGGGAGGATATTGGGGGTGGGCGGGGAGCAGTCGTAAAGTGGATTAGCATAGATGTAGAGGCCATCTACACTTCCATCAGACACAAAGATGGCATCGTAGCATCAAGGTACTATCTGGAAAGAGATCATTGTCACACATGCCCCTGTGAATTTTTTAGTTGATGCCCTAAACTTTATATTACATTATAGTTATTTTGAGTTTAACAGTGATTTTTATACTCAGAAATGTGGCACAGCGATGGGGGCCTCTATGGACCCTGCATATGCAAATATGTTTATGGGCATGTGGGAAAAGAACTACCTTCAAGATGACAAAATAAATCCATACTACAAACATATTGTGAGATAGGGACGATTTATTGATGATTGTCTGTGCATCTGGGATGGTGACTCTAAAAGTGCTGTGGAATTTGTGAACTGGTTAAATAATGATCTCAATCTGAGATTCACCTCCCAGATCCACACTACTGAGATCAACTTTCTAGATATCACTTTGACTGGGGATTTCAATACAGGGAATACAGGAAACAAACATCCACAAATTCCTTACTTAGAAATGACAGCTTCCACCTGAATAAGCTTAAAAAATCCATCCCTTATGGCAATTGATTAGAATAAGGCGTAATTGCGGGCGTAATTATACTACACAAGAAGATTTTCTGCATCAGGCAGAAGAGCTATCAAGTAGATTTTTAGAGCGGGATTTGAAAGAAGCACTGGAAAAAGTAAAATCTGAAACACAGGAGGAAACCTTGCAGTCTGAAGTCGCAACAGAAAAACAGCAGGCACATATGGATCCTATCACGTTTTCACTTGAACAAAATTGTGTGCCAGGTCAAATAGGTAATATTGTTTGGAGCAACTGGGTAATCCTGAAAGGGGATATAAATCTACAAGAAGGGGTGTGTGACTCACCTAGGGTCACATTCAGGAAGACAGCAAGTCTACAGGACCAATTGGTCTGCAGCCAGTTTTACAGAAAGGAGAAGAGCCCTAGAACATGGTTGCCAAATAGACCTAAGGGGATGCATAAATGTCAGAAAGGCAATATCTGCCAGCCTGGTGGTGCTGAGGGCTGAGGTGCTGGATGCCTTACCTCGCACTATGCCAGTGACCCATGTTTGGGAACAAGCACAGGCTGCCAGGGGTAGGCAGGGGAGGAGAAGGATTGAGCATTGGATGGACTGCTCTCCTTCTCTGGGGAGGGGAGTCCTCAGTAGTCAGTGCCAGTTCATCCCCTGGCAGAGGCTGGGGGACAGGGTGCCATGCTGCAGTATGGGGAGGAGTTGGGGCAGACGCTTGGAGGGAGCGCATGTGGACATGTACAAGCTCCCTTCCGCTGGCGTCATTGCATGCCCCAGCTCCAGGGAGAATACCAGAAAAAGGAGTTGCCGCAGCACAATGGTGGAGGATGTCTAGCAGGCTCTGCTCCCGGCCAGCCACGGCACTGGCCCACTGGATCTGGACTTTGGTGGGGGTTGGGGAATCCCGCTGACCCCACCGGGGGGTAAGCCCTGGGAGTTCGGATCAGCGCCGGATGGTGGACACCGGAGGACGGGGCTGGGGGTGCCCTCCAGAGAATAGCCGGTACAGAAGCAAAAAAAAAAAAGTAATAGCAAAAAAGAAATGCAATATCTGCCAATATGTGTACACAGGTAGAGATCTGCTATTACCTAACCAGACCAGAATAGATGTTCAAGATGTCATTACCTAACCAGACCAGAAAAGATGTTCAAGATTTTGTTACCTGCAGCACCATGTTTGTTGTATATATCTTGTGGTGTGGATGTAATCTGTACTATTTTGGCAAAACTGTGAGGATGTTTAAGGAACATATCCAAGATCATATACATGTAATTATTAATCAAAAACTGGTCGTGCCAATAGGGAGACACTTTGCAGAGTTTCATAATTCTGACCCCCATTGGGTATTGAATGGGTACAGACACCCACTAGAGGAGGTGACAGGCCCAACTTTTTATTACAGAGGGAGGGATTTTGGATCTTTAAGGTTGATACAGTAAGATCGAAAGGTATGAATGAAAAATGGGACTTGGAACCCTTTCTTAAATACAAAAGATAGCTAGATTGTTTTATGAGGGAAATATGTCATACTATGTGACATTGTTTTTCTCTTCCCTTTTAGTCATATTTTCACTCAAACCTTCCTTCTCTTTTTCTGTTCTATTTGTCCCACATTTTTATTTTTGATCTTTATTCTTTGCACCCCACCAACCAAAATTCTTGGTCCCCCCTTTTTTTGTCCCCCCCCCCTTGGTTTTCCTCATCTAGTTTTCCCTTTTTCTTTTCTTCCTTTTTCTTTTCCACTTTCCTCCACCCCTCTCTTCTTTATGGTAAACAATGGAAAATATTTGAGTCTTTGTGAGTAGGTTTTATACATATGATTAATAATGTGTATTAAATATGAATATTGTTTTGATTTTCAGGATGTCCCTTTACATGAATTTTTGGAACAGACGGCCTCAGAAAGATAAACATTTTCCTTTGCCTTTTTCTTCTTTTCCTGTCCCTTTATAGACACTATGCATTCAGTTGCAAGTTTTTTCAGTGCTTTCTTTTCCTTTCCTGGTAAAAGATCCCTTTCAGGAGATCCCAGAAGTTTAATGTTAATTAATTTCCAAATTGGTAACTCGCACTGTTTGATGTTCTGTTAAAGGGACTTATGGTCTGGCCCTGTGCTGCTCTGTTTTGCTTTGTTAGTAAGGTGCAGCTTCCATGAATAAGTTTAGACTAGGAATGTTTTCATCTAGTACTATTACTTAAGCAATATTTTATGCTAACACAAAAAAGTATTGTTTAAATTGATCTTATGTATTTATAAGGTTTTAATATATTATGTTTGTATTTAAAAATGTTGGTGCTGGTTTTTTATTACATACACCTGTGATGATGTCATTCATTGTATTTAAGTGCACTGGTGATTCATTTGTGGCTAATGCCCCCTTAAAAGCAACCTGCCGAGGTGCTAGAGGCTTTTTGCATTCAGTTTAAATTCAGAACTTTGCCCATCACTGATTTCAGTAATAAATTACAAGTTTGCTTCAAAAAGACTGGGCGTACATTTGTTTTTGTTGCTGTGGAAGTGTGCTGTGTTTTTTGAACTGTGTACCTTGCTTTGGGCTGGCTGCCCATTTAGCACCCCACCACACCCAACCAGCAGCGCAGGTTGCTCCTTTTGGACTTTCTCCATTTTGAGTCTGCTTTATTTTTTTTCACATTTAAAATAATAAAAGGAGTGTTCCTTTAAATATGGCTCGGACTAGGTTTTCATCAGTATGCTCAGCTGTTTTTGAACACATAGGGCCAGATATTCAAAACTTTGCCCCGTGGCTGAATTTTTTATTACAAACACCTGTGATGGATATACTATATAATCCCTAAACTCGGTATGCGGACGCTCAGCATACCGAGTCAGTCTGCCTGAAATGCACAGCCCCGAACGGACCGTATGCCCAACGGCAATATTTTGGGCATTATGACCGAAAATAAGTGTAAAATGCGGGGGGCTGCACCCCACACACACCCCATGTGGGGGCCTGCCCACACCACCACGTAACTAAAATAACCAACTCCGAGGGGAGCAGACCCCAGAGTGAAAAATAAGTGTTACGGGGAAGGGGTGTTTCCCAAAAGATTATACCCGGTCCAGAACCCGGGTCTGAGAGAGCGCGCTGGCAAAGCTGCAGGTGGTGTAGACCTGTATACCACTGCAGCAGCTCAGCCAACTCCCAGAATCAACTGCCCCTTGACGTGCATGAACAGGGGTAAGGTAGCAACCCATCACATCAGCTACCTTACCCCTGTAAAAATCCATCAGAGAATCCATCACCAGGATGCTCACTATCAGGATACTACACCTATCAGGCAATATTGCCCAGGCAGGTGTATGTCAGAATAGTGAGCCATGGGAGAACATAAAGGTACCCCTGTGATGATGTCATTCATTGTATTTAAGTGCACTGGTGATTCATTTGTGGCTAATGCCCCCCTCAAGGTAATCTGCCGAGGCACATGGGGCTTCTTGCATTCAGTTTAAATTTAAACTTTGCCTGTCACTGATTTCAGTAATAAATTAAAAGTTTACTTCAAAAAGACTGGGCAAAAGTTTGTTTTTGTTGCTGTGGAAGTGTGCTGTGTTTTCTGAACTGTCAAAATGAAGAAAGAAGGGTATCACACAAGCCAGGCGATACGGGGCAATCTAAAACAGCATAAAAAAGTATAGGTAAAAATGTTCACCACATTAATGCACTGCTGCTTTAAACAATAGACCACAACAGGGCCAGCCCGTTGGTGCAGCGGTAGTGCTACCACTCGCAACACAGGTGATCCGAGATCAGTAAAGAGCTTGGGCCGCCGGAGGGCTAGCCAGGGGGCGGAGGCTTGAGTATCCAAGGACCGCTCGTCTCCTCCAGGGGGTTGGGGGAGTATCAACTCAGCATGTGCCTGGCCTCTGACAGTGGGCAGACGAACAGCACATCTGACTCTGACATAGGGGGGAGGTGTGGCAGAATGTTGGCTTTCATCTTGGCATCAGCGCAATCATGCTTCCATGGGGATGTACATGGAAAATGCTTGGCCCCAGTGTGACACTGGTAAGAGGGCTGGACGTATGGCTCTTGCCCACCGGCACCACAGCCCTCGGAGAATAGACCCCGATGAGATATTAAGGTATGAGTAAGGTGGGGGCTGAGCCAGGGGGCCCTTCTCCCACTTTGTCCTCACCTGGGTGGGTAAAGCCATGGCTCCATGGGTGGTCCTCCCAAGGGACCAGGTGCATGGAGGGTTAAGTCAAGTGACAGTGCCAGAGTTAAGGGGGCTAATAAATAGAAATCACAAAAAAAACACACGGTGAATTATGCTGGGTTATACCCACACCTGGTGTGGTTTGGTCATGGGACTGCAGGTCGAATTATTAAATCCATACCAGAAGTGGGTAAAACCCAGCAAAACCCTCACCCAGGGTGGTTTATTGCAATTATTCAATTGGCAGGAGATGAAGGATTAGAAAAAAACATTAAAAAGTTTAGAATAACTGCTTTTTTATTGATTTTTTTGTCTGGTATCCTTCCTCTGTGCATTGTATAGTCCCTTGTTGCTAGGTAACATCTTTGTATGAGGGGGACTGCCCAGCTTGTATTGCAACTGTCATCACACAGACACACAGTAGTGTGATGTTTCTTTGTGTTCAAAAGAGAGTCTGCTATGCTTTAATTTTTTTTCCCCAAAGTTTCTAAAGACTTAGTCTGGCAGATATGATTCTTACTACATCTTTAGAGAGCGGGGTGCAAGCGTTGAGTTTGCGTTATGTGCTTCCGGGTTTCCTGTCAGTTTAGCGGTACCGGTTTACAGTGCCTTTTGCAGTCAGGAAAAAGTTATGTTTTTCATCTGGTGGTATTTATTACTTGTGATTGCGAGATCAGGTGTTCTTTTTCTAGTTAAGGAGGGCATTTGTAGTTGTGTACCTAGGTAATGTAACAATGTCGTGGGGATGGAAAACAGAGCCGATAGCTGAAACCATATGGAGACAAGGTGAGGCGGGTGTACTGTCTGAGTTTTCATGGAGGAGATATTTTAAAAAAAAGGGCTTTTGGTATGTGACATGAGTTTGGGGACTGTTGGGGTCTATCTCTTAGAAACTGCAGTGGTTGTTTTAATCTCCCACTTGTGCATCGCACTTTAGCGGGGGATCAATATGGCAGCTTTACTGTTTTGATTTTCGGGGGGGGGGGCAGCTTGATCTTTTGGCACATGTGGCTGACTGGATCTTTATCCATGAGTTATACTGAGAGTTACTCATAGATAAAACACCAAGTCAGTCAATCAGATTTCTACATTTAAAAGTGCCATTGAATAATTAAGTAATATACCACAACAGGGTGTGGGTTATGCTGGATTTACCC
Organism: Neoceratodus forsteri; assembly: GCA_016271365.2. Lineage (NCBI taxonomy): Eukaryota > Metazoa > Chordata > Ceratodontiformes > Ceratodontidae > Neoceratodus > Neoceratodus forsteri. The sequence goes on from CM057451.1 coordinate 90,846,071, forward strand.
TCACCTGGTGTGGTTCGGTCACGAGGCCGCAGGCGGAGTGAGTAAACCATACCAGGCATAGGTAAGTCCCAGCATAACCCACACCCCGTCGTGGTGTATTGCGAATATGCAATGGTCCCTTTTATTTTTGTGAGAAAAAATTAAGAGAAAGAGTTTCTTTTTTTTATTTTAAATGAATTTTTTTCGTACTTATTGCTCTGCCACATAAAATAGTTCCATGTTGCTAGGGAGGTGGAGCTGAGGTCACAGGGTGCCATGCTAGGGAGATGTAGCTAAGGTGGGAGGCTCTCCGGCATTGTTTTTTTTTTTATTTTTGTTTTTTACTTTTATACCCCCCACACCCCCAGCAGGTTTACATTGCAGAGTTGAACTCCTGTGAACATAGTAGTTGAAAGGAAAGGTTAACTTAGCCAGTGACTGTACTAAATGTAGTTTTTAATTTTTTCATGCTTGCTGGCAGTTTAGTTCCACGGAGACGAGCGGTCACTTCCTCATAAGACAAAAAATAAGCATATCAGGTTTTTGTGGAGACGAAACAGGGCCATTTGGAGAGGGAATGAGTTGAAGAGTTATGCAGTGAGGAAGACGCCAGAGAAGTGAATTTTGTTTCTTTTTTTTTTAAAAAACAATGCATAAAACATTGAGAAATTACGGCCGACAAGCCAAGCCATGATACCGGGCATGTGCAACGCCATATACATAGTCGCATGCCCAGTATTACGGCTCCACTTTTCGGACGTGATTGCTTCAGGCTTTGTTCTAAAATAACAAACAGTTTCCAGACTTGAGCATTCTGGAAAGTCTTAAAATATTTGATTACTTGAAGGGTTATGGTTTGAGCTGATCACAATGGTCGTGGGTCTTCAGTCCTGTGACAGCTGGCGTGCTGTCACTCTGTTAAACAGCCATCTTTGCATGGTTGGAGTGATTTCACGGGGAGTTCCTGATGTGGCTGACTGGCAGCTGGCACCTTTTTCCATTGGGTGATGCTAGGATTTACAATGGCTAGAAGGTGCCAGCCAGCCGATCAGAATCCTTTATTTTTCTAGCCATTGTATAATACTTTTTTCTTTATAAAAGTGAAAAACAGACTGCCCACCATACTGGTGTTACCACACCAAAATGTGTTTGTTTAATAAGCAATAACCCATAACAAGATATGGGATTACAGGAATTTAATGCATGCCTTTGGGTGAGTTGTGAGACACGAGGTGAAGCCAAGTGCCCTCACAGCACCAGAGGCAAGCATTAAATCCCTATAACCCCATACCTTTATGTTGGTTATTGTGCTTATAACATGGGTTATGATTTGGACTGACACAGACAAAACTTGTTTTTCAGGTATAAATGTCTCAGTTTCATTAGGTGTCCTTCCACAACAGTAAGTAATTCTTTGTCAACAAACAAACTTCACATCAACTCTGCTGTACATCATGAATAAGTACATGGGTACACTTAACATACAAACATAGACTTTGACGGCAGATAAGGACTGCTTGGCCCACCCAGTCTGCCCATTTCCTACCTATTGGATAAGCTGCAGAGTCCAGTTACCCAACACCCTACTTCCTCCTACCCCTCACTAAAATTGCTTTATGTCTGTCCCATGCATTCTTGAATTCCCCCACTGTTTTTGACCCCACAACCTCCTCAGTAAGATGGTTCCATTCGTCCACCGCCCTCTCTGTGAAAAAGTACTTCCTCACTTTGCCCCTGAGTCATCCCCCCTCTATCTTCAAATTGTGCCCCCTTGTTCTTGTACAGCTCTTTTTCTTAAAGATGATCCCGTCTTGGATTTTGTTGATTCCCTTGAGGTACTTGAAAAATTCTAGCATGTCCCCCCTCTCCTTCCTTTCCTCAAGGGTATACATATTAAGCACTTTTAGTCTCTCTTCATATGGCTTCTGTTGCAGACCATGCACCATTTTAGTTGCCCTCCTCTGGACGGCCTCCATCCTGTCTATGTCCCTGCAAAGATGGGATCTCCAGAACTGTACACAGTACTCCAGATGGGGTCTCACTGACTGTCTGTACAGAGGGATAACAGCTTCCTGTTTTCTACTGGTGATGCATCTCCCTATACATCCTAGTATCCCCCCAGCCCTCCTTACTGCCTTTGCACATTGCTTACCTACCTTAAGGTCATCTGATATGACTACCCCCGGGTCCCTTTCCATTTGTGTTGTTGTTATTACCCCCCCCATATTGTGTACTCTTCCCCTTGGTTTTTGTTTCCCAGGTGCATTACTTTGTACTTTTTTGCACTGAATCTATGCTGCCATATTTTTGATCATTCCTCCAATTTTGCCAAGTCCCTTCTCAATCTTTCCACCCCTTCTTGTGTGTCAACCCTGTTGCAGATCTTTGTGTCATCTGCAAGAGGCATACTTTGCCTTCCAGACCCTCTGCAATGTCACCTATAAAGGCATTAAAGAGGACCGGTCCCAATACTGAACCCTGTGGTACCCCACTAGTAACCCCCCTTTCTTCAGCGTGTACTCTGTTTACTATTACCCTCTGGGTCCTGTTGTCCAGCCAGCTTGTTACCCAGGCTACCACCCTGGGACCCACTCCCAGGCTGGCTAACTTGTTTATTAATCTTTTGTGTGGAACTGTGTCAAATGCCTTGCTAAAGTCTGGGTAGGCCATATCCACAGCCCCTCCCTGCTCTACTACTTTGGTTACCCAGTCAAAGAAGTTTATTAGATTCATCTGACTTGTCTTTCCTGCTGTGAATCCATGCTGCCTTGGGTTATGTGCCCTGCTGGCCTCTAGGTACTCAACAATTCTTTCTTTCAGAAGTGAGTCCACCAATTTCCCTACCACTGAGGTCAAGCTAACAGGTCTGTAGTTTCCTGCCTCTGCCTTGCTCCCACATTTGTGAAGAGGAATCACATCCACCCTCCTCCAATCCTCCGGTACCACACCATCCTCCCATGATTTATTAAAAAGGGTAGTCAGTGGTGTCACTAGTTCTCCCCTTAGTGCTTTCAGAATTCTGGGGTGAATCCCATCAGGCCCCATTGCTTTGTCCGCTTTGAGTTTTAGGAGTTCCTTCATGACCCTTTCTTTTGTGAATGGACTGGTATCGACCCCTGTCCAGAGTGCTTTTATTGTTTGGTTTAGATACCTCCCACTCTTCTTTTGTGAATAATAAGCAAAAACATTTGTTCAGTATCTCTGCCTTTTCACAGTCACCCTCTGCCCATCCCCTCCCCTTTTTTAAGCCTCAATATCCCTCCCTTGGTCTTCCTTCGCTCCCTGATGTACCTATAAAAGGTTTTATCCCCCTTCTTAACTCAGTTGGCTATCTTTTCCTTGGTTTGGGCCTTCGCTATTCTGACTGCCTTCCCTACTTCCTTCTGCTTTAACTGATACAGTTCTCTGTCCTGCTCCTACTGTGATTCCTTGTACTTCCTGAATGCTATCTTTTTCTCCCTGACTTTCCCTGCCACCTTCTTTGAGAACCATATTTGTTTTTTACTTCATTTTGTTTTCTTTATTTGCTTTACACAAAGGTTTGTTGCCTCTGTGATGGCAGTTTTGATTATTCCCCATTGTTCTTCCACCCTTCCTTCCTGCCCATTTGCTAGTGCATTCCTTAGGCACTCACCCACTTTGGCAAAGTCAGTCCTCCTAATGTCCAGGACCTTTGCCTTTGTATGGCTTGAATCTACTGTTGTGTTTATCGTGAACCATACTGTTTGGTGGTCGCTAGTTCCAAGATGGCTACCTGCTTCTAAATCTGTGATCCTCCCTCCATCTCCATTTGAGAGTACCAGGTCTAAGATTGCTCCCTCCTGAGTGGGTTCCAGTACTAGCTGTCTAAGGCATGCCCCCTGTAGGGCATCAAGAATTACCCCATTCTTGTGGCTGCAGCAAATGCGCTCCAGTTAACATCTGGCATATTCAGGTCCCCCATCAACAATATCTCCCCTTTTTCTGCCATTCTAAGGATACCTGCTATAATTTCCTTATCCATGTCCTCCCCCTGAGATATGGGTCTGTATACAACCCCCCGTGCAGATTGTGGTGCTATTGCCTGTCTTCAAGTTGACCCACAGTACCTCCTCTCCTCCCAGTTTACCCTCTTGTTGTTGCTTTGTTTCCTTCCCTTATGTAGAGAGCTACTCCTCCTCCTCTTTTACCCTCCCTGCCCCTCCTGTAGATAGTGTACCCCGGTAAGTTTACATCCCAGTCATGGTTCTGTGTGTACCATGTTTCTGTGACTGCCATGATATCCAGATGTTCCTCTTCCATCAAGGCCACTAGTTCAGGAAGCTTGTTACCCAGACTATGGGCATTGGTACTCACTACTCTCCATTTCTTGATGGCTTTACCTCTTGTAGCCCCATCCCTGCCCTTACTGACTTTGTCTTCTCCATTTACCCCAGTCCTGCTCCCTTTTGACCTTTCTACCTTGGTGTTTACCTCACTAACTACCCTGTTTTGTGGGGGGGAGGCTGGGAATTTCCCAATTCTTATCAATGCCTCCCCCCTTGGCTAATTTAAAAGCTTGCCAATGAAGCATTTAAACCAATCACCCAGGAGACTGGTTTCCTTCCTGGACAGGTGCAGAACATCGTGCCAGTATAGACGGGTATCCCTCCAGGTGGAACCCCAGTCCCCAATGAAGCCAAAACCCTGTGTTCCACACCAGTTTTTCAACCATTCATTGAATCGCATGGTGCAGAGTACCCTCGACTCACCCATGCCATAGACAGGTAGCACCTCTGAGAGGGATACTGTATGAGCTACTTGTCCAAGGCCCCTCCCCAACTCCACAAACTCCCCTTGCACTACTCTAATTCCATGCCCAGCCAAGTCATTTGTCCCTAGGTAGACAATGATGTCCAGCTCCATCTCCCATGCAGCTGCTTTTGTGATCCTTTTAATTTGATTCCTGTCCCTCCAAGCCATGGTGCCAGGCAGGCACCTTACTTCACTTTCCCCTGCTCCCCCAAGTTCTAACCCCCTAATATCTGAGTCCCCCACCAGGAGCTCCTTTCTTTCCCTGTGGTGTCCTGTGCCACCTTTCTGTGGGCCTCCTTTGTGATGGTTGCCAGCAACCTCCTCAGTCTCCACTGCAGGTGCCTCCATAGGGGAACTATGCTCCACCAGAATGGCATATAGATTATGGAGTGGTACAACTGAAGGGCTGCACCCCTGTTCCACTACCCTCACCCTCTCTGAGCCCACTGTGGTCCAACCACTGCTCTTTCTTGGCAACCTCTAAGGCAGAGGTGGAGGCCGTGGTGTTCCCTGGGTGGGGGAGGTTCCCCTACCCCTGTCCAGTTTGGCCTGGCAATGGGCAACCTCCTCCCTCAGAGCAGAGAGTTGTCTGCAAATAGGGCAGTATCTCAGCCTCCAGAAAGTCTTCCGAAAGACTGATGCCTCACAGCCACTGCATTGCACTACTCCCCACGTCTGTCTTCTTTCCTGCTTATCCTGTATAAGATTTTCTTTGTTTTTTACTTTGTTTTCTGGTTTTTTTTATATAGTTAGTGTGTGTGCTTTTACCATCAATGCAGTCTGCTGTGCTGGAAAGGATATGACAGTTGTATGCCCCTTGCCTACTTGAGGAAATGATGTCAGAACCCCTGGTATAAAGGAAATGACACCGGGGGGGTTGAGCCAAGCTATACCCTCCAGAAACAATCAGCTGCAAGCTCTGCCCCACCACTATGATGAGTGTTGACCTTCCTTTCAGCAAGACAACCTGCACAACAATTTAACGGAGAAAATACCCAACAAAACAAACAATCAGAGAAAATCAAGCATTTCAACCCAACACAGGTAAGCCTTCCCTGACCCAATATAACCTGTTGTGTGTTCTGAAAGCAATCAGGGGAACACAGCTTCTCCACCTAAGGGCTCCGTCTGGGTTCAAATACACAAACTGCAGGCTTTGTTATGACAACTCCTCAGCCACCAGTAAATTATTTAAAAATAGTTTGATGCAAACTGTCACAAAATAACCCAGCTACCCACAAGTGAAAACCAAATATGCAGTATTTCAATCCTTCTGAAGTTACTCACAAGATAAACAGTTTTGCAAACCCCGTTCTTGATTAAAAACTAAATAAATAAATAAACACAAAGCAATACCAAGGCCTGGATATTCAAAAGGGTTGTGCATGTCGCAACAGGGATGCATCATGCACAACCCATCAATGCGTCTTGGCGCGATATTCAAAGGGGCAAGTTGCAATGCGCAACCCTGATGTGCTGGGGTGCATCGGTCATGTATGCAGCACAAGTGCGGGGGGCATGCCCTTGCATATGCGGCACATTCTGATGTTCAGCCTGGGATGTGCAGCACATATGTTGACACAACTCCACCTTGCGCCACTCAGAGAGGTGCAAAGATGTGCCTGGGAAAACCAGGAACAAGTTCTGGCCACCCACAGGTGAGCTGCCATATTGCAGGGTGCAACACAGCAGCCGCCAGCCATTGGTGGCCACCTGCCCACCCAGAACACTGTCCACAAGGCCCCTGCCCTGGGAGCATTGTGCCCCCCTGCCCTGGGCAACATTATTAAAGGCCTTCCTGGTGGTCCAGTGGAAACCCCCCCATCGCCCAATCATGGGCATAAGTAAAATAAATTACCTGGTGGTCCAGTGGAAACCCCCACCATCACCCGATCATGGGCATATGTAATGTTATATTCCCTGGTGGTCCAGTGGAACCCCTCCCCCAATTGCCCGATCATGGGCATAAGTAAAATAAATTACCTGGTGGTCCAGTGGAACCCCCCATTGCCTGATCATGGGCAGAAATTGCACTAGATACCCTGGTGGTCCAGTGGTACCTCCCTCCCCACCTGCCCACTGAGGTCCCCCACCACCCAGCACCCACCCATCATCGGCAGGCAGCAGCACCCCACCCGGATGCCACCCAATGAATGACAGCATACAGTACAGCCTGTCGGCAGATTGGTCACTGCAGGGACCAATGGGCATGCAGACATGGGGATTATATTGTGGTCCGGCTACGTGAAGAAGGAACGCTCATTCACAATCGGCCTGTGTCATACAGTATGGTCTAATGCCCATTGGTCCATGCAGTGGACCAACAAGTGTACAGACCGTACTGTACGCTGTCATTCGTCAGGGGGCCGGGCGGCAAGCAGGCAGGGTGCTGCCACCCGCTGATGATGGGGGGGTGCTGGGTGGTGGGGGACCTCAGTGGGCAGGTGGGAAGGACTAAAATTGAAAACAAATCGCTAGGGGGATTACCTCCAGAAGAGCGGAAGTGATCCTTCCTCTGTGTAACTGCTTGGTTAGGCCACACCTCGAATATTGTGTGCAGTTTTGGAGACCACACTTAAAGAGGGACATTGCACTCCTGGAGAGGGTCCAAAGGAGGGCAACCAAAATGATCTAGGGCCTGGGGGAAAGGACCTATGGGGAGAGGCTTGAGGAGCTCAACATGTACACCCTAGAGGAGAGGAGGGACAGTGGGGACATGATAGAGGTCCTCAAGTACATAAAAGGGATTAATAAGGGGGCCCAGTTGGGGTGCTCCGAAGGAAAGAGGTGGGGAACTAGAGGACATGGGTGGAAGCTAGAGGGGGAGACTCGGGGGTGAGGAGGAGGTATTACTTCACTGAGACGGTTGTGGAATCGTAGAATATGCTGCCCAGGGGACTGGTGGAGGCAAAGTCTGTGGAGGGGATTAAGAGGGAATGGACAGGTATAGGGGGATGGTGAAGCTGACAAGGTCCAGTACAAGGGGAACATCTTGGACTGGTGACAGTGAAACCCAAGGGGGAGGCGGGGACAGCAAAATCTGCCCCCAGTGTGGGTGCTGATTATCGAGCAGACATGAAAGACCATTAGGCCTCCTCTGTTAGCATTTTAGTATTTTTTTTTAATTTTTTTTTTTTTTATTTTTAGTTGTTTAACCAGGTATAGCACACTAAGTTGAAAGCTTTTTTACAGGAGCGATGTTAGCAAAGTAGACACAAAGGTAGAGAAGTAGAAAGGGAGCAGGAAAGGGGTAAATCCAGAAAAAGGCAGTAAGGATAGGGATAGGTCTAAAATGGGTAAGGCCATCAAAAAATGGAGGGCGATGAGTATCAGTGCCCATGGTCTGGGTAACAAGCTTCCTGAACTAGTGGTCTTTATGGAAGAGGGATGCCTGGATATCATGGCAGTCACAGAAACATGGTACATAGAGAACCATGACTGGGATGTCAACATACTAGGGTACACAATCTACAGGAGGGACAGGGAGGGTAAAAGAGGAGGAGGAGTAGCTCTCTACATAAGGGAAGGAATCAAGCAACAGAACTAAAGAGTAAACAGGACAGGGAGGAGGCACTGTGGGTCACCCTGGAGACAGGCAATAGCACCACAATCCGCTAAGGGGTTGTTTACAGACCCCCGTCTTGGGGGAGACAATGGACAAAGAAATGATAGAAAGTATCCTTAGAATGGCATAAAAAGGAGAGATATTGTTGATGGGTGACCTGAATATGCCAGATGTTAACTGGAGCACCTTTACTGAAATAGCTGAAATAGCCGCAGTACTGTATACAAATTGTAATTGCTCCACTATTGTTGTATGATGTTCATGTACCTATTGTTCATATGCCTACTGCTCGTGTAATTGTAACTGCTCTACTGTATTGTATACTGTTCTTGCTGTCTACTCTTGATGTGGAACCTTTGTAAAAGAGCTCAAGCTCAAAGGTCTTTCCAAACTACTCAATAAATAAAATAAATAAATATATAAATACTGCAGCCACATCCAAGAGCAGGGCCATCTCAATGCCCTACAGGGGGCATGCCTCAGACAGCTAGTGTTGGAACCCACTCAGAAGGGAGCAGTCTTAGACCGGGTACTCTCAAATGGGGATGGAGAGGATCACAGATTTAGAAGTGGGTAGCCATCTGGGAACAAGCAACCACCAAACAGTGTGGTTCATGATAAACAGAGCCATAGAGTCAATCCATACAAAAGCAAGGGTGTTGCACTTCATGAGGGCTGACTTTGGCAAAATGGGAGAGTGCCTCAGAAAAGCACTAGCAAACAGGCAAGAAGGAGGGGTGGAAGAACAATGGGGAAAAATCAAAACTGCCATCACAGAGGCAACAAGCCTTTGTGTAAAGCAAATTAACAAAGCAAAATGAAGGAAAAAGCCACTATGGTTCTCAAAAGAGGTGGCAGGTAAGGTTAAGGAGAAAAGGATAGCATTCAGGAAATATGAGGAAACACAGAAGGAGCAGGGCAGAGAACTATATCAGTTAAAGCAGAAGGAGGCCGGGAAGGCAGTCAGAATAGCAAAGGCCCAAACTGAGGAAAAGATAGCCAACTCTGTTAAGAAGGGGGGGATAAAACCTTGTATAGGTACATAAGGGAGCAACGAAAGACCAAGGTAGGGATACTGAGACTTAATAAAGGGGAGGAAATGTGGGCAGAGGGTGACAGTGAAAAAGCAGGGGATACTGAACAAATACTTCTGCTCAGTATTCACAAAAGAAGAGGAGGTGGAGGTACCTAAACCAAACAATAGAAACACTCTGGATATGGGGGTCATTACCAGTCCATTCTCAGAAGAAAGGGTTCTGGAAGAAATCTTAAAACTGAAGGTGGACAAAGCAATGGGGCCTGATGGGATTCATCCCAGAATTCTAAAAGAACTAAGGGTAGAACTAGTGACACCACTGACTACCCTCTTTAACAAATCATGGGAGGATGGGATGGTACCTGAGGACTGGAGGAGGACCGATGTGATTCCCCTTCACAAAAGTGGGAGCAGGGCAGAAGCAGGAAACTACAGACCAGTTAGTTTAACCTCAGTGACAGGGAAAATGATGGAATCACTTCTGAAGGAAAGAATTGTCGAGTACCTAGAGGCCAGAGGGGCACAGGACCCAAGGCAGCATGGATTCACAGCAGGAAGGTCATGCCAGATGAATCTAATCGATTTCTTTGACTGGGTGACCAAAGTAGTAGATTAGGGAGGGCTGTGGACATGGCCTACCTAGACTTTAGCAAGGCATTTGATTCAGTCCCACACAAAGATTAATATACAAGTTAGCCAGCCTGGGAGTGGGTCCCAAGATGATAGCCTGGGTAAAGAATTGGCTGGAGAATAGGACACAGAGGGTAATAGTAAATGGAGTCCATTCTGAAGAAAGAGGGGTTAGTAGTGGGGTGCCGCAGGGTTCAGTATTGGGAACGGTCCTCTTCAATGTCTTTGTAGGCGACATTGCAGAGGGACTGGAAGGATAAGTATGCCTCTTTGCAGATGACACAAAGATCTGCAACAGAGTTGATGCACAAAGCAGGGTGGAAAGGATGAGAAGGGACTTGGCAAGGTTAGAGGAATGGTCAAATGTATGGCAGCTTAGATTTAATGCTAAGAAGTGCAAGGTAATGCACCTGGGAAACAAAAACCCTGGGGAAGAGTACACAATGGGGGGTGAGATACTAACAACAACAAAAATGGAAAGAGACCTGGGGGTAGTCATATCAGATGACTTAAAGGTGGGCAAGCAATGTGAGAGGGCAGTAAGGAGGGCTTGGGGATACTGGGATGCATAGGGAGAGGCATCACCAGTAGGAAACAGGAAGTTGTTATCCCTCTGTACAGACAGCTGGTGAGACCCCATCTGGAGTACTGTGTGCAGTTCTGGAGACCCAATCTCCGCAAGGACATAGACAAGATGGAAGCTGTCCAGAGGAGGGCAACTAAAATGGTGCAGGGTCTGCACCAGAAGACATATGAAGAGAGACTAAAGGAGCTTAATATGTATAGCCTTGAGGAAAGGAGGGAGAGGGGGGACATGATAGAAATGTTCAAGTACCTCAAGGGAATCAACAAAGTCCAAGAGGGTAGCATCTTTCAAAAAGAGGTGTGCAAAAACAAGGGGGCACAATTTGAAAATAGAGGGGGCAGGGCAGCTCAGAGGTAATGTAAGGGAGTCTTTTTTCACAGAGAGGGTTGTGGATGCATGGAACAGCCTTCCGGAGGAGGTTGTGGAGTCAAAAACAGTGACTGAATTCAAGCATGCATGGGACAGCCATAAGGCAATTCTAAGGGGTGGGGGTAGAAAGAAGTAGGCTGCTGGTTAACTAGGATCTGCAGCTTATCCATTAGGTAGGGAAGTGGGCAGACCGGGTGGGCCAAGCGGTCCTTATCTGCCATCAAATTCTATGTTTCTATGTTTAAATCTTGAATGACTGACACAACCCTCTCTCTGTCACAGACGGCTGCCCTGTCATGTCTTCCACACTGTCTTTTTTGGTTTAAACACATCACTACTTTGTTTGCTCCATTCCCTAGTGTCCAATGGCTCTTCCTACATGCTTTAGTTGTACATTTCATCTGCCCAAAAGCAATATTGAGCTACACAGCTTGATAATCAGCACAGCCCACTGCTCCTCTCTTCAGCTGGCCACCAACTAACAAATGCAAATGGAAAAGATATGCTTTTCAGTTTGCAGTTGTTAGTTGGTGGCAGGTCAAGGAGAACAGAGGAGGGCTGTGCCATCACTGCACCACCACCATGCAACTCAAGACAACAAAATATTCAATGAAAGGGTCCATGGGGGAACCACTGGACACCAGGGAATAGAGAAAACAGAGCAAGCAACAATATGTTTTTCAAAACACAAAAGACAGTGTGAAAGACGAGGCAAGGCAGCCAGCCAAGGAGCATGGAGTATTGTGCTTTCGACAAACTGTATGGTTCAATATTACTTTTGAGACAAGGAAATATACAACTAGAGGGTGTAGGGAGGATTACTGTACATCAAAGAATAGAGCAAACAAAGTAAGTGATATGCTGTTTAACAAAAGAAATCAAGACTGAGCATGAACATTATCTCAGTTTTTTTTGCATACTCAAAGGTATCAAAAAGACTTCAAAAACAGAAATGTTGGGGGCCAAATATTGAAAAAAAAGTGCAAACAGAGCACACATGTTTTTGCTGCACTTGTGCCCAACCCAGAGGTTGCATATTAAGTCAGATAGCACACTGGCACTATCCGACTGAATATCAGCCTGTGTTGCACAGCAGTTAAGTGAAGTTGCAGTGCTCCAACATGGACCTGGACTGCAGCCATCCCATGGGAAATTGTACCCCAGACCAAATAGTACTGAAAACTGTGGCATGATATTCAGCTGTAAAAGGCAAATGAGCCCACTGGGCATGCATGGTGCAAAGCTGTCATGAGCACACCCATTATGGGCCCATTTGAACTGGAAGTGGCAGCCTGTTTGCGCCCATCCTGACATCATCCTTGGTGGCTAGTGGCACCCCAGCCCTGTGATCCCCACCCTGGGTAATGTGACTGATTCCCTGGTGTCTACTGGCATTTTCCACCCACCAAGCCCCCATCCTGTAGATAACACCCATCACTGGTGGCAAGCAGCATCTCCCCAAATGACAGTTCCATTGCTGAGAAATTAGTTCACAACTGTCCCCCCATGCATTAATCCCAAGGATGGTAGGATGTAACCTGGTAATTATGGGCAATCCCCCAAACACTTGCCCCATAGACTGTTATATGGTCCATGGTGTCCCATGGCACACCCCACCCTTGCTCATCCATCTGTGTGAGTAACCCCACAGCCCTGGTGTATACTGGGACAGCCCACCCCCTGAGCTACTGTCCAATGTCCCCTATACAATCCTTTGCATCCAGTGGTACCCCCGCCTCCCCCCTCCTTCGCATGCTGAATGACAGACACACCAGTGCTCAGCAGTGGTCCTGGGCTCCCGCATAGGCCTTGCCCACATCCAGTATAGTACCCACCTCAACCCCTACTTTCACTGGTCAGGATGGGAGCATGCAGTGCAGCCCTCAATGGCAACCTGCATAGTCATCTTCTCACATTCTCCGCCGACTGTCACAGGCTCTGAACACTCAGACTGTGTGTGTGTGTGTGTGTGTGTGTGTGTGTGTGTGTGTGTGTGCCACTTGTCAGCACTGACTATCTTCTCAGCAAAGGGACAGTTCGGTGGTGGGGGTACTGCTAACCACAAGGGCAGATAGTCACAGTACCAGAACGGGAGATCAGAGAGTGGGGAGGTGCAACCAAACTCAGAGTTACAGTAATGCTCACCCAGACTGGTGATCAGGAAGTGAGGGGAGCCACCAGACACCAGGTCAAGGGTGCTACTCACCCAGACAGGTGATTGGGGGGCACTAGACAACATGGCTTACATTGCATTTCCCAGGACAGGTGGTCAGGGAAGGGGCACCAATGGACACCAGGACATAGTATACACTACATGACCCAAGACAGGGGCCCAGAGGGTGGAGGTGCTAATAGACACCAGGGCATCTTTTGTTTCACTGGGACAGGGGTTTGGAGGTTGGGAGGTAGGTGGCTACAGTACAGCCCTATCACCACAGGCATTTGTGCCCACCTAAGATTAGGTTTGCAAAGGTGGCAAATAGCACCCTTTTAAGTGCCATTAATCTCTGACACAAACCTCAAACTGCAGCTTCCGCTATATAAGAAGGACCCCCTCATTTGCATGGGCACTGCGTTATGTTAGTGCTCAGGCACAAGTGGTATAACCCATGCTACAAGGGTGTCTAGATATACTGTAGACCCCACCCACAAATTTCACAGCAATACAATCCAACATACTAAAATACTAAGATGTCAGCAGAGTAGGCCTAAAGGTCAATTGGGTCTGCTCAAAAAGCAGCATCCAGTCAGGACACCATTGTTGCCCTCCCCGCCTCCCCCGTACATCCCTCCCGAACTCACCCCTCATCAGAGTTACACCTCCAGATCTGGCATTCCTCAGCTTTACTTTACACTTATACCTGTCCTAGCCCCTCTTGAATCCCTGCACTGTATTAACAGTCACCAGATCCGCAGGCAGTGCATTCCATGGGTCCACCACCTTCTCAGTAAAGTAACATCTCCTAGTCTCCCCCCAAGCCTCCCACCAATCACCCTCATGGAATCCCCCCTGGAGGAACCTTCCTCCCTCAGCTGGAACACCCATTGAGGCTGACCCTGTTCACTCCCTTTAGATATTTGAAGACCTCGATCATATCCCCTGTCCCTCCTCTCCTCCAGAGAATACAAGTTTGGCTCCTCAAGCCTCTCCTCATAGGATCTTTCCCTCAGACCCTGTATCATTCTGGTCACCCTCCTCTGGACTCTCTACAGAAGTGCAATGTCCTTTTTCAAATACGGGGGTCAAAATGGCATGCAGAATTCCAGGTGTGGTCTAACCAGGCAGTTATACAAAGGGAGAAGCACCTCCCATCTCCTTGAGGTTATCCACCTAGCAATGCACCTGAACATTTTATTTGATAAAGCTGCAGCCCTCCTACACTGCTCAGAGTTATTCATTTTGGCATCCACAATCAACCCAAGATCCTCCCCCCCCAAAACCTGCAAATTCTCCCCATCCAAAAAGTACTCATGATCAGGGTTCCTAAGCTCCAAGTGGGGAACACTGCATTTCTTGGCATTAAACCTCAGTTTCCAAGTCAGTGACCACCTCTCCAGAGTCTCCAGCTTCCCCTGTAGGGCTCTTCTACCCTCCTCCCCATTCACCACAGCCCCAGCTTCAAGTCATCAGCAAAGAGGCTCATCTCACTCCTGATACCATCCCTGATGTCCAAGATGTAAGCATCAAACAGGAGTGGGCCTAACACAAACTCTTGTGGGATCCTGCTAATGACCCTCCTAGGAGAGGGTACCCCCCAACCACTACCCTCTGAAACCACCCTGTTAGCCAGTTCCCTATCCACCTCAGCATCATTTCTCCCAGCTTATCCAGCAACCCTGTGTGTGGCACTGAGTCAAATGCCTTGCTGAAGTCCAGAAAGAGCACATCCACTGGCATTCCCTGGTCCAGTGCCTTTGTCACCCAATCGTAGAACTCCACAAGGTCTGTCTGATGTGATCTTCCCTGAATGTAGCCGTGTTGGTGATTATCCAGATTGCCCCATGTCTCCAGAGACACCTCCAGTCTCTCTTTCAAGATGGCCTCCATCATCTTGCCCATGACCGACATCAAACTGATAGGTCTGTAGTTACCCAGCTCTTCCCATGAGCCACTTTTGTAGATGAGCATGACATGAACCATCCTCCAATCCTGAGGCACCCAACCCGTCTGAAGAGAGGAGTTAAAAGGTCCACCAGAGATGCAACAAGGACTGCTGCCATCTCCTTCAGCACCCTGGGATGAAGGCCATCAGAACCCGATGCCTTATCTGTTGTCAGGGACTTAAGGGCCTCCCTCACCCTACCAACAGGAATTTCAATGTCAGAGCGTTCCCCCCTTCCTCATTTCCTAGCCCACCTCCCCCTGTATGGTGGAGGCTCTCCAGCGCCTCTTATGAAGACTGAGGCAAAGTATTCCTTAAGTACCTCCGCCTGCCATCTGGCTTCCTCGGCCCACCCACTCCCTGACCTCAGTCTACTAATCTGACCCTTCACTTTTCTCCTTTCCCCGATATACCAAAAGAACCCTTCCCCCCCCATTTCTGATGCCCTGTGCCAACCTCTGTTCTGTCCTCACCTTGGCTGATCTCACCACCCTGGTTACCTTTTTAGATATCCTATCATACTCCCCCCATCCACGTCCCCTCGCAAGAGCTTATATTTTCTATAAGCAGCTTTTTTTCTCCTTTGCCACCTCCTGGACCTCCCTGGTCCACCAGCTCGACTTTCTGGCCTGACCAAATTTGTGTTGGACCTTCGTCCAGTCCTTGGTGGCTTCCAGGAGCCTTCTTTTAATAATTTCCCACCTGCTGTCTTTTTCCATGTTTGGACTGATCCCCTTCAAATGCCCCTTGAGAATCCCCACCATACCCTCAAAGTCCGCTCCCCTGAAGTCAACCACCACTATTTTAGTGCAATTTTCCCCTCCCCAGGTCTAAGGAAAACCAAACCGTGGCATGATCACTCCCCACCAGTGGGTCCCCTACAACTAGCTTCCTAACCAGATTGCAATCTGACAGGACCACATCCAGAATGTGATCATCCCTCGTTGGGTCAGTCACCAGTTGAGATAGGAATGCATCCTGGAAGACATCCACCAAGTGCTATTCCCTAGTCGATAAAGATGCCATAGTGCCCCAATCAACCCCTGGCATGTTAAGGTCACCCAGCACCACAGTTCAACCCTCCCCCTGACCACAGTAATCTCTTAGACTCACCACCAGGCCCTCCTCTAGGTCCTCAGCCTGCATGGACAGCCTATAAACCACACCCAGGTTGACTCTCTTTCCCCAGGTGCCTGCAAGGTAACCTATAACGCCTCTGTGTTTCTCTCTGCCCCTCCACCCTGCATATATCGATGCCATTCCTAATGATGAGTGCCATCCCACCTCCCCTGTCCATAGCCCTCTCCTTCCTGAACATAGTGTACCCCATCAGGTTTAGGTCCCAATCATGCCGAGGAGCGGCCCAAGTTTCAGTGATTGCCAGCACAACGACATCACATTAAGCTAGCATCACCTGAAGCTCAGGCATCTTGTTTCTCATGCTCCTGGCATTAATTAGGACTGCCCTCCATCCCTGCCCCTTGCCCATCCCCCAATCTGAGATCCCCCAGTTAACTGCAAGCTCCCTCTACCTCGCGTACTGTGGGTCTGTGTGATAACAGCGAACGCCTAAAGGCAATCACCGTTATCGCACAGTCAGAGTGCCGAAAACATTTTCGACACTCTGACAACCCCAGCACACAGTACAACAGCGCCA
The DNA here is from genome assembly GCA_016271365.2 of Neoceratodus forsteri. Lineage (NCBI taxonomy): Eukaryota > Metazoa > Chordata > Ceratodontiformes > Ceratodontidae > Neoceratodus > Neoceratodus forsteri. The sequence goes on from CM057451.1 coordinate 90,862,769, forward strand.
GTACAGTTTTTTAATGCTTTCTGTGGGGGGATGTGCCTCCCCCACACACACACCCTCACAGGGGGCCTTCGCCCTCCACATCCCCCCCACTTAAGGATTCTCAACTCCAGGGGGGTGCATGTCGGGGGGGGTGAAAGCATTAAAATAAAAAAAAGGTTCGGGCCAGACACAATAAAATCGCACCAGTGCCCGAACCCGAACCAGGTACCTCACCCACCCCAACCACTAACCAACCCCTGATGCCACGACGTAGCTTGGCCATCCACCACAGCGCCACCCTCTACAGCCCTCTGCTCCTCCCGGCCCACACTGCCGTGACTTCCCCCACATGTGTACACATAGCGACATCCTGTCACCCAGTTCGCCCACCCCCTCATTTGGTCGTCCTACCCTCCTATCACCGTGAGGGATTCCACTGGAAAGGAGTCGCCATTACGGACGGTGCCTTTCCCCATGCGCCCAGCTCATGGGATACCACGTATTGTCGGGTGCCCCTGTTAAGCACCCCTTCCCCCCTGCTGGGGGGAGAAGGCCAGGTCCTTCCTTCCTTGGTGTGCCTGCCAGCAGCAGCCTTAAGCCCCATCCCTCCCCCCTCACAAGTTTAAACTACACCTAACTTCAATGAATTCAGTCAACACACAGACTTGGCACACAGAGGTCCCCCCATGGCTCAGTCTGTCAGTCGCGTCATCAGAGGGCTGGTGGAGGGGGACACTGTGACATGTAGTAGGTAAATATGGCAGACAGAGGGTTGCAGGATCAGCCAGATAAAAGCATTCAACTACAGTATACAGTAGTAAGTACATTAACAAATGTTCTTTCACTGCATTTTTCTTAATTGGGACCTAAAGGTCCTGTTGCAATACTTTTAAGGATTCCCCTTTAAAGTTGGTTTGCTATCTTGTAAGGCCCTACATGGGTTGGGTTACATATTAGATGTCCTGCACCTTTATGTGCTGTCACCCTCTCTTCACTTCACAGAGTAGGGCTAGAGGAAAAAATCCCCACATTACAATTCACCCCACTTTAGAAAATGCAGTAATTACCTGCTTCTGGTTGAACATAGGCAAGGATCTGTAAACCATACTGTAGACAGAGCACCTGTAAAATAAGAATAAAGAGAGTGGTCAAAAAGAATCCAAAGTTCTTGAGAAAAATAAAGACAGAACAAATGAAAAGATGACTAATATTCATCTGATGGGTTTTAGGGGCTCTGTAGACCTGTTTATAAAAGAGAGAGAAATAGGTTAGTATGAGTGTAAGGCTTCAGACAGCAGGGCAACTGGATATGCAATGATATCCTAGCCACCATCGGGGGGGCAGAGGAAAAATCATCCCAGTCATGAGATAACACCAGCTATATTCGAGCCCCATATGGTCACCTATACCCCACAACCTGCAAGTGCTCCTGGGAGAATCTGCATTCCCTCCGACTCAATATTATGTATTTTATAGGGTTTTATACTTTATACTGTAATTTATTTACCCAAGATAGATCTTATTTCTAATGTGACCCTGCATCTAAACACTAATTTCTACAGCTGGGTGGACTACAGATTAAGTGATTGGCTGAAGATCTTACAGTATAAAAATAGTTTAAAGAACAGTATAAAATTAACAGTATATATAAAAAACATAAAATCAATGTCAGACACTGGTGACGTAGACTAGTTTTCTTTCACAAAATGCTATCACACAAAGCCACGCATTCTTCAGCTAATGTTAATATTTTGTTAAGAACTACTCTTGATTTTGGCCTTTTGTACCAGATTGGTTTTTAGCCAACATGGTTGAGAAAGTTATCTAGTAACATAGACTCCTAGCTTGCAACATACTGCATTCACATAGCAGCAATAGTACATTTGAATGCAAAACCTGAAGGACATGCCGCCTCAGGTTTCCCTTCCCCCACTCTCTCTGTATAAACATAATCTGACCCATCACAGCAGTTTTACAACTAGATATAAACACAGTGTATTTAAACTTGATGCAAATGACTAAGTGACTCTCTAGAACTATTCCTATATTAATAAACATGGTGTTACTATATAATCCCAGACTGCCATGCGCTTTTCAGGTCAGCAAGCAGTGTCACAGTACTTACAGGCTGACTCAGCCCTCCTACCAGATGGCAGCAGCAAGAACTACAGGCTACATAACACTGCAAACACCAAATAAATAAAAACGCAAAACAATATTGCACTTAAAAAAATGAATCTTTATTGCACAAATTACATAGAGACACCGGGGTGGTGTGGGGGCAGAGCACCCCCACAGAAAGTACAAAACTACAAATACTGAATAACGCAAAATGGTACTGGACTTAAAAAATTACATAGAGGCACCCGACAGGCAGAGCGCCCCCACAGAAAGTACAAAACTATAAAATCATACAGATATTCACTGCACTAAAAGTACTAAAATACAATTACTAATACTGTTATGGGGTGGTTAGAGATGGAAAGGGAGTGGGGGGCAGGAGGCAGGGGCCAGATAGCAGGAAGAACAGGGGGGACCTGGAATGCAGGAAAATGGTGGGAGCAGTGAATCAGAGCAGGAGGGGCAGGGGAAAGAGGGAGGAAAGCGCAAGGAGAAGGACCAGTTGGGAGGAAAGGTAAAGGAGAAGGACCAGAAGTACAAGGAGGATTCAGTAAAGGGAGTTGAGGGTTTAGGCCAGGGGAGCACAACGAGCAAGGAGGAACTAAATAGAGACAGGAAGGAAGGGAGGACGAGCCAGGCTAGTTTAGCAGATGGGGGAGAAGGACCAGTCATGAGCAGTGAGGGGGAATTAGCAAGGTACAGAAGGATACTCAGGAGGGAGGCATGGGATTGGAGGGAGGGGTGGCCATGGTAAATAAGGAGGGGTGGCATGTGGCACCCAGATAGGGGAGGAACAAGGAGCCCGGCTGGGTGGAGGGCCGGTAGAAAGGATGAGGGACATGGAAGGAAATGGAGAAAAGAAGCTGTCAGAGTGCTTCTGTTGGGGATTCTATGATCAGGGTATCAAATGGGATAGGGAGGAGAAGCCTGGCCAGTTAGAACAAGATGCTTCCCTGGACTAACAGTGCACAGGCTAAGCACGAGGTATATCAGCTGGCAAAGGATTGTGGGGTTCCCGGACATACTGGTCCACCTGGGTACAAATGACATTGAGGGAAATAGCGAGCTAGAGATACAGGCAAGATTCAGGGAGCTTGCCAGGGTCTGTCATGACATAGGATGCACAGTTTCCTTCTCAGAAGTCCTGCCGGTGCCAAGGGCTAGTGGGGAACACAAAAGGAAGATTAGGGATATAAAGCAGTGTCTCAGGGAGTGGTGTGAGGCCAGAGGGTATGGGTTGATGGGGGATTGGGGGGAGACCTGGGAGGATAAGGAGCTGTATGCTAGAGATAGACTCCATCTCAATTTGGAGGGGAAGGGAATCCTTAAGTTGAAAATAGAGGGGTTCATTGGTGAAAAGTGGGGTTTAAACTTGTGAAGGGGGGAGGGATGGGAGAAAAGGCTGTCAAGGGGGTGCCGATAAAGGAGGGACTCTGTCTCCACCCCCCTGGAGAGCTGGAGGATTGCGGGAAAAGGCCGACTGGCAAAGTGCAGACCAGGGGAAAACAGAATCCCCATGGGAACACGAGCAGGGGAAATGGAACTATAGGGAAAGGGTGGAAGGTAGTCCTGCTAAATGCCAGGAGCTTGGGCAATAAAATGCCTGAGCTCCAGGCGATGCTAACTGAGGGAGCAGTGGATGTGGCAGCGGTCACTGAGACTTGGGCCACTGCAGAACACAACTGGGACCTGAAGCTGGAGGGTTACACTATGTTCAGGAAGGACAGGGGGGAAGGAAGGGGAGGAGGGGTAGCAATGATAGTCAAAAACTGCATTGGCATAGGGGGAGTAGAGGAGGCAGAGGGAACCGTGGAGGCGATTTGGGTCACCTTGATAACAAGGAGGGGCAAGAGAGTAAAAATAGGAGTGATGTGTAGACCCCCTGCCCTGGCGGAGGAGCTGGAGGAGAGTCTTGTGGCAGATGTTGGGAGACACTGCAGACTGGGCAGAGGAACAGTGGTGGTGTGGGGGACTTAAACATGCCAGGAACAGACTGGGAGACTATGACATCCTCTGTGACCAGGGAACAGAGGTTGTTGGATGTCTTTCAAGACGCGTTCCTAACTCAGCAGGTGAGGGAACCGACCAGGGAGGCACGGTACTGGATGTGGTCCTGGCAGACAGTGACCAGATTGGGGGCCTGGAGGTAAGGGACCCATTGGCGGGGAGTGACCATGCCACGGTCTGGTTCTGCCTGGACCTAGGAGGGGTAGAAGGCTGCACAAAGACAGAAGTAACCGACTTCAGGGAGGGCGGATTTTAAGGAAATGGGAAGGATCCTTAAGGAGCATTTGGATGGGATTGGGTCAGACATGGATGCTGATAGTAGGTGGGAAATCATCAGGAGAGGGGTGCAGGATGCTACCAGCACCTGTGCAAGAGTAAGACGAAAATGCAGTAGGGCCCAAAACTGCTGGTGGACCAGGGAGGTCCAGGAGGTGGTGCGGGGAAAGAAGGCAGCCTATAAGCAATCAAGGCACTCAAGGAGTGGAAGGGATCGAGGGGAGTACGAGCTAATGGCTAGAAGGGCCACTAGGGTGGTGAGGGTGGCAAGGCAAGGAACGAGCAGAACCTGGCCAGGGAAATTAGGAGAGGGAACAAGGGGTTCTTTAGATACATTGGGGAAAACGAAGGGTGAAGGGCAGATTAGTAGGATTAAATCAGGAGAGATGGGCACAAGACCTGGGGGAGCAGGCTGAGGTACTAAATGAGTACTTCACCTCAGTTTTCACCAAGGAAAATGGGGTGCTGCATCACATGGAGGAGACAGAGATACTGAGGGGGGCCTTACCGATCGGGCGGGTCTGGGGAGAGGGGAGCATCACTGGCAGGAGGGGGGAGGGCTAAGCAGGGAGAAGAGGTACCAGAAATGGAAATCACAGCAGAGAGAGTGAGGGAAGCCCTCAGCTCCCTTAAGACAGAGAAAGCACCAGGGCTGGATAAATTACATCCCAGAGTGCTGAAGGAACTTGCAGATGTCCTGGCGCAACCCCTGGCGGAGCTTTTCACCACCTCTCTGAGGACAGGGTTGGTGCCCCAGGACTGGAAGGTGGCAAATATAGTGCCTATCCACAAGGGGGGATCAAGGGAGGTGGCAGGGAACTACAGGCCTGTCAGCCTGACATCGGTGGTGGGCAAGGTGATGGAGGGCATTGTCAAGGAGAGGCTGGAGGGGACCTGGAAAAGTCAGGGTGCCTGGACGATAGACAGCATGGATTCGTCCTGGGGAAATCGTGTCAAACAAACCTTGTGGAGTTCTATGACTGGGTGACGAGTGCCTTGGACCTGGGTAAACCAGTGGACGTCCTCTTTCTATATTTCAGCAAGGCATTCGACTCTGTTCCTCACGTGGGCCTGTTGGATAAGCTGGGAGAAATGGAGGTGGGGAACCAGATGATCAGATGGATAGGCAATTGGCTCCAGGACCGACCCAGAGGGTCGAAGGAAGTGGATAGTCTCCATCCCCAAGGAGGGTCATTAGTGGGTCCCACAGGATCAGTTCTTGGCCCCTTCTGTTCAACGCCTACGCCTCTGACATAAGGACAGGAATCAGGAGTGAGATGAGTCTCTTTGTGGATGACTCTAAACTGGGGTGGTGGTGGATGGGGAGGAGGGGAGGGTGGCCCTACAGGGGGACCTGGAGGCTCTGGAAAGATGGTCTAGAAAGTGGAAGCTGAGGTTCAATGCAGGGAAATGCAAGGTACTCCACCTGGGGGCCAGAAACCCGGGCCAAGTGTACACCCTGGGGAATGCTACAAGTCTCGATGACTGAGAGGGACCTGGGGGTGGTGGTGGATGACAAGATGAACAACTCCGAGACTTGTAGGAGGGCAGCACCCAAGGCCAACAGGATGCTGGGATGCATCGCTAGGGGGATCACCTCCAGAAGGAGGGAAGTGATACTCCCTCTGTATAACTGCTTGGTGAGGCCGCACCTTGAGTACTGAGTGCAGTTTTGGAGGCCACACTTAAAGAGGGACATTAACCTCCTGGAGTGGGTCCAGAAGAGGGCAACCAAAATGATTTGGGGCTTGGGGGACAGGACCTATGAGGAGAGGCTCGAAGAGCTAAATATGTACACATTGGAAGAGAGAAGGGACCGGGGGGACATGATAGAGGTCTTCAGGTACATGAAGAGAGTAAATAGGGGAGGAACAGTCGGGGTGCTTTGAAGGAAGGAGGAAGGGGCCACTAGAGGGCATGGGTGGAGAAAGGAGGAGGTGCTACTTCACTGAGAGGGTGGTGGAGACATGGAATGCACTGCCTAGGGGGCTGGTGGAGGCAGAGACAATGAAGGGGTTCAAGAGGGGGTGGGACAGGTACAGGGGAAGGGTTCTGGAAGCAAAATCCAATGCAGCAAGAATATCTGGAACTGGGAAGAGAGAAGCCAGAGAAGGCGAGGGGGGCAGCAAGGTCAGCACCCAGGGTGGGGGCTGACCAAACGAGCAGACACGAAAGACCATTAGGCCTATTCTACTGGCATTTTAGTATGTTAGTATGTTATTGTGAACGGGGGTGTGGGGGGCAGAGACCCCCAAATACGTAGCTTTTAAAAGAATTACAGACAAGCTCTATCGCCAACCATGATACCAACAACTACAACATCAGTGTTTCATTGTCTGCGATAATATTTTAGAGTGATGAACACCTAGAGCAGGTTCTCACTTTATGCTGGAACTATTGAAAACACAGAATAGGTGCTAGGACTGTCCTATTACATGATGTAATGTATCATAGTATTGTGTATCTTCAACAGCATTTCACTGAATTCAGTAGCCGACAATGACTATTTACCGTAAATATTGCCATTGAAGCTCTCAGTCCAGGAATATATAGTAACGCCATAAACACTTTCTGTGTTTACCTTTTTACTAAACTTTAGAAAAAAACACCTGAAATTATCTGTAAAATCTTTTCTTTAGGCATGTCCAAGAAGCAGCTTCCGGGATTCACAAACAGTTCCAACTGGCCAAAGCTGGTTTCAGCCTACCACTGAACTAGGAAGTGCATCTCTCTTGCAGTATCATATCCTGCCATGAAGCAAAGGGGTTATGGTAAATGAAGGTTTTTTTCTGAGTAGATATTAAGGCAACAAACAAATCAATCTGTCAGTTTTTCAAGAGGTCCCAAATTAGATATACAAAAAAGGGGATCATAAGGATGATTACACAAGGGTGTAGCTTAGAGGACTGGCCTTAGTTAACCATTTACTTGCCTAGGGTTGTCAACCAAAGATGAATGATCTCATTTTCATGGAAATCCTGCTTTTTCTGCTCAATTTCAAAGTTGAATAGAGCCTAGGAAGATCAAATATGGTCACAGATGAACAAGAAGCTACTGTGGCAGGCCTGAAATATGTATGCAATAAGGAATGGCCAGGAATTGCATTAACTGTATGTAAATCACACCCTTGAGGGTGAAATGTGGCACAAGGCAAAGCTGTGTGCCACATGCCCCTAGGTACGATTAGCATATGGACAATTCTACCCTTGGGAGTACATTATTGCTTTTTTAGCAATGTGAATAAAAAATATTCAAACTAGCTTTCTACATTTTTTTTTATTAGTTATACCTGATTTTATTTTCAAATAGTCCTTCCCCATCTGGTCTTCACTCCACAGTCAGTTTATTTCCCAGTTCAGCTTGCAGATGTTCAAAGACATCTGTTCTGATGTAGAGCTATTAGAGCACATCAATAATGGCTGCACAGCTGGCAAAAATGTATGTCAGCTCGTGACATCATTCTGACCTCAGTACTGCTTAGCCAGTCAGTTTGTCTGATAAGGGAAAAAAATTTCAGTTTAGTATGGATGTATGGTTAAGGTTAATGATTTAGATGCCAATATTGAGCTGTAAATCACAGAGATTCCATTGCAGCCCTGACTGAGTAAACATGCCTTCACCAACATTGCTTCTATGACGGCTGTCATGGCAACAGCCAATGGGTCTTATTGAGTTTTTTGCACTCTGCATGCTATATCCCACCATGACACTGCCCTCCACATCTTAGCCCACTACCATCCCTGCAGCTGGACAAGCCTCCTAACCACCCTTGATGTAGCTGAACCACCACCCTACACTTTGACCACCCTCCACCCCCAAAAACTCCCTGCAACTGATCATCTCCACGTCCAGCACCCCCCCCAGCCAACCACTCTCTCTTTAGCTGGAACTCCTGATCCCTGCCCCTGCTGCACTGCTGCCACCTGGCAACCATGGGAGGCAGCACACAGGGCCGGATTAAGGCATAGGCAACATAGGCACAGGCCTAGGGCCCCTGCCTACCAGGGGGGCCCCCAGCAATCCCCAACATATATTTACTATGTAGCCTTTTCTTTCTGCTTGAGCTGCATGTTTCTTGTAAAGTACTCAGCCACTGAGTAAGGCAGGGGCTGAACTGTGACATGACTCTCACCTCCCTGATTAGGTGTTAAGTGCAGCTGACAGCTTCAGGGCATGGGTGTAGGCAGGCTTACTCCAAGTACTCCATGATGTGCAATTTTATTTAAGGGGGTAGCAAATAGGCTCAGAACTGTTTCCTTTTTCCATAAAAACTAACAAAGAAAATGCTGAACATTTCTGTAATTTTATTCATAGGAGTCGAAACTAGAAGGACTGGTCACTAATACTCTCTTTGCATCCCAAAGACAATACAACTTTACAGGCTCTGGGCTGGTATGTGGGTGTCTTAGGGAGCAATGCATGGCATTTGCATTTAACCATGCATGACAACAACCATTGTCATGGAATACAGAAGTTGTATTTCAGGGTTTTAAATAATTGATTAGCAGTTTTTTTCTTGGTACAATGCTAACCGTACAGAAAGCATTTATATAGGTTTTCTAGAAGTGTTATGTTTGTTAAACACATTGAGGCAAGTGCTATGCATTTTCATAATGTTTTAGAACTTTTATGAGCAAAACGCTAATCAATTTTTAGAGTTAAATAAATCCCTGTATTTATTGTGCCAAATGAGGCAACAAACATGGTCCTGGTGTACATTTGTATATTGTCTGGCTACGCCCGGGGGGGTGGGGTTAGCACACCCCATCAAAGGGGTGTGCAGATCTGAAATCCCTGGCTACACCCCTGCTTCAGGGGCCCCAGCCAGGATTACCTTTAAGGTGTGAACAAGCCCATTTCCTTTGCTTTGTCTCCCACGCTCATTTAGAATCCCAGTTTAGAATCTTACTCTCATCTATAAAAGATTAACAGTGCAATTCAATGTGTATGCTTTATATTTAACCTTACTCCTAAAATTAAGAACATTTTTTGTGTCTAGTTTTCCAATGGTATATTATACGTGTGAACCACTAGAGGGCCTCAGTATTTTTTTTACTGTAATCCCTGCCTCACTTCCCTTGCTAACATCACTTTCAAGTGCTGTGGGATTGTGATACTTCACAATCCTATCATGCAACCAAAAGCAATGGACTTTCTTCATACCACACTAGAAATACTTCTCTTAATTGATATGTTCAGCCAAGGTACACCACAAGAACCTACACAACAACATCAGGAAGGAATTAACTTCCTACAGAACATCCACTATGACTCCAGCATTGTAACCAGTAATCTGTTATACACTTCCAAAGTCTTGTGGACTATTACTTGGCTCCTGGTGCACCTGCAATCCATCAAAGAATTTGGGCCCTGCTCACCACTGTCATTACCACTTAACCTTACTGTGATGCACATAAAAAGAAGGAAGAGGTCAAATTCATGTCAGTCTCACAAGTTGAATTTCAAGCTAGTGAAAGGTTGCATGCTTAGCCCACACTAATGTTGTTGTTACTGTCTGGAAATGTGCACCCTAACCCTGGCCCAGCAAGATCTGCGTCACCTAGCAACACAAACAAGATTGGTTCAATTGTGTTGGTGTCTATCAATATCTGCAGCCTGTTAGGTAAGATAGACTCCAAGCTTGGGTCACGTAGCAAAACCCTGACATCCTGTCTGCGGTGGAAACGTGGCTTTCCCCAAAGATCTCTGACTTGGCTGTTGCTATACCTGGTTACGCCATCTTTAGACAGGATAGACTCCCAAAGCGAGGGGGTGGCTGTGCCATATACATAAAGGATACACTCATGGGACATACATTACCTATGGACAGCCTAGGCAATGCCACCCAGGCGTTAGCCATCAATGTTCTACTTGGGGCCCGCAATAAAGCTCTAACAATTGTGTCCAGCTACATACCACCTAAGGACCAATTCACAGGATGATGGGTGATTTCAATGTCATCTAGCATTCCCCTGTAGTAGGTTCCTTTAAAGATGCAATCTCCACACTCAACCTTACCCAGCTTGTTCCGTCATCTACTAGAGAACATTATAAAATGGGTATGAGTACCCTTCTCGACTGGATACTGTCCGATCATCCAGATCATATCACAAATGTGAATGTTCTCCCTGACACATTACATGAACATTCCCCTATTACCTGTAACTGGTCAAATAAATTCAATAAGCCTCCCCCAAAACAATTTTCAGCAGGGTGCTAAAGCGGGGACACCTGGAACCCTTGAAAGAATACCTCCATAGCATTGACTGGTCATTACTTGATGCCACAAAGGATATAAATATAGCTCTGGACCACTTCATCAAGCACTTTAATGAAGCTTGCAATATTCTTGCCCCCTTGAAAAGGATGAAAATCCAAGGCACCATCAGTCCCTTTATCCGCTGACCTCATTAGTCAGATGAATCACAGAGATCACCTCTGGTGTAGTGCAAAGGTTACTGGTAAGCATTCACATGTACAAAAATATAAAACTGCCAGGAATAAGTGCATCCGGGTTATTCGCATTAAAAAAAAAAAAGTACCATAGGGAACAGCTTGCTAATACTTGCGGTGACAGTAAGAATTTTTGGAACAATATAAAAGATGTAACAGGTAAAGATGTTAAGGTTGCACCCACCATGCTAAATATTAATGGAGCCCACACCCTCTACCCAGTGACCATAGCCAATGCTTTTAATAATGCATTCACTGACCTGGGCAGTGTCCTCCCACCAGACTTCTTCAAAGACATCACTGAAGACACTGAACTGCGGGCAGATGATTTACTTCCTGCGCCACCTCCTTTCTACTTCAAAGAAGATCCACTGTATATGGTCAGGAAATACCTAGTAAAAGTACTCAGGAAGTCAAGGCTTAGTGGTGATTCCTTAGACCTCAAATTAGTTGCCCTTACCATTGAAGAAATACTGGTGCCCATTGCAAAGATTCTAAACCTCTCACTGAGACTGGCACAATTCCCCCAAATCTGGAAGTCAGCTCTTGTTACCCCTGTTCACAAAAGCGGAGACTGCACTACACACAAAAACTATAGACCTATCTCTATACTTCCACCTCTGTCTAAAGCACTTGAGCGCATAGTTGCGGATTAGCTGATGAAGTATATGGAAAAATACTCGATCCAGTGTCCTCAGTAGCATAGATTCAGAAAGTGACATAGCACTACTACAGCACTGCTAGAATTCACTGGTTTCATTCATCAATCTCTGGATCATGGTAGATTGGTGGGTGATGCCTTCATAGACTTCACAAAGGCCTTTGATACAGTGAACCATGCTCTACTTCTCAAGCAACTGTTCTCAATTGGCCTCTCAGCAGATACTGTGTCCTGGTTTAAAACCTATCTTGTAGGCCGCTCCCAATGGGTGAAGATAGCTAATGTCACCTCTGACCATCAACATGTCTTCTCTGGAGTACCACAGGGCTCCGTACTGGGTCCACTTCTCTTTAGCATCTTTCTTAACAATCTCCCTCACTTCTGTCACCAGCAGATCCTCCTTTATGTGGATGACACGGTCATATACACTAGCAACACTGACCCTGAACCACTAGAACAGCAACTTCAACTCGACTTTGAGGAAGTGGAGGACTGGTTCAGGAAACACAAGCTGATTCTGAACTACAAAAAAATGAAAGTTATGTTGTTCAGGGGTGTTCACAGCAAACACAGATCCAGTGCCCTAACCATCAGGAACTCTGGCATCCCGCTTGAACAAATTCAACATTTCAAGTATCTAGGGGTAACCGTGGATAACTCGTTATCATATGCCCAGCATGTTTAGAATGTTGCAAGGTCTACCAGTATCAAGATAGAGTTACTCCATAGACATAAACACAATCTAATGCCTGAAGCCCTTAAACTTGCAATATAAAGCTCCATGGTATCCATTGTTGACTATGGTCTGGTTATCTATTTCTCAGCTTCCACCATTACCCTCCGCAGAATATCAGTGGCACTCAATAAAGCATGCCGACTTCTTACTGGAGCAGTAGCCCTTACCCACACATGTGAACTGAATGCACAAACAGATTAGCTTCAGCTAAATGGGAGGATTCACTATCAAACCTGCTTGCTAACTAAAAATGCACTTCTCGGGCTCCTGATTTCTGGTGTTACAAACTTACTCAGCCCCTCTTGCAGCTCCCAGCACATGCGTAGCTCAGTCAACCAAGTCTTCTCTGTCCCAAGATGCTGTACTACACAAGGGCAACGATCGTTTGCATATAGAACACCACTATGGTTTAATGCACTGTCCAGTGATATCTCTTCCTTACCAAAAATGGGACCATTTAAAGGCACTCTTCGTCAGCACCTTACAGCTAACAGTTCCTATGACTGTTTCAACTGACATGGCACTACCTCAGCAGTACTGACACATCCTTGTGTACCTACTTCTTCCCCTTTCTTTGCAAATGACCACTTTCACCCTAACTGCTCTGCTCTATTTCCTGCCTCCTTCCCCGATCCTTCTTTCACCTCACCCCCTCACCCTCTACCTTACCTGAACTTTTGCTCAGCCAAATCTACCTATACCTATTTGACAAAGCACCTTGGGCTGCATCCTTTTATTAGGTTATTTTTGATTTTCTATGAAGTAATGGTTTTAATTTTAACTGCAATGTTAATGCCATATTGTCATTTTAAATACTAACTTGTCAAAATTTTATGTAATACCATCCATTGTATGTCTGTCACCCTTCCCACTGACGTGGAACCTTTGTAAAAGCTGCTATGTGCTCAAAGGTATTGTAATCCGAGAATGAATGAATGAATGAATAAAATAAATAAATAAATAAATAAATAAATAAATAAATAAAATAAATTTCAATGGTACAATTAGAAATCATACTCTTTTTTTTTTTTTTTTAATTCTCTCATCTCAGTTATATTGCAGTTCTGACTTTGATACAGCTCTGTTTTCAGGGTAAACGAATGTATTTCCAGATTCCCATCAATAAATCTTGCCATTCATGGATCCTGGCTTAATTATCAATAACATAAATGTTTGATACTGGGAATGATTTCCAATTCTTCCAATAATCACTCACTTTCCAGTATAATCTCTTAAGTTCATAACTCCCCTAGTAAACCACAAACCTAGCCCCTTCACCACTCAGGACCTAGCCTCTTTTAGAGATGGGTCCCTACCCTACCCAACAAAACTCACACGTCCTGGTTCATACTACCCGACAGGAGAATATGATAACACCCAAACTGTGAGTACACATGTGTGTGTTTGGGGGTTGGGGAGCTTCGGAGAAGTGCAAATCATGACATTTTGCGTACTAAAAATTATTTTTACCAGGCCAATTAGTAATTATTTTCTCTAAATGATCAAAACTCAGGTCAGGCTATTGTTATTTTTCCATACTGACAGTAATAGTTTCATTAATTTTGAAGCATGCTATGCCACTTTTTAGGGACAGTAAGAATATTCTTTTCATGTTTCAATAACTGATATGCAACAGCCAAGGGGTGTGGTCATGGTAAAGGAGCATGGTTACAGTGAGGTGGGCCCCAGATTTCTCTTGGGCCTAGGGCCCCAGGTTGTCTTAATCTGGCCTTGGCAGCACAACAGAGATAAGTAGGTTAGCATCTGAATGAAGGCTGGCTCAGGGCCAGCCCATGGGCACAACAGTAGTGCATGGGGGAGGGTGGGTTGCTGCCTGCACTGCACTACTGCCACCTGGTAACCATGGGTGGCAGCACAACAGAGATAAGCAGATTAGGGTCTTGGTGATGTCTGACTCAGGGCCAGCCCATTGACACAGCAGTAGTGCTCAGGGGAGGTTGGGTCTCTGCCTCCGTTGAACTGCTGCCACCTAGGTAACCATGGGATGCAGCACAAGAGAAATAAGGGTCTGGATGATGTCTGGCTGTGGGCCAGCCCACTGGCACAGCAGTAGTGCTCAGGGGATGGTGGTTCACTGCCTCTGCTGCACTGCTGCCACCTAGGTAACCATGGACGGCAGCACAAGAGAGATGAGCAGGTTAGGGTTTGGGTGTGACTGGCCATTGGCACAGCAGTAGTGCTCAGGGGAGGTGGGTTGCTGCCCCCATGGCACTGCTGCCACTTAGGTACCAATGAGCGGCAGCACAGAAGAAATAAGGGTCTGGATGATGTCTGGCTGTGGGCCAGCCCATTGGCACAGCAGTAGTGCTCAGGGGACAGTGGTTCACTGCCTCTGCTGCACTGCTGCCACCTAGGTAAACAGGGGAGGCAGCACAAACAAATAAGCAGGGTCTGGATGATGGCTGGCTCTGGCCCAGCCCAATAGCAAAGCAGTAGTGCTTGGGGTAGGATGAGACGCTGCCCCCATGGAACTGATGACACTTAGGTGACCATGGATGGCAGCACAATGGAGATAAGCAGGTTAGGATCTGGATGATGTCTGTCACAGGACCAGCCCATTGACACAGCAGTAGTGCTCAGGGGATGGTGGGTCATTGCCTCTGCACACCTAAGTAACCATGGGAGGCAGCACAAGAGAGATATGCAGGTTAAGTTCTGGGTGATGGTTGGCTCAGGGCTAGCTCACTGGCAAAGCAGTAGTGCTCAGGGGAGGATGAGTCACTGCCCCATGGTACTGCTGCCACTTAGGTGACCATGGGTGGCAGCACAACAAAGATAAGCAGGTTAGGGTCTGATGATGGCTGTCTCAGTGCCAGTCCATTGGTACAGCAGGAATGCTCAGGGGAGGTTGTGTCCATGCCTCCACTGCACTGCTGCCACCTGGTAACCATGGGTGGCAGCACAAGAGAGATGAGCAGGTTAGGGTCTGAGTGTGGCTGGTTCAGGGCAAGCCCATTGGCACAGCAGTAATGCTCGGGAGAGGGTGGGTCACTGCCCCAAGGCACTGCTGCAACTTAGGTGACCATGGGTAGCAGCACAACGGAGATAAGCAGATTAGGGTCTAGATGATGGCTGGATCAAAGCCAGCCCATTTGCACAACAGCAGTGCTTGGAAGAGGTTGTGTCCCTGCCTCAGCAGCACTGCACCACCTGGTGATCATGTGTGGCAGCACAAGAGAGATAAGCGGGTTATGGTCTGGATGATGGCTGGCTCTGAGCCAGCCCACTGGCACAGTAGTAATGCTCAGGGGATGGTAGGTCACTGCCTCAGCTGCACTGCTGCCACCTAGGCAACCATGGGTGGCAGCACAAGAGAGATGAGCAGGTTAGGGTCTGGATGATGGCTGGATCAAAGCCAGCCCATTTGCACAACAGCAGTGCTTGGAGGAGGTTGTGTCCCTGCCTCAGCAGCACTGCACTACCTGGTGACCATGTGTGGCAGCACAAGAGAGATAAGCGGGTTATGGTCTGGATGATGGCTGGCTCTGGGCCAGCCCACTGGCACAGTAGTAGTGCTCAGGGGATCGTAGGTCACTGCCTCAGCTGCACTGCTGCCACCTGGTAACCATGTGTGGCAACACAAGAGAGATAAGCAGGTTATGGTCTGGATGATGGCTGGCTCTGGGCCAGCCCACTGGCACAGTAGTAATGCTCAGGGGATGGTAGGTCACTGCCTCAGCTGCACTGCTGCCACCTAGGCAACCATGGGTGGCAGCACAAGAGAGATGAGCAGGTTAGGGTTTGGGTGTGGCTGGCCACTGGCACAGCAGTAGTGCTCAGGGGAGGTGGGTTGCTGCCCCCATGGTACTGCTGTCACTTAGGTAACAATGGGTGGCAGCAGGACAGAGATAAGCAGGGTAAGGTCTGGATGATGGCTGTCTCCAAGCCAGCACATTGGCACAGCAGTAGCGCTTGGAGGAGGTTGTGTCCCTGCCACTGCTGCCACCTGGTAACCATCGGTGGAAGCACAAGAGAGAGAAACAGGTTAGGGTCTGGGTGATGGCTGGCCCAGGGCCAATGCATTGGCACAGCATTAGTGCTCGGTGGAAGATTGGTCATTGCCTCGTGGCACTGTTGCCACTTAGGTGCCTATGGGTAGCAGCACAACAGAGATAAGCAGGTTAGGGTCTGGATGATGGCTGGCTCAGGGCGGGCCCTTTGGCATAGCAGGAGTACTCAGGGGAAGGGAGGGGAAGGTAGGTTGCCTCTTCTGCTGCACTGCTGCCACCCAGATAACCATGGGTGGCAGCACAATGGGGATAAGCAGGTAAGGGTCTGGATGATGGCTAGCTCAGGGCCAGCTGATTCACACAGTAGTGCTCGGAGGAGGCTGGGTCTCTGCCTCTGCTGCATTGCTGCCACCTAGGTAACTGTGGGTGGCAGCACAACAGAGATAAGCAGGTTAGGGTCTGGGTGATGGCTGGCTCAGTGCCGGCTCACTGGCACAGCAGTAGTGCTTGTGGGAAGGTGCATCACTGTTGCTGTGGCACTGCTGCCACCTAGGTAACCATGGATGGCAGCACAATAGAGATAAGAAGATCAGGATCTGGATGATGGCCAGTTCGTGCACCACATACCATCATGCATGAGTACACCTGAGCCCTTGGATGCCATCATCCATTGGGGTGGAAACAAGGAAAAAGAACAGCCCTGGAATGCACAGGTGATTGGACCATGTAAATCCATGTGCTCTTGGCATTTACGATGGCCATCTAAAGAACCTGTGAGAATTCAGGGGTACATCCCCTTGTCCCAACCCCACAGTGGGGGGCCAAATGTGACTCAATGGAGGGGCGAGCGAAAGCTGGCATCATGAGGGATGTTGCTAAGCACTTTGGGTTCCCCAAGAAAGACAGGGATCAGAGCTCACCAGGGGGGCATAAATGATACGTAAATAAAAAAAGTAAAAGAAAAAGCTCTTGCAAATGCTACATTCTGATTGGCTGTTAGCATTTCAACAACCAACATTAATCTCTATCAAACTGTCATGAGCCTATTCACAGTGCATGAATTCTTCCTGCCAGTTTTCATGCTCTCGTACTGGAAATGACTGGAAGGAGCCATTCAAATTTTGAGCTACCATTTAAACAGAATAAACCACTGTATTACATTATACACACAAGTTTTTTTTATTTTTTATTTCGGTAATGTGTGTCTCAATGCATTACAATAAAATATTTCATAATGTACATATGTGATGCATATAAAAAATATTTGAAAAATGTTGTGGTAACAGGCACACTAAACAGTTTTTAACAATGTTCATATTTGTATAAATGATATACAGTTTTCCTAAATTTCAAATAAACACTGTTAATGTATATCGGTATTTGTTGTATGCATACCTTCACTATATTTTCTCAGAATTTGAAAATTCAGCATACGTTTTTTTTTTAATACAACAATTAATTAAAATTGAGAAAGAGGTTTCCCTAGAGAATTTTATTTCAGCAGATTTTTAATTCTTAATCTTCTGATTAATTTAAATTAAGCACACGTAAACTTCATTAATTTGTACCTCAGTTTTAATCAAGTATATTATGTTAAAGTAATTAAGGACAATTAATGGGGTTTTTGATTTTACAAACTTATTTTAAGGCACCCTTAATTTTAAATTAAGGGGCAGATTATTAATTCAAGGGTCAATTAATGGAAAATTAAGGAGATTTTAAGTGCTTTTTGCCCTACAGCGAGACAGGGATTTCCTTGTTCAATTTTATATTGTGCATTATAAAATGGGGTCTCTAAATCCACTTACCTGATTGGTCGGCTGGTGTCTTTACCCATGGGTAAATCCCAGCATAACCCATGGGTAAAGTTCCAGCTGTCCCAGCTGACCACAGCACCACAAAGAAAAAATCGCTACCTCTTTGCTACTTTTTTTAAGTTTTCCAGCTCCCATTTAGCATTAGTGTTGGCTCTGTCCCCACTGTCTTCGCAGTTCTAAAAATTGTTCGCTCCACATTACACACTCATTCAGTGTGTTCCAATCACTGTAATCCTCTCCACCACCCGAAAAAAAGAAACGAAACAAAAACACAAGTGGGAGCGTCACTACCTCCCGACTGGTACAGCGCTGAAGCCACGGGAAGATCGTGCTCAGCTCCCATGGTCCCCATTTACCTAACCACATATTTTTTTTTTGTTAGTCTTTGGTAACCGGGTAAGGCCCACTAGGCACAAGTGCCTGTTTTCAGGGGCAACCTGGGAGCACTGGGCGGTTAAGTGACTTGCTCAGAGTCACACAGTATGCAAGTGGAGGTTGTGAGAATCAAACCCAGGTCTGGTCTACTGGCTGTACCAAGCTTGTTCACAGCTCATCACTCTAACCTCTAGGCTATACTGCTAATGGTGAAAGTCTGTTAGGAATGCTGGAGTGGGGAAACTCTTTATTAAAAACAAGGGCTAAAAGTAATACAAATCACAGCTGAAAAGCCCAGAGCTGATACTGGGCATGCACCTATGCACAGGCGCATGCCCAGTGTCACGGCTCCATTTTTCCGCTGTGATTTGTATAACTCATAGCCTTCCTTTTTAATAAAAAGACACAGTTGCCCCCGCTCAGCATTACTTAGGCTTCAAATATGTCAGTAGCTGAACGGCGTTCGTGAGACTCGAGCACGAGCCCTCCGGAGGTTTCAGCCTGTGGTGACTAGGGCACTGTCACTTTTGTTGTAGGATCCGTGTTCTGCTGCTAATTTATCATGTTAGAACATTATACATTTCTGTGCAGGCAACAGCAGCACTTTTATCAGGAGGGAGATCTGTTGTAATCACCGGTAGTTGAGAGGTATGAGTATGAATATGAATACAAGAGAGCTGCTGTTTAATTTAGAAGTGTTCCCACTTGATGTACAGAGATTGCCTGTAATGAGTGCGAGTCCCTCCAGATACAGACAGTCTAGGAAGGATCTCCCCAACAACAAAGGACTATTTTTTCCGGTGGAGTAATAAAATCATTAAAAATAGCTTAAAATACAAAAAAACTTTTTTTTTTCTTTCTTTCTTTTTTTAACACTAAAAAAGGGAGACATTGTATAATCACAATAAACCACTCCAGGGTGTGGGTTATGCTAGGATTTATCCACTTCTGGTGCAGATTTGGTCACTTGGCCTGCGGCCTTGTGACCAAAGCACACCAGGCATGGGTAAATCCCAGCATTATCCACACCCTTTTGTGGTTTATTGCTTAAATAATCTCATGTCTCATGTGGTTGAAGCAATGGGCTGCAGACCGAGTGCGTTCAACACCCAAGAAGTGTTGTTATTACACATTATAATACACACCCTGGAGTGCCTTATTGCCATTATACAATGGCTCCTTAAATTTATAATAAAATAATATGAATACAGTTTTTAATTTATTTTTTTAGTGGATTTATTTGTGTGGAAGAGTATTTTAACAAAAATTAGTTCCTTTTTTCTGTTTCTGCAGCAGGTGGCGCTGTTTACTATGTGCTATCTTTGCTGTGTGTAGCTCTGTGTTTCTCTCTGCCCCCTGCCCCCAGTTGTCTGCCATTGTTGCTGTCTGTTTACTGTTTTTCTTGGCCTTCCTGTATTCCATTGTGGTAAGTTATACTGACATGCTTTTTTTGGCTTTTCACAAGAAGACAACGACTTAGCCAGCAGTTTTGGTTCAGCACGGCTTTTTACTTCAGCGTGACTGCGAAGTATGTTGCTGTTTAATTCAGTGGCAGAGCCAGGTTTGGGAGCATCTGGGATCCGGGGGGGCATTCAGTCAATAATGGGCTCCACAATGGGCACTAAACAGTGAATAAATATGGTGGTGGGGAACCACTACTCACACTGAGGCAGCCAGGAGGTGTGACCGCCCCCCCAGCCCCCCTCTAGCTCCACCGCTGGTTTAATTATGCAACTGGTAATGTCCGAGCGGCAGAGCATGTGTCTTTTACCAGAATTTCTATTTTAGGTTCTTCCGGTACATTTTCTAGCTTTTCTCATTTGTACTGGGAGAACACTACAGGAGAATGCTGAAGGTGCGTTGAGAGAGGTGGGGAGCAGAGAATGTGTGAACACGCGTCTGATAAGCCGCTTTGTGCGGCAGTATGTTTAAATGTGAAAACAAAATGCTTGCTGCACTTTATTCAGGGAATGTGGCTGAACTTTTACTGTTCTGATGACGGCATCTTTTTTCTTTTGTTTTTTTTTTGTTTTGTTTTAGGCTGGTATCTGGCGAATGAAAAGCCGATTTGTTGTTGTACTGTGAGCAGTTTCGGTTTCTGCAGTTTAGTCAAACCACTCCATTGTGAGGGGAAAAAAACCAAAAACAACGCTCTCTGTTTTTGTATTTTTGCAGTATAGTATTTGTTGTGACTAGCTGAGCTGTGCATAGAATTGCTGTTTGGGGGATGGTGACATGGGGGGAATGAATTCATTAGAGTGATGGCCGGAGCAGCAATTACTTGTGAAAGGAAGGCATGATGTCCTTGTCTTTCATGTGGTCACGTGTGCCTGGACTTCATACAGTGATGCTACTGTGAAATAACATCACTGTTCCAGGCACTCACTGACCAATCAGTGGGCAGAAAATTTCCTTGCCATTGTATAAATGTCATTTTATTTTTTAATTTTTTTATTTATTATTTTAGTCTTTGGTAACCAGGTAAGGTCCACTAGGCACAATTGCCTGTTTTCAGGGACAACCTGGGAGCACTGAGCATGTTAAGTGACTTGCTCAGAGTCACACAGTATACAAGTGGAGGCTGTGGGAATCAAACCCAGATCTGCTGGATGTACCAAGCTCATTTACAGCTCATTACTCTAACCTCTAAGCTATACTGCCAGCCCATTATCAGACGGGTTGGAAACAGGAGTAAAGTTGATTGGTGAAAGATCATCACATGACTGTGGATCAAATCTCTTATTTAATCCACAGTTAGGCAGAGCGACTCAGGCTTTAGCAAGTAAAACTGAAAGGCAACCATTGACAAATGTCGAACCGGGAGACAGTCAGTTCAAGTTGCAGGAAGTGAATGGAGCACAGTGAGCTGCACAGCTGGCTGTCCCTTAACTAGATTCTTCATCCCCGCTCGCCCCCAACAAAGCAGAAAGGAAGCCATACAGTTGCTGTGACCGCAACCCACAGAGAGAGAGAGAGAGAGAGAGAGGACCCACAGTTGTCTTGGGAGCTGCCCCCCACCACCACCACAATGTTAGCTGCCTGTTCCACAGCAGTATCCTTTGAGCAAAACTGTCAAATAATAAATGAAGAAGTTCTCCTGCTGGCCCCAACATCAGGTTCCCTCGCCGTGCGAGACAGAGAGATGGCAAGATCGAGAGCATAGAGGATGTTATGCATTTATTTTGTAATGTATATTTTTAAGTACGCTGGATATAGGAATGATTAAAACTACACAACAAGAGACACAGAGAAAGAGAGAGACAGAGACAGCAACATCGCAGAGCTCAGTCAAACACAAAGCCAGCAGCACACCGCACCACATCGCACCGCACCGCCGACAGAGAGACAGAGTTCTTTTCATTATATTGTACTTGGGCTTGTGCAGGTAACCTTGCACCTACACTTCTCCGGTGGGGGGTGGTGTCACATGACAGTACCATCCCCCCCAGCCTCAGCTCATGCAGTTTGGTCACCAAGCTCACCCTCAAATTTAGCTCACAGGCAAGGGATTACAAAGCACTACCCGTTGGGGTAAGGGCTAGTGCACTACCTGTTGGGGTAAGGGCTAGTACAGCACACATTTCCTAATAATTATTTGTTTTTTATTATGAACCCGGAGTTTCAAGATAGTTGATTTAGGACTCCTTCTTATAAACATGACATGTGGCATTTATAGAATACTTGCCAAAATACCATTTTGCAGCACGTGTGCGAAAACATGTTTCACCCAGGAAAAATGACACCTGTCATGTTTATGAGCTAGTGTGAAAAAATGGCAATGTTGAAAGTTTGGAGTCAAAATATTGAAAATTAGCAAAGTTATGAGTGAATTTTGAAATACTTCGACTGTCACTCATAACCTGGTCATGTTACCCTATTTTTACACCAAATTTTCAACATAATCTTCTTATGACCCAACCTCATGAACCCAGTAGATGGAAATTTTCAAATTCTGGCTGAAACGTGATTACACTGAGCGACTGCGAAATCACCTTTTTAGGACAGAGTTGAAATATTTCACCGGCTCGATTTATGAGGTGGGGTCCCAAAAAGGCCATAGTTATGTGTGAATGTTGAAATATTTCATTGTTCACGCTTAACTTGGACATTTTAAGCAGGGCCGGCATCAGCACCCAGGTGACCCGGGCAATTGCTCAGGGCCCCAACACCAAAGGAGGCCCACCAGGGGCTCAAAAAAAAGTGTCAGCTTTGCCATAGCCCCTCGCTGGCAGGCACAGCATGTTTTCCACTCCAGCCTCTGCTGTTGAAGATGTGACATTACAGTTTACATCAGTGCTGCCGAGCCAAGTGGAAATAGGGTATGGATTCCCCCCTCAAAAATAAAGGTTGTGATTGAGCCCTACTTGTTGACTGGCAGGGCCCTGATTCATTAGAGTGTTCTGTGGGACGGGGTATGGGATGTGCAGGCCAATGGCTGGAGGACAGTGTGGTGGAGGGGTGGACCTGAGCAGTCCAGCCAGCTAGCTTTTTGCTTAGCTGTGTTTGTATTGTTGCAAAGGAGATGGGAGTCCACAGCTGGGCATGGGCGAAGTTGTGGCAGAGCAGTGGCCAGGGGCCCGGGGCTGAGTAGAGCAATCGGTTGTGCGTCGAGCCTGTGGAGCTTAATGGCACTGATGAGTGATGACAACAGTAATGGACATGGACAAAGCTCCAAGTCGTGACCAGCAACACACCAGGTATGTACAGCCCTGGGAGAGAGGGGAGGCTCAGGCTGCAGTTTGTCACAGTGTACCAAAATTTGCTTCCCCCCCCCCCCTCAGCTCCCCAATGTCACCAGTTAACCATACCATGGTTCTTTGTGCTCCCAGCCTCTGGGCTTCCATCACTGCAGCCGAAAGTGAAAGGCCTTGGCCATGCAGTTCATGACTATCTATCAATCAAACCAGCTCAGTTGCTTCCCCTGTTACACAGCATGGTTAGACACACACTGCTTCTCACCAGGACCCCATCACTTCCCGGCCACTAAGACTGCTTATTTTTGCCAGGTAGAGACTAGTACTATGTATAAATAGTCCAGTCTTGGGGCAACTCTGATGAATACTGGTTGAGTTATTGCTTGATGGGGGTGCGGGACATTGAAAGCGTGAGTGGCTCGGCAGGTCAGGTTGCTCTCTCGGGGGGCGAGGGGGGTGCTGCCTTGCCTGCATCTCGAATCTCTGCCAAGCTGGGGATGCTTTAATTGTATTTTTGTTTTTTTAACATGGACAGAGGGGGCCCTGCTGAAGGTCTATTGCCCGGAGCCCACAAAAACCTGATGCTGACCCTGATTTTAACATATTTTTTACACCAGATTTTCAACATGGCCTTTTTAGAACCCACTTCATGAACCCAGTAGATGAAATTTTTCCAACTCCTGCCTGAAATGTGATTTCATGCAGCAACCATGAAAACATGTTTAGGGAAAGATTTGAAAATGTTCATTGCCTTGTTCATGAGGTGGGTACCAAAACAGCCATGATGAAGATTTGGTGGAAAAATGTTAAAAATTAGTGAAGTTATGAGTAAACATTGAAATATTTCAATGTTCACTCATAACTTGATCATTTTAATGTATTTTTACAGCACATTTTCAACATAGCCTTATTATGACCCCAGCTCATGAACCCAGTAGGTGAAAATGTTCAAACCCCACTGGAAAGGTGATTATATGCAGCAACCACAAACTTCCCCTTCCTAGACTGGGGAGTGGTGCCACATGACAGTGCTGTCCCCCTAGCTCTGGCCCGTCCAGCTTGCTCACTGAACTCATCCTCAAACTCAATTCACTGGCAAGGGATCACAAAGCACTATCCAGTAGGTCAAAGGCTGGCACTGCACATATTCCTTAGTACTTTTTTTTTTTTTACATTCTGACCCCAAATTTTCAACATAGCCTTCTTATGACCCCACCTCATGAACAAAGGCAGAAAGAAATTTCAACTCCTGCCTGAAAGATGATTTCACAGAGGGACCGCAAAAATTGCCTTTCAGGAGACATTTGCCTAAGGTGAGTGCAACTGTTCACGGGGTGGGGTCCAAAAAAAAAGGCATGCTGAAAATCTAGGCCAAAAATATGCAGAAATGGCCAAGTCATGCCACTAAGTTGAAAACTCGATTGAAATACATTGAAGCGCATACCTGTTTCATCAGATCATGGTCTGGCTGTGAAGAGTGAAGATGTGTCTGCGGTCCTGAGAAGAAGATCATGTTTGACTTCCACTGGGTGGGTATGGGCTTTGGGAGGGGTGGATGCTGAGTGGGAGGGGAGTGTGGAGGAAGAGAATCGGCCACAAAAGACATAATTGGACATTTTTTCTTTTTACAACTTAAAAAAAAAAATCCCATAAACGGGCTTGTGCCTTTTTTTGTGAGGAAGTCGTAATACTGGGGGATTGGGCACGCCCCGTGTCACTGTTATGTTTGGTGTGGTGGGTATATTCACAAGGAGGGTCAGGGGAGCATGCACCATGGGGGTGTTCAGTTACTAGGTGCTGACACTGGGGGACTGGGCACTCCCAGTATCACTGTAATTAAATATTAATAAATTATTATGGGGAGATGAATCGGAGGGTGGGAGTGGCACTAAACACCAGGGAAATGCAGTATTTGCACTGGACAGTGATGAGAAGGTGGGGGGTGCCACTAAACACCAGGGATTTGCCGTTAACTAAAAGGAATTATAAGGGCCATAGTCAGACAGCAGTGGGCACCACCACACACAACCTTAAAGCAGTGGGGTCAGCAGTCCGAGGTTGGGGAGTGCCACTAGACACCAGGGATAAACTGTGGCAATGGGGATGGGGATGGAGGGTGGGGGTGTCACTAGACACTGGGCAAAAGTTGTTAGGTCACAAAGAACAATCTTTTTTTGTCAGTTGTAATACGTAAAAGAATGTGTTTTCGTAACACTGCTCACGAAAAAAGATTTATAAACTTAACAGAAAAACAAAATAACTCTGGAACAGAATAAGATTTCTTAAAGAAAGTGCTAAAAAGCACATCTGTGCCACATCCCCTTTTAACCATACAAATTTCAGACTGCAGTTCCAAACAGTCTGGGCGTTAGCCCAGTTGACATATTAAACACTATATGAGAGTCAGGCAGCATAAAAGCAGACAACAAGATAGCGGCCAAATGAAAAAAGATTTTCCACTCATGAAAAAGGATGACATTCATATGAAAAAAATATTATTTTTTTGTTTCATACAGCTATTTTTGGTGCTTACTGAGCATGCTCAGAAGCAAGTATTCAAAAGTTCAAAATTAAATAACTTTGAAACGGATTAATATTTTTTCACCCAATAAGCAATGGCACATCTGTGAGCCAGTCCCTTTCTACCCTGAAAATTTCAGTACAAAATTCCAAACCATCTGAGTGCTAGCTAAATTGACAGAAATCCCAGTCAAACCAATGGGGAAAAATCCAGAAAAATTCACTTTTTTCACTATCTGTATCTCGGAATCCACACATCTGACTGGAACAAACGCATCAGAGATCTACCCCAGCACACTGCACATGCAAACTTTCATGCAAATCTGTTGAGCGGTTGCAAAGCTATTAAAGTACAAATTTTAGGGTTTAACATTGAAGTACCCATACAACCCACACATGCTTGCTATAATAAAATCAGCTGATCATGTGATCAGCTAGTTTTTACTATAACAAGCACCAGACCGCTTTCATTCATGAGAAGGCAGCTGGCCATGGAGGAGGAGGGTAGTGCTGGTCACCTTCTCTGGTAGACAGCATAATTGAACAGAATGCTGCTGGTGCCAGGGAGTGTCGGGTGCTGGGGGGGGTATAATGTATGCTTTTGTAAAGCACAGATAGCGCTTTATAAATAATAGGATTAAGTGACACTTTCTGCCTGTCTCTATTACAAATACAAAGTTATACTATCTGGTGGCTGGTCATGAGGCGGGCCAGTTGAGCTGGTCACCATTATTATTAAATCTATATTTAAAACAATAAGCGTGGATGCTGGGGACTTAGTTTTTCAACAGAGGGTGGAGAGATGGGGTTTCCAGTTGCTTGCTTGGGGTGGGAGAGGAGGGAGGGAGGAGGGAGGAGGCTGTTTCTTTTCTTTGTGTGCCTGTTTCTCTTTTACAAATACAAAATTATACATCAGGTGTCTGGCCACGGATGCGGGTGGGTTGAGCCAGTCACCATTATTATTAAATCTATATTAACATTTTGAACAGATGGTGGAGGGATGGGGGTTTCCAGTTGTTTGCTTGATGTGGGAGAGGAGGGAAGGGGCTGTTTCTTTTCTTTTTGTGCCTGTCTCTCTTTTACAAATACAAAGTTATACATCAGGTGGCCAGCCACGGAGGCGGGCGGGTTGACACAGTCACCATTATATTAAATCTATATTCAAAAAAAAAACACTTGTGGATACTGGGGGGAGACCATGCTTTTTCAATGGAGGGTGGAGGGATGGAGGTTTTCTAGTTACTTGCTTGGGGTGGGAGAGGAGGGAAGGGGCTGTTTTCTTTCCTTTTTTATACTCTTTATTTAAAGATTCAGAGAGTACATTCAAGCAACAACTTAACACATAATAATAATTAATTAGGCATTTACATCAAGCATCTTTGAGTATAGAATATTTCCTCCGAACTAAGGGAATCCCAGCATTAGGCGTCTGGACTATAAAGCGAGACAAAAGTTAAATAAATAAGAAGACTTTCACAGAGTAATGATAAATTTGTGTTCTTAATTAGAAAAAATATATCTAGAAAAACAATGAACCCTTTAGTAAGAACAAGATCCTGGACCCACCACCACACCCAAACCAAACATCCCTGCCCCCCCATATTAAACCTCCCTCTGTCTACCCCCCTCAGAGGACAAAAGTCTCATCCTCGGATGAGATATAGAAAATCCACATCCTCTAACGTAAGTCAAACTGTGTTTTTCAAAGGGCTATAAGCCTTTCCAAGTAGCACATTTCAGTGAGAATGTTATGCCGGTGGACAAGCATCAGGGGAGCAGCCTGGCACCACATACATGAAAGAGCTTTCTTGGCTGCCAGGATATATGTGAAAATCATGGCCCATGACTGCAAGTGGAGGTGTCGAGGAGGCATGGATAGTAATACCAATTCCAAAATCAGTACTGCCTCAGGTCCCACCAGCCAGGTCAGCCGTTCCTCAACTTGCTCCCAAAAAAATGAGGTAACAGGACGGAGCCATAAAAATAGGGGAGTGGGTGGCCAAGCCCTTCCCACATCCCCTCCAACAGTTGCCAAATTCAGCAGGAAGATATTTAATTAATTGAGAAGGTGTATTGAAATATTGAGTATGACATTTCCAGGCAAATTCCCACCAATAAGGGGCCTGTGAAACCTTCATAGTTGGAAATGTGTATTTTGTCCAAATATCATAGGGAACACTGGTGGAGAGTTCCTTGTTCCATTCATCAAGTATGAAGTGAGTTGTGTCACCAAGGTAGTCTCGGAGCCCTATATATATTTAGCTAATCAAATGGGGCCAGGAGCAGCCTTTAAGGGACTCTAAAATAAAGTTTAAAAGGAGGGAGCATTGGGTCTGAAAGTCTACTTCTCTGGGGGCCTTTATGAAGGAGGAAGGTGTGAACTTGTAAGCAGCAGAAATGCTCACGGTTTGTCAACTGAAAAAGGGATTGCAAATGAGCAAAGGGCACCACTCCCTGTATAGCCAAAAACTAATAGATATATGTTAGCCCAAGTCGATGCCATATTCAAAATGTGTGGTTGATACATGCTGGAAGGAAGTCTGTTTTGGCATCTAACAATCTAACAAAATAAAATATTGGGGCCAAAGGGAGGAAAGCTCACAGCTTAAACCAGAAACGCAATGTATCTGCCATTCCGAAGGTGAAATCATTCAAGTCTGGGAGGGAAGTCATCGAGGCGAACAGAATCTTCCCCACATCAGAAAGGTCATTAAGAATAAATTTAATATGTTTTCACAGGGTGGTATACGAAGGGTTAAACCACGATAACACCATTCTTATGGTCACAGCCCTGTGGTAGCCCTCTAAATTAGGCAAATTTAAGCCACCCTGATTAAACAGCAACTGAAGAAGTGACCACCTACTAAGGGGATGTCGACCCAATCACACAAATCTCGAAAAAATTTTGTTCCAGGATGTGAAGAAAGAGGGGGATGGGGTTACAGGGAGGGTCCAAAACAGTGTAACTTACGGAGGACATTCATATGAATAACGTCTATACAAAACTGTAAGGAGAGGTGAAGACGGGTCCATTGACTTAAACCTCGTTCGATGGCCTGTGTTAACGGCTCATAATTTACCAATTCAGGATTTTGTAATTGCTGTGGCAGCTGAACACCAAAACATTTTATTTTCATGCACCTCCAGTGAGAGGGAAACAGAGTCTTCAAATGCTGTGAGGGCGTGAAATGAAGGGCCAGCACTTTAGTTTTAGCTATGTTAATAACATATCCTGAGATTTCCGCGAGGGTCCAGAGTATATGTCACACCTCAAGGTCAAATCTCTCCAGGTCTAGCACTGTTAACAAAATATCGTCCACATACACACAAATTTTTAAAAAATTCTACTCCTCAGAAGAATATCCTCCACCTGTTCGGCCTCCCTAATAGCTATGGCTAAGGGCTCTACAAAGAGCACAAAAAGTAAAAGGGAGAGAGGGCACCCTGATGTGTTCCATGAGCAAAAGAAATTGGTGTAGAAAGATGGCCATTAATTCTGAGGTATGCTGCAGGGGAGGCATAAATATTTTGGAAGCAGAACACCAGCTCCCTTGGGAAACCATGTGACAACAGGGCCCACCACAGGAACTGCCATGAGACTCTGTCAAATGCCTTGTCCGCATCAAGGGCTAAGCAAAGCGGCTGGGATTGACCTCTGGGAAATGAAGTCCATTAAATGAACTATTCTCCTAACATTACCTGAAGTTTGACAGTTCAAATAAAACTTGACTGGTCAGGATGAATAATGGCTAGAAGAAGCTGTTCGATCCTATGTGCCCAAATCCCCATGAGCAATTTGTAATCCAGATTTAGGATAGAAATGGACCTATAGGAAGGAAGGGACCTAGGATCGTGGCCAGGTTTTAAGATTGTGGGTAAAAGGGCATTAGCCCAAGGGGGGGAGGCAAGCCAGTCTCCTGCACCTGAAGGAAGGGGCTGTTTCTTTTCTTTTTGTGTAGGGCCGAATGGCACCCCTCACTCCCCGATCACTGTCCCCATATATTCCCTTGGGTCAAGTGGCCCCCCACCCTCCCCCACTCTTTTGAGCATTCATTAAAATATCCGACACTGGGATGCCCACCCCTCATGTCAGATGCCCCTCCCAACAGTCCATTGTTTTATATTATTAAGCCGATATCAGGGAGGGGGCCCAACCCCCATGTCGGCATTTAGTGCCACCCCAGCAGTGTGGGACACTGGGGAGCCCCTTCCCGTGTCCCAACATTATTTAATCTATTTATTCAGACCTGCAGAAAAGAAAACAGTCTCACAATGTCTTTCTTTTTTTTTCTTTTTTAAATCCTAAAATCACTCCAACCCTCCCACTGAGCACCCTCCACCCCACTACCCCCTTACCCCATACTTACCACCGGAGGTCATAGGCTGTCATCTTCCATGGACTGGGACATGTCTGCACTCTTTAAAGCCAAACCGCAAACTGAGGAATGAATGTAAATGCCATATAATGTATTTCAATGGCGTTTTGAACCTGGGTTCATAAGAAAAAATTACTCACCATAGTAATGTTGTTTCTTCTAATGGAGTCTTGCTGTATTCAGACATAATGCAGTTAGCCCCAGCACTTGAACTGCTCCGGAGAGGAAAGAGTTAACTCTATGCAGAAGCATAGAACGTTGAGCTCGAGCTCGGTTTTCAAACCTCTGTCTGTGGTACTTCCCAGTGTAAGTGTCAGATTCTTACGAGCAAACTAACTAATATACTATAGTATGGAAATTGTTCAACATATAGCCACAAAAGACTCAAGTCGAGAACCCAAGAAGGAAAGGTAGTGACAATATTTAAGTATAAAACACCAGAAAAAATAACAACATCATCTACCCTACCCAAGAGGGAGGGTACAAGGTACACCTCTGAGGTACAACACAGTACCTGCCAGCCCACTTCCCAAAAAAACAGGTTTTGAGAGGGGAGGCGGGGAAGGGGAGGTCTGAATACAGCAAGACTCCATTAGAAGAAACAACATTACTATGGTAAATCATTTTTTCTTCAAACAACATGAAGTCTTGCTGTACTCAGAAATAATGCAGACTACCAAGTAGTTCCCTATGGAGGAGGGAATGTAGAACCTACTTTGGGAAGAGGCTCTGCAGAACTGCTGTGCCAAACCTAGCATCACTCATAGCCTGGATGTCCAGGGAGTAATGCTTGGTGAAAGTATGTACTGTTTTCCAGGTGGCTGCTTTACAGATCTCTAACAAAGGTATATCTCTGGCCACAGCTAGAGAAGCAGCTATACCCCTAGTCGAGTGAGCCCTCAGGCCTGAACTGGGCGTTCTACCCAACTTGTCATAACAGAATTGTATACAAGAAACAATCCACCTGGCAATAGTTCTTTTAGTGGCAGGCTTACCTTTCCCCACTTCACCATAAGTGAGAAACAATTGAAGACAGTCATTCCTATGTGCCTTAGTATGCTCAATGTAGTAGCTAAGGGCTCTCCTAACATCCAGACTGTGTAACCTTCTTTCACCTGAAGAAGAATGGTCAGTGAAAAACATAGGGAGAGATATAGACTGGTTCAGATGAAAATCCGATACCACTTTGGGCAAGAACCTCCTATTGGTTCTTAGGACCACTTTGTTCCTATGGAAGGAGATGAAGTCTGGTTCAACTGACAGAGCCTGTAACTCACTAATCCGCCTGGCAGAAGTAATAGCTACCAGGAACACAGTTTTCCAGGTCAAGTACTTCAAGTCAGTCGAAGCCAGAGGTTCAAAGGGTGGCTGCATAAGCTGAGATATGCAGACATTAAGATCCCAAGGCAGAGTGGGCTCCTTAAAGGGAGGGTTAATATGAACCAGACCTTTTTAAAACTTTCTGAAAACAGGATGAGATGCCAGGGAAGAGCCCTTCTCTGCTGAGAGGAATGCAGAGACACCTGCCAGATGAACCTTCAGAGTGGCAGGCCTAAGGCCTATACCATTCAGATGAACTAGATAGTCTAAGGTTGTGGAAATGTCCGCAGAATCAGGCAGGATGCCTTTCTGAGAGCACAAAATACTGAACCTTTTCTGTTTGGAGTTGTAAGTTTTTCTAATAGAAGATTTCCTGGAGACCTTCAGAACATCCAGAACTCCTTGAGAGGGATGTAGTGTTGCATATTCTAACTCTTCAAGAGCCAGGCCTTGAGATTGAGAGACTGGAGATTGGACTAGATCCGCCCCTGGGAGGAGGACAGGAGATTGTATGTCCTGGGCAGAGACAGGGGACGTGACACTGACAAGGACAACAGCAGAGGATACCAAGGCTGTCTGGCCCAATCTGGAGCCACCAGTATCACTGTGCAGGGTCGAGTCCTGATCTTGATCAGAACTCTGAAGAGCAGAGGGAAAGGAGGGAAGGTATAGAGAAACCTGCCCTTCCCATCCAAAATGAGAGCATCCTGGGGAACCATCCCCAGGACTGGAGGTCTGCAACAAAACAGAGGAAGTTGATGATTGTCCGGTGCTGCAAAGAGATCTCTCTCTCTGGAGTGCCCCACCTGGAGAAGATGACCTTCAGGATGAGAGGATCCAGGGACCATTCGTGATGTCCCTGTGAAATTCTGCTCAGAGCATCTGCTAGTACGTTGTCCTTCCCTGGAAGGTGAACTGCTACCAGAGAAGTCTGATGAGAATAGGCCAGAGACCACAACTTCATGGCTTCTGTGCACAAGGCCGAGGACCGAGTGCCTCCCTGCTTGTTGATGTACCACATTGTGGTGGTGTTATCCATTCTGACTTGTACCACCTTGCCCTTAACTGAATCAGAGAAGCTCTACAAGGCTAGGAAAACTGTCCTGAGTTCCAGGAGATAGATATGAAGGAGAGACTCCTGTGGAGACCAGGCCCCTTGAGCTGTCAGGGCTCCCAGGGGGGCTCCCCACCCTAGGAGAGAAGCATCCATAGTTAGAACTACTGGTGGAACTTGAGGGAAAAATGGAACCCCTTGTCTGAGGTTGTCCTGGTCCAGCAACCACTGGAGAGTGTGGAGGAATTTCTTTTATATATCTTTCTTTTATACATACATATAAAGTAAAGTGTGTTACAGTATACTATAATGTAGAGCTGCTAGTGTAGTTAAATATAGCCAGGTCTGAGTAAAAGCTAAGGGTCATTATAGGTTCATAAGAAATACAAAGCAAGCAGAAAGCAATAGCTCGTGCTGGCTGAAACCAGTTCCTTAGGTTATGAAAAATAGTAAGCTAGATAAAACTGAGCAGAACTGGTTGTACCAGCCTAAATAGCAGGCTTGGACAAAATATAGAGATAGGAGCATGCCTGGGCAAAATATAAAAAGATAACAGCATGTAGTGGCATTGAAGGCAAGCTGTTGCAGTTGTTATGGTATGAGTGAAACTCATTGTTTCTCTTAGGTCAGCTTGACCCAGGCATATGTATCAAGCAGTAATGGGAAAGAAATGAAATAAGCCAGTGGAAAAGTACCTAATGCTTCAATGTGTTTTTCTGTTACATTGCTGAAAACTATGATTGGCTTATACTGAAATGTTGGTGTTTTTCCAAAATAAGAAGTGCTATAAAATACTGTGTAAAACTTTGTTCGGGGAGCTCTCTCCTTTAGCTGAGGCTCCCACATATATGTGTGCAGACAATAAACTGAGTTTATTGGAATAACCATTGGGTGTGGTTATTGAGTACATAGAAATTAAGGTAAAGTATAGACAGTAAAGAGAATCTGCGACCACAGTTTTGGCGTAGTCGGCAGGACGGCTTCACTTCTCCGTGTCACACTGTGATCGGACTGCCAAGTCCCAGCCTCAGGGGAGGGTGCCCCGGAGGTTCAAGTCCCACCATATGTGTAATGCCTTTAAAGCGGTGACAGCCATCATTTACTGTCTTAGGTGCTGGGGTGGCACCAAGAGTGCTGGGTTGGCACTCGGCATCAGGGGATGCCCGAAAAATTAGGAGTGTTGGGTGGGCACTCCAAGACCGGTTAGGTGCCTTTTAGGGACTACAATGGGAAATACGGGGGACCTCTACCAGATGGATCTCAACCTACTACTGTTAAAGATTTTGTTTTTTGGTTTTGTTTTGTTTTTAAACTGCAACCCAGAGCTCTGGAAAAAGACTTGGTTTGGCAGGTTACTAAAATGGCCAAAAGAAAACCTTTAAAAGGGCTAATAGCTGCAGTGTTTGAAAATTATCATGAAGGTCCTGCAGTCAGTTTTCTTACTCAGACTAGTGTATCGAAAAAAAAAAAAAATACCTTGGCACCGGGTAAGTCTGAATTTTTTTTATTCAAAGTTGTTATATGTCTGTCTGTTTTATTTCTGTAATACATATACTAAACAAGGTAATGTCTGCCTTTCTCGTGCATATTTTCTAGCTTATATCTGTGTTCTGTAATTATGTTCTGTTGTCAAGGTTATGTAGATAGGATTGACTGCCTTCAGTGCACAACATGTTACAGTAAAAAAAAAAAAAAAGCTTCTTTGCCTCATAGCTGACTGTTTTAATTGGCTTTATTTTTAATGAAACATTTGTGCTGCCTAAATAGGGTCAGTAAAAAACTTTTGTATGTAGTTGTTGGGTAAAGCAGGTAGTGTTAAAGGTAAAGAGATATGACATCATAGATTGCAATGTGCAGAAAAATTTGTAGTTTGCAAGCAACGTGACAAGCCACTGCTAGGTAAAAATGTAATGTGTTAACAGCTATAAATGGCTTTATCATACTTCTAGTTAAAACCAGAAACTTTTTGCAAAATGGCAGAGTGCCATATTTTGCCCCAGAAGGTGTAACCATGTTATACTAGATGTGTTCACTTACAGATGGTATGTTGTGCTGTGTTTTAAAGGTGTTAAAAAAAGTTATTAAAATGTGTTTAAAAAGTGTTTTGTTCTGAAAAGATTTGGCATGGCGATATGTATAAATGTGTTGGTTTAAAAATTGTCAGTGTTACAAGACAGGGGGAGGCAGCACATATATCTAAAACACGTACAGTTTTCTAATGAAACTATGGGCATTACCTCAGCAAATTGGTGTAAAACAATGTCAGTCTTATTTTGTGTTAAGTATTTCTTTTGTGTATGTATGTGTGTGTACTGTCTTGGCCAGCAGTTTTATTGTAAAGATATTTAATATCAGTAGTGTTCAAGGACACTACAAAAATAACTGGGTTTGAACGACTCTTGCATGCACACTGTGACCTTTTGCACGTTATTTGACCTTCTTGTGTTTCAACATTTTATGTTACTACCAGTTCAAACTTGATGTGTATTCCATACCTAAAGCACAACTTTTCACACAAAATGTATGTTTTCATAAAAGCACACCAAGAGTAAACCATGTAATTTGACTTTTTGTTGCAAAACTAGTATTCTAAGTAAAGAGAAACAAACTTTTCTTCTCCTCTCATGGCTTCTGACTTGCAGCCAACACAGGCAATACTCTAGCTGAAAGGGGAAAATTATTCATCATCTCCCCATATTTTTATTATATATATATATATATATATATGTATAGTACGCTTTTAAAAAAAGGACTATTACAGCTGTTTTTGAGAGTCTACCATCTACAGTTAAAAAACAATGGTTTTTGTTTTTATGTGTGGCCATGGTGTAATCATTTTTTTTGTCTTTTTAAAATGCATTCTAAGAGATACGTACGTACGGTATTACCATCAATCTGGATTTTTTATAAACTCAGCTGACATTTTGTCATGCTTAGGATAAGGAACCAGGGACGCTTGGCTTCTTTTATCCTATAAAAATAATCTTGTTTTATTTTTAAACTGGTGTGTGTTTGTTTTTGTTGTTTGTCTGTGTTTCTTCTCTTTCTTCTAGAGAAAAAAGTTCCCCATCTTTATAGTAAGGTATAAAACTTACTAAACTAATTGTAATATTATCTTGTTATAATTTAAAGTGTAGTAGGTGGGGATCATGTCACCATCCACAGCTAACCTTTTTATTGCTACAGTATTCGAGCTGTCTCTTTCACTTCAAGCTGTCTCTTCCACCAGTAGGAGCTTGAGGGAAGGGGGTAAGCTACCCTTCCTCTATCCCTTCCAGTGTAATACCCACAAAGGTTGCAAGGTACATCACTGTTCCCCTAGAGGGGTAAATAAGAAAAATATGTATTTGCCAATAATTGTTTCTTATTTACAGGTTTTAAAAAAGACCCAAGGTATTTTAACAGCATTACCCAGCCCAAGCCCTTCTGTTTTTTCTAGTGCAAACAGTTAAATCTCACTCCTATTATTGGTACAAGGGTTTCTGCCCTCAGCAAATAATCAGTTACGCTGGAGAGTAAAGTTGTGTATGTATGTCCACACATATTCATTCTTTTGATTGTCTTTTCAGCTTTCTTATCCTGTTAAAACAAATGCAAAGCAACTTTTGTCATTGCCTTACAGCAATTAATAAATGCATTTTTTTTCAACCAGTAAATTCACAGTACTCTAACATTTCTGGACTCTAAGCTAAGTTTACAGTCTACATGTGTTGTTTAAAATGTATTTTATGCATTATGCTCAATACTAAAATTTTTCTATTACAAACATGCTTATGTTTCATGTTTATGTTATAATGTTTTGATATACATCTTGCTACACTGTGTCATGCATGTATGTATTCAGAAAGTGTGCTCCGCATGTATAATGCTTTTAATGCTCATAACCAAACCTAAATACTGGGACCAGCATTGCTGACCCACCTCTACAATATGTTCCAAAGCAAAACTAAAAGTAAAATTAATGCTCCATTTGTCTTATTGCTCACAGGTACCCCTGAAGAATGAGTGTACTCTATGCAGGTTTTGTCATTTTACATTTAACAATTATAATATGCACAATTTAGATTGTACTCCAAACCTATGCTTCAAGCCTTACCCCACTCAGTACTTTGAAGTATTTCACTATACAGCAAAAAGGTAGACCTTTTCACTTGTCACAGGTGCAATAGGCACTGTTATTAAATTGGCATAGGCCAACAAACATATGTATTTGTCCCACTAATTGCATTGTATAAAAGGCATATTGTTATGAACAATATGTTTAAAGCTTGTAACTGCATTAAGCAGGTTAGCAAGAAAAAAAGAAAGAGAAGACCATTATGGTTTTCCAAAGAGGTAGCAAAAAAAGTAAAAGCCAAAAAGATAGCATTCAGGCAATACAAAAAGACACAGGCAAAAGAAGATAGGGAGAAGTACCAGGAGAAACAAAGAAAGACAAAAAAGTCAGTAAGGAAAGCCAAAGCTCAGACAAAAGAACACATTGCAAAATCAGTGGTTAAAGGGGACAAAACCTTTTACAGGTACATAAGTAAAAAAAAAAAGACAAAGGAAAGGGATAGTGAGACTCAAGGGGGAGGATGGGAGTCGAGTGGAGGATGACAACAGTAAAGCTGACATATTAAACAGGTATTTCTGCTCAGTCTTTACTGAGAAAAAGGGGGGTAATGGGTCTAAAGAAAGTACAAGGGGTGAAAATGGTGCAAAAATGGATTGCATCACAAGTCCTATGAAGACAAGTTAAAGGAACTAAACATGTACTCCCTGGAGGAAAAAAGGGAGAGAAAAAATATAATAAGAGACATACAAGTATCTTACAGGGAGAAACAGAGTGCAAAAAAACACTATTTTTAAGTAAAAAAAATGTTCTAGGACTAGAAATCATGGGATAAAGTTGGAGGGAGGACGATTCAGAGGAAACATGAGAAAGAATTTCTTCACAGAACAGGTGGTGGACAAGTGGAACACCCTGCCAGAGGAAGTGGTGGGGGCTGAAACAATCACGGGATTTAAGAATGCATGGGATAGACATAAAGGAATTCTAGAGGTCAGGGGTAAGGGAAAACAAACTGAACTTACAAGCTCAAATGGGTAGACTGGGTGGGCCATAGGCCTTATCTGCCGACACTGTCTATGTATCTATGTATCTATGTATTGTAACATTACAGGATTTTATAACTCAGGTCTCCGTCAGACCCTTCTTGCAACAGACAGGGAAATAATGTTCATCACTGTCATAACTGCTGTGATTTAAAAGCAGGAGGTAACCATAACATTGTCATGATTTACAGATGGTCAAATGGTATAATTGAACCTCGCCTGCACCCCAGGTGTGCGTTAATGTCCCATTTTATTTTTTATTTTCTAATTGCCAGAATTTAGGCTCTGTCACACCACTCTTTACAAAACAAGAAGTAAATGGTTTAAAAGATTGTTATTTATGTGTTTTTAACTCAGTGTCTAAACACACTTTGCAAGTTTGCAGGTTTCTACGGTGTGGACACAAGATTCTCACGCTCAACAGCAGTAACTCTGCAAGTGTAATGTTTTCAGCTAAATTACACCTATTTGTAGAACTTTAAATCAACTGAAGAAGGTCCAGTCAGTTCAGACTCTGCAATCAAGCTTATTGTTTCTGCTTATTATGAAGTTAAGTCTGGGAAGGGCATTCCCCAACTTCAGCGAAGATTCTGCTTCAATTGACCTTCAAGCAATACATCCATTTTCTTCACTGCCGCTTGTTCCAAACATGGCTGGTACTTTTACAACCCTATTGCTCTGTTATGGACTGTGTTCTTAATGGTTTATTGTCAATTGTTACCTTTTATGGACTGTTAATCTTTATGCTGGGTGTAATCAACTCGACAAAACAAATGCCATGCCAGTGTGTGTGTGTGACTACTCCATTAAAAGGACTTAATGCACCCCTGGCCAGTGTGTCTACTAATCAGCCAGCCAGCAAAATGAACACTGACTTTTCTACTATGCCGGTGTTTTGTTTTAAATTACTGTCTGCATTGCCCCATATGCCTTGTGGGGTTACCACCATTCTGCAAATGACATTTCATCTGTACTGTAACTACATCAACCTGTGGATACTTATATGAACTTATAAACTGTTAACTTTATGGACTGTTATGTTTTATAAGGACTTATCTGTCAAGAGACATTATCAATAGATTCTTCAATCAAGCTCCAAGGGTGTGCCACACCTCAACACAAGGTAGCATCTACCTTATTCACTCTCAAAGTGAATTCCATGAACTCTTTTTCATCAACAAAATTGTTATGTTATATTGTGTTATATGTGGTGTCACATGTTAGCATTTTTTTCACATATTTCAATTGTGGTGTTGACATCCCTCAATTCTGTATTATGTTTTACAAACTCACCATTGTGTTCCATCTGTAACTCCATGCCTTAACTATCTGTATGCTGGGAACCAGTTTTAAATCATATAAATAAAAAGGGGGGTGGTTAGTTGATACAGAGTATCAAAAGGGGGGAGTGTGGAGGAATTTCTTTATATATCTTTCTTTTATACAACATATAAAGTAAAGTGTATTACAGTATACTATAATGTAGAGCTGCTAGTGTAGTTAAATATAGCCAGGTCTGAGTAAAAGCTAAGGGTCATTATAGGTTCATAAGAATCACAAAGCAAGCAGAAAGCAATAGCTCGTGCTGGCTGGAAACCAGTTCCTTAGGTTATGAAAAATAGTAAGCTAGATAAAACTGAGCAGAACTGGTTGTACCAGCCTAAATAGCAGGCTTGGACAAAATATAGAGATAGGAGCATGCCTGGGCAAAATATAAAAAGATAACAGCATGTAGTGGCATTGAAGGCAAGCTGTACGTTGTTATGGTATGAGTGAAACTCATTGTTTCTCTTAGGTCAGCTTGACCCAGGCATATGTATCAAGCAGTAATGGGAAAGAAATGAAATAAGCCAGTGGAAAAGTACCTAATGCTTCAATGTGTTTTTTCTGTTACATTGCTGAAAACTATGATGGGCTTATACTGAAATGTTGGTGTTTTTCCAAGATAAGAAGTGCTATAAAATACTGTGTAAAACTTTGTTCGGGGAGCTCTTTCCTTTAGCTGAGGCTCCCACATATATGTGTGCAGACAATAAACTGAGTTTATTGGAATAACCATTGGGTGTGGTTATTGAGTACATAGAAATTAAGGTAAAGTATAGACAGTAAAGAGAATCTGTGACCACAAGAGCTTGGACCAGAGTCTGAGTCACTGGAATCAGTTTAGTAAGTGAATCCTTCTTTTGAGACCAAAAAGATCCTAGATGAAACTGAATGTCCCTCATCTGAAACCTTGCTCCCTGCACCACTGCCATGGAAGCTGCCATGTGACCCAGGAGCTGGAGGAACTGTCTTGATGGGCGGGAGACCTGAGGTCGAAAGGGATAAAGCAAGATCCACTAGGGCCTTCACCCTTGCCAGGGGAAGGAAGGCTTTTGCTTGTACAGTGTCCAACTCTATGCCTATAAAGGTGAGAAGTTGAACTGGTTCGAGTACAGACTTTGGAAGATTGAGAAGAAACCCCAGGGAGCTGAGTAGGTCCTGGGTAGTTTGAAGAGCTGACTTGACCTGTAAAGGCGACTGACCCACTAAGAGTCAGTCGTCCAGATACAGGAAGATGGTGATACCCTGTCTTCTGAGGTAAGCCACCACTACTGCAAGGCACTTTGTGTACACCCTTGGAGCTGACGTTAGGCCGGAATGGCATGGCTCTGAATTGGTAATGGCCTGAAGGCAACTCAAACCTGAGGTATTTTCTGTGGGAGCACCTGATAGGAATATGGAAGTAGGCATCCTTGAGATCCAGGAATGCTAGCCAATCCCCTGGCCTTAGGGAGGGAAGGATTATTCCCAGAGTTACCATTTTGAATTTGGGCTTTGAAATGTGTTTGTTCAAATACCTTAGGTCTAGGATGGGTCACCACTCCCCTGTTTTCTTTGGGGTAAGGAAGTACCTGAAGTACAGTCCTTTTCCCTTGTGCTGAGTAGGAACCTTCTCTATAGCTCTGAGAGCTAGGAGAGAGGAAACCTCTACCTCTAGGGCAAGGGTTTCTGAGATTGATGCAGGTGGAAAAGACTTGGCCCTCTTTTTTGGAAATTTTTTAGCTGAGGTTAGTCCCTGGCTTACTACTTCCAGGACCCACTTGTCTGAGGTCACAGACTTCCAGGCCTGAAGTAGTAAGCCAGCCTGCCTCCTACTGGAAATGGGGAGTTGACCCGGGCTGACACATCAGGGTGTCTGCTTGGCAGGAGCCTTAGACTGAGAGGAGGAGGGAGCAGCCCTGCTCATCCCCCTTCTGCCCCTCCCTCTGAAGAACCCCCTCTGTGGGAAGGGAGAGGAGGCCTGGGCTTGGTAAAAAGGCCTTTGAAAGGGCCTGCCCCTGCCCCTAGACTGCTGCTTGTGCAGAGTGGCTTGCCTTTCCTTGGCCTGTGCACTCCTGTACATAGTCCTGTATTCATCCATTTTCTTCATGTAAGCCTCTGTCTGCTCCCCAAACAGAGAGTTACCTACTACAGGAAAATCCATAGCCTTAGTCTGGGTATCCTGTGAAAGGCTAGTACATCTGAGCCAAGCATGTCTTCTGAGAGACACAGATGTAGCTAGGACTCTAGATGCCACATTATTGGAGTCCACAGCAGCAGCATGAAACTGCATTTTGGATGCCTCAATTCCATCAGCAGCCACCTCCTCCAGCTCCTTGGCTAGCTGGGGAGAGGCCTGTTTAGCCAGTTCCAGAACCGTATCCCATCTGGATTTCTGGTACCTGGCTGTGTAGGCCATATAAAGTAGCCTGCCTGAATCCCAAAGACGATGCCAAATACTGTTTTTTTGGCCATGGCATCCACTTTCCTGGAGTTCTTATCCGGGGGGTGTGAAGCCAAAGGAATGTTAGCCTTGTCACAGGCTGCAGCCTGCACTACCCCAACATGGCTGCAATGACTATAAAGGAACTCCGCAGCTGAGCCTAACAAATACCTCCTGTCCATTCTCTTATCCACAGGAGGTATTGAATTAGGGGTTTGTAAAATTTTGTGTGTCTGTTTCCCCAAGGATTTATGAAGAGGGATAGACAGCCTTTTGGACTCTGGGATGTCCATCATTTCCACAAAATCAGGCTCTTCATCCTCCTCTGCAGCTTCAACCAAGGGAAGCTGCAGGGTTTCTGCCACCTTTTTGTAGAACAAAAAATGTGAAGGGAACTCAGAGAGCCTGGAAGGAGAGACACTTGAGGGCCTGTCTGGGGAGATGTCCAGTTCAATGGGCACATCCAGACCCCCGTGGTCATCGTCATCACCGGGATAGTCTTCATCTCCCTCCCACTCCTCATAATAAATGTCTGGATCATAATCTGGAGGAGATGGATCCGACCGAACCGACTGCCTAACCAGCGGTACCGGTTTGGATGGAACCGGTCTAAGCGATTGAACAATGCTAATCGCTTTGGCTATTTCGTCCGTTGTTGGAGAGTGCGATACAGGATCCGAACCGGCAGACTTACACTTCTTCTTTGATGGAACCGACCCCTCAGGGTCGGCTTTCCTTTTGCTCAAGGAGGTATCGCCTAGGTCAGTAGGCACCTCCTCAGGTTTGGCTGCAACCGAACCGGGCTGGCCATCCGGATCTACGGACTTCTCGGCCTCCCTTTGCTTCAGCCTACTCAGTCTTTTGTCTAGAGTGGATTTAGGAAAGTTTTCACAGATTTGGCAGTCTGACTTGAGGTGGTCAAACCCCAGACAATAAACACAGATGAAGTGGGGGTCAGCCTTAGCAAAGGCCTCCCCACACTCAGTACAGTGTTGAAACCCAGTGGGACTGGTTTTCTTCTTGGGTTTCTCAGACATGGCCAACCTAACAAATTACCCTATTGCAGCTTTCAAGCCAGGTAATACAACAACCGATCAGTTACAAACCGTGTCACGGGCTTTTTAAAAGAACCGACAAAAGGTCCGGTTCTTTTGAAACCGATAGGTACCAGAACACCACTCTAATCCCAGAAATAGAATTACAATTAAAGTTGGTTCCAAACCAGACCAATCGGAAAAAAAACAAGGAAAAGAACAATTTCCACTTTTTCAGGAAAATAAAACACAGTCACTACCTATCTACACACTACCTGTACCATAGACAGAGGCTGGAAATCCAAAAATAACAAAAAATTATGCGGTTTAAACCGAACACTTTACTTTTACCGAACCAAGCAGAGGAAATCTCCGGAGCGACTTCACTGTTAGGCGGAGCAAAGAATCTGACGGTTACACTGGGAAGTACCACAGACAGAGGTTTGAAAACCGAGCTCGAGCTCAGTGTTCTGTGCTTCTGCATAGTGTTAACTCTTTCCTCTCCGGGGCAGTTCAAGTGCTGGGGCTAATTGCATTATGTCTGAATACAGCAAGACTTCATGTTGTTTGAACTTTGCCATTTTGTTTTTTAATTTTTTTCACCAAATTTTCAACATGGCCTTTTTGGGACCCCACCTCATGAACACTGTCACTGTCATCTCAGTAATTAGACCCAGAAGGTGATTTCACAGTCGCTGTGCAAAATTACCTTTTCGGGACCGATTAAGGAAATGATAGTGCCAGAGTTCATGAGGTGGGGTCCCAAAAAGGACATGTTGAAAATTTGGTGAAAAAAATTCCTTAAAATGGCTGAGTTATGAGCGTTTGTTGAAATTTTATTACACATGTGCATAACTTTGGTAATTTCACTATGCTGACAATTTGGTCACTGTTGTCCTATAAATGGACGCGCAGGGCCCGGAGAGCTCTGTGCTTCCACAGTTACATACATATATGTATCTATGGAAGGATGGGAGCTCCCACAGTGAAATAAGGATACTATCTCAAAAAGTAAGGAAATAAGTTGCAAAAAACTTCATTAGTGCTCCAGTTAGGGTCAAAGTGACAAAAGTTGGTAAATGAGGGGTTTGGGTTTCCAACCCTAACACCCTACCCTCGCGCAAACCAGGAAGGAGAGCAGGTTTAGGGTGTGCTTTGGACGTCTTAAGCCTAACGCTCACCCCATTCTCATAAAGTCTACGCATCTGACCTTATTTACAGATGGAATGGGGTGAGACAACATATGCAGAATTTCAGCTCATTTCGACAAACAGTACCAAAAATAATGTGCGAAGTTAGCGGTTTAACATTGAACACCGTACTCAACCCTAACTGTAGTGATGCTACCATGCCACTATGATTCCCTGGCATCCAGTGATCCCAACACCCTCACCTAACCCCTGATCATGCTATAAGTAGTGGTCCCTGGCATCAAGTGATCCTCCTCCTTCACAGAAACCCTGGTCATGCTATAATTAATATTCCCTAACATCCAATGATCCCTACTCCATCACTGGAACTCTGATCATGATACAAGTAATGTTCCCTGGCATCAAGTGGTCCCTGTCCCTCACACACACCCCAGTCATGCTATAATTCATATTTTCTGGCATCCAGTGATCCCTACTCCCTTGGCTGAACCCTGATCATGCTATAAGTAGTGGTCCCTGGCACTGGCATCAAGTAATCCTCCTTCTTCACAGAAACCTTGGTCATGGTATAATTAATATTCCCTGGCATCCAGTGATCCCTACTTCATTACTTATATCATGATCAGAGTTCAGGTAATGTTCCCTGACATTTAGTGGTCCCTGTCCCTCATACACACCCCAGGCATGCTATAATTCATATTTTCTGGCATCCAGTGATCCCCACTCCCTTGCCTGAACCCTGATCATGCTATAAGTAGTGGTCCCTGGCATTGGCATCAAGTAATCCTCCTTCTTCACAGAAACCTTGGTCATGGTATAATTAATATTCCCTGGCATCCAGTGATCCCTACTTCATTACCTGAACTCTGATCATGATATAAGTAATGTTCCCTGACATTTAGTGGTCCCTGTCCCTCACCCACACCCCAGTCATGCTATAATTCATATTTTCTGGCATCCAATGATCCCTACTCCCTTAGCTGAACCCTGATCATGCTATAAGTAGTGGTCCCTGGCATTGGCATCGAGTAATCCTCCTTCTTCACAGAAACCTTGGTCATGGTATAATTAATATTCCCTGGCATCCAGTGATCCCTACTCCATCATCTGAACTCTGATCATGATACACGTAATGTTCCCTGGCGTCAAGTGGTCCCTGTCCCTCATTCACACCCCAGTCATGCTATAATTAATATTCCCTGGCATCCAGTGATCCCTACTCCATTACCTGAACTCTGATCATGATATAAGTAATGTTCCCTGACATCTAGTGGTCCCTGTCCCTCACCCACACCCCAGTCATGCTATAATTCATATTTTCTGGCATCCAGTGATCCCCACTCCCTTGCCTGAACCCTGATCTTGTTGTAAGTCAATGTTCCCCGGCATCAAGTGGCC
The DNA here is from genome assembly GCA_016271365.2 of Neoceratodus forsteri. Lineage (NCBI taxonomy): Eukaryota > Metazoa > Chordata > Ceratodontiformes > Ceratodontidae > Neoceratodus > Neoceratodus forsteri. The sequence goes on from CM057451.1 coordinate 90,907,554, forward strand.
CCCTCCCTCACCCGAACCCGAATCATGTTATAAGTAATGTTCCCTGGCATCAAATGGTCCTGCCTCCCTCACCAAATCCCTGATCCTGTGAGAATGACCTATCCTTGGCATCCAGTGGTCTCTCCTCCGGCCCGGCTAGCCTAAGGTGGGAGGAATGACACCCATCTAGTGTGGGAGCACAGGTCCCCATAATGTGGTAATGAATGGATCAGTCTGGAAGCTGTCACCTAAGTTTTTGGGGAAACTGACTGCTCCAGGGCAGAGTTACAGGTTCGCAAAATCCATTGCTGACATCAGACTAAGTCCATGCAGATGTGTAGCTGCATTTTATATAGACTTGCAACCTGCAACCTGGTATACTGGCAGCATGTAGAACAGCCAACAGCTGGTCAGGGAAGTGAGTGAAAGGTAAGTGCTGGCCACTTGAGAGGCAGGGGCTACCAGGGCATGGGGAGGGACCACTGGGCATGATCAGGGTTTGGGTGAGGGAGGGGGGGAACCACTGGATGCCAGGGAGTATTAATCATAGACTGATTAGGATTTGCATGAGGGATGGGGACCACTAGAGGCCAGGGACTCCACTGTACTGAAGAGGGGGGTTAACAGAGCACAAAGTGCCCTCCACCATCACTTGACTGCTGTGTTTGTTCAATCCTTCAACTTCCTCACCACAGAAAATACCAGTAATAGAAATACTGAGTTATTACAGTCTAAACGCAGCAGCATTTTTAATTTAATAAATTTATCCTTTTCTTTGTTTCTTCAAAACCAGGCATCAGCAGAATAATTCATATAATTAATTTTATATTTAAGATGGTTTCCAGATCTCCAGCATTTTTAACTGGGCACGAGCAAAAGTAAAGTGGGGAACTCAGAGTTAAGTATCTGAAGGTTTGCGTGGTGACCGCTGTGCACAGGGCTCATGGCCACAGAAATCCAGGCCCGAGCAGATGCCATTTGTTGGACATGTGAATAACTGAATGGATAGTCAAAGCTGATCTGTGGTATGCTGAGTTTGAGAAAAGCTATGAAATCAAGGTTCTTTGGGTCTAGCCTTGAGTAATGTTATGAGGCAATGTCTACATTTACTCTGAAGCATCTTTCAGAAGCGACCAATGTTTTAGGGCATCTGAAAAAATACAAAGCCTGTTTAGCCAGTGAAGGCCAAATGACTTGTCTGTCTTGCCACACTTTGACTGGATCACTATTTCAGCTAGACAGTGACTCTGATAGATAAGCCAGCATCATGTACTCTGGTAACACAGCCAAGTCTTCCTGAGAAATGTCTGAACAACGCTGGCATTCAGTATCCAAGACTCCCAAATGGCATGCATTTTCTCAGGATCCCCACAACGCTTGTCTTTGATGTTATCATACTCATGCCTGGCACTGGTATCAGGAGACAACAACACAAGAGGAGGCACAGTATGACCAGGTGTATGCACATTCTAGCTCTGACACTGCAGTTAATAAAATTCATCAGAGGATGACGTATGTAACCATAATGTGATAATAAATAGTGCATTGATAATAATACAATGTGATAGCACTTTTCTCTTCATTTAAATGCCATTTTATTGCTTTTGTTAAAAAATATACATAATCATCATGCAGTCACATCACTACACAAAACAGTACATGGAAGGTACCATAAAACTTGAATTTATCACATCAGGGAAGATAATCTTGCTTGTTATCTGAAACAACATTGGGGGGGTATTGTTTACTATATATGGTATGCAGTGATGCCTGCCTATCTAAGACTATGGAGGATACCACAATTAAATCTAACAGACTGTGCAGCATACTTGGCTTCTTACAACTACATAAACAATTATGTGCTGTTTACTGTTAAAGACTTCAAGCAGAAACACCAATCACTTCTACCAGACAGCCACACAATTAGTCTAAGTAAAAACATTTGGGTAAACATTACAATTCTAACAACAGAAAAATGCTTTCAGGCAGTCACTGCAACATGAATATTTCCAACTACTAAGGCTAAAGTCTACATTGCCATCATGTGGCCAAACATCTCAAAACCTAGAGGGCAAGACAGAGAAGTATTGAATGCATATGAATGGCCTCTGTAGAGTGGCCAGCCTCCCAATTGCCTTAGAGGTAGGAGTGCCCCTCTTCACAGCACCATCAGGTCACTGTAGATGTTTTTGGAGGCTCCTAGGTCTCTTTTCATCTTGCAACAAAAATGTCGCACCCAGAAGTGACTGGTGTGGAGCTAAAACAAAGACAAGTTATTTATTTATTTGCTAACCGGGTAAGTGCACTAGACAAAATAACCTGCCTATTTTCAGGCACAACCCAGGAGAGTACATAACAGGCAACAAAAACATTACAATAACCAGGATTACAGAAGATATGTCTTGGGTACATTTCAGGGAGTTGCAGTGGCCAAGATCAGATATAACATGGGTTAAAACAGTGGTGCAGCAGCAACATTGCAATAAACAGGATGATAAAAGTATGACTTTGTTACAAACTGCAGACAGTAATTGTGTTACACGATCAGTGAAAGCAAAGGGTAAAACAATAATACATCAAACATTACAGATTATCAGGGTGGCTGAAGTAATGAGTATGGTACATAACAAATGGTCACAGTAGTTGCAAGATCAGGGGTGGCCAAGATCAGGACAATAGTGTATAAAGTGCATAAGCTTACAGTCACTAATAGGAACAAGGGTATGAAAATAGGAAAAAGTTAAATACAGGAGTAGTATTCGAAAAGCTTGAGACAAACAGAGAGGAACAGTGAAAGACTAGGGAACTAACAAAAAAGTTACAAGCAATTACACAGTAGGTGGAGTCAAGGCACAAGAAACTAAAGATAAGGATATAGAGTAGGTGGTAAGTGCTTTGAGATCCAGCTTTAGGTTAGAGCAGAAACATTTGTAGGGAAGCAGCGCCACAGTGCAAGGTAAGAATGGATAGTGTAAAGGCCTTTGCAAAAAGAGCAGTTGTCTAAGGTTTTTAGATGAGAAATCAGCCCATCTTTAAATATGTTGTGGGACCTAGAGAGCCTAAGGTGATAAGGTAGAGAGTTCCATGTTTTGGGGTCAAAGTGGGCAAACGCCTGTTCACCCATCTTGGTTGAGCAATTGGGAACTACAAGGAGGGCCAAGGTAGAGGACTGGAGTTGGTGAGAGTGTTTGGCAGGAATAAGCATCAAGACCAATCAGGCAGGATGAGAGGATCTAATGATAGTTTTGTTTAGGCATCCGTGGGAGTAAATTTGTTAGGAGAATGGGTGAAAGCCGATTTAAGTCTGAGTGAAGCTTGCAGTGATGGGTGAGGCGAGGGACAGACAGTGCGAACCTACAGATATTATTATATGCAACGTCCCATTTGTAAAAGAAGCTGGCGTTGGCCTGGAAAAAGATAGGGAGCGCATAACAAAGTCTTGGAAGTAAAATGCCCTAGGCAGTTGTAACTCTTGCTGCTAGGGTGAGGGTATGGCAGACACGGTAAGCCATCACAATTTTAGAATTGACAGATTTGCATATCTAATTTATGTGTAGGGAGTAGTCCAGTGCTGGGTCGAGTGTGACAGCAAGGTATCTGAATGAGGGGGTTACAGAGTCCTGAGATCCATCAAGACATTGGATGTGGAAGTCTTGAGATGAGATGCGAGCCTTTTTGAGGGACCCAAAAAGCATTGCTTTGGTATTACTGACATTTAGGACCAGGCAATTTGAGGTAAGCCAGGTATGGATGCTATGAAGGTCAGAGTTAATTTGAGAGTTAATATCCATGGATCTAGAGGCAGTATAGAGTACAAGGTTGTCAGCATACAGTAGGGTATGACAATGGGAAGGAGAGGTAGGTAAGTTATTAATAAAGATAGAAAAGAGTAGAGGTCCACGTATAGAGCCTTGGAGAACTCCTAGTGTTATAGAGGCAGGGATGGACAGGGCCTTATTGGCAGAGAGTGACAGAGCGGTTTTGAAGGTAGCTTGAGAACCATGATAGGGTAGAGTGTGATGCCCCAAGAAATTCCAATTTATATAAGAGGAAGCAGTGATTAACCGAATTAAATGCTTTGGTAAGGTCAATAAAGACTGCCTCTATGAGCAGACCTTTATCCAGGTAGGTTTTGACCTCACTCGTGAACTGTGTGAGAGCTGTAGTGTTACTGTATGCTCTCCTGAAACCATGCTGAGCTGGGGATTGAAAGTTAAATGTGAGCAAGAAGTCAGTTATTTGCTGGTGAACAAATTTTTCAACGATTTTACTGAGGGTGGGTAGTAGAGCTATGGGGCGGTAGCTAGTTGTCAATTTGGAATCTCCTTTCTTAAAAACTGGAATGATCCTTGCATTTTTCCATAGCTGGGGCATAGCAGAGGTGCTTAGGGATAATTTTAACAGTCACATAACTGGGGTAGCAAGGAGAGGAGCAGCCAGTTTAAGTATTTTGGGTTCAGTCCCATCTGATCCAATGCTACTGTAGGGGGAAATAACATTGAGAAGACACAGGACCTTATGGCGTGTTACTTAGGCAAGGACCAGAGGAGGATGAACTGTTGGAGATACAGGTGGGGGAGGTGAGACAGGACTGGATGTGACAGATTCAATGCAAGGTAGATTTGAGAAGATAGAGTTGAAAGCATTTGTGATGGTGTTAGGATTGTCACAATTGGAATTATCGATTTCCATTTCGAGGGGGGTTTGGCTCCTGTTTTTTTGCCATGATACCTTTATTTATGACAAGAAATTTTTGGGATTCCTGGACATGGCAGTAAGTAAGTCCTTATAGTACAAGCTTTTGGCTGCTCAGATTTCCCATTTACAAGTGGCACACATGACACAATAAGCTATAAGGTCTGAGTGCAGAGAGGAGGATTTGTACTTGGCCCAAAATTTATCTCATGTTTTAAGCATTTTGAGAAGGGTCGCTTTAACCATTTAGTGGGTGATCCTCTAACCCTACGCCTTGTAGCAGGGATGCGTTTCCATTGCAGAGAGACAATAGTATTGGTGAAGTACTCAGTGGCATGGTTGATGTCATTAGTGCAAAACAGAGGAGCCCAGTCAACATGTCTAAGATCATGGAGAAACATGTCAGGATTGAAGGCAGAGAAGTCAAAGATAGTGATTACTTTTGGGGGCATGGGGGGAAGGCTAGCACCCCAGATACAATAAAAAGGAAAATGATCACTGATCGAGTCAGCAAAGGTTCCAGCAGCAGTGACCCTATCCTCTCTATTAGTAAGGATCCAGTCTACGAGTGTATGGCTGAATCCAGTACTAGGACACCTGGTTGGATCAGTTATAAGTTGTGAAAGATGAGTCTTGCTAATAGTACTAGCTAGATTAGTTGGGTTGAGCCCAAGTCACTCGAGGTTGAAATCTCCTAGAATGACGACCTAATTTTTCTGAATAACTGATGGCAGATAGTCTATTAGTTCTGCTAGCCCTAGTTTACCATTTTTTGGGAGGAATGTAGACACAGGCTATGTGTAGCTTTTTTGCTTCACCTAGACGTAGTATGGAGTGCAGCAGTTTGCATGACTGAAGAGGTAAATTGGGCAATAGGGTGAGATTTAGGTGAGCCTTGAATAAGACAAGGTCACCACCCTTTTCTGAGAAGGGACAATCCGCTCGTAGCATACTATAGCCGGTGAGGGACTACATGACATCAGGGATGGAAGGTTTTAACCATGATTCAGAGATGCCCAAAATATCCAGGTCGTACATTTTGGCCAAGGCTTCCAGTTCAGTGTGGTTGGCCATAAGGCTTCTAATATTCAGATGAGCAATTTTTAGACCTTGGGCCTGTGTCCAAGTGTGGGAGTGGGCTAAAAAGGTTGTATTCTGAGTGGCCATAGGGCCAGGGTTTAACTTGATATCACCTGACAGAGATAAAGAGAGGACAACTATCCAGATGGTGGCACGTGTGATAGCAAAGGGTGTTCGGGTGGGGGAAATATGTTTTTTTTTCAGTAAGTACCTGATTAGGAAGCTAAGGGGATTGGGACAGTGACATAAGTTAATGATGAAGGTTGGTACAGACCCAGCCAGCATGTTAGAGAAAGTAAAAACATCTTGACCAGTCTCAGTGGGGGTGAGGGGAGGAATTTAAGGAGGGGATTAGGGAGTTAGAAGTAAGATAGCACAAACAGGTGCCAGGCAGACAAGAAGAAAATAGAGGAAGATGCATGATAGGAAAAGAGAAAAGTTAATAGAAAAGACAATGGGACAAGAATCACTACACCCAGTCCACAGTTAGCAAGCACGTTTTGCAGACAGACCCACAGTGCACAATAAAGGTAAAGTGCTTCTTTTTAATAAACAGCTTCCAAATGGCCATGTGTGACACATCTCGTAACCATAACAAAGTGACTTGTAGGTTACAAAAAACGCATTGGGACAGTTTGTTATTGTGAGGCATCCTGTTTTAAAGCTTAAGTATATATGGGAGAAAAGATACAGCAAAGGGAGTATCATTTGGTTGAGAACCAGAGAGGGGCAGAACGTGGAGACTGACAAAGAAAAGGCAAAGGTTCTGAATGAATACTTCTGCTCAGTCTTCACACAAGAGGAACAGGGTAGTGGGTTGGTACTAGGAAATGAAGGACAACACACCAGTGAAGCTGACACAAGTCCCTTCACAAAAGAAAGGGTCCTAAAAGAACTGACTGAAAAAATTAAAAACCAACAAATCAATGGGACTTTTGAGCACTGATTGAATGGCGGCTTAGGCTCTCTGCTCATCGGCTGACCAACAACAAACCACGCTAATCTGCAAACTAAAACACTCATCCTGCATTCAAAAAGAACAATAAAGGACTACATGATGGGACCAAGGCACAGACTTAAGGAGAATCAGTCGAACGGAGGCAGTAAACAGAGGGGAACTGATCAAGAATCTAACACCTGGTCGTAGGCCTATGCAACGCGGGAACCCTCGCTAAATAGTATGGAACAAGCAGCAGTAACTTCAGAGGCAAACTGCACAATAACATCACGGCAACTGTGCCAGACACTACAACAAATGAATGAAACCTTGCAAAAGCTCGAGTTGAAGGTTTCAGACCAGCACCAAGATATTGCAGCACTATACCAGAAGACGGAGGATATGGAGACAGTGGTCGCAGACTACACACAGACCACCGATGCACATAACACAGCCCTCTTAGAGCTACATCAATGTACCTTGTCCTTAGAACAGAAGTTGGAGGAGCTTGAAAATCGTAATCGGTGAAACAACATCTGAATTCATGGCTTGCCAGAGGGCACGGAAACCGGGAACATGATGGCCTTTATGGACTTCTTCCTCCAGGAGATACTAAGCCTTCCCTCTGATAAACACCTAGATATAATCAGAGCCCACAGATCCCTGGTACCATGGTCTTGTGATCTGAAGGCCAGACCTAGATCTGTGGTAATGGCATGTTTAGATTATAGGGTTAAAGAGGAGTTGCTCTCACTGGCTTGGTCCAAAAAGAGTGTGCTTTTCAGAGATGTCCTTCTATACTTTGACCATGACTTCTCACCCCAATTGCTAATAAGGAGGCAACAAGTCCTTACTGTGGTAAAAATGCTACAGCAAAAAGGCTATAAAGCCTTCGTTGAGTATCCTGCCAGACTGAAAGTCCTAACAGATAAGGGCCAATTGAGGTTTCAAGAAATAGGGGATGCTAAAGAGTTTCTGGAGAAACAAGGGCTTGTACTACCAGAGCTACAAGATTGTCAAATTCCACAACAGTTACGGGACAGAACCTGGTCGGCTAAAGGACTGAAAAGACCAAGCAGCAGTTCCTACAGGGACACATCTGGAGTGTGGGACAAGGTGCTTTCTAAACGGCGCCCCCAATGCAGAGAGACAGAATGGGGACTCACGGAGCACAACGCAACGGCGAACGTAGGAGCCGCCTTGACTAACGGTGATCATCCCACTACCTGAGAAGAGACTGCAGCCTAAGGGAAACACAAGTAACGCTAGAGACTGCCTTCACATCTCAACTTTCCGAAAAACTTAAAATAAAAGTATAACTTGTGGATCCAGGGATCTGGGGACTGCATCTCGAAAGCACTAACCAAACAAATGAAAGCTGTTTTTACCATAATTGAATAGACGGGTCCCACAGGTTAGAGGGGCAGGATTTGGGGTAACAATACTTTCACTTGGATGCATACGTGGATACAGAGGTTTAGGGGCCTGGGGGGGTTATGGCCCCGGGGAGGGTCGACTCTGGATGGTGATGCTGTCAGAGGAGTGCGGGTGGGGGTTGCGGTTGGGAGACCATCCAGTCAGAGGGTTCCATTGGACCAGTTTGCTGGGAGAGGGGAGGCAGTGCCTGCCATCTGTTCAGAACAGTGATTTTAATAAACGAGCTAAAGGGACCTCAGAGTGAAATTGTAAATCGAATACTCAAGTGGTGGGGTGCTCTGCTGGCTCCCCCTGCCTGTTGACTTTAGGCGGTTGATTGGTGAGGGAGGGAGACAGCGGTGGGGCTTTTGTGTCCTTTTCCTCTTATTAACACTCGCGAGGTCGGCTCTAAGTGCTGATAAGATGGTGGCGGACACCCTCTCCGGGCAACTAAGGTCTTGGGGCAGAGCGATGGCAGAACAAAAAAAAGGGCATGAAAGGGGTACTGGCTAAGACAATAAGGATGTTGAATGAATTTATTGAAACTTTTGGAGCCTGTGGGGCTTGGATTGTTCTAGGGTGGGCTCTCGGGCGCGGTTCCCCCGCTCCTAGATGGGGGGCTGTCTCCTCTTGGGGGGGGCCTCCTGATCTGAGGTGGAAGGAGCTGATTTACCCAGCTCTAACTGTAGTAATCCAGAGCAAAAGTATTGGAGGATGAGCATTAGCACAGAAGCTGCCCAGCTAGCAATCATTTGTTGCTGCTTGAACACTCAGTGCTTCTAATTCAGTGCTTTTCTGACCAATATTGTATATGGTCATAGAAATAAGCACGGAGCTGTAGTTAACATGCAAGAGCTCCTGGGGGGGGCTCCCACTGTGGAGACACTGGAGACCGTACTGTGCTTATCTTCTCCTTGATAGGATGTAGGTAAGAGAAGAGATCCAAAGTATATGTCTTCTACAGTGGTGGTCACTTAAATTTTACTGTTTTCAGGCCCAATTGGACGACATGGTTTACTATTTTACTAATACAATTGTTACCTATCTGATTTGTTTCTGGGATGTGGTGCTACTTAGAGAATTGTTTTGCAGTACAGGGATGGAGTCTGAGCCGGGAGAATTTCAAGGAGGAGTCTATGGGGGGGGGCCCCCAAGTAAGAAAGTTAAAATTTCACCCTCAAGATGGTGAGTAAGGGTACAATCTTCTGCTCCTACAATGTCAATGGTCTCATGAATCCAGTCAAGAGAAGCAAGATTCTGAGTCGGGCAAAGAAGCCCTCGACAGATTTTCTATTCTTGCAGGAGACCTATTTGTCGATGCGGGAGCATGACAAATTACTAAAAGTGGGATTCCGAGAGATGGCTGCTGCATCTTATAAAAATGGCAGATGTAGGGGCACAGCGGTGCTGGTTCCAACCAAGACTCCATTTGAGAAAATGGATTCGAGGGTGGATAAAGAGAGATGTTATGCGATGTTAAAAGGCAAATTTTGGGGCAACGTGGTAACACTAGCATCAGTGTACTTCCCCTGGGCTCAGCATTATCTGAATACCGCACATTTATGACCACGCTATTGGAATGGGGGGAGGGAATTCTGATTTGTGGGGGGGACCTGAATCTACCCCTGAACTCAGACATGGACTCCTCCTCGAAAGTGCGAGGGAAGCCACATAAAATAGATAGAAAGGTCCAGAAATTGCTCGGAGAACCGGGTCTCTTAGACATTTGGAGACACCAACACAGCCGACAGAGAGATTACACCTATTTCTCTGTGGCACACAAGATATATTCGAGACTTGACTACTTTCTGGTCCCGAAGAACGAAGTGCACAAGGTTTACGAGTCCTGGATGGGGGACTTCCTTTTATCAGAACATGCACCTATATACACAAAAATAGACTTAGGGGAGATACGCCGCAACACTTTTTGGTGTTTGAACATCTCACTTCTACGAGATAAGATTAAGGACATAATCTTAGAGACTTATAGAACCTATCTAAAGGAAAATAATGAGCAGGAAACCTCACAGGCGATCCGCTGGGATGCTGTAAAAGCGGTATTGCGTGGTAAGTTTATACAGCTGGCCTCCCAGAAAAAGAGGGAACGGGAAGCTAGAAGGATCACATTAACCAAGTATATTCAAGACCTAGAGGGACAACAAAAACAAAAATATGATAAGGGGTGTAAGAGACAGCTACTCGGGTATAAAAGAGAGTTGATGGGAATCCTGGACTATCAGGTGGAACAGCAATTACTCTTCTTACGACAGCAATACTATGAGGGGGGACCCTGCTCTATGCAGCTCTTAGCCAGTAGACTGAGGGCAAGAAAAGTGAAGGCAACAATAGCGAGGATATGGCACCCTCGTTTAGGTAAGGTGGTACAGAGGGTCCACGAGATCACAGATGCCTTTAAGACATATTACGCAAAACTATATACAGAGGAGATAGATGTGGCAGATGACAGCATAAGGAATTTTTTGGGGACACAAACTACCAGGTTTAACGAAGAAGCAGGGAGAGCTTCTAATAGGTCCAGTGAAGTTAGCGAAGATTAAGGATGAAATAAAGTGGCTTAAAGTAGGCAAATGCCCCAGTTCGGATGGCCTCCCTCAGAATTCTACAAATGTTTTGGGGACTGGATACAATCCATGCTTACACGGGTATATGAAGAGGTGTTGAGGGGAGAGGCCCCGACCCCTCCTTCATAGGCCAGGGCGGTGATCTCAGTGATACCCAAGCCAGGAAAGGACCCTGTTAAATGCCCTTCTTACCGTCTAATATCATTACTGAATACAGACTATAAGATACTGGCCTCTATTATGGCAAGACGTATACAAAAATACTTCCCCTCCCTAATACACATAGACTAAACAGGCTTCATACCAGGTAGACAAGCCCAAGACAACTTACGTAGAACAACCCACATAATTGATCAGATTAATCTGCGAAAGCTCCCATCATTGATAGTGAGCCTAGATACTGAAAAGGCCTTTGACAGGGTGTCTTGGCCCTTTTTGAGGAAGGTCCTTTCCCAGTTTGGGTTCCCGAAGCAACTAATAACAACCATATTCAAATTATATGAATCACCACAAGCGCATATTAGAGCAAATGGCCACATATCAGAGGCCTTTGGTCTAGGACGGGGTACACGACAGGAGAGCTCTTTGTCCTCATTATTGTTTGCCCTTTTCATTGAACCCCTTGCTCAAAGTATTAGTCAGAACCCAGAAATAAAGGGGATCAATATAGGGGGGCAGCCCCACAAGTTGGCCCTATATGCCGACGATGTACTTTTATACCTGACAGAGCCAGAGACGTCTCTGCCCTCAGTGCTCCGCCAGTTAGACGACTTTTCCAGACTAGCTGGATATAAGTTAAACAACACAAAAACAAAAATACTGAGTTTTTACTATACCCCAACCAGGGAAATCAAAACAAAACACCCGATGCTATGGGACCAGACAGGGATTAAAAACTTGGGGGGTGAAGTTGGGAAAGGGCAATGCACATCTAAGGGAATTAAATTGCCCACCTATAATAGGACAACTTAAGAATGATTTTCAAACATGGCCATTATTACCATTATCACTTTGTGCCAGAGTGCAAGTCCTCAAGATGAACGCACTGCCATGCCTCCTCTATCTGTTCCAGTGTGTCCCGTGTGTTCTGGCTCATACGGACTTGGAAAACTGACAGAGTATGTTCTTCTCCTTCTTGTGGAGGGGTAAGAAACCTAGAATAAGACAATCTCTCATATATCTCCCGAAGGCAGAGGGAGGCCTTGCTTTCCCCTGTTTGCAGGGTTACTGGGTGGTGGCTCAGATGAGGGTTGCATTGCTCTGGGGTAACCAGGGATATGATGCGCACTGGAAGAGACTGGATCTTTGGAGGCAGGGCAGCCCCCCTCTGCAGGCTGCGCTATTTCGGCCACAGGGCCCAGATGAAATAAAGGGCTTCTCTGGCACAAAAGCTGTTGTAGAGGGCTGGAAGAGGGGTATATGTAGAGGTACTACCCTGCAGGCAACTCTGGAGATATAGATGGTGGGCCTTTGACCACCAGTTTGCACCAGCCACACTTGATAGATGGTACCATATACAAGCCAAGAGAGGCCTTTTTGCACCTTACCAAATAATGATAGGTAATACAGTGCTGTCTTTTGAAGCAATGCAGGAGAAATATGGCTTACAGCAGACAGAAAGAATTAGATACTACCAACTGAGAGACTACCTGAATATACAGATTAATAAATCAATGCTAGAGGATCCTGACCTAGTTGAGAATAGCTCGTTCCCTAGGATCTGGGGCCCTCAAGGAGCAGAACATGCCATTTCATTATTATATAACAGATACATGGCAGATATGGAAAAACTCATCCCAATATATGAAGAACAGATGGAAACAGGATCTGGTGACTCCCATCACGGACAAGCACTGGTCCTTGATGTGGAGAAGCACATGGTCAACAACTGATTCATTGAAATGGAGGGACTTCTGTTAGAAACTGAGGACCTGGTACTTCTTGGTGCGGGCTCAGGCAGCTCACTTCACAGTGGGGGGCCACACCAAAATGTTGGAGGGACTGCGGAGATAGCCATGCCACATAGGCCCACATCTTTTGGTCTTGTCCAGTTAATTCCTCAATTTGGAGAGAGGTGATCCACCACTTGAAGCAAGTATTCTTATTTCAGTCCCGATTGGGACTGGAACACTTATTACTGGGGAACTAAAGGATAAAGATGCCAAGTACTTATGGGTAATCTTGATGGCAGCAGCGTTAAAAGCTATTACTAGGAGTTGTCTTCAGCCATGACCCTTGGGGATAGAGGAGTGGAGGGAGGTGGTTGAATCCATACATAGGATGGAAAAGTTAACAATTAACCTTAGCCAGAAAGTGCAAACATACAAACAAAGATGGACTAGGTGGATACTTTATGATAGCTGGTAGGAATTTAAGCAATAACCTAATTATAGAAGATAGTGAGCCTTTCTTTCAGAGCCAGATGACTACTTTTTCAGACCTCAGGTTTATGACTCAATGAAAACAAAAATAGTGTTTTAAGTACTGCTCTATACGAACACATCCAGGACAGTTATGTTTTTCACTAAAAACAAAAAGAGGTTAATTATATTTACAGCTGTAATTTTTATGTACTCTTGTTTTCTTTCTTCCTTTCCTTTTTTACTCCCTATTCATTGTTTTCTCTCCTTTCTATGAAAAAGGGGACGAAGAGGAATTAGTGAGTATATGAATGAATAATAAGCTGAACTTGAAATTATCCTCAATGTATACTAAAGTTAAATTGTACTAACACTGCTTAATGAAGTGTCTGTATCTGGAACTTACCTACAGTATAATAAAACAAGTATAAAAACAAAAAAAAAAGCAATGGGACCAGACAGTATCCACTCAAGAATACTGAAGAAACTCGCAGAGGAACTTGCCTCCCCATTAGCAGTCCTCTTCAATAAGCCCCTGGAGAGTGGCAAAGTCCCAGATGACTGGAAAAAAGCCACAGTGGCACCCCTGCACAGAAGTGGGAGCAGGGAAGACACTGGTAACTACCATCCAGTCAGCCTCACCTTAGTGGTGGGGAAAATAATGGAAACCTTACTGAAGGAAAGAACAGTGCAATATATGGAAGTAAATGGAAAACTGGACCCAAAGTAGCATGGCTTCTCAGCAGGGAGGTCATGCCAGACAAACATGATTGATTTCTTTGATTGAGTGGCCAGAACGGTAGACCAGGGTGGAGCAGCACACCTAGTGTATCCAGACTTCAGTAAGGCGTTTGTCTCTGTTCCACATAGGAGACTAATAAACAAGTTGGAGCACACTGTAGTGGGGCATATAATAGTCAGCTGGGTTAGGAACTGGCTCCAGGGGAGAACCCAGAGGGTCATGGTAAACTGCACTGTCAGAGCAAGGTGGGGTAACCAGCAGAGTCCCCCAGGGATCAGTACTGGGGCCAATTCTATTTAACATATTCATCAGTGACATCGCTGATGGACTGGAGGGAAAGGTATGCCTGTTCACAGATGACACCAAGCTCTGCAACAGAGTAGGCACATAAGAGGGGGCCACAGGAATGGACTCTGATCTAAAAAAGCTGGAAGAATGGTCAAAACAATGGCAGTTGAAATTCAGTGCCAAGAAGTGTAAAGTTATGCACCTGGGGAGAAAGAACCCAGGCAGGAAATATACCCTAGGAGGGGAAAAACTGACAGAAACTAAGGTTGAGGGGGATCTAGGAATAATCTTATCTGATGATTCAAAGACAACCAGGCAATGTGAAAAGGTGGCACAGAAAGCTAACAGCATCCTTGGATGCATACGTAGGGGTATCACAAGTAGAAAAAGCAAGGTGATAATCCCACTCTACAGGTCCTTGGTGAGGCTGCACCTAGAGTATTGTGTCCAGTTCAGGAGACCAAACCTGAAGACAGACAGAGATCATCTGGAGACCATTCAGAGGAGAGCTACAAAGATGATTCATGGGCTTCATCAAGAACCCTACGAGTCAACACTCAGCCATCACAGAATGTACTCACTGGAAAGGAGGAGAGACCGGGAGGGATATGATTGAGACATTCAAACACCTCAAAGGAATTAACTCAGTACAAACTCAGGACCTTTTCAGAGAAAGCTCGTCTACAAAAATGGGGGGGTGGGGCACAACATGCTCCTACAGGGAGGCAGATTCAAAACCAACATCAGGAAGTTTTTCTTCACTGAAAGGGTGGTGGCGCCTTGGAACAGTCTGCCCCCTGAAGTCGTAGCAGCAAAGACAGTGAGAGAGTTCAAGCTAGCATGGGATAGGCACTGTGGAAACTTAGGAAGGAAAAAAGACTGGGGGGGAGGTTAGCCCACACAAGCAGACTAGATGGATCATACAATCCCCTTCTGCCACCATTTTCCTACATTCTTACGTTTGTATAGCCATTTGGAAGCACTTAATTAAACAGAAGTACTTTACCTTCATTGTACACTATGGGTCCATCAGGAAGATGTGCTTGTTAACATGGACTGGGTGCAGTGATTTTTGTCCCACTGTCTTTTTTCTCTCCATGACTAGTGATGGAGTTTGGTATCCAGATAGCAGAATTAGCTCAGTGCCTCCCCCAAGAGACAGATTTAGGTAGGCCTTGTGACAGGTCAGTACAACCCCTTTGGATGCTTTTCCTGCCCATCTCCCCACTATGGTCATCCTGCCTGCAGCTCCCAAATGCAAATAGCTTTCCCAAAAAGCATGCACTTTTGGAGATGAGAGTGAGATATGGCTTCAAACAAAACTCAGTTTTGTTTCGGGGCACAGCCTTAAAAGGGAAAAGGGGTTAGTGCAAGAAGCAAGAGTCACCTAGCCAGTATTTTGGTGCTAGGCCTGTGGTGCATTTTAAATCAAAGATGAGCAACTGCTCAATATAAACCCCACAACCCAAAGGCTATGCAATTGCAAAATGGCTATGCACCTCAAACATGAGGCAATTATGCAGTTCCTGGCCCGAAGGAAAATTGCAACGGAAACAGTTCCTAAATTACATATTCACTCCCTAGAAGCAGACAAGCCCATATCTTATTCATAGTTTCCAACTGGGTGAATCCTCCCTTGCTCAACAGAGCCTCAGGATTTCCACTCTCCATAGTCTTCCTTGATCAGCTGGGATGACTTTCTGCTCTTTAATTAACTCGTTCTCAGGCACTGGCTTTGCTGGCTCCATCTGGAGATTTGACTGGCTTTTTCCCCTCTGTCTTTCATACTAAGGTTGTTTGAGCAAGGGGGCAGAGAAACCCATGAGTGGTCCTATACTAATCAAGTGTTATAGCATGAAAGATTGTATCCTGAGGCTGCCACAATGACATTTAAATCTGCTTTTTGACTCGCTAATAACTACTTCAAGGGGCAATTTATTCCATGGATTAATAGTTCTTAGGGTACAATAGTATTTTCTATTTAAATGATTTGCCTGACAATTGCAATGGGTGACCTCTAATATTATGGGTGCTGCATTTAAATTTGAGGCAGAGTTCCAAGATTAAGTTCCAGATTTCGTAGCCTAGAAAGGGCTAGCCGAGTGCCAGGTGGGCACGGCCGATGGGACCTGGTTCCCCCACGCCTCCTACAACGCTTCTTGCCGCCTCCCGACCCCTAAAGCCAGGTAAGGATATTCCTCTGACTGGGGGAAGCAGTGATCAGCTGCGATTGGCTTACAGAGCATTGTGCTAGCTCTGATTGGCCTCCGGTCTCAGACCCTGCTTCCTGATTGGTCTGGGCGATTCTTGGGCTTGCTGGGCTCGAAGCCCATAGACTTGCACTGCTCAGTGCCGAAATTTTGTGCCCGGATATTTGCTGCTTGATTTCTATTTTAATTCTAATCCTTGCTGTTCCACTGTTAGTTTCCAGTTTGCCTAGAGCTGCAAAACTGTTTTTATTTGTAATCCGTGTTCAAACCGTGACATTTTGCTTTTGTCTGCCTGTAAAGTCTACTTGCCCTGATTTCCAATATTGCGCTACTTTAATCTGTAAATAAGCCGTGAACTACTATTTTAAATCTGCTTGTGAAGTCTATTGCGTAACAGTATCTATTAGGCTGTTAGACAAATTATCTGCTTACTATACTGTTACTGCCTAAATTGATTATTCTTGCCTTGTAGCCCTGCCGTAGGTCTGAAAGTAGCTAGACGTAGTATACTTTAGTGCCATAGATTTGAAATTAGCTTGCATAAATGTTTTTACTGCTGAGCAACATGGTTGTGGCTACCTGACTCCTGTTTCTGCAACTTTGCTGTCTCTCCCCCCCCGACTTGCAAATGGCAGCTGCTCATAATCTTCCTTGTTTCTGTGCACCTTAAACTGTACCTCTGCCTCTCCTCTTGTACCTCTCTCTGTTTTCCCTTCTGTTCTACGGTTACTCAGGCAGGTTGATCCCTGTTTAGACGTGTCCATACCCTACTTATTGGAGTTATCCCTCTGTGGAGTGTCTCTCACCTTGAACTCCGGTTCCTTTCTACTGCTGCTAGCCAGACCCTCCCTCTCTATTCTTCCTTTACTGTACTCGATCCTGCCCTCCTTTGCAGCCCCACTCCTCGCCTCCCCCCCATTACTCTACCTCTGCTAAATAAATAAAAGAAAAAAAAAACACATTTATAAATATATAAATTAAACCTATTGTTGGCTCTCCTTCCTTCCCACTTCCTAACTGCTGTCTCCTCAGACTGGCACCAGGTATCCTTTCAGACCTGATCGTTTACTGGCTAACACCTTCCGCCCTTTGGTAGTTTCCTTTGTCCTCCCCAACCCTATCCCGAATCTTAACCCCCCCCCTCGCTGCTTATACGTCCAATCTACGTTTCCCCCCTCCCCCTTTTTTCCGGCCATTGCGTCATTGTCATGTCGCATGTGTAATTTATAAAGCTACTCACCGCTCTCCTCTCTCTCTCCTCCTTCCAGATTTCGTAGCCTAGAGAGGGCTAGCCGAGTGCCAGGTGGGCACGGCCGATGGGACCTGGTTCCCCCACGCCTCCTACGACGCTTCTTGCCGCCTCCTGACCCCTAAAGCCGGGTAAGGATATTCCTCTGACTGGGGAAGCAGTGATCAGCTGCGATTGGCTTACAGAGCATTGTGCTAGCTCTGATTGGCCTCCGGTCTCAGACCCTGCTTCCTGATTGGTCTGGGCGATTCTGGGCTTGCTGGGCTCGGAGCCCATAGACTTGCACTGCTCAGTGCCGAAATTTTACGCCCGCCCCCCTCCTTTATTAAATAGTCTTCCTGTCGCCGCCCCTTGCCTCAACTACCCTCCCCCTCTCCTTACATCCTATCCTGTCTGACTTGCTAAACCACTCCCACCTCCTCCGCACTCTCATTCTCATAGCTAGTTTCACTGAGTGATGTGGACTCACACCTAGTGTACCCTCAGCCCCTGGCTTCTTTCTCCCATTTCCTTCCTGCCCTGTTACAACCAATATCCCTCACACCCTTTACCTCTCTCACCTAGCTATCATGCCTTCTTGTAATTATATTCTTCTGCCCCTTCTTGCCCTCTCCTTGCTTCCTACGCTGTGCCATCTTCCAATTTCTTCCTATCCCTCCCCACACTGTACTCTGGTCCTCATGGCCAGCTACCCTTCATCTAGTATGATTGCAATCTCCCCTAAATAGTGCCATCTGGCAATGGATTGCATAATAATGAATAAATTCGGTGATGGCCTGGGGGCGACTTGGCATCTATTTCTGACCAATGCCTTTCACTGGGTTCCTAGACGCCTGCACTGGTCCTACTCACATAATCAGCGGAGACGTACTACTATCTACTATGAGCTGCTGCATTTGACTCTCAAACTTCTGCTCCTCCTTCTCCTAATGTCAGGCTGTGTACATCCTAATCCTGGCCCTATCTCCTATAACACAAAAAAGCCAGCCAACATGGCGGGGGGGCTCACTATTATCCCTCTGAACATTTGCAGTCTCCTACCTAAACTGGCCTCACTTCAAACCTTTACCAGCCAACATAACCCTGACATCCTGGCCATTGTTGAAACTTGGCTGACACCTAACACCCCTGACCATGCCATATCGCTACAAGGCTACAAACTATTCAGGCTGGACAGGACCTCAAAAAGGGGTGGTGGTTGTGCTATATACATAAAGGATTATCTCACATGCCTCCCTGTCCCGGTTTCCACCACTGAAACTACTGTTCAACTCCTCCCAATCAAGTTACTTCTTGTGCCTACAACAAATTCCTCACAGTTACTGCTATTTATATCTACCAAAAGATCCAAGGGCCGGTCTCCTGACTGTACTTGAATTTGTCCGATCTCAACCTACTGAGGCAGAGCTCCTACTCCTTGGTGACTTCAATATTAACTGGCTATCACCTGACTCAGGGTCGACTAAGGATGCTATCCTTGCGGCAAATCTTACACAGCTGGTCAATTCACCCACTAGGAAAAACTATAAATCTGGAAACAGCACCCTAATTGACTGGATCCTCACAAATCACCCTACTCGAATAAATAATGTTGCCGTGCTCCCGGACTCTCTCAGCGATCACTCTCCCATAAAATGTACTTGGTCAAATAAGTTCAGAAAATCTCCTCCTATAACCATCTCTAGTAGAGTACTACCTTTCGGCAACCTTACTCAACTCAAGGAAAATCTTAGGCAGAAGGATTGGTCTCCTATGTACAACACTCAAGATGTTGACGTAGCCTTTAATCACTTTATCAACATTTTCAATGCTGCCTGTGACTCCTATGCACCTGTAAAAACGAAGTGAAAGCGCCTCGAATCCCTGGCTCACTGCCATGCTACTGTCACTTCTCAAAGGAAGGACCACCTCTGGCTATCGCAGAGCCACTGGCTCACTGGCTGACATCTTAAAGTACAAACAGGCTCGTAATCACTGCACCAAAGAGACCCGACGGATGAAAAGTTCTTACTTCAAGAATGCCCTCTCCAACTCCTGGGGGGAAGGCAAATCCTTCTGGGTCAACTTAAGAAATATCACAGGAAAGCAGGCTAAGTCCTCTCCTATTATACTTACTGTGGATGGTACTACCACCCTTGACCTGCTGGTCATCGCAAATACCCTTAATGAGACATTCACTGACCTCAGTGATGTCCTCTCATCTGACTACTTCTCTAACACGGACACTCCTATCCCCATATCCCCTTCTGCCTCTCCAAACATCCCGCCCTTCCATCTTAAAATAGTCCATAAATACATAAAGAAGGCAATCTCCAAATCTCGGACAAGCAGTGACTCTATCGACCTTAAAATACTGTCCCTTACTATGGATGAAGTTCTACTCCCCCTCACCAGATTATTCAATGTCTCCCTCTGCTCCAGTAAGTTCCCCAGTTTATGGAAAGCTGCAATTGTCACTCCTGTGCACAAAAATGGGACAAGTCCCTGCCTGGCAACTATAGACCTATTTCAATACTACCTCCCCTCTCAAAGGCTCTTGAACGTATTGTGGCAGACCAGCTTACGGACTACCTGCAGAAATATAACATCCTCTGTGCCCAGCAACATGGATTCAGACTCGGACATAGCACATCGACAGCCCTCCTTGAATTCTCAGGTCCTATCCACAAGGCCTTGGACAAGGGACTCCTAACTGGAGCTGTGTACATTGATCTATAGAAGGCTTTTGACACGGTACATCATGGCCTACTCATCAGTCAGCTGCAATCTCTTGGGCTCTCCCTGGGCCCAGGGGTCTGGATTAAAAATTACCTCACCCGCCGCTCCCAAGTTGTAAAAATAGCAGGTGTACTCTCAGAACCTAAGCCTGTCCTCTTGGGAGTTCCACAGGGATCCATCTTAGGCCCTCTCCTCTTCAGCCTTTTCCTAAACTCCCTCCCTAAATCCTGCTCCGAGCAAATTATTCTCTACGCTGATGATGCTGTGATTCTATCCTCTCATAAAGATCCTATCCCCTTATGCCTTAGCCTCCAGCATGCATTTGCTAGTGTTGAAAAGTGGTTTGTGGCACATAAGCTAGTCCTAAACCATAAAAACAAATCCATGCTTTTCTCAAGTCCACAAAACAAGAAAAGGCAAAACACCACTCACCATCAACACATCCATGGGATCCACTCTTGAACAGGTGGCTACCTTCAAATATCTTGGAATCACCTTTGATCAGGGCTCTCACCTTTGCAACCCATATCGATAGCACAGCCAAAACTATCAATCAGCTGCTCGGATATTGTACCGAACAGACAGCTTCTCACCTTACCAGCACTGAAGCTAGCTATTCAATCCTCAATCATCTCAATTGTTGACTATGGCCTAATTGTCTATGGGTCTGCCTCTACAAGTAAGCAAGCGTTACAACCTCCCTTAACAAGGCCTGTCAGTTGCTCACTGGCGCTCATCCAACATACTCACACCCTGCGGCGCTGTATGCTGAAACTGGATGGCTTCAACTCTCAAACCGCCTAAAGTACCTTACCTGCCTTATGGCCAAAAAATCCATCTTGGGCCTCACTCCACCCTGCATTCAAGACCTGATATGCCAGAACACAAGTGTTCGACCCACCAGAAGATCAGAAAATCAGCCCCTTCAGGTCCCCTGTTGCCGGACTTCCCAGGCCCAGAGATCATTTGCCTATCGTGCCCCTTCCTGGCTAAATGCACTTAGCACCTCTATTACCTCCTCTACCTCTTTAGGTGCATTTAAATCTAGCCTATTCTCTCACCTTACCACCTCTAACTCCTGTGACTGCTTAGACTAATTCCTCTCTAGTTAAGTTATTGCTCTCTTGCCCTCATTACCTGACAATGGCCAGGTAGATGATTCCTTTCCACTATCTGTGGCTGGCTCCTCCCTCCTTTCTAGTATATGCCCTATTCTTCACATTATCTTCCTGCTCCCCCCCCATTTGATTGCTTATTGATTTAATGTGCTTCGCCTAGTAATTACTTGTCCTTGCACTAATGTTTTCTTCTTTTTTTTTTATATTTGTTCAGCCTATGTGTATAGTATTCCACAATGTACTTTACTTGTGTCATTCATTGTAACCTTATTGCTTGTACCTAATTTGACGCTGAACCTTTGTAAAAGAGCCTTGGCTCAAAGGTATTAATTCCTAGTACTTAATAATAAGTAGGGGTCTTGAATGAGGTCGTAGAAAATAAAAGTAAATCCCCTGTTACGCGTCTTGTTGTTAGAGACATGAGATTCAGAGATTGTAGTCTAGTATCATAGGTTTTAATTTTTAACATCTGGATGTTTTTGGTAAACTTCCTTTGCACCTTTTCTAGTTTATCACAATCAGTTTTTCTGAATGGACACCAGAGCTGAGACACATATTCCAGATGGGGCCTAGCATATGCTCTAAACAGGGGCGTCATAACTTGTGAATGTCTGGAATTAATATTTATGCAACAGGTGTCAGGATAAAAACTGACACATAACTTCAGTTATCTGAGTCACTGTGTGGATAAATGGGGGGGTGAAGTGATCACTATGTGGATAACTTCCAGTTATCCACATAGTGATTATCATCCATTTATCCACACAGTGACTACATCACTAACCACCACCACCTGTGCTGCTTGCTCAGCAGTACTGCCTCCCAGTTTCACTTTCACCTTCTCACAGTGCTCTTTACAAGCAAAGCTATCACAGTCCCAAAGACTCACAAAATGAACACCTTAACCAAATCCCCCCCCCCCAAAAAAAAACAGAACCACATTTTAAATGAAAACACCGCTAACAAAAAAAAAAAAACAATGTTTTCCTCTTATCACAATCAGTTTTTCTGAATGGACACCAGAGATGAGACGCATATTCCAGATGAGGCCTAGCATATGCTCTAAACAGGGGCATCATAACTTGTGAATGTCTGGAATTAATATTTCTCTTGATAGACTATATGATCCGGTTAGTTTTTTTTTTTTTTTTACACTTGTTTATTGAAAGATGCAACTTGCACCAAACACATTGTATTTCAATAAAGATACATCCATTTGACATACATTATTATCCATACTTGAACATTGTTTGTTTCATTACACAATCATGTAATTTGCTCAGATTGTAAGTAAACATGTTGTATTTTAAGATTATTTGTATGTTTTAAGCATTTAAGTGCTATACCAGTGCTATACCAGGTGTCAGCATAGCTCAGTTGGTAGCACATCCGCCTCTGGACCAGAAGGTCGTGGGTTCTCGTCCCACACCGGGATTGGACTTGCATCTAAAAATTGCTGGCATCCGAGTGCAGTATTGGGGGGTGCTGTACTGCTGGGGTGTGCTGTCCTTCGGATGAGACGTTAAAACCGAGGTCACTTCTGCCCATCCTGGTGTTGTCCTGGTGGAAGTAAAAGAACCCAGAGCACTCTTTGCAAAGAGTAGGGAACATTCCCGGTCTCCTGGCCAACATTCCCCTTCCCATTAACCGGTTCATGCAATTATCCAGGCTGTGTGTGGGTGATGATGTGCGATATGGCCGCCACCACACATTCAGTCACTTCACTACCAGTCTAGCATTGCTTGTCAAGCGCTTTGGGATACTGTGTATGAAAAGCGCTATATAGATTATTATTTCTTCTTCTTCTTCTTCTTCCATATCAAGTTAATCCTATATAAAGAAATGGAAAAGGAGAACAAAGACTCCTTATTACTACATTATAAGTTACAAGTAAAAAAATAAACTGGGACAGTAAGAAATTATTACCAAACCGTTGCTGTCAAGCAATTTAGTTTAAAAATTATTTATATAATTTGCCAAAGCCCATTTCCGGAGATAATGAAAAGAGGAGGGAGGGGGAAGAGGAAGAGCAGCACCAACAAGTTCCATCAATTTCTTTTTGTTTTTATTTTTGGAAAAATCCTCCATTTAATATTTAGGTTATATGAATATCCTGTTGTACTTTACTTTGATATAGGTCCCTTCTGTTCCATCTGTTGTTAAACTTTTCATTTTGATAGTTTATGGAATGGGTTATCCTTTCCATCTGCTGAATTTGGGTCACTATTGTTAGCCACTCTTGTAGCGCTGGAGGCTTTTGTTGTAGCCAGTTTTATGTTATTGCTTTCATAGCAGCCATTGTTAAGATGGCCCACAGATAGTGTGCCTCTTTAACCCCTACCCCCTCCGGATAGAGGCCCAGGATACAATGCTCTGGGGCTATGTCAGTTGAGGGTGTGAATAGTTTGTGTAGGTGTCTACGTATTTGTATCCAAAAATTCTGAACCTCGCTACAGAACCAAAAAATATGTGACAGATCAGCAGAGGTGTTGCCACAATTCCTCCAGCATCTCCCTCGAAATAATAAACCTACTCTGTCTAACTTCATAGGGGTATAAAAATACCTAATTCTGAGCTTCCAGTTAAACTCTTGCCAACTCGGGGAAGAGGTTGTTTTCCATGTATTTCTGAGTATCTTTACCCAGGTTTGGGAGTTTAGAGTAGTTTTCAATTCCATTGCCCATTTTTGCTGAATCTTTTGAATATTATTGCCCCTGTCTGCCACCAAGTTATTATATAGTATAGTTATTGCTCCCTTGCCATGTGTACTACCCCATATGGCTTCAAAAGCTTGAGGGAAGGGTCTCTCATCCTGCTAAGTTGCCACCTGTCTCTGTTTGGCAGTTATGAAATCCCTTATTTGGTAATAATATATGCAATCTGCATTATTCCAATTATTTCTGGTCTTAAGAAGTTCAAATGGTATTATATCGTGACCTCTAAGTACTTGCCAAGGTGCATATAGGCCTTTTTCCATTTGATGGGTATACCATTTATAGTAGGTGGCTGGTTTGAATTCTGTATTAAAGCACCAATTTCTGTACCTCCACCTATTTTTAGCTGTATATCCCCACTAGTCCCTAGTTGCCACCCTTGTAATGTTGTTTTTAAAGTGTATCCCTGGTATGCTTGACAATCTATTTGTGTTGACGGATTAAATATGGTCATTGAGAGAGGGATATCCGTAGAAATACTTAATTCCATTTGTCGCCAATGGGCTGAATAGGTCGGGTGGGACCATAATAAGGCCATCTTCATTTGGGCGGCCAGCCAATAATCTTGTAAGTTGGGACATGCCCTAATCCCCTTGCTTCAGTAGAAATAGGGTCTGCATGGAGATTCTTGGACGTGTGTATGCCCATAGGAATGCCATAATTTTCCTCTGCCACTGCATTATTTCTCTTAGTGGTATTGGGCATGGAATTGCTTGAAATAAATATAATAATCTTGGTAAAATATTTGTTTTAAAGGTTTGTAACCTTGAGTAAAAAGGGAGCGGCAGAAGCGACCACCTATGTAAGTCAGACCATATATTTTTAAGATGGGGGGGTAATTGTCCTTATATAGATATGCGGGTGACTTTCCTAATCTCACTCCTAGGTGCTTGATGCTGGGACAATCCCATCTCATAGGGAATCTGGCTTTAAATTCCCGGGGAATATGGGTATTCAATGTCAAGATCTCTGTTTTTGACCAATTTAATTTGTAGCCGGATATCTTTGAAAAGGACTCCAGCTGTTGAAATACCTTGGGAATAGATTTCTCAGGGTCTAATAGATATAATAGGACATTGTCAGCGTACAACACAATTTTATGTGGCATATCGTCCCACATTATACCGTGGATATCTGGATTTAAATGTATGCTTTGTGCCAAAGGCGCAAAAAGTATAGGGGATAGGGGACATCCCTGTCGTGTGCCCCTAAAAAGTCTACATGGTTGGGACATGTATCCATTGGCCTGCACATAAGCTAACAGGTTCTTATATATTTTGGATATAAGTTGGCAAAAAAGTGTAGGAAAACCAAAGCTGACCAGGGAGCCCTGAAGAAAGTCCCATGAGACCTGATCAAATGCTTTTTCAGCATCCAGGCTCGTAATACAAGCTGGGAGAGCCTTGGTTTGTATTCTATCAATTATATCGATAGTCCATCTGATATTATCTACAGTTTGTCTACCTGGAATAAAACCAGCCTGGTCCATATGTATAAGGCCGGGTAAAATTTTTTGGACCCTTCTGGCCAATATAGCTGTCATTATCTTATAGTCCGTGTTTAAGATAGAGATGGGGTGATACGAAGCACAATTGGTGGTGTCCCTGGCCGGCTTTGGTATAACGGACACTATCGCCTGTGACCAAGATGGGGGCACTATGCCATCCTCTGTTCTTACATAATTATATGTTTCACAGAGCAGGGGAACAACAGCTTTTCTAAACTGTTTGAAAAATTCCAAAGGCAGTCCGTTTGAACCTGGACACTTTCCTGCCTTTAAACTCTGGATTTCCAGGGCAATTTCTTGTTCAGTAAAGGGTCTACTTAGAGCTTCTCCCTGTGCCTCAGTGAGGTTCGAGAGTCCCAGGGGGACTAGATATTTCCTGGTTTCTTGTGCCGAGGGGGAGGCTCCTTTGGCGTATAGACTTTGGTAGTTTGTCCTGAAGGACTCCGCTATATCTTCAATTTTATATTGAAGTATATGTTTGGTGGGGTCCCTAATTTTAGCAATAGTGGCTTTACTTCGATGTTGGCATAGCCTACTAGTTAAAAGCTTCAAGGCTCTCGACCCTCCTTCATAAAATCTTTGTTTTGTGTAAATTAGTCTCTGCTCCACTTGATAGTCCAAAATCTTTATAAATTCTGCTTTCAGGACTTTGAGTTGCTGTCCCCTTTCTTTATCTAATTTTGGTTGTTGCTGTTTTTCTAATTCAGCTATCTGATATTGCAAATCTTTTTGCCTTTTGTCCGTTTGCCTTTTTGCTTTAGCCGAAATCTCTATAAATTTCCCTCGGATGAGGGCTTTAATTGTATCCCATAAAATTCCCGGGGAAACTTCAGGGTGCTGATTATCCTGCAGTGCTTGCTTTATGGTCTGGGTTATAGTTTCTTGGTTCTCCTTAGTTTGGAGTAGAGACAGATTCAAATGCCAAAATGTTGAACGTTGGGGGGGGGGGCATATTGTTAACTGTAAGTATATTGGGGCATGATCCAATAACAAACATGACCCTATTTCCACCGAATCACAAATTCCCATAGTTTCTTTTGGCATTAGGAAATAGTCTAGCCTTGAATAAATTTGGTGGGAATGAGAGAAATATGTGTATTGTTTAGTATTCTTATGATGTGCTCACCAGACATCAGTTAGGCCAATTTCTGTTATCAACTTATTTACCCTCTTAGCCACTCCCCTCTCCCCCTTTGTGGGGGTGCCCTGAGGAGTCCAGAATGGAATTTAGCCTTAAGTTCAAATCCCCTCCCAAAACTACATAGCCCTCAGCCCAGTGCATCACCTTAAGGAGTAAGTCCCTATAAAAGAGGAACTCTGTCCCTGGTGGTGCATCTAATGATATAAGTGTGAGCATGGACCCATTATAAAGGCCTTTAACTGCTGAATATCTGCCTTGCTTGTCTATCATGGTATCTTTGAGATCAAAGAGAGTGGAGTGCGGAATTAAGATAGCCATTCCCCGTCTGTGCCCCTTACCATATTGTGATGCCACTACTTTCTTAAAACCAAATTTCAAGAGTTTTTCGTGCTCTGTTTTGCTCATATGGGTTTCTTGCAATAGCGTAAAAGCTGCCCTGGTTTTCTTTAGAAATGACACTGTTCTGGCTCTCTTAATAGGATGGGCTAAACCATTCACATTATAAGATATAATTTTCACATTAGACCCACTCATTGTAATTCAGTAAAGATCCTCTATGAACATATACCCCCTTGATATCCTTGTTGTTCTATTTGTATCCATGGAAAATATTAAATAAACTATGTAACATGACAGTAAATTTCTCTCCCTGTAACAAACAAGTTAAACTGACAAATTCTCGAACAAAATACAACTTTACACTACTTTCTAACATTTAATGGCTTCCAATACAGGAGATTCACATAAATTCCCAGCGAATCTCTAAAGCCAGGTCCTGCCCCCGCGAAGGGGATGTGAGTCTGGCTAGGGGGGATGAAGAAAAAAATCTCCTTGCCACTAAAAATAGGGGCTCCCCCTTAGAGCCTACTAAAAGCTTATTTGGGCTCTTGTCACTGAAGGACTCAGTGCAGTGTGTGACGTCGATGGTCCTCTCCGAATGCCAGCACAGGACACTGTCTAACTCAGAGGATAGGTAATCACAGCAACAACATCCATCCTCCCCTTCCCTATAGCTTACACATTGAAGATAGCACCCATGCCCTAATCTCTTGTGATACAGTTGCTCCCTGTGTATGCTCAAGTTTCAGTATTATTCCTCTACATATCATTATTTGTTTTTAAAGTTTATGATAGACTGAAACAACTAGCATCATGCCATCAATATCTCATCCGGCTACAGTTCACCAATCCAGTACAGTTACATGGCAAAATCAAGACCGCGCATTAAGTACTGCGTTACCAGTTTGTTGGAAGTAAATGGAGGTACAACGTGCGATGCTATAGAGAGAATCACCACAGGTCTTTCCTTTTTGTTTATCTACTTATCTTTTTTCAATCCCGCGTGTCTTCTATTTGGGTTCCCTTTCTGGTCTGCATTTCTAACAGCGCTGCTCGAATCACTGCAAGGGGATTCAGCGATGACATCAGAAGGCCACGCCCCCGCTTTCTCTTAGAAGTCATCATCAGCCAATCGTTGAGTGCACGCTTGTCCTGCTGGGAGTTGGAGTTCTGGGATGTTTGCTGTGAGGCCTCCATGAGGTCTTTAGAAACCAAGGCCTTACCAGCCTCTTCAGATGTCTCGTAGATCTACGCACCTTCTGACCACCATATTCTAAGCTGGGCTGGGTAAGGAGTGTTAAACTTGACATTCTTGGCTTGAAGAATCCTCAGGAGGGGAACATATTGAAGCCTTTGTTTCTGAATCTCAGGAGGGTAATCATGGTCGAAATACAGTCTATGTGTGAGATACTTTACTTCTTTTTGTTGCCATGCAGTGTTTAATATTTCTTCTTTAACTCTGTAACTGTTAAACTTGAGGATGATCGATCAAGGTGTTGAATCTGGGGGAGGCTTCGCTTGTAGGGCCCGATGCACCCACTCTGTTCTGAGCTGAAATCCTGCAGGCAAATTCAGTTCATCTTTTATTAGGTCAGCCATGAATTCTACCATCCGACCAGTCTCCGACCCCTCAGGGAGCCCATGTATTCGGATATTCTCCCACCGAGACCTGCCTTCCAGATCCACACATTTCGTTTGCAGCTGCTCTGTATACTGTAGGAGCGCCTGGAGGGCAAGATTCATTTTAGCTGTGGTGTCTTCCGTGTCTCTAATTTGGCTCTCCGCTTCCTCCACTCTCTTCTCCAGGCCTTGCAGATGCTGGCTTAGGTTTTTAAACTCCATTTTGTTTTCTGCCCGCATTGCTTTAATCTCATTAAACAGCCTGTCAAATCTCGATCAGGTTAATTGTTCCTGCTCCTTATCGGTATCTGGCAAACTGGCCGGAGATGGGCTACGGCTCGCCTCTCGAAAGGTGGTTTTTAATCCTCCTGCATCTGGTTTCCATGAGGCTGTTTTAGGCTTTGTGCGGTTCCAATTGTCTTTGGGGGGCTTTAGCATTGCCATTTCTGTATTTTGGGTGCTCCTTTTTTGTAAGTTTCTAAGTTTAAGGGGTTTTGGCAGAAGAGCTCATCTCAGAGTGCTGTTGCTGGCTCCATGACATCACCAGAAGTCTCCGGTTAGTTTTGTTAATGGATTCCTGCATATGTTTGTTGCTGGTGAAATCATTTGATATAATCATACCAAAGTCTCTCTCGTCTGTTGTGGTGTTTAATAATTGGCCACCTAGTTTATAATGTAACCCCCCTACAAATGGGGGTTCCCAAAATGTCTTCCTTGAGCTTGCCTAAATGCACACTACCAGGCTGGTGTCCTGCATTTTAGCAGTTTAAATGTGATTATCAGAGCCTGTATAGCCTCTGTGTACTGTCTCTTTAAGGGCTGCCTGATTGCAGCCTAAGTAATCTGAGAGGTATTTATTTATTCTAGGATAACAAGTACCTTTGTAGGGAACATTCTCGGTGTCCTAGCCAACATTCCCCTTCCCATAAACCGGTTCATGCAATTATCCAGGCTGTGTGTGGGTGATGATGTGTGATATGGCTGCCACCACACATTCAGTCACTTCACTACCAGTCTAGCATTGCTTGTAAAGCGCTTTGGATGTATGAAAAGCGCTATATAAATACTGATTCTTCTTCTTTGAGCCAAGGCTCTTTTACAAAGGTTCCATGTCAGAAATAACAAACAACAAGGAAGCAACAGTGAAATAACAGTAAACAATTCATGTACAACAGTGCTATTGAAAGGGGTCAATTATAGGAAGAGTAAGGTGTAGAGGATGAGGAGAAGTGTAGGTAGTTAACAGAGGCAGCTATAGTAAAATGGTGAACACAGCTAGGACGCATGTGCCCACAAGGAATGGGTAGGGTCAGGCTCCCGGGGGTGGCAGAGAAACAGGGATGAGAGGAGAGAGGGAGGATGAAGATGTAGCCGGAGGCACATGTCGAAAAATAAATAGGAAGGAGTGCTAGCTAAACAGCTAATATATTTCCTAGTCAAACTATCTCTTGTTGGGAGCTGCAATACTGAACATAGGATTTGCAAGAAAGCGAGTTGTGCTCACAACAGAGGGAAGGGAACCTTTCAATTGTCTTTGCTTTGTAGCAGATATACTGCAGGTGGAGGCTGCTTCTAACTGAAAGGTGAAATAAGGAATTTACAATTATCAGGAAAAGACAGTCTTGTTACAATTCTTAAGATTTTCAGTGCAGGAAGAGTTCAAAGCACAGCTGACTTATTTTGGGACTGACTGCTTTCAGAGCACAAACCACCAGGCTGTTTTGGGGCTGGGGAGGTTTACCTGTGCCTGACTTGGTTGTCTGGATTTTTCTCTGTTTGATTAGCAGGGGATTTTCTCTGTCAAATTGTTGTGTATAGTATCTTGCAGACAGGAAGGCACTCATCGCAGCGGTGGGTCAGAGCTCTTAGCTGATTGTTTTGTGAGGGCACAGTT
Organism: Neoceratodus forsteri; assembly: GCA_016271365.2. Lineage (NCBI taxonomy): Eukaryota > Metazoa > Chordata > Ceratodontiformes > Ceratodontidae > Neoceratodus > Neoceratodus forsteri. Next base: position 90,938,143 of record CM057451.1, read on the forward strand.
TAGGCCCAACCCCTTCCCACCCCTGGAAATAGTTCCTTTATACCTAGGGTTCTGACATCATTTCCTCAAGAGTGCAAGGTGCATATCAATGTCATATCCTCTCTAGCACACAGCACTGAAAATATACGCATACACATTGTATAATATATATATATATTTCTATATAACAAACCAATCACTCACACAAGCACACACACACAAAAAAAAAAAACTAAACGATGTAAGAAACCGCTCTGGTTCTCAAAGGAAGTGGCAGTGAAGGTTCAAGAGAAAAAGAAAGCTTTCAGGAAGTACAAGGAATTACAGAAGGAGCAGGACAGAGAACTGTATCAGTTAAAGCAAAAGGAAGCTGGGAAGGCAGTCAGAACAGCAAAGGCCCAAACCGAGGAAAAGATAGCCAACTCAGTTAAGAAGGGGGATAAAACCTTTTATAGGTACATCAGGGAGCGAAGGAAGACCAAGGGAGGGATAGTGAGGCTTAATAAAGGGGGAGGGTGGCAAGAGGTAGACTGTGAAAAGGCAGAGATACTAAACAAATATTTTTGCTCAGTATTTACAAAGAAAAAGGGGGGTACCTAGAACAAACAGTAGAAACACACTGGATACAGAAGTTGATACCAGCCCATTTACAGAAGAAAGGGTTCTGAAAGAACTCTTAAAACTGAAGGTGGACAAAGCAATGGGGCCTGATGGGATTCATCCCAGAATTCTAAAAGAACTAAGGGTAGAATTAGTGACACCACTGACTACCCTGTTTAACAAATCATGGGAGGATGGGGTGGTACCCGAGGACTGGAGGAGGGCAGATGTGATTCCCCTTCACAAAAGGGGAGCAAGGCAGAAGCAGGAAACTACAGACCTGTTAGTTTAACTCAGTGGTAGGGAAAATGATGGAATCACTTCTGAAGGAAAGAATTGTCAGTATCTAGAGGCCAGAGGGCACAGGACCCAAGGCAGCATGGATTCACAGCAGGAAGGTCATGCCAGACAAATCTGATAGATTTCTTTGACTGGGTGACCAAAGTAGTAGATCAGGGAGGGGCTGTGGACATGGCCTACCTAGACTTTAGCAAGGCATTTGACACAGTCCCACACAAAAGATTAATATACAGGTTAGCTAGCCTGGGAGTGGGTCCCAAGATGACAGCCTGGGTAAAAATTGGCTGGAAAATAGGACACAGAGAGTAATAGTAAATGGAGTCCACTCTGATGAAAAGGGGTTACTAGTGGGGTACCACAGGGTTCAGTGTTAGGACCAGTCCTCTTCAATGTCTTTATAAGTGACATTGCAGAGGGACTGGAAGGAAAAGTATGTCTCTCTGCAGATGACACAAAGATCTGCAACAGAGTTGATGCACAGGGTGGGGTGGAAAGGATGAAAAGGGACTTGGCAAGGTTAGAGGAATGGTCAAATGTATGGCAGCTTAGATTCAATGCTAAGAAGTGCAAGGTAATGCACCTGGGAAACAAAAACCCAGGGGAAGAGTACACAATGGGGGGTGAGATACTAACAACAACAAAAATGGAAAGGGACCTGGGGGTAGTCATATCAGATGACCTAAAGGTGGGCAAGCAATGTGAGAGGGCAGCAATGAGGGCTGGGGGGATATTGGGATGCATAGGGAGAGGCATCACCAGTAGAAAACAGGAAGTTATTATCCCTCTGTACAGACAGCTGGTCAGACCCCATCTGAGTACTCCGTGCAGTTCTGGAGACCCAGTCTTAGCAAAGACATAGACAGGATGGAAGCTGTCCAGAGGAGGCAACTAAAATGGTGCAGGGTCTGCACGGAAGACATATGAAGAGAGACTAAGGAGCTTAACATGTATAGCCTCGAGGAAAGGAGGAGAGGGGGACATGATAGAAACTTTCAAGTACCTCAAAGGGAATCAACAAAGTCCAAGAGGTAGCATCTTTCAAAAAGAGGTGTACAAGAACAAGTGGACACAATTTGAAGATAGAGAGGCGGCTCAGAGGTAATTTACGGAAGTATTTTTTCACAGAGGGTTGTGGATGCATGGAACGGCCTTCCGGAGGAGGTCGGGAGTCAAAAACAGTGGTGGAATTCAAGCATGCATGGGACAGTCATAAGGCAATTTGGGGGTGGGGTAGGAAGAAGTAGGCCGCTGGTTAACTAGGATCTGCAGCTTATCCAGTAGGCAGGGAAATGGGCAGACTGGGTGGGCCAAGCAGTCCTTATCTGCGTCAAATTCTATGTTTCTATGTTTCTATGATAGAAGAGAAAAGGGGCAGGTGGGGGATAATTGCTGTAATGGGGCAAGGAGAGACTAATGAGGTGGTATGAAGACCTGAGATTTGAAGTGGCGCCAGGAGCTGGGGATGGGACTGGGGGCCTGGGGTTAAGCAGTATATAAGTTAGGATTTAAGCTGTGTAGGTCATCATCTAGGAGAGGCAGTCACAGGAGCTAGAGGCAATGAGATGGGTCCGGAGTCTGGTTTTGAACAGACCTAGTGTTGCGGCAGAGGAGGTGGTGTGGCTGAGACCATTCATCCATAGAGGAGCCCTATAGGTGAAGAAGCATTGGCCCTGTGTAGTTCAACAACGAGGAACTTGTAGAATCTGGGTTGTCGAGCTTCTGGTGTTCTGTCAGTTGGTGTTTTGATGTAATAAGGCAGTAACACCGGGGGAGGTGAGGCCAAGGTTGATTTTTCCCGCCATAGCACATGTGAGATATTTTATATGGTTGGAGAGGTGGAGCCATCCGGATTGTTCATAAAGGGCACAGATGTGGGTGAGGTGGTGGGCACAGGTTGTGAGTCGGCATGCTTTGTTAAGAGCAGTTGTTATACATTGGAGAGTAGACGTCATGGCGGAGCCATAGATAATGAGGCCATAATCAATAATTGACACCACTGAGCTCTAGACGGCAATCTTTAGGGCCTCTGGGGTGAGGTGCTGCCTGTGCTTGTAGAGTAATCCAAGGTGTGTGATGTCAGCTTTAGCCATGCTGTCAATGTGAGCCATACAGGAGAGGTTGGGGTCAAGCAGAATCCCTAGGTATTTGAAAGAGTAAACTTGTTCGAGGACAGTCCCCTGCTTGGTGGAGATGGCAAGGGGCTGTTGCTTGTAACGGTTACATGAACTGTAGAATAGCAAGGACTTGGTTTTCTTGTGATTGAGGACTAGTTTGTGATTGGAGAACCATGTTTCACCGGCATCGAATCCGAGTTGGAGGCTGTGTTGTAGTGGTGAAAGGTCCTTGTGCATAGAAAAGACAACAGCATCATCCGCATACAGGATGATTTGTTATGAGCAGGATCATGGTAGGGAGTTTAAAAAGAGGCTGAAAAGGAGGGGGCCCAGGATGGACCCATGAGGTACTCCAGAGTGGACAGGCAAGGTGTCCAAGATAGCATTGGCAGTTTTTACTCTTTGAGAGCAGTTGTCAAGGTAGCTTCTGAACCAGCGGGCTGAGTCCGGTTCGAGGCCAGCAAGGAGTAGTTGGTCATACAGCAGCTGATGATAGACCATGTCAAAAGCCTTCGAGAGGTCGATGAAGACAGCCCCTGTAAGAAGTCCTTTATCAAGGGAACTATGCACTGCGCTGGTAAATTCAAGCAGGGCAGTGGTGGTACAATGCTCTTTTCTAAAACCGTGCTGTTGTGTGCACAGAATATTATATTTGTCCAAATAATCAGTGAGCTGGTCCACAACAATACGCTCTGTTGAAAGCTGTAACTATTTGCTGAAAATCATTTAGAGTGATAATGAATATGTAGTTTGTCTAACCTGCCTTCTTTATAGCAAGGACTGTTTTATTTGTCTCCACTAGCTTGGTCCTGGACTGCAAATTGGACAAATCAGTTCTGGTGGGACCTAAAATATAGCCGGACTACAGGAGCTGTCTGCAGTCAAAATCTGTAGGAACTGTAGTTTTGAACTTTTTGTGTCTTTTTTTGCAACTGAAGGGGGAGCTCTTGCTTTGACTGGCAGCCAAATCAGCCAACCGAATCTTTTGGATCTTGGGGAAGTCCCTGGCTGCTGGCAGTTTTCAGTTAGTTCTGAGCTGGGAAGTGAAACGAGAAGAGCTCAAGTGTAGTTTGGGCAGCAATCCTGAGTGGATTTGCATGGGAAAACTGTAAAAGGGCTGAGTTTTTGGCTTGCATGTCTGCTGCTGCTCCTGAGAGGGAGAGAAGAGAATTATTTTGGACTAAATCCAAGTTTGTGTGACTAAAGTAAGCTACTGAAGTGGGTCAGGCTCAACCTGAAGAAGACCAAAGATTTTGCTGAATGCGATCAGCCTGTCAGGAGTTCCAGCTACCCCTAAGCTCTCGGTGTGCAGAGACTTTGCGATTGTGACTGGGGAGCGCTTTGCCTGGTACAGTAGAATTCCCATACATGTAAATGTGCTATGAGCTGCTAGTGGGTTGTGAGTTAGTTCCCCACTGTGTGAACTGTGTTCTGCTTGCTGGAAGCTGTATCCAGCCCAAAACGGACTACGTCTGAATTTGTCTCCATACGGTCTGGGCCTTGCCAGACTGGCCCAGCCAGACTACCCACTGCACAGAGAAGCCATTGATGAGAGACCTGCCTGCGGATCAGACCCCTGCTCCACGCTTGAACAGAAGCTACGCCTCTGCAACTCGTGTGGGCCCTGCTTCTCCTGGCATTCCAGATTAACCACCTGCAGTCTCAATTTTCGTCCAGCCTGTGTCCAGTCTTCAGTATCGTGAGTAAATACCAGGGTAGCTACCAGCAACAACAGCTTAATCTGAGTGTGTCATCTGATTGTCTTGTTTTGTTTCCTTTACGAACTGAGCCCTCTGGCTCCGGATTACAAATATTGTGCACTGTGCATATTGTGTTTTCCATCACAGGGCCCCAACTAGCTGCAACCTCGGGCAACAGTCCTGGCTAGCCCATCTTTTCTCCACCTGGGTACCCAGAGGTGTGACTGTGTGGGGGATCTCAAAGTGCATGCATAATTGCTTGATTGATATAACCTTTAAGCTAATTAACCTGATTTTGCCCCTTCCTTGTTCAAGTCCGCTGAATAAATCAGATCTAACTTTTTCTGCATGTAATCTGACTGTGATTCCAGTTTGTTTAGTTTAGTTTATTAGTCTAGGAATTAATACCTTTGAGCCAGGACTCTTTTACAAAGGTTCCACGTCACAAAGAACATTTAACAAAGCACGATACACATTACAGGTAAAACCAGACAGGAAAGTTACATCATAAATTTGCTATTAACAGTTTAAGGCAGTAACGTTTTTAAGTTTCATAGAAAAACAAGCTATAACAGGTTCAAGCGAGTAGACAATTTCGAGGTTAAGGAAACTTCCAGGAGAGGGTGATCATTAGGCCAAAAGGAGGCTAGAGAGGAGGGAAAGGTGGTGAGCGGGAGAGAAAGTGAGAGGGACAGGAAAAAGGGGGAGTGAGTTTGGGTGGGAGACAGGAAGTAGTAGAGGTACCAGAGGGTTCATTAGTCAGGGAGGAAGAGGCCTCAGATGTGAGGATGGACATGAGGAGTAGTAGTCTTTATCTAGCCAATCACAGTTGCTAGTGGTGGTGAGGTGGGCATAGAGCATGGATTTGAAAGCTTCAAGCGAGGTTGAGGATGAGTAGGTGGACTAAGCACATTGAACCATGTTGGGGCCCTGTGATGCGAAAGATCTTGTCCCTGTGCAGTCCGGCATCTCGAACCAGGAAAGGTTGGCTGCTCAGATCTGGTGGAGGGTCGTGAGCCAGGATTCAGTCGGAGTAGGTTTTGAAATACATAATGGAGTCAGACCCAAGATAGATTTTTTGACATTGTGCAGGTGAGATAAATAAGATGATTTGATAGGTTCAACCAGCCTGATTCATAGTACAGATCACACGGAGACAGTCTTTGAGCCCCGTGAAGAGCCGGTAGGTCTTATTTAGAGTGATTGAGATACGCCTTAGAGCAGTGGAGGTAGCTGAGCCTACAAATAATAAGGCCATAGTCAATGATTGAGATTATGGAACTCTGTATAGCTATTCTCAATGCCGCTTGATTTAGAAATTGACGGTTTGGAATAGTATTCCAAGATGTTGGTTCACTGTTTTCGCAGTGTTGTCAATGTAGGTTGCAAAGGTGAGCCCTTGGTCAAAAGTGATGCCAAGGTATTTGAAAGTATTTACTTGGTCCAGTGTAATTCCTGAGAGGTTTGTATGGTGAGCGGAGTATGCCTATTTTTGTTTTGGTGATTGGAGAAGACCATGTCTTTTGTTTTATTGTGGTTTAGCACAAGTTTACTATCCAGGAACCACCTTTCAACACTAGAGAAAGCAAGTTGCAGGCTTTTTCATAGGGAGTTTGGATCCTTGTGGGAAGAGAGAATTACAGCATCATCAGCGTATAAGATTATTTTCTCCTGGCAGATATCTGGGAGGGAGTTAAGGAACAGGCTAAAGAGGAGCGGTCCAAGAATTGATCCCTGTGGTACACCTGAGAGAACTGGTTTGAAGTCAGAGAGTTCATTAGAGATTTTTACAGCCTGTGACCGATTGGACAGGTAACTTTTTACCCAAGCACAAGGACCTTCGCCAGGCCTAGGCTAGAAAGTAGGGAGGTAGGCCATGATGGACTGTGTCGAAAGCTTTTGTAAGATCGATAAAGACTGCACCTGTTTGGCACCCTTTGTCCAGGGCTGAGTGGACTTCTCCAGAGAAATCAAGTAAGGCTGTTGTTGTACTATGTCCTTTCCTAAAGCCGTGCTGTTGATTACAGAGTAGATTGTATTTGTCCAGGTAATCAGAGAGTTGGTCTGCCACTATTCGTTCAAGTGCTTTGGAGAGGGGAGGGAGTATTGATATTGGTCGATAGTTTCCTGTTGAGGTTTTGTCCCCTTTGTGCACTGGCGTAACTATGGCAGATTTCCATTTGTTGGGAAATTGACTTTGCAAAGTGACAGATTAAGAATTTTGCAAGGGGTGAATTACTTCATCCAGGGTGAGAGACAGGATTTTTAGATCTGGCGTGTCACTACTTGTTCTGGATTTGGAGCAGGCCTTTCTTATGTACTTGTGTGCTTTGTGCACTTTGATTTTCTTGAAGTAAAATTGTGGTTTGTCATGAGGGTGTTTTGTGATACTAGGCTAGGCACAGGTAAGTCCGAGAAGAAATCTGGGGAGGACCCCACTGAGGTCTGTGAATGTTTTATTAAGCGATCTGCAATAGACTTTGGGTCAAGAGTGGTGGATCCATCAACTTTCATAATGGTAGGTGACGATTTTGATTGTTTACCCATTATGTTTCGGATGTTGTCCCAAAAGCTCTTCCATCACCCCAGGTGGATTCAAGGCATTTTTGAAATAGGCGCTTCTTCATTTGCCTGATTTGTGAGGTACATCTATTTCGTGCCTGCTTGTATTTTAGGGTATCATGAGGTGAGCCTGTGTCTCTGGCAACTGCCCAGAGGTGGTCCCAAACCTTGAGCTCGGCAAGTAGTTTGGCAGTAATCCATGGATTTGATAGCTGCTTGATTTTACGCTTTTTACTGGGGCGATAAGTCGATGCAGAGTTGAAAGATTTAATGAAGTATTCTGAGTGGTATTAATATCAGTTGATTCAAGGATTGGCGCCCAGTCCTGTTGTAGGAGATGGGTTTTCAACTTGATAAGATTCCCATAAGGCAATACTCTGCTTGTTATAACTTTGGGGGTGGCTTGAGAAATTTATTAGACCAGGTACAGGACACTGGGGAGTAGTCACTGAGGAGTCAGAGAGGACTTTAATGTTTTTTATCCGGTCAGGGTGATTTGTGAGAACCCAGTCAATAAGGGTGCTTGTACCAGTTTTGTAATTTTTCCGGTGGGGAGGTTACCATCTGAGTCAGGTTTGCTGCTAGGAAGTCATCTTTGTAAGAGCCAGTGTCAGAGGCGAGCCAGTTTATGTTGAAATCCCGAGGAGGAGGGCTCATTTTCAGAGGGCTGCAGACTAACAAAATCAAGTACAGACTTAATACTGGCACGGTGGTCTTTGGAGGGATATAGACTGACGGCCACTGTGAGAACTTTGTTTTGTGCACCAAGAAGCAGTTTGATAGGGAGGAGTTGCATCTGCGTATTTGTGGGGGTGAAGCTGCTGCGTTGACAGGAGAGGTTGTCCTTTATGTAGATAGCACAGCCCCCACCTTTCTTGCTTGCCCGGTCGAGTCTGAAAAGATTGTAGCCTTCAAGCGAGACCGCATGATCCGGGGTGCTGGGAGATAGCCAGGTTTCCACAATGGCTAGTATATCAGGGTTTTTTTGTCCAGCAAGAGTTTGAAGAGATGTCAATTTGGGAAGGAGGCTGCAGATATTTAGAGTGATAATGGAGAGACCACTACCAACTTTCCCTGTTTTTGTCGGCTTCAGTGCAACAGGACCAGGGTTTGGGTGTATCCCACCAGATATTAAAAGTAGGAGGAGCAGGAGTTTCAGCGATGCCATTCGTAGTTCATAATAGGTTGGAGTGAGTTTCTGCTTGTACTTTTTAAGATGCTTGGATTGTCTTCTGGAGTCCCAGTAGAGGGTGATCGTTAGTGAGTTATAATGATGTGGCAGTTTCCAATTAGGAAATATGGCTCTTTGCACCCAGGTATTAATTGGATGATTTTGTTTAAGACTTCCAGAGTAAAGCCATGGTACAATGTTTCGAGTAGTAGTATAGAAAGGTGAGAGTAGGTGGAGGGGTAGGGTAGGCGGAGGGGGGGAGTTGGCATAAAGGGAAAAGGAGGGTGAGGGTGAGCAGGAACAGGTGGTGGGGACTAAGCCAAAGCATTTTTTTTAGCAAGGCAGGAGAGAGCTGAGAAGTAGTGTGGGCTAGGCAGTCGGGGGGGTTGCTCAACGTACTGTGCTGTTGCTATTTGCTGTGCTTAACCTTGTTTTACAGGGGGTCCCCAGAGTCAAGCCAGAGGAACCAGCCCTGGTGGTAAGTGCAAACAATGTGAGTACCTGTGTGGTGTAACAGGGGTATTGTGAGCATAATTACTGTACAGTGTTTAGGCCACTAGAGGGGAAAGGGGGGGGGTTACAGTGTCCCGGAGGGCTGTGCCCAGGTTAGCTTGACCACTACTAACCCTGACCTCCGGGTGGAGGCACCCGTTTCAGAACTCAGGCCCCTTAACCTGCTACTAGCCAAGCAGGCAGGGGTAGTAGCCCTTGGAATAGTGCCACCTAGGGGTTACAATAAGAATGATATGGGTTATGGTATCCTAGATGCATAACTTTACATTTTGAGTTATTTAGTTTAAGTCCCCGTAAATTAACCCAGGTTGTAATTATATCCAAATCTTGTTGAATACAAGAGGCATGATAGGGGTTGGTACAAGCGCCGCCAATTTTAATACCATGTGTGCCAATGGACTGGAGGATGGCACATGTAGTGCCACTACACAAGAGTAGGCCAAGGGATGAACTAGGTAATTATCGTCCGGTAAGTCTCACATTCATAGTGTGCAAACTCATGGAAACAATACTAAAGGAAAGACTGGTGTTGTACCTGGGAGGACAATGGCCTCCAGGATGTGAGGCAGCATGGGTTTGTTTCAGGGAAGTCTTGTCAAACCAACCTGATACATTATTATGACTGGGTGATGGGTGAGCTGGATAAGGGTCATGCGGTGGATATTCTTTACTTGGACTTCAGCTAGGCCTTCGATTCAGTGCCTCATGGGCGGCTTGGGAGGAAGCTAACTGGTGTAGGAGTAGGGGCAAAAATGATAAACTGGATTACAGGTTGGCTGAGTGGGAGGCTGCAATGGATGGTGGTGATAGGGGAGCTCTCAACTCCAAGGCCGGTGATAAGTGGGGTGCCACAGGGCTCTGTATTAGGGCCAGTATTGTTTGGGCTCTTCATATCAGACATTGGACATGGGGTGGTGAGCAAGTTAAGTCTGTTTGCTGACGACACCAAAATCGGAGCAGTGGTGGATGGAGAGGAGAGGTGGAAGCAGCTGCAGGGGGACCTAAGTAAGCTAAATGAGTGGTCAGACAGGTGGCAGCTGGGGTTCAATGCAAGGAAGTGTGCGGTTATGCACTTTGGAGTGAAGAACCCAAGGAGAGAATACTGGCTGGGGAGGTTAAGCTGGGGATCACAGAGGAGGAGAAGGACCTTGGAGTAATGATAACAGGGAACATGAACAACATTGCCCAGTGCAGGAGAGCAGCTGCAAAAGCGAACAAAATGCTGGGGTGCATAGCGAGGGGGGTTTCGTCCAGGCGAAGTGAGCTGATCTTGCCCCTCTACAGATCGCTGGTAAGGCCGCACTTATAGTACTGCGTGCAGTTTTGGAGACCATACCTAAAGCGTGACATCTGGCTGCTGGAGGGGGTGCAGAGAATGGCAACAAAGATGATATGTGGAATGGAGGGGAGAGACTATGACAGCAGGCTGGAAGACCTCAATATGTGCACCCTGGTGGATAGAAGGGACAGGAGGGACATGATAGAGACATTCAAGTATCTGAGGGGAATCAATAAGGATGGGGCAGATGGGGTCTTTAAGTTAAGGAGGGGGAGGGTCACCAGGGAGCATGGGCTAAGAATGGAGGGAGGAAGATTTAGAAAGAAAATGAGGAGACACTATTTCACAGAGAGGGTGGTAGCAAAATGGAGCTCCTACCAGAATGGGTGGTATCATGTAAATCGGTGAACAGCTTCAAAAGGGCATGGGACAGGGAATAAGGAGAGTGAGGGTGGGGGTGGCAGTGGATGACAAAGGGAGGGGGGGGTGGGGCAGCCACAAACTAGGGGTGCTAGCTGCACACTCGAGCAGACTTAGATAGACCGGTGGTCTGTTTCTGCTGGCACATTCGTATGTTCATATCTGCATATTTAATAGAGGAGTAAGACAATTTGAAGTAATTTTGGAAATCAATAATTGAAACAGACAAGGGCCCAGAACTGAGCCCTGTGGAACACCGCTGGTAACATAACCTATGTCAGACAAGGTGCCGTTTATTAATACCGGTTGTGATCTGTTTTGAAGCCAGTTGCATATCCAGTCAATTAATGTGGTGTCTATTTTAAATCTTTGTACTTCAGATATTATTGCCCCATGTGGAAGAGCGTCAAATGCCTTGCTAAAATAGATATAAATTATATCGCATGCAGTCCAGTTGTCAAGGTGATAACTTGGTTAGACAGCTTCTTCCTTTCTTAAACCCGTATTGTTCTGGATCCTGATTATCTAAAGTAGGAGTGATGATGTCTTTAATAAGACTCACAAGAATTTTGCAGATGGATTACGTGAGGCTGATTGGCCTATAATTTTCCCAGGTGTTTTGGGGCCCTTTTTTGTGTATCAGGATAACGTTAGCCTTTTTCCAGTCACTAGGCACGAAGTTGTTGTTGATGCACCCGTCGAAGAGTAGCTCAAGGGGATTAACTAAGCAGTCAGATAACAGAAATACTAGATGCCCAGCAATGTTGTCTGGTCCTAGGCTATATTTAACTTTTTGAAGGCGTAATTTATTGATTATTAGATCTTAAGGGGAACTGATATTAGATTCTCAGAATACCAGTTGACATGTTTCCAGATGGATTGTTAATGTTTTGTTGTTCTGAGTTACAACATTTCTGATTGAGAACATCTGCCTGACTATTGCATGTCCATTCACACATCACACATCACAACCTTCAAACCCACCAGAAAGTTGCACCCTGAAACCTGTTTATGGTGCCTGCTAAAGACCACGAAGCAGTCTTATTACTGCATCTTCTTGCTGTCAAACAGTACATGCTAGCTCTTTCACTGTTTTCCTCTGTGCTGGCCGGCACACACATGCTTCCTACCTTTCCTGACCAGGAAAATGGCTTACTCACAGTTGGTCTCTCACAGATGCAGTCCATTGCAGCTCAGTTCGAACTTTCCCAGACAGCCATCCTTCCTCGTCAAAATCTCTAACAGATCTAACCACAGTAAGAACAGAACCGCACATCTCCTGGATAATAGGGCTGTCAATCAAGTCTAGATAATCCTGGAGGTCTGAAATCCCTGATCATCCATTGGCCAGCAAAAGGGCACCTGAGTTATGCAGTACTCCAGCAGTCCAGAGGCTTCTTCACCTTGAGTTTCAATTTAATTCCAGATTGACTGACAGCCAGGGTTTAGGGGCACCAAGATGGCACTGGCCATGCTTTGAAGATCTTTGCCCCCCAAAACTTTATTTACACAGGGCTTCTACCCTTCTGTAACACATTTTACCCCAGGTTCGGGTTGCATGATTGCACTAAGGCATCCAGTTGTGGTGGTGGGTAGCTGCCTGGTCCAGTCAGGAGTGTTACTTTCTCTTCCATAGGTGGTGGCTAGCAGTCATTTGATGTATGGCTGGAGCTGCTCTGCACAATGGCACAGGAAAGGCTGAAGAAACAAAATTCCTGCAGCTCTCCTCCTAGTCCTCCAAACCAAAATTCACATCCCAGGGGCTAAAGGGAGCAGAAGTAATGTAGCAGTAGCAGTAGCAGCAGTAGTAGTAGTAGTAGTAGTAGTAGTAGTAGTAAAATGTTTGCTCACAATCATTGTCACATGATATGAACATGGTTAGATCCCAATTGAGCTGAAGCTCATTTTTAATGGGTACCATAAACAGAAGTCTAGGTTACAAGGTCATAACATTTTCAGTCAGGTTGGGGCCGGGGGATCCCCAGGTAAGCCCTGCACTTTTTCTTTGGGTGGGGGAATTACAGAAAAATTAAAACAGCACACCAGGTTCAGTACATAACCTGACCATGAAGGTGACCAAGACCCCATGAAAAGTATTTACCCAACAAATTAAGTCATCTTGACCCTCTGTATCCAAAAGTTCCTCCAGAAGGAATTCTGCTGTCCTTTTAGTAATCCATTTCTTGCATCTTTAGGATCTGTGCCGAGGAACATTTTTTCTACAAAGACAATTCGCAAGCAAGCTGGCATAAGAACTGAATGAACATCCCCCAAGTTCCCAAGTTCTACTGGATGAGTTCTGTTGTCATTGTGAGGGTTATGGCTGATCTCTCCTCTGCCAATGTTGCCAGTTAGGTTGAGGCAGATATTTTCCCATCTTGGGTCCTCATATGCTCCAGAACTGCCTCAATTTTTGTATCCATCACCCACATGGTGGCCAGCACAGTTTGGCAGGCTGACTCAATCGAAGCATCCACATCTTTAATTGCACCTGTGGGTCCAGAGGCCTCAGTTAATGGAAGAACAGCCTTCACTCCTCCACTCAGTTGTGGTCACTGTGTTCAGCCAATTTTCATGCCACAACACTAGTAGATGGTCATCTATCAGACTACCAGGGACAGTAGCTCGAGCTGTTGACCCTGCAATACAAGCAAACTAGATAGACCAAATGGCCTTCTTCTGCTGGCTTCTTTGTATGTTCGTATTTAACTGGTTTAGAGTGGCAAAAGTGATATTTTTGAACAAGTTGCAGGTCACGAATGAGAAGCATTGCAGAAGGGTGTCCATTTGAGATGCAGTACTCCCTATCACACCCCGCAATATGATCATTATTGTTACTTTTTATTATTTATATGCTGAGGCAATGTGATTTGTGGAGGATAATGAAGAGGATGTGTTGTTTTCAGAACCAGTTAACTTTGTTGGTTTTTATTTTACTGTATTATTAGTTATCATTATTCTTATTTTTGTTGTTGTTTATATGTGGAGAAAATGTGATTTATGATGAAGGGAGGATGTTAGAGATGAATCAGTTGGCTTCTTTGTTTTAAATTTTTTTTTTTCCAATCGGTATTTTGTCATCCTTAGCTGCCCTGACCAACCCCATCAGACCAGTCCCTCTGGCCCTGTCACCCAGCTTTTCTGGTGCTTACCTCGCTCTGCTGTCCTCTGCCACAGGACTTGAGGAGGTGCCTGGTCACTGGTATGAGGCCTGTAAGGGATCAGGCCATCCCCTTGCAGTTGGGAATCTTTTTGTGCTTTTCTCACCTGGGACTACATCTCATGCTATTGTGCAATATAGGATCTTTGCCTTCTTGGAGATGCCCCCGGTGCATGCTAGTGGGGTCCCTTCCCTGCGTGGTCCTATTGGTCTGTCACCCAAATTCCTTCAGATGGCAGACAAGTAGTGGGACATATTCACTCCCCTCTCCAAGGGAGGTGAGCTGATCTAGGTTGGCTCAATTCTCCTATGACCAGCCCACAGGCATCCCTGATCTGTTCCTCTCCCAAAATACGGACATCATATGAAGTGAGGCAACCAGTGCTTCAGCCCACCACACCACTGGGCTGGCCTATATTTTTTATTTTAATGTAATTGTTATTATTATTAATAATTTTTTAGCTACATGCCAAGTACATGTGATTGGTGATGGAGAGTGGATGATGTAGAAGTGGATATTTTGTTTTTGGAAGCCAAACTCTGGACAAGATGTCTCCATAACTGCCAGCACCTGAAGGAACAGAAGAAAACCAGTACAATTCTGGATTGCTCTGAGTGGTGCCATTATCATCAGTTCCACTGGACATCCTGGGAAGGCTACCTGTAGTGTGGGACTCTGGAGTGGAACCAGCTGACATCTGTGTGTAGCCCCTATAAGGAGCCACGGCTCCTTCTACAGGTCTACGAGATCTCAAAGGTGCTAGACCTATCGAGTGTGGAGACTGTGTGTGCGACTGGGCCAGAGGTGACAGAGGTGGCCTATAATAGGGCTATAGGAGCGGCCTTTGAATCAGTCACACCTGTCTGTGTCTCATCTCTGTCTACTTGCCAAAGGCCCCTTTGGTATGATGGGGAGCTTAGGAAGTAAAATACAAAGGGTCGGAGGTTGGAGTGGCGCTGGAGGAGATCTGGACTGATGGAGGACAAATTGGCCCTGAAGTCACATTATGGTGACTATCAGGGGGCAATCTCCTGAAAGAAGGCAGATAAGACAGATTTTTTTGTCAAAAGAGATTGCTGTGGCAGGGAAAAGACCAGCTCGGCTCTTCCACATGGTGGATAGGCTATTACATCCAGTCTGTCTCCATGTACTTCGCTAACCATGCCCAACTACTGCACTTGATCCCAACTTTTGAGCTAGCTAGCTTGCACTTACCCCTATCTCATTATATACCACAACCCAATACCTTAGCAGGATTTCCTCATTGTAACTGTTACTCTTGACTATTAGGGTATATGAATTAATCCACACTCACCTATTCCTGTCAAACATCTGTAGCTATATTATCTAATTATATGTTTTCAAGGTATAAAGCATGACTTCCCCATGTAATTGCTACTATGCTATAAGTAAGGGTAAATTGTTATCTATGCCCAACTATTTCTGTCAAGTGTTTTCAACTGTATTGTAATTGTATGTATATATGTCAGGACCTGGACTACCCTTGTCCTCTTCCCCACTTTTCCTGGTGAAGCAATTTCAATAAATAAGTAATGTGGGAGGAGCAGGTTCAAGCACAAAATGCAACGTTTGTTCTTTGTTGACAAAGTGTCCTCGATCAGGACTAAGATCTCTTCCACCGCTACAAAAAGGGATTGTGGGGCCCAACCTGAGGCGTGTCGGGGCACCCCTCTTGTGTGGGCCGAGTTGATCCGGTTGGAGTGGAGGGGGTGGCTGACATAGTCTCGAGGCTGCAGCCAACATATTGCGATCTGGACCCAGGCCCAATCCAACTTTTGGCTGGATGTGTGGACTTGATAGGACCTGGGGTTGCTGAGATTGTCCCGAGTTCCCTTGAGAGTGGGATCTTTCCGGTGACATTGAAAGAAGCCTTGGTCAGACCCCTACTGAAGAAACTCTTGATGGACCCAGAGTGTCTCAGCAACTACAGACCGGTCTTTAACCTCCCATTTTTAGGGAAGGTTCTAGAAAAAGTGGTGGCCATTCAGCTTGAGATGCATCTTGCCTCTTCTACTACTTTATGAGTGCTTCCAGTCTGGGTTCAGATCCAGGCATAGTACCAAGACTACTATAGTGATGGTGCTTAATGATCTCCTAGTGGCACGAGATAGGGGAGAGTGTTTCATCTTAGTCCTCCCAGATCTCTTGGCGGCGTTTGACACCGTGTATCGCGAGGTGTTGCTTGACTGACTGCGGGACTGGTGTGGACTAACCAGAATTGTCATCAACTGATTTAGGTCCTACCTCATGGATAGAGTGCAAAGGGTGACAATGAGATTAGCCTCATCTAGCCCAATGCCTCTGTCATGTGGAGTTCTGCAGGGTTCGGTCCTGTCACCCTTGTTGCTCACAGAGTACATGCTGCCATTGGGAGACATTATCAGAAGGTATGGACTGGGTTTTCATTGTTCTGGTGATGATACCCAGCTGTACCCATCCTGTGCACCCAGTAACCAGATGGCAACCTCGGTGGTTAACAGCTGCCTGGAGGAAATCCAGAACTGGATGACTCACAACTGACTACAACTCAACCCTGACAAGTCAGAGGTACTAGTTGTGGATCCAGGTCATCGAGGTGAACTTGGGGATCCCCTGGGACTTATTCTGGGGGGTGTTCTCCTGGCCCCCTCAGTTCAGGTTAAGGATTTGGGGATGTTCCTTGACGATGGCCTGACACTTAAGGCACAGATGTCGGCCATCGTCAAAAGTGGCTTTTACCATCTGAGGAACATTGCCCATATCCAAGCCTTGATACCAGCTGACAATTTTACCACCCTGGTACATGCCTTCATCACATCCAGGCTGGACTACTGCAATGCCCTGTACCTGAGGCTATCTGGAAGCAATCTCTGCCAGCTGCAGCTGGTGCAGAATGCAGTTTCAAGGCTGTTGACTGGTATGTCAAGATTTGTTCATGTCACGCCTGTCCTCCGCCAACTGCACTGGCTGCCAGTCAGGTGGAGGATTGCCTTCAAGGTCATATTGCTGACCTATAAAGCCCTGCATGGGAAGGAACCAGCCTACCTGCAAGACCTTCTGATTTCTCATCAACCGTCTCAGGCTCTCTGTTCCTCTGAGGGTTGCCTCCTTGGGGTTCCCAGGGCTAGGTTGCAGCATTCTGGGAAACGTGCATTCTCAGCTGCCTCACCAATCCTGTGAAACTCTTTACCGAGACATCTAAGGGAGGCAACCTTGGTGGAAACCTTCAAAAGAGGATTAAAAATGTTTTCGTTTAACCAAGCTTTTAATAAAGATGGTCTAACTGCTGACTTCGTTACTTACTTATTTATTGATTTGTTGATTCACTGAAGTACTGCACTGTTTTATTGAGTCATTGTTTTATTGGTGAGCAGAGTTGATGTACAATAGATAGAATTTTATGGAGAGCTTTGCAATATGTTAAAATGCCTGTTATGTGTTGTTATGAATTGTTTTTTATGCTATGTTAAGCACTCCAAGCCTCCGGGAAGGAGCGCTATACAAATAAAGTTTCTGTCTATGAAAGGGTTCAACTGTCATCTCCCAGAGGGCTGGGACAGCTGGCCTGTTCCAGAACTCCAGTGGGAAGGGCCAACTGGCTGGAGCTAGAGAGCAAGAGCTAGCTGGAGTCAGTCTGAGGGAGGTGTTCACCAGGCATGCATGGCATGCTCCCCTATCTGAACCTCTTTTCCATTGAGTGTGATCCAGACAAAACTCAGGGAATCATGACAGCTGATGCTTTCTAAGAGCCCTGATAGGGATGACTGGACCCCCATCTCCATGCAGGAGAAGCCAGAGAGAGAGACTGCTGTTTGAAAGAAGGACATTATGGAATATCAGAGGAAATGGATACTGAACCTTTATTGCAGAAAGGGTGCACCCTTTGCAAACTGTGTGAGAGGCCTTTTGGCACCATGCAATTCTGCTTAAAGTTGAACCAGCATAACATTCTGTGGTGATTTGCATATGCAGCCCATGATGCTTTGCATTGTGAAGGCATGTGTGATTTTGTATTTTCTTGAAACTTGGCTTCCCAGCCAAATGCTCTTCGGGGTAACCCTTACCTCAGTGTTTGCGCACAGAGGTTCTTTGTCTCATATATATATATATATATATATATACACATACATATACATATATACACACACACACACACACACACATACATATAAACACACACTCAGCTATCAGTGGAAACAGTTTCAGGTCTTCATACGTAATACATACAATACAAATCAGTAAGTAAGTAGTCTGCTGCGGATGTCCTCATAACTGCAACTGCACTGAGCCAGTGGTCCTATGACTAGTGCAAATAATATCAGAGACAGGTGACAGCCATGTTAGGCACCCCTTCCAAGTTGAAAACTCCCCGAGATGTGACCATTTGTTCTGATGTAAGCTGGGGGGGGGATGTGTGGATCATGGAGATGTACTGCTGAAAGGCCTCCAGAAAGCCAAACCCGGCAAGGACCCATTGCAAATATCAACAGCCTTATCAAAAGTTTTCTCAGCATTTAAGCTCATGAAAAAAAAATGGTTGTTTAGAGTGATTAAGGTGATCCGCTATGTGGACCATTCTACAGATATTATCCTGTGCCTGACGTACCTGGACTAACCCATATTTAAGGAAGCTTTTAAAACCTTTTTTTTTTTTTTTTAACTGGCCTACTGCTCTTAGTGTTCCTATTTATTGTTTTATTCATACTGTTTGTTTATTAATCTATTCTTGTTCTTTTCTCCTTGTAAGGTGCCCTGATCAATTTGCAAAGGCACCATACAAATAAAAGGGTGGGCAGTATAGCCTAAGGGTTAGAGTAATGAGCTTGGTACATCCAGCAGACCTGGGTTGGATTTCCACAACCTCCATTTGCATACTGTGCAAGTCAGAGCAAGTCACTTAACCTCCCCAGTGCTCCTGGGTCACCCCTGAAAACAAGCAGTTGCACCTAGTGGGCCTGACCCAGTTAGCAAACAATTAAAAAAAGTTGTCTTGTGTTACCTCTGTTCAGAGGGAGCATGGAGAAGTGTGGCAGCTGAGCTGTAACTCTTCCAAGGGGGCTCCAGCAAGCCACAACATCAGTATTTATTTAAAATGTGATAACTAGGAAAGGCACACTGAGCCAAAGCTCATTTTCAAGTGCGACCCAGGGGAATGATCAGGGAGGAGAATGACAAAATTGCAAGCAAACAACAATGGACAGTATGCAACATCAGTATGCCACTAGACACAGTAGTCACCCTGGGCAAGGTCTGCCCCATCTACACATACATGGAATCAGCTAGCAGGCGGAAGGCAGGGTTGCAAAGTGAGGTTCCATAAGGCATTTAAAGAGGTGGAAAAGTCTGAAGGAAAAAGAGGCAGTTAACAAGAAGTATAAGCAGGAGATAACCTTTTCACCTAGAGAGAGGATTGAAAACTGGATTGCGCACACTATTTGTACAGTGGATTTCAGCATATGGAATTTTGTGTGGATGACGAGGATGTCAGCCTTGGGACCTATTGCGTTGCAGAAAGACTCTCCTGGCACCACATAGCAAGAAGCTGCATGTGAGAACATGCTTGCCTGGTTACAGAAGTGGCAGCCACGTGAGATGGACATTTGCATAGAACCAATCATGAGTGTCTGGAGCCAATTACGGGCACTGCTGCATCGAAAAAATGCAACTTCATTTACTGGAGACATGTAAATGAAGGTGTGAAAATTTGCTATAAAGACCTGCAGCCCACATTCCTCATCATTTGGTCTACAGGTATTTGGTGCCTGAATCTTGTTGTGTTGGGAGCTGCATCAACAACTGCCCACTGTCAGTCATGCAGAGGAGGTAGGTTGATTCCCACAGTGCCGTAAAAGGGTGGAAGCAGTGATGGTGCTATGGTCGGCTTCACATTCAGATTTGGGTTAGAGTGGCACATAGCGAGCTTCAGCCAGTGCAAACCAAGACGAGGTCAGATGGTCAGTTTGTGCCCAGTTTGACTGGAGGAAGGGGGCCACTGAGGTGAGTAGAAGCAGCAGCCTTAACCTGAGCCAGAGATGTGAGCCAGTGCTGAGAATGTGAGGAGTGCAGCTGGGTCCCAAAATATATGTGCAAAGTATGGGGAAGGAACATACAGTGAGTCTGTGTGAGGCCTGCCATGATGAGGTGTTGGGTGGACGTCATGCTAGTGCCCACACCCATCAGCTTTTTCCTCCATTGCAGAGAGATGATGGAGGAGTTACAGGAACCTCCAGAATTGTAGGGACCCACTGTACCACTGGAGCAAGGCAAATTAACTCATTCCCCCCCAACTGATGACATAGAGCCCATGGTTGCTTTTTCCAAACAAGCGGAGCTGGACAATAGTCTTGGCGAGGAGAAGCAGATGGAGGTGAATCTGAGGCCCTAGGGGGTGCCAAGCATAGAATGAGGAGTGTCTGATGTGGAGCATGGAAGCATCACAGCTACCCTACCTGGGATGGGAAAGGTGTGGTTAAAATGTCATATGGAAGCTTACAATCTGACCCAACCAGGGGACCAGCAGACTGTTTATACAGCTCACATTCTCAACCCACTGCTTGCAATCACCACCATTTTTCCTAAACCAACTGCAACAGCACCAGTCACATGCCCCATCACAGACAAATTCTGAATGGGATGATTACCCAGATCCCATTTATTTTCCATTATGGGAAAAGGATTTATCGTACCCTTCTTTGACTTACTCTGCACCTATGATCTCTTCCACTCCTCCATCCTACTAGAGGAGGTTTCTGGATACCAACTGCTACTAACATTCTTCTTTAGGCTAACAGCTGTCACTTCTTGAAATTGATAAAAATCAATACTGTATGGCCAATTCATCAGATTGGGAAGAAACTGCTCTGCTCTCAATGATTTTAAAGTGATGGCTAAG
The DNA here is from genome assembly GCA_016271365.2 of Neoceratodus forsteri. Classification (NCBI taxonomy): domain Eukaryota; kingdom Metazoa; phylum Chordata; order Ceratodontiformes; family Ceratodontidae; genus Neoceratodus; species Neoceratodus forsteri. Next base: position 90,958,834 of record CM057451.1, read on the forward strand.
GAGCTACGAGGTAGATTTTTGTAAGGGCTAATAATTTAGTTTTGCCCAGTACAGGTATAAAGATGTGCTATCAGCACCCAAACCCAGCCCCATGACAAAGCTGTCCGAGTGAAGCGCTTGGACGTCTCAGACCGATCAGCATGTGAGGCACAGACACACAACAATTTAGCAATTTTGGATCTAAACTGTATTAACACTCATAAGTCTATTTCAAAGTCTTTGAACTTATGAACAATCATATCTTCCAAGGAAAGAGCTTAATTCCCAATACTGTATATAGACCCCCATGTCAGGGGGAGGGAATGGACAAGGATATGATAGAAGGCATACTTAGGATGGCAGAGAAAGGGGAGATACTGTTGATGGGGGACCTTAATATGCCAGATGTTAATTGGAGCACCTTTGCTGCAGCCACATCCAAAAGCAGGGCCATTCTTGATGCCCTTCAAGTGGCATGCCTCAGACAGCTAGTTTTGGAGCCTACTCTTGAGGAAGCAATCTTAGACCTTGTACTCTCAAATGGAGACAGTGAGAGGATCTCAGATCTAGAAGTGGATAGCCATTTGGGAACAAGTGACCACCAAACAGTGTGGTTCACGATAAACTCAGCTACAGAGTCAAGCCATACAAAAATGAGGGTTCTGGACTTCAGGAGGGCTGACTTTGGCAAGATGGGAGAATGGCTTAGAAAAGCACTAGCAAACAGGCTAGAAGGAGGGGTGGAGCAACAATGAGGAAATATCAAAACTGCCATCACAGAGGCAACAAGCCTTTGTGTGAAGCAAATAAGAAAGAAAAAGCCACTATGGTTCTCAAAAGAAGTGGTGGTGAAGGTTAGGGAGAAAAAGATAGCATTTAAGAAGTATAAGGAAACACAGAAGAAACAGGACAGAGAACTATACCAGTTGAGGCAGAAGGAAGCAGGGAGGGTAGTCAGAATAGCAAAGTCACAAACTGAAGAAAAGATAGCCAACTCAGTCAAGAAGGGGGATAAAACATTTTATAGGTTTATCAGGGAGTGTAGAAAGACAAAGGGAGGGATAGTGAGGCTGAATAGAATGGATCGTGGGTGGGCAGAGAGTGACAGTGAAAAAGCAGGGATACTGAATGAATACATCTGTTCAGTATTCACAAAAAGGAGGAAGTGGGGGAGGTGCCTAATCCAATTAACAGCAGCACTCTGGAGAGCGGGGTCGATCCCAGTCCTTTCACAGAAGAAAGGGTTCTGAAAGAACTCCTAAAACTGAAGGTGGGCAAAGCAATGGGGCCAGATGGAATTCACCCCAGAATTCTAAAACAATTAAGCAGAGAACTAGTGACACCACCGACTACCCTTTATAACAAATCATGAGAGGATGGTGTGGCACCTGGGGACTGGAAGAAGACTGATGTGATTTCCCCTTAACAAAAGTGGGAGCAAGACAGAGGCAGGAAACTACAGACCTGTCAGTTTGACCTCTGTGGTAGGGAAAGTGATGGAATCACTTCTGAAGGAAAGAATTGTTGAGTACCTAGAGGCCAGTGGGGCACAGGACCCAAGGCAGCATGGGTTCACAGCGGGAAGGTCATGTCAGACATATCTAATTGATTTATTTGACTGGGTGACCAAAGTAGTAGATCAGGGAGGGGCTGTGGACATGGTCTACCTAGACTTTAGCAAGGCATTTGACACAGTCCCACACAAAAGATTAGTAGTCAAATTAACCAGCCTTGGAGTGGGTCCCAGGGTGGTAGCCTGGGTAAAACATTGGCTGAACAACAGGACACAGAAGGTAATTGTAAATGGAGTCCACTCTGAAGAAAGAAGGGTTACTAGTGGGGTACCACAGGTTTCAGTACTGGGTCCAGTCCTTTTTAATGTCTTTATAAGTGACATTGCAGAGGGACTAGATGACACAAAGATCTGCAACAGGGTTGATACACAAGGAGGCATGGAAAGGATGAGAAGGGACTTTGCAAGGTTGGAGGAATGGTCAGCAGTATGGCAGCCTGGATTCAATGCAAAGAAGTGCAAAGTAATGCACCTGGGAAACAAAATCCCAGGAGAAGAGTACACAATAGCAGGGGAGGTACTAACAACAACAAAAATGGAACGAGACCTGGGGGTAGTCATATCAGATGATCTAAAGGTTGGTAAGCAATGTGAGAAGTCAGTAAGGAGAACCAGGGGGATACTGGGATGCGTAGGAAGGGGCGTCACAAGTAGAAAAAGGAAAGTGGTTATCCCTCTGTACAGACAGTTGGTGAGATCCCATCTGGAGTACTGTGTGCAGTTTTGGAGACCTCATCTATGCAAGGACATAGACAGGATGGAAGCAGTCCAGAGGAGGGCAACTAAAATGGTGCAGGGTCTGCATCAGAAATCCTATGAAGAGAGACTGAGAGAGCTTAATATGTATACCCTTGATGAAAGGAGGAACAGAGGGGACATGATAGAAACATTCAAGTACCTCAAAGGAATCAACAAAGTCCAGGAGGGTAGCATCTTTCAGAAAAAGAGATGTGTAAGAACAAGGGGGCACAATTTAAAGAGAGAGGGGGGATGGCTCAGGGGTAATGTGAGGACATTTTTTTTCACGGAGAGAGTGGTGGATGCATAGGACTGCCTTCCTGGGGAGGTTGTTGGGTCTAAAACAGTGGGGGAATTCAAACATGCATGGGACAGACATAAGGCAATTGTAGTGGGGGGTGGCAGGAAGTAGGCTGTTGGTTAACTAGAATCTGCAGCTTATCCAGTAGGTAGGGAAATGGGCAGACTGGGTGGCCCAAGTGGTCTTTATTTGCCATCAAAGTCTATGTTTCTATGTTTCAGAGGAAGATTACACAATGGGGGGGAGGTAGTAACAACAACAAAAATGGAAAGAGACCTGGGGGTAATCATATCAGATTACCTTAAAGTTGGCAAGCAATGTGAGAAGGCGGTAGGGAGGGCTGGGGGGATACTGGGATGTATAGGGAGAGGCATCACCAGCAGAAGACAGGAAGTTGTTATCCCCCTGTACAGACAGTTGGTGAAACCCCATCTGGAGTACTGCATCCAGTTCTGGAGACCCCATCTAAGCAAGGACATAGACAGGATGGAGGCAGTTCAGAGGAGGACAACTAAAATGGTGCAGGGTCTGCAAGAGAAGCCATACGAGGAGAGGCTAAAGGAGCTTAATATGTATACCCTTGAGGAAAGGAGGGAGAGGGGGGACATGATAGAAATGTTTAAGTACCTCAGTGGAATCAACAAAGTCCAAGAGGGTAGCGCCTTTCAGAAAAAGAGACATGCAAGAACAAGGGGACACAATTTAAAGATGGGGGGTGGTTCAGGGGCAATGTGAGGAAGTATTTTTTCACAGAGATGGTGGTGGACACATGGAACAGCCTTCCTGAGGAGGTTGTGGGGTCTAAAACTGTGGGAGAATTCAAGAATGCATGGGACAGACATAAGGCAATTTCTGTGGGGGGTTAGGAAGAAATAGGCTGTTGGTTAAATAGGATACATGGATCTGCAGCTTATCCTCTAGGTAGGGAAATGGGAAGGCTAGGCAGGCCAAGCAGTCCTTATCTGCTGTCAAAGTCTATGTTTCTATGTTACTGGTGAGAGCACATAGTTTTGCTTTTGTTGGGGTGGTTAAGACCCCATGTCTGGCCAGGAGAGTCAGAAGGTAGGACTGCAGCCTTCTGTGTGTCAGTCTGCATGACTGAAGTGAGTGCGTGCGCGAATGGGTACCTGGGGTGCTGTGACCATGCAAGGGGGTGGGTCACAAGTAGGGGGAGCATCCTTCTGGAAATGCAAGCATATTAGGTTTATTTTGTGGAGTCTCTGTATGTTTGGGAGGGGTTCTGTCCTGGGTAGATTATCTGGGTTACAGGCACCCACTTTGGCCACAGGGTGAAGGATGGTCTGCTCCGCACTCTTGTGTGGTGTAGTGGGGGCCACTCCATTGGCCTATTCCTTGTTGTTTTTAAGGACATAAACATTTAATGGGGGAAGAGTATAACAACCCCTTCCCTACAGTTGGGGGCAGAGATGTTACTAGCAAAGCCTATAAGTGAACTGAGTGCCTTCACACCACCACTCTGTCCTTAGTGGAGAGGACACAAGGTACTGGCATAAAAGGAGGTTTAGGCAGGAAGTTAGTTCCTTCGGGTGTTGGTCTGGTGTAGTGGTAGGGGCATAGCAGACTTGACAGAAGCCATGTCAGGTGTGGCTGGATGGTGCCCAACAGGCAGGGTCCTGAGTATGGAGTGGCACAGGAGCTCTTCAGACCCTGACTGCCAATACCATTGGGATGAGTTAGTCCCTTGCCTTGTTCTGAGGAGCCAAAGTAGGTTCTGGTTGAAGGGAATTCAGCACTCACATCTTGTGTCAGGACTGGGTTGGCTCAATGCCCCATGGAGGAGAGGTGTGGGGCAGGAGTCCTACTGCAGGTATCACTAACTCCAGTACTGGGTGACAGGGGAACTGGGTAGCACTGGAGGGGCAGGTTAAGGTGGTGTCCTGTCAAGTGGTTGACTGCAGGACTTGAGCCAGGGTGTCATGACTCCCAACTATGCAGTATTCTCACCCTCGATCAGAGCTAAGTGGGTCCCAAGGAATGTGGGCACTAGCTTCCTTATACCACAGCAGTGTAAGGAGGATAGGGATAGTATGGGATTCCCAGATGGGCACCCCCCCCCCCCAAAGAGTGTGCACCAAAGGCTTTTAATCCTAGAAGACAGATATCTGAAGCAATAGAGAGAAATGGGACCCAGAAGGTGGTAACTTTCACACAGATCCAAAGGCTGAGGTAAAGAGCAGGATTAAGAGGCACTTTTTCAAGGAGGCCAAGTTGAACCAGTTGTCGGAGGAGGTTGTCCTGCTGAAAATGGCAGACAGCTTTAAGATAGGATGGGAGAGAGTGAAGAAGAAAGTTGCAGGTAAAAGGGGGAGAGTGGGGTAGGGGTATTTGAGGAGGGTCATGGGGAAATGGCGGGGGGGCAGGTCCCTCTGTAAACACAGTGGGGCTTGCACATTGAAGCAGACTAGATAGACCATAACAGGGTTTTATTTAACTCTAAAAATTGATTAGTGTTTTGCTCATAAAAGTTCTAAAACATTGTGAAAATGCATAGCACTTGCCTCACTGTGTTTAACAAACATAACACTTCTAGAAAACCTATATAAATGCCTTCTGTACGGTTAGTATTGTCCCAAGAAAAAAAGTGCTAATCAATTATTTAAAACCCTGCATAAGGTCTTCATCTGCTGGCAAATTCATATGTTTGTATGTTCATGATTTGGGAATGTACTGTTCACATAAACAAGGCCGGCCACTTGTTCCATTCCAGTAGGGGGAAGGTCCCAGAGGGTGGATCTCCAGGGCTGTTACCCCATCCTAGCAGGACTGGCTGTGATGACTCATGTGGCAGATGGGGAAACGTGAGTCGCCCTGGGCCATGCCCACCTCCATCAGGGCATGCACGGAATCCATTGGCAGGTCGAAGAGGTGGGGGCTGCACTCCGAATTCAATATCCAAGTCACTATTAGTGTAATCTTTGCAATTCTGAGCCAAGACAAACTACACCATTTTGCGTGGTACATAAATGCACCAAAACGCTATTTCTATATGCTGTATTTAAACTGGAGTGTATAAATGCTTTTTCAAGTCTTGTCAGTCTTGGCTTTCTTGTAATTCTTTATTTTTTTTTTTTTTTTTTTTTACTTTGTGTTGATTGGTGTGACAAGCTGGTCTACGGTAGATGGAGAGGCAACACAGTGCATTTAAAGTTGTCAGATAATGTAGTTTATTGCTCCAGAAAAATCATGAACAGTCAATTCAACTTTTCCAGCCTGGTCAGGAAACATAAATGCTTAACAAAAAACAGCTTCTCACAGGCTGACTTGAACAAAGGAGTCTTTGAACCACCTATGTGGGCTAGCAGCCCTCGAATGCACAGTCATAAACAAACAGTTTTCCCTTTAGCCTTACTTGCAGGCCGATAATATCAGTACATTGCACTCACTATTCGTGGCTCCAGCTGGCTGGGCAGCTCCTTTGCCTCAGGGTTCACTGCTCTAGAAACAGTCTCTTTCTCAGCAGCAGGTATAAGCTCTCCCCCGCCCCCCGCCCCCGCCCCCGCTCTCTCCAGCAACTAACCCTTCTCCTTGGGCATTCTGCTGTTTCCTCAGCCTCTGTCTTGCAGAGCTGTCTGCCTGGGAGCGTCTCCTCTCTCCAGCCGTTTTCCAACTTCCAACTCACTGCTTGCTGGATTCAGTCTGCCTTTCAGCAATCCCCCCAAATCAGCAACACCTGAGGAGGGCCCGCCCTTTGGTTCATGTTGAATTCCTTGCATTTATTCAGCCTCAGCAAGAATTTTAACCCCTTGCCTCCCAATGTAGGCTTTACCCTGTCACAATTGGTTTATGGCAATGTCCTACATCAGTCAAGCTTCGAACACCAAGCAAAAATTATGAGCATTCAGCGAGGGCGCCACTCCTCTTAATACATGCAAGTAATACAGAATGGTGTTGTTTAGATACAACTTTGAGAGAGTAATCCATTAAATTCACTCCATAACTCCACTTCAGTCTTGACAGCTACCTCTTCCCACCTTGCCCCCTTCTACCTGCCTACCCCCTTGCCCCTCCTCTCCTCCCCAGGCATTTTCTGACTTTTATTCCTCCCCTCCCTCCTCTTTAGAGCTCTTACCCTCACCCTCTACCCTCCAACAATGGCCTTCCTGCCTGCATAACCCCTTCCCTCTCACCTGCAGTGCTTATTTCTAAGATTGCCCTTGGCTGGTATGTCATGCTACCTAACATTTGGCTCATTTTTAGTTACTGGAATTTCCTAAGCCTCAGTCTCTTACTTCTTTTATTGTGTAACTATGTATTATTATGTTGACCCTTGTATGTATGTATACCCCCCATTCCTTCGACGTGGAACCTTTGTAAACGAGCAGTTCCTGCTCAAAGGTATTTGTAATCCTAGATTTCAATTAAAATAAATAAATAAATAAAAAATATAAAAATGGTAGTTATCAACATTTCCTCTTACTGTAATAGAGCCCATAAGCTGCATTGAATTGTTCCCAAAGTCCAGTCAAAATCGGAAAGTCATAAATGCCCTCCACCTCCAAAGCAGAGGAAAGGAGGTTATATCCATGCTACTGCAATGTCAAATGTAATACATTTAGTACTACAGCAAACAGCAAGAGTCTGAATTTTGAATAGTTCTAAACATTTAACAAATAAGTAGGCAGAAGTACAATAACCTGAAAAACATCAACAGTGTCTAACTGAGACCCACAGTCCCAGCTTGGGCATGGTGGCAGGCTGCCCCAGATCAGCTAAAGGTAATAAACAATGATTATCAGAAAAAAGATCGGTCACAAGGCCTTACCTGGGAACCAGCCTTTTACCCACCTTATCAACTCAGTAAAAGACAACAACAGAGCAAGGCAGTATAAAGTCAAGTTTCTTCACCCTCAGATGAGAAATCCTGTTGGTTGGTATTTGATAGTAGTTTGGCATTCTTTTGGCTCATTTCAGTGCTTCGCTTGGGTCTGAAAAAGTAAATATTTTCCCGTTGTGGACGATTCACAGACGAGCTGGGAACACAATTCCGTGTAATATCTCTGTTGCACAAAGCATAGCTCTGACCCCGTTGAACTCTTTCTTTCTCTGTCTGGTGGCATAGAATTCATGGGACAGACATAAGGCAATTCTAGTGGGGGGTAGGAGGAAGTAGGCTGTTGGTTAACTAGGATCTGCAGCTTATCTATTAGGTAGGGAAATGGGCAGACTAGGTGGGTCAAGCAGTCCTTATCTGCCGTCAAATTCTATGTTTCTATGTAGATCTGTATACAAATGAACTGTCTGCCCATCCTGTAGTAAAGGGCCCTTTTGTCGGGCTAGCGCCAGCATGAATTCTCCACTTCCCACTCCATTTGTCACAATAACAATGGTGCGGGGTGCTTCTAAATTGTCCCGCCTGCCTCGTGGGGTCTGATATGCTTTTTGGATATGTATCAGGTGACTGAGTAACGCTTCACTGAGCTGCTGTTTTAGCCAATCTTGCCAAAAGAGGGGCAGATGATCTCCTTCACATCCCTCGGGCATTCCTATTAGGCGGACATTAGCCACGTGAGCCTGATTCTCCAGTGTCTCTAGTCGCGCACGGAGATGAGCATTTTCTTTTGTTAACGTGGCCACTGTCCCAAGTGCGGCATCAGCCCGTTTGCTCATCTCCACTGTAGCAGATCTGACAGAGTCCATCAATACTTCCAATGTGACAAGTAAGTATTAAGACACAACGAAGGTGGCATCTAATGCTGGATTGATGCATGGTTGGGGGGGATTTAGCCGAGGCCGGCCGGTCGGCTCCCACCATGCATCAATCTCGATAGATGCCACCGTTGAGTGGCTTAATGCGCTTGTAACATGGGCCTCAGGTCAGTGGCGGCGTCAGGAGACTGCCCACTGTGCAACATGGAAAAGTAAACTCTGAGACGCTGCCATGCTTGACAACTTTTACTGCACTTTGAGACAACAGTTCACAAGATTATTTACATACTGATGCGGTCACTTGCTGTACTACCTGCAACCACAGAGCTCACTGCAGCTGACATAACTGTCCCAGACATTTCAAGTTCTGTGTGGGTATTGCCGTCATACCCGCCGCTGGAGGTCACTGGTACAGTACTCAATGGCCGCGAGGAGGGGTCGGCTTGCGATTTGCATATTGGAGGCACTCACTTCCTGCTGCCTCCCGCTGACTGGTCTGACGCTGCCGTGTCCGACCTGGGCTGGGTGTGCTGCTGCCCTCCGTTGGTTCTGGTACCCCCTTCCCGTTTCCATCCTCGGGTGGCTAGTCCAGCTCCCACTCTGCCTGTCTTGCCGCTGTTGTGCTCGCTCTCCACGAGTACCCAGTGCTGCTAACCTGGGGGTCTGGCTGGTTTCAGTACTACCTCGGTGGGCACAGCATATACCCTGGATTAATACCCGCTCCGATTCGGGTCCCGTGATGCAGTTGTGCCTATCGCTGCTGTCCATTTGAACTGTCTCATTGATGCCATGTTACAACTCTATTTGTAAGAGTGTCAAACTTGTCGGCAAGACCTGACACAGTCTGGATGAGGTGACTGATTTTGTGCCCCAGAGTCTGAAGGGTTTCCTCCGCTATCATCTCCTGTGGCTCCAGGGCTTTTCCTTGGGCCGAACTCATGTCTGGTGGCCCCACACCCATTTTTCTTTCTGTGCCCCAGGCACCGTTTTGTCTTTTCTGGGATTGCCCATTCTGATCCAGGAGGATTCCACCACCGATCCAGGCACTTTGAAGGTTACAAGCTCGGAAAGAACTGTACCTTTACTGCTAATCTGCAAAGAATGTCACAGAGCTCAAACTTCAGGTTACCATTTTGCTTGGACTCCACAGCGACCCCCTGGCTTTCTTGTAATTCCTTATATTCTTGTTTGGTGACCAAAGGCTTCTCCTGCACTCAGCATTCTAGATATCCACAGCATTGGGTCACTGAAAATACTTGAAAAGACGTTTATACAGAAGATTGCATTTTAAATAGAGTCTCCTTAAACAGAAGCAGTGTTTTGGTTATTTATCTACCACAAAAAAGTGGCTCGCACTAAGAAATAGATAAATTAGACTAACAGTGACTTAGATATTGAATTACAAGCAAGACCCTGTATACCCATATACCTATATACAGGATAGTCCCCCTTGGTCATCTTCAGCAAATCTAGAAGTCCCAGGTTCAAGGCCCTTGACTGATTATCAAGGGCCTCCAGACTATATCGCAGCACTCCATTTTCTTTAATGTGGTCGGCAGTGCTGGAGGTGGCCCACAAGGCTGAGGACATCATTTCCTATGTATACCATCACATGGCTCTGTTTCAGCTTAAAAAAGTCAGTTGGCATGTCGGCTGAGTGGTGTGGAGGGCTGAGGCATCCTGCCTTACCTCCTGCCATGCTGGCGACCCGTGTTTGTGGATGCGAGTGGGCCGCCGGGGGTCAGCTGGGGAGGGAGAGGATCGAGCATCCAAAGAACAGTTCTCCTCGCCCAGGGAGGGGTGGGAACAGAATCCACTGCCTGCCTGACCCCTAGCAGTGGCTGGGGGCTGACACAGTGGGCCCTCACATAGGGGGTGGATGCAGGGAAGATGCCCAGTGTGCCACATATGGAAGTGTGCGTGGCTCAGCCATTAGCATCATTGCACACCACCTCACTCAAGGAACGGGGGAACCAAAATGGAGGAAAAAACACTGGCTGGCAGGATAAAGACAGCCCCTCTCAGGCTCCGTACCCATCTAGCTGGCACCTCACTAGTGCAAGAGCGGTAAGTCCAGTGGACACCGGGGTGACAGGGCTGGGGGAGCCAGACGGAAGGGGGCCGGGTGCAGGAGCACAAAGAAATATAAAAAAAAAAAGGAAAAGTCAGTTGCCAGCTATTGCTGATTCCAGGGTTTCCCCATTGGAAATCCTGGCTACACTACAGTCTAGGTTGGAAGAACATAGCAAAATTAAGGATATATTGCAGCTTGAGACAGGAGCTCTCGAAAACGCGACTCACTTGGCTGATGGCTAGTCACATCCTATATGTCATACTTTTCAAAAACAAATAAATATTAGTTGAAAAAATAAATGTGTAACCCCCCTGCAAATGGGGGTTCCCAAAAGTCTTCCAGGAGCTTGCCTGAGTGCTCCAAGTCTGGGCGGTGTTCGGCGTCTGAGCTGTTTAAATGTGGTTCCAAGTGAGTGCTATTTGAGCCTCCACATACTGTCTCTTTAAGAGCTGTCTGCTTGCAGACTTAATTAGTTTGTACGGAGGGACTGTGTATTTAATGCTCGAATCCTGCCCGAGCTGTTGTCAATTCACTCCGTTTCTGCCGTCGCTACATGTGCAGAGGGAGCCTTATTGAAAGATATAACAATTTGCCAGAAATCATTTGGAGTGACTGAGAAAATGTAGTTTGTCTAACCTGTCTTCATTTTAGCACGAACTGTTTCAGTGTAGCTCTTTCATTTTGGTCCTGAACTGCTGAAATGGATCAATCAATGGGGAGGGGTTCCTTAAAATGGAGCCTGAGGACAAATCGGAACTTGGACTCTCAATTTTGAGCCAGCCACAATGGGACTGTATGGGCAGTGACTCTGAAACATAGAAACATAGATTTTGACGGCAGATAAGAACCGCTTGGCCCACCCAGTCTGCCCATTTCCCTACCTAATGGATAAGCTGCAGATCCTAGTTAACCAGCAGCCTACTTCTTTCTACCCCCAACCCCTAGAATTGCCTTATAGCTGTCCCATGCATGCTTGAATTCCACCACTGTTTTTGACTCCACAACCTCCTCCGAAGGCCGCTCCATGCATCCACAACCCTCTCTGTGAAAAAATACTTCCTTAAGTTACCTCTGAGCCGCCCCTTCTATCTTCAAATTGTGCCCCTTGTTCTTGCACACCTTTTTTGAAAGATGCTGCCCTTTGGACTTTGTTGATTCCCTTGAGGAACTTGAAAGTTTCTATCATGCCCCCCTCTCCCTCCTTTCCTCGAGGCTATACATATTTAGCTCCTAAGTCTCTCTTCATATGTCTTCGGTGCAAACCCTGCACCATTTTAGTTGCCCTCCTCTGGACAGCTTCCATCCTGTCTATGTCTTTGTGAGATTGGGTCTCCAGAACTGCACGCAGTACTCCAGATGGGGTCTCACCAACTGTCTGTACAGAGGGATAATAACTTCCTGTTTTCTACTGGTGATGCCTCTCCCTATGCATCCCAGTATCCCCCCAGCCCTCCTTGCTGCCCTCTCACATTGCTTGCCCACCTTTAGGTCATCTGATATGACTACCCCAGGTCCCTTTCCATTTTTGTTGTTAGTATCTCACCCCCCACTGTGTACTCTTCCCCTGGGTTTTTGTTTCTCAGGTGCATTACCTTGCACTTCTTAGCATTGAATCTAAGCTGCCATACATTTGACCATTCCTCTAACCTTGCCAAGTCCCTTCTCATCCTTTCCACCCCACCTTGTGCATCAACTCTGTTGCAGATCTTTGTGTCATCTGCAAAGAGACATACTTTTCCTTCCAGTCCCTCTGCAATGTAAACATAAAGACATTGAGAGGACGGTCAAATACTGAACCTCACGGTACCCCTACTAGTAACCCCATTTCTTCAGAGTGGACTCCATTTACTATTACACTCTGTGTCCTATTCTCCAGCCAATTCTTTACCCAGGCTGTCATCTTGGGACCCACTCCCAGGCTGGCTAACTTATATATTAATCTTTTGTGTGGGACTGTGTCATATGCCTTGCTAAAGTCTAGGTAGGCCATGTCCACAGCCCCTCCCTGATCTACTACTTTGGTCACCCAGTCAAAGAAATCTATCAGATTTGTCTGGCATGACCTTCCCACTGTGAATCCATGCTGCCTTGGGTCCTGTGCCCCTATGGCCTCTAGATACTCAACAATTCTTTCCTTCAGAAGTGATTCCATCATTTTCCCTACCACTGAGGTTAAACTAGCAGGTCTGTAGTTTCCTGCTTCTGCCTTGCTCCCACTTTTGTGAAGGGGAATCACATCTGCCCTCCTCCAGTCCTCGGGTACCACCCCATCCTCCCATGATTTGTTAAAGAGGATAGTTAGTGGTGTCACTAGTTCTACCCTTAGTTCTTTTAGAATTCTGGGATGAATCCCATCAGGCCCCACTGCTTTGTCCACCTTCAGTTTTAAGAGTTCTTTCAGAACCCTTTCTTCTGTAAATGGGCTGGTTTCAACTTCTGTATCCAGAGTGTTTCTGCTGTTTGTTTTAGGTACCTCCCCCTCTTCCTTTGTAAAATGGGAAATGTAGTTTTGACCTTGGCCCCTTTTTTCACCAACAGAGGGAGTCTTATTGTGAGTGACAGCCGAACCAGACAACAGAATGGTTTGGAGCTAAAGGAAATGCCCTGCTCTGTGACTGGAAAGATCAGATCAGTTGTGACAGTGAAGAGAGAAGGAGCTCTGTGCTTCTGCAGTGTATAGTTTCTCACGGGAAGCGTGAGTAAGGCCCTGAGTTCGGCCTGCAGCCGTTGTGAGTGCCAGTTTGGACTGAATCAGAGTTGTGAGGAGAAAGAAGCACCAGAAGTGTGGAAATCAGGCTCACCCTGTAGAAGACTGGAGAAATTGCTGAATCGCCTCGGTCTGTCAGGAACTGAAGCTGCTGTGTGTGCTCCTGGTATTTTGTAATTATATCAGGATCGAGGGGAGTCCTGCCTGGTATAGTACTTTCCTTTACATATTGTAACCCCCCTGCAAATGGGGGTTCCCAAAAGACTTCCAGGAGCTTGCTTGAATGCTCCAAGCCTGAATGGTGTTTGGCGTTTAAGCCATTTATCAGTGAGTGTTTTTAGAACCTCTGGTATTGTCTCTTTAAGAGCTGCCTGCTTGCAGACATAATTAGTTTGTATGGGGGACTGTGTGTTTCTTTGATTGAGTACCACTCGAGCTGCTGCCAATTCACTCCATTTTTGCAGTCACTAGGAGTGCAAAGGGGACCTATCTGAAAGATGTAACTGTTTGCCAGAAATCATTTAGAGTAATAATGAAATTACAGTTTGTCTAACCTGCTTTCTTTGCAGTCAGAACTGTGTCTGCCTAGTTCCCCATTCTGGTTTTGAACTGCTGAACTGGACCAATCAGTGTGGGGTAAGCTAGCTCTAAATGGTGCCTTGGACGAATCAGAACTTGACTCATAATCTGAGCCAGCCACAAGAGGATTGTATGGGCAGTGACTCTGGGAGATGTAGTTTAGACTTCATCCTTTTGGACCAACAGGGCAGTCTATTGTGAGTGACAGCCAATCCAGTCAAGAACTGGGAGGAACTCAAAGGAGTGCCGGTTTTGTCTGTTGGAGTTTCAGTTGAGCTCTGGCAGTGAAGAGGGAAGGAGCCCTATGCTTTTTCGGTGTGCAGTTTTAGTCGGGAAACGTGTGTAAGGCCCCGAGTTCCGTTCTGCAGCTTGTGTAACTGCTTGTTAGGACTGAATCCGTCCTGTGAAGAGAATCAAAGGATATCTGAAGAGTAGAAACCAGGCTCACCCTGTAGAAGACTGGAGAAATTGCTGAACTGCACTCGGTCTGTCAGGAACTGAATCTGCTGTGTGTTCTCCCGGTTTGTGCAGTAATTGCATCGGGATAGAGAAGCAGCTGCCTGGTATAGTACTTTCTGTTTTACCATATAAATGTGTGAAGAGGCTTGTGTACCTCAAGTGAATCCTGCTGCCATTAAAGGACTTTTGCCTGTTACTGTTCACCATATAAATGTGTGAGGAGGCTTGGTTAGCTCAAGTGAATCCTGCTGCCAATAAAGGACTTTTGCCTGTTGCAGTTTGCCATATAAATGTGTGAGGAGTCTCGTGGAGCTCAAGAGTAGCCCTGCTGACATTGAAGGACCCTATCTTGTTTGGAGGTCGGAGTACTAATTCAGGTCGCCTCGTTGAATTGCCACATTGAATCCAAATGGAATCACTGTACTGCTGACTGTTTAAACTAATTTTTCTTTCTCTGTGGGAAAGGGCCCCTACCAGCTGCCACGGTTTGGACTAGCCACTAGGGCTTGGGTACCCAGGGACAGTAACTGGTAGGGATAGGCCTGTGCACAGAGCCATAGGTAGATGAGTAAAGTGATAAGCTAATTAACCTGATTTCCCTGTCCTTGTTATATTCCCCTAAATAAACCGAGCTGCTTGTTTCAGCAAAGTTATACTGCCTGAGGTATTTGTCTATGTTAAAGTATTGTACTGTGATTGTTGCACTGTATCTTATTTTACAGGAGGTCCCAATGCCTAAACCAGCCCTGGGGTAAGTGTATACTGTGAAGGTAATTCTGATATATTGTGTGGGCCACTAGTGGGAAGAAAGGGGGGTTGCAGTGTCCCAGAGGGCTGTGACCAAGTAAGTTTAACTATTGCAAACCCTGACCTCTGGGTGGAGGCACCCGCCATTGGATCCAGGCCCCTCAACCTGTTAGTGGAAAATCAGGCAGGGGTAGTAGCCCCTGGGATAGCGCCATCTAGGGGTTACATATGAATGTACCTAGTGCTTGTGGGGAATCGCTATTTCCAATCCCCTCTGCTGTGTGCTGTGTGTTGAAGCTGGAAGCAAACCCCAGCTTGTCTTGGACTAAATCCATTTGCTATAAACTGCAGTGGGGTCCAGTCACAAGGACCTTGTCTCCATGCCCTGTTGTTTCTGACAATCCAGAGAACATCCACCATCCGGCTCTCAGCTTGGGTATTGTGAGTACAAATCAGGGTATTCCTCTGCAGCCTGTTTTCAATCACAAGTGTGTCATCTAATTCTTGTTGTTTCACTGCTTCATGGATTGAGCCATCCGGCTCCAGATTACAATTCGGTGTTGTGCATATATTTTCTTCTACAGGGCCCTATCCATCTGCACCTGCCAACCAACCCCGGGCAATGGACCTGGCTAGCCCCCCCCCCAACCTGGGTACCCAGAGTGTAACTTTTCAGACACTGTATGTGTGCACAGTACTGTGATTTAATGCCACCAATTAACCTGATTTCCCCCTCCCGTGTTACTGTTCCCTAAATAAATCAGATTTGTTGTTGTTATACTATATACTGTCTGTGGTGTTGGTACTTATGGAAACACTATTGTATTTCGCTGTGTATGTTGTTTAACCTTATTTTACAGGGGGTCCTCAGAGACGTGCTGCAGAATCAGTCTCGATGGTAAGTGGTATCTATATGAGTGAACAGTGTGTATATGTGGGGTATTGGGGCTGTAACTCCTGTGTACTGTGTGAGCCACTAGAGGGAACCAAAGGGGGTCACAGTGTCACAGAGGGCTGTGATCAAGCTAGTCTAACCACTACAAACCCTGACCTCTGGGTGGAGGCACCCGCCATAGAACCTAGGCCCCTCAACCTGTCAGTAGTCAAGCAGGCAGGGGTAGTAGCCCTTGGGACAGCACTACCTTGGGGTTACAAATGTTTTACAAACATAAATACACTTATAGTGGGGACACTTTTCAAGTACAAGAGGAGAATCCATTCTCTGTGCTTACTAATTCCAGGATCTATTTTGGGCCAAGACTGCCAGTTGTTCTGAACTGCTGAGAGTTTTGTGTGGTGGTGGAGATTCCCTAAGAACAGAGTTACAACCAGCAAAATCATTTTATTTGTGACTTGAGCTGCGAAGGAAACAGTTTCCAGCCACAAGAGCCAAGTGCCCTGCCCTTACGGCCCCCCTTTTTTGAAACTTTAAAAGTTCCCTTTGTTCATGACTACAGCAGAAATAACAGATGGGCTGGAGGCGATACAAGCATGCCACAGAGTATACAATTTGCTATACCAGCACAAATGCAGGGATTTCCTGACAATCCGTTATGTCAAGCCTGAAGGCCAGCACTGTGCTCATCAACAGCTGCCCTCTCAACAAAAGTCTTTTGCAGTTATCCCTTGTAAATGCAGCATTTACAAATGGTCTCAGCCCAGATCCGTGTCTTGATCTGGAAACTTGCAGTATTCTTTCACATTCAATGTCTGACCTAGCTGGCATTTAGGAATCCAACTTTTAGCCTTGCGATACCCAGGAAGTACATAACACAGCCAGACTAGAGTAATGAGAAACTGCAAGGTGCAGTTACCTGTAATGTATCATAATAACCAACTTAAGGCTGTTAATTTGACCAAGCTGGGAAAACTGATCAGCAGTTTTGTGGAAGTGCTAATCAACTGTGAAGCTGCACAGCACTTGGCATAAATTGACCAGCAAAATAAAAAATGCAAAAACTGCTAATTGTTTATAAGTGCCACCGCAACATGCTGGCAGTGGTATGGAAAACAGAGGACCCACTCATGCACATGTGATTTGGGCATGCCAAGTTCTCCGATTTTTCTTGCAAGAGCTGGAACCTATTTCGGATGAGACGTCCGTCTTTCAGATGAGACGTTAAACTGAGGTCCCATCTGCCTGGATTGGTGGTAGTTCAGGTGGATGTTAAAGATCCCATGGCACTTATCAAAAAGAGTAGGGGAATTTCCCCAGTGTCCTGGCCAAATTTCCCTCATTCATTAAAAATACTACCAACAGCTTAATCTGGTTCAAGGTCAGTTGGCATTCATCTGTATCCCCCTCCCCCGGGTCGTGCCTGAAAATAGGCAGGATTTGTCTAGTGCACTTACCCGGTCAACAAAAACTAACTAACTAACTATTTTTCAGTTATTGCCAGCTGCCTAGCAGGACAGACATGTCTAACTGTAGCTCCAGTAGATTTATATTTATTTGGATTAAATGTGCTGACTTTCCTGCAGAAATCCATTCAAGAACAACTTGGATTATAATCTAATTATCCTGCATCAAGGGACTATCGTGTTTCAAGGATGGGATGATCCGTGATGCTGGGAAGCAAGGAAATACTGGAGTGGGGCCTTCAAACCCACCGGCCATGTTGAAACCTGGGAACTCCAGTAGAGAGCAGTCAGTGATGTTTGAATCTCTGCAATGAGCGGTGACCTTATTAACAAAGACAATCCAGCATTTAGATAAAAAACTAGATCAGCACTCAGAGTGCTTGGTCCTGGTGGAACAAAAAATGGATGCTATGACAAATTCTGTGGCCGAGACAAGCCAAGTGGCAGGAAAAGCACTGGCTGCGTCTGCCACAATGATCAAAGAGCAAGCGGCTGTTCAGTCAAGGTTGGAACAGTTGAAAAACTTAGCTAGAGCAACTAACATGCATCTTTTTGAGGTCCCAAAAGGCTCCGAAGAAGGGGACTTGATTACATACCTCAAACGATGGTTACCTGAGGCGATCGGTCTTGGATACACCATTCCCATATTGAAAGCATATAGAATTATTCTGCGTAGCGCAATAACACTGGGGGATGGATCCAGAACAATTCTTTTTTCAGTGGCAACTTCCAATATGAGGGATCAAATCTTACGAGCGGTGAGGGAGCAAGCACCAGTGACAATTAGGGACTCCAAAGTTCTTTTCTTCCCCAACTATTCTTTTACCACGCACTCCAGGAGGAAGGCCTTTGAGGGGGTTGCAGCAAAGCCAAAAGCTGCGGGCATTCAGTATCACCTGGTCTTTCTGGCACGCTTGCAATTCAATATACAAGATAAAACATATAGCTTTACTGACACTAAAACCGCTAGACTTTTTACTACAAAACTCCCTTCACGAAGTAGGAACCCAGAAGCAGAAGAGTTTAATTAGACAACGGAACTCCCTAATTTGACTTACCAAAGTGCAGTGCATACTTTGCTTTTAAGTTACCTTAATATTTGGTCACAGACATTTGATCTATGATCGGCCTTAATTAATATTTGGGCTACTGAAGTTTAAAATGTTTAATGCATAGGGTATTGCATCATCAGGTAAAGAAAAAGGTCCAGCTCCCCATACGACACACAGGGGAAACGCCAGACCTCACCCAACAACTAACACACTGAAATCTGGCCAACGGAAAATCTTGTACACAAATGCTCGCAGTCTGGGAAACAAGATCCCAGACCTGCAGGCAATAATGACAGAAGCTAAACTGGACATAGTAGCCATTAGTGAGACATGGTTTACCAGTAACCACACTTGGGAGACTTCAGTACCTGGCTATGTACTGTTCAGAAGAGACCGAGGTGCAAAAAGGGGGGGTAGAGTGGCCCTTTATGTCAATGAAAATATCAAAGCTACAGAAATTCAGAATACACATAATGAGCCAGAAGAACTGTGGGTCACCCTGGAAACAGGAAATGGGACAGCCATACTAACTGGGGTTGTGTACAGGCCTCCAGACCAGGGGGAGGACATAGACACATTATTGTTAGAAGATATACAAAACATGACAGCTAAAGGGGAGGTTCTGATAATTGGAGACTTCAACATGCCAGATACAGATTGGTCAATACCAGCAGGAACATCTGCCAAAACTAGACACATGGTGGATTCCCTGCAGGGGAAGGGCCTCAAACAACTGGTACAACAACCCACAAGAGACAGGGCTATCCTAGATCTAGTACTGACTAACAGGGAAAGGATCACAGATCTCCAGGTTGAAGGCACCTGGGGGCCAGTGACCATCACATGGTATGGTTCAATTTGGACACTAGAACTAAATCATTCCATTCCAAGGCAAAAATATGGGACTTCAGTAGAGCTGGCTTTAATAAGATGGCCAACAGAGTTAAGCTAGCCCTGGCAAAAAGAAATACAGGTGAGGGGGTACAGGCAAAGTGGGCAAGCATTAAGGATGCAATACTTGAAGCAACATCCCATTGAGTTAGAGAGAAAAGGAAGTGCAAAAGAAGAAGGAAACCACTTTGGTTCTCAAAAACAGTAACATGAACGGTCAGAGCCAAAAGGCTGGCCTTCAGGAAATATAAGGGAACGCAGCAAGATGAAGATAGGGAGGCATACCAAACTTCCCTAAGGGAAGCAGGGAAGGCAGTAAGGCAACCAAAGGCCCAAACCGAGGTAACACTAGCACGAACAGTAAAAGAAGGTGATAAGACTTTCTATAGATACATTAGTGAAAGGAGAAAGTCCAGAGGGGGTATTGCTAAGATCAAAGGAGATAAGGGGGTGTGTGAGGAGGGGGACCATGTAAAAGCATCTATCCTAAACAGATACTTATGCTCAGTATTTACTGAAGAGAAGGTAGGGCAGGGCCCACAGCTCAGCACCATGGACACAGGGGAGGGAGGGAGGTATGCACCACTAGTCCCTTCACAAAAGAAAGGGTCCTACAAGAGCTCAATAAGCTCAAGGCAATGGGACCTGATGGCATACATCCCAGGGTACTAAAGGAGCTAAGGGTGGAACTAGCAGAGCCATTAGCAGAACTGTTTAGTGAGTCTCTGAGCACAGGAGAGGTCCCAGAAGACTGGAGAAGGGCTCATGTGATCCCACTCCACAAGAGTGGTAGCAGGGAGGAGGCAGGGAACTACAGACCAGTCAGTCTTACCACAGTAGTGCGCAAGATTATGGAGGCACTCCTTAAGGAAAGGATAGTGCAACACCTGGAATCCATAGGAGCACAGGATCCAAGACAGCATGGGTTTACAAAAGGAAGGTCCTGTCAAACTAATCTCATACATTTCTTTGACTGGGTAACCAGAGTGGTGGACCAAGGGGGAGTAGTTGATGTCACCTGCCTTGACTTCAGCAAAGCTTTCGATACTGTTCCACATGGAAGATTGATTAATAGCTGGGTAGGCTAGGGGTGGGTCAGAAGTTGGTCAACTGGGTGACAGACTGATTGACGGGCAGAAAACTGAGAGTGGTGGCAAATGGTATACAGTCAGAAGAGATGCAAGTCACAAGTGTGGTAACTCAGGGATTAGTCCTGGGGCCAGTCCTCTTCAATATCTTCATCAGTGACATTGCAGATGGACTGGAGGGTACGGTTTGTCTGTTTGCAGATGACACCAAGATCTGCAAAAGAGTAGATGATCCAGATTGGGTGGGCAGAATGAGAAGAGATCTGGATAAACTAGCAAAATGGTCGGAAGAGTGGCAACTGGGGTTTAACGCAAAGAAGTGCAAGATCATGCATATAGGGAAGAGAAACCCTGAAGCCACCTATAGGCTGGGAGGGGAGTTGCTGGCAGTCACAAGGGAAGAAAGAGACTTGGGCATCATCATCACCAATTACCTGAAATCATCCAAACAGACCACTAAAGCAGTAGGTAAGGCTAGGGGGATATTGGGGTGTATTAGTAGGGGTATCACAAGTTGTAAGAGGGAGGTAATAATCCCTCTTTACAAGACACTGGTTAGACCCCATCTGGAGTACTGCATGCAGTACTGGAGGCCACACCTTCACAAGGACATTAACCAAATTGAGGCAGTCCAGAGAAGGGCAACCAAAATGGTGCAGGGACTGCATCAGAAAACATATGAGGACAGATTAATGGAGCTCAGTATGTATACCCTACAGCAAAGGAGGGAGAGAGGTGACATGATCGAAACATTCAAACACCTTAAGGGCATTAACAAGGTGAAAGAGTCTAAAATGTTTCAATATAAGAAAAATAGCAGGACAAGAGGACATAGCATGAGATTAGAGGGAGATCGATTAACGGGTAATGTGAGGAAGTTATTTTTCACAGAAAGGGTGGTGGATGCATGGAATGGCCTACCTCAGGAAGTTGTGGGTATGAATACAGCGCAGGGCTAAAAACAGGCAAGGGATAGGCATAAGGGAGCAATACAGATGAGTATGAATAGATAGGCCATTGACAGAGCAAAGGCCGATGGCACATTCATAAGGTAGAAAAAGAAATGGGCAGACTGGATGGGCCTTGAGGTCCTTATCTGCCATCAACTTCTATCTTTCTGTGTTTCTGTAGTTAATCCTAAAGTTTAATGTGCATTTCACTGTTTTGCTGACTTTGTAGTGGCAGGTAAAAACCCTATGTCTTTTGGGGCTTAGAGGATAACTTAAAGGCGCCTAAGGGTCCATGAGCTAGGAAAATGTGGGAGTTACTAGACAAATATTTTGCCAGCACTTTTGAGATTAGGTGGGTATAGTGAGAGCTTTTACATTTTTCATCACCTGTGTAGCTTATGCTGAGGTTATGATCATGATAGCCTTCGAGGGTTAAGGTTGCTGTTTTCCAGTTGACCACGAGATGCTACTGCTGTCTTGCTTTCAGACATAAGTGGTTGGAATTGCTCGAGCTGGGTTGAAGGAATCGCAAGCGTACCAACTATTTCTCAATATTGCCCCAGACAGAGGTGCTTAAGGACACAAGCTATAAAATGTGCTCTCTCCCTGCCCATGCTGTTGGATTCATGCAGGAGAAGTGTTTTTTTTTTATTATTAGTTCTGTTTGGGCTACAAGCCGACATGTTCACAAAATGTGCTGTAATATTAACCTTTTTAGCAATAGCTATAATTAGCAGGAAGTACTCTAGGGTGATTTTTTCACTAATTGCACTGCTGCATGTTGGCTTCTTGTGTTGATAAAAACTGAAATTTAATGTTAAGTTTCTCTCCAAGGTGTAACATTCAGACTATAGACACTGTATAAACTAGATTAATTGTTGTGAAGGTCAGTTTAAATGTTTGCTATGTCTGGCATTACATATATATGCCAGTGTGTGCCTACTTGTATTGATAAAATACAATAAAGTTAAAAAAAAGAGAGGTGGTTGAATTGGTATACTATAGGCTAGAGATTGTGAAGTCATGGAGAGGCACCTTCTGAGCCTGTGGGATGAGTTGGGGTCATTGGGAGGAAGGTGTTGTATAAGGTATATGAAAGTTCCCCCTTGAGAGGATCTCTGCTCCTGATACTCAGTATTTACCCCCAGTCATCATTTATTTGTATAAACATATGATGCCTGTTTGATACATGGGTTGTTTGTTTCTGTACACTCTTTCTTCTAGTAGGTCTACAGCATCAGTGCGTCAGAGGTATCAAAAGAACTTAATAAGTGGCATGCCAGGGAAGCATCTGAGCTGGGTTACAGGATGCTGAATATGTATCTGTATAAGTATTTCTTCAGTGCTCTGTAATTGTTCAGATCTACATTCTTTTAGATGTTTTGTTGTATGTATTATCTAAAGAAACAAGCATTTGTCAATGCCGAATGTTTGCTTACTGGCATTGGCAGTGGTAGTGTAGAAGTTACAGAGCTGCGTAATAGGAATGGCAGTGAAGTATTGAACTGAAGCCAACCCCACCACCACCCTGCAGAGAGTGACAGGCATTGGGGTGTGCATTTGGGTCGTCAGGCATAATGGCACGCCATTTCACCACACCACCATGCAGAGACTGACAAGTGTCACGTGTTCTTGGGTCTTTGGCCTTATCGCACTTATTTCATTAGGAAATATGTGGTGAGATGGGTGCGATATAGAGAATGGGGTGAAGTTTGGGGACCTAAGAGTCCAAGGCATACCTCGATGCCTCTCAGTGACTGCAGGGTGTGGAATGGTATGAGCATCACAGGCAAGAATCCCAAGTCACATCCCTGATTCCTGTCATTCTATATAGTTAGGCGATTTAGTTGAAAAGTCTAATACCTCAGGCATTCATTGGTATTTTACCTCAAATCTTCAACATGTTTGTTTTGTGACCCACCTCACGAACAGGGGAATATCATGTGTGGTAGCGAGCTGCTTATGCACAGTGACTACAGGATTTAGCACCACAGATGCAAACATATTCGAACAGGCTGTAAAATGGCAGCTGTACTCTTTCATGGGGAGGTGTAAAATGGCTATGTTCAAATGTGTAGTAAAATATTTAAAAAATGGTGAAGTCACAAGCGTACATAGAAACTGTGCAACGACACCCGTTATATAAGTAGGTTGGGGATATTTTATAGCAGATTGTCAACTCAGGCATTTTTGGTGCCTCCGATCATGAACAGTGTCACTGTGATTTTCTTTATCTGTGCCGAACAATGATTTCCATAGCGACCACGCATCTCTGCACTGAGAGTGTGAAAACACACTTTGGCCATGTTGTGAAAATGGCAGCTGTACTGTTCATAAGGAAGTGTTGAAAAATGCCACTAGTGAAAATCTGGACTGGAAATATTACAAAGTCATGAACTAACGAGATGCGTGGAAACTGCACAATGCTCACTCATTAACACAGTCATTTTATGGACTTTTGTCACCAAATTTTCAACATAGTCATTTTAAGACCTCTGCTCATGAACAGTGTAACTGTGAATTTCTTAATCTGTCCTAAACATTGCTTTCTTTCACCAACAGCACCATTATGCGCTTCATGCGATAACACATTTTGGGTGACATATGAAAAATTGCAGCTGTACTGTTCATAAGGAAGTTTAATAAAATGGACATGTTGAAAATCTAGAGTGAAAATATTAAATTTGCAAACTAGCGAGCATGCATAGGAACATGCAGCATGCTAGTAAAAAGTCATTTTAGGCATTTTTCACAAAGTTTTCAACATAGCCATTTTAAGACCTCTGCTCATGAACAGTGTCACTGTGATTTTGTTAATGTGTCCCATACATTGAGGTTGCACACCGACTGCGCCATTGTGCGCTACATGGGCAGAAACACGTTTTGGGCAGGATGTGAAAAATGACAGCTGTACTGCTCATAAGAAGGTGTGGAAAAATGGCAATGTTGAAAATCTGGAGTGGAAATATTGAAAATTCGCAAACCTACGAGCGTGCGTGGGAACTGTGCACACGCTTCGTAAAACAGTCATTTTTAGGAATTCTGTCACCAAATTTTCAACATTGCCATTTTAAGATCTCTGCTCATGAACAGTGACACTGTGATTTTCTTAATGTGTCCCATACACTGAGTTCGCATAATGACTGCGCCATTGTGCGCTACATGGGCGGAAACACGTTTTGGGTGAGATGTGAAAAATGACAGCTGTACTGCTCATAAGAAGGTGTGGAAAAATGGCAATGTTGAAAATCTGGAGTGGAAATATTGAAAATTCGCAAACCTATGCGCATGCGTAGGAACTGCGCAACGCACGCTCGTAAAACAGTCATTTTTAGGAATTTTTTCACCAAATTTTCAACATAGCCATTTCAAGACCTCTGCTCATGAACAGTGTTACTACAATTTTCTTAATTTGTCCCGTACATTGATTTCGCACACCGACTGTGCCATTCTGCGCTACAAGGGTGAAAACACATTTTGGGTGAGATGTGAAAAATGACAGCTATACTGCTCATAAGATGGTGTGGTGAAATGGCAATGTTGAAAATCTGGAGTGAAAATATTGAAATTTCGCGAACTTACGAGCCTGCGTAGGAACTGCGCAACGCACGCTCGTTAAACAGTCATTTTTTGGAATTTTGGCACCAAATTTTCAACATCGGGGTTTTGGGCCCCCTTCTCATGAATAATGTCACTGTCATGGTGGTATTCAGTTCTGAAGGGTGATTTCGCAGTCACTGCGCAGTCACTGCGCGAAATCACCCTTCGAGCCTGAATAACGCCATGACAGTGACATCATTCATGAGAAGGAGTCCCAAAACCCCATGTTGAAATTTGGCAAAATTCCAGATATGCAATAAAGTTGAACCCTCCTATCTAGCCCATTATACAGCTTTACCGGCATTTCCTCAGTTCGGGTCGGCTTTGAAGAGTGCAGACATGTTCCCAGTCCACCAAAGATCGCCGCGCCGGAGTCCGGAGGTAAGTATGGGGTGAGGGGTGTGGGAGGCTGGTTGCGCAGTGGGTGGGTGCGGGTTGTGGGAGGGTTCGGGGTGGCGTGGGACAGTTTTGTTTTACAGGGTAAAAACAAAAAAGGCGATAAGGACCGCTTGCCCACTGGGTGGGCTCCCAGCATGGCACAAGGACTTTGGGAGGCGTTCAGCCGGCGGGGATTGGGCACCCCGTCGGCAAAAGACAAAAAACGCAGGACCCGTTTGCTACGCTGGGGTGGGCTCCCAGCGTGGCAGCAACTAATAGGAGGAGGAGACAAATAGTTCAGCCGTGAGGTTGGTACCCGTCGGCTACTCCTTGCTCAGGGGCACTGCGCCTGCGGCTGGGAGTTTCGCGCGTGAGCAGCTCCTTATCGCTGCTCACTCAGCGTAGCTCCCCTTTCAACTGTATGCCACTGCATTTGGAGCGTGTCATAGACAGCTCCAAAATGCATTGGCTTACAGGGGCCGCGCCTGCCAGCACAGTGCCTGAATTGGAGGAGGAGGTGACACACCTCCGAAATCTCCGTTCATGGCACTATGTTTCTTGCACATGCGTGCAAGCAAACATAAAAATGAATAAAATATTAAATATAAAAATTGCTATTTTTTAATGTTTTAACCTGAATAAGTGTCCCATACTAAATCTAGTTTGTGTTTGCTTCATCTTTTCCAATAAAACACACACACACACACACACACACACACACACACACACACACACACACCAGGTATTTTCTCTTAGGAAGCTTCAGACTGGCTTCCAATACCACTCCCCCCCCCCACCCCAAATCTAGTGGGCACCAGCTGAATACTTTAATAGCTACCGATCCCTAAGTATAGCAAAACCTTCCTGCCACCCATCTCAGCCCTGCCACCCTTCCAGTCCCCATAGAAATATAGAAAGTGTCAGCAGATGGGACCCTTTCGGTCCATCTAGTCTGGCCGTTTTCCACTACCCCCCACCAAGTCCTTAATAGCTCCACTGACATATTTTCACTTTATTATAAGTAAAACTATTCCTACACCCATCCCAGCCCTGCCAGCCTCCCAACCCAGTCCTTAATTAGAGCCCCCTTTGGCTTATTTCCATTTACATAGAAACATAGAATTTGACAGCAGATGAGGACCGCTTGGCCCACCTAGTCTACCCATTTCCCTACCTAACGGATAAGCTGCAGATCCTAGTTAACCAACAGCCTACTTCCTCCTACCCCCCCCACTAGAACTGCCTTATGTCTGTCCCATGCATTCTTGAATTCCCTCACTGTTTTTGACTCTATGACCTCCTCCTCAGAAAGGCTGTTCCATGTATCCAAAACCCTCTCTGTGAAGAAATACTTCCTCACATTACCTCTGAGCTGTCCCCACTCTATCTTCAAATTGTGCCCCCTTGTTTTTGCACATCTCTTGTTCTGAAAGATGCTACCCTTTTGGACTTTGTTGATTCCCTTGAGGTATTTGAAAGTTTCTATCATGTCCCCCCTCTCCCTCCTTTCCTCGAGGCTATATATCTTTAGTTCCTTTAGTCTTTCTTCATATGTCTTCTGATGCAGACCCTGCATCATTTTGGTTGCCCTCCTCTGGACAGCCTCCACCCTGTCTATGTCTTTGCGGAGATGGGGTCTCCAGAACTGTACACAGTACTCCAGATGTGGTCTTACCAACTGTCTGTACAGAGGGCCAACAACTTCCTGTTTTCTACTGGTGATGCCTCTCCCTATGCATCCCAGTATCCCCCAGCCCTCCTTGCTGCCCTCTCACATTGCTTGCCCACCTTTAGGTCGTCTGATATGACTACCCCAGGTCCCTTTCCATTTTTGTTGTTGTCAGTATCTCACCCCCCATTATGTACTCTTTCCCTGGGTTTTTGTTTCCCAGGTGCATTACTTTGCACTTTTTTGTGTTGAATCTAAGCTGCCATACATTTGACCACTCCTCCAACCTTGCCAAGTCCCTTTTCATCCTTTCCACCCCACCGTGTGTATCAACCCTGTTGCAGATCTTTGTGTCATCTGCAAAGAGACATACTTTCCCTTCCAGTCCCTCTGCAATGTCACTTATAAAGACATTAAAAAGGACCGGTCCCAGTACTGAACCCTGTGGTACCTCACTAGTAACCCTCCTTTCTTCACTGTGGACTCCATTTACTATTACCCGCTGTGTCCTGTTGTTCAACCAGTGTTTTACCCAGGCTACCACCCTAGGACCCACTCCCAGGCTGGTTAATTTGTTTATTAATCTTTTGTGCTGGACTGTGTCAAATGCCTTGCTAAAGTCTAGGTAGGCCATGTACACAGCCCCTCCCTGGTCTATATCTTTGGTCACCCAGTCAAATAAATCAATTAGATGTGTCTGACACGACCTTCCTGCTGTGAATCCATGCTGCCTTGGGTCCTGTGCCCCACTGGCCTCTAGGTACTCAACAATTCTTTCCTTCAGAAGTGATTCCATCATTTTCCCTACCACTGCGGTCAAACTGACAGGTCTGTAGTTTCCTGCCTCTGTCTTGGTCCCACTTTTGTGAAGGGGAATCACATCCGCCCTCCTCCAGTCGTCAGGTACCACCCCATCCTCCCATTATTTTAACATTAAAACCTTCCATCCACCCCTTACACCCCACCACCCTCCCCACCCACTTCTAAACAGCTTCCTTTGGACCTTCAGTAGTGTGTACCTTTGGCATTCTTTTAAAAAACATTTAAGGCTAGCTGGCCCAACAGTGCAGCATTGTTGTTCCTGACGCCAGTGATACTCGGCACTAGAGAACAGTGGGGGGAAAGAGAATTATGCATCCCAGCAGACTCTCCGCTCCTGCAGTAAGGGAGAATCGCTACCTCTGCTGTATCACTGTCACCTGGATGACCATGAGTTGCAGTGCAGCTGATGTATTATGGGGTGGGGAGGATGCCAGCCAGACTCTGAAAAGGTGCACTTGGCATGCACGTGCTTGGAGCTCCATGCATGCTGGCATCCTGAGGAGTTGAAACATAAACAGGAAAAAAACTCCCACAAAGCATGACTGTACTAATACTAGCAGATTCCAGGTCTGACAACTTGTCCCCCATCACAGAGACTATCAGAGGAGAGTCAACTCTTAAACAGGTTGGGGCCAAGCCTGGATGGTCCTACCTCAGTGGACAAGCTGGGGGGACAGTAGGGTAAAGCAAGAGAAGATTGGGGAGTGGCTGGTGCTGGGAAATGGTCAGGTGAAGGGGGCAGTGCTTGCACAAGGTGGCATAAAGAATAAATTATAAACAATAAAACTCTCCACTAGTGTTTGAACATCCTAATCCCTCCCTTTTCACCACCAGTCAAGAATGACAGAAATGTATTTTTTTTTATTTGAGGCTTCAGATTACAATACCTTTGAGCTAGAAGCTCTTTTACAAAGGTTCTATGTCAGGTACACAAAATATACCAGGACATATCATGGTTACTAATACAGGAGAGATTTACAGATTAAACAATCATTTCTGGTGCCAGCTAACAGCCTTGTCTAGAGAACCAGCTACTGATACAGCATGGTCGTGTCGCACATCTAGGCATGGTCAGGGGTAGATGGGTATGGAGCAGGGGAGGTAGAGGAGAGGAGAGGGTCATAGGTTTACTATGATTGAGGAAGGGCAAATTCCATTTTGCAGACTTGAAAAAAACGTTGTTGTCACCGGTGTCTGGAAAGCCAAAATCCATTTTTACCAGTGTTTCGTTTTGTGTACTTTATTTAACAATTTTGTATGCAGCTAGCATGTATTTTAGCAAATTTGACCTCCACTATTGCATATCCATTCACCCTTTTACCGACTACAATTTATTTCAGTAGGCACAAGATCTGATGACAGCAGCAGCAGCACCCAGAGGCCCTCATCCCTACAGTGTGGAGGTGGCAGCAGCAGCACTATGGCCCTCATCCCTGCTATCTGACGGCAGCAGCAACAGCACTACAGCCTCCTTCCTTCAGGCATGACAGCAGCAACAGCACTACAGTCTCCTTCCTCAGGCATGATAGCAGCAGCAGCACTATGGCCTCCTACCCTCAGGCATGATGGCAGCAGCAGCACTACAGCCTCATTCCCTCAGGCATGATGGCAGCAGCATAATTACGTTACTTACAATGTTTTTCTTGCTTTAATAAATCTCAATGTTACAAAATGACTTGGTATTACATTAATCCAGCCTGATACACCAGCATGGCCATTCTCCCTAGCCCAACACACCAGCACAGCCACTCTCCCCAGCCTGAGGGACCAGCCCGGCCACTCTCCCCAGCCTGGCCACTCTCCCCAGCCCAAAGAACCAGCCCAGCCACTCTCCCCAGCCCGACAGACCTGCATGCCCACTCTCCCCAGCCCAACAGACCTGCAAGGCCACTCTCCCCAGTCTGACGGACCAGCCCTGCCACTGTCCCACCACCCCCACCCTAGGCCTGCACGGCCACTCTCCCCAACCTGACGGACCAGCCTGGCCACTCTTCCCAGCCTGACAGACCTGCAAGGCCACTCTTCCCAGCTCTATGGACCTGCATGACCACTCTTCACAGCCTGAGGGACCAGCCTGGCCACTCTCCCCAGCCCAATGGACCTGTCCGGCCATTCTTCCCAGCCAGGTGGACCTGTCTGGCCACTCTCCCAGCCTGATGGACCTGCATGGCCATTCTCTCCAGCCTGGCGGACCTGCAAGGCCACTCTTCCCAGTCCGACGGACCTGTATGACCACTCTTCACAGCCCGATGAACCAGCCCGGCCACTCTCCTTTACCCAATGGACTAGCCCGGCCACTCTTCTCACCCACCCCCACCCAAGACCTGCACGGACACTCTCCCCAGCCTAGTGGACCACCCTGGCCACTCTCCCCAGCCCAAGAGGCCTCCCCCACGACTTTCACCAGCCTGACGGACCTGCATGGCCACTCTCACCAGCCTGATGGACCAGCCCATCCACTCTCCCCAAACTGACAGACCAGCCCTGCCACTCTCCCATCCCCCCCAACCCTAGACCTGCATGGCCACTCTCCCCAGCCCGACGGACCAGCCTGGCCACTCTCCCCATCCTGATGGACCTGCAAGACCACTTTTTCCAGCCTGATGGACCTGCGCTACCACTCTTCACAGCCTGATGGCCCAGCCCAACTACTCTCCCCAGCCCGATGGACCTGCACAGCCACTCTTCTCAGCCTGGCCACTCTCCTCAGCCTGACAGACCTGCATGGCCACTCTTCCCAGTCCAACGGACCTGTATGACCACTATTCACAGCCTGATGGACCAGCCCAGCCACTCTCCCCAGCCCGACGGACCTGCTTGGCCATTCTCACCAGCCTGACAGACCTTCACGGCCCCTCTCCCCAGCCCGACGCACCAGCCCGGCCACTCTCCCCATACCGATGGACCAGCCCTGCCACTCTCCCTTCCCCCCACCCTAGACCTGCATGGCCACTCTCCCCAGCCTGACGGACCAGCCTGGCCACTTTCCCCAGCCTGACAGACCTGCAAGGCCACTCTTCCCAGCCCAATGGACCTGCACAACCACTATTCACAGCCTGACGGACCAGCCTGGCCACTCTCCCCAACCTGATGGACCAGCCTGGACTCTCTTCCCAGCCCGATAGACCTGCACGACCACTCTTTACAGCCTGATGGACCAGCCTGGCCACTCTCCCCAACCTGATAGACCTGCACGGCCACTCTCCCCAGCCTGATGGACCAGCCTGGCCACTCTCCCAAGCCTAACAGACCTGCAAGGCCACTCTTCCCAGCCTGACGGACCTGCATGACCACTCTTCACAGCCTGACATACCAACCCTGCCACTGTCCCCAGCCCAATAGACCTGCCCAGCCACTGTCTCCAGCCCAATGGACCTGCACAGCCACTCTCCTCAGCCTGGCCACTCTCCCCACCCTGACAGACCTGCACAGCCACTCTTCCCAGTCCAATGGACCTGTATGACCACTCTTCACAGCCTGACAGACCAGCCTGGCCACTCTCCCCAGCCGCACAGACCTGCCCAGCCACTCTCCCCAGCCCAACGGACCTGCCCGGCCACTCTTACCAGCCCGATAGACCTGCACGGCCACTCTTCCCCAGACCGACGGACCAGCCCGGCCACTCTCCCCAGACCGACGGAGCAGCCCTGCCACTCTCCCATCCCCCCCAGACCTGCACGACTACTCTCCCCAGCCCAATGGACCTGCCCAGCCACTCTCCCCAGCATGCAGGACCTGCCATGCCCGGCCACTCTCCCCAGCCCAACGCACCTGCCCGGCCACTCTCCCTAGCCCACGCACCTGCCCAGCCACTCTCCCCAGCCCGATGGACCTGCCCGGCCACTCTCCCCAGCCCGACACACCAGCATGGCCACTCTCCCCAGCCTGACACACCAGCACGGCCACTCTCCCCAGCCCAACACACCAGTACGGCCACTCTCCCCAGCCCGACACACCAGCACGGCCACTGCCCCCAGCCTGACACACCAGCATGGCCACTGTCCCCAGTGCAACAAAAATAAATAAACACTGTATTTCTTTTGGACTCCCCACCCCTCCTCCGTTTCTCTAGTATCTGACTATAACCCCACCACATGCAGATCAGCCAAACAAACCATGCAGGGGGAGAGAGAGAACCGTGCTACAGGTCAGCAGCTCAGTCGGACCAACGCCAGGTGTGCAGGTTCCCACCATCCTACCTACCTTTACCTTTACCTTTACAGTAGGAGCATATAAAAAAACATCCCCTTCATGTTAAACGGGACAGGAAGGGGTTTAGAGCATTACTAATAGATAGAAACAGTTGAATCTGACCAATAAACATTTTTGAAAGTCTATTTATTGTCTCGTATCCTTATTTTTTTGCATATTGTGATTTTACCTGTCCTTGACAGGCCTGCCAAAACACAACATTCTGATGCTGCTCGTGTTCAGCAAACTCAGAGAGACATCATTTTATGACATTATGGTTGTTGCTGCACATATATGCAGTCTATTCGGAATGCCAAATGCAAACACTTTAGAAAGACACTTTTCAACTCCTGGGGAGATGGGAAAAAATTCTGGAATAACCTGAAGGACCTTACGGGGAAAGAGGCTAAGTCACCGCCAACTATGTTCAACATTGATGGTACATCTACGTCAATCCCTATCGATCTCTAACACATTCAAATACCGCGTTTCTCAATCTGGAGCAGCGCCCCACCACCTGATTTCTTCAATGTCCCCACTTCCAGCTCCACCCTAATATCATCATCTGAAGCACACCCTACCCCCACAGTTCTTCTTCCAAGAGGTCCCAATGCACCTATCCAGAACCTACATATGCAAGGCCATCAGCAAAACCGGCTACAGTGGTGACTCCCTTGATCTAAAGCTGCTTTCACTAGTTCTCGATGAGCTCCTTGAACTCCTGACAAAGATACTTAACCTTTCCCTAAGCCTGGGTCATTCCCATCACTCTGGAAACAGGCAACTATCACACCAGTGTACAAAATGGAGACAGATGATACACACCAACTGCAGGCCCATCTCCATCCCCCCTTATCTAAAGCTCTGGAATGAATAGTCTCTGATCAACTCGGAGTTCCTGGATAAGTATGAAATCCTCTGCCAAGAGCAACACGGTTTCCGGAAAGGGCATAGCACCACCACGGCACTGCTGGAGTTCATCAGTTTCCTCCATGACACCATTGACCAAGGCATGTGTGGAGGGGCGGTATTCATTGATCTAACAAAGGCCTTTGACACCGTTAACCACCTGCTACTTCTAGATCAGCTGTCCACCCTTGGCCTCTCCAAACATGCAGTAAGCTGGTTTGCTAGTTACCATGGGGACAGGGTACAACGTGTCAGGATAGCTGGAGTCACCTTAGATGAAAAATAAGTCTTCTCGGGTGTCCCCCAAGGGTCGATACTGGGACCACTACTCTTTTCTCTCTTTCTTAATGATCTTCCTAGTGTCTGCCAACAGAGAATCCTACTTTATGCGGATGATGCAGTACTATTCACTAGGAACCGAGATACTAGTCTCCTAGAGCATCACCTACAAAGCAACTTTAGGTGTGTTGAAGATTGGTTTCGCTCCCATAAACTCATCCTGAACTTTAGCAAAACTAAGGTTATGACATTCTACAACCAGCGGATCAAGTACAAACCTCTGCTCCTCAACATTATGAACCAAGCGGGGTCCTCACTTGAGCATATTCCTGCGTTTAAATACCTTGGCATCACCCTGGACAGCTCACTTACGTTCACACAGCATATTGGTAATGTGGCAAAAGCTGCCAATATACAGACTGGCCTGCTCCACAAACACAAGCATTGCCTGACCCCCAAAGCCCTCAGACTGGCTATCTATAGTTCTGTCATCTCCATTATTGACTATGGTCTTGCCATCTATGGCTCTGCCTCCCAAACTGCTCTCTGGAGGATATCCATGACACTCAATAAAGCCTGTACGTTCCTAATGGGTGCCTTCCACCTAACTCACACCTGTGACCTATATGCCCAGACTGGGTGGCTTCCACTCATGAGCAGAATTCAATACCAAACCTGCCTACTCACCAAAAAAATTATCCTTGGGCACATGCCGCCTGGAGTTGCTAAACTCCTTACCACCCACAGCAACATCCAACCTAAACAGAGAGCTCTTCAACATATGTTCCAGATCCCAAAATGCCGGACCTCTATGGGGCAGAGATCATTCTCATTCAGGGCTCCTCAGTGGTACAACACCCTAAGCAAAGAAGCATTTACAGCTACGACTCTAGGTCCCTTTAAAAAAGAACTTCGACGCTCCATTGCCTCAACCTCACAGTGTGACTGCCACTCCTAAACTATGGTCTTCACCTTGCACCGGTGACAATGGTACTCTGGATCTACTGCCTTCTTAATCCTCCTTGCTCACCACCCCTCCACACTCCTCCATTTACTCACCACTGCCCTAGCAGCTGACTCTAGGCCCGAGCCACCATCACCTATCTCTTGCCACCTGCCCCTACTAACTGACAATGGCCTTTGCCTGCTCACTCATCCCTGCATCTCTCCTCTCCATTTGCTTTTGCCCTTCAAAATCGACTCATGCTGTCAATTGCTGAATCTCTCTGCAAACCACTGCTTAGTCAACCTTGAGTGTAATATTTGTAACTATTGTTTCCTTTGTATTGTTGTTACCCTGCTTCCTTTGACGTGGAACCTTTGTAAATGAGCAGTCCCTGCTCAAAGGTATTTGTAATCCTAGAGTTTACTAAAATAAAAAAAATTAAAAATAAAACATATGTAATGACACTAGATAATAACAGGGGGCGAGCATGCATGCTCTTGCAAAAGCAGAGTGTTTTCAGAAGGAGTGTGTACAAAACTGTGCATTCATGTGTACAGGGGTGTAGCCAGGGATTTCAGATCTGCACACCAAGTGGACTCACTGCTACCCCCCCCCCCCTTGTTAGGGTGAGCTAACCCCCCCCCAGGCTGTAGCCAGACAATATACAAATGTACACTAGGACCGTGTTTGCTGCCTCATTTGGCACAGTAAATACAACTTTTGTAACTCATGACAGTGGTTGTTGCCATGCATGGGTAAATACAAATGCCATGCATTGTTCCCTAAGACCAAGTTGTATTGTCCTTGGGATGCAAAGAGAGTATTAGTGACCAGTCCTTCTAGTTTCAACTCCTGTGAATAAAATTACAGAAAGGTTCAGTATTTTGTTTTAGTTTTCATGGAAAAAGGAAGCAGTTCAGAGCCTATTTGCTAGACCCCTTAAATAAAATTGCACACCATGGACTGCTTGGAGTAAGCCTGCCTACACCCATGCATGTATAGCTGCTTGGAAGTGCTTGAATAAAATAAGTGGAGTAAAAACACATAGACTCCGAGGCTGGACTTTCAGACTGGGACAGCAGTTTGTGCCTTTTTTGCCTAGTTGCCGCTTGTTTGCTGATGCCGTTTCTGCGATCTGTGTTGACGATGGTGGGTGCTGTTGCCGATGGGAGGCGCTGGATGATCCTGGACTTTGGACTTGTGTGTGCCA
This sequence comes from Neoceratodus forsteri, assembly GCA_016271365.2. Classification (NCBI taxonomy): domain Eukaryota; kingdom Metazoa; phylum Chordata; order Ceratodontiformes; family Ceratodontidae; genus Neoceratodus; species Neoceratodus forsteri. The sequence continues at coordinate 90,994,004 of CM057451.1, forward strand.
GGGATCTGGGCATAGACCTGCATGTGCCGGGGATCTGGGCAGGCATTTGCCTCGGTCTGCTGGAGTTCCTGCTCGCTATCCATTTTGGTGCTTGACCTTTGTCTTTGCTGTCATATGTGCATTGATTATGTTTGACGGTACTGCAATGCAAGGGAGCGCCATGCCGATTCTCTGTTCCCTCTCGGGGCTCTTTCTCTCTCTCTCTCTCTCTCTCCCCTTCTGCACACTCCAGGTGGGTGGCGGTTCTTGTCGGTGGTTTCAAGAATGGGAGGAACAAAAAGACTAAAATTTGTTGGGTGGGTCAGTCAGTGGGGGATGCAGCACCTTGTGTATGTGGGGATAGGACGCTGGCCGTCCCTCTAGCAGGTCAGGGCTAACCAGACGGCTCTGTGTGCTCCCAGGAAACTTGGAATGGGTCTTCCTACACGTAATTAGAGTGTGCTCAGCTTCGCTATGAAACACAGAGCCATTCCAAATGAAATTTCAGCAAGCCCCAGGGTACGGTTTACAAAAAATGATTTAGTTTAAAATAAAATACAAATGTGACCACAGTCACATACCACTCCTCCATGTGCTTCGGGTCCAAACAAACCGTTCCTCAAGAGGCGTCCCTCAGGCTTGCTGCAATTTCATTTGGAATGGCTCAGTGCTTCGTGGTAGAGCTGAGCATACTGCTTGCATTTACACTGAAAGCTGTTCACCGGTGCAGGGTGGCAGACATGTTTCCTGCATTCTTTACTGCATTTCTGCTGAAGCTGGGACAATGAGGAAAGGTTGGCACAAGACTTTCATTCTTTTTATGCCTTCCCCGGAGTCCATGCTGCAACATATTTTTGTGCCTTCTCCAAAAAGGCATAGCTTAGCACGTACACCTTTGCCAGTGTCTCATACGAAGGTGTTAAAAAGAAGTGGCCCATGTGAAACCCTTCTAGTGATCACCCTCACTCCTGGGATTGCCCATTTATCACCACCCTTTGTGAGTTCTCTCACCTAGCTAGTTCGTAACATAGGTGGTTAGCCTCTTCCCTACATCTAGGTCCCCCAGTTGTTGTTGTTTTTTTGTAACTGTCTTTATTTAAAAAAGGTTTTGTTGACTACATAGCTGAAAGGCCAACAACTACACACAACATGGCTGACAGAATTATACAGTACTTTGGAATAGAAGTGTGACTTGATATGGAGCGATGCAAGGCACACAATGAAAATAATGCAGTTTAGCCATATAGCAGTATTAATTAGACCAACATGGGTCATTAGACCTGGACAGTTGCAGGATGTACTAGTGTGACCTTGGCCACTTGGTGATGGCTAGAGGAGAGGTGCAAAAGACAAAAGGCAACATGGGCTGCGACAGATGGCAAGTGAGGAGCGCCTAGTCAGGGGACAAAATCCGCACAAGAGGACATAATATATAGTGCCCATTTCCTCCACAAAAGTTCAGACTTCTCAAGTGCATGATTTAAATGGGTTGTAATTTTTCTCCAACTTATATAACTCAATCACCATGTCCTGCCAGAGGCAAGCAGGAGCAACTATGGGACTCTGCCAGTTCTTCCAACCATCGAGAGATTTAAAATGGAGCTAAAGACTCATTTATTTAGTTTAGCATATCCTAGTTATGGTTGATTAATTTATGTCTGTTTTTAAAATTTATATGTATGTATGATCTCTCTGTACAGCGCCTTGGTTTTGAAAGGCGCTTTAGAAATAAAGATGATTGATTGATTGATTGATTCATGAGTGCCTTTTTAGCCATGATACGGCATGTGTTCCATAGTCTTTGGGTTGAAGTAAATAAAAACATTCCTGCCAACATGTGGACAGTACAGAAATGTCGTAGGATAGAGAGCTGAGGCACAGTGGCAGCCACCTTATCTGTAGAGGTTGGGTTACTGTAGGGCTATTATCTGAGTGACCAGTAGAACACAAAGATGCAGGTGTAACTTTTACAGTGCTGATAGCTGTAAAAGAAGGGGGCAGTTCAGAGTAGCATGGTGTGTCGTGGGGCTGCGTCAGTTCAGAAAATGCCTGCACCAGTTTGCATTCTCACCAGGGAACACTCTGTGCCACAACGGAGCGGCTTGCAACACTTTGGCAGTTGGCAAGGATGCAGATGCAGTAGTGTAAACACGCCTTCTAATTGTTTGTTGCAAGTTTTATTCTAGATGTTTCCAGGGAGTACACATAGTTTTTTGGTTGGCTTCTGTTTGTTGGAGGGGTGGCTGGTGCCTGGGCCCTCGCACAAGGCTGCTGTGCCCCCCCCCAACCCCAGACCTGGTGGATTTTAGTTTTTTTTGTCCTTTTCTGGGACCACCACGAGAGAACCGCCTCCTTGTCTGGGGTGTGGAGGAGGGGAGCCTTGGGAGGGAGTGGAGGGTGGAGGGAGGAGGAGGAGGTGGAGGGAGTGGAGGTGGAGGTGTGGAGGGAGTGGAGGGAGGAGGGAGTGGAGGTGTGGAGGTGTGGAGGAGTGAGGGTGTGGAGGGAGTGGAGGGAGGAGGGTGGAGGGAGGGAGGGAGTGGAGGGGTGGAGGGAGTGGAGGGAGGGAGGAGTGGAGGGAGGGAGGGTGGAGGGTGAGGGAGTGGAGGTGTGGAGGTGGAGGAGTGGAGGGTGGAGGTGTGGAAGGTGTGGAGGGAGTGGAGGGTGGAGGGTGGGAGGGAGGTGTGGAGGGTGTGGAGGGAGGGAGGTGGGAGGGTGGGAGGGAGGGAGGGTGGAGGGAGTGGAGGGTGGAGGGTGGAGGGAGGAGGGTGGAGGGAGGAGGGAGTGGAGAGGGAGGGAGGGAGGGAGTGAGGGTGGAGGGAGCAGAGGGTGTGGAGGGTCGGTGTGTTGCTCCTATGCATCATAGTGAGTTGTCGGGTGTGGTTGATGCATGTGTCGACAACGTGGGGGCTGGGTGCCAGTTTGGATGCCAAGCAGGAGTTCAGTTGGACAGGGGTGGACATCTCTTCAGATCCTTGGCAAGTATGGGCTCGGGGCTGTCTGCAATCATTTGGTGTTTCTTGATGTTGGTGCAAGTCAGGGGGGCAGCATCAGCAGATGGGCAGTGATTGTGTGGACAAGGGTTGAAGCAGACTACCATTTCAGTCTGGCAGTCTTGCCTCAAAGACTGCATTCCCCCCCCCCCCATTTTTTTCATTTTTTCACCCTTTATTTCTTCTATTCAAGCACTGCCAATATTCAGCTATATACCGAAGCATGGCTTTCCCTGTGCACTCTCACTGACAACACCTCCTGCTTGCGAGAGCATGCTTACTACTACATCAGCACAGGTAATTACATCATGGACAAACAGTCTCGCTCACTTTTCAAAGGAGAAAACCGGAAAGGTAAATGGAGAGTTCCATCGCCAGCCATATTGATAAAATCCTGTAATTTCACTAAACAGAATACTGATTTACACAAAGTGAAGATATTAAAGGATATCTACACACATAGAATAGTAATAAAAAAGACAGGACACATTTAGTAGTCTCAGTCTAGTTTTTATTTCCTGTCCTCTTTAAGGGCACACATTGGGGTAGCAAACACTCCAGACATAACGGAACTAAATCTTTTCATCTGGCAATAGTACTAAAAAAGAAAATACAGGAGAGGAGAGGAGATTAAACCCCGCCGCCCCTGCCCACGAAGTAGTCTGCTTCCTCCTGTAATACAAACACTGCCAGTCCCCTCACCCGACCCACAATGAATAGTCCGTTCACACCACTCAAAGGCACAACACCAGCAGCCCCACCCTACCAATAATGCCAGGCTCACAACATCGTCCAAAATCAAAACAGCCATCCTGCAGCTTTTCAACCTGTTGCCCACGGCACATGGTCATAATGTCGCATGACATTATGCCGCATGGCAAAATCGCTACTGCCAATACAGCGCGATTTTGCCATGCGCATTTCTGTTTCCTAACCCCCCAATATAGATTCTCAACTGTGTGGGGTTCAAGTCGGGAGCACACAAAGTTAAAAAATTAAAGTTTCTGGGACCAGGAATCAAACCCTGTCCCAGAAGCACTACCTGTGTTCCCAGCTGATGTGGCTCAGTCTGTTGAGCCACAGCAGCTGGTCAGCAGAACCCACTCCCAGCAGAGGTCTTATCCTCTGCCTGGGAGTGTGAGAATGGTGCAATACCACGTACAGCAGTATACACGGTATTGCAACATTCACTCAGTGGTGCAGCGCTGTACTGGGTTAGCCATAATGTCATACGCTATTAAACGTGTGACATCATGACCCGGTACCGTTGCACACATGAAAAAAATGTAACACACTTGCCGAAGAGGACCCAAGTGTGGAATGCTTTAGTAAAATTTTTTAAGCCTAAAAACATGTCACCCTCACTTTGAGTTGTCAACATACATGGGTGGCCAGGTCCCCACACCTGGGCACCATCCCTTCAACACCAGGGCCAGCTCATACCACCAGTCTGCCCCCCATCACCACAGTCCTACAAGCATGTCCAGCCCTCCCCTTTGCCAACATGACAAGCTCCCCACACCTACACCCAGCCCTTGCCACTACAGCCAGCAGCCCCACCAATATGGCAAGTACCCACCCCGAAACGAACAGTCCTCCCCTCACCAACACAGGCGTACCCTGCAGCAACATGGCCAGTCCCACCACACAAACACAGCCTGCTCCCCAACCCCTATGCAGACACAGTTACGACAGTCACCCCAACTCAGCCAACACAGTTGAGTCTCCTACCCCACCAATATGACCAGTACCCTCCCCAAACACATTCTTCACCACCCCACACAGCAGACATATAGGCCTCCCTTGCACCAACATGGCCAGTCTCACCCGCCCCTCCTAAATGGACACAGCTGGCTCCCCAGTCACATCCTCAAACATGGAGATACAAGTTCAGAACCCTGTGGAAACTGCTCATCTTAGAATATTATGAATTTCTTCTGAATTTACATCACATTCTCTGTGTGGGCAGCAGTACCTATTCCATGAGGGGCAAATGAGGATCAGAGCCATTATAAGGGGTAAAATGAGGGATGTCCCTCATAATCAGGGACAGTTAAGAGGTATGCCCCACCGCACAGCACCACCACCACCATGACAACCACACCCCACCCAACACAAACACAGGTGTCCCCACCGCACCACCACCACAACCAGTGTCTTCACTACACCCTACCACCACCACAACCAGTGTCCCCACCCCACTATGACCAGTGTCCCTGCCCCACTCCCACACCACCCCCACCGTGATCAGTGTCCCCACCCCCACCACGACCAGTATCCCCACACCACCACGACCACTGTCCCCACCCCAACCCACCACCCCCACCACGATCAGGGTCCCCACTGCCACCGCGACCAGTGTCCCCACCCCATCATCACCATCCCCACCATGACCAGTGTCCCCACACCACCCACACCACAACCAGTGTCCCCATCCCACCACCACAACCACTGTCCCCACCCCACCACCCCCACGACCACTGTCCCCACCCCACCAGCATGACCACTGTCTCCACCCCACCCCCCACAACCATTGTCTCCACCCACCAGCATGACCACTGTCCCAACCCCACCACAATCAGTGTCCCCACCCACCCCACCACCCCACCCACCCCACGACCAGTGTCCCCACCCCCACTGCATTCCACACCACCACCACCACCATGACATTCAAACTTCAGAGACAGTGAATTTCTACTGAATTTATAGCACATTTTCTTGTTTGGGCAGCAGTATCTATTCCATGAGGGACGAATGAGAACAGTGCCATTGTAAGGGGTTAAATGAGGGACGTCCCTCATAATCAGGGACAGCTGAGCGGTATGCCCCACCACACAGCACCACCACCACCATGACAAGTCCGCCCCAACACATTCAGTTGCCCCACCACACCACCACCACAACCAGTGTCCCCACCCCACCAGAATGACCACTGTCCCCACCCCACCACAACCAGTGTCCCCACCCCAACAGCACGATCACTGTCCCCACCCAGCACACCACCACAACCAGTGTCTCCACCCCACTGCACTCCCACACCACCATTACCGTGACATTCAAATTGAGGGACAGTAAATTTCTTCTGAATTTACAACACATTCTCTGTGTGGGCAGTAGTATCTATTCCTTGCCATTGTAAGGATAAAATGAGGGATGTCCCTCATAATCAGGGATAGCTGAGAGGTATGCCCCACCACACAGCACCACCACCATGTCAACCCCACCATAACCAGTATCCCCTTCCCACCACACCACCACAACCAGTGCCCCATCACCACGACCAGTGTCCCCATGACCACCACCATGACCAGTGTGCCCACCACCACGAGCAGTGTCTCCACCACCCCCACCACAAGCATTTTCCACTTCCCCACCACAACCAGTGTCCCCACCCCACCACCATGATCAGTGTCCCCAACCCACGACCAGTGTCCCCACCACACTACCACCACAACCAGTGTCCCTGCCACACCACCACTGCCACCACAACAAGTGTCCCCACACCACAGCACTACCCCCACACCACCCCAACATGACCACCAACCCCATCCCAATAGCAAGGTTGATGGAAAGCAAACTGAGCAGTAGGAAAGAGAATGGAGCTACCGGTTGGCACCTCAGTTATACCAAGGCAAGGCATTCAGGCCCCCCCCCAAAACCACCAACCTCAGGGAGCTGCTTCATGGAAGGGCAGACAGACATTTGGGAAGCTGGGACACAACTCTTGACTGCACAATATGTGGGCAAGGTCAGTCAATGGACTTGATCTTTTTCAGCCAGAAGCACCACAAAAAATAAAAATTAAAACACAACTGAGAGCAGAAGCGATGGGCCTCGCACCCGCCCCCCAAGCCTCAGGGCTATGAAATCGGGTCATCAAACACAAAAATAAAACACCGGACAGCAGATCAAGCGTTTGGTCCACTCACTCTCCCCCCCACCAGGCCCACGAACTTCAGTACTGTAAAGGGCTCACATTTGGTCAACTCCACTCACAATGGACTTTGCAAAAAATTAAAATGAAGCACCAGAAAGCACATACAGTCATGGTCTCTCAGCGTCAGTCTCCAGGCCGCCCCGAGCTTCAGGACAGCAGGAATAAATACAGGCACACAATTGATCAGAACAGAAACAGTTTCGGGACTATATGGAGCAGTTTTTATATTTATTTATTTATTTTCTTTATACTTATAAACCAGATGAGTAAACTGCCCGTTTTCAAAGGTGACAAGTCATACAAAAGGCAAAAACATGATAAATTAAAAAAAAAACTGTTTTAGGAACACACAACTGCAGTTAAGAACAGATTTTCTGTTAGAGCAGATCAACGTCCATTCAGGCCACACATTACCTACCTATGCAAGCATGGCGAGCAGTTGTTTTTTTAAATACAGGAGCAGATTTACTTTATGTATGTTGGTTTTCAGCAGGTACTTGCGAGCAGGAATGGGTTGACAACATATAGGATAGTGCATGGGGAACAGTTGACAACAGGGCTATTCTTTCACGGAAGTTGTGACATGACTATCGATTACCCTTTAGAGCGCAGCTTGAGAGGTAACCGTCATTATAGTGCCAACGAGGTGAAAGATGCCCTGTTGTCAACTGTTCCCCATGCACTTTTCTTTATATTGTATGGTGGAGCGTCATTTTTGAGAAAAAAAAAATCACTACAGCATGTTTCTGCTTCCAAACATTCTTCCTGGGTTACTAGAAGGAAATAAGAACTTTACATTTTGAACGTGTTCACGCTTGACATTTTAACTGTCTCAGAACTTTACATTTTGAACATTTTAACTAAACATTATTACTGCCGCCGACATTGCTGCTTTCACTATGTGTCCTTTCTATGGAGTGAGCCCTAACTGTCAAATGCTGTTCGAGGACACAGTGTGTGTCGTTCGCAGTGCAGTAGAAAAAATCCTTCTGCTGCACTGCGAACGTCACTAGTGTGTGCCTACAAGGTTTCCACAACGATGGATTTCGCTGGAGAATGACGTTCTACCATACACTATAATGTTCGGTCGTAGACTCTTGGTCTCTATCCCCCTCCCCCCCCCGAGCTTCAGGGCTATGGGAATGAATATGGGCACACAATTGAACAGAAATAAATTCTATTTGGACAGAAACAGCTTTGGGACTGTATTGAGCAGATTTTCTGTTAGAGCAGGTTGACTGTCCACTCAGACCCCACCTTACCTACCTAAGCATTTTGGTGATAGTGATTGATTACGGCCAGTTGCGCATGAAAACCAAAAAGTTATACAGTACCTGGCTCAGCCGCAAGTCACGCTTTTAGTCATGCCTCTTCCGGTCTGGTCACAGAAGGCAAGTTGTCCGAAAAACATAAAACAGAAAAAAGAAAAAATAATTATAATAAGGGGGCATACACAGACATATAGTACATTTAACCTTGGGAGTGTGGGGGGGGGGAGGGAGCGCCCCCACAGAAGAAAGAAACAATAATAACAACACACTTAGAACCCAAACGTAGTACATATAACCCAGGGGGTGTGGGGGACAGAGCGTCCCCACAGAAGAAAGAAAGAAACAATAGCAATGCACAAATAAGTAGGACAAATACGAAAAAAAAGGTGGGGGGTGCAGCCCCCTCAGTGATCTAAAGTACTCCTAATTCAGCGCAATACAGAACCCAGTTTAGGACAGGTTACCCATATGAGCTGATGTCTGATTAGTCTGTCATTTACTTTTTTTGTACATGTAATGTGCAAGGTGTAAGGTGCATTTGTTGTAAATTAGATAAATGATTTCAGTTCACTACATATGGTCTCTGCTTCATTTATTTCTGTCTCTTGGTTAGCCTTGGTTTGCCTTTCTGGTAGGTGGTAGGTATCAGCTGTTTGTCACTCGCACGGCGCTCTGAGACATAGTACGGAGCAGTCTCTAAAAGCAGCGCAGCAAAGCGATCTGGCCGTAATCGATCAGTACTGACAGAGTTTCGCTGCAAGCATGGAGAGCAGATTTTTTTTTTAAATACAAGAACAGACTTACTTTATTTTGGTTTTCAGCGGGTCCTTGTGAGCAGGAATGTGTCCAAAGTAGGAAGGGGTCGGCAACAATGCATGAATAAAAACAGTAACGGGAAACATTAAAGCAAAGTAAAACGCACACTCACAACCCAGCAATTTATAGCGCTGTGCTCACAGAGACAATGAGAACAAATGCCGTTTCTGTATTTGGCATCGTTTTCCACTAGCTAGTGAGAATTCTGCGTTTCCATCTGCATCACCAGGTATGCAGAAAACCAGTGTCCCTGGTAATAGTAGGGGAAGGGGAGGGGAGGGATAGTTGAGTTGATTGAGAAGGGGAAGTGATCTGAGATTTTCATCATTCAGGCCCGGCAGTGAGACTGAAAAAAAGAGGATCTTTGTACAGCATTGGATGACGTTTTAGATATTTTAAGATGTACAGCTGTGAGAGTGGCCAAAAGTGAATACTAAGGACTGGGTGTGAAGGGTGGCAGGGTGAGACTGGTGGGGTGGGATAGGGTGGGGTGAAGGTTATAAAAAAACCTGAAAACTGCAGAATGAATCACTTAATCTGCTGGTTTACATCACAAAATGTGATGCCGTACAGGCTATTTTCATACCCTAAACATCATACAGATGGTATTTTGATGTTGAATTTATTGATTTATGGATTTTTATGTATGTATGAATGTTTGTATGTTTGTATGTATTCATTTATTTACTTACTTAGCTTTTGTTTAGCAGGTAAGGTACACCAGACAAATTAATGTCTATTGTTAGGTACGACCAGGGAGAGTACAAGAGAGAACAGCATCACAACAGACTACATAATGCAGGTAACAGCCAGAGACAATTAACTAATGATAATTATAAAATGTGCATTAAAATATAAGCTCACTGATTGGGTAGAAAATCAGTGTCATATGTGTATTACACATAGTAAAAAAAAGGGAGTCAGAAATCAATACTCTGAATTAGAATGCTCAGTACTGAACATGTCAAACATAGAATGTTCACAAAGGCTCAGTTAGCCATCTTGTTATCCCGTTAAGCACCCTGCATACAAACATGTCGAACGAGTCTGTGAATTTCAATATTAACTTAACTGAAGAGGAGCTAGAGGAAATCTTTAGAAATGAAACTAACATAGAGGAAACCAGGATTCCTTGTCAAAAAGCTGCTGACTATAACAGCGATCCTCCGACAGCCGAACCACAAGTAAAACAAAACAAAATACTGCTGCCAAAAAACGAAGCCATCAGCCCAAGAAATCCTGATCACTTACCCCTGACAGCAAGTCAGCCAGTTTATCCATCTAGTCTGTGGCAAAACGAAAACATCAACCCAGAGAATACTACTCCCCCCCAACAGCAACAGGTGGCCAATCATCAACAGGTCCTCAATCATCAACAGGTCCTCAATCTGCTCCGTGCCAAATCAGCCCAGGAAATGCTGCTTACGCGACCATGACACAAATCCAGCAGTGTGCGACTAGTGCTTGCGCTTCATTTTTCCTTCATCATTAATTGTTACAAATGTAAAGGTTTTACACAGTTTACTGAATTAATGCTTTAAAAAAAGTAAAGGTTGCAGTTGAAAGGGAACTATTTCCCTTGTACGGACACTAATCCAATAAAGCAATATTTGAATGCAAAAACTGAATTTCCTTGGTTTTTTTTATTTCTATTGCAATTTCTCCATTTTATAAGCGCAATAAGACCCTCCAGGGTATGAGTTGAACATATATTACCACACGGCTGTGGCTGAAGTCACTCGGCCTGTCGGCCTCGTGACTTACAACGCCCCAGCCGTGCGGTAATATATGTTCAACTCATACCCCGTCGTGTCTTATTGCTTACATAATGAAATCATGAAACGAGCACAGACTGAAGTACAGAGATGTATACAACTAAAATAGAACAAACGGTATAAACCATCCATACAGGAAACTATACAATTTCACATGGCAAATAAAACCTGGGATCAGGAGTCCAGATCTGGGGACTTGAACAAGGAACTATAAAACCTGGGCAGTATTCAGAACAGTGACAGGCAGACAAACTCAACAGATGCCTATGAAGAGCATTTTTAAAGAGTCCATGTGAGGGGAGACTCCAAATTTCAAGGGGCAGGGAGTTCCAGAATTTCAGTGCAGAGTCAGAGAATGCCTGCTCCCCCATCTTGGATGCACAGTTTGGGACATGTAGAAGAGCAGAGTCTCAAGATCTAAGAGAATAAATTTGTTGAGGGGCCAGAGGAAGGGGAACGGACGAGGTTGGAGAGCTACATAATTTATCAATAAAGCAGCCCGGTGAGTATGATTCAATCCTGGGGAGGGGGGCCAACCCAAGGAGGTGTACAGGGAGCAGTGGTGCAGGAGGCATGGGGAGGCAGATAATGGCTGCTGGGCCCATCCAGTCTGCCCAAGTGTGTTGTTTTGTTTTTGCAGATTCTCCCCTTGATCCATGTTGCAATCTTTTCTCCCCTCTAACCTACCCCTGCATTTCCCTTCTACCTGTCCCAGGCATTTTTTAACCCAATCACTGTTTTTTTCCCCCCACTACCTCCTCTTGTATGCTATTCCAGGTATCCACCACCCTTTCAGTGAAAAAGTTCTTCCTCACATCCCTCATTGAATTTACCCCCCACTAGCTTCATATCATGCACTCTTGTTATGGAGCACCTTTTTCTCTGAAAGATGCTCTCCTCCTGTACCTTATTAACTCCAGTATGGTATGTAAAGGTTTCTATCATATTCCCCCCTCTCCCTCCTCTCTTCCAGGGTGTATATATATTTAGCTCCTTTAGTCTTTCCTTGTAGGGCTAATGCTGCAGACCCTGCACCATTTTGGTAGCTCTCCTCTGGACCACCTGCACTCTGTCTATGTCCCTTCTAAGATGTGGTCTCCAGAACTGTACACAGTACTCATGGTGGGGTCTTACCAATGATTTATATAGGGGCAGACCCACCTCTCTTTTCGTACTGGTAATATCTCTTCCTATGCAGCCCAGCATCCCACTAGCCCTCCCAACTGCCTTGTCACACTGCCTGGGCACCTTTAGGTCATCTGATATGATTACCCCAGGTCTCGTTCCTGTTTAATCTTTGTCAGTATTACTCCACCCATCTTATACTCTGCTCCAGGTTTCTATGGCCTAGGTGCATTATCTTGCACTTTTTTGCATTAAAACCCAGCTGCCATACCCTTGACCACTCTTCCAGTCTTTTCAGATCCCTGCACATTCTATACATACACACACACACACTGAGTGTCCACTCTGTTACAGATCTTGGTGTCATCTGCAAAGAGGCAGACTTTCCCTTCCAGTTCTTCTCCTATGTCACTTATAAGGATATTGAAGAGGACCAGTCCCAGCACTGATCCCTGAGGTGCCCCACTGGTCACCCTCCTTCCTTTGAGCATACTCCATTTACCAGTCTCCTCTGTGCCCTTTCCGCCAACCAGTTTCTTATTCAGGCTACCACCTTATTATCTACCCCCACATTCCCCAACTTGCTTACCAGTCTCCTATGTGGAGTGGTGTTGAAAGTCTTACTGAAGTGCTTTTAAGACGATCTTAAATAATATCCCATCAGACATTTGTAAATGTTCCTAATATTATGCCCCATCCTGCATTCTATCTTCCTGTCTGTTCAACCTTTGCTGATGAGTTTACATATCCCTAGTGCACTTACTCCCTAATGCTGTCCACAATTTGTATAGTTACCCTTCTACGTTTTTTCTACACCATGTATACATTTGCTGCTGTTACTTGTTTTATTTTTGTCGCTGACCTTCCGCCGGTGCTTCTGCCAGGTCACGGACCCCTTCCACTCCCAACTTCCAGCCGTGACTCCCCGATACCCCCTGGCTTGCCTCCCAGGGTGGGGTTGCGGCATCAGTCCTAAGTGTCGCAATCGATAGGATAGGTCGGGGAGCTGGCCCTTGGGAGATAATTGAAGTGGAGGGGCTGGCTTCATTGAGGCGCAGGCAGAAGTTTTTCCTGCACGGGGGGCAGGGACGAGCAGTCGATGACCATGCCTCCACCGCCCCCGAGCTTGTTGTTGCCGCTTTATGGTACACCAAGCCTCCGCTAGGTGTCTGTAGTGCACGGATCACTCTACCCTCTCTGCCCGGAGAAGGAGAGCAGTTGCTGGACACTCAATCCTTCTCCCCCCCGGCCAGCCCTCTGACAACCCGGATCTGTTCCCGAACCTGGGTCGCCAGCGTCGCAGGTCAGTGCCCTGCCCCTGCACCAGCAGGCTGCCCGTTGCTGCTGTTATTTGACCAAGGCACTTTTGGATGCTGTTTTGATACCAGCTGTCAAATTGTACGCATCATGCACTGTTTTTCGCATTTGTTATATGTTATGATTTGATGTATGTTAATCACATGGGACATCCTTGCAAATGAGCTTGCTTAACGGATTTATCCCTCACAATAAACTTGAACGTTCCCCTGTTGCTCCTGACCACTGCTACAATCTCTCCCTCCTTGGCTAGGGGATCCCCTGTCTCCTCATCGCCCCCCGACCCCCCACCTCCCACTGTGTTGCCTGTCCTAGCTCTGTCTGTTCTCCTCCCTCAACCCCCTACCTATCCTTGCCCCACTCCACCTCCCATTCTTCCTGCACCCCCACTGTACCCTCCTATCTCTACCTCACCTGTCAATCTAGCCCTGAGGCCCTTCTGCCCCAGTTGCTACCACGGCCTTCCCTTTCCTGCATCTCCCCCCTACCTGTCTTCTCTGTAGACAAGGCCTTAATCATGAGGCTGCTCCCTGCTGCTTTCCCTTCTACTCCCCTTGCCGGACTTCAGCCGTTGTAAAAAACTTTCTCCACCGGTCTGATGTAATAATCTAAGTTAATGTATACTGTGAAGTGTTACAGTTATTATGTTCCTACACTAATGATTTCTGTAATTAACTTGACTGATGTATATTTTGTGTTACTGTATGTCTGCGCATTGTACTATGTCTCCTGACGTGGAACCTTTGTAAATGAATTTTTTGCTCAAAGGCTGTTTCCAAATGAACACAAAAAATGATGAACAACCCACAGCCCCCACTTACATGCTGTGTGACCCTGAGCAAGTCACTTAACTTCCTTGTGCTCCCAGGTCGTATCTGTAAACAAGCTTTCGGCTTAGTGTGTCTCTCCTGGTAAAAATAAATAAATGGAAATCCTGGCAAGTCACATCCACTGCTCCTCCCTGATCTAGCTTCATGGTCACCCAGTCAAAGAAGCCTATCAGATTTGTTTGGCATGACCTTCCCTCTGTGAAACTGTGCTGCCTTAGGTCCTGTAATCCACTGGATGCAAGATATTCCACAATCCTTTCCTTTAAAAGTGTTTCCATCAACGTACCCGCCACCGATGTCAGGCTAACAGGCCTATAATTGCTTACCTCTTCTTTGCTACCACTTTTGTGAAGGGGGACTACAGTTGCCCTTCTCCAGTTCACTGGAACCTCTCTGGTCTTCAGTGATCTGTTAAAAAGGTGTGTGTGAGGTGGAGCCAGTTTCTCCCTGAGTTCCCTCAGCACCCTTGGATATACCTTGTCCAGCTCCATAGCTGTGTCTACCTTCAGGTTATCAAGGGCTTTCCATGCATACCCTTGCTATCATACCACTGATATGCACCAAATGCTGTTATAGGACACCTCCCACTTGTTAAGGGCAGATTTAGAGGCACTGGAATAGAGCATCCGACCATACTACAGGGGATAGGAGGATGCCCTGTGCAATTCCAAGCCTGGCCTTGGGTTAAGGGAGTATATGGCCCAGTAGACTAGGCCAAGCCCAGAGTTGACTGCTGTGCAAGTCTGGGAGACATGGAGGGAGAAGTCCAGGTCTGAGGCGAGGGTGACACTGAGATATTTGAAATATGTCAGCATGGAAAGGGGGAACCCATCCCTACAAAGGATGGAGAGAGTTGAATAGCACGATTGAATCCTGGCTTGTGATTCACATAGCATGGCTTGTGTCTATGAGAAATTGAGGATTAGTGTATTTTTTTTTTATCACATCTATATTTCTCTCCCTGCTGCAGTACGATTGGCGGTGGCATCCAGCCACTGGCCCCCCCAGCCCGCAGGGCAGCAAGCTCACTCCCATGATGGGGGGTCCGATACAGCCACTCCCCAACCCGCTGGGAGGCCCCCCATGCCTTCCCATGCCCGGCCAAGATCAGAACCCCCAGCGCAATTCCACGCCAGATCTCCAGGCAGTGTGACCATGGCTATCAAGCTGCTCGCTCATGCCCAGCCTTTTTTCTCTGTTGTTGTCCCATTGGAGTGCGGACGTGCAATGACGTCACAGACACAACATGCTGACGTCTGCCGCACTCCACCCCCAAGTGCACCAGCTCTGGTAGTGCCCCCAGTCATCACCAGGGGCCACTACAGAGCAGTGGAAGCCCTCAGCCCTCCCCAGGGATAGAAGAGCAGTCCCTTGGATGCTCGATCCCATCCCTCCCCTGATGACCCAAGCGCATTTCCAAACCTGGGTCGCCAGTGTGGCTCGAGGTGTGGCGTTCAGTGCCTCAACCCTCAGCGCCACCGGGCCAGCTAGGATTAGTGTATTTCTGATGAGCCATGACTGGACCAGAGAGAAATATTCCTGTAGTTGGGATTGAACCATAGAAATGGAGGGAGAGCTAACATACAGACAAACATGAATGTCTGAAGTGCAGTACTTTCACACATGGCAGAATGTTTATGCATAGTTTCACTTTCTTTCATAACTATATTCACATCTGTCTGGCACAATAATGTCATTTGCAACATGGACAGGATTTTTGAACAAAGCTGCAACATCAGCAGATGCAGGTGCAACCATGAGCCTAGGTACTTGCAATGTGCCCAGTCTAGCTGACGAACCTATGACTCATTGTTAAATGTTGGTCGATTTTGCAGTACATGAATTTGCTTTTTGTCAGCTTGCAGCCCAAAGATGTTTGCAAGTGCCCCTACTTTTGACACATACTAGATGGACCACAGAGATGTTGTCTAGCAGGCATCCCTGTGACGCACCAATGGAAAATACCAATTATTTTCCCCAAGTCTCATATGTCAGAAATCTGACACAAAGTGTACTTGCAGTAAATAAAATGTTTAGAAAATCCTGCTCCATGCCAGCTCAATAGTGCAGCAGTAGTTCTTCCACTCACTACACAGGAGACTAGAATTCCAAGAACGAGCTCGAGTCATTGGGGGCAGGCCAGCGGTAGGAGGATTGAGCATTCCAGGGACAGCTCTTCCCCTTTGGGGAGGGGCCACTGCATTCCACCACATGTCTGCCACCTAGTTAAATCTTGGGGGTAGCACATTAGAGCCACTCAGCTGAGAAGGTGACACGGATGCCAGCATGACCACGCGCATGCACAGTAGTATGGGACATTGCACGCCAGTGACCCTAAGGGAGAAAATAAGAGGAAAACCTGGGATGGCACTATCACCTCTGCAGGCTCTGCACCAGCAGCAGTGGCACCCACCCACAAAGTGGTCGAGGACAAATGGTGGGAAACCTCAGGGAAGGTAAGTGTTGGGGCTGGAGGGGGGATTGAAGAAGGGGGAAAAACTGGGTGCCCAGGGAATAAAACACAGAATGGAAAAAAAAGCTTCCTCCCTGAATTAGTCTGAAATAAAAAACACTTAGTGATCATTTAGTCTCCCTAGAAGACAGGAGAGCAAGAGGGGGCATGATTGAGATCTACAAGTACCTCATGGGAGTGAACAAGGTACAGGGTGGGAGTCTCCTTCAAATAAGAGCACCAGGACCAGAGGGCAAGTGATGAAGCTGCAAGGAGGGACATTTAAGAGAGATGTGAGGAAGTGGTGGAGGTGAAAACAGTGAGGGGCTTCAGGCATGCATGGGATAGACTTAAAGGAATTTTAGTAACTAGGGAGAAGAGGGGGGTCACCAGAGACCAACTAGGGTCTGCAGAGACAGACTAGGCAGGGGCAATCTGAGCAGAGAGCAAGTCAAGGGGTCCTTTTCTGCTGACAAATTCTATGTTTCTATATCTTTTAATAATTACAGAAAGTGACTCAAAAATATGTTTGGGGCATTTCAGACTGAAATGTCCTTACTGAGCTAGGACACATGCTACAGCATGTGTTGTAAGTGTGTGGCTGTGTAATCATTTTACTCAGCATTTCGTAGATGTTACTACTCCAGACTACTTCAATACCTGAAGATGGGCCCCTGTATGGTCCCAAAACCTTGTGTACTGTAACATATGTGTGTTCTGTCTATGTTAGTCCTATAAAAGGTACTTATTTTGAATTGTGCAGACTAGGATGGCCTCATTTAGGGGCATCACTTTATTTTCCAGAGGGTTTCAGGGAGACAGGTACTACGGCTTCAGCAAGTAGTATATAATTACAATCACAATTACAAATCATTGATATGACCGTTGTACCTCTCCACAATTCCTATGCCATTCTGGCAAAGTGTGGTTCCTCTATGGAGGCACCCATAGTGGAGACCAAGGAGGATGCTGGGAACCTCCACAAAGGAGACCCACAGGAGGGTGGCAGGGGACCCTGCAGGGGAAGGAAACAACTCCTGGTGGGGCACTCCATTGTTAGGAAGGTAGAACTGGGGGAGGAAGGGGAGAGGGAGGTAAGGTGCCTGCCTGGCGCCATGGCTTGGAGGACAGGGAGCGAATCTCAGGACTGCCAGAGCAGCTGCACAGGGAGGAGCTGGATGTCATTGTCCACCTAGGGACAAATGACCTGGCTAAGAAAGGATTAGAGAAGTGCAGGAAGAGTTTGTGGAATTGGGAGGGCTTTGGGTCAAGTAGCGCACGCGACGGTAACCTTCTCGGAGGTGCTACCCATCTATGGCATAGAAGAGGTTAGTGTCCCACACCATGGGATTCAATCAGTGGTTGAAAAACTGGTGTGGAGCTCAGGGATTTGGCTTCATTGGGGACTGGGGTCCACCTGGGAGTGATGCAAGCCTATACTGGCATGATGGGCTGCATCTGTCCAGGAGGGGAACCAGGATCCAGGGTGATAGGTTTAATGCTTCATTGGCAAGCTTTTAAACTAGCCAAGGGGAGGCACTGAAAGGAGCAGGAGAAAATCCTAGCCCCCCAAATAATCACGGGTAGGTGCAGCAAACACCAACATAGAGGTGTCGATAGGAGAAGGCAGGAGTAAATGGAGAAAGTGATAAAGGCAAGAAGGACAGGGATGGGGCAAAGGAGTAAGTCATCAGGAAATGGAGGGTAATGAGTACCAATGCCCGTAGTCTGGGCAACAAGCTCCCTGAGCTGATGGCCTTAATGGAAGAGGGATGCCTGGATATTGTAGAGTCACAGAAACATGATACACAGAGAACCATGACTGGGATGTTAACATACCAGGGTACATAACCTACAGGAGAGACAGGCAGGGGAGAAGAGGGGAGGAGTAGCTCTATGTAAAGGAAGGGATAAAAGCAACTGAACAAAAGAGTAAACAGGGAGGAGAGGAGGCACTGTGGGTCACCTTGGAGACTGGAAAGGGCACCACAATCTGCACAGGGGTTGTGTACAGACCCCCATGTCAGGGGAAGGAATGGACAAGGATATGATAGAAAGCATTCTTAGAATGGCAGAGAAAGGGGAGATACTGTTGATGGGAGACCTGAATATGCCAGATGTTAACTGGAGCACATTTGCTGCAGCCACATCCAAGAGCACGGCCATTCTTGATGCCCTACAGGTGGCAGGCATTAGACAGCTAGTTTCGGAACCCACTCATGAGGGAGCAATCTTAGACCTCGTACTCTCAAACGGGGCAGTGAGAGGATCTCAGATCTAGAAGTGGGTTGCCATCTGGGGACAAGTGACCATCAAACAGTGTGGTTCACGCTAAACTCAGCTACAGAGTCAAGTCATACAAAAGTGAGGGTACTGGACTTTAGGAGGGCTGACTTTGGCAAGATGGAGAGTGCCTCAGAAAAGCACTCAGCAAACAGGCTAGAAGGAGGTGTGAGCAACAATGGGAATTATCAAACTGCCATCACAGAGGCAACAAGCCTTTGTGTGGAAGCAAATAAACAAATCAAAATGAAAGAAAAAGCCACTATGGTTCTCAAAAGAGGTGGCTGTGAAAGTCAGGAAGAAAAAGATAGCATTCCAGAAGTATAAGGAAACACAAAAGAGCAGGATAGAGAGCTGTACCAGTTAAGGCAGAAGGAAGCAGGGAAGGAAGTCAGAATAGCAAAGGCCCAAACTGAGGAAAAGATAGCCAACTCAGTTAAGAAGGGGGATAAAACCTTTTATAGGTACATCAGCGAGCATAGAAAGACAAAGGGAGGGATAGTGAGGCTGAGACCTAGAATAAGCGATTGGGTGAGGGGGACAGTGAAAAGCAGGAATACTGAAATCTAATATTTCTCACTTCAGTATTCACAAAGAGGAGGGGAAGTGCTTAATCCAATTAACAGAAGCACCTTGATAGGGGGGGTCATCCAGTCCTTCTTTCACAGAAGAAAGGGCTCTGCAAGAACTCCTAAAACTGAAGGTGGACAAAGCAATGGGTCCTGATGGAATTCACCCCAGAATTCTAAAAGAATTAAGGGAGGAACTAGTGAAACCACTGGCTACTCTTTTAATAAATTATGGGAGGATGGTGTGGTACCCAAGGACTGGAGGAAGGCGGATGTGATTCCCCTCACAAAAGTGGGTCCAAGACAGAGGCAGGAAACTACAGACCTGTCAGTCTGACCTCTGTGGTAGGAAAGTGATGGAGTCACTTCTGAAGGAAAGAATAGTCGAGTACCTAGAGGCCAGTGGAGCACAGGACCCAAGGCAGCATGGGTTCACAGCGAGAAGGTCATGTCAGACCTAATCTAATTGATTTCTTTGACTGGGTGACCAAAGTAGTAGACCAGGAGGGGCTGTGGACATGGCCTACCTAGACTTTAGCAAGGCATTTGACACAGTCCCACACAAAAGATTAATAGTCAAATTAACCAGCCTGGGAGTGGGACCCAGGGTGGTACCTAGTAAAACATTGGCTGCACAACAGGACACAGAAGATAATTGTAAATGGAGTCCACTTGAAGAAAGGGGGTTACCAGTGGGCACCGCAGGGTTCAGATTGGTCCAGTCCTTTTAATGTCTTCATCAGTGACATTGCAGAGGACTGGAAGGAAAAGTATGCCTTTTGCAGATGACACAAAGATCTGCAACAGGGTTGATACACAAGGAGGTGTGGAAAGGATGAAAAGGGATTTGGCAAGGTTGGAGGAATGGTCAGAAGTATGGCAGCTAGGATTCAATGCAAAGAAGTGCAAAATAATGCACCTGGGAAACAAGAACCCAGGGGAAGAATACACAATGGGTGGGGAGGTAGTAACAACAACAAAAAAGGAAAGAGACCTGGGGATAATCATATCAGATGACCTTAAGGTTAGCAAGCAATGTGAGAAGGCAGTAGGGGGCTGGGGTATACTGGGATGTATAGGGGAGGCATCAGCAGCAGAAAACAGGAAGTTGTTATCCTCTGTACAGACAGTTGGTGAGACCCATCTGGAGTACTGTGTCCAGTTCTGGAGACCCCATCTCCTGCAAGGACATAGACAGGATAGAGGCAGTCCAGAGGAGGGCAACTAAATGGTGCAGGGTCTGCAAGAGAAGCCAGATGAGGACAGACTAAAGGAGCTTAATATGTATACCCTTGAGGAAAGAAGGGGAGAGGGGACATGATAGAAACTTTTAAGTACCTCAGTGGAATCAACAAAGTCCAAGAGGGTAGCATCTTTCAGAAAAGAGACTTGCAAGAACAAGGGACATAATTTAAAGATAGAAGGAGGGCGGTTCAGGGGCAATGTGAGGAAGTATTATTTCACAGAGAGGTAGTGGATGCATGGAACAGCCTTCCTGAGGAGGTTGTGGGGTCTAAAACTGGGAGAATTCAAGAATGCATGGGACAGACATAAGGCAATTCTTGTGGGGGGTAGGAAGAAATAGGCTGTTGGTTAACTAGGATCTGAGGCCTATCCTGTAGGTAGGGAAATGGGCAGACTAGATGGGCCTAGCGGTGCTTATCTGCCGTCAAAGTCTATGTTTCTATGTTTCTATGTTGCTGTCAGATTGGGAAACAAAGGTATACAGCAATTTCTACATTATAATTTCTCATTGAAAGGTATCACAATCACCAATAATTACAGTTTTTAAAAGACTAAAAAAATTACTTTTTTTCAGAGAAATTAGAAGGAAATGAAAGTTGCAAGCTCACAGTAAGCGGTGATCTTCCAGAATGTCTTCACCATTGATTACCACTTACGGGTCTGGACTGAAGGCACTAGGACCCTGCGGAAGCAAAGCTTTTGCCACGGGGCTGGCCATGGCTACTAGGCATGATGCCTGCACATCCCCTATGTGATACCATGTGTCAGCCAATAAGGGATTCCAGCTCCCTCACTAACCTCAGATCTGTTTGCCAAGAGAGAAACAAAGTGGGGAAAAATAAGAGAGGGCTAAGAATTTTCCTAGCCCAAAGGGATTTTGAATGGATATAAGAAATATAAAGAAACAACAAAATAAAGCATGACTAGCTACTTTTGAAACATAGAAACATAGACAATGATGGCAGAAAAAGACCAATGGTCCATCTAGTCTGCCCAAAGACCCTAATAGACCCAGGACCCATTGTCCATACAGGATATTAACCCACGCTATCCACCCCCATGCTTCCCGCCCTACCACTATCACCCTGAGTAACCACTAAGCCCTTCACTCTGTCCCAGCCATGTTTGAAGAAACCATTGATAGTTTTGGTGCCCACCACATCAGCTGGCAGATTGTTCCACGGCTCCACCACCCTTTCTATAAAATAAAACTTTCTCACTTCCCCTCTGGATCTCCTCCCCACAGTTTCTACTCATGTCCCCATGTTCTTGATCCACTAGTTATGCTAAATAGTTCCTTGCAGTTTACCCTGTTCATTCCTTTCAGGAACTAAAGGTCTTTATCATACATCTCACCCCCCCCCCTTCTCTCTCATCTGGCATCCAGTGAATACTGTACATGTTCAGTGTCTTGAGCTGATCCTAGTAAGTTCTGCACTGCTGTCCTAGAGTCATTTTGCTTACCCTACACTGCACTGTCTCCAGCCTGCCCTTATCTTTCCTTAGGTGAGGACTCTGCTCTGCTGGCCCTGAATCATTCTGGTCACCTTACCCTGCACTGTCTCCAGCCTGCCCTTATCTTTCCTTAGGAGAGGACCCCAAAACTGGGCAAAGCACTCCAGGTGTGGCTTCAATAGTCATCTATAGAGAGGTAATAATACCTCCTTCCTACTGCTGTCAATACCCTTTTCCTATGCACCCCAGCATCCTGTTTGCTTTACTGTAGGGCTTCTTACACTGGCTTGATTGTTTTAGGGAGTCACTGATGATCACCCCTAGGTCTCTTTCCCCAGAGATCATGCACAGCTTTACCTCCCCCCCCCCCATCCAGTACTCTGTCCTCAGGTTTTTGTTCTCTATGTGCATCACTTTGCACTTTTTGGCATTGAATTTCAACTGTCAAACCTTTGACCACCTCTCTAGCTTTTGCAAGTCTCTCTGCATCTCCCTAACCCCCTCCTCACTCCCTACTACAGAGCTTAGTATCATCTGCAAAGAGACACATCTTGCCCTGGATTACTTCTCCCATGTTGCTAATTAACATATGAAAAGGACTGGCTCCAGGAACGATCCTTGTGGCACCCCACTGATGACCTCCCTCTCTTCTGATTTGGCTCTATTAACCACAGCCCCCTGTTGTCTCCCTTCCAACCAGTTTCCCACCAATTTAACTGTATCTTTCACTGTATCCAGATCTCTGGCTTCTTCAGCAACCTTATGTGAGGCAGCAAGTCAAAAGCCTTGCTGAAATCAAAGTAGAGTAAATCCATAGCATGGTCCTTATCCACTGCTACCTAGTCAAACAATGCTATCAGGTTGGTCTGACAAGACCTTCTTTCCATAAACATGTGCAGTTTACTATCCTGGAGTCCATTGCTCTCCAGGTAATTTATGAGGTCCACTTTAACTATTGTCTCCATCAGTTTACCCACAATAAAGGTAAGAGTGACAGGTCTGCAGTTACCCAGTTGCTCCTTGGCCCCCCCTACCCCCACCTTATGAAGCGGCACTAGTTCTGCTACTCTCCAGTTTTTGGAACTATCCCTGTAGGAATTCAGCTATTGAATAGCCCCTCCAGGGGTTCAGTTAGTTCCATTGCCAATTCCTTGAGCACCCTTGGATGCATCCCATCTGGCCCCATCTTAAGGGCTGCTAGCCCTTTCCAGACCCTTTCACTGGTAAATACTTGCTGTCTCATCTCAGGGATCCCTTACAGCTGCCTGAATGCCACTCTCTGGCAAAGGCCCTCTGTCTTCCCTTTTGAATACAGAGCAAAAGCAGTCATTAGCTGCTGCTTTTTTGCTCATCCCTGTCAATTAACCTACCTCCCTCTGTTAGCCTAACAGTTCCTTCTCCCCTTCTTTCTTTTTTCCCTACTACAGCTAAAGAACTGTTTCTAAAGTACTGTTTTTACTCACCCTTGACCCCTCCGCAATACACAACTCTGTGTCTGCTTTGCTTCTCTAACCATGCTTCTGGTTCCCCTTGATCTCATTTGGTACTCTCTCCATTCTTCCTTCCCTTGTTTTCCCTTGTACCTGACAAAGGCCTTCTTTTTGGCTCTCACTGCTTCCCTGACCTTTCCAGGGAACCATACTGGTCTCTTGTACCTCTTTATTTTGGTTACCATTCTTATACAAGACCCTGTTGCCTCAAGAATGGCCCCCTTGATTGCCCACCATCTTTTCTTCACATCCCTTATGCTGTCCTCTCCAACTAACTTGTCCTGGACCAGCTCTCTCATCCAGATACGTTTGCCCTTCTGAAATCTAAGACTGCAGCCGTTGATGAGGGCTTACTTAGAAACATAGAAACATAGAATTTGACGGCAGATAAGGACCGCTTGGCCCATCTAGTCTGCCCATTTCCCTACCTACAGGATAGGCCGCAGATCCTAGCTAACCAACAGCCTATTTCTTCCTACCCCCCACAAGAATTGCCTTATGTCTGTCCCATTCATTCTTGAATTCTCCCACAGTTTTAGACCCCACAACCTCCTCAGGAAGGCTGTTCCATGCATCCACTACCCTCTCTGTGAAATAATACTTCCTCACATTGCCCCTGAATCGCCCTCCTTCTATCTTTAAATTGTGTCCCCTTGTTCTTGCAAGTCTCTTTTTCTGAAAGATGCTACCCTCTTGGACTTTGTTGATTCCACTGAGGTACTTAAAAGTTTCTATCATGTCCCCCCCCTTCTTTCCTCAAGGGTATACATATTAAGCTCCTTTAGTCTCTCCTCATATGGCTTCTCTTGCAGACCCTGCACCATTTTAGTTGCCCTCCTCTGGACTGCCTCTATCCTGTCTATGTCCTTGCGGAGATGGGGTCTCCAGAACTGGACACAGTACTCCAGATGGGGTCTCACCAACTGTCTGTACAGAGGGATAACAACTTCCTGTTTTCTGCTGCTGATGCCTCTCCCTATACATCCCAGTATACCCCCAGCCCTTCCTACTGCTTCTCACATTGCTTGCTAACCTTAAGGTCATCTGATATGATTACCCCCAGGTCCCTTTCCTTTTTTGTTGTTGTTACTACCTCCCCACCCATTGTGTATTCTTCCCCTGGGTTCTTGTTTCCCAGGTGCATTATTTTGCACTTCTTTGCATTGAATCCTAGCTGCCATACTTCTGACCATTCCTCCAACCTTGCAAAGTCCCTTTTCATCCTTTCCATGCCTCCTTGTGTATCAACCCTGTTGCAGATCTTTGTGTCATCTTCAAAAAGGCATACTTTTCCTTCCAGTCCCTCTGCAATGTCACTGATGAAGACATTAAAAAGGACTGGACCCAATACTGAACATTGCGGTACCCCACTAGTAACCCCTCTTTCTTCAGAGTGGACTCCATTTACAATTACCTTCTGTGTCCTGTTGTGCAGCCAATGTTTTACCCAGGCTACCACCCTGGGACCCACTCCCAGGCTGGTTAATTTGACTATTAATCTTTTGTGTGGGACTGTGTCAAATGCCTTGCTAAAGTCTAGGTAGGCCATGTCCACAGCCCTCCCTGGTCTACTATTTTGGCCACCCAGTCAAAGAAATCTATTAGATTCGTCTGACATGACCTTCCCGCTGTGAATCCATGCTGCCTTGGGTCCTGTGCTCCACTGGCCTCTAGGTACTCAACTATTCTTTCCTTCAGAAGTGACTCCATCACTTTCCCTACCACAGAGGTCAGACTGACAGGTCTGTAGTTTTCCTGCCTCTGTCTTGGTCCCACTTTTGTGAAGGGGAATCACATCCGCCTTCCTCCAGTCCTCGGGTACCACACCATCCTCCCATGATTTATTAAAAAGAGTAGCCAGTGGTTTCACTAGTTCCTCCTTAATTCTTTTAGAATTCTTGGGTGAATTCCATCAGGACCCATTGCTTTGTCCACCTTCAGTTTTCAAAAAAATTTCTTGCAGAACCCTTTCTTCTGTGAAAGGACTGGGATCGACCCCCCTATCAAGAGTGCTTCTGTTAATTGGATTAGGTACTTCCCCCTCCTCTTTTGTGAATATTGAGCAGAAATATTCGTTCAGTATTCCTGCTTTTTCACTGTCCCCCTCTGCCCACCCACCGTTTATTCTATTCAGCCTCACTATCCCTCCCTTTGTCTTTCTATGCTCGCTGATGTACCTATAAAAGGTTTTATCCCCTTCTTAACTGAGTTGGCTATCTTTTCCTCAGTTTGGGCCTTTGCTATTCTGACTTCCCTCCCTGCTTCCTTCTGCCTTAACTGGTACAGCTCTCTGTCCTGCTCCTTTTGTGTTTCCTTATACTTCGGAATGCTATCTTTCTTCCTGACTTTCACAGCCACCTCTTTGAGAACCATAGTGGCTTTTTCTTTCATTTTGATTTGTTTATTTGCTTCACACAAAGGCTTGTTGCCTCTGTGATGGCAGTTTTGATAATTCCCCATTGTTGCTCCACACCTCCTTCTAGCCTGTTTGCTAGTGCTTTTCTGAGGCACTCTCCCATCTTGCCAAAGTCAGCCCTCCTAAAGTCCAGCACCTCACTTTGTATGGCTTGACTCTGTAGCTGAGTTTAACGTGAACCACACTGTTTGATGGTCACTTGTCCCCAGATGGCAACCCACTTCTAGATCTGAGATCCTCTCACTGCCCCGCTTGAGAGTACGAGGTCTAAGATTGCTCCTCACGAGTGGGTTCAAACTAGCTGTATAATGCCTGCCACCTGTAGGGCATCAAGAATGGCCGTGTTTTGGATGTGGCTGCAGCAATGTGCTCCAGTTAACATCTGGCATATTCAGGTCTCCCATCAACAGTATCTCCTTTCTCTGCCATTCTAAGAATGCCTTCCATCATATCCTTGTCCATTCCTTCCCCTGACATGGGGGTCTGTACACACACCCCAGCGGATTGTGGTGCCTTTTCCAGTCTCCAAGGTGACCCACAATGCCTCCTCTCCTCCCTGTTTACTCTTTTGTTCAGTTGCTTTTATCCCTTCCTTTACATAGAGAGCTACTCCTCCCCCTCTTCTCCCCTGCCTGTCTCTCCTGTAGGTTATGTACACTGGTATGTTAACATCCCAGTCATGGTTCTCTGTGTACCATGTTTCTGTGACTGCTACGATATCCAGGCATCCCTCTTCCATCAAGGCCACCAGCTCAGGGAGCTTGTTGCCCAGACTATGGGCATTGGTACTCATTACCCTCCATTTCCTGATGGCCTTACTCCCTTTTGCCCCATCCCTGTCCTTCTTGCCTTTGTCACTTTCTCCATTTACCCCAGCCCTTCTCCCTGTCGACACTTGTCCCAAGAGCTGGGTCAAACCACATAAACTTATGGTTGCTGGACCCTAGTGGCTCTCCTAACCTCACTCCTCCTACCACTTCCGAGTTGGTGAGCACCACATCAAGAAACCTGACTAGTAGGTAGCCTGACTAGTAGGTTCCTTAACTAGCTGCACCATCGGGCCTGACTTCTGGAGCTCCTGGCCACTGGAATGACCCATTCAGTATCTGGTAGGTTTAGAGCTCCCACCACCACCTCCACCTTTGCCACCCCCTTTCTATTTCTGCCCTTAGCTCCTTCTCTCTCTCTCTCTCTCTCTCTCTCTCTCTCTCTCTCTCTTCTCCCTGTCCTGGGGGTCTACAGGTCACTCCCATTTGTAGGTTCTTGACTGAGGATGCCGTGAGCTGAACCCACAGTAATTCTGTTTCCCCATTACCTCCTCTGATGTCTCCATCCTCCACTGCCTCTATGCCCTTTCTGACATATAGTGCTATGCCTCTTACTAACATACTAAAATGCCAGCAGAATAGGCCTAATGGTCTTTCACATCTGCTCGTTTGGTCAGCCCCCACCCTGGGAGCTGACCTTGCTGCCCCCCTCACCTTCTCTGGCTTCTCCCTTCCCAGTTCCAGATATTCTTGCTGCATTGGATTTTGTTTCCAGAACTCTTCCCCTGTACCTGTCCCACCCCCTCTTGAACCCCTCCACCGTCTCTGCCTCCACCAGCCCACTAGGCAGCACATTCCATGGCTCCACCACCCTCTCAGTAAAGTAGCACCTACTCCTTTCTCCCCTGAATCTTCCCCCTCCAGCTTCCACCCATACCCTCTAGTTGCCCCCTCCTCCTTCCTTCGAAGCACCCTGACTGCTCCTCCCCTATTTACCCCCTTCATGTACCTCAAGACCTCTATCATGTCCCCCCGGTCCCTTCTCTCTTCAAATGTGTACATATTTAGCTCTTCGAGCCTCTCCTCATAGGTCCTGTCCCCAAGCCCCAAATTATTTTGGTTGCCCTCCTCTGGACCCTCTCCAGGAGTTTAATGTCCTCTTTAAGTGTGGCTCCAAACTGCATGCAGTACTGAGGTGCGGCCTCACCAAGCAGTTATACAGAGGGAGTATCACTTCCTCCTTCTGGAGGTGATCCCCTCGTGATGCATCCCAGCATCCTGTTGGCCTTGGCTGCTGCCCTCTTACAAGTCTCAGAGTTGTTCATCTTGACATCCATCACCACCCCCAGGTCCCTCTCAGCCGTCGAGACTTGTAGTATCCCCGGGTGTACACTTGGCCCAGGTTTCTGGCCCCCAGGTGCAGTACCTTGCATTTCCCTGCATTGAACCTCAGCTTCCACTTTCTAGACCATCTTTCCAGAGCCTCTAGGTCCACCTGGAGGGCCACCCTCCCCTCATCCCCATCCACCACCGCCCCCAGTTTTGAGTCATCCACAAAGAGACTCATCTCACTCCTGATACCTGTCCTTATGTCAGAGACGTAGGCATTGAACAGGAGGGGCCCAGGACTGATCCTCTGGGACCCCACTAATGACCGTCCTTGGGGATGAGACTATCCCACCAACTACGACCCTCTGGGTCCAGTCCTGGAGCCAATTGCCTATCCATCTGATCATCTGGTTCCCCACCCCCATTTCTCGCAGCTTATCCAACAGGTCCTTGTGAGGAACAGAGTCAAATGCCTTGCTGAAGTCTAGAAAGAGGACGTCCACTGGTCTACCCAGGTTCAAGGCACTCGTCACCCAGTCATAGAACTCCACAAGGTTTGTCTGACACGATTTCCCTGGGATGAATCCATGCTGTCTATCGTCCAGGCACCCTGACTTTTCCAGGTCCCCCCCAGCCTCTCCTTGACAATGCCCTCCATCACCTTGCCCGCCACCGATGTCAGGCTGACAGGCCTGTAGTTCCCCGCCACCTCCCTTGATCCCCCCCTGTGGATTGGCACTATATGCACCACCTTCCAGTCCTGGGGCACCCACCCTGTCCTCAGAGAGATGGTGAAAAGCTCCGCCAGGTTTTCGGCCAGGACATCCCATGTTCCTTCCAGCACTCTGGGATGTAATTTATCCGCCCCGTGCTTTCTCTGTCTTAAGGGACCTGAGGGCTTCCTCACTCTCTCTCTGCTGTGATTTCCACTTCGCTACCTCTTCTTCCTGCTTAGCCTTCCTCCTGCCAGTGATGCTCCCTCTCCCCAGACCCACTGATCGGTAAGGGTCCCCCTCCTGTATCACTGTCTCCTCCCATGTATGATGCAGAACCCTTATTTTCCTTGGTGAAAACTGAGGTGAAGTACTCATTTAGTACCTCAGTCTGCTCCCCCGGGTCTTGTGCCCATCTCTCCCCTGTTTTAATCCTGCTAATCTGCCCATTCACCCTTCGTTTTCCCCAATGTATCTAAAGAACCCCTTGTTCCATCTCCTAATTTCCCTGGCCAGGTTCTGCTCCTTCCTTGCCTTTGCTGCCCTCACCACCCTAGTGGCCCTTCTAGCCATCAGCTCGTACTCCCCTCGATCCTTTTCACTCCTTGAGCACTTGAATTGCCTATAGGCTGCCTTCTTTCCCCGCACCACCTCCTGGACCTCCCTGGTCCACCAGCAGGGTTTTCAGGCCCTACCACATTTTTGTCTTACTCTTGCACAGGTGCTGGTAGCACCCTCTACCCCTCTCCTGATGATTTCCCACCTACTATCAGCGTCCATGTCTGACCCAATCATATCCAAGTGCTCCTTAAGCATCCTTCCCATTTCCTTAAAATCCACCCCCCTGAAGTCAGTTACCTCCGTCTTTGTGCAGCCTTCTACCCCTCCTAGGTCCAGGCAGAACCAGACCGTGGCATGATCACTCCCCGCCAATGGGTCCCTTACCTCCAGGCCCCCAATCTGGTCACTGTCTGCCAGGATCACATCCAGTACCCGTGCCTCCCTGGTCGGTTCCCCCACCTGCTGAGTTAGGAATGCGTCTTGAAAGACATCCAACAACCTCTGTTCCTGGCCACCGAGAATGTCATAGTCTCCCAATCTGTTCCTGGCATGCTTAAGTCCCCCAACACCACCACCCTTCCCCTGCCCAATCTGCAGTGTCTCCCAACATCTGCCACCAGACTCTCCTCCAGCTCCTCCGCCAGTGCAGGGGGTCTATACACCACTCCTATTTTTACTCTCTTGCCCCCCCCCCTTGTTATCAAGGTAACCCAAATTGCCTCCATGGTTCCCTCCGCCTCCTCTACTTCCCTATGCTAATGCAGTTTTTGACTATCATTGCTACCCCTCCTCCCCTTTCCGAACATAGTGTAACCCTCCAGGTTCAGGTCTCTTCCTTTACCTTTTACTCTGTCCCATCTAAACATGTTGTAGTCTGGGAGTGTTATGTCCCAGTCGTTATCCTCTGTGGCCCACATTTCTGTAATGGCTATTAGATTCATCTCAGTGTCAATCCATCTCAGTGTCTGCCACTATTGTCTGGACCTTACTCATTTTATTTGCTAGACTCCTGGCATTAAGGCAGACCCATTTCCATCTTTCTCGTGACCCCCTCTTGCATTTTCCTATTCATTCTCCCTTATTCTTCCCTAGCCGCCTTCATTTTTTTATTTTTAATGTTGAATGTAGGCTTTGTCATCCCTCTCTTATTGGCATCTTCCCCTAACCTAATCTGAACTTCAATCTTACTGTTACCCACTTTGTTACTACTAGTCCCCTGTTCAGGGGTGGCCTAGCTAGGTTCACCACCTGCTCTCCCTTCTCGGTGGTTCCACTAGCCTCCATCTCTCCTGCAGTCAGTTTAACCATCCAATGTAAATGTCAAACTTCTGTCCCAGAGCACTGGCACCCCCCCCCCCGTCAGGTGAAGCCCATCACCCTTAAAGAGCCTGCTGTCCCAGAAGCCCCTCACAGTCCCCCACAAAGTGGTACCAGTCCTCCTGACACTATCCCTTCAAACCACCCATTAAACTCAATCTCTTCCTTTCTTACTCTATTGTACCCGTTCCCCTTATTCCACACAGGGTGGACCTCAGAAAAGGCAAGGGAAGCTGAGTGCACCTACAATCTGTCCCCCAGTTTCTTCAAGTTCCACTTCACTGCCTCCATAGGCTGGTTCACCAGATCATTGGAACCCAAGTGTACCAACACCCCCAGCTCCCTGTCTCCCTTCTACACCATCCTCCCTACCCTATGTAAACCTCTGATGGCTGATGCACCAGGAAGGCAATGACGGCAGAATCCAAGCTAGATATGGTGGCCATCACAGAAACTTGGGCTACAAATAAAAATGACGGTTACCTAACAGTGCCTGGATACATACTGCTAAGAAGAGACAGAGAAGTAGGGAGGGGAGGTGGCGTGGCCCTCTATGTCAGAGAAGGCATTGAGGTATCGGAGGATGGGAATACTAGGTGTAACTCAGGGAAGACTGAGTCTCTATGGGTTCAACTTGCAGAGGCATCTGGGAAAAAGCTACACCTAGGGATATGCTACAGACCTCCAGGCCAAGGAGAGGCAGGGGATAGGGAGCTTAGGAAAGAAATTAGAAGGGGAACAGCAAAAGGAGACGTTGTGGTATTTGGGGAATTTAACTTGCCTGATGTAGACTAAGTCATTCCGGTGGCCAAGAGCAACAGAAGTCAGGCTTTGCTTGATGTATTTCCTTGATACCTTTCAAGACTGCCTACTAACACAACTTGTAAGGGAACCCACAAGACAGGATGCTGTCCAGGCCGTGGTGCTCACTAACACAGATGTAGTTAAATCAGTAATAGTTAGGGAACCCCTTGCAAACAGCAACCACAACTTGGCTTGGTTTGAAGTTGCCCTCAGGACTAAGAAAACACATTCTAGTTCGGTGGTCTGGGATTTTAGAGTGGTGGACTTCAACAAACTCGGAGATGTGGTTCAAAATAAATTATTAAAGGGGAAGAGCAAGGGGGCAGGGGTTGAAAGAGACATGAAGGGTAATTAAAGGGGCCATTCTTGAAGCTTCACAGCTTTGCCTAAGGAAAGTAATCAAAAGAAATAAATTCAAGGAACCAATTTAGTTTTCAGTGAGAGTCAGAGAAGCAGTAAGGGACAAAAGGATGGCCTACAACTACAAAAAGAAGCAGAGGGATGGAGAAAGGGAAGAATACCTCCAGAAAAGAAGGGAGGCAAAAAAAAGATGATAAGGGAGGCAAAGACAGACACAAAGCTATGATTAGCCGAGGGGGTCACGCACGGAGCAAAGCATTTTTTCTGCTATATAAGTGAAAAAAGAAGGAGGAGTTGGGGAGTAGTTAGTCTGTTGGATGGAGGCCATGTGATAGAGAAGGACGAGCAAAAGGCTACAGTCCTGAACAATTACTTTTGTGCCATCTGTACCACAGAAGCTAGCAGGTGTCTACCTGAGAGCGGTGTTAAAGTGGTCAAGAGGGATCCCAGAGATGGTGAGGCCAACATTTACTGGGGATGGGGTACAAAAGGGTCTAGCAACCCTCAAGACAGACAAGGTCCCAGGTCCAGGTGGGATCTCAAATAACTGGTAAATGAACTGGCTAAACCTCTGGCATGCCTTTTCAATAGCTCCCTTCAATCGGGGGTTGTCCTGGGGGATTGGAGGGTTGCGGATGTGGTTCTGCTTCATAAAGAGGGGACAAGGAACAAGCAGGCAACTACAGGCCTATCAGTCTCACCTTTATTGTTGGAAAGCTGATGGAGTCTCTTATCAAAGCAGACCTTGTGGACTATCTGGAGGGTAATGGTCTCCAGGATAGTAAACAGCATGGTTTTGTAGCAGGGCGGTTATTCCAGACAAACTTAGAAGTCTTTTTTGATTGGGTTACAAAGGAAATGGATAAAGGCCATGCCAGAGATCTGCTGTATTTTGACTTCAGCAAGGCTTTTGACTCTGTACCCCACAGATGCCTGCTGAAGAAGCTGGGGGACCTTGGGGTTTCTAGGGATATAGTCAGATGGGTGGACAATTGGCTAAAAGGGAGATGGCAGTGGGTACTGGTAAATGGTGTTAAGCTGGAAGAGAGGGAGGTCACAAGTGGGGTACAACTGGGGTCTGTCCTGGATCCGGTCCTTTTCAACATGTTCATCAGCAACATTAGAGAAGGGATCAAGGGTAGGTTATGTCTCTTCGCAGATGACACAAAGCCCTGCAGAAGAGTGGATAGCGCTGAAGCAATAAGAGAACTACAAGAGGCCCTGCAGAGACTAAAGAGATGGTTGAGGGTCTGGCAGTTGAATTTCAATGCCAATAAGTGCAAAGTAATGCACCCAGGGAAAAGGAATCCCAGGACAGAATACTGGATGGGTAGGGTAAAATTCAGTACTACAGCAGAGGAACGTGACCTCGGAGTCATTACTAAAGACACCCTTAAGCAGGCTAGCCAATGTGACAAGGCTTGCAATGAGGCAAACAGGATGCTGGGATGTATAGAGAGGGGTGTTGACAGTAGAAGGTAGGTGATACTCCCCAACTATAGATCTCTGATGAGACCACATCTGGAGTACTGTGTCCAGTTTTGGAGCCCTCACCTTAGAAAAGACAAGGATAGGCTGGAGGTGGTACAGCACAGGGTAACAAAGATGATTCAGGGTCAGTAAGGAAAGTCCTACGAGGAACAACTTAGGGCGCTGAATATGTATTCATTGGGGGCTAGAAGGGAGATGGGGGATATGACAGATACATTCAAGTTCCTGAAAGGAATAAACAAGTTGGACCCTAGGGAACTGTTTAACAGGAACACCAGCTCAGTAACACGGTGGCATGACTGCAAACTGACAGGGGGAAGGTTCAGGAGGGAAGTGAGAAAGTATTACTTTACGGAAAGGGTGGTGGAACCATGGAACCGCCTGCCAGCCGAGGAGGTGGCAGCAGACACTATGGGTAGTTTTAAGTGTGCATGGGATAGAATAAAGGGGATAGTCATCACTGGTAGGGACAAGGATGGGGAAGGAGTAGGATAACCGCTGGGGAGAGGTACAACCCTCGATCGATGCCAGGTCATGGGGTTCTGTAGAGACCCATGGGTAGACTGGATGGACCATTGGTCTTTTTTGCTGTCACCGTCTACGTTTCTATGACTATTTCACTCCCCTTCCCTTTCCTCGCCCACCACCCTCTCTACTCCCCAAATCACTGAGTCCCCAATCACTAAAACTCTCCTTGCTGACTTCCTCCTGTTCACCCCCTCAGGTGCCAAGTCATCCTACCCACTTTCCCCAATAAACGTTTTTTTTTATTTATATTTTATGCCCTTTTTCCCCTGTTTCACGCTCCGTGCTGGTCATGCCTGCAGGAAGGCACGCACTCGCAGCTCTGAGACTCCCTCCTGCTACTTGCTGCCTCTGTCCGCCTATGCTGCCCATTGGACCTTCACCAGAGGGCAATGGAAGTACGGGGGGGAGACACAGATCCTCCCCAGGAGAGGAGAGCTGACCTTATGGCTGCTCAATCCTACTCCTCCCCCCCGGCCAGATCCCCAACAACCCTGGCTTGTTCCTGAACCTGGGTCACCAATGTGGTGCAAGGTAAAGCATCCAGTGCCTCACCCCTCTGTTCCAATTCCCCAATAGACTTATACAGTCCCCCCAACTGAGTCAGGTACCTGAGCCTCCTCCAGGGGTGCAACAGAATTTGCTGTCTGAAAGGTGTGAAATTAGTTGAACCTCTTGTGGCTGCCCCTGCCACCCTTTCCCCTGTCGTTCCCAAGTCTCTCCAGCCCCCCAGACCAGTGGGCCTCTGGTGGAGTGGGGGGTGGGGGGGAACCCCAGCTGAGCCAGTGCCACAGCTGGGATAGCTCATCTCTCACTGCTACCAGCTGAGCATGGAACTCTACAAAGGCCATGCGGATGGGGCAGTGCCCTCTCCTCCAGAGCATAACCCTGGAGAAGAGCACCCCACAGTCCCCACAATTGACTACCTCCCAGCTGCACCTCATCTCCATACTAATTTGATGGTACAAAAAGGCCTACCTCATATCTCCCAATCTCAGCACAATTCCCTCTAGTGGGCGTCAGGTGTATAGCTCTACTACATCCATCTCTGAGCACCTAAATTCCACAGAACCACTTCCTATGAAAGATAGCAGATCAAATAAATGGGGCTATGCCACATTTTTCCCTGCTACCTAATCATCTGTGGCTTTGCTATGGGACCTTCCTCCTTTTGCTTTGCATACCATACCTGCATAAGACAGATATCAGCCCACTTTCCATTAGGGGCCACTGCACTGATGCGTG
The DNA here is from genome assembly GCA_016271365.2 of Neoceratodus forsteri. Classification (NCBI taxonomy): domain Eukaryota; kingdom Metazoa; phylum Chordata; order Ceratodontiformes; family Ceratodontidae; genus Neoceratodus; species Neoceratodus forsteri. Next base: position 91,029,066 of record CM057451.1, read on the forward strand.
CTCAAACTATAGATGCAGCTTGGTTGCTTGCCTAAATTATGCAATACTGACACCCCTCTCATGGAGCCCCTGCAAGACACACACCTTACTATCACTGGATTTGCACAACCTCAACTGAGGTGCCCCCTGACATTAGCTGTCCCCTCTAAGGTCTCCCACAATCGGGAGGCATGGCTCACCCGCCTCTCACTATTCTGCTCACTATTCCATCCTGCCTGTGTCGGCCGAATCAGGGTCAATTTGGGCATGAAAATTGCCACACCTTGGTTCAATCATAAAGCACTCATAGCCCTTCTCCTACATATGTCTGGTAACATCCACCCCAACCCTGGTCCTATCAACAGTAAAGGGCTACATACTCCAACAATACAAAACTTAGAATAGTGTCACTTAACATGGAAAGTCTGCTTCCTAAGCTCACACTGTTTGAAGCCTGGTGCAACAGATCAAACCTGACATAATAACCATAATAGAATCATGGCTAACTCCTAGAATACCTGACTCTGCTATCTCCTTGGCTGGGTATAATGTATATCATCAAGATCGTGTAGACAAGAGGGGTGGGAGTGTCTTACCTATCTCCGCACCTTGCTCTAGGCCCAAAAAGTGTCAGGTGATCCCCTCTTGCCAGTCTGTGAATGCCTGGCTGTGAAAATCTGTATGGGTGGCAGCTCTAAGGTCCTCAGTTTGCTGGCAGTCTACAGCCCACTGGGGAATCAGCATGCTGGCTCAGATAATTTGTTAACTACTTCACCAAGCCTGCTTCAATGGGGAAACTACAGTTGCTGATGATTTTAACATCAACTGGTCATCCAGCTCTAGCACCTCCCAAAAGGATTTTTTATCTATTTTATTTATTTTTATTCAATTACTTTGATAAGCGGGTAAGTGCACTGGTCCTAGGGACCATTTGTAGGCATGACCCAGGCCAGAAGACACGAATAACATACAGTGAAACATCTTAAGGTAACACACAGAAATGGCACAGTACAGTAAATACAATAAGTACAATCAAAGGAAATAAATCTTATGCGACAATAACAATATAAATACAAAATGCAGCTGAACTAACAAGCAAACAGGGGTACAAAATACAGAATATACATCACCTAAACTCCCTTCCCACTAACATGAAAATATTCCCAACAAGACTGACAACCTCAACGAGCAGGAGGGAAGAGGTAAAACAGGACAGCAATGGGAAAGGATGGACATGCAAGGGGTGGGGTGCTATCGAGGTGGGAAGTTGCAACTCTTTTATCTAGGAGCCAGGATCTGAGGTTATGTTTGAAGTTAAGATGAGTCCTGGAAGATCGGAGAGGTGCAGGTAGCCCATTCCACAGCGAGGGGGCTGCAACCAATCCTTCCCACCCACTTTGGTAGAGATACGTGGAACCTCAAGTGGAGGGACCACTGAGAAGCAGAGATTCCTTGGTGTTGTTCGGATGTTAAAGAGGGTGGAGAGAGGGGAAGCATTACCCCTCCTTAAGGTAGTGTCCACAAAGCAGCCTATGGTAAATTTAAAGCAACCTTGTAAGGAAAGCCAACCGAGAGAGTGGTAGAGGTCACAGCGATGAGTAGAGTAAGGGGCCGATATGGCAAAGCGGAAAACATTGTTGTAAACAGATGAGAGTCTAGCCCAAAGGGTGGTTGAGACTCAAGAGTAAATGGAGTAACAATAGTTCCCCCACCCACCCTGCCCTTTTTTCTCTATCACTCCTTCCCATTTATTTTTCAAAAATGCCTCTGGCTGCATCTTTCGTCTCCTCCCCTTCCTCCTCTCATCCCTGTTTCTTTGCCACCCCGGGCACCTGACCCTACCCATTCCTTGTGGGCACATGCGTCCTAGCTGTGTTCACCATTTTACTATAGCTGCCTCTGTTAACTACCTACACTTCTCCTCCTCCTCTACACCTTACTCTTCCTATAATTTACCCCTTTCAATAGCACTGTTGTACATGAATTGTTTACTGTTATTTCACTGTTGCTTCCTTGTTGTTTGTTATTTCTGACATGGAACCTTTATAAAAGAGCCTTGGCTCAAATGTACTTGTAATCCTAGAATAAATAAATAGTCAAAGATAGGGAGAAGATTGCCTCTGACTATAGCCAAGTGAGCATCCTTAGACAGGGAGGGTTTAAGACGATAAGCAGCACCCAGTTTCTGATTAACCCTGTGGACTACAAGGTTGATGTGGTCAGTGAAGGACAGAAAAAGGTCAAGCATTATCCCCATATATTTAAAGGAGGAGACGTTTTCAAGGGCAGAGCTATCGGGAGAGTAGTTAATGAGAGAAGAGTTTGCCTTGAGAGTTCTGGCAAGGTATAGTTTTGACCCAAATAGCATTGCCTTGGTTTTTTTAGCATTAACCAACAGCAGATTGGAAGTGAACCAGTTTATTTATTTATTTATTGAAATTTCGGATTACAACCTTTGCACTAAAAGCTCATTTACAGAGGTTCCACGTCAGGAAAACAAACATACAATAGTAGCAGAACACGAATTACAAATAAATAAAGTTGGTCTAACAATAGCATTAACTAAAATTCAATTAAAACATGGTGAATTAAAGGTAGAAATGAAAACAAAGTAGGTAAATATAGAGGATTAGTTAAAGGCAGGGACATACAATTAAGTTAGAAAGGAGTTAGTGAAATTGGTGCTGGAAACCAGAATAACTGGTTTACTTTGTCATAGATGTAGGCAGGGGAAGTAGGGAGGATAGCGGAAGTATGGTAGTAGATTCAGGGTTAGGTAGTAGGGCGAAAAGGTGAGGGAGTTCTAGGTGGTTGTTAGAGGGGGTTGGGAGGGGCTGGGGTAAGGGGAGAGCAGCAAGTAGCAGGAAGTAAGTAGCAAGTTGGGGATAAATAGAAGTGCTATATTCAGGAGGGCAGAAGAGCCAGTGATGAAAAGAACAGGTCAAGGGAAGCAGATACACTTCATTTGCTTAGTGAGGTGAGTGCGAAGTTCGAATTTAAAAGGACCACTTTTTGATACAGCGAGTAGATCAGTTGGTAGGGAGTTAAACCAGAGTGGAGCCTGGTATCTGAAGGATCTTTGACCTTGTGAGGTATGATGGAAAGGGACCTTAAATGAATTGTTATTTGATGCTCTAGTCAGCTTTACAGATTCAGTCGAGCAGAGCACAGAGCAAGCACCGGGTGGCAGCAGGCATGGGACAGCTTTTTTGGCTAGGAGACATACTTGGTAATGAATTCTGTTTTCCAGATCTAGACAGCCAGATTGAGAATAAGTTATTGGCAGTTATAGGCAGCGCTGTTGTTCTGGGTGAGGATGGAGGATATACAAGGGAAGGATTTATGACTGTGGAAGATGACAAGGTCATCAGCATATAGGAGTGAGTTGCAATATAGACTATCTAAGGGAAGGGTGTTGACAAAGATGGAAAAGAGCAAGGGGCCCAGGATGGAGCCCTGGGGTACTCTGGTGGTGACTGACAGGGCAGGGGAAGTGGCAATGCCAGTGCACACTGATTGGAAGTGGCCAGAGATGTAGCTCCAAAACCAGTTAGTGGTCTCCACAGAACATCCGAGCAAGGGTAGCTTGGAGAGGAAGAGGGAGTGATTTACCATATTGAAGGCCTTAGATAGGTACACAAAGATAGCACCAGTGGTGCACCACTGATCAATATTAGAGAGGATGTGATCTGTAAATAGAGCCAGGGCCACAGTGGTGCTGTGATGTTTATGGAAGCCATGCTGCTGGCTGCACAAGAGGTTACATTTAGTGAGGTATTCAGATAGTTGGTGATGGACAATCTTCTCAAGGAGCTTACTTAAGTGGAGGAGAATAGATATTTTATTTATTTATTAATTTTGATGACCGGGTAGGCCCACTGAGCCCTGAAGGTCCCTTTTTCAGGGGCTACCTGGGTAACATTACAGAGTATGTACATCGCAATATACAAGGTGGTTATTATTATCATATTTCAAGACATACACAGTGGCACGTAGTGAAAAGATATAATCTCACATTTTAATGAGTAAGGAGGTCAAGGAAGGGTAGTGAGGTACAGAGATGAGGAGAGACAAAGTTTAGGTAAGATTGCCTGGCAAATGTTAGGGTAGGAGTGGAAGGGAGGGAGGGGGAGCTCTCAGGTGCTGTGGCAGTGGCATATGCTGGCTTCAAGCATGTGTGCCTTGAGTCTAGTGCAGAAGGATTTGATTGAGGGGGCTTCCGGCACCATAGGAGGAAGTTTGTTCCACAGAAATGGGGCTGTGTAGGAAAAGGACTTTCCACCAGCCTTGGTCCTCACTCTAGGTACCTCAACAATAATTCGGCTTGAGGTCTGGAAGTTCCATGGATTGTGCTTGGGGGCAATGAGCCCAGTGAGACCAGGTGGAGAGGATGGGCTCAGAAGCTTATATGCAAGGTTGAGCAATGGGTACTGGAGGCGAGTGTCTAGAGAGGGCCAATTTAGTAGTGCCATGGTGTCACAGTGGTGACTTCTGGAGTGAGCCTGAGTGGCAAAGCGAGCCACCTTATTGTACAAGACCTGCAGTCTATTGACCTCTAGCTTTGCCAAGCCATGCATGACTGGGGCAGCGTATGTCAATGCAGGGAGGAGGACGCTTTAGGTGATCAAGACCCTGGCTTCAGTAATCAGCTGGTCCTTAAGGCGGTAGAGGGTACCAAGTTTGCTGTGAATGGTTTTGATAACTTGGTCGACATGGTTTTTTTAGGGTGAAACCTTGGTCAAGTGCGAGGCCAAGATATTTAAGGGAGGCCACCAGTTTGATTCTGTTGCCGGAGACAGAGGTGAGTTGTAGGGCTTGGGTTCTGTCTTGGCCAAGGGATCTTGGTCCAAACAGTATAGCCTTGGTTTTGGCGGTGTTGAGGACCATTCTGTTCTCTTTTAGCCAGGACTCCAGTGACATTAAATCAGATTGGAGGAGGTGGACGAGGTCAGTCAAGTTGTCCAGGGAATGGTATATGATGGCATCGACAGCATACTGGACAACAGAGCTACCTCCACAGTTGCCCTTTAAGTCATTTGTGAACAGGGGGAAAAGGAGGGGCCTAGTATTGACCCTTGCGGTACCCCTCTTTTAAGGGGAGTGGGTCAGGTACTGCTCTCTTCCACATGACTCTCTGTGTATGCCTAGATAAGTAGCTCTTGAACCACTTGAGAGCAAGGGGGGTCAAGGATTAGTCTATCCAGCTTAGACAGCAGGAGTTTGTGATCGATTAGGTCGAAGGCCTTGGAGAGGTCGATGAAGACCGCTCCCATTGGGACCCCTTGAACCATGGCACAGAGGACATCAGCCGAGAATTTTGTCAGAGCTGTGTCTATGCCATGGTTTGTTCTGAAGCTGTGCTGGGAGGGAACAAGAAGCTGATGTGTCTCGAGATAGTCCCAGATTTGCCCATAGACAAGCCTTTCCTGGATTTTTGCCAGGATACAGAGCAGGGAGATAGGCCTATAGTTGCCAATTGGTTCTCAAGGGCCACCCTTGTGAATAGGAATTATGTGGGCCTGCTTCCACAGGTCTGGGACAACACCCTCCAGAAGGAATTGGTTTATGAGCCAGGTCAAGGGTCTGGAGAGGGCTGGGGCTCTGGCCTTAAGCAGCCTAGGGTTTATCCCGTCAGGTCCTCCTGATCCCTTTGGTTTCAGGGACTTCAGAAGGATTTTGCCTTAACCAACCTCAGGTGGAATGTAGGTCGGCCGAGGCAGGGAGACTCCAGTGTACTGGGCTCCATGTTTAGGGGTGGTAGTCCAGTCTTGTATGCGTCCAGGTTGGTGAAGTGGCGGTTGCGAGATGAGGCGATTTGGAGGTCCTCACTCAGCAGTTGTCCATTGACCTCAGTGGGGCCAGGTTCAGACTTGCTTTTGCCCTTGATCAGTTCATTGATGTGGGACCAGTATAATCTAGGGTTGCCTAGGTTGGTTTTCTAGAGGTGTGTGACGTAATCCCTTTTAGAATGTTTGGTGGCCTTCTTGCATTTATTTCTGAGGGTTCTGTGTGATGCAAGGTCGACGGGGAGTAAGAAGTACCTGTACTTTTTCCAGTCCTTATCACGGTTGACCGTCAGGTTCTTAAGAGATGAGGTGATCCACTTGTAGCAGCTGCATTTTGCACAGAGTTTTTTCAGGGGTGCAAAGATGTTAGCTGCCATTGTGAGTATTTTCTGGAAATAGTCCAGAGTCTCATCCAGGGTAGGGAGAAGTCTTAGTGGAATCCAATCGAGGTTACTTAGGTGGTCATTGAATTGGTCAGCTTTGAATTTAGAGTAGTCTCGTGTAGTGATTAACCTAGGTTGGACCTTAGGTGCACTGTTTTTCCAGACACAGAAGATTGGGGAATAGTTGCTCAGTGCATCCAACATTATGCCAGCTGACCTGATGTTGGCAGGGTTGGACTCCAGAGCCCAGTCCAGGATGGTATGGTTCCCTGTTTTATGATTTAGTCTAGTTGGTTCCAAGATTACTTGTGTAAGAGTTGCTTCTTGTATCAGGGACTGTATTAGGGATATAGGCCGATAGTTGTCGAAAGAGTGGGGGTCACCAGCTTTGAAGAGTGGAACCACCTCTGTTGCATTCCAAGGGTCAGGCATGGAGGAGACAGACAGGGCAAGATTAAAGATAAAGGTGAGTGGTTTGGAGATGACAGAGGAGACAAGTTTAAGAAAAATAGGGGACAGGCTATTGGAACCTGGGCTGCCCCAAGTAGGAAGACTCTTTAGAAATCTGGAGGTATCCTTGGGGGAAGACAGTCTTAAAATAGAAAAGGGGGGTGAGGGGATGGTACAAGGGAGGAGGGCAGGGGGGTAATGTAGGTCCCCGGGTAAGAGGAGTGGCTAGATGGAGGGGGAGGCTTGAAGGGTGGAGGAAGAGGACATGGGGGTAGCACTGGTTCCCGGGTAAGTGGAAAGGCTGGAAGGGAGTTTGCAGAGGAAGGCCAACAAGTCAATGAATTTGGTGTTGAATGCCTTGGCAACCTTGGAGCGGTTGGTCAGGGGGCCAGAAGGGGAACTTAAGTGTCTGTTAGGGCTGTTTGTGCAGGGGGTTTTAGAAGGGAGTTAATGGAGTCCCAGAATTTTCTAGGATTACCAAAGCTCTCCCTCTGGAGTTTGAGGTAATAATTCTGTTTTAATGATCTGGTAGTGTGCTTGCAATGGTTATGCAGGTGCCCGTATTCGTTCCACAGGCAGGGGAGGGGGATCAATTTGTGGGCAACCCACTTACAGTCCCTCTCTTTCATGAGGGTTAGGAGTTCTTTAATTATCCAACATGTACACCCACCTCTTACTCTCCGAGTTGTGACAGGGAAGTAGTGGTCCTGAATGGCCAGAAGAGCATTGCAGAAATAGTTTACAGCATGAGTCATGTCAGAGAGGGCATAGAGGCCCTTCCAATTTATGGCCCTAACGTCCTCTAGAAGGTGGAAGGTATCAGGGAAGTTGAAATTGCAAAAGGATAGGTACTTGGGGGAGGGGGGGCAGGTGGCCTTAGAAGACCAAATGGCGTAAGTAGGGGAATGATCACTTAAAGAGTCAGATAACATGCCAGCCTGAAAAACTCTGGCCCCTCTATTAGTAATCACCCAGTCAAGCAGAGTGTGGGTAGAGGTACGAGGGTTGAGTCGGGTAGGGAGAGTAATTGCATCAGTTTGTTCTGTTTTACAAGGTTGTCATAATCAGGTACTTGGGCACACAACTAGTTGAGATTATAGTCACCCAGAAGGATGGTTTCCCTGGTAGGGGGGAGAGAGACCTGTACCCAGTTAAAAGGCTTTGAAGACCTGCTACACCACCATCAGGAGGGTTGTAGCAGCAACCTAGGAAGAGTTTTTTTTTTTTTATTCTTTGTTAACTGAGTTTCTTAGTCGAGCCCAGTGTGGCTTCTGTGATAAACCAATCGCTGGGGGAGGCACTATCGGAGCAGAGGGTGATTGTGGCAATGAGGGTTCTCTGACAAATATAGCAGCACCACCTCCCTTTTTTTTACCAGGTCTATCCTTGCACAGCATGGAGTAGCCGGCCAGTTGGAACATGGTGTCGGTATGCTGTGGTTTCAACCAGGTCTCTGAGAGACAGAGGACGTGGGTATTGTATAGAGGGAAACCCAAGCTTCAGGATCAAGGTGTTTGGCAGGAAGGCTACAGACATTCATATGGGTGATTTTTTGTCCATGGAGGCTGACCCAGATGCCATTAGTAGGGGTGATGGGGCTATTTGCAGGGCCTGGGTTCAATTCAATGTCTCCTGCCAGTAAGAGCAGGGAGAAAAGGAGGAGATATGGGTTTGGCAGACTGGAAAATGAGGGGGAGAGAGAAAGGGAGAGTAGGAAAAAACTAGCAGTCAATGCTCAAGGTTAGAAAGAAAGACAAGTATGAGGGATCCGAGTGGGGTTCTCTCCCACCTTACTTATAGAGGGAGTGCATCAAGTGAATGTTTGCCCTCTGAGAGATAATGTAAATCAGCTTGGTCAAGGGATAGAACTAAGGCACAGTAGTCAACTAACAGAAGGGTGCCGAGCAGCAAAACTGCCACTAAGGGGGGAAATATAAATTTCATAGTGAGAGATAAGGCAGCTAAATGGTGCACAAAGATAACAGTGCATTTCAAAACCTAGAGGCAATGGCTTCTGGCTGGGGAATACAGGCAGAAGCCAGCCGAGATTAAGGTCCCAAGTACTCCAGGCTATGGCAAAGTCAAGGTCACTTGGAGGGGGAGACAGCGAAGAGGGGGATGGAGCCTAAGGCATATTATGTAGCAAATAAGAGAAATAAGCATAGAAATGTCTAAGTGTTAAAAGGAGAGGAGGAGATATAACTGTTCAGTTGTGATCTGGCATGATTTGTACAGTATCTGGGTTAAGGATCCAACTGACTGTTAGGGCAGCCCTCTAGTGGGCATTAAGTAGAATGAGCAAATGGAGAAGTCAACATGAAGAATGAGGAGTGGGCGGTGGCAGGAACTGGAACACCACACCACTGAATTTGGGGAGTGGGAGCTCCCGGTCAGGGACCTCCTAGCTGAACCTAGGGCAGGCAGGCTGGAAGGCTGAGGAGCGGGCAGGGGTAGGAACTGTAGCGCCGTGCCACCGAATTCCAAGAGGGGAGTATCTGGTCAGGGTCCTCCTAGCTAGAGGAAAGAAAGAAAGGAGAGGAATACAATTAATTTAGCAGGACACAAATCGGTGGGTGGGGGGGACGGGACAGAGACAGGGAGGCAGCAGGGGCCTAGGAGATAGGAGACAATTTCAACTGGGGGCGGGTTTCACAAGGATAGAGAGAGAGACTGAGGAGCCGGGGGAGGATGGGTCAACAACAACAAAAGGAGTTTGGTACAAATTGAATAGGGAGTTTAGCAAAGAGTTAGGAGTAATGATTTTAAAATGCACAGAATACGAAGTAAACTGAAATCAGAAAGCATGGAAACACAGAATACAGAGTAAACAGAAATCAGGAAGGTAGGGTAGAAATTATAGCTTGTGAGAACAGGGGCACTAAGCACACAACATATTCTTAAAATACACTAAGCACACTACAGATTCTTAAATACTTTCAAAACAAATGAATTCACAAGCAGATATTTCAAGTAAACAAATAAATCTTAGCTCAGACTAGTAAATGAGAACAAAATTGTAGGTTTAGTTCCCACATCTGGCATTTGGGTTACTGTTCCAATACTGACACTGTGGTGCAGCATGAGAGGGGTGCTGCACTTCTGAGGTGTCGTCTTTCGGATGAGATGTTAAACCGAGGTCCCATCTGTCTGGATTGGTGGTAGTTCAGGTGGATGTTAAAGATCCCATGGAACTTATCAAAAAGAGATGGGGAATTTTTATTAAAAACTTGAAAACCAAACATATACACAAGAGTGTTACTGCACACAAAATCATAATGCAAAGACAGCAAGAAACATAAAGAAGTATTACATCCTACATTCAACACAAAATTTCAGTTGTAGAATCCCAAAACTTAATAATAAATACTACCCCCCCCCCCAAGAAAAGAGTAGGGGAATGTTTATTAAATCTTCAACAACAAATAAAAACAGACTGTGTTGGCTTCACACAAAAGAAGATACAAGCATAAAAGAAAAGAACTCAAACAAGTGTGACACAGATACACAGCAAGGTTGTTTTCAACCAATTTTGTAGAACCCAAATGAAATCAAAGAAACACAAACCAGTGTTTAAGTCACATAAAAATAATATAGAAAGCAGAAAAAATCAAAGAAGTATAACAGTCATATTTTACCAAATAACTTGTAAAATAAATCTAAAAAACCTAAAGTATATCCTAAGCCTGAAAAGATCCCCCCCCCCTCCACGAAAAGAGTAGGGGAAATGATAGTCATACAAACAAATCATGTCTGCATAAAAAAATCACAAAAAGGAGAAAAACCGAAGTACAAAAAAGTGTTACCTCATACTCGAAACCAGAAAAGGGATAACTGTAAGCATACCCCCACAGTATACGGCACACTGCATAAGAAAACGATCTTATCCAATCAATCGAGGCCCATCTAGAGTAAAAAAGTACATCTCAAACTGTAGTACATTCCTGAAGCTTCCGGGCAACAATGGAGTTCTCAATCAGAAAAATAAATCCTCAGGGGAATGATGTAACTGTTAATAGTAAGCCTGCACCGTACAAACCATATATGGAATTTGAAGCAGACTAGAAATAACCATGATGTCGTCCTATCGTGCTTAGTCCACAAAAAAGGTAAAATGCCTAAACACAGAATTTTCAAAGACATAAAATGAAATGGAGACGTAGGCCATCTCTGTTTAAGTATCCTCCAAAACCTCGGAATAAAAGGAACAATCTAGAAATAAATGCTCCATGGTCTCCATGACAGTAGAACAGGAGTCCCTTGGACAATATTTCTCTGAAAGAGGTCTATGTTTAAGGTTCCCTTTAACATTTAATTTCCCATGAAAGGCCAACCATGTGACATCCCACATATACACAGGAATGCGGGGGATACCAACATCTTGCCTATCAGCAATTTATCAGGCGTAGGATACAAATAAAAGATGGCCATCTCCTGAAAATATTTTTGAACGATACAATCATGTAACACTTTCCTAGAACAGCAAACTAAATGATCCTTTGCAATCCCCCACAATTTAATCTTGCCAAAACAAGTTCTCAAAGCATCAGGTAAGTGAAGTATAGACATTTGCTTAGGTAAAACAGCATAAGTGGGCCACATGAAAAAGACAGGTCCTAGTGAGTCAAAAACCCAAGGTATCCACCATGCCACCCTAACCAGGGCAGCACATTAGAATAAAGAAACATAGTGAAGAAAACACTACAGGTTGAATCATCTTCAAGACCCCATGTTTCTTATCCCGTAACAACAAACCTCTCTTAATGGGATTAAGTCAACTCCCCCAAATACAAGGAAAAAAAACAACCATACAATTTGGTTTCCAAGGAAGGAGGAAGACTGAACACCATGCTTAAATATAAACATGTGGGCAATAAAAATGTTTTAACCATATAAACCCTTTTTAATTTAGAGAGTCTCCAAGTATTCCATAAAACCACATTATGTTGTGCTTCCTGGAGTTTCAGAGACCAATTTAGATAAGCTGAGTCACCAGAACCAAACAATATTCCTAAAATCGAACACGTTCCCTAAAGCACAGGAATACCAATTAATGTAACAACGTGGACATCCTCAATTCTAAGGGGGAGACAGTGAGATTTCTCATAATTAATATCTGCCCCCATATGGGCCATAAAAGCATGTAATACTTGATCAAGCAGCGTCGTGGAAGGTAAACCACCTACTATAAAACAAATATCATCCGCATAGGCAACACATTTTATGCCAGTGTCATCACTGGAAAAGGAGACACCATGGATATCCATTCTGCTACGCACCTGTCTAATTAAAGGATCCAAAGTAAATAAATACAACAAAGGGCTTAATGGGCACCTTTGGCGAACCCCTTTTCTATTCAGACACTGACGACCTAACCAGCCATTACAATATACCTGAGCAGTAGCAGTCTTATAACAGGTTTTAATCCGATCAATAAAGGTGACTGGGATACCGTATGAAGCTAAACGATTCCACAAATAATGATGGTTGACATTATCAAAGGCTTTAGCCTGGTCCAAACTAAAAATGAGACCCGTAAGTTCTCCTGTAGTGCCTCTATTCTTAGTTTCACGTAACAAGATAAGGCTATCTGTAGTCCGTCTGTTTGGAATTGAGCAGGTTTGCAAAACATGCAATATAAAATCAGCATAGAACAAAAGCCTATTATTCAATACCTTAGTCAAAAGTTTAAAAGCAGTATTAAGCAGTGTAATAGGTCTCCAGTGTGCTAAAACCGCTCTATCTCCTTTACATAGAAACATAGAAACATAGAATTTGACGGCAGATAAGGACCGCTTGGCCCACCCAGTCTGCCCATTTCCCTACCTACTGGATAAGCTGCAGATCCTAGTTAACCAGCAGCCTACTTCTTCCTACCCCCACCCCCTAGAATTGCCTTATGACTGTCCCATGCATGCTTGAATTCCACCACTGATTTTGACTCCACAACCTTCCTCCGGAAGGCCGCTCCATGCATCCACAACCCTCTCTGTGAAAAATACTACCTTAAATTACCTCTGAGCCGCCCCCATCTTCAAATTGTGCCTCTTGTTCTTGCACACCTCTTTTTTGAAAGATGCTACCCTCTTGACTTTGTTAATTCCTTGAGGTACTTGAATGTTTCTATCATGTCCCCCCTCCCTCCTTTCCTCGAGGCTATACATGTTAAGCTCCTTTCATCCTTTCATCTCTCTTCATATGTCTTCCGGTGCAGACCCTGCACCATTTTAGTTGCCCTCCTCTGGACAGCTTCCATCCTGTCTATGTCTTTGCGGAGATTGGGTCTCCAGAACTGCACACAGTACTCCAGATGGGGTCTCACCAGCTGTCTGTACAGAGGTATAATAACTTCCTGTTTTCTACTGGTGATGAGAACCACTCAGACATACTATCAGGCAAGATCCCAGAGTCAAGACGTTTTTGTAAAACTGACGTAAATTCTTGTAACAAAAACGTGAAGATAAGTTTATACACTTCATATGGTAACCCATCTTTCCCAGGAGCAGTACCCGCCTTTGTTCAAGCAAAACTGGCTGAGATTTCACTAGAGATAAGATTAGCTACCAGCAGAACCTGATCCGGTGCATTGAGAGTAGGGACTACACATTGTTCCAACCATAATTTATAAGGAAGACTAGTAACAACAGGAGTACCAAATAAAATATAAATATGCTGATCAATAGCATGCAAAATATTACGTTTAGTGACGCACCTCATCCCCGAGAGGTCTCGTACCTCAGCTATATACTTTCGGTGTCTCTGATGGGTACAGAATTGGTAAGGATCCAGGAAGGCTTTATCACCCTGGGAACCAAACCGATGCTCCATGTCTAAAGATTTTAACCGATCATATTGCGAAACACTCATCAAATTTCGTATCCTAGTCAATTTAGGGAGAGCAGACTGATCACCAAGAGCAACCTGATAATGTAAATGTAAAAATCGGCTCCTCAAATCAAGATAATTTTCAGTTTTAAATTTCCCATTTAGTTTACCAATAGTCAAAAAATAACGCCTGATATCAAGCTTCATCTCTTCCCACAATGCTCTATAAGTGTCATGTAGGCAAACCACTGATTTCCTAGCATGCAACAACACTAAGAAACCATTTTCAACTGAGGGAAGTGTAAGTAACACCAAATTCAATTGCCAATACCCAGGTTCCTGATGCATAACCCCGTGGCTACCAACCGTGACTTCAATAAAAGCATAGTCTGAAGGTGCAACCGGCATTGTTGCAGAGTGTAAAACATTTAAAGAGTCAGACGGGAACCAAAAATCAATCCTAGTAGCTCTAGTACCCTGAAAGAAAGTTTTAGGCGGGGTCCCTGCAATGTCAAAAGCATCAAACAAGCCTGTCTGAGATATCAAAGCATTAAGACAATTAGTATCACAGTACAATGTATGGGTTCTAAGCCCCCGATCAGTACAGTATCTGCTACAATTAAAATCCCCCCCTAAAAAAAAAATATCGGGAGGTAAACAAAAATGGTTGTATAGCACGAAAAAGGGTAATTCTGGCAGACTTAAGCTGTGGGGCATACACATTAATGAATCTACAATGCAAAGTATTAATGACCATATCCAACAACAAAATCCTACTTGGTTCAACATCCACTAGCTGAACAAAATGGGCCGTAGGATTATTAACAGCTATCCCAACCCCAGTGCACAAATCACCACCAAGTGACCAATATGTTTGTCCCCAGTTCCACCCCGCAGTCGCCTGAGCCACCTCAAACTGGGTATGTAGTCTAGTATCCTGCAAGAAAACAACATCCAATCCTGCTTGCCACCTGCAAAGAGGGAGTAAATTAAAATCCTCTTCCTATGAGACTGGATATTATTAACATTAAGTGAGGCAACACATAAGCTAGACATCAAAAAAAAGAACAAACAAGATTAGAAAGTCAACTCTAGTCATTTTTTTCTAGGCCCTTTCCATGTCCCCAAATGGGCCCTCTTTTTCTTAATAGCATCTGAATGTGTCACAGCCGGTTCAACAACAGCCCCCCTGTCAGGTAGAGAGGAGTGAACTGAAGTAGAGTCAGACTCAGTGCCCAAATCTTCCTGTAAAATGTTAAAAGTATTCTGTAAAGGGTTGTGTTCCCGGTCAGGCAGTGCCAGGCTAGAGTTCCTGGATCTAAGGCTATGACGCCAATTGGAAACCAAAACAAAAGGCTCCTCAGGGGGCAGTGGAGGAGGCATAGAAGTAGAAACAGCAGTGGAAACTGCCACAGAAGGAATTTAGGGCTGTACCAGGGGGTCCGGTACAGACTCTGGTGCAGTACATGTAGGGCCAGCCACATCCAAAACCAGAGGTTTCCGGTAGTCTCTCCTGAACACTGGATTGAGGCCTGGCAAAGGGAGGAGGAGGAGGAGGGCATTGCCGTTGAGCTGCATGAACAGCAGTATTGATATAAAAATCTTGTATACAAAGGTCACCATTAGATTTATTCTGAGCAACCCACGGACAATCCACATAGGAGTGGGCCACTGGGCCTCCTCACAAAGGGAACATTTGGCATGGTGATGGCAGTCTGACATGACATGCCCCAATTCACCACATTGTACACACTTCACAATATCACAAGTCCTACTAAGATGGTGACCAGAGCCACATTTACAAGAGTGGCGAGGTTGACCAGGATAAAAAATGAAACCCTTAACCGGGGCCGAGATAAAAGCAGCTTGGCAGATGTTGCAGCCCAGCCTCAGTCTGCAGGAGGTTAACTTTATATCTCCAACCCCCATTTCAGAAACCTTCAGAATCAAGAATAGGTTCTGGGTTGCCCTGCAGCGTACATTTCCTTTCCAACCAGTAGATAATATCTTCCACATTAACCCCTTAATTGCGAAAGAGAACAGTAATAACTTTAAAAGATTGCTTTGTCAAAGGGATAGCCTGAAAATGGGACCAGGCTGGATTAGTCTTTAGAAGGGAATACTTCATCCAGAATCTGTTCAGAATATCTGGAGTCCAAAAACTAATGTCATAGGTATTATCCCCAGGCAAATGAATCAAGGCATAGACTTCTCTAGAGGTAAATCCTAACATTTGCTTAATCAAAACCTTGCCCATGTAGAACCTGTCTGGCATCACATCAAGAGGCCCCAGGAACCACAGTCGCACAGCATTCTGCCTCTTTGCCAAAGAGACCGACTTCCGGAATATACTGGCATAAGTAGCCGTAGGGGTGGAGAGACATTGGGAAGCTGGTGCAGCATCTACAGACCCTCAAAATCCACCATGTCACTAACAGGGGGTTCCCTCACTGCACCAGTAACAGGTACAGGGGAGTCCGTCATATGTTGACTAGGCAATGGCTCAACCCCTGGTTCCACCGCAGCAAGAACTTGGGCAGAAGCAGCAACACTCCCCGCCCCTCCAGAACCCACACTAGGATCAGCAACAGGCAGTATATCAATTCCCATCGCCTGTGGTGAAGAGACAGGAATAGCAGGCTGAGATACAGCTGTGTCATCTATCCCAGGGATGGGGATCGCTGGGTCTGCAAGCCACTGTCCAGAGTCAAGCTGCAGCCAGCCTGCGCGTTCAAGTGCAAGCTTTGGGGACCAAGAACCCAAGGCCGGCACCACAAGACCTACAGGAGACTGGGGGGGGTTGGGGTTGCAAAGGCAACAAATCATCAGAAACACTACCTTTCCAAACTTTAGAAATAGTACCTGTAGGACCGGAGGGAAAATCCACTCCAGGCTGCTTTCATTTCCTTAGTTTCTCATCAGCCACAATCTGTGCCATACGGTAAGCTTCAGCAGCCGCCACCAAAATCCTGCTTTTTTCTTCCAGGCAAGCTAGGGGAGTTAACAACTCCGGGTCAATCTCCACAGCACCCGCAGCATCAGCAGGGGCTTCCATATCAACGCACAATTCAGTAACAGCGGTTGCATCTGATTCCACAAAAATGGTACTCAAAAACGTCGGACCATGGGTGACTCCAGCACCATCTGACTGACACAGTGTCACCGAGGGGTGTGGTACAATATGCTGGCAACCACAGGGGTGCATCCCAGCCGCACCATTCCCCTCAGTTTCATCATGCTGCTGCGGGCAAACAGATGCCCAACCTCCTCCACTGTCTCTTTCCATCAATGGACTGACTCCCACTGGCGTCTCTACAGCGCCACCAACCGACAAGAGCAGGGGAGTTTTTATTGATAAATAAACATAATTCACAACACAAAGTTCAAAAGGTCAGTAACAGAAAATAAAACTGCAATATAGACAAGTACACTTTTACAGTCAAGTGATTGGTCAGGTCGGGGCGGAGCAAAATGGCAGCTGTGCTGAGCTGCTGTCTCTAAGCTTTTTCTGCTGCTCTGGAAGTTTTATTTTTGAGCACTTTATCCCCTCGTAGTAGCATAATGTAATCGTGTTTTAGTTATTTTTACTAATTTTTGATTCTGCTGTGTTCGTGTTTATTTTACTTTCACGCATTGCACACCTGATTTCGGTCTGTCCCGGGGCAGTGGATAGACCGTTTAATGCAGCTTAATGCCGAAGTATCATAATTTGGCATCTGGTTTTCAATAACATTTTTAAGCCTATGCATTTACCTGCGACAGTGGTGGTTGTATTTGGTCTGGAAAGGACTGGCTTCTGGAGTTGGTGCTGAAGTCTTTAATATTTGTGTCCTGGCACTGTGCAGCAGAGGAGTGCGGCCATAGGAGCGTTGTGGAACTGTTCACTTGAGGTCTCGGTGCCTTCCCGGATTCTTTTGCCTGTGAGTGTGGGCAACTGAACTGATGGGGCACTGATGCATGCTCAGTTCCTTTTCCGTTGGAGAGTTGGAGAGTATTGCGGAGTAAGGACTGAGATAGTCCCAGGGAACTCCCATCTGTGGCCAGAGGGCTTTACTTCTGGCATCTGTCCTCTTGCTGCTGGTGGTGGGTCGGGAGGCTGCTGCTATTCGGCGGCAGGCCTCCTGGCACTTCTGACCTGCACTGTGACAGCTGGAGAGCTGGTCCGGTTGTGGTAAGGTCCAAGGTGCAGGCGTCGGAACCCCTGGCTCGAATCCACTTTTCTATCTACTCTTGGATGACTGCACTAAAGTAAGGACTCTGCATTTACTGAAAACTTTTATGCTACTTGTTGCCTAACCTGACTGGTGGTGGAGACGATCCCGGTGGGTTTTTTGAAGGGTACTATCTAGCGTTTCATCTTTCGTGGTAGTGAGAGCCCACAAAGGGTTGTGAACCCTGGTCCTGTGTCCTTATCAAACTGTACCTGGATCTGCCTACTGTAGCCTATGATTCTGCTTTGGAGGGTCACCTGCCTGTATTTATTCCACCAAGGTGGTGAGAACCCTTGGGATGATTGAATTTTGGTAGAGCGCCCCTGTAAATTTGATTTAATTTTAAACTGTGTCATTTCAGCTGCTGGACCCTAGGAGTAAGAGACCGTGGGTCTACATATGGACAATTTGGCCGTGGAAGGTGGGAGCTCCACGGCACTAAAATTTATTATCTGAGCTCATATGGACTGGATGTAGTTATTGCTTACTTATTTTTTATTTTTAGTTGTTTATAAGCTGTTAGGTTTGTTACTGAGGCATTGATTTAGAGGTAACTACAATTAGTTAATTACTGTTTCTGTTTTTTGTTAACTTAGGTTTTTTGATGTATGCTGATTAATTTGTGTTAATTAGATCTGAGCTTGTTGATATTTGCTTTACTTATTGTTTAGCTTCTTTTTTCAGAGTTATTTTACTTTATTCTTTAGGTTTGTGTTTTGATTTGAATTTAGTTGTACTACAGGGAGATTAGAAATTAGTGTCATTGTTTACATGTCAGTGGATCATAATATATATTGCTATCCCACCCCCCCCGGTCGTGCGCTAGTCATCCTCCGCTCTTCATGCCCTCCACCCTTTCTTCCCCCCCCATTGCTTTTCTCCATTTACCAACGCTGTAGGGCCTTGGGAATTGCTCGTAGGAGGTTGTGGAGGGGCGGGTGATATGAACAGCGGAGGATGAATGAGGGGGGTGCTCGGATTGGAGTGGTTAAGTCTAGAAGACGCTCAGGGGTGAAATGGAGTGCTGAACGTGGGCCTTCCTGTTTGGTCTCCATACCCAAGGGCACCACCTCTGTAAATGGTGGGTAGGTGGTTGGGGCATCCCATGAGTTCTATCCAACCCGGGTGGTGTTATGCAATGCCAGGTCCATTGTGAACAAGACTGCCATTGTAGCAGACTTGGTGGGTACAACAGACCTGACTTGCATCACCGAAACCTGGCTGGATAGTAATGCTGGCCCTATACTTGAGGCAGCAGTTCCAGCTGGGTATTCGGTGATACACTGCCCGAGATTGGATTGCAGGGGTTGGGGGGGTTGCGGTCTGTTTCAAGACTGAATTGGATCTCACTAGTGTTCCAGTTGAGGAGACCAGATCATTCGAATGTGTTGTAGTGGCAGGTGGGGTCTATAGGATGGCGCTCTTCTATCGTCCACCCGGTGACGAGAAGCTATTCCTTAAGGAAGTGGCAGACTTCATCATCGACCTGGTGTTTGAGTCGCCCAGGTTGATGGTGCTGGGTGACTTTAATGCCTGGATCGACAATGAACTCTCGCAATTTGGACAGCACTTCCTCCAATTGATGTGTTCATTGGGGCTCTTACAGGTGGTTACCTCTGCCACTCATAAACATGGCCATTCCCTTGACCTGGTCTTTCTCCTGGGGATGGAGGCCTCCGATGTGGGGGTGGAACCTGTCAGATGGTCTGACCATCACACTGTGAGATTCAATTTTTGCATCCTTCTGCATAGGCCAACCCCTGTGGAGATGGTCAAGTGCCGCCTTTTACGGGATGTGACTCCTGGTGGCCTAACTGTGGTACTGGATCTATCAGAATTTCCTGGGATGAGCTCGAATCCTGAAGTTTTGGTTCTGGCCTATAATAAGGCCATTACCACTGCACTGGATTCTATTGCTCCCACCTGTGTGCATCCTCTCTCCCTTCGCCCTCGGTCCCCATGGTTTGATGGGGACCTGAGGGAGATGCAGCGATTAGGACGCAGGTTGGACAGGTGCAGGCAGAAATCCAGCTTAGATGACGACCATCTTAGACTCCTAGAGCATTATCAACTCTATCAATCAGCAATTACTCATAAGAAGGTAGTATTCCTGTCCAGAGAAATTGCTGCTGCATAGAACCGACCAGCCCAGCTCTTTCGAAACGTAGACAGGCTGTGCAACCCAGCCTGTCTACAGGTTCATCAAGACTTTTCACAAATGCAGTGTGAGGAGCTTGCTTGGTTCTTTGCAGATAAGGTGGTTGACATCAGGGCCGAGACCCACGCAGCACTCTCTATGGGAGTCTCGGTGGACCAGCCTGCGGTTACAAGCCCTCCGTTTTCCTGGAGTTCCTTTGAAAAGCCGGAAATCGAAGATGTTACGAGGATTGTCCAGGGTATGCACATTACATGCTGTAGTTTAGATCCAGACCCCATGGCTCTGATTATGGGCTGTGGGGAGGTTATCATCCTGGTTCTAGCTAGGATAGTCTGGTGCTCCTTAGACTCCGGTGAATATCCCTGCTCCCTGAAGGAAGCGGTAGTGACACCAGTGTTGAAGAAGGCTTCTCTGGACCCAGACTCCCTAGCCAACTACAGACCTATCTCAAACCTGCCCTTTGTGGGGAAGGTAATTGAGAAAGTGGTGGCTGCCCAGCTAGACAACCATTTGTCCATCCATAACATCTACGACCCTCTTCAATCAGGTTTTTGAAAGAGGCATAGCATCGAGACTGCACTGGTTCAGGTGTTCAATGATCTCTTGATGGTGAGAGACCAGAAAAAATTGTCCATTTTGGTCCTATTGGATTTGTTAGCAGCATTTGACACCGTAGACCATGGGGTTTTGCTTGAGCACCTGAGATGCATCTGTGGGCTGTCAGGATTGGTTCACAGATGGTTTACCTCCTTCCTCACAGGTAGAACTCAGAGGGTGGTGTCAGAGGTACTTTTCTCTGATCCTACCTCTCTGTCCTGTGGGGTGCCTCATGGCTCTGTGCTGTCCCCATGTTGTTTGCGGTGTACATGCTTCCCCTCAGAGACATTGTAAGATGATATGGGCTGGAGTTTCATTGCTATGCCGATGATACCAAGCTCTATCTGTCTTTTGCACCTGACCAGAATAGAGCACTCTCTCAGTGTTTAACAACCGTCTCGGCGAGATCCAGGGTTGAATGAGGTCCAGCTGGTTGAAGTTGAATTCTGGGAAGACGGAGGTGATGGTTGTGGATCCCGGCCGGCGGATTGAGGGGTGGGGAGCAAACCATCCCTCAGGTTTATTCTTGGGGGATGTTGAGCTCCCTATCTCCAAACGGGTGCGTGACCTAGGGGTGATCCTTGATGATCGGTTGACATTGCGTGCGCAGGTGTCGGCGGTTGTTAAGGTATCCTTTTACCATCTGAGGAACATCGCTAGGATCAAGCACCTTGCTCCATCTAGCGACCTGCCCATGCTGATCCACCCCTTTGTGATCTCATGTTTGGACTACTGTAACTCCCTTTACTTTGGGCTTCCTGGGGTTGATATCTGCCGCTTGCAGCTAGTGCAGAACTCAGCAGCCTGGCTGTTAATGGGGATTCCTCATTCCTCCCACATTACACTGGTGCTGCAGGATCTGCACTAGCTGCCGGTCCAGTGGCGGATCACATTTAAAGTCAGTTTACTGACATATAAAGCCCTACACGGTTTGGGCCCTGACTACCTGAAAGATCTTCTGGTTCCTTACCTTCTGGAGTGACCGCTCCGCTCAGCCAATGAGGGGCTACTAGAGATTCTGAGGGTAGCTTTAAAATCCTCCAGCGCCCGAGCTTTTATATTCGTGGCGCCGACCCTCTGGAATTCTCTACCACATTGGATTAGAGAGTGCACGACAGTGGGGTTTTTTAAACAAGAACTAAAATCCTTTCTATGGAAAAAGGCATTCAGAGATGGTATCGACATGGACTGATGCTGTTTATTTTATTGTTGATTTGAATGTTTTTATGATGTTTTAATATGATGTTATTTTATTGTAATGCGCCTTGATTTTAGAAAGGCGCAATATAAATAAAGATTATTATTATTATTAATCAGCAAATTCTACAGAATGATTTGTATTTAATAATGTGCGAAAATCCTTTCCACCAGTTCACTACTTTAGAAGAATTATATAATTGAGCATCTTTAAAATAGACTTTCTGTAATTCATTAGCAACTTGCAAACAATAACCCTCGTTAGACACTATTTTTTGATAGATAACCCATTGACACCTAATCCGCCATAAGTAAAAACGCAAACAGCCAAAGAAAACAACAAGAGTACTTTTGCTAAAAGCTCTTAAACTCGGAGGAAACTTATATAGAACCAATGTTTCATAATCTAAATTTTATAACCAAGGAAACATCCATTTCTTAGCTGCATAAACCCATAATTGTTTTACCATTGAACAATGCAAGAAAAAATGTTCCATTGATTCTTTTTGGTTGACACAAGCAGGATTGGGACAGTTCCTTTCACTTTTTGCTTTATATTTGGCATTTCCCCTCACATTTAGTTTACCATACATTATCAGCCACTGTGTCTCCCACATGAAAATCGGGATTCTAGAATTGTTTAACTGCTTCAATATATAACAATTCTGTGCCTCGGGGCAATTCTTAAAACTGGGCTCAACAGGGTGAATAAAATTCATAATTTCTTTATATAAAACTTTAACCGTAGAAGAGACTATAATTTGTTTAGTTACCTGCCATTTAAATAACTTTTGGACTGCATGCCTAAAATACACAGGGACATGAATATGTGGATTTAGTTTAGGTGCCAAGTTATGCCAGGCTTGGAAATATCTATGTAACACTATACCCATCCAAATACCTTCTCTATTATAAGGAAATAAAAGCATTTTTTTAATTGATTGTGAAAAGAAAAGGGAGTGAAAAAAAATAGGGTCAATCATACCCAGACCCCCCTTAGTATCTAGATAGGTAAAACACCTCTTGACTGGATTCAGCCTATTGCCCCACAACATCTGAAAAAAACAACTATACAATCTAGTCTCAAACTGGGATGGTAGGGGGAAAGTGTGGCTATATATTGGAGACCTGGAATTATGAATTGTTTGAGAATTTGAATTCTTTTTAATTTTTAAAATTGATATTGTCTGCAATGGGCAACTTTGAGTTCCACTTTTTTTAGTACCTGATCCCAATTGACCTCAGCAATATTCTGTGAACCAAAAGATACACCTAGTATACTTATAGGATCTGAGGATATATAAATATTTTTGAAATGCAAGGCTGGGTTACAACCTGCTCTTATGATTAAATCCTTTGTTTTATCCATATTGAGTTTAGTATTTGAAATTTTTGAAAATAAATCAAATTCCTCAAGAAAATATTGCATATGTTTATACTTATTAAAAATAGACAAACATCATCAGCATAAGCTTGGATATGTGTTAGGGAATGCATTTGGGTACCTTTGATTCCTTTCCATTTAGGAGACAATGACAAGCTATGAATTAGGGGTTCCAAAGAAAAAATATACAAGAATGGACTTAATGGGCAACTCTGACGTACCCCTGTTTTTAAATCAAACCCAGATGTAATCCTACCTTTGATAAATAGGAACACCCTGGCTGAAGTATAAAGGGATTTAATTATGTTAATAAATAACTGTGGAATTCCAAAATATTTTAGAACCTGAAGCAAGTAAGTATGATCTACTCTATCAAATGCCTTTTCAAAGTCAGCAGAAATTGAATATCCTGTTTTACCTTCTAATGATAGATGCACTATGACATCTCTAATTATCATAAGGGCAGATTGAATACTCTTACTTGGTAACCCACAATATTGAAAAGGTGAAATTACTTTCTCTGCGTATGTTTTCAATCTATTATTCAAAAGCATTGAAAACATTTTGTAATCAGAATTTAATATTGTAATGGGCCTCCAATTTTTAATATCACCTTTGTCTCCAGATTTAAAAATATGAATAATTAACCCATCCATAAAGGAAGGTGGCATAACCTGGCCCCTCATTATAAACTGAAAAACTAAGAGTAAGCAAGCCGTTATAGTAGAAGAAAATGTTTTGTAAAATAAATTCTGAAGCCCATCCAATCCTGGGGAAATTCCATCCTTTATATTTTTTATAATAAACTCAATTTCTATTGAAGTAACAGAATCCACTAACCGTAATGAATTGTCTGATAAAACTGAAAATGGGGAAGCGTCTAGATAAGAGTTAATATTTACTTCCAATATTGGAGATCTTGGATACAAAGATTCATAATGAGATTTAATAATGGAGCACATTTCCATCTCCTTGACTATCCGTCTTTCTTTAGAAACTAAATAATCCATTGTTGTGGAATCTTTCAAGTTTTTACAGATTTCATAAGGATCCCTTATTTTTGATTTTTGCGTTTGGTTTGTAAGCACTGCCTGCAATGTTTTAGCTCAGTCATATTGTACCTTTCTCATTTCACTTTTTACAGTTTCATTCTGATTAGTATAGTCACCTTTGGAAGTGTTCACACTTGAAATTAATAATTGTAAATGCCTTCTTAGTTTTAGATAGGAAAAAAACTTTGAGTTCTTCTGGTAGGTTCCATATTTTTTGAACCAATTACTTAGGTCTGCTTTGGTCTCCATCCACCAAACTCCTAAGTCTGGATAAAGAAAGGCAACTGATAATCGGGCATTTAATGTGGTAGTGACTGAATGTTTAACATAAGAATTCTGGAGAATAGTGGTGTTCAGTTTCCATCTAAGTGTTTTTTGTGGGACCAAAGTTAATTCACCAAAAGAATATATTAAAGGCATGTGGTCAGAATATTCCACTGAAATAGTCTGAAAAATCCCAGTTGGTACTAATGGTGATAAAAATAAATAATCAATTGTTGAATATAATCTACCCTTTATAAAGGTGTATTTAGGCCCAGATTTCAAGTATTGTAAACAACTAGTCAGGCCAGCCACTTTAACTATTGTTTCTAAAGAGTATGAGTCACAGTAAATTATTTTCTTTGATTCTCCTTTAGACAATAAACTACAATTAAAGTCACCTCCCCAAAAGATTTTACTTGAGGTAACTAAATATGGCTGAATAGCCTCCATACACTTCATACAATCAGCTTTAGTTTGAGGGTTATAGATATTAATGAATCCACAATCCACTGAGTTCCATTTTCCATCCAGAATTAAAACCCTTCCCAGAATTAAATCAATCAATTTATAAAGCAAAAAGTCAAAATCATTAAACAGAATGCCAACACCATCTGCACAATCTATTCCGAAAGACCAATAAGAGGGTCCCCATGGCCAGTATCTTTTAAATGAAGAGATTTGTTCTAAAGTGAACATCCAGTTTTCTTGCAAAAAACAAACTGAAATGTTAAATTCATGAAGTGTCTGAAACAAGCCTTGTTTTTTAATATTATTTAATAAACTATGAGTGTTCAAATAACCCCATGTATGCACCCCCATTCTAAAATTAATAGTAAAGACCCATCATTATTTCTTCCTTTTTTCTTTTTTTTCCTTTATAGTCATCTGCAGACACTCCTGTGGTCTCCTGTACAGATTTTTGGGAATCAGAGTCCCCAATATCTATTTCTGAGTCTCCCTAAAACAAGGCTGCATAAGAATTTGGGGTTTTAATGCTGACAGTGGAAGGCGAAGCTTTTGCTTTAGCATTCCTAGACAATCTCCTTGGGGGTAAAGGAGATAGGGCTGAGATATCATCAGGCTTTTTGTCTAAAGGCTCTGGATCTCTATAACATACTGGCTTAAAGGATTTAGGATTAACCTGACCACCATGAAATTATTTTTTAACTATTAACCCGACTTCATTCCTTATGGCACTCACAACCTCAGGTTCCTGTTTCAAGGGGGGGTAGTCAGAGGAAGTTGCTCTGCCTTATCCACCTGCTGCTGGGGGGGGGGAGATTATCAGGTGGTGTTTCGAACTTCTCTAAGGAAGAATCCTGAGCTTTTTGGATCAGCAAGTCAGGGCTGATGCATGATGCTTTGTTTTTAGCTGCCGTGGGGCATTCCCGGAACAAGTGACCATACCCCTCACATAGATCACACCTAGAATGGTTTGCACATTGCATGGTTACATGTCCAATTTCCCCACAATTATCACACCTGGGTTGATCACAAACACTGGACGGATGGGTTTTTGACCCACATTTGTAGCAAGTCCTAGGCTGAGCCCCATAAAAACATACACCCCTGTCTCTTCCTAACAGAAAAGAATTAGGAATATGTTTCACTCCAGATTCAGATTGACGCAATTTAACTTTATATTTCCACCCCCCTGTCCAAAATTGTTCAGGGTCTAGAATGGGTTCAGACCTCACATTTTTGTGCGAGCCAGTAAGTTATGTCCTCCACATGAACTCCCTCGTTCCTAAACACCACTGTTACATATTTAATCAAAGGTTTTGTCAGCAGAATTACTAAAAAGGGAGTTCATGTGGGGGAAAACTTAACTTGTCCATAACGCTCTCAAAATAAATCTAAAGCATATGATGTTCTAAAACCGATGTCAAAATTATCCTCCCCTGAGATATTAATAAATGCAAATACATATCTTGGGGAAAACGCAGTGAATCTTTTATCAAGCATTTGTCTACGTAGTACTTGTCTGGACGATCAGCTAACCCCCCTTTGCACCGCATGCGAACTGCATTCCATCTTGGTGCAGCTTCTCTCTTAGCATGTGAAAATAATTCTGACATCAGAGGTTTTTTATTCTCTAACAATGACCCAATAGCCTCTTCATTAACTTCCCCCAGTTTTGGAGATGCAGGTTGCACAGCATCAACTGCTATCACATTATTACAATCCACTTTTGAATTAGTGACTACAGTCTTTTCTATATTTTTGTCCAGAACTGACTGGGAAGCAGACACAGGCTCTGACTGAGTAATCACCTTAATTTTTGGCTTCCAAGTTGGAGAATCTGATTGAAAGCCAAATGAGGGATCCCATAGTGGATCAGGCTTCCAGGACCCTGTAACAGTTTTTTCCCAAACCGCCTCTAGGAGCGCTGTATGTGGAGACCATTTCTCATCATGTTGCTCCTGTAGCATCGAGACTTTCTCTCTAGACGTTTACCTGCTTCATTTTCCAGGTTACAAGGGGATTTTCACAATACCTTGCCAAATGAGCCCCTACTGGAACTTTAGATGCTTTGCTAACAAATGTGAACTCTGTAACCCCCTTTTGTAACATACCGTCTTTTTGATAAGTCACTGAATGAGGTCTGTCAGCTGATTTTTCGCGGGGAACCGGCAACTTGAAAATGAATCCCGTTTCTTTATACAAACGGAGATTACTCGTGAATGGGTGCACTACTCCCTTTTCATGTGCAGAAAACAAATTGTTATCCTCATTATCTTCTAATTCTTTACTCAATGAGGATGGCTTTTGGCACTCGCTGTCACTCACGCTAATCCTGCCAGCCGTTCCAGAAGTAAGCAATGACTCACCCTTGCAATTCACGCTAGCCCGATGTGCTGAATTATTCTCTCTGCTGTCAGGCTTCTCTTCTGTCCTGTCAAATCTCACAGCTGAGGACTCCGAGGGCTGAGGAATCAACTCTTTATTTATTTATTTAGCTTTTGTTTACCGGGTAAGTACACTACACAAGTATTATGCCTATTTTCAGGAACGACCCGGGAGAGTACAACATGAGGAACAACAGTCAAGGAGACATGGCAAAGAGAGTACAGTTTTTTGTCACAGTAAACAAACATGTGGGTAATACATCATTTGACGCTAGGGGAAACATATAGTAGTAAGCACATTTCAGATTATACACTCTAGACTAGCTAGTTCAACTGACAGATATACTGTATACAGGTCATCATACATAGGAGTGGAGCATAGCTCAAGGACTGGATTGGTAACTCTTGCGCGGGGTTTATTGGCATTGAAACTTTCTCTTGGGATTCTGAGCATAAAGCATCCGAGGTATTAAAGTTCAATTTCATACCTTGAATCTGGTGCTCGCTATTAAATCCCAACTCCTCAGAAGACACAAACTTTTCATGGAATATTTCTTCTAAATCAGCGTCCATTTCCAAGCCTTCAGCCTGATTAGCCTCAGACAACAAATCAGTGGAAGGAAAGGCCTGTCCTCCCACCAAACATACGTCCTCCTCCTCAGACTTCTCTCCCAAAGTGGCCATCATGCAGACTGACAGCCCATCCACCTACAGGAGAGTTGGAGAATTTCCCCGGTGTCCTGGCCAAATTTCCCCCATTCACTAAAAATACCACCAACAGCTTAATCTGGTTAAATTTCAGTTGATTGCCATCTTCATCCCCCCCTCCACCCCGGTTGCCCCTGAAAAAGGGACTTCTAGGTCCAGTGGGCTTGCCGGGTCAACAAAATTCAACAAAATAAACAAACAAAACAAAATTGTGGTAGAGACCGCAGAGTTCAATGTAAAAACAAAGGAACCAATAGCACAGATGCAGTCGGAGGGGAGCCAATCAAAAAATAGTCAGGAGAAAGGCGCCAGATAATCAGTACAAAAGAAGGCACTGCAGCTCCGGTCTCATACCTGAACCTAGGGCATGCTGTCTGGAAGGCTTAGGAGCAGACAGCGACAGGAATTGGAGCGCTGTGCCACTGAATTCGGGGAGGGGGAGAGCCTGGTCAGGGGTCTCCTAGCTAGAGGAAAGAAAGGAGAGGAACACAATTAATTTAGCAGGGCACAAGCTGGCCCAGTGGCACTGAGGGCTAAGGTGCTGGACGCCTTACCTCGCACTATGCCAGCGACCCATGTTTGGGAATGAGCACACGCCACCAGGGGTTGGCAGGGTTGGAGAAGGATTGAGCATCCGAGGGACTGCTCTCCTTCTCCAAGGAGGGGGGACTCCAGTGGTCGGCACTCAACTGGTCCCTAGCGAGGCTGGAGGGAAGTATGCTGATGCTGCAGATGAGGGGCGGAGATGGGGCAGACACCTGGGGGAGCACATGTGGATGCGTGCATGTTTCCTCCATTGGCGCCATTGCACGCCCTTCTCCTCAGGGGATAAAATGGAAAAATGGGAGTCCTCACCATAGATGATGATTGTCCCCCTTGTAGCACTGCCAGGAGGGCACCTCCCCCGAACTGGATCTGGTCTGGTGGGTTGAGGGTATCCCCACCCTCCACCATGAGGGGTAAGTCATGAGGGTTGAAGGGGAGGGGGACTGATACCTGGTCGGCGCAAGGGGGGCATCAGGATGGGGACTCCAGAAAAACAATACCAACAAAACAAAAACAATTTAGCAGGGCACAAATTGGTGGGTGGGGGGACGGGGACAGAGGCAGGGAGGCAGTAGGGAGCCTAGGAGACAGGACAGGAGATAATTTCAACTGGGGGGTGGGTTTCACAAGGATAGACAGAGAGAGAGAGAGTGAGGAGCGGGGGGAGGGTGGGTCAACAACAACAAAAGGGGTTTGGTAGGAACTGAATAGGGAGTTTAGAAAAGAGTTAGGAGTAATGATTTTAAAAAGCACAGAATACGGAGTAAACTGAAATCAGAAAGCATGGAAACACAGAATATAGCGTAAACAGAAATCAGGAAGACAGGGTAACAATTACAGCGTGTGAGAACTGGGGCACTAAGCACACAACAGAGTCTTAAAATCCTTATTTAAATGTTTATTTATTTTATTAATAAAATCTTTATTTAATCGGAAGCCTTCATCTGACCCAAGCAGTAAAGGACCACACCAGGGTGAACTACAGGACAGGCAGCAAAACTCTAATTGACTGGGTTCTCACCTGCCACCCTGATAGGTTGGTAAGGGTTCAAATGTTACCAGACACTGTTAGTGACCACTCACCAGTGCTTTGTGAATGGTCTGCACAGAGCAAAAACTCTCCTCCTGTTACTATCAACAGCAGGGTCCTATGCAAACACCTCATCTGTGACTTCAAGGACTATCTCCCCAGAGCTGACTGGACCCCACTGGACAATTGCACAGAAGTTAATCAGGCACGTAACTACTTCATAAAATATTTCACCGCAGCCTGCGATAAATTTGCTCCTTATAGGAGGCATAAAGTCAGAGGTTCCTCTGCTGACAGGATCACACTGCCCCTCTTCACCCTTATGCGGACTCGGGACAATCTATGGTACAGAGCAAAAGATACTGGGGCTCCTGCTGATCTTATCAAATACAAAGAAGCCCAAAATAAATGCAGCAGGGCAATATGAGTGGCAAAAGCGGACCACTACAAAGATCAGCTTAGAGACAATGTGGAAATAGCCAGAAGTTCTGGACAACCCTGAAGGAGTTATTGGGGAAGCGCAACAAAGCCCCTCTAACCATGCTATCCACTCCTAGGAGTGTTGTCACCTCCCCAGTAGACATAGCTGATGCCTGCAATGTAGCCTTCACTGATCTAAGCTCAGTACTCCCATCAAATCCACCACAATCACCAATAACTACTAGGGACAATAGACTCACCAGTCCAACCATCCCTAAATTCTACGTCAGGTGGGTCAGCAACAAGGAAACTATCAAGTACATTAAGCGTATTCTTGCCAAAACCAGATGCGGGAGTGATGGGGTTGATATGAAGCTGCTAGCAACTGCCTTACACAAATTGGCTCCCCCACTTAATAAAATCTTCAGCCTCTGGCTGAGGCTCTCCTAGTTCCCTCAGGCTTACAGTAGAAGAATGCTATAGTAACGCCGGTCCTTAAGAGTGGGGATAGCTTAAGTGTCACAAAGTACAGGCCTACCTCTGTTCTGTCCCCTTGCCTAAAGCCCTAGAAAGGATAGTATCAGATCAGCTCGTGGAGTATCTAAATAAATATAACCTACTGTGTGTGCAGCAGCATAGACTTAGAAAGTTGCACAGCATAGTCACAGCATTCACTGAATATATTAGTTTTCTCCACGAGGCCCTGTATAAAGGGCAAGTAGTCAGTGCTATCTTTGTAGATCTAACAAAAGCATTTGACCTCGTGGATCATCCTCTGCTGATCTCCAAGTTACACTCACTTGGCCTATCAGAGGAAGCAGCATCATGGTTCCAGTGCTACCTCACAGACCACTCACAAAGTGAAGATAAATGGGGTCCTCTCAAGTGCAAGGACTGTCACCGTAGGAGTTCCACAGGGGTCAATCCTGGGC
This sequence comes from Neoceratodus forsteri, assembly GCA_016271365.2. NCBI lineage: Eukaryota > Metazoa > Chordata > Ceratodontiformes > Ceratodontidae > Neoceratodus > Neoceratodus forsteri. Next base: position 91,059,834 of record CM057451.1, read on the forward strand.
CCCCTCCTATTTAGTCTCTTTGTCAATGGCCTGCCTGACAACGGCCCAGGGTCAAGGTTGCTGCTATATGCAGACAATGCTGTGATTTACAGCAGCAATACATTGAACCGTAACTTGACATGTAAAATCCAACAAAACTTGGAGGCCCTGAAAGCATGGATTAAGCTCAATAAACTTGTTCTCAACTATAAGAAAACAAAAAACATGCTCTTCTCAGGAGTACACCTTAATAATAAGGTTCCTCCCCTCACCATTCATAATGCACTGGGAACCACCCTAGAGCAGGTAAAATCCTTTAGATACCTGTGAGTAATCCTAGATGACACGCTATCTTTCAAAGAGCATGTTGACTCCCTAAACTCCATAGTAGGGATTGCAAATAGGAAACTTGGAGTGCTCTATAGACAATGACTGAACCTAACCCCTGATGCTAAACTCACAGTTGTTTCCAGTTCAGTGCTCTCCTTCATAGACTATGGGCTCCCAATCTATGGGTCAGTCACTGATATGGTACTAGACAGAGTTAGGATGCTGCTCAATAAAGCCTGCCAATTTGTTACTGGCTCTCACAAATAAACTCAATCCTGCAGTTTATATGCCCTCACAAACTGACATCCCCTATCTGTTTGTCTCTGATATCAACCAATCTTACTCTAAGAAAGCACTTATGGGCCTTACACTCCCCTCCATTGGCTCCCTCCTCAGGCCCGTCAACAACCAATACACCATGTAGAACATGACCTGACAAGCCCTAGCTATACCACTGCGAAGAACTAGCCTTAAACAATGCTCCTTTGCTAATCAGGCAATTTTGTGGTTCAGTGAACTCCCTGCCAGCATAGCCAACCTCCCCAACATCTCACAATTTAAACAGGCCCCGAAGTATAATTGTAGCCCTTCTCTGGTACCGCCCTAGAAGAAAAAATTACTCACCTTAGTAATTATGTTTCTTCTAGTGGAGTCTTGCTGTATTCTGACTATTGCAGTTAGGTCCTGCCTTTCAACTGCACCGGAGAACAAAGGGTTAACTTTTCTATGCCTTGCCTAGAATGTTCATCATGAGCTCGGTTGAAGCCCCTGTCTGTTGTTGTTCAAACTGCAACCGTCAGATCTTTATGAGCAAAAACTCACTAAGTGTTCTGTGTGGAAACTAAAATCTTTACTAGCCAACTGGCAAATATATAATGTTTTTCGTTTCAAAGGAAGACTCAAGTCAGGAAACCCAAAAACAAAAACACATCCAAAACACAACATTCCACCCAACAAAAAAGAGGGTGTAAAAAGGACACCCCTAGGGTGCCAACACTGCTCCTGCCCACCCACATCCCAAAAACTAGGTTCTGAGAGGGGAGGGGAGGCGGGGGGGGGTCAGAATACAGCAAGACTCCAATAGAAGAAACATAATTACTAAGGTGAGTAATTTTTTCTTCAAACAACATTAAGTCTTGCTGTATTCTGACTATTGCAGACTACCAAGTAGTGCCTCCATGGAGGAGGGACAGAACCTACTTTGGAAATAGGCTCTGAAGTACTGCTGTGCTAAACCGAGCATCACTCCTAGCCTGGATATCCAGAGAGTAATGCTTGGTGAAAATATGGACTGTTTTCCAGGTGGCTGCTTGACAGATTTCTAACAGAGGAATATCCCTGGCAGCAGCCAGGGAAGCAGCTGTACCTCTTGTGGAATGAGCCCTCAGGCCTGAGGGTGGAGTTCTACCCAGTTTTTCATAGCAGAATTGTATACAAGAAACAATCCACCTGGCAATAGATCTCTTAGTGGCAGGTTTGCCTTTACCAACTTCCCCATAAGTGAGGAACAACTGGGTGGATTCAAACCTGTGACCCTCGGTATGCTCTATGTAGTAGCTAAGGGTCTTTTAACATCCAAACTGTGCAGCCTCCTCTCTCCCGAGGAGGAATGGTCAGTGAAGAAAACAGGGAGAGATATAGACTGGTTGAGGTGGAAATCTGAAACCACTTTAGGTAAGAACTTTCTGTTAGTTCTAAGGACCACTTTATCTCTGTGAAAAGAGATGAAATCAGATTCCACTGACAGGGCTTGCAATTCACTGATATGTCTGGCAGAGGTAATGGCTACCAAAAACACAGTTTTCCAAGTCAAGTACTTAAGCTCTGCTGAGGACAGAGGCTCAAAGTGGGGTTGCATGAGCTGAGCAATGCAAACATTAAGGTCCCAGGCAGGAGCAGGATCCCTAAAGGGGGGATTGGTGTGAAGCAATCCCTTAAAAAACTTACAAAATACAGGATGGGATGACAGAGAGGAAGACTTGCCTACCGACAGGAAAGCAGAAACAGCTGTCAAGTGTACCTTGAGGGTAGCTGGTCTGAGGCCTAGGCCATTAAGATGGACCATATAATCCAGAACCGTAAGCAATTCAGAGTCTCGAGAAATATTCTTCTTAGAACACCAAATGCTGAATCTTTTCCATTTGGAGTTGTAAGTCTTTCTGATGGAAGGCTTTTGAGAAGCCTTAAGGATATCCAGAACCCCTTGGGAAAGATGCAGATCTGCAAACTCTAACTCTTCAAGAGCCAAGCCTTGAGATTGAGAGACTGAAGATTCGGGTACCAAATCCTCCCCTGAGAAGATGTTAACAGGTTGTAATTCCTGGGAAGAGACAGGGGGAGGTGGACTGCTAGGGACAGCAACAAGGGGTACCATGGCTGTCTGGCCCAGTCCGGAGCAATCAGAATCACTTTGCATGGTTGTGACCTTATCTTGACTAACATCCTGAAAAGGAGAGGGAAGGGGGAAAAAGCATACAGAAATTTCCCTTCCCAGTTCAGAGTCAGAGCATCCAGGGGACTGAGCCCAAGACTGGGGTCTGCAACAAAAGAGAGGAAGTTGGTGATTGTCTGGGGCTGCAAAAAGATCTATCTCTGGAGTGCCCCATCTCGAGAAAATCACTTTCAAAACCGGAGGATCCTGGGTCTATTCGTGATGGTCCTGGGATATTCTGCTCAGTGCATCTGCTAGGACATTGTCCTTCCCTGGGAGGTGAACTGCTATCAGAGAGGTTTGCAGGGAGTAGGCCAGGGACCACAACTTCATTGCTTCTGTGCACAAGGCCGTAGACTGAGTGACTCCTTGCTTGTTGATGTACCACATGGTGGTAGTGTTGTCTGTTCTGAACTGAACCACCTTGTTCTGTACAGATTTGGAAAAAGCTTGCAGTGCCAGAAACACTGCTCTGAGTTCCAAGAGATTGATGTGAAGCAGAGATTCCTGAGGTGACCACAGTCCCTGGGTGGTAAGATCCCCCAAATGGGCTCCCCAACCCAGCAGGGAAGCATCTGTGGTGAATATCACTGAATGAGACTGAGTGACAAATGCAACCCCTTGTCTCAAATTGTCCTGATCCTGCCACCATTGCGAGGCTTGGATCAGGGTTCGAGTGACTGGGATCAGTTTGGTAAGGGAGTCCTTTCTTTGGGACCAAAAGGCTCTTAAGTGGAACTGAATGTCCCTCATTTGGAATCTTGCTCCCTGGACCACTGCTGTGGAGGCTGCCATGTGGCCCAGTAGCTGAAGGAAATGCCTTGCTGGACGAGACACCTGAAGGGTGAATGAAGAGCCAGTTCCATAATGGTCTTTGCCCTTTCCAGGGAAGGAAGGCTTGCCTTACGTATCCAGTTCTGCACCTATGAAGGTGAGGAGCTGCACTGGTTCGAGAACTGACTTTGGTAGGTTGAGAAGGAATCCTAAAGAAGTGAGCGCTTGCTGGGTCACTTGCAGATGTGACTTGACTTGGTTTGGAGACTGACCTACTATGAGCCAGTTGTCCAAGTATGGGAAAATGGAAATCTTTTGTCTTCTTAGGAAGGCAACAACTACTGCCAGGCACTTTGTGTAGACCCTTGGGGCTGATGTTAGGCCAAAGGGCATTGCTCTGAATTGATAGTGGCCTGAGGGCAACTCGAACCTGAGGTACTTTCTGTGGGAGCACCTGATGGGAATGTGACAGTAGGCATCTCTGAGGTCCAGGATGGCTAGTCAGTCCCCTGGCCTTAGAGAGGAAAGGATAATTCCCAGAGTTACCATTTTGAATTTTGGCTTTAACAGATGTTTGTTCAGATATCTTAGGTCCAGGATGGGTCACCACTCTCCTGTCTTCTTGGGGGTTAGGAAGTACCTGGAGTACAATCCTTTGCCCCGTGTAGGGTGAGAACTCTTTCTATAGCTCTGAGAGCTAGGAGACAAGAAATCTCTGCCTCTAGGGCAAGGGTTTCTGAGAGATTTGCAGGTGGAAAAGATCTGGCTCTCATCCTGGGAAATTTTTGAAGCTGAGAACCAGTCCCTGGCTTACTACTTCCAGGACCCACCTGTCTGATGTAAGAGACATCCAGTCCTGGACAAAGTAAACCAGCCTGCCCCCTACTGGTATTGGAGAATCGACCCGGGCAGACCCATCAGGGTGTCTGCTTGGCAGGGGCTTTAGGCTGAGAGGTGGATGCAGGCCTGCTCATCCCCTTCTGCCTCTCCTCTAAAGAACCCACTCTGCAAAAGAAGAAGGGAGGCCTAAGCTTGGTAAAAAGGCATTTGGAAAGGCCTGCCCCTGCCCCTGGACTGCTGCCTATGAGGAGTTGCTTGCCTTTCTTTGGCCTGAGCACTCCTGTAAGTGGTCCTGTATTCATCCATTTTCTTCATGTAATTCTCTGTCTGCTCCCCAAACAGAAAATTACTCACTACAGGAAAATCCATGGCCTTAGCCTGGGTATCCTGTGAGAGGCTAGTATATCTGAGCCAAGCCATTCTCCGAAGAGCCACAGATGTAGCCATGACTCTTGATGATACATCATTGGAGTCTACAGCAGCATGAAACTGTACTTTCGATGCCTCAATCCCATCTGCAGCCACCTGCTCCAGCTCCTTGGCAAAATGGGGAGGAGCCTGTTTAGCCAGTGCCAGTACAGTGTCCCATCTGGACTTCTGGTATCTGGCTGCATAGGCCATATAATTAGCCTGCCTGAGTCCCAAAGATGATGCCATGTACTGCTTTTTTGCCATGGCATCAATCTTCCTGGAGTCCTTGTCTGGGGGGTGTGATGCCAAGGGAATGTTTGCCTTATCACAGGCAGCAGCCTGCACAACCCCAACATGGCTGCACTGCTGAAAAAGGAACTCCGTGTCGGAGCCTGAGAGAGTGTACCTCTTGTCCATTCATCTGTCCACAGGAGGTATAGAATTAGGAGACTTAAGAACTTTTTGTGTCTGTTTCCCAAAAGATTTGTGGAGGGGAATAGACAGTCTCCTGGACTCTGGGATGTCCATCATCTCAACAAAATCAGGCTCTTCCTAATCCTCAACTGCTTCCTCCACAGGAAGCTGGAGGGTATCAGCCACCTTTCTGTAGAACATGTAGTGTGAAGGGGACTCAGAAAGCCTAGGAGGAGAGAATCCTGTAGGTCTGTCTGGGGAGACATCCGGGTCAATAGGCACATCCAGACTTTCACTATCACCATAGTCATGCTCATACTATCCCTCCTCCTCAAACTCCAGTTCATAACATTCTTCCAAAGTATAATCCGGAACCGGGGGAACCGAGCCCCTGCCAGATGGTGCCGGTTCGGTTGGAACCAAAGTAAGCGATTGCACAATCCTAATCGCCTTGGCTATCTCATCGGCAGTCAGAGTATGAGATTCTGGGTCCGAACTGGTCGGTTTTTCTTTTCTTTTTCTTTTTGTCGGAACTGACTCCTCAGAATCGGCTCTTCTTTTGCCTGAAGAAGTATCTCCCTAGTCAGAGGGCACTCCTTCTGGTTCAGTCGGAACCGAACTGGGCTGGTCATCCGGGTCAGCAGACTTCTCGGCCTCCCTTTCCCTCAGTCTACCTAATCTCTTTTCCAGGGTAGATTTGGGAAAAGTCCTGCAAATTTGGCAGTCTGAATCGAGGTGGTCAAACCCCAGACAATAAACACAGGTGGTGTGGGGATCAGCCTTAGCAAAGACCTCCCCACACACACTGCAGTGTTGAAACCCAGTGGGCCCAGTTTTCTTTTTGGGTTTCTCAGACATGGCCTACCTAACCAAAAACTTACCCTTTTTTCGGCAATCCACCAGGCAAGACTCCCCTATCAGTTCCTGACCGTGTCATGGGTCTAGGAAAAAAAAGGTAATTAAAATCCGTTTTTTAGAACCGATCCGGACCGGTAACCACACTCTAAAGTAAAGCACAAGTTTTTACCTCAAATTGATCGGTTCAGCCAAACCGATCCACAGTTTCTAAGTTCCACACAGAAACAGAACAAAACCTATCTAGTTCTCACGGTACCACAGACAGAGACTTGAACCGACTATGTGGAAACAACAATTCGGTAAGAAACCGAGCTGAAAACCGACCGCTTCAACTGACTTTTGAACGGCAGCAGGAGAAATCTCCGGAGCAACTGTTCAGCGGTAGATAAAAGAATATAGCCAGTTGCAGTTTGAACAACAGCAGACAGGGGCTTCAACCGAGCTCGTGATGAACGTTCTATGCAAGGCATAGAAAAGTTAACCCTTTGTTCTCCAGGGCAGTTGAAAGGCAGGACGTAACTGCAATAGTCAGAATACAGTAAGACTTCATGTTGTTTGAAAGGGCCACTACCCCTGCCTGGGTGGCCAGTAACCAGGTTAAGGACCCTGGGTTCCCATTAGCTGTAAACAAGGGGGGGTTCCTTCCCAAAAGATAAAATAAAAATGGTGGTGCCTCCACCCAGAGTACATGTTACTGGGTCTGCTCTTTACCAGTACAACCCCCTGGGATGTCATACCAACCCACCTCCTCAAAACAGTTACCCAGCATGGACTTACCAAGGTTCGAACCTCCCCACATTCAGACAATTAGCATTTCACCTTTCAGACAATAACCTGCTCACTAAAATTAGATTCTGGGAATCAGTTCTTCTGCAAAACAGTAACATCACAATTTATTTACAAGGGGAGGGTTAGGTAGGGGTAAGTGGAACAGAAGTTAAGCAAACATTTTAAGGATTTGCAGTTGCATTTAATTCCCTACACTCGTTTCTCTTTGAATTCAAAACCCACATTTTAGAGCCCTGCAGTCACCAATATCTATCTACCTGACTAACTGCTGCAGGTGTTACCATACCCCAGAACCCCAACTGGTACCAGTCCAGAATGATGCCCTTAATTCTGTCCTTGGGTACCCAGATCCCATTGTTGCAGGCCTAAGGTGCAGCTGGTTGGCCGGCGTTGGCACTCTTTGCTTGAATACTAAACAACTTTTTACATCTTTCCTTCTCTAGATTACTTTAAGCCTTGACTCCACCTCTATCCTGAGTGAGCCTACTTGAAACTATATGAAGTACCCAGGTTGTTGCAGATCAATTCCCGCTGTTTATTCACGGTTCTGCAGAATCAGTCCTTGGGTGGCACAGTTCACTGAAGTCCTGGGGTTGTTGGAAACAGCCGATGCAGACCCGGACTCAATACTTGAAATCTGAAGGGGCACAGAGGCTGTAGCCTACATCTTCAGCGTGCTTGGAGATCTTGCAGCTTGTCCCCTTCAGCCTATTACGGGCCTGTTGTAGGGCATGTGCACAAGGTCTGCCACCTACAAGGGACCCAGATCTATGAGTGGCCCCCCCCGGCCAGGCTCCTCCTTGGATCAGAGTGTGGGTGCATTCAGGGACAAGTCCCGTGATCCCCTGCAGGCAGCAGACTCCACCTGATGGGAGTTAATGAGTTCCCCACCTGGCCCAAGTGTCAGCGTGAACACTCAAAACATTTCTCCTCTTCTTCTCTTTCTCTCAGTTACCAGCTACGGTGCGTAGCCAAAGCAGTTTCTGTCCTTTCCTGTCTCCCAGACCCCAGGGTACAAAGTCTGGGCTACAGGTTCAGCACAAGAGTCTATTCCTTGTTGTACCTCAGGAACAGACAGCAGGTACCCTGCCCCGATGGGCACCTGTACATCCTTCTGCTTTCACAGTCTCTCATCCTTAGCTGAGCTAGTGGCACTGAGGGTTGAGGCGCTGGACGCCACACCTCATGCCACACTGACGACCCGGGTTCGGGAACACACCCGGGCCGTCGGGGGTTGGCTGGGGAGGGAAAGGATTGAGTGTCCAATGGACTGGTCTCCTTTCCCGGGGGAAGGTTCGGGGCTTCCGTCGCTCTACAGCTGCCCCCAATGGTAACAGGAGGCACTGCAGGAATGAGGAAATCAGGGGCGAGGTACAGCGGATGCCGGCACGCAATGCCTGGATGTCATTGTACAGCCATACCTCAGGGGGAAGAAAAATCAGAGGTAATGGCAGTCGGACGAGCAGCTTGATGGCTGGGCCTCTCACCTAGTGGGCCTGTCGAGAAATCTCGCGTTAGATCTCAGCGAGAGGGAGTGGGGACCCCTCTGCAGGTACGCAGTGTGCTAGCCAGATGCAATTGAGCCTGCGGGCTGGAAAGGGCGAGAGGACGGCAGTTGGATGTAGGCAGGCCAAGCTGCGAGGAGTAGAAATTATGATATGAAGAAAAAAAAAACAGCCTCTCAACCTTAACACAGCTGCATTCTCGCTCTGGCTCACATACAGAATTCCAGAACTCTGCCTCCGTAAACAGTTCAAAAGTCTCTTTTCTCATCTTGCAGGTGCAGCACAATTTTTCAGTCCAAAGAGGCTTTCTCTCTTCACAGTTCTCTCCTTTTCCTTTCTTCCCACTTTCTTCACCGATGAGGTGCAGGTGAAAGTACCCATCTTTTCCCAGGTTCAGACGTAACCTTTGTCCTTTTCCCCCAGGCTCAGAACACAACCTTTGTCTTTTTACAAGCTCAAGACACAACTTTTGTCCTTTTTCCAGGCTCAGGACACAGCCTTTTCTTCCTCCTCTCACCACTGTGGTACATTTTCTGTCTGCAACATCGCAGGTTCCAGAAACCTGCAGTTTTTCTCCTTCCTAACAAAGCTGCCTCTTGGACAAATTTTCTCTTCCCTGTTTATCCTTTAACTTTTTGAGGGGGGAAGGCACTCCCTGCCCTGGGGGGCAAATTGCTGGCAGCCCACAGGCAGGTCCATTCCCAGCCTTGCAGCCCCATTTCCTCACAGGGGCAAGAGCCCCCCCTCCCTGTGGAGGGGCTCTCCCCAGACTGACCAAGAGTCCAAAAGTCCTGTACTTTTTGGGAGCTTTTGGCAGCTCCCCATTGGCTGAAGAGACTGTCCTTAAGAAAAATTAGTATGTACCAGGCTCCCTCGACACCTCGTTGGTGCAGAAAATTGGCACCTAGATTTTCCCCACTATTTTCCCCAAGAGTCTGTTCAACAAGCCCCATGGGCCTCCTGTGTAATCCTGGCACTGTGGTTGGTTGGCAGATGTCACATGAAAGCAAACATGGTTGCTGGTGTAAACAGTCTCTCTGACATATATACAGTGTCCCAAGTTCAGTGTCCTTGTGCAGCCAAACCACTTATTTATAATACATTATTCCTCTACACACTTGCAGCCACCCCTGTGCCATCTTAAGCAGCTGTACTATTTAACAAATTCAGCCAGCCCTTATTCAGTTGCTGGTGCCATTCGGTAAACCCCATGGCAGCTTGTACACAGTCCCAGTGCAGCTCAGGCACTGCCCCACAATATTTCCTTCTGTTGCCGCCTGTGTAAGCCCATTTGTTTATTTAAATCCCCACAGACTGGCAGCTTCTCCTTTTCCTCTGCACACCACTTTAATATTTATTGAATTTACTCCCCCTCTTTCCTGTCGCTAGTGCCATAATAGTGCCCCTAGGCAACGGAAAGGCTCTCCTCATTATTATTCATGCCACCTCATGCATATTAATGAAGTGGCATCCGAATGCTGCAGTGCGATTGGCACTCACTATTTTTGCTCCTTCTGCCTCCCTGCTGCCTCCCCAGTCTAGGTAATGGCCCCAGTCCCTCTTTTACTCAACCCTGGAACTGGGACCACCAGGGAGACAGCCAGAATGGACACCAAAATGGGCAAACAAATTCATACATTTCGCTCATGTGCGGAGCTCGCCTGGCACCAGAGTACCATTCTAAGGCAGCGGCTCCACAAACTAGCTCCCTCAGCACCGCTCACTTAGAAAAACGATGCAGAAGACCAAGGGAGGATCCATGGACTACATGGCCACAAGGGGAAACCAGGACCTGGAAAAAGAAAAAGAATGGAGGGTGTACCAAAACCCCGGGGAAAATGGGAAATGGGAGCCCCAAAGGGGGAAATCAGGTAAGCCCCTGGGACAGCGGGGTTACATAATATTGCCCTGAACTCCAGCTGTTGCTGCTTTGACCCGACCTGAACAACAGCTACTCTTTGGCCTCTCCTTCGGCCTGTCCTCTGCCCCTAAACGAACTCCCTCTTCTGTAGTACTCTACTAGAGCAGTCATCATGTCTGGGTGCTTGCCCTATGGTACCTCAAACAAACTTACTTTTGCTAGCTACTAACCAGCTACATTGGGTCCCTGCATACCTGTGCTTATAATTCTTTTTTGTAATCTACTGTACCATGTTTAACCTCTTGCTATTCCCTTAAGCCTGGTTGGTTGTACAATTTGTGTATACTCTGTTCTGTGCTGTACTTGCTATTCCTTTATGCAACTCCCTAACCTGTATAACCTGTACAATTGTGTGAACACTCCGTAGCATACTGTAACATGATATACCCCTATGTTATGATAAAAAAAACTGCAACTCCTGTGACTAAGCTCCACTCTGGCTGACTAAAATGTAATGACCTCTTTATTTGTCCTCCTTATGATGTGAAACCTCTGCAAATGAGCACTTGTACTCAAAGGTAGTTACCAAATCATCCATAAATAACTAAATAAAAAACATATGGAGTTCTGTTATATTCAGAGTACTTTCTGCACCTCCATTACTTAATTCCTTAACCACTGAATAAAAGAAAGGGCACACTAAGTGGCCTGAACGAGTAGTTGGGTATGGAACCAGAGTCTCACACCACTAGCCAGACAGGATATGGATAGTGATCTTAAAAGACAGCAGCCCTGAGTCATGCGGCTGTAGCAGAAAGGTAAGAGGGGATACTCAGAATTAGGACTCCGTTGCAACTGAGATAGCACAATGTACTAAAAAGGAAATGAATCACATTGACTACTGCAAAACCAAACCCCATGCTTAGGGCCGTATTAACCATAGGCAGAAGGGGCCATTGCCCTGGGCCCCCTAGTTTGAAGGATCACTGAGTTCCTGTTTCTTTTTTTTTTTCCCTGACCACTATACTTTGCCACTGTGTCAGTAAACCTTGGGGGGGGGGCAATTGTCCAAGGTCGCCAGTGTCGCCAACCATTTGCTCCACTGCCTACCTCAACTGTCCAAACAGCTCATGCATTTTTGTTTCTCCACGGACTTCTCTCTGGCTCTGGGCCAATCCTAGCCAATGAATTGCTCCAAATGAGGTCTGTTGATGATTTGCACCCCTCCCCACACCAAGACCAGACATTTTCTGTCCCCCTGCCCTCAGGTGGTCTGGGCATCATGCACCATCTGTGCAACACTGCATGGTGGTACTGCCTCATCCTACTCACTTGAAGTCCCACCCAGATAATACAAAACAGCACCATGCGCCACCACAGACTCATTCCCTCAGACAGCCATGAATCCATCCTGCTGTCGTCGATGATAGAGAGGATGTGTGCCTGCAACCTGTCACTAGGTCCACTGTCTGGCCTGGCTGTGACTGTCGCGTCGACTCAGTCCAGTCTGGTGGTGACTCTGGTCTCAAGGTCCTGTGAAAAACATTTAATGTAATAACCCCCCCCCAAAAAAATAGACAACAGCACAGCAGCTGAATTATCATCAGTCAGGCTGAAGGTAGTGCAGAACTAGCAGAATGTGCCCACTGCTGACTCATGTCTGAGAGACACACCGAGAGAGACAGTCTTCGAGTACTAGTAGGAGCCACCGGCGAGGGGAGCGCAAGCAGTATGCCCCTAGTTCTTCTATCAGGTAAAAAAAAATAATAATGATGCTCCCGATGAACAAATCTGACTGCAAGTGATTAAGTGAATGTGACTATTTCTGTTTGTGTTAGTAACACAAGCGTGCTAGTTACTTAAAAAAAATCTAAATAAAATGATGTGAGATTAAGAGGATCATACTGTATGACATACAGTATCCTCTTTTCAAGTGTATATGATTCTTTTCACACTTCATTTTAGTTAGAATACTAATAGTAAAAGGAAGAGAGAGGTCTCTCCTTGCACCAGCCAGCTTCTCTCACTTCTTCCCCAAGTGCTTTGTTTGCAGTCTTGCCACCAGTCAATGAAGTTTTGTAAGGCAGGCAGCCAAAGTTACTCTGGTCTATTGCTGTGGTCACTGGCCAATTTGTGTGACCCCAGCAAAGATTCACAGTAGTTGCAGCAGGTTTGTATCTGGGTTACGTTCCTTGTCCCTCACAGCACCCACCACTATCTGCTGCCTGACACAACACCAGGTACACCAGCCCACTGATCCGAGGATGGCTAAAACATTTAAATGGCGTTGGCTGCCTGTCCAGAGTGGGCAAGAGGGAGAGCAGTAGGGGCTTTTTCAGTAACGCGTGGTTTTGCTTGGGTGCTGACACTCAGAGTGAATGTACTCCAGTCATCCAACATCAAACAACAACCTTCAATTCCCACCCCAAGAATGGCACTCAGAGTAGCTGGAAACCCCTCCAAATGCATTTTTAGGCATAACAAATCGCCCCGCTTTCGGGTGCCTAGGCGGCCCCTGAACACCCAGCCTATTGGTTAAGTCACAGGGGGCCCCACAATTCGAAACTGCCCAGGGCACCACAACTTGTTAATCCAGCCCTGCCCATGCTACCTGATAAAGGGAAAAGGAAAGTATTTCAGGTGCATGTGGAGCTGCAAGGCCAAATAGCCCAAGGAGTAGAGATGCGTTCATCTCCCCAGGCATCCCTCATGGTAGTGGGCTAACAGCCCAACTGGCATAAGAGAAGAAGAAGGGCAAACCAACCAAAGGTCGTTTGGTATCATCAAAGAAAAGAACATCAAAGAAAGGACCTGCTTCTCCTACAACAACAGGGATGCACCCTCTGTAAGAGCTAGTGTACTTGATCCAATGCCGTGCACGGTACTGTTCCACAGGAAGTGCAGCTGCCAGGTGGAGTTAGATTAGATAGCACCCAGAGGCATGAAGTGCACTTGGCAACTAATAGGGACATTATGTCGACAGCAGCTGCCCCGTTACAGTCAACCCACCAATATAAAGTATAACAGAGGGACATGCCTGCCCTAGGGAGCCAAAGGTAGGAGTCCAAAGGGGTGACACCAATGTACCTGTAAAAAAGATAGGAAAGGGGTCACAAAGGATCCAACACTCTTAAGGGGTTACATAGGGTGTAAGGGACAAGATAGACATAAAATTATACTTATCTGATAAGGTCGGAGTCCATGTCCTGTTAGACCTGTAGGGATAAAAGATAAAATAGGTTAGTTAGAAGGAAAAAAATTATAAAAACAAAGCAGAGGGAAGAAAAGGAGTTAGGTTTGTGGGAGGGTGCTCAGTTAAAAACCCTTTTTCCCCTGTGTGTTAGTAGTGGGCAGTATTTTATTTAGTAGACCAGGTGGGCTAAGAAATACCCTGGGGGGCCACTGTGCAAAAAGAAGAACCCTTGTTTGTGTGGGCATTGCTGGAGGGCTTGTTTGGCAGTGGCAGCAGGAGGAATATGCTGGGCTGCAGTTGCAGCATGTTGCTAGTGTGACCGTGCTTAAGAGAGAGTGCTTGCAGGTGCTCAAAACTCCCAGTCTGCACAGAGCTTAGGCTGCACCCTGCTCCGCATGGGTGGGAGAAGAGAGACAGAAGGAGTTTGCAGAAGGTGGAGGAGGCAGTAAAGGAAGCGCCTCTCCTCACCTTCCCAACTGCTGCTCCAGCGGCAAAATCTTTAATTATTTGTGACCTACGGTGCTTACAGGCAGCCAAGGGAGAAAGGAGCAGCAGAGAAGCAGCAAGGGAGCTGCTATAAGTGAAGCTGCACTGCAGCATTAGTCAGTGCTTGGGGGCGCCTGGAGAGTGCACTCCAGCAGCAGCAGACACTATAAGTCACAGCACCATGCACACAGAAACCGTGGGGTGGAGTCTCAGAGGAGCAAGGAGGCAGCAGCAAGAGCAGCTGGTGCTGCATGTTGAAAGCTTGCACCGCGGGTTTAAATGAATGGCCAGTAGGCTAATTTAAAAATATTATTTAAATGCCTGCAAGGGAAGCAGGCAAGGGCAGAGGTCCCCTGAGGGGAGAAAATAAATAAAGAGCTGCACTGTGTCTGTGTGGAAGCCTGAGAAGGGGCTATAAAATGTGAAACGGGGGGACAAACACAGACTGAGAGAGAAAGAGAGCATTCGGGCTAAGACAGCCCACAAAACAGAGTGCACCAGCCAACAGCAGATGCTCAGAGGGGCCTAAATAAATGAATAAATAAATAAAATAATATATTTAAAGATAATGTGGCTACCTGGAAGGGAGGCAGACAGTCCTCCAGGTAGCATCAGGCAGGCCATGTTGTTTTGGAGCATACTGGCTGGCGTGGATGTCATTAGGATGTCCTGACATCAGCAACAGGAGGCAGATCAGCCAGATAGTGAATGAAAGTTGAAGGGGGAGCTAGCTTCGGCAGTTCCCGACAGTTAAATTATTATACTGAAAAAGTGTGAGGTGGGGTAGCTGGGGTACTGCCGGTCCTATCTACCCACACCATATCTGAGCAAAGTTACCCTAGGAAGGGGGTAAACGAGGGGCTTCAAAAGGGGGAAAAACAGCAGTCGGATGAAGCCAGCTCAAGACGTTCTTGCCTCTAGAGGAGCTCGAGCTCTCTCCTGATTGGCCGCCAGAGGCCTTGGTAAAAAAAAGCACCAATGGTTGTGTCAAGTAGTGTGGACTAAAGGTCTGAGGAAAAGTAGCTCAGGGGCTTTTTCTCTCCTCCTCAAGAAGTTGACAGGAGTGCTGTGGGAGGGATCTGTGACAGGCAATTCCTACTTAAAGAAAGGAGAAAAAAAAGTAGAGAAAGTTTAAAGTGACAGGATAGTCAGATAGGGGGCTATCACTGCCAAGGCAGAAAAAAAGTATTTAGACAGGAAAAGTTAGTCAAATTAATTTATTTACAGAGCTGTTGGATCTTGACAGTCCAAACAAAGGAGGAGTGAGAGAAAGTCCTTTTATTTTTTCAGTTAATGGCCAAGACATTTCAGAGTTTGTTATTTTATAGTTAAAAGTTTGTAGAGAGGTTCATTTGCCCAACAGAGGACCAGAGAAGAGCACAGGTGCAGTGGAGCGGAGCCAGAGGACCAAGGGTGCAGCAGATTCATCACACGACTTCAGAAGATGACGCCTCACCAATTCCTGGCCAGGGCAGCCCATCACATCGAAGACTTTATCATCTTTATGGACTTCACCTTTTGGATTGAGGTAGCAGGGACTCTGTGACTTCTAAAAGAAACTTGAAATGATTTTGGGACATTTTTTCTGTTTATCTTGGGGGTGGGGTGAGAAATGTGTGATGCAAAAGTTTTAGATGTTTTGTCAGGGGAAAAGAAGCTGATACTCATTTTGTGCAAATGTTATTTTACTGTTTAGGCTGCGTAGCCATTTTTCTAGTCACTGTTAGAGCCATTGCTGAAGTAAGAAATAACAGTTATTTATAGTCTGCTAAATAAACTGGCTCTTCTTTTGAAAGAGATTTCTGCCTCTGTGGTAATTCCTAAAGCACTGTTGTTATGGTTAGAATCTTATAATCCCAATTAATATCTGCCAGCCTTGTGACTAACCTTCTTTGCCGCTCCATCTCCCAAGTAGGTGAAAGCAGTGTATGGGCAGGTGTTACAACATACCCCAGGGAAAGGGATATACACTGGTTAGAAAAAAGGAAGGCAATAAATAAAAAGGAGGATGGGAGCTGTCTTTTCTCATTTCTTTTTTTTTTGGGGGGGGGTTCCATGAGGACCCTAAACTGAGGGTTTTTTTTCTGTTTTGGTGAGAGTAGGAAACCAGTAGTGGGTCCCAAACCCTCTTTTTTTAACAATTACCCCATAGGGAGTACAACTGTGGCGATGCTGTTGCACTAGATGGTTGGCCCAGCACTAGCAGGATGAGCCGCCCAGAGGCCCTAGCTCTGCTAGAGTGGGGGATAGTGGGCGGATGCTGTAATCTATGGTGAAGATACTGCATTCTGGTGAAACAATGGTGAATATACTGTATTCTGGAAGATCAACAGTTACAGTAAGTGCATAACTTTTATCTTCCAAGAATCAGTCTTCACCATTGATTCTCACTTATGGGTCTGCATGCCAACTGCTTTCACTTCTTTTCTAAGGGAGGAACTGGCTAACCCTAAGGGTAAAAGATACCCTAAGCTTTCTGTGTGGGGGAGAGCATCTGAAGGCAGGGGTTCATTATAGGTCTGGTGAGACCTCAGACTGGTCAGGGCAGGCTGTGGCTTCTGTATCCCAAGAGCAGGAGGGTTCCCTGGCAGTTCCAGCCTGACGTTATGGGAGAAGAAATGAGTCCCCTGGAAGTGCAAGTAAAGCACATTATGCTGGGCCAAAGATGCCAGTTGGAAGAGGCGAAACCATGCTGTCCACCTGATGCAGACTGCAGTTCCTGCCATACTGGAGGCCACTTTGCTGGCATCCTAAGGTGCCCCTGACTAGTGCCAAGTTACCTCCAGGCCCTGGGCAGAAATGGCAATGGCCTGCCTGACAGTCTCATTCTGCGGTAGTGTAGCTAAGAGTGTGCTTAACTGAAACCATAGGCAATGCTTATATGTCACTATATGTACCCGGTGTGCAGAAATGTGCATTAGGGTGTGTGCCGAGTAAAAATCCTTCCTGCCTAGGGCATCAGTCTGAACAGAGTCTGCCTCTGGAGGTTAGTTGCATATGAGGTGACATGGCCCTGATAGGGTCTGCAGTACTTCAAGACCCAAGGAGTAGTGAATTACCTCACCTGCCAACTCTGAGAGTCCATGATACTGTTTGGGGAGGTACCTGGGGATGGTGGGATTGGAGAAGGGATGCCTCTACACTGCCCTGGATACCTGCTCAAAGGCTTTAGGCCATGGAGTAATGATAAAAGTATCAAGACTGGGAACATCAAGAAGTCCCAGCAATAGGGCTGCCAGATTGTATCTTGGTATTTAAACTAGCCGAGGGGGGTAGTAGAAGAAGCAGGGAGACATAAACTGTCTCTCTCTCCCCAAACTGGAGTAGTCAGCATGGAGAACCCTAAGGGAGACAAATCCCCAAGGGGTACCTAATAGAAAGCAAAACAAGTTGCGCTGTTCTAACATCTCTGGGTTGGCTACAACTGGAACATAAATTCCAGTATACCTCCCTCTGCCTAACTTATAAGTTAGCCCACATATACACTCCTCTGAGTCTGTCTAATATTGCTGTATGGAAACCGGCTAGCCAGATCCTTCACTCCTCCTCCTCTTTCCCATCATTGACTGTACCCACAACACACCTAGCGTATGCTGCACCTAAGGCTTGGAACTCCCTCCCTCCCTCCATCCATCCTCCCCTGGACTTCCCTCCCCAGCTTCAAACAAGCTTTACACAACCACCTAAATGCCTTAGGAATTTGCTCCTGCTTTACCTAACCAACTCAATGTACCTCTGTCCTCATGCCTACTCATTCTGGCAAGCCCCTCCTGCTCATCCTTTCCTTCCAGTATAACTGTACATTGTTCTCGCGCTGGTTCTTGTTTTACTTGCTGAATATTTCTATCCCTGCACTATCATTATTACCTACAGTACATATAGGGGTACTAATTACAAGAGACTGCATCGTCCAGAATGTTTCACTCCCCTATTGCCTGCTCTGAACTCATTGCTCTTACTTTATGTATCTAGTTTACCTCTGAAACTCTTTGCACTAGGCTTTGGGATTCCAAGTTTTGCATTATCTCCCATATCAGTGATGTAATAGTATGTATACTGCTTTGTATATAATGTACTGGGCTTTAGGACCCCAATTTTATTGTATGTATATGACTTCGTATTTATTTTAGTCTGCCCCAATATTGTGTATTGCCTTTATACTGTGTTATTCATATTGAATGTACTTGCCTCTGCTAATACTTTGTTTTCATAATCCTCTGTACCCTCCCCCAGGTCGCTCCTGAAAAAGGGACTGCATGGTCTCAGTGGGCCTACCCAGTTACCAAAATTCAAATAAATAAATAAATAAGTTAGCAGTAATGAAGAGATTGGAATAAGAACAGAGATGGTAAGGAGAGAGGGCCACAGGGAAAATGAGAGGCTTATGAGCAGTGTGGTATGAGAAATTGGAAGGCCATGTGTGCCAACACTCGAAGTCTGGGAAATAAAATTCCGGACTTAGAGGCCATTATGGCAGAGACTGACCTGGACATTGTCACCATTACAGAAACATGATGCACTGAGAACCATGAGTGGGATATAGCCATACCAGGCTATACTCTGTTCAGGAAGGACAGGGTGGGGAAAAAAGGGGGAGGAGTTGATCTTTATGTCAGAGATAGTATTAAAGCAACAGAGGTACAGGAAGGGACAGAGGCACTGTGGGTCACCACAGAGATGGGGAATGGAGCCAGAATTCCCACTGGTGTGATCTATAGACCTCCAGAATGGGGGGGGTTGGATATGATTCTGGTGGAAGCCATCCAAACGACGGCAATAAAAGGAGAGGCTCTGCTGGTGGGAGACTTCAATCTGCTGGATGTAGATTGGAGCATCCTAGCTGCATCTGCAGCTACAGCTGGGAGCAGGGACATTCTGGGCTCCCTGCAGGGGGCATTCCTCAGGCAACTCGTTAAGCAGCCCACTCATTAGGGGGCAATACTGGACCTTGTACTAACTAACGGGGTCAGTGTTGCAGATGTCACGGTGGGTGGCCAACTGGGGACCAGTGATCACCATACTGTGTGGTTCAATATAAAGTTTTGGACAGAATCAAACCACTCAAGGGCAAGGGTCCCGGACTTCAGGAGGGCTGATTTTAAAAAGATGGGAGAATGCCTCAGGGATGCCCTGGCAAGGGGGGACACGGGTGAAGTGGAGGAACTTTGGGTGGCACTAAAAGAGGGCATAGAGAAAGCAACAAACCTCTGTGTCAGGTTAGTAACCAAAGGCAAGAGACCACTGTGGTTCTCTAAGGAGGTGGCTGGGAAGGTAAGGGCAAAAAAGTTAGCATTCAGGAGGTATAAGAAGACACAGAAAGAAGAGGATAGGGAGCTGTATCTGGAGAAACAGAGGGAGGCAGGGAAATCAGGAGCACAAAGGTGCAAACAGAGGAGAAAATAACCCAGAAAGTAAAGAAAGGAGACAAGACATTTTTTAGGTATGTAAATGAAAGGAGAAGAACCAAGGGAGGGATTGTAAGACTAAGAAGGGAAGGGGGGAATTGTGTGGACAGGGACCAAGAAAAAGCAGACATCTTGAAAAATACTTTTGTTCAGTGTTCACAGAGGAAAGGGAAAGAGAGGGACCACAGAAAAGTGATAGGAGCATCAAAGGAAGGAAGGTAGACACTAGTCCCTTTGCAGAGCAGAGTGTCCTGAAAGAACTCACAAATCTGAAAGTGGATAAGGCAATGGGGCTAGACGGGATCCATCCTAGAATACTGCTTGAACTCAGGGAAGTGCCAGTTGCACCTCTGACAGTCCTGTTCAACCTCTCACTGGGATAGGAGAGGTTCCAGGGGACTGGAGGAGGGTAGATGTAGTCCCAGTTCACAAAAGTGGTAGCCGGGAGAAGGCTGGCAACTACAGATCAGTCAGCCTGACTTCCGAGGTGGGGAAATTACTGGAATCACTACTGAAGGAACGAATATCTTGAATCCAGTGGCTTACAGGACCCGAGACAGCATGGATACACAGGGGGAAATCTTTTCAAATTAATCTACTAGCTTTTTGTGACTGGGAGACCAGAGAATCAGATCAAAGATGAGCGGTGGATGTTTCCTACATAGAGTTCAGCAATGCCTTGGACACTGTTCTGCATACTGTAGGAGATAGGTAAGCAAGCTGGGTATCATAGGAGTGGGACCAAAGGTGGAAAACTGGGTAGGAACTGGCTAAAAAGTAGGAGAAAGAGGGTGGTGGTAAAGGGAGTTCGCTCTGAGGAAGGGATGGTGACCAGTGGGATACCTCAAGGGATCTGTACTGGGACCAGTCCTCTTTAATGTCTTTATTAGTGACATTGCAGAGGGGCTGGAGGTAAAGGTCTGCCTGTTCACTGATGACGCTAAAATCTGCAACAGGGTAGACACTCGGGGGGGGTGAGAGGGGATCTGAAAAGGTTAGAGGAATGGTCAAGGGTATGGCAACTGGGCTTCAATACAAACAGAAGTGCAAAATCATGCACTTGGGGCACAGAAACCCAGGGGCAGAGTACAGAATGAGAGGAGAGGTACTGACTGTCACAAACGTACTCAGCAGGTCAGGCCCTCTGCTCCCACAGTGCCAACCTCTGAGCGCAGTAATGTGAACAGGTAACAGATAGGGTAAGCCTCCTGTCTGCTTTTGGGTCCAAATCACCTTTAGTCTCAAGTTCTGGGGGATCAAACTGTGAACCTTATGCTAGCTTACCCAATGTACACGGCTCAGATACGTACCTCTTCAGGGATTCGCAGTACAATCTTTCCATCAGGACACCAAGCCAGCTTCAAAATGAACCCTTAAAACTCTATAAAACACCTTAGGTATATTCTTACCTTTTCCCAGTTTAGGAACACCATCAAGCTGTTGAACAGTTTTTGGCAGTCTTAACCCTCTATACGTCACATGCAAAAAAAGAACTGGCAGACACCCAGGCAGTCTTTCAAAATAAAGGGTACTTTACTAAAAGATGATAAAAATATGAAAAATGTAAACACAGAACAATATATTAAAGAGCTCACAATCACATAAAAGAACAAGGGCAAAGTGCAAAACAAAACCTCCTACCACAATACAGTTAGACTTTTTTTTTATCTAATGTATTACCTCTGGAGTGCTTACAGTTAGATTCTCTCAGAGTCCCAAAATAATATGTCAAAGGCCGATGGCACATTTATAAGGTAGAAAAAGAAATGGGCAGACTGGATGGGCTCTCATGTCCTTATCTGCCGTCAACTTCTATGTTTCTGTGTTTCTATGTCATATTCCCCAGTTATAAGGATACATTTCAACTACATCTCCCCACCCCCTTGGTGAGTTATCTAGTTCCTCCCTTTTAGAATAGAAAAAAATACAAACATGATGTCCTATCAGGAGGTATATTAAATAAGGTGACATCAGCAAAAATTCCACTTCCTAAGTATGACTCCTTAATTAAACATGTTCTCTTTGATCTTGTGTAGTTCCTATTCCCAAGGCATGCCAAAGGGTTTTACAACTTTTAGCACCATGGTGGTATCAATGTTCTTCCTATAGGAATCATAAAACTTTATGAGCCCTATATCCTGGCAGCTGGGTCAGTTCTAATTAAGACAAAAAACAGGATACCTTTATTAATGAGTCTCTGGTCTTTCTAATTACCTCCTGGTTTCAGGTTAATATATCCTGTAGCTTCACTGAAACCTTGGAGGGGGGCACCCATAAGCACAGGCTGTCATATGTGAGACAATCACCTGCTATGTTTTTATATTACAACTATCATACAACAATCATAACCAGCTGGCCAAGCATCACACTGACAGCCACAGAACAGGAATGAGACCTGGGAGTCATCGTATCTGATGACCTAAAGATGGCTAGACAGTCTGATAAGGCAGTCAGGAGAGCTAGTGGGATGCTGGGGTGCATAGGGAGGGGGATCACCAGCAGAAAGACGGAGGTGGTGTTACCCATGTATAGATCACTGCTGAGACCTCACCTGGAGTACTGTGTCCAGTTCTGGAGACCTCATCTCTGGAACGACATAGAAAAAGTGGAGGCAGTCCAGAGGAGGGCAATGAAAATGGTGCAGGGTCTATATCAAAAGTCCTATGAGGAAAGACTGAAGGACCTTTATATATATATATATATATATATATATATATATATATATAATGGTATGCACGTAGTGCTACCATAGTAAGGGTTGAGTAGCACTTTTAAGGTTAAAGGGTCACATTTTGCACCTCAATAACTTTGCCACCATTCAATAGATTTGCCTAAAATTTGATACATATGATTGGGCATGGTAGATCTTGGGATCTGCCAAGTTTCGTATTGGTCGGATATACGGCTGCGGAGTTATTAGGCGACAACGAACTGCGCAATTATGCTTTTTTGTGATTTCTTTGCTCTCGCCTACAGGTCGCACGGTTTGTGCGACCAGTCTGAAAATTTCAGGAAATGTGTGGCCAGGGTCCCTGATGTGCCTTTTGAAGATTTCATGAAAAAATATTAAACAGTTCAAAAGTTATTCAAAAACAAGTTCCCATTATAAGTCAATGGGAAAAGTTAACAAAAAGTTCAACACTTTCGCAAATGCACTTTTTAGTGTCGCAAATAGCCCTAGTAGTTTCGTAAATCCACCATTTTTTTTTTCAGTTGGTGATCAGAAAAATGTTTGGCATTTAAAATTGGGACCCTCTAGGAACACAATTCTTTTTGTGTTCACCTAGTCGGACCCTCAGGATGCTAGCCGTGTCTTTATTTTGGGGTTAAACACCCTAGAAATATGTTTTTCAAGTTTCTGGAAAAAGTAGTGTCGCAAAGTAGTGTCGCACTTGCGACACTTTCACAAAATTTTGCAGTAGCTTTTGCAATGCAACACTACTTTTTCAGACGTGGCCAAAATGACAGGAATTCTTTGCCACCCTGCTGCGAAAGAACGTTTTGGTCTTTTGAGCTGAAATTTGAAGGGAAGGCAGCCAACATCTCACAGACGTGCCTTTTTGTGGTTTGGTGAAAAAATATTGCACGGCTCCCAAGTTACGGTACTCCAAAGTTTACATTTTTTCCCATAGACTAACATGGTGGCATCCACTGCACCTTTCGGGGCTCGTATCTCGAAAATGGTGCGAGATACGGAATTTTTGTTGCAAGTTCCTTAGCCCATGGGCTATGTAATGGCAGAAACCTACCCAGGAAAATCATGATTTTGTGAAATTTAAATTGTTTTTCATTCGTGCGGTTGCTGAGATATTAGCAATTAAATGCACTTCCAATGCTCGTTTTCAGCTTGATGCCCATTACAATGCATACATTCTTTGTACACACTGTGTTTCTCTATGCACCTGTTCAGCAAAAATAGGTGTGCACTTCGCTACTGTTACAGTTACTGTTTCCACTTCGCGCTTATGTCCCCGCTTGCATTACCGGTCCCGTACACCACCGCGGTGCTGCTACCCTTGCATTGTCATTTGCGCTTGCATTTTCGTTATTGTTACCATTTGCATTTCCGCTACTGTTTCTGTTTGCATTTTTGTTTGCATCACCGTGCGCATTGCCATGTGCGTTTCTGGCAGCCCTTTCATTTGCGCTCCCGTTTCTCTTTCGTTTTGCGTCTTTCTTACTGTTACTATTGCCATTTGCGTTTGCAATTGCGTTACTGTGCCCATGCACATTACGGTTTGCATTTCCATATGTGCTTGCATTTCCTTTTGCGTTTCTGTTTCCATCGCTGTTATTGTTGCTGTAACCATTACCATTAGAGTTTACAATTGTGGTACTGTGCCCGTGCGCTTTTCGGTTTCTAGTTTCCGTCTGGCGCTTCTGTTCCGTTCCGTTTCTCTTTCCTTTGGCATTATTCTTCATGTTAACCTTACCATTTGCATTTACAATTGCAGTACGTGCCCTGCGCTATTACGGTTTCGCTTACGTGTGCACTTGCATTCGTTTCTGGTTCTGTTCCCTTTCGCATTCTTTTTGCTGTCACACTTAACATTTACATTTAAAACACGGCTGCCATCAGTGTTTGCATTACCAGTTGCATTTGCGTAGGTGCTTCAATGACCGTTTGCGTCACTGTTCGCTTCGGCGTGACTTTGCGCTTGCGTTTCTATTAACATTTTCTTTACCATTTACGTTTGCGTTACCATGTGCGCCACTGTTGGTGCTTCTGTTTGCATTGCTGTTCCTGTTACTATGTCACAAGACATCACATGGCAGGAGCGCGGGGTCCAAGGCTCCCCGCCACATTATATTCACTATTTCTCGTCATCATTCTCAAAAGAGGAAATTAGAGGCAAAACTCAGTTTATCGTCGTTGTTAGGTTGTTCACACTCAAAAGAGGGAAATTTGTTAGGTTGAGCCCCCTTTGACCTTCTCCACACTTTCACCAGCATCGGGCGCGGTTAGTAGTCGGTCCAACTCTCACCCCATTCTCCTATTCCTCAGCTTCTTTACACATGTCATGGGGTGAAAGTTAGCCACTTACCCCAATGCGCACTCTGATGCTGGTTGGGGGTTGGGGTGAGGGGTCCATGGGGCTTTCAACCCTCACACCGAAATTTCCTCTCTTTGTCAGTGTGAACAACTTAACTGATGCATTAAACGGAGTTTTTGCCTCTAATATATAAATATATATATATATATATATATATATATATATATATTCATTGCAAAGAAGTTTGTTAATGCATTGTTAGGGTTGAAGCAAAGCAGGAAATGAGGCATTAGGGTTAACACTTAGCACTTTCATGTGCCCACACCCACCCCTGACCAACCACAGACTAACAGGTGATGGATGTGTCTTGGGGTCATCTGTTACAACTCTCACCCCATTCCATGTGTAACAAAGCTCACATGATACAGTATAGGAGAATGGGGTGAGACTTAGGCCTGAATACTCCAAGGCATACCACATCACCTGTTGGTCTGTGGTGGGTAGGGGTGGGGTGGTAAGGCATGGGGGGTGTCAGGGTGTCAATCCTAACACCTCATTTCCCTACTTTTGTCACTTCAACCCTAACTGATGCATTGACAAAGTTTTTTATAATGAATTTTCCTTACTTTTTGAGAAAGTGTAATGTAACTGGTAACTGGTATGTGTTGGTGGAAGTGCAGGCCCTCCAGGCCTGCTCTCCCTTCAAGCTGCCCATTTTTGCGTAATGATATGTGCTCTGGGGCATGGGCCTCTGGACCCCGCGCCCCACTTACACACATAACTATGGCATCATACAGCAGCTCTATAGGGCAGAAAAGGAACCCTTGTAACACTGATTTGCCAATATCTCAGTAACTGTAGCAGCTATGAAATAAATTCCACTGCAGTTGTAATCATGATTTGAAACCTCCACATGCACTTAGTTCACCTAGCTGCCCAGAGCGAAAATCCATATCTTGAATCGTTTCCCAGACACGGCACCAAAAGTTACGGCGCTGCAAGTTTATCCTATGGAAATATCTCAGCTTTGTAATTGCATGGCTATGGAACCGATGACAATTTTTGCACCTAAACAGCATAATCCATATCTCTGGGATACCCCCTTTATACCCTGCAAATTCCAAGCCAAAAGATCAGACCGTTTATTTGCAGTGCACTGGGAAAGTTAAAATTCCTAGTTTGTGTCAAAATCCCCACTTGCAAGGTCAGTCCCCATTCACGAGCTGTCAAAATCCCTGTTCGTGAAAATTCCTTGTTCGTCAGATTTTGGCCATCTTGTCTGTAAATCACGATCACGGTTTTGTCAGCTCGCAAAAGGGGATCGGCTCATGAAAGGGGATTCTGACAGCCACGAGAAAGGGATTGCGGAAAACCAATCCTCTTCTCAAGCTGTCAATCCTTTCGTAGTCGATCCTTCACGAGGTGACAAAATCCCTGTTCATGAACTGAATCCTTGTTCGCGAGATAGGGCCATCTGGTCTGGAAATTGCAATCAAGCATTTTGACGGTTCGCGAACAAGGATTGGCTCTTGATCAAGGATTTTGTCACCTCACAAACAAGGATCGGAAGCGAGTGACAAATAAGGATTTTTAAAATAAATTACAGCCATTTTTTCAGAAAAATGAAGCAAACCAAAGCCATGGGTTTGTAGAGGGTGTCACCCTGAACAAAACCCATGCTTCAGTTACCACACAATACATCCATGGGGCAAGTTACATTTTGTTTGTGGGGAAAAATGAAAACAAGATGGCAGCTCTCATAAAGGAATTTTCCTCACAAACTGGGATTTTATAAATCCCTATTCATGAGGTGACAAAATCCTTGATCACGAGCCCAATCCTCTTTCACAAAACGTACATATATTCCAAAGACTGAACTGAGCATGCTCAGAATCTGAAACTTCAAAATTAAATAACTTTGGAACGAATTAATAGTTTGTCACCAAACCAATGCTGGATTGTTTTTTGGGGAAACCTCTTTCTACCCTGAACATTTCAGACCAATATTCCAAACGGTGTGGCCGCAGAACGCTGGGCAAAAATCAGCAAAAATGGGCAAAGAAGTGAAAGATGAGCCTTTTGACGTTTTGCTGCACAAAAACCGCAAATCCGACCAAAACACAACTTGGCATATCAAGAGATCTACCATCTGAGACTATGCATTCTGAATTTCGTTCAAATCTATTGAATAGTTGCAAAGTTATTAACGTGCAAAATTTGGGGTTTAATATTAAACTGCTTACTCAACCCTAACTATAGGGGCACTATAATTTACATACACATGTATATAACAGGAAATATTCACTGTCATTTTATTTTCACTATATTTGCTGGTTTCACATTAGAGTGAAAATAAAAAGATAGTGAATATTAGGTAGGTCACTATATAGCAGCACTAGTGTTCCACCAGTGAAAACAAGAGGAAGTGAATATGTGGGTGTGTGCTTGGAGTGCTAAATATAAAGAGCGTGAATATAAACTGCTATAAAGTATATATACACATACACACACTGGAGGAATGGGGGGGATATGATAGAAACTTTCAAATACCTCACAGGTATAAATAAGGATCAAGTGGGAAGCATTTTTCAGAAAAAAAAATGCTCAAGGACAAGGGGTCATGCTACGAAGCTGGAGGGGTGTATATTCAGGGGAGATGTGAGGAAGTATGTCTTCACAGAGAGGGTGGTGGATGCTTGGAACAGCCTTCCAGCAGAGGTGGTGGGGGCCAAAACTGTAACAGGGTTCAAGAAAGTATGGGACAGGCATAAGGGAACCTTAGTGATAAGACAAGGAGGGGATAAGCTGGAGCTCAAGTAGGGTCTGCGGTGATACAGTAGGTAGGGAAAAATGGGCTGACTAGGTGGGCCAAGTGGTGCTTATCTGCTGTCAACTATGTTTCTATGTATCTGTGTTTATAACAGCATGTAAGTCAAGGGCCTGAGCATCTCCAGTAAAAAAGCTGGTGCAAAGATTACTCAGTAGCTGAAGGAAGGTGAGAGATGATTCCCTGTTCTCTGAGGTGATTTCTTTTTGTACATTCTATATTTTCTCCCTTACGGCTGTGGGCCTTCCCCATTTCAATCATTTATGCAGGCCTCAATGATCATCCGGCCGGCCTCCATCACAGCTGTGAAGTGGAGGACTGTGGCTTACCCCCATGGAGGGGCCAGTCCAGGAAGGAGAGACCCGTCACCCTTGAGCCCCCGCCTCGACTTATACAGGCTTTGTTTGGCCAGCGATCGGTGGCCCGCCAGGGTCATCATGGCACACACTGAGAGAGGCATTTCTACTTTAAGCCCCAAGGGTGCAAACATGCAATGACGTCCAGCGCGTGGCGAGCACACTCCCGTGCTCGACCACAGGAAGTCCACCGCTGCCCCAATCCCAGTTGCAGGTGTCCCTGACTGCAGCAACCCCCGGTCTCCACCGGAGGTCACCAGTGCCAGGTCACCAGTGCCGGGACACAAACCCCAACCCTACCCAGGAGAGGAGAGCAGTCCTCTGGACGCTCGATCCTCTCCTGCCCCACTGACTCCCGACTGCCCAAGTCTGTTCCCAAACCCAGGTCGCTGGCATGGCATAAGGTGTGGCATCCAGCGCCCAACCCTCAGCACCACCGGGCCGACCTACTGAAGAGGATATTGATGGAGATGAGGCACTGATTCTGGGAACTGTAGATTCCCAAAGGCAGGGTTGCCAGATCATTTCTTGTAGCACCATGTAAGTCAAGGGCCTGGAGCATCTCCATTAAGAATAGCTGGTACAAAGATTACCCAGTAGCTGAAGGAAGGTGGAAAGAGGATTCATTGTCCTCTGAGGAGGATGTTGATGGAGATGGGGTCTTGACTCCAGGAAATTGCCCATGGGGAGAAGAGCTTGTACTGGGCCCTGTCAGAGTCCTACACCAGCTCTCTAAGGCTCTAACAAAATCGAGGTGCTTTTCCCATGTTAACAGCCCCTCAGTGCCTATAAATGAGAACATCCTCTCCAGGAAACAACAAGCTCATCCTAGAGTGGGTTGAGATTCCTGGTCTCAAGGACCTCGGCCTGGGCTGCTGAACTGTGTAGAGGACCTCACCTGAGGATGGCTTGCCAGATTCAGCTGAAGGGTGTCCTCCTACATTTGAGGAGCAGACCAATATATGCCCAGGTGAGGAGAGCAAAGCCATATACTGTACATCCCACATGGTGACCCAGTCCTCACTGGTGGCGATGACGTTCATTTGCTCCATAGAAAACTCCATCTCCAGGCCACCATCTGACTCCAAGTTGGCACTGCCTCCAACACCAGGCTCAGGCTTAGCAACAGTCTCAGAAACAGGGTCATCCCACATCACCATAGCCAGCACCACCCTCGACATCGTGTTCAGTGCCAACTTCAGCATCACTCCCAGAGCCATCCTCCTCCTTGGTGTTCCGAATAACACCAGAGTCGGGGATGACCACTATAATGACATCTTCATCAGCAACTCACCCACAGCTGCACCCAGGACCGACACCATGGCAATCACCACCTCCGTAGTCATGCCACCACATCATCACTGCTAACAGTGACAATAGCATGGACAACGTCAAGGTGTCCACTGACATAGACCGAGCATATAGCTGCAGCCTTGCCACTGGGGGCATCTACTGCTCAGGGCAGGCAGAATGAGGAGGACTCCCAGTCTACTGCCCAGAAGGAGTGTACTAGGCCATCCATCAGAGTCTCCCACACATCAGCATGGTGAGGTTGAGAGACCTCTGTACTCCATGAAACCAGAGGTCCTGGGAAGAGTCCCAGGAAAGAGGCTAAATCCTTGCTTGGATGCATGCGTGAGGGCCTGCCTCCAAAGCTGGAACTCGGGTGACCCGGCCTCAATGCATGGGTACAGCAGTGAAGCATAGAGAAGCAGGCATTGCACATATCTATGTCTTGCTCCATTCCAAGACAGGCCACACTGGTCTGATGCCAGTCTGGCACAGCCATCAGTTTCCCACAGGGAAATGATGCAGAATGGGCAGCTGTCAGACTTTCTTTGCTAATTTTGCCTCTTTCTTACTGGACTTCAGCATCCCGGTAAAATAACAAACACGAACAACATCGCAATAAGAGTAAAATAGCAGTGACATAGATAATGGGCCCTGTCAGACTCCTATGCCAGCTGTCTAGCTCATCAACGAATCCGGTGCTGTCCTTAGTCTCAGTGGCCTCAGGCCTATGAACAAGGGCAACCCTCAGGAAATGGCGAGGTGCTACTAGAGGGGTTGAAACTCTTGGTCTTAAGGGCATTGGCCTGGGCTGCTGAACTGTATAAAAGGCATCACCCAAGGGGAGGGCATAGCAGATTTGCCTGAAGGGTATACTGCTAAAACCATGGAGTGGCCTGATTGGTGCCCATGGGGGAATGCCCCCAGGTGAGGACAGCGGAACTGTACATGTTCCACAAGGTGACCCAGGTCCTCACAGGTGGCAGTGACATCCATCAGCTATAGTGAAAACTCCATCTCCAGGCCACCATCTGACCCTGAGTCAGTGCCACCTCAAGCAGCAAGCTGAGGATCTGAGACAGCCTCAGAGACAGAGTCATCCCCTTCCCCATGGCTGGCACCACCCTAGACACTGTGCTAAGTTTCGACTTCAACATCACTCCCAGAGCCTTCACCCTCCTCAGTCTTGCAAATTACATCAGTGTCAGGGATGTCATTGTCATCAGCACACTTCCCAGAGCTGGACCCAAGACTGTTATTATGACTGTCACCACCCTCGTCACTAAGCCTGGGGCCATCACCTTCCTCGGTGTCGCTAGTGACACCATGGATGGTGAGAACACCATGAGGACATCTCACCATGAGAACATCTGAACTGGCAACAGGGAAAACAACAGCCTGGATCCCAGTCCCTCTCCTGACACTGCAAATGGTGTCAGGAGGGGGCCGGCTGTTTTCCTCAGTGCCATCCACCACATTGTCACTGCAAATGGTGATGGCTGCACAGGCAATGCCAGAGGGCAAATGTTGAGGAGTCCACCAGTGTAGATGGAGTGTATCACTGCAGCCTCACTACTGGGAATATCTGCTGCTCAGGGCAGGCATACTGTGGAGGGTTCATAGTCAGCTGCTCAGGTGTCAACTGTCTACCAGACCCATTCACAGGAGCCTCCCAAGAATCAGCATGATGAGGTCAAGGAGAATGCCACACTTCCATGGGACCAGAGGTCCCAGGAAGAGATCCAAGGGAAAGGTCTAAAGGCTTGTGTTTGGACACACGAATGCAGCACCTACCTCTGAAGGTGGAGGTGGAGGGATCCCAGCTCAATGCATGTTTTTCGAGGGTACAGCAGTCCTTAGAGACACAGGTGTGGCATGCATCCATGTATTGCTCCAGTCCAAGACAGGTCACACAGACCTGATGCCGGTGCCAAACAGCCACAGGTTTCCACAGGGGCGACGCATACTTGGCAGTTGTTGGACTTTCTTCGATGATTTCATTCTTTTCTTATCGAACTTCAGCAGCCTGGTAAAGTAACAAACACAAGGGACACCAGAATAAGGAGAAAATAGCAGTGACACAGATAGAAAAGCAGTGATGAGTTTGGATTGAGGTACTGAACTCCCACAGTGTCGCTTTTCGACAGTGGGAAGAACAGAACTGAAGTTAGTGAAGGAGCCACAACAGTTAGTGGCTGGCGCACAGCACCACACAGGGGGTGCACAGGTGCCATGCTCAGTAGCAGTGGCCAGCACCCTGGCAGAAGCTTTGCTCCCACAGAGTCCTAGTGCCTCCGGCCCAGACCCATAAGTGAGAATATATGGTGAAGACTGCTTCTTAAAGCTTCAGAAGAAGCAGACACAACAGACAACACCAAAAATCATTGTCAGTGTCTTTACTTCATATTTTCTTTTTTCATAATTTCACTGGCCACCATAGAACTTGCCAATGTTTTGCTGTTAAAATACAGCCTTTCTGGGGCAGTGGTCCTAAGTAAAAAAACATGGCACACGTGATGATGTTACCACTTTTCTGTGTTGTACTTGAAAGGGAGGAAAGACAGGTCTGCCATTCACATTTCATCTGATGGTATGGGTGGTAGCATTCACTTCCCTCTGAGCCCTGATGCATCATGTCTGCTAGTGAACTCTTTTATCTGCTCTTACTAGTAAGTGTGATGGGTTTATACGATGCAAAAGCTTACATTGTAAAGGAATGAAATAGTTGTCTTTGTTATACGTATGTTAACAGTTGTTACCCATATAGGGCAGGATTTTCAAAGCGTGGTGCAGGGCTTTCATCAAGCCCTGCGTCAAAATAAGACGAGAAAGAAATGTATGTCTTAAAGAAGAAACTTAATGTAGACTCACAATACCCCCCTCCCCCCAATATCATTCCTTCTAACAATGAAAACTATATTGCATGTGTGGAGAAGGATATTAAAGTTATTTTTCAAAACAGGAGAGGGAAATATTGGAATTTGTTACAATCAGGAAGATCTGTACTTGAATCTTTAGAAAATGATAAAAGCATTATCATTAAGAAGGGATAAAGGGGTAGGAACTGTGATACTTGACTATGGCTGTACAATGATGAATGTCATAGACAGTTATTACTGTAAATTACAGGGTCATTCCAGCAATCCAGTGAATGAAATAAAGGAGCTGATCAGACCTTAGGTTGAAAATGCAATGCAGTGTAACTAGATAGAAACATGAGGAAGTGAAGCTTTGGAAGAAGGACCCTATTACACCTGTTTTTGCTGTCTGCCTAAGGTGCATAAGGGGCTGAATCCACCCCAGCGTCCCATTGTCTCAGGGTGGACTCGTCCTGGAGCCCTTATCCAGTTTTATTGACTTGCCCATATAAGAATTTGTACCAAGGATAACTTCTATCTGCAGGATACTAATGATATACTAGTGATATGCTAAAATAAATTTTGATATGTTGAATCAGGAAGGTGTAGACTTCTATAACTGTTTCTTAGTCACCATGGATGTGGTGGCCCTGTATACCTCCATCCCACATGATGAGGGCTGGATTTACTTAGGGAACACTTGGCTCTTAGAAATAAGGAGGAATTACCTCATACAGAATTTTTATTGGAACTGGCTAACATAGTGCCCAGAAAAAACTATTTTGTGTATCAGTATACTTTTTTGAGCAATCAAGGGGTACTTTGATGGGGTCGACACTGGCCCCATCATATACTAACCTGTATATGTACAAATTCGGATCAATGTTCATTTCTGACAGTTCAGTTAACCAATTTTGTGACAGGCTGATCAGTTACAAGCAGTTTATTGATTATTTTTCATCTGGAGAGGGGAGGAGTCTGAACTGATAACATTTCATTCATTCATAAACAAATATAAACCTAGTTTCAAGTTTACACAGGAACATGACAAGGTGAAGATTGTTTACTTAGACTTGAAAATTTATGTATAGCAAATGCAAAACTGGGAAGCAGACTTTACCAGAAACCCACTGAATGGAATAGCATATTACATTTCAGTAGCTCCACCCCAGACAACTGAAAGAAAATATCCCTTATGGACAAATGCTTAGGGCTAGGTGCAATTGTTCTGATCTAGAATTCTTCGAAAAAGAAGCTAATATATGACTTTGAGGTTAATTCAAAGAAGCTACCCAGAAACTAAAGTGGATGCAGCACGTCAGCGTGCTACTGGTAAGAAGCGTAAATCTTTAATATACAGTGAGAGAGAAAAACAGGTTATTCCTGACAGACTGGTGTTTCAGCACCTTTTCCTCTGCTTTTGAGAAATTAAAAACATTGTGCACATATATTGAAGCTTCTTATTGGGTTATGTAGTTTTTTCCTCTCTACCTTTGGTGGTTGCCAGGAAATGTTGTACATTAAAACCCTTAGGCTGCCGGAAGATTTAGAATGCATAGGGTTTTAGGACAAGATATTAAGTCGGCGGCAGCCTAAGGGTTAAAAGATCAAGTTGTCAAGTTAGACAATTTCCCAATATGAGTAACAGAGAACATGGCAATCTTTGGGACTGTTCCATCAGGTACCTTACTTTGTGGCAGTTGTGGCCTTTGTGGGCATATCTATAAAACTAATGAAATAATCAACAGATACAGTAATGAGAAAATAAGTATAAACACAAAGAATTGTGTGTACGCCAGTTCTGTAATTTATTTAATTAAATGTCCATGTGATAAGTCTTACATTGAGAAATATTCACTACCCTCCACCTTCCTTCTCTTTCACTACTGTAGCCCCAAACGATGCCCTAAGTTCCTCCTCACCATCAACCCCTCTAAAGGTGCCTCCCTGATAGCCTTGACCCAAACTCCTCTCCTCTCCACTTTGGCCATTGCCTGTCCCTCTCAATAATCCTAAATCTCGTTCTCTACTACCTCAGTCCACTCTTCATGGAAACATGCTGTGGTCCTCCCTCTACCCAAAGGAGGTGACCCCTCATCTTCTGGCAACTATCACCCATTTTCTCCTCCTACCCTTGCCAAGCTTCAAGAACACATTGTCCTCTCCCAACTCACCTCTTTTCTATCTGACACCTCCTTTTTAACCCCTTTCCAGTCTGGTTTCAGGAAAAACACTCAACCACCACCTCTCTCCTGTGGCTCACAGACTCCATCCTAACCAGGATGGACAATGACCAATTACCTCTGCCATTTTGTCGACCTGGCTAAAGCCTTCGACACCGTCTCTCACTCCCTTTCCCTCGACTCACTCCCAGCAGCTGGCCTATCTCCCTCTGCCAAAAACTGGTTCAAGGCCTACCTTAGTGGAAGAACCCAATCAATTAAGATCTTAGATGCCACTTCTCCTTCCCTCCTGATTAGCACTGGAGTCCCCCAGGGCTCGGTATTAGGGCCCCTTCTAGTCTCCATATTCTTAAATGACCTTCCCTCTGTTTGCTCCCCATCCTCCGCTATACATATGTACACTGATAATACAGTCCTGTATGCATCTGGCTCCTGTCCTGATGAGGTTACAAACAGCTTACAGCAAGACTTCAACATCGTTCAGCTCTGGTTTGCTAATCATAAACTTTTCCTCAATGCCAAGAAGACTGTCTCCATGACCTTTAGCACAAAGCAGAGACTCTCTAGGCTTCCCTCCCTACCCACTTTTCACACCCTTGAGGGGACTTTACTTGAGGATGCATCCTCCTCCAGGTACTTAGGTGTTTAGTTGGACCAACACCTAAACTTCTCTGGTCATATTGACACCATCCAGAAAAAACTGTACCCCAAGCTCGGTGCCCTGTTCAGAAACCGTAGTTGCATCCCTCCTATGGCTAGGCGTGAACTTGTTCAGAAGATGATACTGCCCATTTTCAACTACTGTGACATAGTCTATGGTGCTGCTACTAAGTCCTTCCTGGCCAGATTGGACACCCTCTTCAATTCCTTCTGCTGCTTTGCCCTGGATGCCCCCCTCGCACCCATCACTGCGATCTTTATCGTGCTCTATCCTTCCTGTCTCTTACAAATAGGCGACTCTCCCACTGTGCTAAATTCACTTCAAGCACTGGTTGGGTGAGTCCTTTCTACCTTCTCCTCCTCCTTTATAACACCCCACCCTCCCATTCCCTTAGATCAACCGACTCCTGTACCCTGGTTGTCCCCCACAGATCCACCCAAATCGGCCAATCCGGTTACTCTCCCCGCCTCCCAAAAATTTTGAATTCCCTCCCCTCAAATCT
This sequence comes from Neoceratodus forsteri, assembly GCA_016271365.2. Classification (NCBI taxonomy): domain Eukaryota; kingdom Metazoa; phylum Chordata; order Ceratodontiformes; family Ceratodontidae; genus Neoceratodus; species Neoceratodus forsteri. The sequence goes on from CM057451.1 coordinate 91,094,781, forward strand.
GGCACTCATCCTCTGCATACTCCATCAGCTTTGCCCTCAATAATTACCTTGCACCTAGCTGCTACTGCCATATCCCTCCCTAATTCCCTCCTCTATGCCCTGGACAAACCCTACCCCCCTACCCTCACCTTTATTTTACCCTGTGCACACCTACCCCCAAAATCTCTAGCCCTCCTCCCCTTCCCACTAATTGCTCTCCTTACTGGCTTCTCTTGATCTCTCACAGAATGTAAAGGACACCAAATGCTCTCCATGAGTCCCTCTCCTAGTCCCCAAGGGGCTTGTATCTCTCATCTACTCCCTTCCCCATCATCTTAAAGGGGTCTCTCGGACACTGCCTTATCCCTTCTCAGGTCCCCAGCCCCTTGCAGGACTCCTGCATCCTGAAGGGTCTCCAGAGACACAACTCTTCCTCCTCTCCTCACCTTACCCCTCCCTCCCCTTTCCCCCCTTTTCTTTCACATAAACACTTGTTTACTTATTAACCCGCCACTTATTATTGTCCACTGTTTCTACCTGGTATGTGTAACACTGTTTATAATTACCGGCTCTCCCTTTTTCCCATAGGGAAACCGTGGTGTAATTTGCCGTTATAAAGGAGCATTTATAATGGCAAACACGCGCACGGATTCCCTTCCTCTGCTTCGTGCAGACAGCATGCGAACCAGCCGAGACTGTTCACCGCTCATGTTACTGGAAACAGAACCGCCACAAGAACGGCAGTAAGTCATTTTTTTCTCCTTATACCCAGGAAACACAGAAAACCTCAAGAAATGAGAAAAAAGCAGCAGTTTAAAATACAAAATCTCGGCACCAGACTAAAGGACCAATGTTAGGATACACTGGGAGGTACACAGAGCTATTTATTTTATATAATTGCTGAGGCAAAAAAGGAAACCCAGCAATTATATAAAATAAAAAATGCGTTAAAATTAGCAAAACTCGATTTTACACATACCCTGGTTGTAGGATGCTTTTCACAAACCCCTCGAGCTTCGCCCTCAGGGTTTTTGTAGCATCCCACAACTCAGTGTATGTAAAATCTCATTACACACCCCGACCCATACTTTATTCTATATGTAACACCTGCCTTACAACTGTATGTTAATGTTGATCTTGTAACTTGAATGTTTAATGTCTCATTCCAATTGTACCCCTTTCCCCCCAGGTCACACCGGGAGACAAGCAACTTGTTGCTCAGTGTGCCTTCCTGTGAAACATATCAATAAATAAATAAATGTTGAAAGTGCATATTTCTAAGCACAAACCGCCATAAGAAGGAAGGATGTAACTTTGCTATGGCAAGACACTTTAAAGAGGCAAATTATTTGAATACTTCATTAAGGTTTTTGGCCTGGAAGGGTTCAACTGTCTAGACAGGGTAATAACTTGAAAAGAAGCTGTTAGACAGAGAGAGGAGAGGCATTTTGGATCCAAAGGTTTGGTACCTTAAATCCACATTTGACCTCAGTGAAGAGATTTCCTGGGCTCCTATACTTTAGCAGATTTCTTAAAGTGTGTATTTTGGTTGCTGGTGGCACTCCATCCTCCTCCTGGGGGACTTGGAACTTGTTCCCATCATAGTGCCTTGGTTTCCCTACATAGGTTAGCCTGGATAATAGAGATGGTTGTGAGGGCCTTATAAAGTCCTGTGGTCTACTGAACTACAGATTTATGTTTTTATGCTATTTTGTTCTTTTGTCATTTTGTGGATTATTATATTTTATTTGTTCTTGTATTTTTGTTGTATAACAATCTCAGAAATGAGTATCCAACCTGCAAAATATTTTGTGAGTCGCATCCGCTTAGAACCCACCTCCCTACAAACCTGACCTCCATGACCCCTTTGGTACTGGTTTTCTATTTATTAATAGTATGAATTTCTAACTGTATGAATTAAGACTATAGCAGTTTGCAAGGCATGCAGGAACTTTATCTTTGTAAGCATGGAGGTCACCCCTGTAGTTCGAGGGCACACAGAGGTAGCACAACAATTACAGAACGTGTGTTTGTGTTGCATTTGATGACAGCACCACATTTCTGTGTGGTGCTTGAAAGGGAGGAAAGACAAAGCTGCCATTCAGATTTTGTCTGATGGCGTGGGTGGTAGCATTCACCTACCTCTGAACCCTGATGCAGCATTCTGCTATCAAAATTCTTTCATCAGCTCATACTGATAAGTGTAATGGGCTTATTCAATGCAAAAGCTTACACTATAAAGGAATGAACTAGTTGTTTTTGTTATTCACAAATTAACCCTTTACATACTGTATATATATTTTTTACTTAGGACCACTGCCTTGAAAAGCTGTATTTAACAGCAAAACTCCTGGCAAGTTGTATGGTGGACAGTGAATTATGAAAAAGGAAAATAAAGGAACTTTGACCAGAATTTTTGGTGTTGGCTGTTGTGTCTGCTTTCTTCTGAAGCTTGGTAGACTGTCTTCAACAGACCATGCCTTAGTCACACCAGGGAGGTCGGGCAGACTATTTCTGTTGATTCAAAGACTGATTTTTGGAAGATTATTAAACCTTTCTAAATTTATGTTAACAGAAGCACAAGAACAAGTGTTAAAAAGAGGCTTATCATGTGTCACAACCACAAAATCAGATGACTTGCATTTAAAAGTGGACATACAAAAACTGGTAAGAAAGTTTAACCTACATTGCTATTTTGCCAATAAGGAAGACAATATGAGGAGACAAACTGCGTTTTCTGTGGGACTAGAGAATAAGCAACACAGTGAGCTCATTGGAGCATGGAAATGTGGCAGAGGAGACCAATGATGGTTGGACTGCCCAGACTATTCAAAACCTTGAGATCATGGAAGAATTATATAATGACCAGCAGTATGAGTTGCAACAAGAACGTGATCTCACTGGTAATACACTTGACTGTGAAGGTGTTTCAAATGATGTGAATATGGATATGGAGAGGAGCTAATACTAATGCAAGACTCAAAAATCGACATTTCTCTCCCAGTTGGTATAGGACAGGATTTGAAACAATGAAGGAAAAAATGTTCAAACCAAAGTTCACTTTGACACAAAACAGTTGCACTACTATCCATATTTTTGACAAGGCAATCATGAAGGATATAAAAACTTTAATTGATAGCAGTGAAGGCAAAAAATAAACACAATGTTCCTCCTGACGAATCGTCAGCTTTGAGAGAATTGCAATTGAACAAAGAGATAGTTTTTAAGCTGGCTGTTAAAGGAGGGACTATTGTGGTAATGAATAAGGATGATTACATATCTATAGCACTCACACTGATTGAAGATGAATCTAAATACAGAAAATTACCTGGCAATCCCACAGATATATTTAAGAAATAGCTTTTAACTATACAGAAGGGCGACTATGTACAAAAGGGACATCAATCAATATGAACTACAACGTATGTGGAAGAGAGATCCAGTAACACCCACAGTATATGCCCTACCTGAGGTACACAAAAATATAACACCCCCTCCTCCCGAGGTTGCCATATCATCTCAGGTTTCAGGTCCTTAACTAAAAAAGTGGAAAAATTGTTGGCTTCTTTCTTAACAAAGAGGTTCCGAAGTTTAAGTCACACATTAGGGATACCATGGATGTCCTTAATAAACTTCAGGACTTGAAATGGGAAGAGAACTCAGAACAATTAAACCGGTTGATGGGGAGGTGGGGTTGTGTCATGGTACAGGATACTTGTGATACTTGTGATTACGTTGCTGAGATACAGCAACAGTTAAGCAACAGAAAATTCTACAAACCATTATCCTGTGACCCGACACTGTTCATCAAGGTCAAGGTTGATGCCTCTGCATTAATAGCATAGTGTGAGGGAATCACTGATAGTGACATCAGGGATTTTTTTTAAATCACACCACATATTATATGTCCAACCAATTTTTTCTTTCTTTGTTGTTGTTTTTTTTTTTTTGCTTTGGCAGAGGTAAAAGCTCACCTGAAGAGTAGGCAAGTATGATTAGACTGCCATGAAGACAGATGCAGTGACAGCAAGCCCAGAAAGATTCAGGCCAGGCAGACAGAGGACAGAGCGTGCAGAAGAAGGCTTGCAAGCACATAAATAAGTTACTGGGACTGCAGTTCAATTTAAATTTTAGGAAGAAAACATTTAGGATTTTACCAAACACACTCAGTTTCATTAACCCTTAGGTTGCAGCAGTATAGCGCAGTGGTTTAAAGCTCTGCGCTGCAAACCTGGAGACCTGAGTTTGAATGAGTTTGAATCCCACAGCCGACACTTGCATACTGTGTGATCCTGAGCAAGTCACTTAACTTCCTTGTGCTCCCAGGTCGCACCTGTAAACAAGCTTTCAGCTTAGTGTGTCCCTCCTGGTAAAAACAAAGGTAAAAAGAATTAGCATGTAGCACATATAGAATTCCTGGACCGATATATCAATCTCATGGCACAGCAGGGGTTAAAGAATACAGTGTTGTACTGTCAAGTTGATGTTATGCAATCATGGGGAAAACAAATTGCAAAAATTAAACAAGTATCACAAGCAGCTAAATTCAAAAATATCCACTTAATCTTAGGCCCTGTTCAGACCAGGGTATTTAAAATGGTTTAAAAAAGAGCTTAAACGTTTTACAGTGCCTAACCGCAGTTCACATCCACTAACACACTTTGTAGTTAATTTTTTAAAACTATGTTTAAACCCCTGATAAGACCTTAGGCTTAAACACAGTTTTAAAATGTTTCAGAAGCTAAATCGGACTTACCTACAGTGCTGACGGTCAGGCACAGTTCCCTTTCATGAAGCTGGATGTCCCAGCATGGGAACTGGTTGCTAGTAAATTCGGTCCAGAGGCAGTAGTGCAGATGCTGTAAATCATTTTTAATAATGGTTTACAACACGTTAGTGGCAGTGCAGACGCTATAACATGGATGCTACAGCGTGGTAATTAATCCATATTTTTTTTCCCTCCTCTCACCTGGTGACCCCCACTCCTTCAGGCTCCGACAAGTCCTTCCTCGATCCCCTCTAGCCCTGCCCAAGCTCTCCAATCCTCACATCGTAGCCATCCCCGGGATATCCCAGACATAACCGTTCGACGGGTGGGTCCCTCTCCTCTGAGGGGGAAGGCACCGGGGAGGGAGTTCCAGCGTACTACTCTATAGGGCCCAGGGGATGCTGCTGAGGAAGGAGGCTTGCCGAAGGCATCGGAGGCATCGAGGGATGGAGAGCCATCATCTAGCGGCCACCAGGCGGCATTTCCACTTTTCTAGGTCCCCTTCACTGCACGCCACGCTTGGGGGGAGGAGGGAGCTCACAGGGAACAAACAGAAAAGCTCCTTCAGCCCCAGATAGGCGATGGCCCCACAATGCCTGTCCGCCACATGCCCAACACTGGACCTCCGCCTCTGTCCCTTCTATCTCCTTGCAGACCTTTGGGCCAGTGGAGTCCCGCGGGGAGAAAGTAACATCCTTGAAGAAGGTGCCTGAGAGAGTTCTGGGTTCCTGGAGGTGATAAGCAGAACAAGTTTGTCTGAGATGGAAAGGTAGCAGCCAGAGGCATTGTCAATGTTATGAGAGGGGTAGGTAGAGGTAGGAAGGGATAGAAGGGAAAAGGGAAGCATGGCAGCAAGGGGGGTAGGTAGCAGTAGGGTTGGATAGAGGGGAAAGGGGAGCATGGCAGGTGGAATTGAAGCAGCCAGTGGCCTTGCCAGTGCAGCAAAGGTGTACAGAGGGGCAAAGGGGGAGGCAATAGTAAGATTAGTTGGAGCATTCACAGGCGCTTTCCATTATAAGGTGCTGGTGAAGCAAACGCTTAAACTGGGTAAGATGAGGTAGGTTAGTCAGTTCACAGCCCAGACCATTAAACTAGTTGGGGACTCTGCAGAGGAAGGATTGCTGGCTCTGGGCAGTCCGGAACCTTGGGACAAGGAAGTGCTTGGTTTCGGAGGTCCGAGTGTGACTGGTCTTGAGAGCTTTGGTTAAGAGGCATTCTAATGTAGCATTTGATGTTGAATACACAAGTACAATAGCTATGACATGAAGAATATTTCTGAAGTATTGTGATATTCTGTGGAAGACTGCATGCCTTACTTCAAGGAATGAGAGTTGCTTGTGATGCTTGTTAATATTTTGTTTCACCAGTTTCTAATCTGTCATTGGTCTATACAGATCACACCCATTCTGTAGCAAGATGGGAGAGAAATGGTTCATAAGAAGCTGAATCTCCTCATTTCCAAATTCAAAAAGCTCATGACCATTGTCAGGCCAATTTTCTGGGTCAACCACAGTGCCATTTACTAAAAGTGGGTCTTCTGCGAAGCCCAAGAAGTGCTGGTTGGAACAGTCCATTATACTGTTTACAATCTCTTCCCATTCCTTTGCAAGGTCAGAGACACCATCCCTTACTTCCCTTGGGAGCTCATGTCCTTTAAACACTGCCATCCCTTCCTTATGAATAACCACCTCTCTCCTGAACTGAGTTAGTCTGGTTCCAACTACTGCTGTAATATTTTCTATTTCTGAGAGTACTGCATTGACAGTTTCCATTACCATGGGAAAGGAGAAATGGGCATCCTAAAATGCAAAAGAAATTGTTGAGAGACCTGTTAATATGTCACAATAAAAGTGGGAGAATATCAAAAATTTGACATTGAACATTTGCTTCCTCCATCCCTTAATTTTCATTTTGTCTGCTTGAGGGATATCCCATCTATTATTGCACACAAGCCTGACGGCGCAATAGTTATGAAAAAGAGCAAGTAGAGAGTCTTTTCTATGAGTGAGCCAGCTCATTCCTTGTGATTTTTTTAAACTTGATGACCATTTGATGAACTTCAACAACTCTTTTTAATTCTCTGTAATGTTTCAGGAGTTCTCATAAAAATAAAATATAGAAATTAAGATGCTCGATGGTCTGCAAAAGTAGGTATTCTTGAAAGAGCAGAGTGTCCTGAAAGAACTCACAAATCTGAAAGTGGATAAGGCAATGGGGCTAGACGGGATCCATCCTAGAATACTGCTTGAACTCAGGGAAGTGCCAGTTGCACCTCTGACAGTCCTGTTCAACCTCTCACTGGGATAGGAGAGGTTCCAGGGGACTGGAGGAGGGTAGATGTAGTCCCAGTTCACAAAAGTGGTAGCCGGGAGAAGGCTGGCAACTACAGATCAGTCAGCCTGACTTCCGAGGTGGGGAAATTACTGGAATCACTACTGAAGGAACGAATATCTTGAATCCAGTGGCTACAGGACCCGAGACAGCATGGATACACAGGGAAATCTTTCAAATTAATCTACTAGCTTTTGTGACTGGGAGACCAGAGAATCAGATCAAAGATGAGGGTGGATGTTTCCTACATAGAGTTCCAGCAATGCCTTGGACACTGTTCTGCATACTGTAGGAGATAGGTAAGCAAGCTGGGTATCATAGGAGTGGGACCAAAGGTGGTAAACTGGGTAGGAACTGGCTAAAAAGTAGGAGAAAGAGGGTGGTGGTAAAGGGAGTTCGCTCTGAGGAAGGGATGGTGACCAGTGGGATACCTCAAGGGATCTGTACTGGGACCAGTCCTCTTTAATGTCTTTATTAGTGACATTGCAGAGGGGCTGGAGGTAAAGGTCTGCCTGTTCACTGATGGCGCTAAAATCTGCAACAGGGTAGACACTCGGGGGAGAGGGGATCTGAAAAGGTTAGAGGAATGGTCAAGGGTGATGGCAACTGGGCTTCAATACAAACAGAAGTGCAAAATCATGCACTTGGGGCACAGAAACCCAGGGGCAGAGTACAGAATGAGAGGAGAGGTACTGACTGTCACAAACGTACTCAGCAGGTCAGGCCCTCTGCTCCCACAGTGCCAACCTCTGAGCGCAGTAATGTGAACAGGTAACAGATAGGGTAAGCCTCCTGTCTGCTTTTGGGTCCAAATCACCTTTAGTCTCAAGTTCTGGGGGGGATTCAAACTGTGAACCTTATGCTAGCTTACCCAATGTACCGGCTCAGATACGTACCCTCTTCAGGGATTGCGGTACAATCTTTCGCCAGGGACACCAAGCCAAGCTTCCAAAATGAACCCTTAAAACTCTATAAAACACCTTAGGTATATTCTTACCTTTTCCCAGTTTAGGAACACCATCAAGCTGTTGAACAGTTTTTGGCAGTCTTAACCCTCTATACGTCACATGCAAAAAAAGAACTGGCAGACACCCAGGCAGTCTTTCAAAATAAAGGGTACTTTACTAAAGATGATAAAAATGTGAAAAATGTAAACACAGAACAATATATTAAAGAGCTCACAATCACATAAAAGAACAAGGGCAAAGTGCAAAACAAAACCTCCTACCACAATACAGTTAGACTTTTTTTTTATCTAATGTATTACCTCTGGAGTGCTTACAGTTAGATTCTCTCAGAGTCCCAAAATAATATGTCAAAGGCCGATGGCACATTTATAAGGTAGAAAAAGAAATGGGCAGACTGGATGGGCCTTGCGGTCCTTATCTGCCGTCAACTTCTATGTTTCTGTGTTTCTATGTCATATTCCCCAGTTATAAGGATACATTTCAACTACATCTCCCCACCCCCTTGGTGAGTTATCTAGTTCCTCCCTTTTAGAATAGAAAAAAATACAAACATGATGTCCTATCAGGAGGTATATTAAATAAGGTGACATCAGCAAAAATTCCACTTCCTAAGTATGACTCCTTAATTAAACATGTTCTCTTTGATCTTGTGTAGTTCCTATTCCCAAGGCATGCCAAAGGGTTTTACAACTTTTAGCACCATGGTGGTATCAATGTTCTTCCTATAGGAATCATAAAACTTTATGAGCCCTATATCCTGGCAGCTGGGTCAGTTCTAATTAAGACAAAAAAAACAGGATACCTTTAATCAGGTCTCTGGTCTTTCTAATTACCTCCTGGTTTCAGGTTAATATATCCTGTAGCTTCACTGAAACCTTGGAGGGGGGCACCCATAAGCACAGGCTGTCATATGTGAGACAATCACCTGCTATGTTTTTATATTACAACTATCATACAACAATCATAACCAGCTGGCCAAGCATCACACTGACAGCCACAGAACAGGAATGAGACCTGGGAGTCATCGTATCTGATGACCTAAAGATGGCTAGACAGTCTGATAAGGCAGTCAGGAGAGCTAGTGGGATGCTGGGGTGCATAGGGAGGGGGATCACCAGCAGAAAGACGGAGGTGGTGTTACCCATGTATAGATCACTGCTGAGACCTCACCTGGAGTACTGTGTCCAGTTCTGGAGACCTCATCTCTGGAACGACATAGAAAAAGTGGAGGCAGTCCAGAGGAGGGCAATGAAAATGGTGCAGGGTCTATATCAAAAGTCCTATGAGGAAAGACTGAAGGACCTTTATATATATATATATATATATATATATATATATATATATATATATAATGGTAATGCGTAGTGCTACCATAGTAAGGGTTGAGTAGCACTTTTAAGGTTAAAGGGTCACATTTTGCACCTCAATAACTTTGCCACCATTCAATAGATTTGCCTAAAATTTGATACATATGATTGGGCATGGTAGATCTTGGGATCTGCCAAGTTTACGTATAGTGGATATCGGCTGCGGAGTTATATGCGACAACGAACTGCGCAATTATGCTTTTTTGTGATTTCTTTGTTTCGCTTACAGGTCGCACGGTTTGTGCGACCAGTCTGAAAAATTTCAGGAAATGTGGCCAGGGTCCCTGATGTGCCTTTTGAAGATTTCATGAAAAATATTAAACAGTTCAAAAGTTATTCAAAAAACAAGTTCCCATTATAAGTCAATGGGAAAAGTTAACAAAAAGTTCAACACTTTCGCAAATGCACTTTTTAGTGTCGCAAATAGCCCTAGTAGTTTCGCAAATCCACCATTTTTTTTTTCAGTTGGTGATCAGAAAAATGTTTGGCATTTAAAATTGGGACCCTCTAGGAACACAATTCTTTTGTGTTCACCTAGTCGGACCCTCAGGATGCTAACCGTGTCTTTATTTTGGTTAAACACCTAGAAATATGTTTTTCAAGTTTCTGGAAAAAGTAGTGTCAGCAAAGTAGTGTCGCACTTGAAACACTTTCTAAAAATTACAAAAGCTTTTGCAAGTGCAACACTACTTTTTCAGACGTGGCAAAATGACAGGAATTCTTGCCACCCCTCTGCCGCGAAAGAACGCTTTGGTCTTTTGAGCTGAAATTTGAAGGAAGGCAGCCAACATCTCACAGGCGTGCTTTTTGTGGTTTGGTGAAAAAATATTGCCACGGCTCCCAAATTCGGTACTCCAAAGTTTACATTTTTTCCCATAGACTAACATGGTGGCATCCACTGCACCTTTCGGGGCTCGTATCTCGAAAATGGTGCGAGATACGGAATTTTTGTTGCAAGTTCCTTAGCCCATGGGCTATGTAATGGCAGAAACCTACCCAGGAAAATCATGATTTTTGTGAAATTTAAATTGTTTTTCTACGTCGTGCGGTTGCTGAGATATTAGCAATTAAGTACTTCCAATGCTCGTTTTCAGCTTCGATGCCCATTACAATGCATACATTCTTTGTACACACTGTGTTTCTCTATGCACCTGTTCAGCAAAAATAGGGTGTGCACTTCCGTTACTGTTACAGTTACTGTTTCCACTTGCGTTTATGTCCCCGTTTGCATTACCGGTCCCGTGTACACCACCGTGTGCGTTACCCTTGCATTGTCATTTGCGCTTGCATTTTCGTTATTGTTACCATTTGCATTTCCGCTACTGTTTCTGTTTGCATTTTTGTTTGCATCACCGTGCGCATTGCCATGTGCGTTTCTGGCAGCCCTTTCATTTGCGCTCCCGTTTCTCTTTCGTTTTGCGTCTTTCTTTACTTTGTTATATACATTGCGTTTGCAATTGCGTTACTGTGCTCATGCACATTACGGTTTGCATTTCCATATGTGCTTGCATTTCCTTTTGCGTTTCTGTTCCATCGCTGTTATTGTTGCTGTAACCATTACCATTAAGTTTACAATTGTGGTACACTGCCGTGGCACTTTTTCGGTTTCTAGTTTCCGTCTGCGCTTCTGTTCCGTTCCGTTCTCTTTCCTTTGGCATTATTCTTCATGTTAACCTTACCATTTGCATTTACAATTGCAGTACCGTGCCTGCGCACATTACGGTTTGCGTTTACGTGTGCACTTGCATTCACGTTTCTGGTTCTGTTCCCTTTCGCATTCTTTTTGCTGTCACACTTAACATTTACATTTAAAACACGGCTGCCATCAGTGTTTGCATTACCAGTTGCATTTGCGTAGGTGCTTCAATGACCGTTTGCGTCACTGTTCGCCTCGGCGTGACTTTGCGCTTGCGTTTCTATTAACATTTTCTTTACCATTTACGTTTGCGTTACCATGTGCGCCACTGTTGGTGCTTCTGTTTGCATTGCTGTTCCTGTTACTATGTCACAAGACATCACATGGCAGGAGCGCGGGGCCGAAGGCTCCGCGCCACATTATATTCACTATTTCTCGTCATCATTCTCAAAGAAGGAAATTAGAGGCAAAAACTCAGTTTATCGTCAGTTAGGGTTGTTCCACACAAAGAGGAAATTTGGTGTTGGGGTTGAAAGCCCCCTTGGACCCCTCCACCACTCTCACCAGCATCGGGCGCGTGTTGGGGTAGTCGGTCCAACTCTCACCCCATTCTCCTATTCCTCAGCTTCTTTACACATGTCATGGGGTGAAAGTTAGCTACGACCCCAATGCGCACTCTGATGCTGGTTGGGGGTGGGGTGAGGGGTCCATGGGGCTTTCAACCCTCACACCGAATTTCCTCTCTTTTCAGTGTGAACAACTAACTGATGCATTAAACGGAGTTTTTGCCTCTAATATATAAATATATATATATATATATATATATATATATATATATATTCATTGCAAAACTTTGTTAATGCATCAGTTAGGGTTGAAGCAACAAAAGTAAGGAAATGAGGCATTAGGGTTAACACCCTAGCACCCCCATGCCTTACCACCCCACCCCCACCAACCACAGACTAACAGGTGATGGGATGTGTCTTGGGGTCATCTGCCATAACTCTCACCCCATTCCATGTGTAACAAAGCTCACATGATACAGTATAGGAGAATGGGGTGAGACTTAGGCCTGAATACTCCAAGGCATACCACATCACCTGTTGGTCTGTGGTGGGTAGGGGTGGGGTGGTAAGGCATGGGGGGTGTCAGGGTGTCAATCCTAATGCCTCATTTCCCTACTTTTGTCACTTCAACCCTAACTGATGCATTGACAAAGTTTTTTATAATGAATTTTCCTTACTTTTTGAGAAAGTGTAATGTAACTGGTAACTGGTATGTGTTGGTGGAAGTGCAGGCCCTCCAGGCCTGCTCTCCCTTCAAGCTGCCCATTTTTGCGTAATGATATGCGTCTGTGGGAGCATGGGCCCTCTGGACCCTGCGCTCCCACTTACACATAACTATGGCATCATACAGCAGCTCTATAGGGCAGAAAAGGAACCCTTGTAACACTGATTTGCCAATATCTCAGTAACTGTAGCAGCTATGAAATAAATTCCACTGCAGTTGTAATCATGATTTCGAAACCTCCACATGCACTTAGTTCACCTAGCTGCCCAGAGCGAAAAATCCATATCTTGAATCGTTTCCCAGATACAGGCACCAAAAGGTGCTGCGGGCGCTGCAAGTTTATCCTATGGGAAATATCTCAGCTTTGTAATTGCATGGCTATGGAACCGATGACAATTTTTGCACCTAAACAGCATAATCCATATCTCTGGGATACCCCCTTTATACCCTGCAAATTCCAAGCCAAAAGATCAGACCGTTTATTTGCAGTGCACTGGGAAAGTTAAAATTCCTAGTTTGTGTCAAAATCCCCACTTGCAAGGTCAGTCCCCATTCACGAGCTGTCAAAATCCCAGTTCGTGAAAATTCCTTGTTCGTCAGATTTTGGCCATCTGGTCTGGAAATCACGATCACGGTTTTGTCAGCTCGAAAGGGATCGGCTCATGAAGGGATTCTGACAGCCACGAGAAAGGGGATTTGGAAAACAATCCCTTTCTCAAGCTGTCGAAATCCCTTCATGAGCGATCCTTCACAGGTGACAAAATCCCTGTTCATGAACCAATCCTTGTTCGCGAGATAGGGCCATCTGGTCTGGAAATTGCAATCAAGCATTTTGACGCTCGCGAACAAGGATTGGCTCTTGATCAAGGATTTTGTCACCTCCACGAACAAGGATCGAGGCAGTGACAAATAAGGATTTTAAAATAAATTACAGCCATTTTTTCAGAAAAATGAAGCAAACCAAAGCCATGGGTTTGTAGAGGGTGTCACCCTGAACAAAACCCATGCTTCAGTTACCACACAATACATCCATGGGGCAAGTTACATTTTGTTTGTGGGGAAAAATGAAAACAAGATGGCAGCTCGCGAAAGGGGAATTTTTCCTCACAAACTGGGATTTTATAAATCCCCATTCATGAGGTGACAAAATCCTTGATCACGAGCCCAATCCTCTTTCACAAAACGTACATATATTCCAAAGACTGAACTGAGCATGCTCAGAATCTGAAACTTCAAAATTAAATAACTTTGGAACGAATTAATAGTTTGTCACCAAACCAATGCTGGATTGTTTTTTGGGGAAACCTCTTTCTACCCTGAACATTTCAGACCAATATTCCAAGCGGTGTGGCATGAGCGCTGGGCAAAAATCAGCAAAAATGGGCAAAAAGTGAAAGATGAGCCTTTTGACGTTTTGCTGCACAAAACATAAATCCGACCAAAACACAACTTGGCATATCAAGAGATCTACCATCTGAGACTATGCATTCTGAATTTCGTTCAAATCTATTGAATAGTTGCAAAGTTATTAACGTGCAAAATTTGGGGTTTAATATTAAACTGCTTACTCAACCCTAACTATAGGGGCACTATAATTTACATACATGTATATAACAGGAAATATTCACTGTCATTTTATTTTCACTATATTTGCTGGTTTCACATTAGAGTGAAAATAAAAGATAGTGAATATTAGGTAGGTCACTATATAGCAGCACTAGTGTTCCACCAGTGAAAACAAGAGGAAGTGAATATGTGGGTGTGTGCTTGGAGTGCTAAATATAAAGAGCGTGAATATAAACTGCTATAAAGTATATATACACATACACACACTGGAGGAATGGGGGATATGATAGAAACTTTCAAATACCTCACAGTATAAATAAGGATCAAGTGGGAAGCATTTTCGAAAAAAAAATGCTCAAGGACAAGAGTCATTTCTGAAGCTGGAGGAGTGTATATTCAGGGGAGATGTGAGGAAGTATGTCTTCACAGAGAGGGTGGTGGATGCTTGGAACAGCCTTCCAGCAGAGGTGGTGGGGGCAAAAACTGTAACAGGGTTCAAGAAAGTATGGGACAGGCATAAGGGAACCTTAGTGATAAGACAAGGAGGGGGATAAGCCGGAGCTCAAGTAGGGTCTGCGGTGATACAGTAGGTAGGGAAAAATGGGCTGACTAGGTGGGCCAAGTGGTGCTTATCTGCTGTCAACTATGTTTCTATGTATCTGTGTTTATAACAGCATGTAAGTCAAGGGCCTGGAGCATCTCCAGTAAAAAAAAGCTGGTGCAAAGATTACTCAGTAGCTGAAGGAAGGTGGAGAGATGATTCCCTGTTCTCTGAGGTGATTTCTTTTTTGTACATTCTATATTTTCCTCCCCTTGGCGGCTGTGGGCCTTCCCCATTTCAATCATTTATGCAGGCCCTCAATGATCATCCGGCCGGCCTCCATCACAGCTGTGAAGTGGGAGGACTGTGGCTTACCCCCCATGGAGGGGCCAGTCCAGGAAGGAGAGACCGCGTCACCCTTGAGCCCCCGCCTCGACTTATACAGGCTTTGTTTGGCCAGCGATCGGTGGCCCGCCAGGGTCATCATGGCACACACTGAGAGAGGCATTTCTACTTTAAGCCCAAGGGGTGCAAACATGCAATAGCGTCCAGCGGCGTGGCGAAACACACTCCGTGCTTTCGACCACAGGAAGATCCACCGCTGCCCCAATCCCAGTTGCAGGTGTCCCTGACTGCAGCAACCCCCGGTCTCCACCGGAGGTCACCAGTGCCAGGTCACCAGTGCCGGGACACAAACCCCAACCCTACCCAGGAGAGGAGAGCAGTCCTCTGGACGCTCGATCCTCTCCTGCCCCACTGACTCCCGACTGCCCAAGTCTGTTCCCAAACCCAGGTCGCTGGCATGGCATAAGGTGTGGCATCCAGCGCCTCAACCCTCAGCACCACCGGGCCGACCTACTGAAGAGGATATTGATGGAGATGAGGCACTGATTCTGGGAACTGTAGATTCCCAAAGGCAGGGTTGCCAGATCATTTCTTGTAGCACCATGTAAGTCAAGGGCCTGGAGCATCTCCATTAAGAATAGCTGGTACAAGATTACCCAGTAGCTGAGGAAGGTGGAAAGAGGATTCATTGTCCTCTGAGGAGGATGTTGATGGAGATGGGTCTTGACTCCAGGAAATTGCCCATGGGAGAAGAGCTTGTACTGGGCCCTGTCAGAGTCCTACACCAGCTCTCTAAGGCTCTAACAAAATCGAGGTGCTTTTCCCATGTTAACAGCCCCTCAGTGCCTATAAATGAGAACATCCTCTCCAGGAAACAACAAGCTCATCCTAGAGTGGGTTGAGATTCCTGGTCTCAAGGACCTCGGCCTGGGCTGCTGAACTGTGTAGAGGACCTCACCTGAGGGGATGGCTTGCCAGATTCAGCTGAAGGGTGTCCTCCTACATTTGAGGAGCAGACCAATATATGCCCAGGTGAGGAGAGCAAAGCCATATACTGTACATCCCACATGGTGACCCAGTCCTCACTGGTGGCGATGACGTTCATTTGCTCCATAGAAAACTCCATCTCAGGCCACCATCTGACTCCAAGTTGGCACTGCCTCCAACACCAGGCTCAGGCTTAGCAACAGTCTCAGAAACAGGGTCATCCCACATCACCACTAGCCAGCACCACCCTCGAGCATCGTGTTCAGTGCCAACTTCAGCATCCTCCCAGAGCCATCCTCCTCCTTGGTGTTCAGAATAACACCAGAGTGAGGAGATGACCACTATAATGACATCTTCATCAGCAACTCACCCACAGCTGCACCCAGGACCGACACCATGGCAATCACCACCTCCGTAGTCATGCCACCACATCATCACTGCTAACAGTGACAATAGCATGGACAACGTCAAGGTGTCCACTGACATAGACCGAGCATATAGCTGCAGCCTTGCCACTGGGGGCATCTACTGCTCAGGGCAGGCAGAATGAGGAGGACTCCCAGTCTACTGCCCAGAAGGAGTGTACTAGGCCATCCATCAGAGTCTCCCACACATCAGCATGGTGAGGTTGAGGAGACCTCTGTACTTCCATGAAACCAGAGGTCCTGGGAAGAGTCCCAGGGGAAAGGCCTAAATCCCTGTGCTTGGATGCATGCATGAGACGCCTGCCTCCAAAGCTGGAACTCGGGTGACCCGGCCTCAATGCATGGGTACAGCAGTGAAGCATAGAGAAGCAGGCATTGCACATATCTATGTCTTGCTCCATTCCAAGACAGGCCACACTGGTCTGATGCCAGTCTGGCACAGCCATCAGTTTCCCACAGGGAAATGATGCAGAATGGGCAGCTGTCAGACTTTCTTTGCTAATTTTGCCTCTTTCTTACTGGACTTCAGCATCCCGGTAAAATAACAAACACGAACAACATCGCAATAAGAGTAAAATAGCAGTGACATAGATAATGGGCCCTGTCAGACTCCCTATGCCAGCTGTCTAGCTCATCAACGAATTCCCGGTGCTGTCCCATGTTCATGGCCCCTCAGGGCCTATGAACAAGGGCAACCTCTTCAGGAAATGGCGAGGTGCTACTAGAGGGGGTTGAAACTCTTGGTCTTAAGGGCATTGGCCTGGGCTGCTGAACTGTATAAAAGGCATCACCCAAGGGGAGGGCATAGCAGATTTGCCTGAAGGGTATACTGCTAAAACCATGGAGTGGCCTGATTGGTGCCCATGGGGAGTGCCCCAGGTGAGGACAGCGGAACTGTACATGTTCCACAAGGTGACCCAGGTCCTCACAGGTGGCAGTGACATCCATCAGCTATAGTGAAAACTCCATCTCCAGGCCACCATCTGACCCTGAGTCAGTGCCACCTCAAGCAGCAAGCTGAGGATCTGAGACAACCTCAGAGACAGAGTCATCCCTCCCCATGGCTGGCACCACCCTAGACACTGTGCTAAGTTTCGACTTCAACATCACTCCCAGAGCCTTCACCCTCCTCAGTCTTGCAAATTACATCAGTGTCAGGATGTCATTGTCATCAGCACACTTCCCAGAGCTGGACCCAAGACTGTTATTGCTGTTCATCACCACCCCTCGTCACTAAGCCTGGGGCCATCACCTTCCTCGTGTCGCTAGTGACACCATGGATGGTAAGAGAACACCATGAGGACATCTCACCATGAGAACATCTGAACTGGCAACAGGAAAACAACAGCTGGATCCCAGTCCCTCTCTGACACTGCAAATGGTGTCAGGAGGGGGCCGGCTGTTTTCCTCAGTGCCATCCACCACATTGTCACTGCAAATGGTGATGGCTGCACAGGCAATGCCAGAGGGCAAATGTTGAGGAGTCCACCAGTGTAGATGGAGTGTATCACTGCAGCCTCACTACTGGGAATATCTGCTGCTCAGGGCAGGCATACTGTGGAGGGTTCATAGTCAGCTGCTCAGGTGTCAACTGTCTACCAGACCCATTCACAGGAGCCTCCCAAGAATCAGCATGATGAGGTCAAGGAGAATGCCACACTTCCATGGGACCAGAGGTCCCAGGAAGAAGTCAAGGAAAGGTCTAAAGGCTTGTGTTTGGACACACAGATGCAGCACCTACCTCTGAAGGTGGAGGTGGAGGGATCCCAGCTCAATGCATGTTTTTGGTACAGCAGTCCCTTAGAGACACAGGTGTGGCATGCATCCATGTATTGCTCCAGTCAAGACAGGTCCACAGACCTGATGCCGGTGCCAAACAGCCACAGGTTTCCACAGGGGCGACGCATACTTGGCAGTTGTTGGACTTTCTTCGATGATTTCATTCTTTTCTTATCGAACTTCAGCAGCCTGGTAAAGTAACAAACACAAGGGACACCAGAATAAGGGAGAAAATAGCAGTGACACAGATAGAAAAGCAGTGATGAGTTTGGATTGAGGTACTGAACTCCCACAGTGTCGCACTCGACAGTGGGAAGAACAGAACTGAAGTTAGTGAAGGAGCCACAACAGTTAGTGGCTGGCGCACAGCACCACACAGGGGGTGCACAGGTGCCATGCTCAGTAGCAGTGGCCAGCACCCTGGCAGAAGCTTTGCTCCCACAGAGTCCTAGTGCCTCCGGCCCAGACCCATAAGTGAGAATATATGGTGAAGACTGCTTCTAAAGCTTCAGAAGAAGCAGACACAACAGACAACACCAAAAATCATTGTCAGTGTCTTTACTTCATATTTTCTTTTTTCATAATTTCACTGGCCACCATAGAACTTGCCAATGTTTTGCTGTTAAAATACAGCCTTTCTGGGGCAGTGGTCCTAAGTAAAAAACATGCGCACGTGATGATGTTACCACTTTTCTGTGTTGTACTTGAAAGGGAGGAAAGACAGGTCTGCCATTCACATTTCATCTGATGGTATGGGTGGTAGCATTCACTTCCCTCTGAGCCCTGATGCATCATGTCTGCTAGTGAACTCTTTTATCTGCTCTTACTAGTAAGTGTGATGGGTTTATACGATGCAAAAGCTTACATTGTAAAGGAATGAAATAGTTGTCTTTATTGTCACGATATGTTAACAGTTGTTACCCATATAGCGAGGATTTTCAAAGCGTGGTGCAGGGCTTTCATCAAGCCCTGCGTCAAAATAAAGACGAGAAAGAAATGTATGTCTTAAAGAAGAAACTTAATGTAGACTCACAATACCCCCTCCCCCAATATCATTCCTTCTAACAATGAAAACTATATTGCATGTGTGGAGAAGGATATTAAAGTTATTTTTCAAAACAGGAGAGGGAAATATTGGAATTTGTTACAATCAGGAAGATCTGTACTTGAATCTTTAGAAAATGATAAAAGCATTATCATTAAGAAGGGGATAAAGGGGTAGGAACTGTGATACTTGACTATGAGCTGTACAATGATGAATGTCATAGACAGTTATTACTGTAAATTACAGGGTCATTCCCAGCAATCCAGTGAATGAAATAAAGGAGCTGATCAGACCTTAGGTTGAAAATGCAATGCAGTGTAACTAGATAGAAACATGAGAAGGTGAAGCTTTGCGGAAGAAGGACCCTATTACACCTGTTTTTTTGCTGTCTGCCTAAGGTGCATAAGGGGCTGAATCCACCCCCCAGCGTCCCATTGTCTCAGGGGTGGACTCCGTCCTGGAGCCCTTATCCAGTTTTATTGACTTGCCCATATAAGAATTTGTACCAAGGATAACTTCCTATCTGCAGGATACTAATGATATACTAGTGATATGCTAAAATAAATTTTGATATGTTGAATCAGGAAGGTGTAGACTTCTATAACTGTTTCTTAGTCACCATGGATGTGGCGGCCCTGTATACCTCCATCCCACATGATGAGGGGCTGGATTTACTTAGGGAACACTTGGCTCTTAGAAATAAGGAGGAATTACCTCATACAGAATTTTTATTGGAACTGGCTAACATAGTGCCCAGAAAAAACTATTTTGTGTATCAGTATACTTTTTTGAGCAATCAAGGGGTACTTTGATGGGGTCGACACTGGCCCCATCATATACTAACCTGTATATGTACAAATTCGGATCAATGTTCATTTCTGACAGTTCAGTTAACCAATTTTGTGACAGGCTGATCAGTTACAAGCAGTTTATTGATTATTTTCATCTGGAGAGGGAGGTCTGAACTGATAACATTTCATTCATTCATAAACAAATATAAACCTAGTTTCAAGTTTACACAGGAACATGACAAGGTGAAGATTGTTTACTTAGACTTGAAAATTTATGTATAGCAAATGCAAAACTGGGAAGCAGACTTTTACCAGAAACCCACTGAATGGAATAGCATATTACATTTCAGTAGCTCCACCCAGACAACTGAAAGAAAATATCCATATGGACAAATGCTTAGGGCTAGGTGCAATTGTTCTGATCTAGAATTCTTCGAAAAAGAAGCTAATATATGACTTTGAGGTTAATTCAAAGAAGCTACCCAGAAACTAAAGTGGATGCAGCACGTCAGCGTGCTACTGGTAAGAAGCGTAAATCTTTAATATACAGTGAGAGAGAAAAACAGGTTATTCCTGACAGACTGGTGTTTTCAGCACCTTTTCCCTCTGCTTTTTGAGAAATTAAAAACATTGTGCACATATATTGAAGCTTCTTATTGGGTTATGTAGTTTTTTCCTCTCTACCTTTGGTGGTTGCCAGGAAATGTTGTACATTAAAACCCTTAGGCTGCCGGAAGATTTAGAATGCATAGGGTTTTAGGACAAGATATTAAGTCGGCGGCAGCCTAAGGGTTAAAAGATCAAGTTGTCAAGTTAGACAATTTCCCAATATGAGTAACAGAGAACATGGCAATCTTTGGGACTGTTCCATCAGGTACCTTACTTTGTGGCAGTTGTGGCCTTTGTGGGCATATCTATAAAACTAATGAAATAATCAACAGATACAGTAATGAGAAAATAAGTATAAACACAAAGAATTGTGTGTACCGCCAGTTCTGTAATTTATTTAATTAAATGTCCATGTGATAAGTCTTACATTGAGAAATATTCACTACCCTCCCACCTTCCCCTTCTCTTTCACTACTGTAGCCCCAAACGATGCCCTAAGTTCCCTCCTCACCATCAACCCCTCTAAAGGTGCCTCCCCTGATAGCCTTGACCCAAAACTCCTCTCCCTCTCCACTTTGGCCATTGCCTGTCCCCTCTCAATAATCCTAAATCTCTCGTTCTCTACTACCTCAGTCCACTCTTCATGGAAACATGCTGTGGTCCTCCCTCTACCCAAAAGGAGGTGACCCCTCATCTTCTGGCAACTATCACCCCATTTTTCTCCTCCCTACCCTTGCCAAGCTTCAAGAACACATTGTCCTCTCCCAACTCACCTCTTTTCTATCTGACACCTCCTTTTTAACCCCTTTCCAGTCTGGTTTCAGGAAAAAACACTCAACCACCACCTCTCTCCTGTGGCTCACAGACTCCATCCTAACCAGGATGGACAATGGCCAAATTACCTCTGCCATTTTTGTCGACCTGGCTAAAGCCTTCGACACCGTCTCTCACTCCCTTTCCCTCGACTCACTCCCAGCAGCTGGCCTATCTCCCTCTGCCAAAAACTGGTTCAAGGCCTACCTTAGTGGAAGAACCCAATCAATTAAGATCTTAGATGCCACTTCTCCTTCCCTCCTGATTAGCACTGGAGTCCCCCAGGGCTCGGTATTAGGGCCCTTCCTAGTCTCCATATTCTTAAATGACCTTCCCTCTGTTTGCTCCCCATCCTCCGCTATACATATGTACACTGATAATACAGTCCTGTATGCATCTGGCTCCTGTCCTGATGAGGTTACAAACAGCTTACAGCAAGACTTCAACATCGTTCAGCTCTGGTTTGCTAATCATAAACTTTTCCTCAATGCCAGAAGACTGTCTCCATGACCTTTAGCACAAAGCAGAGACTCTCTAGGCTTCCCTCCTACCCACTTTTCACACCCTTGGTGGACTTTACTTGAGGATGCATCCTCCTCCAGGTACTTAGGTGTTTAGTTGGACCAACACCTAAACTTCTCTGGTCATATTGACACCATCCAGAAAAAACTGTACCCCAAGCTCGGTGCCCTGTTCAGAAACCGTAGTTGCATCCCTCCTATGGCTAGGCGTGAACTTGTTCAGAAGATGATACTGCCCATTTTCAACTACTGTGACATAGTCTATGGTGCTGCTACTAAGTCCTTCCTGGCCAGATTGGACACCCTCTTCAATTCCTTCTGCTGCTTTGCCCTGGATGCCCCTCACTCCCATCACTACGATCTTTATCGTGCTCTATCCTTCCTGTCTCTTACAAATGGCGACTCTCCACTGTGCTAAATTCACTTCCAAGCACTGGTTGGGTGAGCTCCCTTTCTACCTCCTCCTCCTTTACTGTAACACCCCACCCTCCCATTCCCTTAGATCAACCGACTCCTGTACCCCTGGTTGTCCCCACAGAATCACCAAATCAGCCAATCCGGTTACTCTCCCGCCTCCCAAAATTTTGAATTCCCTCCCCTCAAATCTGGCACTCATCCTCTGCATACTCCATCAGCTTTGCCCTCAATAATTACCTTGCACCCTAGCTGCTACTGCCATATCCCTCCTAATTCCCTCCTCTATGCCCTGGACAAACCCTACCCCCCTACCCTCACCTTTATTTTACCCTGTGCACACCTACCCCCAAAATCTCTAGCCCTCCTCCCCTTCCCACTAATTGCTCTCCTTACTGGCTTCTCTTGATCTCTCACAGAATGTAAAGGACACCAAATGCTCTCCATGAGTCCCTCTCCTAGTCCCCAAGGGGCTTGTATCTCTCATCTACTCCCTTCCCCCATCATCTTAAAGGGGTCTCTCTGGGACACTGCCTTATCCCCTTCTCTCAGGTCCCCCAGCCCCCTTGCAGGACTCCTCGCATCCTGAAGGGGTCTCCAGAGACACAACTCTTCCTCCTCTCCTCACCTTACCCCTCCCTCCCTTCCCCCCTTTTCTTTCACATAAACATTTTTACTTATTAACCCGCCACTTATTATTGTCCACTGTTTCTACCTGGTATGTGTAACACTGTTTATAATTACCGGCTCTCCTTTTCCCTATAGGAAACCGTGGTGTAATTGCCGTTATAAAGGAGCATTTATAATGGCAAACAAGCCTGATTCCCTTCCTCTGCTGCGTGCAACAGCAGCGCTCCAGCCGAGACTGTTCACCGCTCCGTGTTACTGGAAACAGAACCGCCACAAGAACGGCAGTAAGTCATTTTCTTTTCTCTCCCCTTATACCCAGGAAACACAGAAAACCTCAAGAAATGAGAAAAAAAGCAGCAGTTTAAAATACAAAAATCTCGGCACCAGACTAAAAGGACCAATGTTAGGATACACTGGGAGGGTACACAGAGCTATTTATTTTATATAATTGCTGAGGCAAAAAAGGGAAACCCAGCAATTATATAAAATAAAAAATGGGTCGGGGTGTAAAACTCGATTTTACACATACCCTCGTTGTGGGATGCTTTTCACAAACCCCTCGAGCTTACGCCTCAGGGTTATGTAGCATCCACAACTGGTAATGTAAATCTCATTACACCGACCCATACTTTATTCTATATGTAACACCTGCCTTACAACTGTATGTTAATGTTGATCTTGTAACTTGAATGTTTAATGTCTCATTCCAATTGTACCCCTTTCCCCCCAGGTCACACCGGGAGACAAGCAACTTGTTGCTCAGTGTGCCTTCCTGTCGAAACATATCAATAAATAAATAAATGTTGAAAGTGCATATTTCTAAGCACAAACCGGCCATAAGAAGGAAGGATGTAACTTTGGCTATGGCAAGACACTTTAAAGAGGCAAATTATTTGAATACTTCATTAAGGTTTTTTGGCCTGGAAAGGGTTCAACTGTCTAGACAGGGTAATAACCTTGAAAAGAAGCTGTTAGACAGAGAGAGGGAGAGGCATTTTGGATCCAAAGGTTTGGTACCTTAAATCCACATTTCGGCCTCAGTGAAGAGATTTCCTGGGCTCCTATACTTTAGCAGATTTCTTAAAGTGTGTATTTTGGTTGCTGAGGTGGCACTCCATCCTCCTCCTGGGGGGGACTTGGAACTTGTTCCCATCATAGTGCCTTGGTTTCCCTACATAGGTTAGCCTGGATAATAGAGATGGTTGTGAGGGCCTTATAAAGTCCTGTGGTCTACTGAACTACAGATTTATGTTTTTTTATGCTATTTTGTTCTTTTGTCATTTTGTGGATTATTATATTTTATTTGTTCTTGTATTTTTGTTGTATAACAATCTCAGAAATGAGTATCCAACCTGCAAAATATTTTGTGAGTCGCATCCGGCTTAGAACCCACCTCCCTACAAACCTGACCTCCATGACCCCTTTGGTACTGGTTTTCTATTTATTAATAGTATGAATTTCTAACTGTATGAATTAAGACTATAGCAGTTTGCAAGGCATGCAGGAACTTTATCTTTTGTAAGCATGGAGGTCACCCCTGTAGTTCGAGGGCACACAGAGGTAGCACAACAATTACAGAACGTGTGTTTGTGTTGCATTTGATGACAGCACCACATTTCTGTGTGGTGCTTGAAAGGGAGGAAAGACAAAGCTGCCATTCAGATTTTGTCTGATGGCGTGGGTGGTAGCATTCACCTACCTCTGAACCCTGATGCAGCATTCTGCTATCAAAATTCTTTCATCAGCTCATACTGATAAGTGTAATGGGCTTATTCAATGCAAAAGCTTACACTATAAAGGAATGAACTAGTTGTTTTTGTTATTCACAAATTAACCCTTTACATACTGTATATATATTTTTTTACTTAGGACCACTGCCTTGAAAAAGCTGTATTTTAACAGCAAAACTCTGGCAAGTTGTATGGTGGACAGTGAATTATGAAAAAGGAAAATAAAGGAACTTTGACCAGAATTTTTGGTGTTGGCTGTTGTGTCTGCTTTCTTCTGAAGCTTGGTAGACTGTCTTCAACAGACCATGCCTTAGTCACACCAGGGAGGTCGGGCAGACTATTTCTGTTGATTCAAAGACTGATTTTTGGAAGATTATTAAACCTTTCTAAATTTATGTTAACAGAAGCACAAGAACAAGTGTTAAAAAGAGGCTTATCATGTGTCACAACCACAAAATCAGATGACTTGCATTTAAAAGTGGACATACAAAAACTGGTAAGAAAGTTTAACCTACATTGCTATTTTGCCAATAAGGAAGACAATAGTAAGGAGACAAACTCGTTTTCTGTGGGACTAGAGAATAAGCAACACAGTGAGCTCATTGGAGCATGGAAATGTGGCAGAGGAGACCAATGATGGTTGGACTGCCCAGACTATTCAAAACCTTGAGATCATGGAAGAATTATATAATGACCAGCAGTATGAGTTGCAACAAGAACGTGATCTCACTGGTAATACACTTGACTGTGAAGGTGTTTCAAATGATGTGAATATGGATATGGGAGAGGAGCTAATACTAATGCAAGACTCAAAAATCGACATTTCTCTCCCAGTTGGTATAGGACAGGATTTGAAACAATGAAGGAAAAAATGTTCAAACCAAAGTTCACTTTGACACAAAACAGTTGCACTACTATCCATATTTTTGACAAGGCAATCATGAAGGATATAAAAACTTTAATTGATAGCAGTGAAGGCAAAAATAAACACAATGTTCCTCCTGACGAATCGTCAGCTTTGGAGAAGTACAATTGAACAAAGAGATAGTTTTAAGCTGGCTGTTAAAGGAGGGACTATTGTGGTAATGAATAAGGATGATTACATATCTATAGCACACACTGATTGAAGATGAATCTAAATACAGAAAATTACCTGGCAATCCCACAGATATATTTAAGAAATAGCTTAACTATACAGAAGGGCGACTATGTACAAAGGGACATCAATCAATATGAACTACAACGTATGTGGAAGAGAGATCCAGTAACACCCACAGTATATGCCTACCTAGGTACACAAAATATATAACACCCCCTCCTCCGAGGTTGCCATATCATCTCAGGTTTCAGGTCCTTAACTAAAAAGTGGAAAAATTGTTGGCTTCTTTCTTAACAAGAGGTTCGAGTTTAAGTCACACATTAGGGATACCATGGATGTCCTTAATAAACTTCAGGACTTGAAATGGGAAGAGAACTCAGAACAATTAAACCGGTTGATGGGGAGGTGGGGTTGTGTCATGGTACAGGATACTTGTGATACTTGTGATTACGTTGCTGAGATACAGCAACAGTTAAGCAACAGAAAATTCTACAAACCATTATCCTGTGACCCGACACTGTTCATCAAGGTCAAGGTTGATGCCTCTGCATTAATAGCATAGTGTGGGGAATCACTGATAGTGACATCAGGGATTTTTTAAATCACACCACATATTATATGTCCAACCAATTTTTTCTTTTTTGTTGTTGTTTTTTTTTTGCTTTGGCAGAGGTAAAAGCTCACCTGAAGAGTAGGCAAGTATGATTAGACTGCCATGAAGACAGATGCAGTGACAGCAAGCCCAGAAAGATTCAGGCCAGGCAGACAGAGGACAGAGCGTGCAGAAGAAGGCTTGCAAGCACATAAATAAGTTACTGGGACTGCAGTTCAATTTAAATTTTAGGAAGAAAACATTTGGATTTTACCAAACACTCAGTTTCATTAACCCTTAGGTTGCAGCAGTATAGCGCAGTGGTTTAAAGCTCTGCGCTGCAAACCTGGAGACCTGAGTTTGAATGAGTTTGAATCCCACAGCCGCCACTTGCATACTGTGTGATCCTGAGCAAGTCACTTAACTTCCTTGTGCTCCCAGGTCGCACCTGTAAACAAGCTTTCAGCTTAGTGTGTCCCTCCTGGTAAAAACAAAGGTAAAAAAAGAATTAGCATGTAGCACATATAGGAATTCTGGACCGATATATCAATCTGTGGCACAGCAGGGGTTAAAGAATACAGTGTTGTACTGTCAAGTTGATGTTATGCAATCATGGGGGAAAACAAATTGCAAAAATTAAACAAGTATCACAAGCAGCTAAATTCCAAAAAAATATCCGCAGCGTCTTAGGCCCTGTTCAGACCAGGGTATTTAAAATGGTTTAAAGAGCTTAAACCGTTTTACAGTGCCCTAGCACGGTTCACATCCACACTTAACACACTTTGTAGTTAATTTTTTTAAAACTATGTTTAAACCCTGATAAGACCTAGGCTTAAACACAGTTTTAAAAATGTTTCAGAAGCTAAATCGGACTTACCTACAGTGCTGACGGTCAGGCACAGTTCCCTTTCATGAAGCTGGATGTCCCAGCATGGGAACTGGTTGCTAGTAAATTCGGTCCAGAGGCAGTAGTGCAGATGCTGTAAATCATTTTAATAATGGTTTACAACCGTTAGTAGCAGTGCAGGCGCTATAACATGGATGCTACAGCGTGGTAATTAATCCATATTTTTTCCCTCCTCTCACCTGGTGACCCCCACTCCTTCAGGCTCCGACAAGTCCTTCCTCGATCCCCTCTAGCCCTGCCCAAGCTCTCCAATCCTCACATCGTAGCCATCCCCGGGATATCCCAGACATAACCGTTCGCCGGGTGGGTCCCTCTCCTCTGAGGGGGAAGGCACCGGGGAGGGAGTTCCAGCGTACTACTCTATAGGGCCCAGGGGATGCTGCTGAGGAAGGAGGCTTGCCGAAGGCATCGGAGGCATCGAGGGATGGAGAGCCATCATCTAGCGGCCACCAGGCGGCATTTCCACTTTTCTAGGTCCCCTTCACTGCACGCCACGCTTGGGGGGAGGAGGGAGCTCACAGGGAACAAACAGAAAAGCTCCTTCAGCCCCAGATAGGCGATGGCCCCACAATGCCTGTCCGCCACATGCCCAACACTGGACCTCCGCCTCTGTCCCTTCTATCTCCTTGCAGACCTTTGGGCCAGTGGAGTCCCGCGGGGAGAAAGTAACATCCTTGAAGAAGGTGCCTGAGAGAGTTCTGGGTTCCTGGAGGTGATAAGCAGAACAAGTTTGTCTGAGATGGAAGGTAGCAGCCAGAGGCATTGTCAATGTTATGAGGAGGTAGGTAGAGTAGGAAGGGATAGAAGGGAAAAGGAAGCATGGCAGCAAGGGAAGTGGTAGCAGTAGGGTTGGATAGAGGGAAGGGAGCATGGCAGGTGGAATTGAAGCAGCCAGTGGCCTTGCCAGTGCAGCAAAGGTGTACAGAGGGCAAGGGAGGCAATAGTAAGATTAGTTGGAGCATTCACAGGCGCTTTCCATTATAAGGTGCTGGTGAAGCAAACGCTTAAACTGGGTAAGATGAGGTAGGTTAGTCAGTTCACAGCCCAGACCATTAAACTAGTTGGGGACTCTGCAGAGGAAGGATTGCTGGCTCTGGGCAGTCCGGAACCTTGGGACAAGGAAGTGCTTGGTTTCGGAGGTCCGAGTGTGTCGGGTCTTGAGAGCTTTGGTTAAGAGGCATTCTAATGTAGCATTTGATGTTGAATACACAAGTACAATAGCTATGACATGAAGAATATTTCTGAAGTATTGTGATATTCTGTGGAAGACTGCATGCCTTACTTCAAGGAATGAGAGTTGCTTGTGATGCTTGTTAATATTTTGTTTCACCAGTTTCTAATCTGTCATTGGTCTATACAGATCACACCCATTCTGTAGCAAGATGGGAGAGAAATGGTTCATAAGAAGCTGAATCTCCTCATTTCCAAATTCAAAAAGCTCATGACCATTGTCAGGCCAATTTTCTGGGTCAACCACAGTGCCATTTACTAAAAGTGGGTCTTCTTCGAAGCCCAAGAAGTGCTGGTTGGAACAGTCCATTATACTGTTTACAATCTCTTCCCATTCCTTTGCAAGGTCAGAGACACCATCCCTTACTTCCCTTGGGAGCTCATGTCCTTTAAACACTGCCATCCCTTCCTTATGAATAACCACCTCTCTCCTGAACTGAGTTAGTCTGGTTCCAACTACTGCTGTAATATTTTCTATTTCTGAGAGTACTGCATTGACAGTTTCCATTACCATGGGAAAGGAGAAATGGGCATCCTAAAATGCAAAAGAAATTGTTGAGAGACCTGTTAATATGTCACAATAAAAGTGGGAGAATATCAAAATTTGACATTGAACATTTGCTTCCTCCATCCCTTAATTTTCATTTTGTCTGTTGGGGATATCCATCTATTATTGCACACAAGACATGCGGTAATAGTTATGAAAAGAGCAAGTAGAGAGTCTTTTTCTATGAGTGAGCCAGCTCATTCCTTGTGATTTTTTTAAACTTGATGACCATTTGATGAACTTCAACAACTCTTTTTAATTCTCTGTAATGTTTCAGGGAGTTCTCATAAAAATAAAATATAGAAATTAAGATGCTGCCGATGGTCTGCAAAAAGTAGGTATTCTTGAAAGCATCTTTTGCTGCTAGTTCAAACCTGTAAGAAACACAATGAATGGCAATAATCCATGGGCACTCTTCTTTTATTAATGCCATCATACCACTATTATGCCCAGAGTTGATGGATGCACCATATGCTCCTCATATGCAAGATAATTGTTTAAGATCAACTGTATCCAGACCCAGAACTTGCAAGTATGCAGAAATTATTGCAGACTAGAAACCATTGGCATCAACAGACTCGATGTCAGCAGATGCTAAGAATTTCATTGTTGGTTGCCCATCATTGAGCATTTTCACATAAACTATCTCCTTCTCAGTAGTGGGCCTGCCAGTTGCCCAATCCGTATACAATGAATGATATTTGTAACATGTTACTTCTCCAGTGAAATGACTCACAATTGGTTTTCACAAGTGACCCACAATAAATGAGATGAATGCAGCACAAGCATCACCAAGTGCAATGCCATGTCTCTTCTCGAGTGCTATTAGTCTTTCAGATTTCTGGAAGGGGTCCTCTTCTTTGGCAAGGTAATAGGCAATATGAAAACGTTTCTCTAATTTATGAAGATTTTTTTTATTCATTTTTGAAATACATGTTTCTGTTTCACCACCAGAATGTATGTCTAACATCAGCCAAAACAGCAGTCATTGATTGTTTATGCCCTTCTGATACTGCATGTCTCTTAGTTAGATTTCTTCACATTGGGACCTATTCACAAAGGTGCGGAGTGGGTACAAGCTGCATAACTCCGGTGCGCAGCCAACCTCACACCTGCCCGCACCCACTGTGCCCCCCCCACACAGTATGCACAAAACAAATATGCCCCCCTTTGCACCTGATCCCCTGGCTGATTGCAGAGCTTCATGTTGGGGCAGGCTGGGGAGCAGTGTGGGGGGGGGTGCCAGCACTCCCTGCAAGTCACAAATGCAATGGGTGCTGCATGCAGAGGGCCGGCAGCTATGTCTAGTTGGGTGAAACATACCCTGAGGGGCCAGTTACATGCCCCCTGGGGTTGCAGCTGCCTGCCATGGTGTTGACAGCTGGGATCATGGGACCCTCCCCACTATGGCTGCCCAGCCTTCAGGGCACTCTGGGAGGGCTGAGGGTGAACAACTGAGCTAACCTTCCCCTTTGCAGTTGGCACACTGCATGCTGGCTACCAACATGGTGCCTCACAAGCACAAGTAATCCACTGTGGGACCCAGGTCAGGCAGCTGATTGGGTCCACTGTTCTGCACCCAACCACCCCCGTGAACCTGTGCATTGGGGGTGTCCACATATGGGAGCCATGCAGTGGCCAGTGTTCATGAATATGGCCACCGCATGGATCTCCTGAGAGTGCAGAGCTGTGCAGGCAGAATTTGCACCTTTCATGCGTACTCCCACCTGTTAGTGCCACTGATGTAAGAATCTACATTGCTCATTTTCCCAGCTCTAGTAGAAGAAGAAGAAGAAGGAGAATCAGCATTTATATAGCACTTTTCATACACATTGTATCCCAAAACGCTTTTACAAACAATACTAGACTGGTAGTGAAGTGACTGAATGTGTAGTGGCGGCCATATCACACATCAACACCCACACACAGCCTGGACAATTGCATGAACCAGTTTTATGGGAAGGGGAATGTTGGCCAGGACACCAGGAATGTCCCCTACTCTTTGCAAAGAGTGCCCTGGGTTCTTTTACTTCCACCTGGACACCCACCAGGACAACACCAGGATGGGTAGAAGGGCCCTCGGTTTAACGTATAATCCGAAGGACAGCACACCCCAGCAGTATAGCACCCCTCAGTACTGTACTTGGATGGCAACATTTTTAGGTGCAAGTCCAATCCCAGTGTGGGGGACAAGAACCCATGACCTTCTGGTCCAGAGGCAGATGTGCTACCAACTGAGCCACGCTGACACCTAGTAGCCAACTTTTTGAAGATATCAGGTTTCTCTTTACAAAACTTATACCAAATTGTGGTCACAATCCTGTCTTGTGATTCAAGCTGTAATTAGGACAAATCTGGATTTGCCTTCTGGCACTGCCACAATTGCACTGTGGATATGTGACAAGAATGGACCTGTTTTTTCTTTTCCTTTGGTGTAGCAGCAGTAGTGTGGTGTTTTGGTGTTGGTCTGCCACTAGGACCCATACCTTCTGTTCTTCAGGTCTGCCATGCCCATCTCTCTCTGCTCTGATAGATGCCTCACTGGACCATGCGAATAACAGTCAGACGCATGAAATAAATGTGGAAAAATTGAGCTTATTCTTAGACTACTGAGACATCAGCACACTCAATGGGTCTAACTTGGACAGCAGTCCACTGAGACTGACTGCCCACTGAGAATTACAGGGATTCCAAAGAAGCCCCTCCTAACACAATAAAACAGTGATAAATCCAGCAATAAAACACCACATCTGTTCAGAGCTCTTAAAGGGGTGGCAGCTGGCCTTAAGCCCCATGCTTAAGTGTATTTCACACCACTCCTGGGGTAGTGAATGTGAGTACCACTCTAACAAGCAAACATTATACAGTACGAGAAAAAGAAAAAATTGTAAGCAGGGCATGACAGCAGTTTACTGAACAGTAGG
Organism: Neoceratodus forsteri; assembly: GCA_016271365.2. Lineage (NCBI taxonomy): Eukaryota > Metazoa > Chordata > Ceratodontiformes > Ceratodontidae > Neoceratodus > Neoceratodus forsteri. The sequence goes on from CM057451.1 coordinate 91,126,615, forward strand.
CCGCTGTGATGGGAAGGGGGGGAGGATCTGGACTACAGTGGTGACCAGTCAGAGATGTACTAGGAGAATGGGAACTACCAGAGCAACTTGAAGCTCGTTTAGGGTGTCAAATTCCACAGTGCAGGGGAGGGGAAAGGGAAGAGAGGGAAGGGGTATCAGCTGGAGAATACCCAGTACACAAGATAGGAATATATTGCCATAAACAATTGCAGAGTAATAAAATATACATGGAACTGTGCATTTGAAGAGACATTCCTGCAAGGAAAAGGTTAATGTCATGTATGCAGTACCATGAGCAACAGGTGCACTGAAAGTAGGTACCCAAAAGCATTTACTGCAGGAACTATTAACAGAGAGAATACCATTAGAAGAACTACTGAGTCCGGTTACACAAAAGTTTGAGACCTTCATCAACTTTTCCAGTCAGTGGGAATAGTGGAATGTGTTCCCCGAACTAGTTCTTGACAGGCTGGGTTTAGGTAATCAAAAGCAACCCAAGAGTTCTGTGAGTTGTCAAAGTCACACCACTTGACTCTGTAAGTCCAGAATCCATTTATATATTTCTTTCTTAAAATCTTCTCGATCTGGTACACAGTGGTGCACACAAGAGAGTCTTGAGAAGAAGAACGCTGAGACATCCCAGGAAGTTCATCTGGCTGATGATCAGGCAAAACAGAATCTGGCTGGAGATTGTCAGGATTGTGTCTCCCCTCTAATTTCTTTAATACCTCCCCAGACATTGATCACAATGCAAGGCTTGAAATGAAACAGGAACATCCACCTTTCTACTTCAAAGCGGTGAGTGAAAAGGAGGCCAAAAAGTACATACTTAAGGGCCTTGGAAAACCTAGATCAAGTGATGATTTGCTTGACCTTAATCTCATTGCCCTAACCCTGGGTGAAGTCTTATCCCCTCTGACAAAGATTTTTAATAATTCCCTCAGGCTTTCTCAGTTCCCCCTAAAGTGAAAATCAGCCTTGGTGACCCCTGTCCATAAAAGCGGAGACAGGACACAGCCCAGTAACTATAGGCCTATCTCCATTCTTCCTTCTCTCTCTATAGCTCTCACGAGAATTGTGGCTGACCAACTGGTCAATTTTCTGGAGAAATACAACCTGCAATGCCCCCAGCAACATGGTTTTTGTTAAGGGCACAGTACCACCACGGCCCTACTTGAATTCAAGAACTACATCCACAAGGCACTGGACCATGGCCAACTTGTTGGAGCCACATATATTGACCATACCAAGGCTTTTGATAGGTCAATCATTCCCTACTAATTCTGCAACTTACTGCATTAGGACTATCCAAGGATACCACAAGTTGGTTCAATAGCTACCTCTGTGACTACTTGCAACAAGTGAAGACAGGAGAAGTCCTTTCTTCCAAGCAACCTGTCCATTCTGGCATCCAACAAGGGTCAATCCTGGGTCCCCTCCTTTTCAGCATTTTCCTAAATAAGCTACCTGCCTCCTGTAAGGATCCGATCCTCCTATATGCAGATGATGCAGTAATCTTCACCTGTAACCCCAATCCCTTACTCCTAGAGAACCAATTATAGCATAGTTTTGTGAACGTTGAGGCCTGGTTTAAATCACATAAACTCATATTAAACTATAAAAAAAATGAAGGGAATGCTATTCCACAGCTTACATAGTAAGTACAAAGCCCAGTAATTAACAGTCAGGAATTGCTCAGGTGTTGCCCTAGAACAAATGTAACTTTTCAACTACTTAGGCATGACCCTTGACAGCACTCTGTCATACACCAGTCACATAGATTATGTTGCCTCAACTGTGAACACCCATATTGAGCTATTGTTTAAACATAAGCACTGTCTAACTTCTAAAGCCCTCAGTCTAGCTATCCAAAGCTCGTACTCACCATTATCAACTTTGGGCTAGTGATCTATGGATCAGCCACTGACACTGCTCTGCATCACATTACTGTAGCACTTAACAAAGCCTTCCGCCTCCTTTCAGGGACTGCGTGACTCACTCACACCTGTGACATCTATGAGCAGGCTAACTGGCTCCGACTCAAGGGTAGAATTTTTCTATCAAACTTGCCTTTTAGCTAAGAAAGTCAAGCTTGTTCTAATGTCCCTAGGGGTTCAGAGGTTAATCAGTCCTCACTGCAGCGCTCGAAGTAGAAGTTCTGATAACCTTGTTTTCCAAGTTCCTCGCTGTCATACCTCTCTATGTCAGTGGTCTTTTGCAATCAGAACCTCTAAGTAGTTTAACGTGCTTCACTGTGACATAACCTGCACTGCCTCACTAAGCTCTTTCAAGCACAAACTATGGCAGTACCTTGTGGCTAATGCCTCCTGTGGTTGTTTTAGCTAATTATGGAGGAGGTCTGCTCCCTCTAGTCATATTGCACTACCAATCTGTCCTCACCTTTAAATTCCTCTCTCCCCCCACATCCTGCCCTCGCCCTTTCTGCTCCCTTTCCTTTTTCAGCCCGTTATCCCCCTCCTGCCCATTATTTATTTTTCTTTTTTCTGGTTGCTGTCCCCCCTGCTCCCATCTACCTTCTTTCCTCCTCTCACCCTGCACCTTTGCTGGTCTTCAATCTAATTGTAAGCAATCCATCTAATACCTTAACATTGCTACCTTTCCCTCTTTCCTGTTCCTCTCCCTCCCTCATCCAAAACTCCATACATACCCTACCACCTCCTGAAAATGCATCTGGACTGTTCTCCCAAAGTGCAGCATGTAAGTGTACATTAATAATTTGCTTATCTCTATTCCCTACATTTCTCTCTCTCTCTCCTAAATCTCTCTACCCTACGGTCTATCTCCTTATCTCCTTGTGCACCCTGACAATGCCAACTGGCTGCTTTGTCCTAATGAGCAACAATTTTTGTGAGTACTAGTCGCTTTTGCTAGTTCGATTTTTGATTTTCGATTTTTAGTTACAGACTCTTCAGTTACTAGACCTGGCATACACTGTTCCAATGCCTATTTAATCAATTTGTTAGTTACTCTATGTTTGTTCTTACCTTTACCTCCTATTGTAATCTGCTCATTTTTTTTGTCCACATGTCATGTGTATTATTGTATTTTTACCTATGTATTTTGGACATGGAACCTATGTAAAAGAGCTCTTGGTTCAAAGGTATTAATTCTGAAATGTTAAATAAATAAATACATTCCAATGGATTGCATTCAATACAAACACAACATGTAATAGGGTGAGTAGGGTGCAATTATGCCAACAGCTAAACTACTCTGTGGGATTTTAGGACCTTCAATGCATGATTACGGATTATTGGTGACAAGTGTAGTTGGAGATGGGGGAGAGAGCTGCATGCAAAGCTTTTTTAAACTGTGTAATGTTTGGTAGTGTGGCGTTTTTGGTTTGGTCAGCCACTAAAAGACCCCTTACTTTCTCTGTGGTCTGCCAGACCTATCTGTTGCTGATGGTGAGGACCCCATACTGGACTGTTCAAATAACTGGATGAATGCATAAAATAAAGAATGAAGGTTTACTCTGTACGGTAGATGTTTTCTTCATGAGACAAGCCCCAGACTAACTAACAGACAGAAATCCAAGGGGTTTCTTAGGAGCCCCTGCTAAGACAGCAATTAGCATAATATTTGCTACATAGTTCTTAGAGTACTTAAAGGGGACAGCAGCTGGTATTAGCCCCATACAAAGTACATAAGTGTACTCCACATCACCCCTGGGACTGTTAATGTGAGCACCACTCAAAGTAATATCACACTATAAACAGTACTGTAAGACATTTTAAAGAAAAATACATTTTTTAAGCATTTCAAGGCATGCATTTCACAGAACAGTACTCCAATGCAGGAAGGGGGAAGGAAAGAATATGGACTACACTGGGGACCAGTCACAGTAGCACCAGAAAGAAGAGAACACCATAGCACTGGAAGCTTGGTCATGCCACAAGCACTAAAGTGCAGGGCAAGGGAAAATGGAAGAGAGGGAAGGGTAGCAGCTGGAGAATACCCAGAATGCAGGATCACACTTTAATAGCAGTTGCATAACAATAATAGCAGGTGGACTGTCCATTTGAAAAGACATTTCTAAGGGAAAAAAAGTGTTAAATACAGGAATGCTGTACCATCAGAAACAGTTGCATAAGATAGGTAGAACATTCACTGCAAAACAATTAACCTAGTACAACACACACTAAGTCCGGTTTACAAAAATTCAAGACCTCCATCAACTTTTCCAGTCAATGGGAATGAAGCATGGGTGGATTGTACCAGTTCTTGACAGGACGGGGTCTGGTATTAAAAGTGACCCAGGAGATCTGCCCACTGTAAAATCCACACCACTTGACTCTGTAAGTCCAGGATCCATTTGTAAACTTCTTTCTTAAGATTTTCTCTATCTGGTACACTGGCATGATTAGAAGAGAGGAAGAGGAAGAGGAAGGAGAAGGAGACTGAGAAGAGGAAGTCCCAGGCAAATCATCTGGCAAATCAGGCAAAATGGAATCTGGCTGGAGAGTGTCAGGAGTTGGAAGATCTGTAGGAACTGGTAGCAAGTTGTCTGAAGGGATCTCTGCTTCAGAGAGGATGGCAGGCTCAAGTGCAGCTTCATTGTTAGGTGGACTGGGGGCATCTGGAAGGTTGTTACTCAGGTACCCATGTTTTGGTTGGTTGATGTGGACTTTGTTGTGTACCAGCTTTCCATCAGACTTGCAACGTAGCCAGATGTGCACAGAAGGAAGCTTTTCTATTATGTAGAAGGGGATCAGTCCAGAGGTGAAGCAGTTTCTTAGTGGTGCCTGAAACAAGGACAGGTCGGTACAAATACACAGTGTCTCCAACAGAGAATGATGGCTCATGCGACTTGGCTGCTGACATTTTGTGCATGGCAGGTTTTCTCTGGCCCAACGTGGTGATTGCAACACACGTCTGGCAAGTTCAAGCTGTTCCAGCATAGGAACAACGAAGGAAGAAGCTGACTTAAGAACTTCCAGCAGCGAGATATCCCTGTCCAGTGACGTTCTTGGGTGATGTCCATGGACTAAGAAGAATGGTGTGTACACTGTACTGTTGACACAAGAGCTGGTATTGTAGGCAAATTACACAAAGGGAACAAAATGATCCCAAGTGTCATGAGTCTCATCCAGGTACTTGGAGAGTGTGCTGAGAATGGTAGATATCATTCTTTCACTCTGTCAGTTGCATTGTAGATGATAACTTGTTGTATGTTTCTTTTTTATGTTGAGAAGTTTGCAAGTTTCTCGGACAATGGTTGAAAGGTAGTTAGTGCCTTTGTTTGAATGCAGGTACGATGGGGTACCATGACGACAAATGACTGTGTTGAAGGCACTTGCCACTGTGGCAGCTTTAATGTCTTTTAGGGGGATTAGTTCCAAATACTTATTTAGGTAGTCCACAAAAACAAGAATGTATTTGTTACCAGAGTCAGGGCATGTAGGTAAAGGTCCAAGAATGTCTGTGCTGACTTGCTGAAATGGTTCAGTGGCTACAGGCATTGGAATGATGTGTGCCTTTGTTGGTTTGGCAGGAGGCTTTCTTTGGGAGCAGGGCTGGCAGGATTTGACAAATCAGACAATGTCCTTGTTTATGTGAGGCCAGAAGTGAAGCCTTGTCTTTTCAAGAGTTCTGTGGATTCCCATATGACCTCCAGAAAGTGGAGAGGCATGAGTGGAGAGAAGAACTTGATTGACTAGAGAGGCTGGCACAACTAACCGTACATGAGTTCTATCCATGCGATGACCCTTGCCTTCCTTGGTCCAAATGTGGAAAAGCACTCCGTCATTGACAAAGTATTGTGAAGCCAAGAAAAGTACATCCTGGCGATGCTTCTTTTGTTGCGGTAAGGTTCCAGACTCTAAGTATGTGATTATGTCTGTGAATTGAGGATCAGTTCTTTGTTGCGTTTCAACATTTGCCAGGGACAGATCAGAAATAGAGGAAAAGAGAAGCTCTTCAACTGCTTGCAGTAATCAAGTATTTGTGTGTCTTTCTGTAGAAGCAGTTGGTAGCAGCAAAGCAACTTGAGGTGCTATAGGAGTGTCCACAGGAAGCACATCCGTGGCATGGAAAGGAACAGCTTGTAAGCAGGATTCTTCGTCTGTTGAGGATGATGTGGAGGGATATTGTCTCCAGCTTACACCATCGGCATTTGAGTGAACTCAACCTGGTCTGTACTGAATTTCAAAGTTGTAGCTTTGCAGCATGGTGATCCATCAGGCAAACTTGCCTACTGGCTCCTTCATTTCAAATAACCATCTGAGGGCCAAGTGATCAACTGTAGCTGTAAAGGAGGAGCGACAAAGGTACCAGTCAAATTTCTTTATGGCAAATACCATGGCTAGACATTCTTTTTCTGTGATGCCATAGCTCTGCTCAGCTAAGGACAGAGAGCACCCGGTATAGGAGACAACTCATTCTGTTCTGTCTTGAATTTTTATTTGATTTTATTTATTTATTTGGTATTCAGAAAATAACCTTTGAGTCAATGCTCTTTAACAAAGGTTCCACATCATGTGAACAGAGTATAGACATTCAATCAAGAAGGTTACAGAATTTTAGGACATTTGAGACATTGAACAGCACAACAATCAGGAAAAGGTTACAGAGTTTCTTAGTCATTTAAAACACTGTACAGCATATGGACATCAACTTTAGTTGATTACAAGTGCAGATAAGGTGCAGAGGCACTAGAGGTTAGGTTAGGTTGGGCAGAGGGTCAGTAAGGACAGGATTTTGGTAGGGAAGGGGGGGCCTCTAGTAAAAATGCTCAAGGAGGCAGGGCTGAGGCCAGGGAGGCACAGACCCATCTTAGCATGGAGACGGGGGGAGGGGTGTACAGGAGCGGCCCCTTAGAGTGATTCAGAGGCATTGTCAAGGAGTGTGTGGGAGGGTGACTTCTGTCTTGTGCTGAGAATAGTTGTTGTTAGTAGAGCCAGGCCTTGTCATCCAGAGTCTATCAGCTGTTGGAGAAACAGGTGCATACAGTGCTGGAGGTCAGGTAGTGCTTAAGATCTGATTTGAAGCTGGACAATTTGACAGAGCACAGCACCCACTGCAAAGGAACTAGCATCTGAGTAGAGTTTGAAGGGTTGGTCGAACCTTGGGCAGGCCAATACTGGAAAATATATTAGGTTTTCTTTCAAGGTTTCAAAGGCCTGTGTGCATTTGGAAGTCCATGTATAGTCACATCCCTTTTTGGTGAGGGCATACAGTGGAGCTGCAATCTTGGCATAGTTGCAAATGAACTTTCAGTAGCAGCCAGACAAGCCCAGGAATGCTCAAAGGTCTTTCAGATTGTTAGGTTCAGGATAGTCTTTGACTGCTGAGAGCTTATCTGGATCGGGAGAGATGCTTTGAGAACTAACAACATGTCCCAGGTAATGGATATGATGCTGTGCAAAACAACACTTCTCTGGGTGAAGCTTGAAATTGGCTTGTCTGAGTCGTTCAAACACTTCTTTGAGATATTGGAGGTGCTCTGGCAAGGTTCTGCTGAAGACAATAACATCGTTCAGGTAGACTAGGCAAGATTTCCAAGACAATCCATGTAGTACAGCTTCCATAACACATTGGAATGTGGCTGGACTATTCTGAAGTCCCACAGGCAGACGTTTAAATTGAAAAAGTCCCAGGTGGTAGTGCCATGCTGTGTATGGATGAGCAGCTGGATCAATGGAAACTTGGAAGAACCCACTCTGAAGTTCTAGAGTGGTGACATAAGCAGGGCTGGCTGCACCAAGACTCTCTAAGGCAGCTTCGGTTGTAGGTAAGGGATAAGCATCCTGCACCATGTAGGCATTGATTTTTCTGTAGTCTACCATGAAGCAATACCTTTTGTCCTTCTTTATCACCAGCAGGTAAGGTGTACCCCAAGGACTTGTAGATTCTTCGACGATGTCTTGTTCCAGTATGTCTTTGATTATGTCCTCTAGGACTTGTTTCTGTTGATGTCCCAATTTGTAGGCTCACTGACGGATTGGTTTCTGGTTGGGCTGCACTTCGATGGTGTATTGTAGGATATCACAACATCCGAGCTTGTTATCTGGACCCACAAAGACATCTGGGTAATTCGCCAGTAATTTCAAGTTGTTGCTTTTCTGTTGGAGATGCTGGAAGTTTTGAAGAGGATAGTCGCTGACTGGGGGTAACTCTGTTGAAGCTGGAGTGGTTGTGATAGTACTGACATGACTAGCATTGGTGGAACCAGGCTGAGGTTCTTTTTTTTTAACTTAATTTTTATTATTTTTTCATATTCCATTTCAAGTTACAATAAACTTCATTACACCAATATGTAGGAAAGACATACATCTGTGTTAAAATTAATACTGTGGTAACCAGACATCATGTTAGCCCAGATTTTTGTACATACCATCCTTGTTACTGTTTATAATCATAAATTTTATCACTTAGTATACTGTTTTTGATTTTGCTTTTGCTTTTGCAGGCTGGACCGAATAGTGGAATCTATTCCAATAGAGCGTTAACCCAATGATCTTCTCACATTTTCGCCACTGGGAAATACTCCTGTTCTACAACTCTTTCCTCCTGTCCAACTGCTCTTGGCAATCTTTCAACCAATCTGTCCCAATAAACTGATATGTGATTGAAAACACCAAGCTTATTGTCCTGTGTCTTTCCTAGTTGCAGTCCTGTCTTTCTATATATATAATTAGTATAGTCTGTACATAAACTGATCTAATCATTTTGACAACATAAAAAAAAAAGGGAAGGGGAAAGGGGAAGGGGGAGTAGGAGGGTGATGAGTTTCCCCTTGACCAGAATTTGGGGAGTTAATACAGACTTGGTATTGTTCAAATAATTCATATCTGAAGAGCAACCTAACAATTAAAAATAACTCAAATAAAATAATATAAAATAAAATGGGGTCTTGCAGGCTGGCGGTGGGGGCTTCAAAGGTTTTCCTTTGTCCCATTAGGCCGAACAACCTCTCGATCCTATCTTAATAGAAATTGATCTAGTACTGGAGTGCCTTTTTTAGCTTCTACGTATTCGTAGAAAGGGAGCCACCTTGAATTAAATTGGTCTGTTCGGAGTCTGAGTGTGGCTGTGAGAGCTTCCATATTTTTGATATTAATTACATTTTGTCCACCACCCAGAGTAGGAGATCCTGTCCGAGGAAAGCCATTTTTGTGTAATAGTCTTAGCGGCTGCTGCTATTAGTATATAGATTAAATAACTTTGGGCTTTTGTTTTAACTCCGGGGGCCCAGTATCATATGTGGAAACTCTGGTAAGCTTTCCAGTTGTAAAATTTCTTTGATAGCACTGGTTATCTCTGCCCAAAAGTCCCTAAGCTTAGAGCAGCTCCAAAATATATGGAACTGGGAGTCTATATCTGAGCAACCCCTCCAGCACTTATTAGTTTGGGAGGTTCCATATTTTGATAAAATATCTGGGGTGATAAAATATCTTGTTGAGATTTTCCACCTGAACTCCCTCCATACTGGAGAGTTGGTCGTTTTATGTATTCCCTGCCAGATAAGAGACCATTCCTTGTCTGATATTTGGCCTTCATATTCAGCTTGCCATTTATTTTCAACCGCTTGAATGTGTTGAACGCCTGATCCTTCTTGTAGGGTTTGTTGTATGTATGTGATAAGTTTCCTAGTGTCTTCCATGTGACTTTTTTGATACATATATCTCAATGGTGGAGCTGGATCATTTTGTATGGCACCAATCCCAACTGTGTTAGTTATAAAGTGTCTGCACTGAAGATATCTAAAAAATTCTGTATGAGAAAGCCCAAATTCTTTCTGAAGAAGTGCAAATGTTTTGACCCCCTCATTGTTAACCATTTGATGTAAATATCTGAGCCCCTTGTCTGACCATCTGCTCCAGCAAAAATCTTTGTGCGTTGCTGAGAAGTGCGGTAAATATTTCAGAGGGATGTATTTCCAGGTGGGGGAAAAGATCTCCCACCATTGTCTGACTCTGAGCCAAATCTTGAGAGTGTTTCTTGTCCAAGTGTTACTTAGGATTTTCAGGTCTGGAGACCTGATTGTCCTGGGTAAAAACTGCAGGGGGATCCAGGGGTGTGCCTTCTCCTCCAACATGTACCACCCACCCTTTTGCTCAGGTTTTAACATTTTTAAAACTGGTGTTGCTTGTGCTGCCAAATAGTATTTTAGAAGGTCGGGAACACCCAGTCCTCCCTTGCTTTTAGCCTCAGTTAAGATGCCCCATTTCTTACGTGGACGGCGCCCAGCCCATATAAATTTAGATAACTTTCTTCTTAGTTCTCGCCATTCGTTTCCATCTATAAGTATAGGCAGAGTTGAAAATAAAAATAGGAACCTAGGCAAGATGTTCATCTTGATAGCCTCCACTCTATTCATGAAACTAATAGGTAAAGTTTGCCATCTCTGTAAATCTTCATAAACTTTTTCTTTTAATGCTTGGTAATTATAAAGGTGTAATTTGGTTAGGTCTGTTGGTATTGATACTCCTAAATATTTGATTTTATCCTTAACCCATCTGAAAGGTATGAGAATTTGTAAATTCTTATGTGGGGGTCCATCTAGACTCAGAATTTCTGTTTTTTCAATATTCACTTTGAAACCCAAAATCTGACCAAATCTATTCAGTAGTTGGAGCAGTTCAGGGACTGAGGTTTCTGGTTCTTTTATATATAGTACTGTGTCATCTGCATATAGTGAAATTGTGTTTTCAGTGTTGTTTATTATTATCCCCTTTATGCTTGGATTTTCACGAATGGCCTGTGCTAGTGGTTCCATGGTTAGGGTAAACAGTAGTGGGGACAGTGGGCATCCCCGTCTTTTCCCCTATTTATTGCAAAGAATTCTGAATTTATACCATTCACTCTGACTCGGGCTGTTGGGTTCTGGTAGCACAGGTTTACCCATTTAAGGAAGTTGCCCCCCACCCCCATCTTGGACATTACTTCTCCCATGTATACCCAATTCACCCTGTCAAACACCTTTTCAGCATCTAAGAATATTGCCATTGGGTTTGTCTTAGAGGGGTGTTTATGTGAGATAATGTTCAGGGGTTTTATGACATTATCTTGGAGGTGTCTGTGTGGTATAACGCCTGTTTGATCAGGGTGAACTAGGAGCTCTATGTACTGTTGTCACTTTGGTGCAAGTATGCGGGTAAGATTTTTAGATCCTGGTTGAGTAGTGAGATGGGTCTAAAGGATGAGCACTGAGATCTGGGTTTTCCAGGTTTTGGGATGACTGTAACCAGTGCTTGCTGCCATGACTTAGGGAGCGCACCCTCTTCGAGGCTCACATTATAAATATGCACTAATCGGGGTATTAGAGTTTTGCTTACAGGCTGAGGTTCTTGCATGAGATGGAGCTGGTCCCCTGAAGACAAGAAGACAAACTTCCGATGTTGGCACCCTCTGAAATGACCACAGGCTCATCTATGAAGTTGCAGCATTTATGGAAGACTGTGCCACCATGCACCGCCGATAAGGTGTTTCCTGGAAGGAGACCTGATGAATGCAGCGTGGGGGATCCCGTGACTATGTATTTTTTATTTATTAGAATTTCAGATAAATACCTTTGAGCCAATGGCTCTTTTACAAAGGTTCCAAGTCAGTATACAAAGAATAGAAGTACAATTTTTGTGAGATTAGCAGACAAGCAGTTGGAATACAAATTTCAGTACAGGGTATACATGGTTTAAAAGCTACAGGTAATATATTTAACAATTAGAACAACACAATCAAGCATACATTTAAGAATGATGAGTCACAGCAAACAATATTTACATAAATTAAAGCTGCCAGAAGGGCACTGTCAAAGGGAAAGGTGGAGTGGAAAAACTGAGTTGCTGCCAGTTGTGCCAGGAAGCGTAGGAAAGTGGAAAGAGAGAGTGGGCATAGAGGGGTAACTGGGATGGAGGTAGAAGGAGAGGTGGGTAGGAGGCAAGGATCGGGGAACCTGTGCAACAGTGGGTGGGGCAAGCAGATTAGAAAAGGGAGAGGGGAAGGGAGTTGAAGGAGAATAAGAGAGGAAGGTGGTGGACCAGGGCTAGGGAGAGAGGTAGGGGGTATAGAGGGGGAAGGGGGTGGCAGGCAGACATGGGAATAGTAGAGAGGTGCAAAAAACAGGAGTGACTGCCAGGAAGGTTAGGAATAACAGTCATAGGTTGCTCTGGACACAAGTGTTTGATGTAGCTTGTGTTTGAATGAGCAGAGGGTGCCTAAGTTGGTGAGTTCACTGCCCAGGGAGTTAAACATCTTAGGGGCTCTACCTGCAAAAGACCACTGGCCTTGAGCAGTCTGACAATGGGGAACAGATAGAGAATAGTCATCAGAGCTTCTTGTGTAGTGGAAGCGGTTGGCTGGGCATAAGAGAGACTTAACCCCAGGGGGCATGAGTCCCATCAATGACTTTTTTGCTAGTAGGCAGGTTTGGAAAGTAATCCTTCCCTGAAGTTGCAGCCAGTTTGACTGTTTGTAGAGGTCACAGGTATGCATGTGGTGGGCAGCATCAGTAAGGAGTCTGCAGGCCCTATTCAGTGCTGTAGTGATTCGCCATAGTGCTGTAGCTGTGGTTGCTCCATAGATAACAACCCCATAATCAATGATGGAGACAACAGAGCTGCGTATTGCTAGTTTAAGGGCATCAGGTGTCAGGCAGTGTCTATGTATGTAGAGAAGGCCTATATGGATATTTACAGATTTTGCAACTGAATCAATATGGCTGGAGAAGGACAGAGTAGGGTCCAGGGTTACACCAAGGTATCTGAAAGTCTGCATCTGGTCCAGGATCACACCCAGCTGTTTTTGATAGCCAACTGTTGGTGTTTATGTTTGTTATGTGTGCCATGGAATAGCGTAGTCTTTGTTTTTTTGTAATTTAGCGCTAGTTTCTATGAGATGAACCAGGCCTCAATTTGCGTGAAACTTTCCTGCAGTTGTTTCTCCAAGAGGGAGGAGTCAGAGTTCTTAGAGAAAATCACTGCATCGTCAGCATACAGGATAATGTTTTTATCACAGGCAGAAGGGAGATTGTTCAGGAAGATGCTGAAAAGAAGGAGTCCCAATATTGACACTTGGGGAACACCAGTCCAGACAGGTAGTTTGGAGGAGAGGGAGTCACAGATCTTAACTTGTTGTGACCGGTTGGAGAGATAACTGCTGAACTATTGTAGAGTATCATGGGAGAGCCCTAAGTTGCCAAGCTGTTCCAGTAGTAATGGATGGTTGACTGTATCAAAGGCCTTCGACAGGTCTATAAAGGTGGCACCAGCAAGTTGCCCTTGGTCTAGTGCTAGATGAATGTGGCCTGTAAATTCAAGAAGGGCAGAGGTGGTGCTATGTCCTTTGCGAAAGCCGTGTTGCTGTGGGCATTGCAAGTTGTATTTCTCCAAGTACTCCACCAATTGGTCTGTGATGATTTTTTCAAGAGCTTTGGATAAAGGGGGTAGGATGGAGATGGGCCTGTAGTTACAGTGTAATGCCCTATTCCCAGACTTGTGTATTGGGGTCACCAGGGTGGACGTCCACCTGAGCGGGAACTGGGAGAGCAGGAGAGACCAGTTAATAATCTTGGTAAGAGGGTGCAGGACATCGTCAAGGGTGAGGGCGATGAGCTTCAAGTCAAGTGTGTCCCCACTTAATCTGGATTTTCTGAGCACCTTGAGGAGGTATTTTTTGGCATCCCTTTCAGTAACTACCTTGAAATAGAAATGTGGATGATTTGTATCCTGAGTCCTTTGATATTGGGAGGCCGTGGTTTGGTTGGTGTCAAAGAAGTTAGAGGGAAGCACATGGCTGAGGTCGGTGAATGCCAGATTGAAAGTATTGGCAATTGTGGTGGGGTCCAGGGTGTTGCTGCCATCAACTTTTAGCATATTAGGAGTTGCTTTTGACTTTTTCCACATCAGAGGCTTTGCCAGAATTTCCTTCCATCCGACCATGAGTTTGAAAGGGTGCTCCTTTAGTAGCTGGCTTTTTCAGTGCGGATAGCTCTGGTACAGGTATTCCTGTTGGCCCTGTATATCTGAAGGTCTGCCTGGTTGCCAGAGGCTGTAGCACAAGCTTATAGAAGGTCCTGAGTTTTTAGTTGCTCTAGGAGTTTGCCTGAGATAAAAGGGTTATCAAGGCCTTTCATTTTGCATTTCTTAAAGGGGGCATGGATATCACATGCTGCATTGAATTTTGAAATAAAGTACTGACTATGCCAACAACATCTTGTGGAAGTGGTTTACCTTGAATCTTGGCAATCAAAACCATCTCTGACTGAGGAGGCACAGTGACTGAGTCTATAGCTGCGAGTTGCTTCCAAGGATCTTGTGACAGTTTGTTTGAGGCAAAGTCTAGGATGGATTTGTGAGCTTTGAGGAAGTCCAGGCCAAGAATTATTGCAGGCTGAAGATTAGGCAGTATGTAAAACTTGACAGTAGCTTGTTGTGAGCCAAAGTGGAGCTTGAGATGGACCACGCCTGTGATAGGTACTGTAACTGTACTTGCTGTGATAATGTACTTTAGGTCAGCTGGAGAGACATTAGGTATGTGACAAATAGTTTGGTTGTTCAGAATACTGCTGTTGATAACTAATATTTCTGCTCCAGTGTCAACCAAGGTGTGCATGGACCAGTCTCCAATGGCTACAGGGACATAGTTGGCTAGGAGAGGTGATTGGATGACCAGTACCTTTGCCCCTGGAAGTGAAAGTGTGCCAGAGTTAGCAGCTGGAGGGTGCACTTGGTTTAAGTAGCGAGAGTCAGAGGGGCAGTCAGTTGCTGTGTTCTCCTGATCCAGGGTGTAGTTGCAGTTATCTTGCTGCTTGTGTGGCAGTGAGTGCCTTTAGTTCTCTTGATTTCTGTTGTGGTTCTTCAGCTTCCGGCAGACAGCAGCAGTGTATCCTCTGAATCCACACCACTGGCAGGTCACAGGCTCTTGTGATGGCAGAGGTGGATCAGGTTACTGACGAAATGGTCGAAGAGCATTGACAGAGGTAGCAGAAAAAGCAGTTGAGCTGCAGTGCAGACTATTGACAGTTGTGGTGAGCGTCTCTAAAATTGATCGCTGCTGCTGGGCACGTTGCGAGTGTGGCTAACTGTGATGACTGAGGTGCTTGTACACTGGTGGCCTGGGACATTAACATGGACTCTTGTGCGAGTTGTGCAGCTTGAACTGTGTCCATCCAGGTTGTTGGTTTTTGTTGGATTATGTACAGGGAGAGTTGAGGGAGAAGGCCTCGTACAAAGGTAGTGATTTGCTCTTTTTCTGATTTTTTTAAATGTTTACAGTGTGACTCAATGTCCACAATGAAGGCTTCTAGAGACTCAGAGGGTTGCATGGTGCATTCCCACAGCTATTGTTCCAATAACTAGGGCAGATGTGCTTGGAGAAAATGGTGTTCAAAAGTTGTATACAGGGTGGCAGTATCTCCTTTGACTTGTTCTGGAAGTGCATTGAACCAGGAAATGGCAGTCCCCCTCAGAAACAAGTGCAAGGCATTGGAAATAGCAAAGGATCAGTCCAACCATGTAAGGAAATCCAGGCTTGGAATTGTTCGAGCCAGTCGACAGTGTCTTCGTGAGGTAAGGCTGAGAAGGTTATTGGCTGCAGTCTGGTATGTATCATCGACTGTGGTGAAATAGCTTTTTTTTTTATAATTATTTTTTATTAACTTTTCCATATTATAATACATTAAACATACAGAACTCATACACATATACATAAACAAACATATAAATAACTAAAAGCCGGTGCAATTAAAATCCATCCACAATTCATATATCCTCTCTTTGCTCATCTAGGTCCAGTGGTGAAATAGCTTTAATGTAGGCCAGGTCATCTTGAATGGCCTGCATAGCTGGTGCCCCTTGAGCTGAAATAGAAGACTAGATGTGCAGGATGGTTTCCATTTTGTAGCCCCACACCCTTCAGGTGGGTGAAGATAGCTCTCCGGACGCTCCGGCACCCATATCTGTGTCAGCATCGGATATTGTGGTTGGAGATGAGTGCCATTTCACTGAATGAAGGTTGTAAGGATGAGAAGGAGTTGCCGTCATGCAGGAGACAGGACGTTGTGGAGTTGATAAAGTGCCAAGCAGAAAATATTTTTATAGACAAAAGTACAATTACTTAAAAGCAAAGTTCATCAAATGACATCTTAATAAACAATTCTCACTCAGTTCTGTGTTGTCTGTTATTCAAATATAGGTTTCATTGCAAAAATCAGCTGTTTGTTGCAGTGTCCATTCATTTCAATAGGTTTGCCATTGATTTCAATGGAGTGAGGTCGTTTTGTGCCCTTCACAAGATGGCCGTCGAACTTTGACATACAGTTCCTGTGGTTTTGACTGGCCTGACTATAGCAAGATGGACGCTGGCATGGGGGGGATAAGGGTCACTTCCTGTTTTCATGTTTTATGTAAACAAAGATGGAGGATTCTTGCCATGTTCCCGTGTTGCTGGCTTTCTTCCCCAAATCATACCCAGAGAAATGGCGGGCTTTTCATTTGTTGTGGTGAGTGACAAATGCTGGGGAATTTTGAGTTTGACAAGAGTGCTCTCCCTTTTGTTTATTGTGCTTTTGTTTCTTACACTGGCTGTTGTCTCCCTATTGCCTCCATTTATCGATTACTGTGCTCTCTGTATGTATTTGTTGCCCCCACTTGGAGTTCCTAGGGCATTTTGCTATTTTTTTTTTTCCTTCCTGCCCCTAGTTTATTTATTTTTTTTGTTATTGTCCCCCTTATTTGGAGCGTGCCACTGTTTTTCTTGTTTTTTGTGGCTCCTCCGTTTAGTGCATTTCTTTCTTTCTGTGTATCCCTTTTGTTGGAGCATGGCTGAGCGGTGAGCCGAGCTCCCTGTTTGCATTTATTTTTTTTCCCTGGTTTACTGATTTGTTCCCGTGGAGCTCCTGCTATTTTATTTTGTATTTATTAGTATGGCCTTGTTTGTTGGAGCGTGGCCATTTCAGAGCGGGTATGCTATGGAGGAGCCACGGCTGTTGCGGCTTTCAGAGAGGCTGCTTGCTGAGCAGAATCACCCGAGGAAAGCTTGTTGCACTAAGTGATGGCCAAGAATGGCAGCAGTGGTGAATCGGGCCAAGCAGGTAACAGAGGTCCCCTTTTACAGCACCAGGGAGAGCGATGAAGGGATTACTGCAGGAGCAGGAGCAGTAGCTTTCTTAGCAGTAAGGTGAGTCAGAGAGCTGAAGAGTTACAGTACACTGCGGTTGGGAGGGGGCTTTGAACAGTGTGCCACTTTCCTGAGGCTGGTTTTGTTTGCTCCTTGGCTGCTGGGATGGTGGAGTGCTCTGCAGCAGCCTGAGGGAGTCAAGTGTACTTTCTGGAGCCACTTTTACTGATATGGCTCCCTGTTTAAGCTGTGGTCTTCATGGCTTTGGCTGGGCTGCTGTGTGCTGGTGTTCTGTGCTCCAAGGGGAGTGCTGCTGTGGGGAGACAGGGAGCTGCACTAAGATGGCCCAGCGGGTAGCAGAGGCTCTGGTTAGGTGCAGAACAGAGGTTGACTGGTAATTTTTTTTTTTCTTTTGGCTGCAATCATCCCTGGTAAGGCACTGTGGCTGCTGCAGGGAGGGAGAAGGAGCCTTTCCAAAATGGAGCAGTTCTGAAGAATGTCCTGGCCCCTGCCATGAGGTAGGAGCTGGGGGTTGCAGTCTTTGAGCTCCGTGGGGCAGAGAGCTGGAAGAAATACTTGCTAACAGTTCTTTAAGTTAGCTGGAGGTGTGGTACCATAGTAGGGCTGCAGGCAGCTGTGCACAACTCAGGAGACAGTTCATTTTCTTCTCTCTCTGCAGCCAAGGCTGTGTTGTAGCTAGAATTCAGACTGTTCAGGCATACTGGAGTGATGACTTTGGGGTAGCCAGTGACGTAGGTAACATGAGATGGGGTCTGGACAGAAAGGGAAAGGGAACATTGTTTAACCAGGAGTAGCACACTGAGCTGAAGCTTGTTTCCAGATGTGACCTGGACCAGAAGAAGGGCAGCATTCTCCACCACGTTTGGCGTTTTTGGTTTGGTCTGCCACTAAAAGACCCTTACCTCCTCTTTGGTCCGCCAGACTCATCTGTTGCTGCTGGTAAGGACCCTATGCTGGACTATTCAAATAACTGGACAGATGCATAAAATAAAGAATAAAGGTTTATTCTGTATAGCAGATGTTCCCTTCATGAGGACAAGCCCCAGACTAACAGACAGAAATCCAAGGGCTTTCTTATGAGCCCCTGCTAAGACAGCAATTAACATAACATTTGCTACATAGTTCTTAGAGCACTTAAAGGGACGGCAGCTGGTATTAGCCCCATATAGAAGTACATAAGTGTACTCCACAGTAGGCTAAGAATGGATTCATGTAGTTCATTCATCAAAATTGCTGCCCACACAGAAAAGGAGTGATTCCCTAGATTGGTTCTCCAGCGAAGAAGTTCTAGGGCAGATCTTGACATTCTTCTAGTGCCATATTGATTGTTAAAATGTTAGATGCAGCTTCATATGGCCAGAGGGGCGAGACCCAGTAGTGCCTTTTTGGCAAGCAGACAGGATTGGGCATACCGTCACCTCAGTGACTCCGACACCGCAAAGACTATCACAGTGACAGGAATCGGGCAAAACCCACAGGTCACTGTGATGGTCTGTGCAGTGAATGAGACATCCTTGTTGGGTGTTTTGTCCCCCCAGTCCAACTCCGACTCATAGTTGGAATCCTAGAGACTGTGGGGTGTGGGGGCACAGCCCCCCGATGGATACACGGAGGCATCCCCGACACCACAATGCCGACAGTCGGCACCTCGGCTGTCACTGTCGGGGATGTCTCCATGATGGCTGTCGCCTCGGCACGGTAAAACCACAGGATTGGTATTTTATTCTGTCATGCAGGGGTAGCAAGTTGGTCAGTGTGAACAGGGTGCAGGTGTGGCTGAGCTTATCAGCTCCTAGAATTAATTGATATGTTTTATTGCAGATCAGTTTGATCCTATATAATAAAGTGTCACAAGCAGCAGTATATACAGAGAGGCCATAGTCAATGAGGGACATGATAGAGCTAGAGATAACAAGGCATTTGGCTCCCAGTGTGAGGTTGTGGCAGTTCATATACAAGGCATACAGTCTTCTGTTAGCAGTGCCACAATGTTGTCCATGTGCAAGGCAAATGAGAGGGTATCATCCAGAAAGACACTGAGGTATTTAAAAGTTAGTACTTGTTTCAGACTTTGTCCCTTTTTGGTCAGGATGACCAGAAGGGGATCTTTTTTTCAGTTGTAGGCCCAAGAAGAGCATAATTTTCATTTTTTTATAGTTCAGCACCAGCTTGTTGGCAGTGAACCATTTTTTCAAGTACTCAAAATTGGTCTGGAGGTCTGTGGTGATTTTACAGTGGCTGATATTTCTGAAGAGGATAACTGCATCACCTGTATATAGTAGTACCCTAGTAGACCAGCAGGCTTCAGGAAGATTATCATTAAATAGTCCGAATAGGAGGAGCCGAGTATTGAGCCCTGGGGCACCCCAATTGAAACATTACTTGTATCTGAGAGAGAGAGACAACTATGTTTACTCACTGAGATTGGTTAGAGAGGCAGCTTTAAATCCATATTACCATGTCCAGTGATAGGCCAAGGGAGGAGCGCTTGTCAAGCAGCAGCTTGTGATGGACTAAGTCAAAGGCCTTGGTCAGAGCAATATAAATGGCTCCAACCATGTTTCTGCTGCTGGGTGCTTCATTCAGGTAGCTAGTGAGTTCTATAAGAGCAGTGCTGGTACTATGCAGCTTTCTTAACCCATGCTGTTGTGGGCATTGGATATTGTATTTCTCCAGATGGGCTACCAGTTGGTCTGAGATGATTCTCTCCAGGGCCTTAGATGGGGGAACAGAATGTAGACTGGTCTATAGTTTTCCAGGTTAGAGCAGTAACCATTTTTGAAAACCGGTGTAACTAGTGCATTTTTTTAAATCCCAGGGAATCGTGAGTACCACAGAGAAAAGCTGAAGATCTTGGAGATGGGGAGGGCAAGTTCTTCCAGGGGCAGCGCTAGCAACTTCATATCAATTGTGTCACCGCCAGTCCTGGTTTTACCCAATATTTTTTTGATGTACTTTTGGGTGTCACTGATGTAGAGTCTCTTGAAGTAGACTTTAGGGTGTCCAGTCTCTGAGTTATGACTGCTAGGTGCTTCATATTCTTCTCCTTTATGAGTCGTACGAGGTAGGCAAACTGGGATGACTGCGTTTAGATCTGTGAAGGCCGTATTGAATTTCTTTACCAATTCAGTTGGGTCTGTGATCTCAGACCCATCAACAATTAACATTTTACAGGATTGTTTCTCATTCTTGCTCAGAGGCTCAGAAATGTTTTCCCAATTCTTTTTCCTGTTGTTCCAGTTAATGGTTTTCTGGGCCTTACAATATTCAGATTTGGCCAGCCTGATCAGTCTAGTGCATTTATTGTGAGCTTCTCCATAGTTTTGTAGATGCACAGGTAACCTGGATTCCTTTGCTAAGGACCATTTGTTGTCCTTATCTCTTAAGAGGGCCAACAGTTCTGGGGTGATCCATCCTGCTAAACTGCCCCATATTGCCCCCAGTGTCAGTGTCAGTGGCTAAGTAGGTAGCACACGTGCCTCTGAGGCCGGGAGATCAGAAGGCTGTGGGTTCAGTTTCCACATCTGGCACTTGGGTTATTATCCCAGTACTGACACTGTAGTGAAGCATGAGAGGGGTGCTGCACTTCTGAGGTGCCGTCTTTCAGATGAGACGTTAAACCGAGGTCCCATCTGCCTGGATTAGTGGTAGTTCAGGTGGATGTTAAAGATCCCATGGAACTTATCGAAAAGAGTAGGGGAATTGTATTGAGAATTAGGACTGCATTACATACAAAGCAAAATTTCAACAGTCAAATGAGTCACAAAAACAACAACAAAAATAAGAATACAGAAGAAAAAAGACATCAGGAGCACCAAGTAGCACAATTATTCCATAAAGAAGTGGCTTGAACAGGTGAACCCAAAATTATATCATAGGACATAAGCCTATGCAGAGCTGAACCAATATTAGAAAACAATAACTCATATGAAATAATCTTCGGCTGCATTGTCCACATACAGCGAGATTGCCAAATAAAAACCCTAATAATATAAAATATAACATAAATAGTGTCACGGTGATAACGTACAAAAGTATTGCCCAATGGGCCAAACATTAAAGACGGGTAATCAATACTTTGAAAGTCTTCTTCATTTCAACGATCAGCAAGAAATGTCCAGAATAGTTTAATGTATTCACATTCCAAATATAAATGTTTTTGTGTTTCCAAAAGTCAAATACACTCAGGTCTGGGGCAGAATCGTTCCGACTTTTGTTTGTGTTTACTGTTACCCTTAACTCCCAATCTCCCATAATTACTTAGCCAAACACAATCCCAAGCATATGGGGGGAGTCTTTTATTAGATAGATGTTTCAAAATCTGAGTTTTTCTATAATCAGGACAATCAGGAAACACAACTTCCACCGTTCAATCAGTGGATAGGATATAAGCATAAAGCTTTTTCAGATCCAATGTCTGTAAATGAGATGGGGTAATGCCACATTTAATTATTTGTTTGAATAGAGTAATCACAAAGGATGGCAAGTTAAGGAGTCTGGTCAATAATCTAGCTTGTCTGGTTTGCCAACACAACATACAGTGTTGTAGCCATTGCTCTACCAAGGATCTCCAAAACACAACACCCGGTCTCAAAACAGAACCTTAATTAAAGAGCAAAAAAATACTAAAAAAGAAAGCCACTGGGTTAAGCATATTCACTACCCCCTCCGAAATAGGGAGATAAGTCAATTCTCACTTAATAGGGTTTAACCTGGACCCCCAAAATGCCTGAAAGTAAATACTTAGTAATCTAGTTCTGAGATGTAAAGGTGGCGGGAAAATATAACTAATGTATAAAAAAATTGGGGTAAGAATGGTCCTAATAAGCAACACCCTTTTTTCTTAGAAAGCTGCTGCCCCTTCCAACTACCTACCAGTCTGTCACCCCAGTGAGGACTTTTTCCCAGTTTTTGTTACCCACATCCCCAGGTCCAAACAAGACCCCCATGATAGTAATAGGGTCTCTGGAAATGGGAATACCTGCTATCATACCTGAGGGAGGCACCAGAGTGGATCCAATAACTACACCCTTACTTTTATCATAATTAATTTTGGAGCCAGAGGGACGAGAATAAAATTCAATAGTCTCCAACAAAGCCGATGAAGAAAACTGAGAATCAAGTAGCAAAACCAAATCATCAGCATACGCTAATACTTTATGTTGTGGTGCAGTCAGAGAGATTTCCAAACCCCTCAAATCCTGATTTGCCAGCAACAATCTAATAAAAATATATATTGAGAACGCGAAAAGTATAGAACTCAAGGGGCAGCCCTGCCTTACACCCCTACCTACACTAATCCGCTGCCCAAACCACCCATTCACATTAGGCATAATAACTGCCTTCTGATACATCGAAGCTATCCAGCCAACAAATCTGTCTTGAATACGAAAGGCTGCCAAAACAGAAAATAGAAAACAATGTTCCACTCGATCAAAAGCCTTTTCCTGATCAAGGCTAAGCACCAGTCCCTATAAGAGGCCCAAATCCCCTTGAGAAAAAATTTCTCGAATCCAAATGAGATTATCTTGCTGTCGTCTCCCAGGAACAGCACATGTCTGGACAGTGCTAAGAAGTAACGGAGTAACTGTAGAAAGCCTGGCTAGCAAAATTTTACTGAGAATCTTTAAATCAGTATTCAAAAGGCTTAGGGGTTGCCAGTTTCCTAAATGAGCTCTATCACCCTTTTCATACAAAAATATCAGTATGGCTTCATTCATAGAGGGGGCATAGTCTCCCGTATGCAAAATATGATTAAACAATAGTACTAACACTGGACTTAACTCAGCCAAAAAGGTTTTATATAAACCTGCACTAATACCATCTGACCCAGGGGCAGTCTGTGAGGCCAAACCCTTAACACCACTTGTACTTCCTCTAAAACAATATCAGCTTCCAAAACTTGTTTATGATGATCAGATAAGCCAGGTAAAGGTAAATCAGCCAAACACCTGAGGATGTCCGAATCCGTCTGGGAGGGCGTGGCTGTAAACACTCCCTCCACATACTGATTGACAACCCATAGAAGATGAGGGGGATCACTCACGACATTTCCTGCCGAATCAGTCAGTGCAGTAAGTGACCTAGAATCAGCTCTGTTCTTGCTCTCCTTAAATGGGTCTAAGGGCCTGGAAGCCATTTTAGTGCCAAACCTCAATTCCTGCATTAAAGATTTACCTCTATTATATTGTAACTTAACCATCTGTGTTTTAATAGTAGAAACTAATGCAGTATAATCCAGAGAGGTAGTCTCAGCTAAAGAAATTACATGCTGCAATTGGTGCCTAAGTTTTAAATAAGCTAAATAATCCCGATTAGCCTTATGATAGGCCTGTTGCTGGAAAAGATGTTTCCAGCCTATTTTTGTGTCCTCCCACCAAGTCAGAATAGAGTCATAACACCCCGAAACTGAAAGCCTAGTGGTCCAATCCCTGATCCAAGACTGTCTAATTTTAGAATCTTCTAGCAAAGTGTCATTCAGTCTCCAGTTATTTTTTTTACAGCGTGCAGCACCTTCCCAAGTAAGAGATGCAGTCAGAGCACTATGATCGGAAAATTCAACAGGATGGAGAGTGACATGTAAAACTTTTATAACCTGAGATAGGAAAATGAAGTCAATTCTAGTTTTAAGGGTACCCCAAAAATAGGTAAAGCCCCCTGTAGGATAAAGAACTCAATTGGCATCTACTAATTGGGCATTCTCAACTATTGTCCTCAAGGCTAGAGAATCACAAAATAACTTCTGAGTGTGTAGGCCTCTATCTGCCTGTGCTAAACCACAATTAAAACCACCTTACCAAATAACCAAGCGTGAGGTACGCAACAAAGGCTGGATTTCCTGAAACAAAGCTACCTTCTGGGCTTTAGTTTGGGGAGCATAAACCGCAAGCACCTGAAACCGCTCTGAAAAAAGGAGATATCTAAACAGAGAGACCTCCCAGGGTAAACATCTATCAATCTAGAAACCTGTAGTGCAGGATTAGAAAAAAAAATACAAATTCCGTCACAGATTTCATCACCAGTAGACCAAAAAGAGGGACCCAGCGTCCAACACCTGGTGGCATGCCGAAGGTCTAAATGGGTTTTTAGACGAGTATCCTGCAAACAAATAATATCAGAACGTAAGGACCTGAGAGTCGAAAAAGCCCTTACACGTTTCTTCATACTTTTCAACCCATTAACATTTAATTTAACAGTTAATGAATGCATGAAAAGCAAGAAAGAAAGAAAACAAAACCCAAAAACCAAAACTTAAGAGGGTTTGCCTAATTGCCTACGTCTAGTTTGTTTGACAATGGAGTCTTCTTGGTGACAATCAGTATCAGGGGTTGAAAGTATGGAAGAAATGTCAGCTTCCTCCCCAGAATCACCCCCAATATCATCCCCTAAGGGAGCAAAAGAATTTCCTAACTGCAACTGATCCTGAGCAGGCAGAGTTTTAGAAATAGGTTTAACCACTGTCATTGCTTTCCCATGTCTATTACGCTTCCTGGGTTGCACAGTTTTAAAACCCAGGTCAGTGGAGGGAGGGGGAGGAGGAGGCATGTCGGATTCGGAAGGTAAACCATCACCCTCTATTGTCTGATCCTGTTGCAATGCCACCTGTTCAGATGGGGCCGTAACAGCAGGGAGAGCCACAGAAGAGGTATCCAGGGGAGCAGCCAACAGTGAGTCAGGAGGAGCCTCTGCTGGCACCGGTGTCTGCCAAATAGGTACATCAGATACAACCTGTTTTTCCAGTGCATGTTGGGCTTGGTTAATAAGCCCTTCATGAGAGGGGCAATCCACCCGATTACGGGACGCCCAAGTACAACGTCCATAGGCACGTCCAGTCTGTTCGCATAAATTACATTTAAAAGAATTGAGATATGCAGAAGCCAGGTGCCCATATTCCAGACAGTGAGTACACCTAGAGGTGTCACAGGCCGAGATAAGGTGTAGTCTGGACCAACATTTAAAGCAGGAACGAGGTTGTCCAACGTAAAAAATAGAGCCCATATCCCTCCCCCCAAAAAATATACTAGGTAAATGCACTGGGCCTGTATTCGTAGAAAGAAGTTTCACTTTAATTTTCCAACCCCCATCCCAAATTTGCTCACTATCTATGGTAGGAGAAGGCCTCCCCAGAATTTCACATCTCTGACACAACCAAAAAAGGATAGCCTCCACATTAACACCTTCATTCTTAAACATCACAGTAATGGTTCTAATTAAAGGTTTAGTAAGGGGAACTGCCTGAAAAATAATCCAAAGAGGGTTATTCTTTTGTGTCTGATATTGAGCCCAGAACCTATCCAGACTAGACACATTTTTAAAACTAATATCGAAGTTCCCATTCCCTAGAGAAATCAATGCAAAGATCTCTGAGGGAAAAAAACTTCATAGCAGATTTCAATAAATTCTTTGCTATGAATAATCTAGTCGGAGGATCCTCCAGACCACACTTGTATAATAGCCGGACCACATTCCTCTGGGGAGCAGGTTCCTCACTGGAATGAAAAAGGTCGGCTAATTTAAACAAAGGAACCATGGAAGACCCCTCCTGATCAGGACCCAAGGCCTGTGGACTCGGACCTAATCTAATCTCGTCTTGAAGGTGAGGCCCCTCAGTTTGTTTAAGCAATGCCTCAGAATTTTCTGCAGGTAAAGAAGTTTGGGAAACAACAAGAGAGACACTGTTACCCCGGGGTGCGATGGGGCCCATCCTGGAAAGTCCGTTGGTGGCCACAGAAGAAGAAGCGGTGGTGCACATCTTTTGGTAGGCAGGGTCTTTCAGATCCAGTGACCAGGTTGGTCATTAATCCATCCCGCTGCTGTCAGAGCAGCAGCAGGCGTCCACCTAGTATCATGTAATGAAGCCAAAGGATGGTCATCCAAGGGAAATGAATCGTCCACCTTATTGCTCCAAGATTGTTCTTTAGGCCTGTCTTTAAATGAAAAGGAGTCCATTGAAACTGCACCCAGTGGTTTCAATTTACCGGATCTGTCCGCCACCCAGCGGCCTACTCCAAGCCTTGATTTTCCCGATTTATCCTGGTGAGACTCAGAAACAGCAAAAGACACAGTAGGCAGCTGCAGGCTCACGATAGCGATACCATTTTCAGCGCCAGCCATCCGAGAAGGCTCAACAGGTAACGCCGCAGCAGCAGGGGGGTGGACATCAGTGGAAACCCCCGGAGCTACTTCCTGGGACTGCGGGTGTTGTGCAACAGCAGGAATCATCGGCGAGGAGCCCTTTCTCAGGGCAAGCAGTTCATGATCAATTTCAAGAGCTGTAGTCGTACAGAGATGCTTTTTACGAATCAGAGTCGCATACCATTGCGCTGAAGGTCCTTTCAAAGAGCGAGAGTCAGCAGAGGGGGAAGCAATCTCGGGTGAGTCAGTCAAGGGCAATGCTGAAATCGATAAGGTAAATCCTAGGTCCGTTTCCTGAGGATCAGTGTCAAGTAAATTTGCTGCAGCCAGAGCCAAGTCAACAGCCTCTTGCGTAGTAAGGACAGGAGCAGAGGCTTGCACTCCTGTCCCAGAAACGTCTGTCCCCTCCGACTGGTTCGGAGAAGTGGCCATCGCAACCTGACAGCCAGAAAGTCCCCCAGTGGAGAGTAGGGGAATTTCCCCGGTGTCCTGACCAAATTTCCCTCATTCACTAAAAATACCACCAACAGCTTCATCTGGCTCAAGGTCAGTTGGCATTCATCTGTATCCCCCTCCCCCGGGTCGTTCCTGAAAATAAGCAGGATTTGTCTAGTGCACTTACCCGGTCAACAAAAACAAAATAAATAAATAAACAAATACCCTATGCTTTTTGATGGGGGCAAACATGTTACAGGCTAAGGTGAATTTCTGTATTAGGAAGTCAAGGGCAGAGTCTATGTCAAGGATTACTGTACATCCAGGCAGCTCCACTCTAAGTTGGTCACGTGGGATTTAAAAGCCGTCACCTTATCTTTCCAGAGGACCCGGCTGCTGGCATATCTGGGAGGAGGCTTGATCTGTTTAGTTGACCATGAGCATTACACTGGGGAGTGATGACTCATGGAGTGAAGTAGCACCTTGAAATCTTTGATCCTGTCTGGATGTGTTGCCAGGATCCAGTCTATTAAAGTGCTGGTGCCAGATTTATAGCTGGTCCTGGTGTTTTCAGTTATTATTTGGGTGAGAAAAAGGCCAGCTATTGTATCTCTGTGTTGGACACTAGATTTGGAGGTCCAATTGATATTGAAGCTACCAGTAGCAATAGTTTCCCAGTTTTGATTGATTTGTTGGAAATAACTGGAGAAAAGCTTTAGGCCTACCTGGTGTTTGTTGTGTGGTATGTAAGTTGTCATCAGGGCAAGAGTTTTATGTCCCTGGCTGAGTAATAGTTTAATCACCAGGCATTCACAGTCTCTACTTAGCCTATTTATGACAAGTTTGGATCCCATAAAGTCTGATCTTAAGTAAATGAGGCAGTCCCCTCTTGGCTTGCCTATCCTGTCTTCTCTGAAATGGGTGAAGCCAGGTAGGGTGACATCGGCATCAGAGATCTTGGGGACGAGCCAGGTTTCTGTTAGTGATATAATATCTGGTTGTACTTGTGCTACCCAAGCTTCAAAGAGAGAAAATTTAGACAGAAGGCTTCCAATATTTAGGGTGACAATGTTCAATATCCCGTGTTGCTTGGGTGCAGCATCTGTGGTGCCTTGGGGCCTGGGTCTGGGTGAATATTGCCTGACAAGAGGAGCAGGATTAAGGTAAGTGTTCTTATGTCTCTCAGGCACTGTTTGAGTTTTTGTTTTTTATCCCATGGGAGTGAGGCTTATATGTGGCACTGGAGGGGTGTTTGCTGTGGAAGAAGCAGTATGATTCCCCAAGGGAAGCGAGATTTGCAGGTCCACTGTTCTTAGTGTTAGCCTGGGGGCCCTGAGGACCAGCAAGCCGAGTGGCCTCTGGCGTACACCAGTTATCTGGGAAGACAGCAGAGACTGGGTTTATGCACTCAACTGGGTAGGCTCACTGGTTGGGCCTCTCAGTAGGTGTTAAGTTCAACAGTAGCATCACTAGTAGAAGCATAGTTGTGGTATGAGGAGCTCCAATAGAGAAGCTAGCAAAAAGGTCCCATGCTGGGTGATGCTGAATGGCAGGGAGCAATATTG
Organism: Neoceratodus forsteri; assembly: GCA_016271365.2. Classification (NCBI taxonomy): domain Eukaryota; kingdom Metazoa; phylum Chordata; order Ceratodontiformes; family Ceratodontidae; genus Neoceratodus; species Neoceratodus forsteri. Next base: position 91,154,850 of record CM057451.1, read on the forward strand.
ATTTACATTTCAGTGTTGCACAGTACAGTGGTTTAACAGTGAGAGAAACGTCATTGATTATCAGGTAATTAAAGTACAATATGCTAGTTTTCATATTAGTAATGTCAGAATCAGGCAGTAGCAAGAATAACAACAAACCAATCTTACTACTGACATACTTCCACCCATCTCAGGCATACCAGAACATGAACACATCATAATCTCAGTCAAGCCTCACAGTTAATGGTCGGGTGTGCCTACCTGCCCCCGGACCATGTTTCCTCAGCCTGTTCAGAGAATTCTTGACAAATCTAGACAAATTACCCAACGGTGATCTAATTCTAACCAGGGATTTTAATCTGAACTTCCTCAGTCTCAAAAGGACAAATTACCTCTACTTTTTAGTGGATATAAAGCTAGAACAATTAATTCACCACCCCACCAGACTCAACATGAAATCAGGTAACCACAGCCTACTAGACTGGGTGTTAACTAATAACAGCCAGCACATAAAAGTTGCAGGAGTATTCCCAGATGCTCTTAGTGATCATTCCCTACCTATTGTGTCTGGAGGAATAACATCCTGAACCCCCCGCCTAAACTCTGTGAAACTCATGACCTCACAAGGTTTAGTGTTGACACCTTTCTTAAACACCTTAATTCAATAGGCTGGACACCCACTGATCGCCTTCCAGATGTCAACCAAGCATTAGACTTCTTTATAAACTCCTTCTCATCCATTTTAGACTCCCTAGCCCCCATTAAGCCACAGAGAGTTAAGGGAATCCACTCCCCCTGGCTTTCTCATGACCTCAGGGTACTGATGCACTCCAGTGACAAAGCCTGAAAGGAGTTCAAATCAACAGGACAGGTGTCTGACTGGCATTTCTATCGACGGTTGAGTAATGTCTGTAAAACACAGGTTGCAAAGGTCAAAAGGACCTACCTCCTCTCCCTACAGGAAAAAAAACCTTGCTGACCCAAAAAGCTTCTGGCCTCAAATAAACTCCCTCCTTAAAGGTAAGGACAGCATCCTCCCCAAGTCCATGGTTTCAAAGAGTGGTGACATAGCTACTGGCATCAATCACTTTTTCACTGACCTGAAAAAATACAAAAAGGACCTGCCTCCCGTCCCAACTGACCCACTGTCGCCTGAACTCGAAGGTACCCTCCCCACCTTCCACCTAATACTGGCCACAAGGCTAGAGGTCTTCAAACTACTTAAGGGTCTCAACCCAGACAGTGCCCCTGGTTTCGATACCCTCCATCCGAAATTCCTTAGAATAGGGGCACCTGCCATTGCCTACCCGGTAATGCTCTTAATAAACAAATCTTTCCTTACTCAAGCAATCCCGGACAAATGGAAAACTGCAATTGTGGTCCCTGTACATAAAAGTGGCCCCATAAACCTGGTAGAAAACTATAGGCCTATTTCAATCCTTTGCCCCCTTGCCAAGATTCAAGAGAGAATCCTTTAAAATCAACTCTACTCCCATCTTGAACTCAACAATGCCATAACTATCCATCAGCATGGTTTCTGTAAATTACATGGCACAGAATCAGCACTGTTATGTGTTACCTCAGACATCTTCAAGGCAATGGATCAGGGTGAGGTAATGGGCAATCTTCATGGATATGACTACAGCCTTCGACCTTGTCAACCACCAACTTCTCCTTATTAAACTCCATCATATAGGGCTCGCCCTGTATCTCACTCATGGCTAGCCAACTACCTAACCAACCGGCTACAATGCGTAAAATGGTCTGGTGCCATGTCCCCCCTCTCTCCCATAACTGACAGTGTCCCACAGGGCTCCATATTAGGACCACTCTTATTCTCCATTTTCATCAATGAGTTCCCACTCAACAGTGGGACTGCAGTGGTTCAACTATATGCTGATGATGCCATCCTATACAGGTCTGCTAAAGATGTCACTGTCATAAACATCAACTTTGAGAGTGATTTTAAGGCCTTGGAAGCCTGGATCAAAGTCAACCTGCTGGTACTTAACATTAAAAAACTCAAACCATACTATTCCACCACACCCCCTTTAAATTAGATAACCAACCATCTATGGTAGTTAAAACATCAACGGGGTGGCTCTGGAAAGTGTCAAAAGCTTCAAATACCTGGGCATCACCTTATTTTTTTTTATACTTTTTTTATTAACAGTTCAAACAAAATATTCACATATCAAGTAAAGAACAACTTTTCCATTCATTGCACTTACATTATTTTGCAGTGAATACATACTATTAAGCTATACACAATAAATTAAATTACTTAAAACGAGCCTAATACAAACAGATATGTAAAAAAAACACTGAATAAACATCAGGAAAGGAAAACCAAGGGAAAGAAAAAACAACAACATAAATTAATTCAGAACCTTGGGCCAATCAGTTGGGTAGAACGTTATGTGGTTAAAAGAAATTTGACATTTCATAGGAACAAGTGAGAGTCACAACATGTTGAAAGTATAGGGAAAATATATATAGGTGAGGGGGTGGAGGGGAACGGTAGGAGGAGAATTCTTATGGTCTCTGCGTTTCAATGGAAAATTAGTTAAAGGGTTGGAGTGCTTAAAGGGGTGTCATAGGATTCCTAACTGCGATTATACTTGATGTTGGGAAAGTTCCCACCTGGTCCATCTTTGGATAAAGTACTCAGCTCTATTTTGTAAGGAGAAGGTTAACTGTTCACTATGTTGTACATGAAGCATTATTGTTTTCCATTCTGTAATGGTGTTGAGGGGGGTCTCCTACTGGAGCCATTTCCTTGTGAGTGACTTATAAGCAGCACCTAAGCAAATTGCCCAGAGATACAGGGAATATCTACCTCGAATTGTCCCTGGGAGATACCCAGCAGGAGCTGGGAGGGAGAGGTTGGTGGAGATCAAACATGGCTGAGATGTATTGAGAAAGAGTGGTCCAGAAGTTAAACAGATTGGAACAATCATAAAAGATGTGGGCTTGGGATGCAGCCTGAACTCCACACCTCCGCCAACACATTGATGATGAACCTGGAGCCCTTTGGCCACAATTGAAGGTACCATAAAAAATCTAGCGTGAACCTTCCAAGTGAACTCCCTCCAAATTGGTGAAGAGGTAGTTGACCAAGTCCCCTGCCACATCTTAAGTCATGCTTCATTCCTCAATGTTAAATTAAGGTCTTTCTCCCATCTAACCTTTAGACAGTCAGCATTATGTGTCAATAGTTGTACAAGGGACTTATATAGTATGGAGATAGCCCTTTCCCCTGTGGCTGAGCTCCATATTCTAATATAGGGGTGTCATCTTCATATATTTGGGTCCAAAGTCTCTCAGCCCGTAGTTGTTTGCCTATAAAATCCCTCAGTTGGTAGTAATGAAATCTGTCTCGTTCATTCCGAGAGAAAGCTATCGGAGCTTTCTCAAAGGAGAGCAATGTGCTTCCATGGAGCAATTGCCAAGGGGCAACAAAACCGCAAGAAGTTTGTGTGGAGTACCAGGGGTCATGTTGTGAAGAAGTGAATTGTGAATTCACTATTAACTACCTGTACTTCCAGAAATGTGGGTGAATAGACTTATTTTGGATGCCTCTCCTCCAACCTTCAAGTACCACTGCACTAACATTGATAAAAGTTGTTGAGCTTGTTTAAGGTGGGGAGGGCTGAACAGACTAGCCTGGAGTGGGAAAGGGAGTTGCCTAGATAGGTTTATTGTTTTCCAGAAAGCGTAATATCTCTCATTGCCCCACAGGAGAGCCAGTCTCATCTGGGATGTAGACCAGTATAAAAGGAGGGATGGTAATGCGTTCCCCCCCCCCAAGTTTTGGGGAGGAACAGAATTTGTTGCTTGATAACAGCGCCTTTTATAATTTCATAAGAAATTATTGATTAATTTTTGCCAGCTCATTAGTTCCTTGATAGTTATGGAACATGGAACGCATTGAAATAAATATGAGGCGCGGGGGGAGGACATTCAGCTTTAATGCTAGATTATGTGCATAGAACGAGAGGGGGAGGATATTCCAGCGCCTCATATCCAGTTTCAGAGTAGAAATTAGAGGGATGTAATTGGCTGAAAAGAGTTGCGTCAAGTCTCAGGGGATTTTAATTCCCAAATATTTAAGACATGGGAGGTCCCATTTTACATTAAACATATTTTTAATCCTAGAGGAGGCTGTATAGTGAAGTGGAAGAGCTTCCGTCTTATGGGTATTAAGAGAATATCCAGAAAGTCTTGAAAAATGAGATAAACTCTGGAAGAGTGCAGAGAGAGAGAGGAGTCTGGGTTGGATAAATATATCGGCACATTGTTAGCAGAAAGGGATAGTTTGTGCTCTGTACTGGCCAGCGGAATACCTTGTATTTCGGGGGTAAGACGGATGTACTGGGCCAGGGGCTCTATATAAAAAGCAAAAAGTAATGGGGAAAGAGGGCAACCTTGTCGTGTACCTCTTTGTAGAGGAAAACTTTGGGAGATGTGGCCGTTCACCCTATTATATCCCTGCGGGGTTTCATAAAATTTTAAAATAAGGTCTATAAATTGTAGGGGGAAACCGAAGGAGGGAAGGACCCCACGTAGGAAACATACAAACACAGAAAATTGCCAGCAGAAAAAGGCCCTCAGGTCTATCAAGTCTGCCCGATTGTGCAGCTCTTAGTTTCATACCACTACAGCTGCCCCACCCCCACCCACACCACTCTCTTCCTCCTCTTTTCCAGTCCTTTTCCCCGTTTGTGTTTTTGTCTGTACTAACCCTGACCTTGACTCTATCCCAACCCCACTTAAAGCTATCCACTGTCCTTTGAGCGATTAACTCCTCCGGCAGTGCGTTCCAACCCAACACCACTCTCTCTGTGAAGTAGTGCCTCCTCATCTCTCTCCTAAATCTTCCCCCTTCCAACTTCAGGCTGTGCCCCCTAGTGACCCTTTCCCCTTTAAGCAGAACAATCTTCCCTCCCTGACTTTGTTTATGCCTTTCAAGTACTTAAAGGTCTCTATCATATCCCCTTTTACCCTTCTGTCTTCTAGCAAGTACATGTTGAGCTGTTTCAACCTTTCCTTGTATGGCAACTCCCCTAGTCTCATGATCATTTTTGATGTCCTATGCTGCACCCCCTCCAGTAATCTCACATCCTTTTTGAGATACGGGCACCAGTACTGTACACAGTATTCCAAGTGTGTCCTCGCCGGTGATCTATACAATGGCAGGATTACCTCCCCATTTTGAGAGGTGATCCCTCTGGCAATGCACCCCAGCATCCTATTTGCCCTTGCTGCAGCTCTCCTACACTGTGCAGATACCTTCATGTCCCCTGTGACTATTATCCCCAGATCCCTTTCCTCCTCTGAAGCCATTACCTGCACCCCCCAGCCAGTAGCTTTTCTTGGGATTTCTAGCTCAAGGTGCATGATCTTGCACTTCTTAGTGTTAAACCCCAACTGCCACTCCATAGACTAGTGTTCAAGTTTAGCTAGATCCTCTCTGAGTGCCTGCCTCTCTTTCTCATTGTCCACTTTTGTACAAATCTTGGTGTCATCCACAAATAGGCAGATCTTACTCTTGACCCCCCTCTGCAATGTCTCCAGTGAAGACATTGAACAAAACAGGGCCCAGCACTGAACCCTGCAGTGCTTCACTCATTACTGGCCATGGCTTGGATGTCTCCCCCCTTACAATGACCCTCTGTTGTCTGCCCTGCAGCCAGCTCTCAACCCACCCCACCAGTTTTTCCCCTGCTCCCATGTCCCTCAGCTTGCTCATTAACCTCCTGTGTGGCACAGAGTTAAAAGCCTTGCTGAAGTCAGATACAGGATATCCACAGCGTGGCCTTCTTCAACCGCCCTAGTGACCCAGTTGAAGAAGTCGATCAGGTTAGTTTAGCAAGATCTTCCCGTGACAAACCCATGTTGTCTCTCATCCTGCAGGCCATTGCTATCAAGAAAGGTTATTAACCTCTCCTTCAGAATGGTTTCCATCAACTTCCCCACTATGGAAGTCAAGCTCACTGGTCTGTAGTTACCCGGTTGGTCCTTGGCTCCACTCTTGTGAAGGGGCATCACGTGAGCCATCCTCCAGTCCCTGGGTACATTCCCCATCACCAAGGAGGTGTTGAACAGGTCTGTCAGAGGGCCTGCCAACAACTCCGCCAGTTCCTTCAGGATCCTTGGGTGTACACCGTTTGGTCCGAATGCATTGTCCACCCGCAAGCCTTTAAGGTCCTTCAGAACTCTATCCTCTTGGATGACCTCATCTGTTATCTCTGCCCCCCCCCACCTTTACCCCCTTTCTCCTGCGGTATTGGGCCATCCCTTTCTTTTGTGAACATCAAACAGAAATACTCATTGAGTGCCTATGCCTGTTCTTCCTCTTGTTCTGCCCATCTTCCCTCCCCCTCTCTTGATCCTAACAATGTCACCCCTACAACTCCTCATCTCCCTTTTGTATTTAAAGAACCCCTCCCCCGATCCAGAGCCAACTTCAGCTCCTTTGCTGCCTTGGCTGCCCTGACTGACCTGGTCACCTCCTTAGATACCTTTGAGAACACTGCTCTATCCTCCTCACACCCAGATTTTTTGAACTTAATGAAGGCCAATCTTTTTTCCCTCACCTTCCCCCTCCACCTCCTTGCTGAGCCACCTAGGTTTTTTTTACCTAGACTGCTTACTCTGAGATTTGGCATACATGTTCGTGGCCTCATTTAGCCCCTTCCTAATGATTGCCCACTTCTGTTCAGCATCCATCCCTGGGTTAATTTCAGCTAAGTACCCCACTAGGATGCTGCCCATTCTGGCAAAATCTGCATTCCTGAAGTCCTGGTCTTAGAAGACTCCCTCCCTGTGCTGAGAAGGAACCACACTGAGTTGTGGTCTCTTCCTGCTAGAGGGTCCCGTACTACCACATCCCGGACTTGGTCTCCATTTGTTAGTACCAAGTCCAGTATGTTCCCTTCCCTAGTAGGATCCATCACCCCTTGCACTAGGTAACTGTCTTGGATAACCTCCAGCAGCACCTGTTCCCTAGCGTGTACTGTAGTTACTGTCCGCCAGTCAACCCCAGGTGGTTGAAGTCTCCCAATATAACTGTATTCCCTTTGCCACTGACCTTCCTGCTTTGCTCCCCCAGCTCCCTATCCACTTCCTTGTTCTGTGAGTGTGGCCTGTACACCACCCCCCATCCTGAGTTTCTTACCTTTAGGTCTTTGGAGCAATACCCATATGGCTTCTGGCCTCCTCTCATCCCCTGTCTCCCTGGTACACAGTATCCCCTTTTTGACATAAATAGCCACCCCTCCTGGTCCCTGCAGAACACCTTGTATCCCGGGACTGTGAGATCCCAGTCATGGTATTGGGTGGCCCAGGTCTCTGAGATGGCGGCAACATCTACCTCCCCCTCTGCCATCATTGCCTGGAACTCTGCAACCTTGTTTGCTAAGCTCCTTGCATTCAAGGATACTACAGTCCACCTTGTGTCCTGCCCCTAATCTTTCCATCTCTCCTACTTCCACTTTTGTCTTGGTAACTTCTCCTCTTTCTCCTCCTCCATCTCTTGGGGGTGAGGCCTTCCGGTCTCCCCTGGAAGGTGCCTCCTCCCTGCTATCTGACTCAGCTCCTCCACCCTCCTCAGTTTAAATCTATGTTGTTTGTAATGTACTACTCCAGCCCCTGTGTGAATGCCCTTGTACCCTCAATGTTGAGATGCAGCCTATCCTAGGCATAAAACCTCTTATTGTTCCATGTCTCGCCCCACCCCTCTACTACCCCATACCCCATTTCTGCACACCAACCCTTCAGCCACCCATTAAATTCCTGTATTCTTAGATTTCTCTCTGTGCTTGCCCTAGGTACCAGGAGTACCTTGGAGGATGTCACTGAGCTTCCTACCCGATTGTGGATACCCCCCACTTCCCTGAACATCTTCTGCCATTCTTCCACTGTACTGTCCTCTAGGTCATTTGTTCCTAGGTGTACAATGATGAGACTTCCCTCCCACTTTCTCCACACATTTCTGAATGCAGTGTCCTACTCTACCCACTGTCATACCAGGCATACACTCTACCCAGGTTCGGCTCTTCCTTGCTGCCTTACCTCCCCATCTCACCCGGAGCATAGAATCCCCTAATACAAGTACCTGCTCCCCCATCCTTTGCACTGCTCCCATGGTTTGCCTCCTATGAACCCCTTGTCCTCTGTTGTCATACCCTGCCCTTTTCCCCCTCCTTTCTGCTCCAATTGCACCTCCATCTGCTCTCCTCCTCCTCCGTCCTCGCTCCCTTTGACAACCACTCTCCCTCCACTACTTTTATATCCTCCCACTGCCCCCTGCATTATGCAACCTCCTCCCCCTTCCCAACATGTTTTGGCCTTCCTCCTCCTTTGTTTAGTGTGTTCATGCCAACTTTACCTACTTCCCTGCCCTTCCCCACTTTTACACCACCATCTTCCCTCTCTCCTTGAACTGTATAGTCCCCCCCCCATCCCTCCTGGTCACCTGACTTTTGTTCTATGGTGGCTTCCCCAACATCCTTCTCTGTTTCACCAACCAGTATTGTATACCTGTTTGTTGTCTCCAACCTCCTGTCCCTGTCCTCTCCTGAAATCCTTTCCTGCCTCTGCTTACCTGAACCTCTTTCCTACTTCCTCTCCATCTACCCATGTTCCCTACCACTTGCCAACAACCCCTTTTGGTGCTCCCGGGACCCTGTGGACTTGGCCCCCCTGGCCAAGTGCCCCCTTCCAGCCTGTGGCAACTTGGTCTATCTTGCAATGGAACCCTCCCTGCCCCTGTGCCCCTTCTCCTCCTTAACCCCTCGTACCTGTCCCCTCCTCCCAGTTCCTATCTCAAGCTCTCTATCTCCAGCGTAAGTTGTCTGAACATCCTACATACTGGACAACCGCCCACAACTACCAAGTTCCCAGAACATTCAAGAAACCTTGTCCATTTTTCCATGTCTAGGCTTAAAAGAGTGCCAGTTGGTTCTGGCGTTGGATATATTTCATTAAGTAGATGGTTCTACGGATGTTGTTCAGAGCTTGTCTACCCAGAATGAAACTACACTGATCTAGGTGAATCATGTTGGGGACAAATTGCATAAGCCGACGTGCCAAAATGGATGTATAAATTTTGTAGTCCATATTAAGAACAGAAATGGGTCTGTAGGACGAACATAAAGTGGGGTCCTTGCCTGGCTTCAGGATCACCGAGACAATAGCATAGTTCCAGGATGGGGGGATCACTCCTAGAGAGGAGGGAATAAAGTAAAATAACCAGTGTAATATGGGGTTAATGGTTTTCTAAAATTCCCCTGTGAGTCCATCTGACCCGGGACACTGCCCTGATTTCAAATGGCCAATATCTGTCTCTATTTCTCAAATGGATATGGGGGAAATTAAAGAGGTTTTCTGGTTCTCAGAAAAGGCGGGAAGGTCTAATTTAGACAGAAAGGCTGATACATCTTGCCCCGAGACTTCTGGAGGGGAGGAGTAGAGCTGGGTGTAGTATTCTAAAAAGGCCTTAGTAATACCTGACATGGAACATTGTAGAATATTAGAGAGGGGGTCCTTTACTCTTGTGGTAGTGGCCCTAGCCTTCTGTACTCTCAATCGTCCTGCTAGCAATCTTAGGGATCTAGGGCCTCCATCATAAAACTTTTGTCTAAGGAAGAAAAGATTCTGTTCAACATAGTAATCCAAAAGATTGTTTAATTCTTTCTTAAGTTTGGTGAGTTCCTGAGCTTGCTTTTTACAAATCTTAACACTTTGTTGATCTTCTAATTCTTTTATATGCTGTGTGAGGGAGCTCCTATGGCTTTCCCGAGGTCTCTTCTTTCAAACTGTTATCTCTATCAGTTTCCCCCTCACTATGGCCTTAAGGGTGTCCCAGAGTATAGAAGGATTTGTGTCTGAGGAGTCATTGTCAGCCAGGGCCTGCTGTAGTATATCATTAATTTGTTCAGTAATTTCCTGGTCCTTCAATAAAGACAAATTAAGCCTCCAGAAAGTGTTTTTCTTACATTCCCCCAATTGGATTTTCAAGAAAATGGGTGCATGATCTGACAACACAAAATCCCCAGACCAAGATCTCAAGGACACACCCAGGTGCTCTCGTGTGGTTAAAAGGTAGTCTAGACAGGAATAAGTAGCATGGGCCTGAGAGTAAAAAGTATATTTTGAAGAACTCCCATTTAGAAATTTCCATGTATCTTCATAACCCAATTCCTTCAAAAGTTTAGCAAGTTCTCTGACTGTTTTTTAGCCTTACCATGCATTCATTTTCCCTGCATCCCTCCCACTGGTAAAGTCAAATTAAAATCCCCACCACACAATACCTGTCCCTCCCCCCACTGTGCTTATTGCAAAAAAAAAAAAAAAGGATCGGTAAAATGTTAATTCTGTATTTGGGGGGAAATAAACCGAGGCTACCATGAGCATTTGTCCATTAAGGCTGCCCTTAACCATTACATATCTCCACTCTTTGTCAATCAACCTCTCTTTTTTTTTTGAAATTATTCTTTATCTCCTCCCCTTGCCTGCCACCTCTGACCCTTCAGGGGAGACGAGTGGACATCCCACTGCCTAGAACCCTACCCAGACAGACCCTCACACCCCATGGAGCCGCGGTTTACCCCCCCCCCGGACGGGGACGAGGTGGGGGCCCGAATGCCCCATTTCTTACAATTTCATTGGGCAAGGGCTGCTGGATGGGCTCAGGCACATCGTGGGCACAGCCTCAGTCTCCCCATCTTCCCGGCTGTGGCAGGCATTTTCCCTGTTTTTCTCCCTCCCTGTGCAGCGAGTGGCTCCCTGATGTCAAGCATTGATGCCGACGTCCTTGCTGCTCATTGGCCACCCCTCTTCTCCTTGAGTTGGAGCTTGCATTTCCTCGAGCCTCCACTTGGGGTCATGCAAGTGTCAGGCATTGGCCAAATCCCTCCCCAGAGACGGCGAGCTGTTGTTGGACACTCAAGCCAGTCTCCCCCGAGCCGACCCAAATCAACCTCTCTTTAATTTCAAAAGGAGTCCTATGTGGGATGAGAACAGCTGTTCGTCTCCTTCTTCCCCCCTTATATGAGGAAGCAACTACGTGGGAGAAACCCATGCATTCAAATTTCTTATGTTCTACCATAGAGAGATGGGTCTCTTGTAAAAGCAGTATGTCCCCACCAGAACATCACAAATAGGACAGGACCTTACTATGCTTAACCAGGTTAGAAAACTCCTGTACATTATAAGTACATATTGCATACGTATGCCATGATTAATGTATATTGTTAGTAGAAAAAAATTTAACTGGAAGGGGATTGTCAAGACTCTCTTAGTAATCATGTTTATCTCACATAACCATACACACTTATAATAACTAACATAATTGCCCCAAAAATATTGTGGCCCAAAAAAAAATGTTTTTTACCTGTGCCAACATGGCAAACTGCAACAACATCATAAGAACCAAAGTTTGTTTCCAAGGTAGTAGGCCTGTGTCTCCCCAAAGGAGGGCAGAGTGAAGAGGTATATATATGCTCCCATTTCTGGGAGACCTCTTCTGGAGCCAAGAAACAAAATTGTTCCCAAACAAAAATACCAACAAAAATATATCACAGGAGCGAGCAAAAAGGCTGTTTATACCTCCATCCAAGTCTCCTTTCCCAACTGTAAAGGGAGATTTATTTAGTATGAAAGAAAATAAAAGCACCTTACATTTAAGTCTTATATATTTGCTGATTTAAGAGGATGCAGTAATGTCTGCAAGCAATAATATTTTGGCAAGTAAAGCCAGAATGTTGCTTAAAATTATTATAAACATCCCTTCCCCCTTTCTGAAAGGAAACAACAAACAAAACAGTAATATAACTGGATTGTGGTCTCATCCTTCATGTTCAGCACTGTCATTTATAAGAAACAAAGTCTTTATATATTCCTGGAACGTCAGGTGCTTGATGCCAGGTATACAAGAAAAATCTATAAATGTTCATAATGTCAGTGGTCAGAGGGGTTACAATGTGGCTGATGGAAAATGAAAGACAAATGTTCAGGTAAAGGAGAAGAACGCTTCAACAAAGCAGGAGAAGGAAAGACGCATCTCTGCCTTTCCTCTTCTCTACTTGTCCATTAACGCCAAAGGTCCAACACCGACTAATGTGAGGGCTGTAGAAGGACTAGATGGCACAAAATAAGACAGCATCCGAGGAGGGAAGAATACCGCATAAGAGGGGAAATGTTCATTAAGGGTTTTGAAGTTTATTTTCAGGCAGGCTTACCACTTGATGATCCCCTCTTTTTTGTAAGACGCTGGAGCTGCTGAAATGCTTCAGTGGGTGTCAACGGACCCTGTTCGGGTCGCTTTCTGTTTGTAACTTATTGCACTCCGGCTCCCACCTCCCGACTCTTTGGTTCCAGATCTCTGGTGTCACAAAGCCCTTTTGTTTTAGTGCTTCCAATACCTCCTCAACCGTTGAGTACAGCTTTACCCCGTCTTCCCAGAAAACTCGAAGCTTAGCCAGGTAAGGAGTGTGGAATCTGATTGCTTTCTCTCTAAGGACTTTGAGTATTGGGAGGTACCAAAGTCATTGTGTTTGAGTCTCCTGGGGGTAGTCGTGGTCTAGATAAAGACAGTTAGTGAGGTATAGTATCTCCTTCTTAGCCCAAGCATGAGGTAACAGGTCTTCCTTAGTATGATAGGAGCTGACTTTGAATACTATTGATTGTGGGTTAGCTGTTGGGTCTGTAGGTTTAGCTGGAGAGGACGATCTGCTTGAGGGTTCTTCAGTTAATCCAGAGCCATCCTTACCCTGCGAGCGTCCTCTAGATTGAAATTTGCTTTTATTTAACTCCTAGCTGACTCCTCCTGAATTTCTGGGCATTCTGGTTGTGAATTCAGCAGGTTTGGAGGAGTTTTATCAAGTTGGGATCACAGCATCTGGTTTTAGGCTGTTAAGCACTCCATGATGTCACCAGAAGTCCTGGGCATCACCTTAGATGAAAACCTATCCTTTGAGACCCATACTGATAAAATTATAAAATCAACACATCATAAACTGGGTTACTATACCGTACTGTCCCCCACCTCAATTCCCAATCCAGAAAGACAATCTGTACTGTAACCCTACTCCAAGGTCTCTTCTATGGAGCATCCTTGATCACTACAGCGAAGCCATCAATTTTGAACAGACTCAGGCAAGCATAGCACTGGATAGCCAGATTTGCTGCCTTAGCCCTGGCCCAGACTCACCACTGTGCTGTGCTGAGTACCTTAAATTGGCCTGGTTTTGAGGCTAAACTGGACTTCCCCTTGCTTTGTACCACCTTCAAAATAGCACACCTCCCGTCCCCACCCATCCTCTCTATACTGCTGACTCAGAAACAATTTACCAGGTCCCTTCGATCATCTCACCAACCATTACTAATCATACCTAAAACTTGCTTAGCAGTTGGAACAAGGTCATTCTCATTTGCTGCTGCTGCATATAAATGGAATAACCTTCCACCAAGACTTCTCTCTTGTACATCCCTCACACAATTAAAAAAAAAACAGTACAAGGTCCTATTCTTTTCCCCGGGCACTTGCAACTGCACATAATCAGGGATAATCCTATGTCTTGCTCTTATTTTATGTACACTGTGAAATATGAGACAGAAAGTTGTTATTGTCCTAGAATATATGACGTTACCTATCTTGTGTTCCAGTCTATGTATCCTGTATAAATATGAGATGGAAAGTGGTTATATCATAGAATGTATGCTTGTTCCCTATCTTATGTTCTACTTTGCATCATATTGCTAATATCTCGACTTGTTATTGTTACTACTGATGGTATCACTGGGTTTTTTTGTACTTTATTTTTATGATATTTTTCCATAGTACAGCATACACCATACAGTATATATCACATCAGAGAACCACTGTTGTTCATCCCAGTCAAGTGTTACATAGCATATAACAAGAAGATACAGTGTGATGGTCCAGTCGAGACTAGTGACTAACAACTTCCAAAGTTCAAGGAGTTTACTATCCAGCTTGATAATAATGTAGGATGTATCGCTCTCACCCATCTTATAGAAAAAGGACTATTCCCTATTATTTCAGCCCCTCGTAGGATTCGAAAAAGGGGGAGCAGGACTAAATTAACCCAATGAGAGAAACTACAACCAGGATCTAACCAGGTTGCCTGGACTCAATTAAGTTGCTTTGCACCCCTATCACACATGTTAGATTTACCAACAGATAGGGAGACAGGTTATAGAAATAGGAAATCCCCTATAGTTCACAAACTGAGTAGGGTAATATATCCCCTATATTTGCATTAACTCTCAGTAGGCAGGAATCTTAGGGTTAAACCACTAAGGATAGTAGCACCAACATGGCTTGCCTAACAATATTATTTAAGCGCAGATAATTAACAGGCCATTAAGAAGAAAAACAAACTGTCATTATCCTCGCTGGTTAAGCAATCAAAAGGAAATAGCATCGCCCATTCCTATCTTTAGCTCAGTCCTCAGTGTCTGAATCAGGGCAGTCCAAAGTATCTTTCTGCTGAGAGTGGCCTTCCAGTATTTTAGAAGTGAGGGCAGCGGCTGCATCTGGATCTGAAAGCATATGGGTCTTTCCGGAATATTTAATCTTCAGTCTCTCAGGGAACAGGAGCTGAGCTTCAATGCCATTTTCGAGGCGCAGTTTCTTTGTTAGTTGCAGAGCCTTCTTTTTGGTCTGTGTTTGTGATGATACATCTGGGAAAAAAGAGATCTTATTGCCCTCCCAGATCAAGTCCCCTCTCTGCCTCGCAGCTCGCAATAGCGGGATTCGGCTCTCTGAACTCGATAATGTGGCAATGGCAGTCAACGGACGTGTATTCCCCGAGCCCTTCCGTAGACGCATGAGGATAGCAAAGGCCCTGTTTACCGTAATCCCCATGTCCGCAGGCAATAAGGCAAGGTCAGAAAAAATGAGTCTATTAATCGCTGGTAATACCTCAGTGTTGGAGGCAAATCGCGGTGGAAAATCCACTATGCGCACATTCGGCTGTCTCTGCGCATTTTCAAGAGCTTCTAGCTTAGCCCGGAGGAATGTCAGATCTTGAGCAAAGGTTGCATTTTCAGCTTGCTGATGTTCTGATTCCACTTTAAGGGTTTGAATATCAGTTTCGGTTGTGCCTACTTTTTCCCACCAGGTCTTTAAATCGGGATTCCACCGCTGCCAGTCTACGATTAGTTTCTTCCCCATTTTCTTGGATTTTATGCAGGAGCGTCATGACCTGTGGATTGGGAGTTTCACCCGATCGTGGTTCAGCCAATGTAGAAGAACTGGGGCCTGCTCCCTGCGGTGCTGTCGACAGAGAGAGAAAGGCTTCGATATGGTGAGCCCCATGCCTGTGATCTTTCTTCTGACTCATTTTGCAGTCTGTAGTCCTTCCGACTTCGGATTTAGTTTTTTAGAGTGACTGGCTTTCTCAAAGGGGATATAAAATAAGCTTTTAAGTTTACCCTGATCAGGAGATACGAATTAGGCAGCCCCCATGTTGGGTGCTCAGCATCACCCCCCCCCGATGGTATCACTGTTGGTACATTGTTTAATGACTAATACTTGTGGAATGCTTAGGTTCCCCAGATCACCATTGAAAAAGAGACCGTCTTGTCTCAGTTGGGCCTACCCAGTCATCAAAATTCAAATAAATAAATAAATAAGGAATTACTGTAAATCCATATATGTAATATAATGTCTTGTCCAAGAGTCCAATGATTAAAAATAGTCAGATCCAGAGGAAATGGTGAACTGCTGGGGACCAGTAAACTGTTGTTACTGTAGATCAAAGATGCAGAATGTGTTACATTCCTGAAGGTGATGAACTATGGCCTAGGGCATCTGCAACATATGAAAACCCTTTGACACTATCTTCCCTTTGTTCTCCCAAATGGTTGTGAATAGCCCTCAAAGACAAGTAAAGATCCTTAAGGAACAGGTCAGATGAAAATGTGGATTCACTGCAGGACCTAACAACTCATAGCTTGTCAGACTTAGTTGATGGATTTAGTTTTGCTTGTGTTGACTTCCAAAAAGTTGATTTATAATACAATGCCAATACCTGGTGGTGATATTTTGCAGTAATTCAGTCCAGGAGACTTTCATAGATGTCGTACTCAAGAACAGCATAGTTACTCCAAGCAGAAAAACAAGAAAATTCACAAAAACTAAACTGATAGAGACAAGCACGAACAGCCAGCCACAAAGGCCAAGGAGGCAGGACAGAAAAGTGTTTAAAAGTGTTTAGAAGAATTATAATCTATAAATGCCCATTTTGTCATCACCTATGAATCTTTAGTACTATTCATGGCAGGAAAACCTAACGCAGGAATACCCACTGACATGCAGTGACAGTGATGTACAGAAATGAGTGAGCACATCCACATCTAATGTCTCAAGCAGGTAAGACCGTGACTAGCTTATGCCTCACAACCTCTGAGTGGCTCCATTAGACACAGGGATAAGCATGCATTTTGTTACAGTGCCGGTTTCAGGGTGAGGGGCCAGAACTGTAAGGAAGGGGTGGCGATAGCCCCCTCACTTTTTGTGTCCCAACAGATTGCCTTGCAGTTGCTAGCACTGACTGTGTAAGGCTCTAGTTCACATCATGCACAAGCCTCACAGTGCTTGCCTTTGAAGCTCTGCTTTGTGCCCTTGGACGCTCTGCCACGCCCCAGGTCCATGATAGAAAACAAAAGAGCTTGCTCTCAACAAGTACCTGTTGGTCTTCTCTATACTAAATGCTCCTTAATGACTCTACTTTCCTCCCAACTCCCCTACTGTGAAAAAAACTCTTTACACGGTTTACAACTTATTATGTCAGTCTGCTGTTGGAGGACTAGCTGTTTTGGTTTTTTTAATGTAATTTTATTGACACAAAGCTTCAGATTCATATAAGTTCCAAAGCAATTTGAAGTAAGAATTGCACTCTTGTCAAATTTAGAAATGAGGCTTTACATCCATCTATATTATAAGGGACTCATCATTGTAAAAGGCTAGAACCCTGCCAACATAAGAGCAAACTCCTAACTTCTGGTTATATTCTTGCAGAACCATAGATAATTCTGAATCCACAAAAATATGCATCACTACATAAAATCAGAAGTGTATCTAGAGCCAGATAAATTCCACAATGGCTAAAGAGGCACCTCTCCATCCCCCAACATCCTAAGGCACAAAATCAGCATCTATTTGTGCCATGTACCATATCCACCTCTGCCATTTGGCCCTAAATGGAGTGAGCCTGCCATGAAATTCCACCGTCAGATTTTCAAGTTTATATACAGTATGTCCATGAAAATCTGCCTCCATTTCTAAAATGTGGGTATGATGGGGTACATCCGTCTATGCGATATTGCCTTTTTAGCAGCTAAAAGATATAGTTAATAGATATATATAAAGTTTTATTCCATGAGGGACAGTGTCTGAAAAAATTGTCAGCAGAACCATTTCTGCTGTGAGTTCCACCTGCTCACCCAAGCAATCCAGCAACTCCTCCTGTAAAGAACACCAAAAGGGCATCAACATGGGACATAACCAAAACACATGGCCCAAATCTGCCAAGTTACATTTGCATCCCCTCCAACAAACACCATAAGAAGCTGGGAGGTATTTTGTGAGGACTGCCGGGGAGCGGAAGGATCAATATCGGCATTTCCATGCAAATTCTCGTCATGCATTAGAGGAAGTGATTTTTACTGCTGCTATGGTTGTTTCTGCCCAGGAGACATGAGACACCGAGAGGTCCAAATTCCTGTTCCAGGCCTCCAGAACTGTTTGTGTAGTAGAATCTCCCAATATTCTCTCAAAACTTTATATAGGAAGCCTATTAAATAACCCCATGGGTGGCCTGCCACCAAATCCCTCAACACGGTCAGGAAAGTAGGCAATGGAGTCGGTAGCTTCGAAACGGCTGAACATTGACGTAACATATAATTTTTAACTTGCAAGCATTGGAAAAAGTCCAGATCTGGAAGCCCATATTCCCACCTTAAAGTATCAAAGGAAATAATGCCATTGGGAGACAAAAATTGATAAATGTAATTGAGCTCCAACTGTCTCCATTAAGAGAAGACCAGATCGGATTGAGTTGGTGGAAAATATTCATCTTCTGACAGCAATCTACTAAACAATAATATATCTTGTAGGGCAGGTTGCTCTTTAAAGACATACCACACTCTTAAAATATTAGCAGTATATTTGGTAAAGAGACGGATTTGGGGAGACCGGCCCCAGGTTGCAAACATTATCTTTTCCACATCATATAAATCATTGCTAGAAAACCCAATGTTCTTCCATGGGGCTGAAAAAGAGGAGGACAGCCAGAGGAGTGACACTTTAAGAAAGGCCGCTTTAGTGTAAAACTCTAAATTAGGTAGATTGACACCCCCCCTGTGCTAAGGAAAGCTGAAGAAGGGAGTAATGTACCCTAGGTCTCTGGCCTCCCCATATAAAGTTTGATATCATCCTATTCCAAGATATGAAATAAAAGTGAGGTGGAAAAACTGGAATATTCTGAAAAAAATATAATAGACGAGGAAGGATGTTCATGTGTATTGTTTCTATTCACTGAAAAAAGTAAGCAAGTAAGTAAAAATGTGTTTATATAAGGCGTCCTTCCAAAGCTCAGGGCACCTTTACAAAAGTTCACATACAAATTTAAAATTCATAACAATTTAAAACACAGTTTACACTCCTAAAAATGCTTGCTTAAATAAAAAGGTCTTAAGAACTTTTTTAAATCCTTCTACAGTCGGGCTATTGCATATCTGGCAAGGTAGAGAATTCCACAGGGTAGGTGTCATAAAGGCAAAAGCTCTTCCACTAGATGTTTTCATGGTACCCTGGGAATCTCTAGCAATCCCTCACCAGAGGATCGGAGGGAGCGGGAGAGGTAGTAAGGAACCAGGAGCTCTTTCAGGTAGTGGGGTCCCACACCATGTAGGGCCTTATAGGTCATCAATACGACCTTAAAAGTGATCCGCCACTATACAGGCAGCCAGTGCAATTTGCACGGCTCAGGTGTTATATGGCTGGATCTCGGGCTTCCAGTCAACAACCTAGCTGCTGCATTTTGCACCAGCTGCAAGCGGCAGATGCCCACTCCTGGCAACCCTAGATAAAGGGCATTGCAGTAATCAAGACAACTGGCAACTAAGGCGTGGACCAGGGTAGGAAGATTCTCTGATGAAACCAAGTGTTTCACCTGTGCTATGTTCCTTAGATGGAAAAAGGAAGATTTGACTACGGCCGACACCTTTGCCCTCACGGTCAGGCCCTCGTCAAACACAACACCAAGGTTACACACCTGGCCGGATGCTATAAGCGGGTTCCCCCCTAGACATAAACCTGAGGGTTTTCCCGCCCATGAGCTTGACAACCTTACCCCCAGCTCCACGACCAGTACCTGTTTTTCCTGGGTTCAACCTCAGCCAGTTAGTACTCATCCAGTTCTGTATCTCCTGGAGGCAGTTGTTAAACTCTGCACTTGAATCGGACTCTGAGACAAAGTTTTCCTCATTTGCTCAGATCATTCTGTATTTAAAATGATATGGGCTCATAATTGATCAAGTCAATGTTGCTTAGATCATTTGGTATATGAATACCCAAGTATTTAATTTTAATACAAGACCATCTCAAAGGATATGTTCCCTTTAAGGTTTTGGAGGGGACAATATTTAATAAAAGAATTTCAGTCTTAGCAATATTAAGCTTGAAGTCAGCCATCATTTCAAATTGATGCATTATTTCCCAAATAGCAGATATCGATACTTCAGGGGACAAATCCGTTAGGAAGACATCATCTGCAAATAAAGAGATCTTATATTCTTGTTGTCCCAGGCGGACCCCCTCAATCCTTTCCTCTTCCCTCAAAGCCACTGCAAGGGGCTCCATGTAGAGGGCAAATAAATGTGGGGAAAGGGGAGTACCACGCTGTAGGGGTATAGGAGAGGACAGAGCACCATTGATACAAATAAAGGCTTGGGGACAGTAGTAGATATATTTCTGATTCACTTCAAAAATGAGTACGGAAAATGGATGGTAGACAGTGTGCCCCAGAGAAAATCTCAGGACACCCTGTCAAATGCCTTTTCAGCATTTGAATTAAGCAAGGCAGCCAGGATTTGCTTGGTTTGAATGTACTCCATCAATAATAATGCACATTGGATATTATCCATAGTATTTCTTTGTCTAATAAATACATTTTGATCTGGATGTATAAGCAAGGGGAGAAAAAGTTCCATTTGAGAAGGTCAAATTGCCATGTAAATTTTGCAGACAACATTTAAAATTGAGATTTGGTGATACAATGCCATTTCCATAAGATCTTTGTCTGGTGTGGGAAGGGGTGCTAAAATGGCATAAGCTCAAGAAGGGGGGGGCAGGGTTCACCTTCTGTGACTGCTCAATACGCTGATAGCATACTGGGGAGAAGTAGCCTAGAGAACTTCTTATACCATTCAGTTATAAAACCAGCAGGTCCGGGACATTTTTACGTCTTTGTGGCTTTAATCTGTGTCATGACCTCCTCTGCTCTTATCAGAGCCTCTAATGCCATTCGTTGGGCATCCGTGAGTTTCGGAAGCTGTAACTGCGTTAAGAAATTATTTCTAGCTTCTGCAGTTGTAGGGGAGCCAGCTTGATATAGTGTTTTTTTGTATAATATTTTTATTGAGTTTTATAGCAAGATACACTGGCAGACAAGCAAACAGCCACAAGTGGGCACAAATAACAGAACTTGTACATATCACAGTACATTTCGAGTCATAAAGTAACCATTCCCACCCATCGTTATTCAATTGGGGGAATAACCATATACACTTTTAGAATAGTAGCTCAACCCGGTGACGTCACGGAGCTTAACTTTAAGTGCTCCCTAACTAATCTACCTTCATATCCTCCTAAAACCTATCAATTCAACTCCAAAATGTTGCAGAGCTCAGAAGGGACACCCATAGCTGGTAACAGGGGCAGAAATTGTACTGATGGCAAAGGTAAAGGCAGAGATGGCACTCTATTAACTGCAGACGCTCCCAGCAGATCTCTCTCGCCGGCAAGCTCCCATGCGGCCGGGTATGACACCAATAGTGAGAATGAGCAGCTTTCTCCTACCAGATTCGAAACACTTCTAAATGAAATCAGAGAATCCAGAAAGAAGAATAAACAGGAATTCAGAGCTGTACAAAAGCAACTGTCCATTTTAGAGTCCCGTATTGGCTCGATCGAGGAGCAGGTGGCAGAATCCAAAGATACAACAACACAGCTCATAGAAATCATTCAGACCATTCTGCTACAGATGGGGGAATTGTAATCCAAATGTTCGGACAGAGGGGCGATCTCAGTGCGAGAACCTGCGCCTATATGGGTTCTCAGAGGACATGGAAACTATCTCAGTAGCCCTCTTCATAGAAAACCTCCTAAAAGATGTTTCAGAACTTCCAGCCATGTATGCACTTCATATCGAAAGAGCTCATTGATCTTTGCAAAGGAAACCCTCTGACCCGGTGGCGCGCCCACACTCCATTGTCTTCAAATTAAGTTCCTACAGTATCAGAGAGGATATATTGAGACAAGCTTGGGCAAAAAAATAAATTAAATATTTCTTTCACTGCCTATTCCTAGACCACAACTACCCCCAGGAGGTTCAGCAGCAGAGGCTACGTTACCTTCCGATTTTGCGGACACTCTGTGAGAAGGCAATTCGTTTCCACACCCCGTACCCTTCCCGACTGCGGATCTTCTGGGAGGATGGTGTTAAAATTTACTCTACAGTCGAAGAGGCCTCTGAGGCTTTAAAAGAAAGAAAAATCCCTATACCAGAAAACCGGAACCAAAATGACAGGAGAAGCGGTCTGGTTTGGCAGTGCAATACTGGCAGGAAGTGAGGGGGAACCAAAACACTACAGCACACAGAAGCATTGCACAGAATCTAGATTTTATGCGATAGGAAAGCTGGGCTGGCAGATAAACCAACCTGAAGTTCCACGGATCTTCACATCTGCTCCTCAAAAATGTTCAAGCCTTCTTCCAAAGCCCTTCTAAATGCTCCACTATCATCAGCGGACTGATCATTGGCTAATTACTTATATTATTGCATTCAGCCTGTTTGTTTTCAGTCAAACTGGTGAATCTGTGCAGGGGAGAGAAGGGGAAGGCAAATTGAAGTAGCCCTCTGGTCTGTCCGCCGTCTCGATCTGCTATTGTCCTTTTGTGACAGAACTATTCTTAACTTTGCTCTCACCCACAGAATCAGTCTTAGATTTATTTAGAACCTCATGAGGGAGATCGCTACTTAGTTTAAATGAACCCTCTCCTTCTCTCATTATCTGATATTAATCTCAGATAGACAATCTTTCTCCATGTAGAGAGTGGTGGTGGTGGGGGGGGGTAAACAAGTCCAAGAGAAGATTAGGTTACCATCCCTGTTATTATTACTAGGAGGGAAATGATTACTACAAGTATTTCTGCACTCTGTTTTGAAGTTTCCCTTTAAGAATTTACAGAGTAGACTGGGTCTTAGGGCCATGACAATTTTTGTGCAACCCATGCTTTTAGTACCTGAGGGTACTTGTTTCTTTTTTCTAGGAGCCCACTACAATTGTGGCTCTAGAGGAGGTCTTCCGGGAATGGAAGCACTTGCAATCCTCCTTGTTCTCCTCAACAGAGAGGACATAGGGGCTAATACTATAGATTAGCCTCCAGCCTTGGAAGCAACCAGTTTGTTAAAGTTCACTACGGTTCACGTTTGTGTTGAAGCCATGCTGGCTTGTGTATTATATTTTTAATTTTATGGGTATCAGGAATCTGAGAGCAGAAATTTCAGTCCACAACACCAAGACAGGCTATGGGAAAGGGGGTCGCCACCATACCTGAGGAACCAGCAATTTGTAGAGCACTACCAACCAGATAAAATAGGTACCACTTAAACATGGCACAACCATATACTATATGAACATATAATGTGCATGGGGTAACTAACCTCATTAAACGTAGTAAAATTCCCCAATATATGAAAATAGAAGGAGCTAATATCATATTAATACAGGAAACCCACCTTTCTCAAGCCAAGTATAAAAAATGTGAGCGTCTGGGTTTTTCATGTGTGGTGGCCTCCTCTTATAAGGGGGGTAGAAGAAGGGGGACAGCTATAATGATAAGACAGGGTGTCCAGTTTGAATTTAAAGACCAGATTATTGACAAAGAAGGGAGATACATACTTCTTAAGGGCCATCTAGATGGGCAAATGGTTACTATGGCCTCTGTCTATATGCCCCCCGCCTCAGATTACAAGATATATAGATCCTTTTTCTCTCAGTTGGCTGAGTGGGCTGAGGGACAAGTGGGAGACCTCAACCTTAACATCTCTGAAGGTGCAACTGGCCAGCTCTCCTTAAGCCGAGTAAATAAAACTACCAGAGAGGTCAAAAAATTGCTCCAGGAACTGGGATATGAAGATGTCTGGAAGTTTCTACATGGCCCATCGCGCAGGCATACTTTATACTCCCAAGCCTATGATACTTACTTGTGCCTTGACTTTTTTCTGACCCCTCGGGAACACCTGGGAATGATGCAAAGTGTCTGGTTTGGAGATTTTACCCTCTCAGACCACACTCCAATCTTTTGCAAATTTTATTCATAGTTAACGAGAAAGAAAACTTTTTGGAGGCTGAATCTTTCCCTCTTGAGGGACAAAGAGATGCAGGAGTCTGTCAAAGACACGATACTCCAAGCCCTCTCTGACAACGACACCCAGGATACCACAGTGTCAATTATCTGGGACACTATCAAAGCAATAGTTAGAGGTAAGGTAATAGGAATTTCATCATACAAGAAAAAACAACGGGAGGCATACCGGCACTCCTTAGAGGGGAAAATTAAGGCCCTAGAGGAACTCCAGTGCGTTAACGTAAGCAAATCTAGGAGCCAGGAGCTTGATATACTAAAGAAAGAGGTTAATAATATTTTGGATCATGCCATTGAGCAGAAATTAATATTTTTAAGACATAAACACTGCAATGGTAGCCCTCGATTCCTGAGGCTAATAGCTGGCCAGCTTCGGGCCCAGAGAGATAAATCCACCATTCTGAAGGTAAGGCACCCTATATATTGGGTGAAGTCCAAAATACCAATAAAGGAATATCTGAGTCCTTCTTAAATTATTATACTTCACTCTACTCAGCAGCCCTCACACCTCCCGATCATAAAATTCAGGAGTTCCTATCCTCCCTTAACTTGCCAACCTTGACTAAAGAGTAATGTAGCCAATTAACCTCCCCAATACCCATTAAAGCGATAGAAACAGAAATTGGTGGTTTAAAAACAGGGAAATGCCCGTGGTCTGATGGACTCCCAAGAGAATTTTACAAGACCTTTTCCAAAACTCTCTCCCCACTACTGAGCAGAGTATTTTCATTCGTATCAACTAAGGAAGGTGTAATCCTCCCCTCTTGGAATGAGGCCATAGTCTCTGTTATACCGAAGCCGGGCAAGGATCCCTCACACTGTGCATCATACAGACCTATATTGGTATTGAATACAGACTGTGATGCTTGTACAGCTGGTTCTGATTAATCTATGCTTTTTGTAATATAAAAATGTGTTATTGAGTGTCTCGCATGAGACATGCTGTTTCAGCTAAAAGATAAAAGCCAGGAGATAATTACAGGCTAGAATAGACTTAAAGAAAGGATCTCCTGTTTATCTAGCTTAATTGAAGCTGCCAGCTGTAAGGCTGGAAAATCATAAACTTTTATGACGTTTAGAAAAAGAATACAGGTTATGTCACTGTGGTGTAAAGTCATAAAAGGTCCTTTGATGTCCTTGAGAGAGGATGCTAATCATGGATGAAAGAAAGGACTTGGAAAATTACAGACTTAATTGGGATGTCATATGGGGAAACAAGTTGTTTCTGCTGATGTCACCTATTAATTTACCTCCTGACACAAGACATCCTGATTGTATAATTTTTAATAAATAGAGGAGGAGCTGGGTGACATCATGAAGAAGGCAGTGACAGTGTTTTAATTATGCTGTAACAGACCTTTACACACGCACATACACACACACACACACACACACACACACACACACACACACACACACACACACACACATGTTTGGACTCTGAAAGAAACATCTACAGCACTATAAGAAGATAAGAATACATTAGGTAGACAGGTCTAAGTGTATTATCGTTAGGAATTCACAGTTTTTAAACCTTATTGTTTTAAAAGATTGTATGTTTTGTGATATATGGTTCTGTATTTATATTTTGCATTTTTATCTATTTTAAAGTAAACATCTCATTTTAGAGACTACTTGGTGTGCCTTTGAAATTCTTTCTTTGACAAGTGAAGCATATATGGTTAAAGCTGACACTGTACAAAGCTTACTGGTTTTACCAAACTGGGAAAAGGTAAGAGTTTATTCTGAGGTCTTTCATAGAGTTTTTAAGGGTTCATTTTATACACCTGGTTAGGTGCCCATAGGTGAAAAATATCTGCCCCCCCCAAAAAGCAGAATTGTCTGAGCCTGTACATTGGGTACGCTAGCAAAAGGTTCACAGTTTGAATCCCTCCAGAACTTGAGACCAAAGTTTGATTCGAACCCACAAAACAGACTGGAGGGTTACCCTGTTCTGTTAACTGTTCACAATACTGCGCTCGGACGTTGGCACTGTGAGAGTAGAGGGCCTGACCTGTTGAGTGGGATTGTGACACAGACTATAACATTTTTACTTCTATATTAGCCAAAAGACTCATTCAATTTGCCCCAACTAAAATACATATGGATCAGTGTGGCTTTATACCAGGCCGACAGGCCCAGGATAATGTCAGATGCACTATTTACATATTGGAACATATACAGTCTCAGAAAATCCCTTCACTCTTGTTTGGGTTGGATGCGGAAAAGGCATTCGATGTGGTTTCCTGATGGTTTCTTAGATGCGTCCTTGCCCTCTTCGGCTTCCCAGACCAATTCTCTGATACCATTTCTAAATTTTACAGTAAACCCTCTGGATTCATTAGGACTAATGGCCATATTTCAGAAAGCTTCCCCCCATAGAGGAACCAAGCAGGGTTGCCCCCTATCCCCCCTCCTTTTTGTTTTTTACATTGAGCGCCTAGCCCAGTACCTTCGACACTCCTCGGACGTTAAAGGTATCCCAGTAGCAGGAACAGAGCATAAGTAAGCCTTATTTGCTGATGACCTGCTGGTTTAGTTATCAGATACCGATACTTCTATGACCACCCTCTTCCAAAAAATACAAGATTTTTCTCTCCTATCTGGCTATTCCCTTAACATTAACAAAACAGAAGCCCTTTCTATTGGGTACAACCCCACACTCAACATTAGATCTAGATTCCCTATCAAGTGGGACAAACAATCCATTAAACATTTGGGTATACAGATCACTAAAGACTTATCCCTTCTATACTCCCAAAACTACATCCCCCTGGTGACAGCCATTACACACGATCTCAGAAGATGGAATCTTCTTCCAACCTCCTTCTACACCCGTACCCTTTCACTCAAGACGAATGCCCTGCCATGATTTTTATACCTTTCTCAGTGTGTACTGTGTACTATATCCCCAAGGAACTCCTTTCCTGGCAGAAAGCCCTGAATACCTTCCAGTGGAATCAGGTAAAGCCCCGGGTTAATATTCTTAAACTATTTCTACCTGAAACTCTGGGTGGTGTGGCCCTCCCCTCTCTCACGGACTAGTGGGTCACTACCCAAATGCGACTGCCACTTCTATGGGACACTAGACGCTACCAAGCAGCCTGGAAACAAATAGACTTAGCCAGGCCAGTGAGTCCTCCATTACCAGCTAGTTGTTCTTCTTGTCCCAGCTTAAATGGACCAAACAATTAGTCCCAAAAGCCACTGCCACCTTATTGGAGGGTTGGAGATTAGGAACACAAAGCAAAGCCTCTCAGCAGCAATTTTGGAAATACCAATGGTTTTTGCTAACCCTCAATTTAATTCCCGTCCAAGGTCCTGGTATGAATTCAGTAGGGAAGGACTGGTTGCTTGAGTGCACTTCTTAAAGGAAATATTGTGATCAGTTTTGAGGAAGGCCAACAGAGATACCTTTGGACAGAGAGATAGGTTATATTATTACCAAATTAGACATGTGCATCAGGCATCTTCGGCTGGTGAAGTGCGGCCATCAAGCTGCTGCGGGCTGTGCTGCTCCATTTTCTGGGGCACAGACATGCCAACATCTGCTGCACTCTATCCTTGTATGCCAGCTCTAGCAGTGCCCCTGGTCACCACTGGGGACCGCTGCAGAGCGATGGCTCCCTGGATCCCTCCCCAGGGATAGGAGAACAGTCTGCCAGATGCTCAATCCTTATCCCCCCCCCATCAACCCCTGATGACTTGGGCTCGTGTCTGAACCCAGGTCACCAGCGTGGCACGAGGTGTGGCATCCAGCACCTCAACCCTCAGAGCTACCGGGCCAGTGAGATCACCAGTTTAAAAGATAAAGTACCCCAAACTATACTTTTAATAACAATAATTATACAAAATATATGGAGCTTCAGAGATATGCTGCCTCCCTCGTGGCTGCTCAGCAGTGCCCCCTTGATATAGTGTTTGATAGTAAAACACAAAAGCAGATCGAATCTGCCTCTCCTTACTGTATGAATTATTTGTTTAGTAACTGGATGTTTAATGTTTAGAATGGTTGAAGCCTTTTTATGCATCCTAAGCTTACGGGCAAGAGTACGTGTCCCCCCAGTCCCTCCTTCATAGCTGGATTGTTTTAAATAAGTTAAAGTCTGATGGACTTTCAAATCCATTATCTTTTGTAGTTCAGATTTGGTATCCCTGATTTTCATCTGTAATTCTTTATCTCCACCCCTTTATAGAAGTTGGTAGGTTTGAAGTTGAGGACTAGCTGTGTGATGTAGTCCTGTGCTGCTGCCTCCGTGAATAGCAGCTATCTGCTGCAAACAATAGGAAAGGATGAGAGCCAGGTATAAAAGTAACATAGAAATGCAACCCCCTGTCGGGGGCTTACCTGAAAGCCCCGAAAAAGGTTCATTTCCACCAGGTTCTGGTTCAACCCCCATCTTTTTTTTGTCCTGGGTCTTTGTTTCCTGGCTTGCCCCTGTGTTTTTTACCTCTCCTGCTGGCCCCCGCGTTGGCTTTAGAGAGAGAGGGGTTGGAGGAGTGGCAGCATGGAGCCACTGGCTTTATGCAATAGCACTTTGGTGCCAGTGAGCTCGCTCATGCAGGCACACAGTGCATTTCAGGCGACGATTGCAGCCAGTTCGGTGTCTCTCTGAGGTCCCAGTCCCGGTACTGAGCCAGAGAGGGACCGGGGACCTTGTTTAAAGGGGAGAGGCAACCAGGAGAGAGAAAAATGCAGTTTTGTGAGCACCAATCGTGCTGTAGGGATTGGGAGCCACCTCATTAATATTCATGAGGCGGCATACCTTTGAAGAGCAAGAGGAGTCCTGTCTAGCGCTGGGGCATAGAGATAGCGTTAAGACAGGGAAAAAGGAATAATGAAATAAATAAAGCAATAATGTGCAAGGGGAAAGTGAAGGCTGCCAGTCCATGGGGGAAATAAATAAAGGTATTCACGGACTGCAGCCAGGCAAGGAATTGGGGCTATGTGTGTGTGCTGCCTAGGGGCAAGGTACAGTGGCAGTAGTGACTGCAAAAGGGCTAAAGGGAAATGTTGAATGATGCAGTTGCTTTACAGGGCACAGGGGTGGCTACAGCTGAGTGGGGAAATGTTTGAATAAAACTAAAGGGTTTGGCTGCAGGGACACTTGAAATCTGGGACTCTGAGTAAACTGTGGACACTATTTACAACAGCCACCATGTTGGGCAGCCATGTGACACCAGCCAGCCAACCACCAAGCCAGGATTCTTGAAAGGGACTCTGGGACTAATTGAAAGGACTCTTGGGGGAAAATACCGAGGAATGTTTAGGCACCTTTTTCTGCACCAATAAGGCACTGAATGAGCCTCATACGTGTTAATTTTTGCCTAAGGACAGTGGCTTCAGCTAATGGGGAGCAAGAGAAGGGCTCCAAAAGCCAAGGACAGTTAGAGATTGAGTTCAGTTAGGGGAGAGTTCCTCCTGAGGGAGGAGGGCTCTGCCCCTGGAGAGACTGGGGCTGTGAAATGGGCCTACCTGGTAGGGTTACCACCTTTTAAGAAGCCCAAAGTGGGACATTTCTTACTGAAACTGGATTTTTCGCAGGACAGTATGTCCATCTCGACCAATGCAACAGACATGTTTTCTCTAAATAATCAGAATTAAGAGTAAGTGTTGTAGTTTTTTAGTTGTTTCTTGTGTTTTTTATTATTTTAAGGTATTATAGTTTTTTGCAACATTTAGAGGAAAATCAAAAACTATTTTTTCTACTATAATGTCAGGATGTTTAGTATTGTTCGTGTTTTTCTGCAGGGCACAGCTGCCCAAATCAGGACTGTCGTGTGAAAATAGGGACAGGTGGTAACCCTACTACCTGGGGGCTGCCGGCAATTTGTCCCCCAATGCAGGGAGTGCCTGCCCCATCAGGAAAAGGAAGAAGCAGCTTGGAAAAGTAAAAGGGAAGCTGCAGTTTGAGAATCGTCTACATTTTTCTGGAGTCGCACCACAGCGGTGAGACAAAGAAGCAGAGAAAAAAGAAGAGGTTGCATCCTGGGCCTGAAATAAGAGGACAAAGGTTGGGTCTAAGCTTGAGGAAAAGGCCAAGGTTGCATTCTGAGCCTGGAAAAAGAATGAAGGTTGCAACTGAACCTGGGAAAAGACGGGAATACAGAGGATGAGGAACGAGAAAAGGAAGAGTAAGTCTCTTCCTGCCAGAGAAATTCCAAGTACCTGCACAGTGAGAGACTGGAATGTGAGTGTGCAGATGATATCTATGTGAGCCAGAGCGAAAAGGTAGCTATGTTAAACCTGAGAGACTGTGAATTCAGAAGGATGGACAGGTGCTTTCAGGTCCAAGTACCTGTTGTCTGCTCCTGAGATACAGTAAAGAGAGAAAGGGATTGCTGTGGCTATACACCATGGCCGGAAAAAGAGAGGAAGAGCAAGGAGAAGCAGAAGAGAATGTGCTGAAGTGTTTCTGCTAGCACCCAGGGCCAGGTGGGGAACCTGCTAACCCCCATCAATTGGGGTCTGCCGCTGCAGGGGGTCACGGGTCCTGTACCCGAGTGCTAGGGTGCTCTGATCGAGGGAGCTGGGCAATGGGACCACTTCCCGGTCTGGGTCCTCTGTGGTGGTAGGCCTTGCGCACTTGCTCTGCAATGGGGCCTGTAATGGGCCGAAGGGGACAAGTTGCAAGATCTGTGAGCAAGAGGAAAGAAGGTGCAAGCTGTAGCCTCTGTGCCCTTGTTGAAGCTTTGTGCCCGGTTCTGCTGTAATCCATCCATCCCCAGGACTTCAGAGAACTGTACCATCCTAGGAATGATTCTGCAGAACCATGAGAAAATTGCAGGAATTGCCTTGCACCTGGGGACTGTAGACAGTTTAATTATGCCCCCTAGGGCTGGAGGAAAAGCAAAGGGAAGATGTATAAAGTTATTTAACTCAGGTAAGCGCACCAACGCCAGCCACCAGCTACACCTCAGGCCTGCAACTTTAAAACTGGTACCCAGGTACTAAACTGTGAGGAAATGAACTGGGACCTGTGGGTCTGGGTTTTGGGCATCTGCGACAGATAGACAGACAGACAGATAGATAGATAAATAAATAGATAGATAGACAGACAGACAGATAGCTAGACAGATCTGGTGGCTGCACTGATTGCAAAAAGGGAATGAATCAGAAGGGGAAATGTGATTTTGGGAAATGCAAATCTTTAAAAATGCTCACTTGACCTCTATTCCACTACCCCACTCCTAAACCCTCCCCTGTAAATAAACCACAAAGTCATTGTTTTGCAGCAGAAATGAATCCAGAGCCTGATTTTAGTGAACCTGTGTACTGATGAAGTGAAAATATAAATGTGGCAACTGGATGTGGGGAGTTCCGAATCTTGGTAAGTCCATGTCTGGGATAACTGGCGGGGAGGTGGGGGTTGTACTGCAGATAATTAGACCCACTAAAATGTACTCTGGGTGGAGGCACTGCCATTTTGTTTCAACTGTTGGGAAAGGACCCCCGTAGATCAGCTTTGGGAACCCAGGCCCCTTATCCTTGGTCTGGCCAGCAAGGCAGGGGCAGTGGCCCTCTCACGGACGGCACTGGTGAGGGGCTACAGAAACATAGACTCTGACAGCAGATAAGGACCGCTTGACCCATCCAGTCTGCCCATGTCCCTACCTATTGGATAAGCTGCAGATCCTAGTTAACCAACAGCCTACTTCTCCCTAACCCCCAGCAGAATTGCCTTACAACTGTCCCATGCATTCATAAATTGCCCAACTGTTTTTGACCCCACGACCTCCTCAGGAAGGCTGCCCCATGTGTCCACCACCCTCTTCATGAAAAAATACTTCCTCATGTTGCCCCAAGCCATCCTCCCTCTATCTTCAAATTTTGCCCCCTTGTTCTTGCACATCTCTTTTTCTGAACGATGCTACCCTCTTGGACTTTGTTGATTCCTTTGAGGTACTTGAAAGTTTCTATCATGTCCCCCTTCTCCCTCCTCGAAGGTATACATATTAAGCTCCTTTAGTCTCTCTTCATATGGTTTCTGGTGCAGACCCTGCACCATTTTAGTTGCCGTCTTCTGGACTGCCTCCATCCTGTGTACATCCTTGCGGAGATGGGGGTCTCCAGAACTGCAGGCAGTACCACAGATGGAGTCTCACAAACTGTACAGATCAATGTCAACTTCCTGTTTTCTACTACTGATGCCTCTCTCTATCCATCCCAGTATTCCCCCAGCCCTCCTTACTGCCTTCTCACATTGCTTGCTTACTTTTAGGTCATCTGATATGACTACCCCCAGGTCCCTTTCCATTTTTGTTGCTGTTAGCACCTCCCCCCCCCCCCCATTGTGTACTCTTCCCTGGGTTTTGTTTCCCAGGTGCATTACTTTGCACTGAATCTAAGCTTCCATACTTTTTTTTGTACTTATATTTTATTGTTTTACAATAAACAAACACATACAGGCATCTCATGCCAGAAATCACATTATATAACAGCAAAAAAACATTCAATGTAATAGATTGATATAATCTAAGCATTCTTATTTACAAATAAGGGGGTATTCCTTCATGCAGCAGTCCAAAATAAAGTCCTGAAATTAAGTTACCATACTTTTGACCATTCCTCCAACCTTGCCAAGTCCCTTCTCATCCTTTCCACTCCCCCCCCTTGCGTATCAACCCTGTTGCAGATCTTTCTGTCATCTGCAAAGAGACATACTTTTACTTCCAGTCCCTCTGCAATGTCACTTATAAAGACATTAAAATAGACTGGTCCCAGTACTGAATCATGCGGTACCCCACTAGTAACCCCCTTTCTTCGGAGTGGACTCCGTTTACTATTACCCTCTGTGTCATGTTGTCCAGCCAATTTTTTTTATCCTGGCTACCACCCTGGGACCTACTCCCAGGCTGGCTAACTTGTTCATTAATCTTTTGTGTGGGACTGTGTCAAATACCTTGCTAAAGTATAAGTAGGCCATGTCCAACAGCCCCTCCCTGGTCTTCTACTTTGGTCACCCAGTCAAAGAAATCTATTCGTCTGACATGACCTTCCCGCTGTGAATCCATGCTGCCTTGGGTCCTGTGCCCCGCTGGCCTCTAGGTACTCAACAATTCTTTCCTTCAGAAGTGATTCCATCATTTTCCCCACCACTGAGGTCAAACTAACAGGTCTGTAGTTTCCTACCTCTGCTTTGCTCCCTCTTTTGTGAAGGGGAATCACATCCGCTCTCCTCCAGTCCTCGGGTACCACCCCATCCTCCCATGATTTGTTAAAAAGGGTAGTCAGTGGTGTTACTAGTTCTACACTTAGTTCTTTTAGAATTCTGGGGTGAATCCCATCAGGTCCCATTGCTTTGTCCACCTTCAGTTTTAGGAGTTCTTTCAGAACACTTTCTTCTGTGAATGGACTGGGATCGACCCCCCTATCCAGAGTGCTTCTATTGACTGGATTAGCAACCTCCCCTTCCTCTTCGTTTGTGAATACTGAGCAGAAGTATTCCTTCAGTATCCCTGCTTTTTCGCTGTCACCCTCTGCCCACCAGCCTTCCCCATCCCTCCCTTGGTCTTCCTTCGCTCCCTGATGTACCTATGAAAGGTTTTATCCCCCTTCTTAACTGAGTTGGCTATCTTTTCCTCGGTTTGGGCCTTTGCTATTCTGACTGCCTTCTTGATTCCTTCTGCTTTAACTGGTACAGTTCTCTGTCCTGCTCCTTCTGTGTTTCCTTATACTTCCTTAATGCCATCTTTTTCTCTCTAACCTTCCCCACCACCTCTTTTGAGAGCCATAGCATTTTTTTCCTTCATTTTGATTTGTTTATTTGCTTCACACAAAGGTTTGTTGTTTCTGTGATGGCAGTTTTGATGTTTCCCCATTGTACCTCCACCCCTCTTTCTTGCACATTTTGCTAGTGCTTTTCTGAGCACTCTCCCATTTTGCCAAAGTCAGCCCTCCTAAAGTCTAGTACCCTCACTTTTGTATGGCTTGACTCTACGGCTGTGTTCATCATGAACCACACTGTTTGGTGGTCACTTGTTCCCAGATGACTACCCACTTCTAAATCTGAGATCCTCTCTCCGTCCCCATTTGAGAGTACCAGGTCTAAGATTGCTCCCTCCTGAGTTGTTTCCATCACTAGCTGCCTGAGACATGCCCCCTGTAGGGCATCAAGAATGACCCTGCTCTTGGATGTGGCTGCAGCAAAGGTACTCCAGTTAACATCTGGCATATTCAGATCCCCCATCATTATCTCCTCTTTTTCTGCCATCCTAAGGATGCCTTCTATCATTTCCTTGTCCATTTCTGACCCCTGAGAAGAGGGTCTGTATACAACTCCTGTGCAGATTGTGGTGCCATTTCCTGTCTCCAGAGTGACCCACAGTGCCTCCTCTCCTGTTTACCCTTTAGTTCTGTTGCTTTGATCCTTTCCCTTATGTAAAGAGCTATTTCTCCTCCTTTTCTACCTTCCCTGTCCCTCCTGTAGATTGTGTGCACTGGTATGTTGACATCCCAGTCATGGTTCTCTGTGTACCACGTTTCTGTGACTGCCACGATATCCAGGCGTCCCTCTTCCATCAAGGCCACTAGTGCAGAGAGCTTGTTACCCAGACTACAGGCAGTGGTACTCATTGCCCTCCATTTGTTGATGGACTAACATGGCTGCAGCAGCTCCCTAGATTGTGCTCTCCTGAATTGGTTGCAAATGCCACACTTGGCCACCATGTCACTAATCTGACTGCTCACCCCTGGCCAGAATAAGAGATCTCTAGCACAGCACTTGCATTTTTCAATGCCCAAGTGGCTGCTGTGTCATCTGGTTAACATGTCTGGTCTCAGTGATGTGGGGCCTATCAGTCTCTCCCCCTTCAGCAAAAGTCCATTTTCTGTCGAAATCTCATCTTTGAACAGCCAGTACTACCTTATCTCGGGTTGCACTGATGCTTTCTCCTGGGGCCAGCCATTCAAAACAGCATCTCTCGATTTGACCAATGCTGAATCTTTGTCAGTCTCTTGCTGAAACAATTTTAGTTTTTCATCACTGATAGGCATATAGTGAACCTCACATTTGCCTAGTTCAGTTTCTGGCACAGACTTTTCCCCCCACAGCCCTACTCAGGGTATCTGCTATATGAAGTTCTTTACCTGCTTTGTACTGTATTCACAAATCATACCTTTGCAGTTTTAGCATCATGCATTGAATTCTTGGTGGGGCTGTGGCCAGCGGTTTTTTTGAAAAGGCTTTCTAGAAGTTTGTGGTCTGATTCAACATGGACCCTTGGTCTGCCATAGATATACTGGTGGAAATTTGAATAGCCAAACACAACAGCTAGCATTTCCTTCTCAATTTGTGCATAATTTCTCCCAGGTTTATTAAGTGATCTGGAAGCAAAAGCAGCAAACATGCACCCAGCCCTTCTGAAGATGTGTTGACAGATATTTCAACAGATTCCTTAGATCATAGGCCAGCACCAGGGGGTTTGTGACAATATTCAGTTCTTGAAAGGCCTATTGGTGACACTCCTCCCAGTGCCATGCTATTTCTTTCTCTAGTAGCTCTCTCAATGGCTTATTTACACTTGATATACACTTGAACTTTGCCAGGTAGTTTACCATGCCCATAAATCTCTGTAAGTCAGTCTTTTTTTGGGGAACAGGCATCTGGGTAATTGTATTTATCTTCTTGGGGTCTGCCAACAGCCTGTTGTTACTTAACTTGTGTCCGGTTTATCTATGCCAAATGGACAACATCATTGTCGAAGTTCAGCATAGCAAGATCCCCAATGTCAACACACGAAATTTCACCTATCCGACATTGGAGAGTTTCTCTCGGGGGGCTGCACCCCCTGACCCGCCCATGCAGGGGGCTGTGCCCCCCTTCAACAGATTATCAACTCCAAGTCAGAGTTGATATGAAGGGAGGGTGACACATGGCAGAAAGAGAAAAATTTTGCCCTCAGGTCCCCCACAGTGACAATTTTGAAACCTGTCAAAATTGTCGCTGTAGGGGATTTCGCCATAACGGTTTCGATGTTCCATCAGTACACCCTTGTGTCCGATATATTGGACCTCTGACATTTTGATTTAGGATTTTTTTAGGTTTAAAGACAAATGCTTATCTCTGGCTCTTTGTACAACATACTGTAACCTTTCGTTATGCTCTTGTGCAACAGATGTGGAGCAGCAGTGTTCAGAAAGACCTTCTGGACACTGCACTGCTGCCCTATCTGCAGGCACCTCTCTGTGTTGAGGGAGGAGGTAGCTGAACTCTGAGCAGAGTTGGCAAGGATACAGGCAACCTTCCCCCATACAAAGACCACCATGTCCACCACCGCTCCCTCAGAGGTTGCCAAGAAGGAGGGAAGGATGGACTATGATGGGCTCAGAGAGGGTGCAGGAGGCAGCACGGAGGCACATCGCCCAGCCGGTGGCATTTCACAACTCGTATGCCACCCTGGCAGAGCACAGAGAGTGCGCAGTATCTCCAGAAGTGAATGCAATGGGGGTTGAGGGGGTCATCCAGGATGGAAACCCAAGGGCAGATGCAAGGAGAACACATAGGAGGAGGAAGCAAATCCTGATTGGGGACTCCATTGTCCGGGAGACTGAGCTGGGATCAGGTAGCAATGGTGAGAGGGAGGTAATGTGCCTACCTGGAGGCACAGTTCGGAAGGAGGGCAAGTGAATCCTTAGGATTGCAAGGGTGGTAGCAAGGAGGGGGGAGCTGGATGTCATTATTCACTTGGGGACTAATGACCTGGCTAGAGAGGGGGTAGATGTAGGAAGAGTACAGAAAGAGTTCACAGAGCTGGGGAGGAGTCTTGGGTAAGTAGCACACACTGTCACCTTCTTGGAGGTGCTACCTGTCCATGGCAAGGGGGAAGGGAGGGACATCTGCATCACTGAAGTCAACAAATGGCTAAAGAAATGGTGTGGAGAGATGGGGTACAGCTTCACTGGGGACTGGAACCTCACCTGGAGGGATAAAGGACTATATTCTCCAGATGGCCTGCATCTATCCAGGGAGTCAAAGGTATCCTCTCTAAGAAGTTTAAGTGCATCCTTAGTGATCATTTAAACTTTCCAAGGGGGGAGGCAAAGACAGTCAAGGGGATTATCATAGCACCCCCCCCAAACAGGACACAACTGAAAGCAGTGAGGACCCAATAACTATCATAATATCTTACCGTAAAACTACCATGGTTACAAAGGGGGAAAGAACAGAAGGTACATCACTAATTTGGTGCATAGCAAAGACCAATAAACAAGGAACATTAAGGGGGTACACAGAGTGGAAGGCCATGTGCACAAATGTCCGCAGTCTGGGGAACAAAATCCCAGACCTAACGGCACTGATGGCAGACACAAATCTGGACATTGTGGCTATTATGAAGACATGGTAGGCAGGGAACTATGACTGGGATGTAGCCATACCAGGGTATACACTTTTTAGAAAGGAGAGGGAGGGGAAGAGTGGAGATGGGGTTGCTATGTATGTGAAGGAAGGGATTAAAGCTATGGAGGCTCAGGGATCCAGGGAAGAAGCAGAGGCACTGTGGGTCACTTTGGAGTTGGGGAACAAAACAATATTACAAAATCAAACTGGGTGCTGTGACTCTGTTTGGGGCTATGAAACTTGAAATGTACTAGCAAATGCCTTTATTTTAACACAGTAACCTGCTATATCATGTAGTATATTGAGCCCTATCTTTCCTTAACCAGGAAAGAGGAGGAGAGTGATTGTAGTTCTAGTGCACTATATCTGCTGAACTACAGCTCACTGTTTTAAAAGGATTTCTTTGCTGCAGAATATACTGCACGCTTTTGGGGGCTTCAACATTCAAACCCTCACTATTTTAATGCTGTTTTAATTTAATTTAATTTAAGCACTTTATTTCTCGAGGGTGCTGTGACCCCTGGTAACACCTCTGGGTCGCTCTACCTTTAAAAGCTGTACCCTGCTGCGAGTGGGAGAGTTTAATATTACAAAATCAAACTGGGTTTTGTGACTCTGTTGAGGGCTATGAAACTTGAAATGTACTAGCAAATGCCTTTATTTTAACACAGTAACCTGCTATATCGTGTTGCACATTGAGCCATATCTTTTCTTAACCAGGAAATAGAAGGAGAGTGATTGCAGTTCTAGTGCACTATATCTGCTGAACTACAGCTCACAGTTTTAAAAGGATTTCTTTGCTGCAGAATATACTGCACACTTTTGGGGGCTTCAACATTCAAACCTTCACTATTTTAATGCTGATTTAATTTAATTTAAGCACTTTCTTTCTCGAGGGTGCTGTGACCTCTTCTAACACCTCCGGGTCGCTCTACCTTTAAAAGCTGTACCCTGCTGCGAGTGGGAGAGTTTAATATTACAAAATCAAACTGGGTGCTGTGTCTCTGTTGAGGGCTATGAAACTTGAAATGTACTAGCAAATGCTTTTATTTTAACACAGTAATCTGCTATATCGTGTTGCACATTGAGCCGTATCTTTCCTTAACCAGGAAATAGGAGGAGAGTGATTGTAGTTCTAGTGCACTATATCTGCTAAACTACAGCTCACTGTTTTAAAAGGATTTCTTTGCTGCAGAATATACTGCACACTTTTTGGGGGCTTCAACATTCAAGCCCTCACTATTTTAATGCTGTTTTAATTTAATTTAAGCACTTTATTTCTCGAGGGTGCTGTGACCCCTGGTAACACTTCCGGGTCACTCTACCTTTAAAAGCTGTACCCTGCTGCGAGTGGGAGAGTTTAATATTACAAAATCAAACTGGGTTTTGTGACTCTGTTGGGGGCTATGAAACTTGAAATGTACTCGCAAATGCCTTTACTTTAACACAGTAACCTGCTATATCGTGTTGTATATTGAGCCCTATCTTTCCTTAACCAGGAAATAGGAGGAGAGTGATCGTAGTTTTAGTGTACTATATCTGCTGAACTACAGCTCACTGTTTTAAAAGGATTTCTTTGCTGCAGAATATACTGCACACTTTTAGGGGCTTCAACATTCAAACCCTCACTATTTTAATGCTGTTTTAATTTAATTTAAGCACTTTATTTCTCGAGGGTGCAGTGACCCCTGGTAACAGCTCCGGGTCGCGCTACCTTTAAAAGCTGTACCCTGCAGCAAGTGGGAGAGTTTAATATTACAAAATCAAACTGGGTGCTGTGACTCTGTTGGAGGCTATGAAACTTGAAATGTACTAGCAAATGCCTTTATTTTAATGCAGTAATCTGCTATATCGTGTTGCACATTGAGCCGTATCTTTTCTTAACCAGGAAATAGAAAGAGAGTGATTGTAGTTCTAGTGCACTATATCTGCTGAACTACAGCTCACTGTTTTAAAAGGATTTCTTTGCTGCAGAATATACTGCACACTTTTGGGGGCTTCAACATTCAAGCCCTCACTATTTTAATGCTGTTTTAATTTAATTTAAGCACTTTATTTCTCGAGGGTGCTGTGACCCCTGGTAACACTTCCGGGTCACGCTACCTTTAAAAGCTGTACCCTGCTGCGAGTGGGAGAGTTTAATATTACAAAATCAAACCGGGCGCTGTGTCTCTGTTGGGGGATATGAAACTTGAAATGTACTAGCAAATGCCTTTATTTTAATGCAGTAACCTGCTACATCGTGTTGCATATTGAGCCATATCTTTCCTTAACCAGGAAATAGGAGGAAAGTGATTGTAGTTCTAGTGCGCTATATCTGCTGAACTACAGCTCACTGTTTTAAAAGGATTTCTTTGCTGCAGAATATACTGCACACTTTTGGGGGCTTCAACATTCAAACCTTCACTATTTTAATGCTGATTTAATTTAATTTAAGCACTTTATTTCTCGAGGGTGCTGTGACCCCTGGTAACACTTCAAGGTCACGCTACCTTTAAAAGCTGTACCCTGCTGAGAGTGCGAGAGTTTAATATTACAAAATCAAACTGGGTGCTGTGACTCTGTTTGGGGCTATGAAACTTGAAATGTACTAGCAAATGCCTTTATTTTAATGCAGTAATCTGCTATATCGTGTTGCACATTGAGCCCGATCTTTCCTTAACCAGGAAATAGAAGGAGAGTGATTGTAGTTCTAGTGCACTATAACTGCTGAACTACAGCTCACTGTTTTAAAAGGATTTCTTTGCTGCAGAATATACTGCACACTTTTGGGGGCTTCAACATTCAAACCCCCACTACTTTAATGCTGTTTTAATTTAATTTAAGCACTTTATTTCTCGAGGGTGCTGTGACCCCTGGTAACACTTCCGGGTCACTCTACCTTTAAAAGCTGTACCCTGCTGCGAGTGGGAGAGTTTAATATTACAAAATCAAACTGGGTGCTGTGACTCTGTTGGGGGCTATGAAACTTGAAATGTACTAGCAAATGCCTTTATTTTAACACAGTAACCTGCTATATCGTGTTGTATATTGAGCCCTATCTTTCCTTAACCAGGAAATAGAAAGAGAGTGATTGTAGTTCTAGTGTACTATATCTGCTGAACTACAGCTCACTGTTTTAAAAGGATTTCTTTGCTGCAGAATATACTGCACACTTTTAGGGGCTTCAACATTCAAACCCTCACTACTTTAATGCTGTTTTAATTTAATTTAAGCACTTTATTTCTCGAGAGTGCTGTGACCCCTGGTAACACTTCCGGGTCGCTCTACCTTTAAAAGCTGTACCCTGCTGCGAGTGGGAGAGTTTAATATTACAAAATCAAACTGGGTGCTTTGACTCTGTTGGGGGCTATGAAACTTGAAATGTACTAGCAAATGCCTTTATTTTAACACAGTAACCTGCTATATCGTATTGCACATTGAGCCGTATCTTTTCTTAACCAGGAAATAGAAGGAGAGTGATTGTAGTTCTAGTGCACTATATCTGCTGAACTACAGCTCACTGTTTTAAAAGGATTTCTTTGCTGCAGAATATACTGCACACTTTTGGGGGCTTCAACATTCAAACCCTCACTATTTTAATGCTGTTTTAATTTAATTTAAGCACTTTATTTCTCGAGGGTGCTGTGACCCCTGGTAACACTTCTGGGTCACGTTACCTTTAAAAGCTGTACCTGCTGCAGCAGGCGAGCACACAGGCGGGCGATGTTGCCGCATACAGAGATCGCATGCAGAGACATGCGTTATTGTGCATGTCGGCAGTTTGCAGCACAATTGGCGCTGGGCCAAAAACTAAATCCCTATACAAAAAATGGATATATGTACCAGACTAGATTTCATATGCTGCAACAGTTGTGGTATGTATGCATACAGAGAATATAGTCAGGAATTTAAGTGTGATAACTGTATACAAATAACCAGTTTAAAAAATGAGATTTTAGAATTAAAACAAAGAGTACAAACTCAGGCTGATATAAGCTGCTTGGAGCAATATATTGATGCGGTGGTAGACACCCTGGATTCCGCACAAGATATACACTTAATTACTCCTGAGGACCAATTTACAGGAGGAAATCCCGATGAAAGAGATTGGTTTTTGGTCCAAAAAAAGACTGGTAAGAAGGGGAGAAGAAATATAGGGGGTAGCTCCAACATTCAAACTTCAAATCGATTTAGTCTACTCCAGAATGACCCAAGTATTGAACCAATGCATGAGAATGATAGTACAATAAAGGAAGGGTCCTTCACCCCTTCCCCCCCAAAAAATGTGGACACACCACCGACAAGTAATATGAAGCGTACTGATCCTGCCAGTCCTAAAACAATGAAAATTCCAAGGGATGTATTGGTAATAGGTGATTCAATGTTACATTACACAGATCACATAATATGTAAAAACAGGAATCCCTTTACTACAGTTAGTGTCTTACCAGGCGCTGGTATTAATGATATTAAGCAACTCCTTCCAGGCCTTCAGGAGCACATACTGACCCCAATCACCTTAATTCATGCTGGAATAAATGATCTAGGGAAAAGATCTTTGCTAGAAATCCAGAGAGATTTTGATACTATAGGGGACACAATTAAAAATCAAGGTGGTGACTTGATCATTTCTGGATTATTACCAATTCCCAGAGCAAATCGTCAAAAAAGGCAAGACATAATAAAATTAAATGGTTGGTTAAAGCGATGGTGCCTTAGAGAAAATATTGTTTTCATGAGTAATTGGGAAGGTTTTATAAACCAGGCATTGTATGCCAGAGATGGAATACATTTAAATAGACAGGGAAAGCGCATTTTTGGGAATAGACTTAGGCAGCAGATCAAAATATTTTAAACTAAATTTAGGAGGGGATGTTGCCACTTCACCTTTGGTTAAACATAATATAAATAGCCCACATAAACATATCGACTGGAACATCCTTCTTATAAATGCTAGGAGCTTAAACAATAAATACGACGAGTTATTATATACTCTAAAACAGCAGGATGTCTATATCTGTGCAGTTACAGAGACCTGGTGGAAGGAGGATGATCCTTGGGACAAAAATATCCCTGGATATACTTTATTTCATAAGGATAGAACCATTAGTAGGGGTGGAGGAGTTGCACTATTCATCTTAAACAGCATAAAAGTTGAAAATGTCGAGTTATTAAAATGGCCTAAAATAGAAGCCTTATGGGTTAAAATATACTTAAAAACATCAAATTGTATAAATCTAGGAGTAATTTACAGGCCACCTTCAGTTACTGTAGAAGAAGACTCCTTGCTATTGAATTATATAAATAGCATTTCCTCCGCAAAAAATGCTTTACTCATTGGTGACTTTAACCTCCCAGGGATAAACTGGAACACTCTTAGCACTATTACTCAAATTGAAAATACTTACCTTGAATCCTTTTTGCTAAATAATATGGAGCAAATAGTGAAACAGAATACTAGGGGAAATAATATACTTGACCTAGTTTTGCATAATCTGGGTGACAGTATAACTAACTGTAATGTTTCCCACCCCCTTGGAACTAGTGACCATTCTATGGTTAACTTTACATATAAAGGTAGCTATGGTTCTGACACAGGATGTGCAGTTATCTATAATTTTAAAAAAGCTGAGTTCCAAGAATTTAATAAAGAGTTGACATTGTGGGACTGGGAAGAGGAATTTATGAACAAGTCACTGAATGAAATATGGTCTATATTCAATACTAAATTTTCTACAGGAATATTAAAGTATATCCCTCAAATGAAAAAAGGAGATCAAGTTAAATGTAAAACTCCCTGGATAAATGCCAAAGTTAAAAAACTGATAAGACAAAAAAATAAGGCATTTAAAAATGCAAAACTTAGTGGTACACCATCAAATTGGGAATATTATAAAATTTACTGAAAAAACAAAAAGTTGTGTTAAAAAGCCAAAGGGATTATGAGGTAAACTTGGCAACAAGGGTTAAGGATAACTATAAGTCCTTTTACAAATTTGTAAATAATAAAAGGGGTGCCACTCCTACCCTAGGCCCATTAAAGGATTCAACTGGTAAAATGATTTTAGAGAATTCCGATATGGCAATGCTATGTAATCAATACTTTACCTCTGTTTTTAATAAAAAGTCCCTGCCTAAAAAAAATCATAACCCACATAAAACACCTG
Organism: Neoceratodus forsteri; assembly: GCA_016271365.2. Lineage (NCBI taxonomy): Eukaryota > Metazoa > Chordata > Ceratodontiformes > Ceratodontidae > Neoceratodus > Neoceratodus forsteri. The sequence continues at coordinate 91,198,004 of CM057451.1, forward strand.
GGTCGCACCTTATTACAGCATTAGACATTCAAAAGCGTCTATTAGGGTTGGACTCTATTAAATCATCAGGCCCGGATTTTCTTCACCCTCGCATTCTCAAACAACTGGACATTCCCTTATCTGGTCCAATTACAGCATTATTTATTAGATCTATCGATGAAGGACAAGTAATTGATGTATGGAGGCAAGCTAATGTTGTGCCTATTTATAAAAAGGGTTCAAAACATGAAGTATCTAACTACCGGCCTATTAGCTTAACGTCTATTTTGAGCAAAATCCTAGAGGGAATCATCAAGGAATATCTAGGGGAAATAGTTAATATCGATTATTCCCAGCATGGTTTTGTTAAGGGCAGATCATGCCAGACAAATTTGCTGGAATTTTACGGCAAAGTTAGTATGACTCTAGATAGAAATGAGGCAGTCGATGTCATTTTGCTGGACTTCTCAAAAGCCTTTGATCAGGTCCCTCATAGCGAATTGTTAGACACTTTGATTGAAATAGGTTTAAATGGTAATATTACCAAATGGGTGGAATCATGGTTGACCATTAGAATGCAAAAAGTCTGTATAAAAGGTTCTTATTCAGGTAAGGAACAAGTGACCAGTGGTGTTCCACAAGGTTCTGTGCTCGGCCCATGTCTCTTTAATATATATATTGCTTCATTAAGCACGTCAGTCGGTGTATGGCTAACCAAATTTGCGGATGACACTCGCATAGGCCATACTGTAAATAATGTTGAAGATGCAAATACTCTACAGCATGCACTTGGTGAACTTGAAAATTAGGCAAACAAAAACATGTTACATTTTAATATAGATAAGTGTACTGTTATGCACTTTGGGAAAAATAACGTATTAGCCAAATATAAGTTGGGAGGCGAATTATTAAATGTGGTGGAAGATGAAAGGGACTTGGGTATAAGGGCACAAAATAATTTGAGTCCTAAACTACATTGTCAACAAGTCATTAAAAAAGTTGGAGGAATATTTCACTGTATAAACAAGCACATTCAAAGTAACAGTAGTAGAGTGTTACTCCCCTTATATACTTCTTTAGTGAGGCCTCACTTGGAGTATTGTGCTCAGTTTTGGTCACCACAATACCAGGGCTCAAAACGTGCTCTGGAAAAATTCAGAGAAAAGCAACAAAGAAATGAACAAGTTAAAGATCTAAATTATGATGATCGTTTAAACAAGTTAGGACTTTATTCCTTAGAATATCGAAAAATGAGAGGGGACCTCTGTATGGTTTTTAAAGCTCTTCATGATGACAGTTTATGGGCTAAATTGGGACTAACTATAAGAAATAATCCATACAAAACTCGGTCTCACCCCTTCCAACTTATGGGAGAATGTTGTAAAACAAAGAAAAGGAGCTCCTGGTTTACAATAAGAGTCACTAGTGTCTGGAACCAGTTACCCATAAATGTGGTAACTAGTGATAAAATGGACATTTTCAAGTCAAGATTAGATATTTATCTACGTAAAAACTCAATATATGGTTATACTTAAATTTTCCTAGCGAGCTATATGGATCTCGATCTTTTTTTGCTCTGATAACCTATGAAACTATCCATGCTGGAGTAGTTTATAGGCCTCCCACGCAGCAGGAGGATACAGATCTAATATCAGTGGAAGCCATCCATAATATGGCAGCCAGAGGGGAAGTACTACTAATGGGTGACTTCAACATACCAGATGCAGATTGGAATACCCAGACTGCAAGTACATCAAGTAGCAGGGACCTCATGTCCACCATGTATTAGGCAAACCTAAGGCAGCTGGTGGTTGAGCCCACCAGGGAGGGGGCTGTACTGGACTTAGTGCTGACAAACGGGGCATAATCATTGATGTTGAGATGGGCAGTCCCCTTGGTACCAGTGACCACAGAAGTGTGTGGTTTAGAGTCAATACATTGTCAGAAGAAAGTCATTCAAAGATTACGATCTTAGATTTCCAGAAGGCCAACTTCATGGAGATGGGGGAACAGCTCAAAATTGCCCTGGCAGCAGAAGATACAGGAGGAGGGGTAGAAGAACAGTAACTTAGGCTCAAGAGATCCATAGCAGGAGCGACAAGTCAATTTGTCAGATTCCTTAGCAAAAGCAAAAGAAAGAAGCGGGCCACTGTGGTTCTTTAAGCCAGTAGCTGAGAAAGTGCAAAAAAAGTAAGTCATTCAGGAAATACAAAGACACAGAAAATAGAAGACAGACTGAAATATCTGGAGAAGCAGAGAGAAGCTGGGAAAGCTGTCAGAGGGGCTAAGGCAAGAATGGAGGAAGGAATAGCACAGGCTATTAAAAAAGACCTTCCTCCGTTATATTAGTGAGAGGAAAAAGACCAGAAATGGTGCTGTTAGGCTGAAGAAGGGAGAGGGTGGGTGGAGAACAACCTTGAAAAAGCTGAGATACTGAACAAATATGTTTTCTTAGTATTTACCAAGGAAGAGGCAGGGGAGGGGCCAAGACTCATAAGGAAAGATGTATGGGGGGGGAGAGGTGGACACCAGCCCATTTACGGTGGATAGAGTCTTGGAGGAACTAGGAAAAGTAAAGACAGACAAGGCAATGGGGCCAGATGGGATTCACCCTAGAGTGTTAAAGGAACTCAGGGAAGTCCTAGCAGGTCTGCTGACAACCCTCTTCAACCAATCAGTAGAGATGGGGGTGGTACCTGGGGACTGGAGGAGGGAGAGGTGGTCCCCCCACTCAAGACTGGAAGTAGGGAGGAGGCAGGCAATTACAGACCTGTAAGCCTGACCTCAGTGGTGGAGAAGCTGATGGGAGTCCCTGCTTAAGGAGAGGGCAGTGAAGTTCCTGGAGTCAAGCAGTACAAAAGACCCAAGGCAGCATGAATTCACTAAAGGTAGGTCCTGTCAGACTAATCTTATTGATTTCTTTGACTGGGTAACTAGGGTGGTGGATCAGGGATGGGCATTGGATGTGGTCTACCTGGATTTCAGTAAGGCCTTTGACACCATTCCTTATAGAAGGTTGCTTAACAAATTGGGGAATTTGTGTGTGGGCTCTAAAGTGGTAAAATGGGTTGGAAACTGGCTAAAAGGCAGGAGCCCGAGGGTAATAGTAAATGGCATGAAATCAGAAGAGGGGGAGGTGACCAGCGGAGTTCCACAGGGATCGGTGCTGGGTCCAGTTCTATTCAATGTCTTCATAAGCGACATTGCAGAGGGACTGGAGGGGAATGTATGCATGTTTGCAGATGACACCAAGATCTGTAACAGAGTTGACACACAGGAGGGGCTAGATAAAATGAGAAATGACCTAAGACTACTTGAGGAATGGTCAAGGGTTTGGCAGCTGGGTTTCAATGTTAAGTAGTACAAGATAATGCACCTGGCATATAGACACCCAAGAGAGGAATGCAGGATTGGGGGGGGCAGGCAGGTTCTAGCCACCACAGGTCAGGAGAGAGACCTGGGGGTTATCATTTCCGATGACCTGAAGTCAGCCAAACCATGTAAAAAAAGAAATGGGGAAGACAAACAGAATGCTGGGATGCATAGGAAGGGGCATAACCAGTCGGAGGAGTGAAGTAGTGATGCCACTGTATAGATCACTGTTGAGGCCTCATCTGAAATACTGTGTCCAATTCTGGAGACCGCATCTCAGGAAGGACATAGACAGAATGGAAGCAGTCCAGAGAAGAGCAACAAAATGATACATGGACTGCGCCACAAGCCTTATTTATTTAATTTATTATTTGATTACCGGGTGGGTGTACTAGACACATATAGTGACTATTTTCAGACATGACCTGGGAGGTTACAAAGTTACAAACAACGATAAAAACAGTGTAATACAGTTTCAGTTAGAAGCAGCAACACAGTATAGTACATAAGGTAGAGAAGCAAGGTAAGGTATACAAATTATACATTTGGTCATAGACAATAGTCACATCACAAATTGTGAGGAAAAATTCAAAACACAAAATAATACGATGCAATAAGCAGACAGTGGTAAGGTAGCATGGGGTAGTAGGTATGTAAGGTAAGTGCTAGTAACAGTTGCCAGCAGTGGACCAGATTACACAGCATATACAGTATACATAATCACCGCTGACTCGGATCAAACTGGGCATAACAGAACAAGTAACATAGGAACATAGGAATATAGAAACATAGAAGTTGACAGCAGATAAGGACCGCAAGGCCCATCCAGTCTGCCCATTTCTTTTTCTGCCTTATGAATGTGCCATCGGCCTTTGCTCTGTCAATGGCCTATATATTCATACTCATCTGCATTGCTCCCTTATGCCTATCCCATGCCCGTCTGAAGCCCTGCACAGTATTCATATCCACCACTTCCTGAGGTAGGCCGTTCCATGTATCCACAACCCTTTCTGTGAAAAAGAACTTCCTCACATTACCCCTTAATCGGACTCCCTCTAATCTCATGCTGTGTCCTCTTGTTGTCCTGCTATTTTTCTTATATTTAAACATGTTAGACTCTTTCACCTTGTTAATGCCCTTAAGGTGTTTGAATGTTTCAATCATATCACTTCTCTCCCTCCTTTGCTCTAGGGTATACATATTGAGCTATGTTAATCTGTCCTCATATGTTTTCTGATGCAGTCCCTGCACCATTTTTGTTGCCCTTCTCTGGACGGCCTCAATTTGATTAATGTCCTTGTGAAGGTGTGGCCTCCAGTACTGCACACAGTACTCCAAATGGGGCCTAACCAGTGTTTTGTAAAGAGGGATTATTACCTCCCTCTTACGACTTGTGATACCCTTATTAATACACCCCAACATCCCCCTAGACTTATCTACTGCTTTAGTGGTCTGCTTGGATGATTTCAGGTCATCTGTAATGATGATGCCCAAGTCTCTTTCTTCTCTTGTGACTGCCAGCAACTCCCCTCCCAGCCTACAGATGGCTTCAGTGTTTCTCTTCCCTATATGCATGATCTTGCACTTCTTTGCATTAAACCCCAGTTGCCACTCTTCCAACCATTTTGCCAGTTTATCCAGATCTCTTCTCATTCTGCCCACCCCACCTGGATCATCTACTCTGTTGTAGATCTTGGTGTCATCTGCAAACAGACAAACCTTACCCTCCAGTCCATCTGCAATGTCACTGATGAAGATATTGAAGAGGACTGGCCCAAGATTGATCCCTGAGGTACCCCACTTGTGACTTGTATCTCTTCTGACTGTATACCATTTACCACCATTCTCTGTTTTCTGCCCGTCAACCAGTTTGCCACCCAGTTGACCAACTTCTGACCAGGACTGATCCCTGAGGTAACCCACTTGTGACTTGTATCTCTTCTGACTGTATACTGTTTACCACCACTCTCTGTTTTCTGCCTGTCAACCAGTTTTCCACCCAGTTGACCAACTTCTGACCCACCCCGAGCCTACCCAGCTTATTAATCAGTCTTCTATGTGGAACAGTATCAAAAGCTTTGCTGAAGTCAAGGTAGGCGACATCAACTGCTCCCCCTTGGTCCACCACTCTGGTTACCCAGTCAAAGAAATCTATGAGATAAGTTTGACAGGACCTTCCTTTTGTAAACCTATGCTGTCTTGGATCCTGTGCTACTATGGATTATAGGTGTTGCACTATCCTTTCCATAAGGAGTGCCTCCATAATCTTGCCCACTACTGAGGTAAGACTGACTGATCTGTAGTTCTCTGCCTCCTCCCTGCTACCACTCTTGTAGAGCAGGATCACATGAGCCCTTCTCCAGTCTTCTGGGACCTCTCCTGTACTCAGAGACTCACTAAACAGTTCTGATAATGGCTCTGCTTGTTCCACCCTTAGCTCCTTTAGTACCCTGGGATGTATGCCATCAGGTCCCATTGCCTTGTCCACCCTGAGCTTACTGAGCTCCTGTAGGACCTTTTCTTTTGTGGAGGGACTAGTGCACACCTCCCACCCCCTGTGTCCATGGGGCTAAGCTGTGGGCCCTGCCCTACCTTCTCTTCAGTAAATACTGAGCAGAAGTATCTATTTATCTATTTATTCAGGTTGGTCCAGGCCACGTTTCTCTCAGTAATTGACTATGCAGACTTCCTCTATAGTCACTGCCCTATCTCCTACCTATGCAAATTGGATACACTATACCACAGAGCTCTGAGGTTCATAACAGATCTACCATTTAACACTCACCATTGCTCTCTCTATGCAGCAGTCGGTTGGACATCTCTACATCTCAGAAGAAACAGGAATGCTGCAGTGTGGACATACAGAATTTTGACTAAGATGCTTCCAAACTATATATTAGACTGCTTCGCAAGGCCACAGCTGGCACCTCACGCCTAAGAAGCTACAATTTCATTATGCTCAAAGTGCCTAAAGTCAACACCCGGCATGGGAGATCTGCTATCAGCTATAATCTAGATATATCATGGAACACGATTCAAAAGTCCTTGAAGCTGATCAACGGGTATCCTTAGCATCCTTCAAGCATCTATACCTAAGTCTCTTCCTGAAAAATGCAATTGCTTCCCACAAGTTCTAGTTTATTCAAGTTCTTTCCTTCCTCCTCTCAGGCTGCCATCATATCATGGCAATTCACTTCCTAAATTCATCTCCACAGATACCTCACCCTTGCTATAATCTTCTCCCATTAACTCCAGGTTCCTACCTTAGCCCTTATCACTGCCTTTCACCTCCCAGTTCTAGCACCAGCCCTGCTCTAGTCATGCGTACCCCTTCCTACCATGTCACTTGTCTCAGTCTATGACCACCTCTTTCAGTCATCCAATCACTATTTCTCTTTGTCCACATTGACTTCCTTGGATCTTTGGAATCTTGGGTATATCATGTTGAATGTATGCCATGTTTACTGCCAATGTTGATATGTATATACTGGTTTACCTAGAGTGCATCTCATATGTTCCTACCATATCCTGTTATGTTTAAACAATTTCTGTTCTTGATTTCTGTATATAAGTGTTTTAATTACTCATGTACATATACCAATTATTGAACCTTGATTACTGTATATAAGTATATACGTGTTTTAAATCTTCCTATACATGTACCAATTATTGAACCTTGACCTTATCAGGTCCATCTTGCAAATGAGCTGTGCTCAATGATGTTCGCCTGAATAAATAAAGATTTGATTGATTGATTGATTTAGGATATATGCTTTTATATGGTCCTCCTCCTCCTGACATGCCCCCTTATCCTCTTTGATCTTAGTAATACCCCCTCTGGACTTTCTCCTTTCACTAATGTATCTATAGAAAGTCTTGTTACCTTCTTTTACTGCTTGTGCTAAATGTTTCCTCGGTTTGGGCCTTTGCCTGCCTTACTGCCTTCCCTGCTTCCCTTAAGGAAGTTTGGTATGCCTCCCTATCTTCATCCTGCTGCATTCCCTTATATTTCCTGAAGGCCAGCCTTTTGGCTCTGACCTTTTCTGCTACAGTTACTGCATCATAAGCACTGTGAACAAACGCAGCGATCCAAGTGAAGGTTGCCAGCAGAAAGGGAAGGAGATAGGCAAAAGTGGGGAGGGGAGGCTATGTTTCAGGTGGGAGGAAGGCACGGTGTTTCAGACAGGAAGATGTGAGTGATACGGTTATAGCTGAGAAGGTTAAGGAGGTTTGAAGCAAGTGCAAGATTCAGGGTTAACAAGGTAGTTTTGAAACTTGTGTTTGAAGATGGCATGTGCGAGTGCAAGACAAGCTTCTAAGGGTATGGAGTTCCTGTGTTTTGGGGCTGCATGGAAGAAGACAGTGCCACCCTTTGAGGTTTTGCACCTGGGCACATGTAGTAGGGATAGGTCAGCAGAATATAGGCCATGGGTGGAGGACTGAGGCTTCAGAAGGGTGCTTAGTGACACTGGGGTGTTAGACCTGATTATGTTGTCAACCAGGGAGCAGAGGGAGAGGAGCCAATGGGCAGAGGGGGCAGGCCAGTTGAGGTTGGCATAAAGTTGGCAGTGGTGCTTTAACCGAGGGGAAGCAGAGGTATAGTGGCAGATGTTATTGTAGGTGGTGTCCCATTTGTGAAGCGAGGCTTTAGAGGTATTGATGTCGGTGATTGCATCACAGGCAAGTGACAGTAATAGAATACCATGCTCAATGGCCAGTCTAGCAGAGGGAGTGAGTGCATGACTTATTTTGTAAGCAACACCAATTCTGATGTTAACCGCATTACAGGTGACCTAGATATGTTGGTCAAAGTCTAGTGTTTCATCGAGTAGTACCCCAGAGTATTAAAATGCACTCACAGTGTCCAGGAAGGAGCCAGCCTGTGTCTTGGAGACACCGAGAAGAAGTTTGTTATTCATGAGCCAGGATTGGATATGAAGAAAAACAGAGGATAGCTTAAGGTTGATGTCCTGTATAGAACTGGAACTATAATACAGAACAAGATCATCTGCATAGAGAATGGTCAAACAAGAAGGGATGTTAAGCGCAATCCAGTTTATGAAAACGGAAAAGAGAAGAGGGCCCAGTATGGACCCCTGAGGGACGCTGAGTTTAACAGGGGATTTACCAGATATTGTGGAGTTGAATTTAACAAGTTGACATCGATTGGACAGGTAGCTATTGATCCAGGCAACAGAGCTTTGCGAGAAGCCAAGGTACATAAGATTGGACAGTAGAAGAAGGTGGTCAACCAGATTAAAAGCTTTTATGAGATCGATAAATATGGCCCCAGTTAGGAGACGAGTCCATAGCATGAAGCATGTAATTTGTGAGCTGAAGCAGGGCAGTGGAGGTGCTATGCCCTTTATGAAAACAATGCTGATATGGTGAGAGCAGGTTGAAATTGGAGAGGAATTCAGTGATTTGGGTGGCTACAATCTTTTCAAGGATCTTGCTCAGAACCGATAGAATGGCAATGGGACGGTAGTTGGAGATGTCCTTCTTATCTCCTTTCTTGAAAATTGGTGTGACTCTGGTGATTTTCCATATGCTTGGTACATGTCCTTGGCATAGAGACAGGGTGAAAACTGTGGCTAGTGGTGCCGCAATAAAGGGGGCAGCCAGTTTAAGCAGTTTGGGCTCAAGGCCATCAGACCCTACACTAGTATAGTCCGATATGGCGCCTAAATGCTTGAGGATGTCAAGCCTGGAGGTGGCTTTAAAGTGAAAAAGGGGGTGTTTAGGCAAGTGGTTCTCAGCTGTAGGGCTGGTCATGGGTGATGATGACGGGAAAGCTGCCGTGTATTTGGAGAGGTCAGAGAAATGAGTGTTAAAAGCATTAGCAATAGTAGATGGGTTATTACAGTGGGCACCATTCAGGACCATGTCATTATTTCAGTGATGTTGTTTAGAGCCCAGAAAGGTTTTGATGTGAACCCAGAACTTTCTAGAGTCTCCAGATGCATCCAACAGGAGTTCTTTACAATAGCAGCTTTTGGCTAACCTGATTTGCTTTTTGCAGGTGTTTCATAGGGCTCTGTAGCTATTATAGTCTGACATGAGGCCTGATTTTTTTAAAGCACTTCCAACTTTTGTCCCTGGCGCAAAGGGAGGCCAGAAGAACTTTGTGAAGACTCAAGGAACTAAACATCTATTCACTTGAAGGGAGAAGGGAGAGAGGGGATATGATGAAGGCTTTCAAATATCTTAAAGGAATAAATAGGGTACAAGAAGGGAGCATATTTCTGAGAAGAAAGTGCACAAGGACAAGGGGACATAATATGAGGCTGGAGGGAGGGAGGCTTAGGAGAATGCTAGGAAGTATTTTTTCACAGAGAGGGTGGTGGATCTGTGGAGCAGCCTACCAGCGGAGGTGGTGGAAGTGAAAACAGTACGGAGATTCAAAAGTGCATGGGATAAGCATAAAGGCACCCTGCTATACAGCAAAGTGGGGGAAAGGCAGTCCAGATAAGAGTAGGGGTTGCCAAACCAAGTAGGGAAATGGGCAGACTAGGTGGGCTGTATGGACCTTATCTGCCAACAGATTCTATGTTTCTATGTTGTACATTGGCTTCCCATATTAGGAAGTCATCCATAATGACCTCTGTGCCCTCGAGACCTTCAAAAATTAGTAACATTTTCTTTTGGAAGACTTCTGGTGCTGAGCATATCCCAAAGGGGAGACGCTTGGACTTGTACCTCCCAAGGAGTGTATTAAAAGTCACTAGATCAGAGCTGGGCCCATCCACTTTAATCTACCAGAAAGCATGCCCAGTATCTAACACTGTGACTACTTTAGCCCCTGCTAACTTGGCTGCAGCCTAACATACTAATTGCCAGCAGATTGGGCCTCATGGTTTATCAAGTCTGCTCGAACCTCAGCTCCCCTGTTGGGAACCGAGGCCCCCCCTTGTGTTACGATGCCCCTTTCTGTATCTGTCCCATCCTCTCTCTTGAAGCCCTCCACATTGGAAATCTGGACCAGTTCACCAGGCAGTGCATTCCAAGGATCCACCTCCCTCACCATGAAAAAACTCCTCCTCTTCCCCCCTGATCCTTCCTCCTTCCAACTTCAAACCATGCTCTCTGGTGATACCTCCCTCCTTTAGTCTAAAGATCCCCTCCATGTTTACCCTATTTATTCCCTTGAGGTACTTGAAGACCTCAATCATGTCTGCCGTCTCTCCTCTCCTCCAAAGTATACAGGCTGAGCTCCTCCAGTCTGTCTTCGTACGTCAACTCCCCCAGTCCTCGAATCATCCTGGTAGCTCTCCTCTGTACCCTCTCCAGGAGCTGTATATCCCTCTTTAAGTGCGGTCTCCAGTACTGTACACAGTACTCAAGGTGTGGCCTCATCAGCCCATTGTACGGTGGCAGAATCACTTCCCTGCTCCTAGAGGTGATCCCCCTTACAATGCATCCCAACATCCTGTTTGCTTTGCTAGCCGCTCTCCTGAACTGCTTAGAGTTATTTATACATGCATCCACTATGACCCCTCGGTCTTTTTTCCCAGATGAGGACTCCAGCACCCCGCTTCCCCAGGGTGTAGCTGTGTTTGGGGTTTCCCCACCCAAGATGTAACACCTTGCACTTGGTTATACTGAAATTTAACTTCCCTGTGAGACCCCAACTTTCCAGGGTGTCCAGGTCCCCTTGCAGGGCCAGCCTCCCCTTTTCCCCCTCAACTACTGCTCCCACCTTGGAATCATCATCGAAGAGACTCATCTCACACCTTATACCCACCCTGATGTCAGATATGTATGCATTAAACAGGATCGGCCCCAGGAATGAGCCCTGCGGAACTCCACTACCGAACTCTCTATGGTTTGAGAGCTCCCCACCAATCATCACTCTCTGTGTGCATCCAGCTAGCCAGTTTTCTATCCATCTGACTATCAAAGGGCACACTCCCAACCCCGTCAGTTTCTCCACCCGCCCACTGTGGGGAACCGAGTCAAACGCCTTGCTGAAGTCCAAGAATATTATATCCAGAGGCTTCCCCCTGCCCAGTTCCAATGTTACCCATTCGTAGAACTCCACAAGGTTGGTTTGACATGATCTACCTGGCACAAACCCATGTTGTCTACTGTCCAGCCCTCCCTCCTCCTCCAGAAACACCCCCAGTCATTCCTTTAATATACTCTCCATTACTTTTCCCACTACCAAGGTCAAACTGATAGGTCTATAGTTACCTGGTACTTCCTTCGACCCCCCTTTATGGATTGGCACCACATGCACCTCTCGCCAATCCCTAGGTACCGTCCCTGTCTCAAGCGACCTGCTGAAGAGCCCCGACCGGGGTGCGGCCAGTACGTCTGCCAACTCCCATAGTACCCCCGGATGAATACCATCTGGCCCAGGAGATTTATCTTTCTTTAGGACCTTCAGGGCTTGCCACACCCATTCGGTGGAGATAGCTTTGTCCATGGTGATTAGTGAGGTAAACACCAAGGTACAGAAGTTATTAGGGAGCAGAACAGAAAAAAGGCAAAGGCGGTAAGGACAGAAATGGGGCTAAAAGGGGTAAGGCTATCAAAAAGTGGAGGGTGATGAGTACCAATGCCGGAGTCTGTGTAACAAGCTCCCTGAACTAGTGGTCTTGATGGAAGAGGGTTGTCTGGATATTGTGCAGTCACAGAAACATGGTACACAGAGAACCATGACTGGGATGTCAACATACCAGGATACACAATCTACAGGAGGGACAGGGAGGTAAAATGGAGGAGGAGTAGCTCTCTATGTAAAGGAAGGGATCAAAGCAACAGAACTAAAGAGTAAACAGGGAGCAGATGAGGCACTTTGGGTCACCTGGAGACAGAAATGGCACACAATCTGCATGGGGTTGTATACAGACCCCCATCTCAGGGGGAGGGAGTGGACAAGGAAATGATAGAAGGCTTTCTTAGAATGGCAGAAAAAGGGGAGATATTGTTGATGGGGGACCTGAATATGCCAGATGTTAACTGGAGTACCTTTGCTGCAGGCACATCCAAGAGCAGGGTAATTCTTGATGCCCTACAGGGGGCATGCCTCAGACAGCTAGTATTGGAACCCAGTCGGGAGGGAGCAATCTTAGACCTGGTGCTCTCAAATGGGGACGGAGAAAGAATCTCGGATTTAGAAGTGGGTAGCCATCTGGGAACAAGTGACCACCAAACAGTGTGGTTCACGATAAACACAGCCATACAATCAAGCCATACAAAAGTAAGGGTACTGGACTTTAGGAGGGCTGACCTTGGGAAAAATGAGACAGTGCCTCAGAAAAGCACAAGCAAACAGGCAAGAAGGAGGGGTGAAGGAACAATGGGGAGTGATCAAAACAGCCATCACAGAGGCAACAAGCCTTTGTGTAAAGCAAATCAATAAAACACAACAAAGGAAAAAAATGCTATGGTTCTCAAAAGAGGTGGCAGGGAAGGTTAAGGAGAAAAGGACAGCATTCAGAAAATATAAGGAAACACAGAAGGAGCAGGACAGAGAACTTTATCAGTTAAAGCAGAAAGAGGCTGGGAAGGCAGTCAGAATAGCAAAGGCCCAAACCGAGGAAAGGATAGCCAATTCTGTTAAGAAGGGGGATAAGACCTTTTATAGGTACATTAGAGAGTGAAGAAAGACCAAAGGAGGGATACTGAAGTTTAATAAAGGGGAGGGAATGTGGGTAGAGGGTGACAGTGAAAAAGCAGGGATACTGAACAAATATTTCTGCTCAGTATTCACAAAGGAAGAGGAGGGGGAGTTACCTAAACCAAACAAGAGAAACACTCTGAAGACGGGGGTCGATACCAGTCCATTTACAGAGAAAGGGTTCTGAAAGAAATAATAAAATTGAAGGTGGACAAAGCAATGGGGCCTGATGGGATTCACCCAAGAATTCTAAAAGAACTAAGGGTAGAACTAGTGACACCGCTGACTACTCTCTTTAACAAATCATGGGAGGATGGGGTGGTACCCGAGGACTGGAGGAGGGCAGATGTGATTCCTCTTCACAAAAGTGAGAGCAGGACAGAGGCAGGAAACTACAGACCAGTTAGTTTGACCTCAGTGGTAGGGAAAATGATGGAATCACTTCTGAAGGAAAGAATTGTTGAGTGCCTAGAGGCCAGTGGGGCACAGGACCCAAGGCAGCATGGATTCACAATGGGAAGGTCATGTCAGATGAATCTAATAGATTTCTTTGACTGGGTGACCAAAGTAGTAGACCAGGGAGGGGCTGTGGACATGGTCTACCTAGATTTTAGCAAGGCATTTGATACAGTCCCACGCAAAAGATTAACACACAAGATAGCCAGCCTTGGAGTGGGTCCCAAGGTGGTAGCCTGGATAAAAATTGGTTAGACAACAGGATGTAAGGGTAGTAGTAAATGGAGTACACAGTGAAGAAAGGAGGGTTACTAGCTGCGTACCGCAGGGGTTCAGTACTGGGACCGGTCCTTTTAATGTCTTTATAAGTGACATTGCAGAGGAACTGGAAGGAAAAGTATGTCTCTTTGCAGATGACACAAAGATCTGCAACAGGGATGATCACAAGATGGAGTGGAAAGGATGAGAAGGGACTTGGCAAGGTTGGAGGAATGGTCAAATGTATGGCAGCTCAGATTCAATGCAAAGAAGTGCAAGGTAATGCACATGGGAAACAAAACCAGGGAAGCGGACACAATGGGGGTGAGATACTGACAACAGTAAAATAGAAAGGGACCTGGGGTAATTATATCAGATGACCTAAAGGTGGGCAAGCAATGTGAGAAGGCAGTAAGGAAGGCTGGGGGATACTGGGATACATAGGAAGAGGCATCAATAGTAGAAAACAGGAAGTTGTTATCCCTCTGTACTGTTACAGACAGTTGGTGAGACCCCATCTGGAGTGCTGTGTGCAGTTCTGGAGACCCCATCTCCGCAAGACATAGACAGAGTGGAGGCTGTCCAGAGGAGGGCAACAAAATGGTGCAGGGTCTGCACCAGAAGACATACGAAGAAAGACTAAAGGAGCTTAATATGTATACCCTTGAGGAAAGAAGGAGAGAGGGACATGATAGAAACTTTCAAGTACCTCAAGGGAATCAACAAAGTCCAAGAGGGTAGCATCTTCCAAAAAGAGATGCTAAGAACAAGGGGCACAATTTGAAGATAAGGGGGACGGCTCAGAGGTAATGTGAGAAGTATTTTTTCACAGAGAGGTTGTGGATGCATGGAACAGCCTCCCTGAGGAGGTCGGAGTCAAGAACAGTGGGGAATTCAAGAATGCATGGGACAGGCATAAGACAGTCCTAGTGGGGGTAGAGGAAGTAAGCTGTTGGTTAACTAGGATCTGCAGCTTATCTGTTAGGTAGGAAAATGGGCAGACTAGGTGGGCCAAGTGGTCCTTATCTGCCGTCAAATTCTATGTTTCTATGTTTCTATCCCCCCCTTGCTGGCCTTTATATCCTTATCCTGATGTGAAATCCCAGGGATGCCTCCCTCTCCCTTATGCTCCCTTTCTGTTACTCCCCCATCCCACTCAATTTTGCTTCTATCCTCTTCGTGTCTTGCTTAGCAAATATCCCATCCCCCTCCCTAGTGAACACCGAGGCGAAGTGCTCGTTTAATACCTCCGCCTGCTCCCTCGCCTCTTCCACCCACCCACCATCTGTTCTCAGTCTGCCAAGCTTGCCCTTAGTTTTTCTCCACTCCCCAATGTACCAGAACAAACTCTTTTCCCTTCCCCGAATCCCCTGTGCCAGCCTCTGCTCTTTACTGGCCTTTGCCCCCCTCACCATCTGGGTGACTTTTCTAGATGCAAGACAGCACGTTTCCCTTTCCCCTCTCAATATTTTGTAATTTTTGTAGGCAGCCTTCTTCTCCTTGACCGCTTCCTGAACTTCACTGGTCCACCAGCACAGCCTCTTCAACTGTTTTCATTGGGTGATGTTCCCTTTTAATTGCTCTATTAAGATCTCTGGGATCTATGCAAATTCATACTTTGGTTTTTCTACAACCACCATCGAGCTGACCTAGCCCGTGGGTTTCTCCACCTTCTCAATAACCTCCAATCTTTCCATATTCTTTAGTTCAATTCTCACTTTGTCTTTTAATGCAAAAGGTATTTTCCTAGGGGGTGAATCATGGGGCTGATTGTTTTATCTATTGTAATGTGGTATTCACCCTCTAAGCATCCCAATTCCTCAAATACATCAGCAAATTCAGCCAGTATTCCTTCTGTGGTTCCCCCTGCACTTCCATGTGCAGCAGCTACTGAAAATAGCTTCTCTATAAGCTTAATTTCCAAACAAGTAGATAGGCCCAACACTGGGATCACGTTTGCATTAACCACTTGAAATAGCAACTGGTAATACTTTTGCCTTTTGCTTAAAACATGTTAGCAACATCACTTTGCCTTTCACATCAAGTTTATGCCCAGAATAGGAAACTAGTCAAGCTGACGACCTTTGAACAGCTTCTCCAGACAATGTCTTATACAACTGAAAAGGCATCACACTACTCTGTGCACCAGTGTCTAATTTGAACATCACCATTTTCCCATTTATGCTCAGATTTACTTTCCAATCAGTCTCGGGCTTATAGTTAGTCACAGTCTCAATACTAAAAGAACTTTCATTTTCCTGATCATCTTCTTCTCTAACAGCATGAATCTCATTGCGTTTACCCACACAACATACTCTAGCAAAGTTATTTTTTTCTGTGGCACAATCTACAATATTGTCCATATGCTGGGTATTTGTTTATCTCATGCTCATGGCCATACTTTTCATATTTGACTTTATTTGCTCGAGATACATAACTCCTCTTGCTCACATTGGCATCTGTTTTTACTCTTTCTTCCTGCACAACTGCTATTTGCACTGAGCTTTCATCCTGAGCATTTCCAATTAAGCGTTTAATCTGTATTTCACTCAGTTCAGCAGTCCTTCATATATCTATGGCATCATCTAATGTTAAGTCCACTTTTCTCAACAGTCTGCATCTCACATGCTCACTCTGTATGCCACATACAATTCTATCTCTGATCAACGATTCAGTGAAATCTCCAAATTCACAAGATTTAGCCTTTAGCCTCAGTTCAGTTACATATGAATCAATGGAATCACCTAGATTCTGGCTCCTTGTATTGAACAAATGTCTCTCATAAGTCACATTCTTTCTCAGGTTACAGTACCTCTCAAATTGTCCCATCATTTTGTTCAGTTGCTCCTTCTCTTCCTCTTTTTCCCAAACGAAAGTATTGAATGCCTCCAGTGCATCAGGGCCTGCCACGTGCAAGAGGGTCATAGCCTGGATTTTGTGGATTTTTCAGCAAGTCCACTGGCAACTAAGAAGATTTTAAATTGCTGCTTAAATCTTCTCCAGTTTTCAGCAACATTTCCTTTTAGACTGACAGCAGTGGGAGGCTGCAGGCGGTCCATTCTGACACCATGTATAATCACGCGGACACCAATGTGAAGTGAACTGGTAAGTTTACTGTACTGTATAGCACTGAGAACAAACTGCAGAAAGCGCGGGCTACTACCCACCAGATAAGAATTTATATATAGATATTAGTGCATACGCATTAACAAGGCTTGCGCAAGTCGCGTATGCTAATTCACTTCCGTACACCAATCAGCGAGCTGACAGTGTATGTCTTCTCCTGAAACTCTCACACACTTGCATAAAATTCACGAAGGAGAGCACTAAGAGTTTCAATAGGGACCTCCTTGTAATTCAGAACCTGTTGCTTTTCAACCAGCCAGTCTTCCAAAATGTTCATAGACCAGGCAGTTGTTTTCTGAGTGTTAGCCTCATCTTTTGCTCTTTCCAAGCTGTCGAGATCACTGCGAGACAGTTTCAATCAATCAATTCTTTATTTATGAAACACTATTCCAGGAAATCATAGCGTTTTACAAGGAATCAACAAACAGCGATCAACAGAAAACACATTTCATAAAACATGTTAAAAACAGTACTAAAAAGCAGGACTTTAAATATCAAAACTTTACATAATTTAAAAACCTTTTTAAGTATCAGAATACGCTGACTCAAATAAATAGTTTTCAGGGCAGATTTACAGGCCTTGACAGACAGGCACTCTCTAACCCGATGACGTAGAGAATTCCACAGGGTTGGGGCTACAAAAGCAAATGACCTAGTTCCTACAGTTGTCAAACGGACCCTGGGAATCTCTAGCAATCCCTCTTCGGTGGAGTAGAGAGGATGAAGGGGGCAGTAGGGATGAAGGAGATCATGCAGATACCATGGCCCCAGTCCATGTAGGGCCTTATAGGTCAGTAATCGAACCCTAAAGGTGATCCTCCACCACACCAGCAGCCAGTGCAGGCCGCGGAGCACAGGTGTGACATGGCAAGATCTCAATAAGCCAGTCAACAACCTGGCAGCCACATTCTGTACCAGCTGCAGGCGGCAAAGGTCCACCCCTGGTAGCCCTAGGTATAGGGCATTGCAGTAATCAAGGCGCAAGGTCACAAAGGCATGGACCAGTGTCGGAAGGTCACCAGGAGGAACCAGATGTTTTATACGGGTGATATTCCTCAGATGGTAAAATGAGGTCTTGACAATGGCCGACACCTGAGACTGTAGTGTCAGCTCACTATCAAGCATAACGCCCAGATTCCGCACCCGATCAGAGATCACTAGCTGGCTGCTTCTCAGTCAAAGCCTGGATGGCTGTCCAGCCAATAACCTCTCTGCCCGACGACCTGGGTCCACGACCGACACCTCAGTCTTATCCAAATTCAGCTTAAGCCAGTTGGCACTCTTTCAGTCCTCAATCTCAGGGAGGCAGTTGTTAAAGACCAAAACCACATCATTTAGTTTGAGTACAAAGGACATGTACAGTTGAGTATCATCTGCATAGCAGTGAAAACTCAACTTGTACCACCTAATAATGTCTCCCAAGGGCAGCATATACACCACGAACAACATGGGGAAAAGCACAGAGCCCTGCAGCACCCCATATGGCAAGGGGAGAGGGGCAGAGGTAAACACCCCCAATTCCACCCTCTGCGTCCTGCCTGTGAGAAAAGAGTGGAACCATCTGAGGACTGTACCAGACAGCCTGTAGAGTAGCCACAGACACTCCAGCAACACCCCATGGTCCACGGTGTCAAATGC
This sequence comes from Neoceratodus forsteri, assembly GCA_016271365.2. NCBI lineage: Eukaryota > Metazoa > Chordata > Ceratodontiformes > Ceratodontidae > Neoceratodus > Neoceratodus forsteri. The sequence continues at coordinate 91,216,458 of CM057451.1, forward strand.
TGCCGAGAGATCAAGAAGGACCAAGATGGGGCTACTCCTCTGATCTCTCGCTGTCAGAAGATCATTAAGCACCCGAACTAATGCGGTCTCTGTAATATGCCTCTTCCTGAAACCAGATTGGAGAGGATCATAGATATTGTGGGTGGTCAGATGCTCCTCGAGATGCAATGCAACTACCTTCTCAATAACCTTGCCCACGAAGGGCAGGTTAGAGACAGGCCTGTAAACACCCCAGTCTCTAATGAACACCTGACTGTCTCCGCAAGGACCAGTCCAATTACCTCCATACACCCCGCCAAGAGGCATGTTGGACCAGGGTCCAAACTACAGTAAGTCGGTCACAAACCCTGGATTATCTTCATGACATCCTCAATCACCAGCTGGCCAAAGTCTGACCCGACAAACCGGGTGCCTGTAATCTCACACCGAGCTCCACTCTGCCCATTCAAGCGCTGTCCAGATCTCAGACCTGATGGTGACCACCTTATCCGTGAAAAATCAAGCGAATTCCTCACACTTCTTCTGTAAAAAAGCTCCCCAGTTCTGGAGACAGGTTGAATTGCATAGCCTGTCCACAGTCCGGAAGAGCTGGGCTGGTCAATTTTGCACACCTGCAATCTCCCTGCCTTCTTATGGGACCGCAGATTGATAGTCCCTATAATGGGACATCAATCTAAGTTTGTCATCACTCAGGCCTGATTTCTGCCAGCGACACTCCAACCTTCTCCCCACTGTCCTCAACTCCCTCAAGGTCCCATCAAACCAAAGGGACCGAGGGCAAGGGTAAGGGGGTGAATCCGGACTGGAGCTATGGAGTCCAGAGCAGTTCCCACCACCTTATTATAGGCTATTAGAAGATTCTCTGGGTCCATGCTAACACTCGAATTCCCCGATAGATCCAGAACCACCATAAGACCATCAGGAGTCAAGCCCTGCAAAGGGCAGTACTGGACCATCTCCACAAGGGCAGGTCTATTGGGGGGGCCATGAAACTGAACTCTATAGTGTGGTGATCGGCCCACCCAACGGGTTTCACCACATCAGAGATCTCCATCCCCAGCAGGTACACTTGGTCCAACAAATGACCTTGTATGTGGGTCGCAGAGGTAATCACCTGTGTAAAGCCCAATGAGACCATAAGTTGGAGGAAGTCTTGACCAAAATGCGAAAGTTCATCGTTGACCCAGGCATTGAACTCCCCCAGCATCAACCACCTGGGGGACTCCAACACCATCTCGACAATGAAGTCTGTGACTTCCTGCAGGAAATCCCTCTCACCCTTGGGTGGATGGTAGACAACAAGTATCCTGCAGCCCACACCTCGCCCACGATACATTTGAAGGATCTAGTGACCCCAACTGGCACATCTACAAGGCCCAGTTCCATCTTAAAACAGATGGCTACCCCTCGCCCCTACGATCCAGTCTCAGGCGGTGCATCACCGAGTACCCGGCTAGAACTGCTGACTCCAAAATGGGACCAGCATTCTCATCCATCCAGGTCTCCATGATGTATGCCAGGTCAGATGACCCAACAAGATCAGCAACTACTGCTGTCTTGTTCCTAATCAACCTGGCATTACACAACACCGCCCGGGTTGGATGAGCAGTCGAGGTTGACCACAGGAACTGCCCACAAAAAGTGAAGCCCTTGGGTATGGGCACCAGGCAGGGTGGACCCCTTTCCTGGGCCCATTTCATCCCAGGGCATCTCCTTGATCCCACAACCCCAATTCGTCCACCCCACTCCACTCCCCTACCGGACCTCCACCACCCACCCCTTCGGCGCCCTCTCGCTATACCCAAGGCATGACACCCAAAAACCTCCACCGGTAGTGGGGGGCAATTGAAGGGGTGAAGGGCCCGAAGCTCGCAGAAGAGTAGTACCCACCCATAGAAGCCCTCTGCCAGCACATCCTGCCATTCTTATTAACCAGCAGCTATAAATTAAAATACCAAACACACAATCACCCGTTTAATCGGCCACACCTACTGTCATTCCACTCTTCCTCAAAACCCCATTTACCCCCATATACTATTGCTTTAAACCAGCCACACACACACACACACACACACACACACACACACACACACACTCACTAACACATATACTCAACTCTAACACAACTTAAGATTATTCCTATAATCAAACCCCCAAAACACAACTCAGCCCAATAATATTATAAACATAAACTATCTATCTCCATTGTTGCACAGTATCAGAAAACAGCATCCACCCAACCAAACCTAATGAAATGTACACAATATTTCCAGTCAATTATTGTCCTGTGTAGAAACACTGTCCAATGCCTCCACATTGTTCAGTCTTTTCCAATATTCCAAAGAAGCTTGCCATAGCTTAGTACAAATTTGCACTAAAAAGAGGGAACTCCCACCACCCCCTTCCCCAAAAACAATTGCCCATATGATGCAGCATTCTCACTGCTACACCTTCCATATATTAACATGCAAGATAAGGACTCCAAACAATGGCTGCTTCTCAGACGTCTGTTTTGGCACTGTGAGCAGTGATTTTTTGGGTGCCTGCTCATTACAACTGTGGGTTTACCAGCAGTTAATGCATGGTCAGGTGATTGAAATCGATATTTGCACACTGCCAAAGTAACTCCAGAAATGCTCCCCTTTGCATCATTCCCAGCACCCTCCACCCCCTTGAACAGGTATCAACATACAAATACCTGGGCATCACCTTCGACTCAGCCTTCTCCTTCCATGCCCATCTTAACTCTTTGTCCTCTGCCATGAATGCCCGGATTGGACTCCTCTACCACTACAAAGACTGCCTCCCTGAGTTTGCCCTACAGCTGGCTATCACTTCCTCCATCCTGTCCTTGGTGGATTATGGACTCCCCACCTATGCAGCTGCTGACCTCACTGCCCTCACCAAAGTCCAGACCTCTATCAACAAAGCCTGCAGGCTCCTGACCGGTGCCCCCAGCAGAACTCACACATGCCAGCTCTACTCCGCCTCAAACATACTCACTTTTGAAAAACGCCTGCAATACCACACCTGTATACTGGCAAAAATGGCTCTACTTGGGCTGTGCCCCCCCAGGAGTCACCGCATCCCTTCAACGGGCCTCCCATTCGGTCATCACCCACAATACTACCAAAGCCACCTTCCAGGTGCCTATAGCTAGGACCTCGCTTGCCCAAAGGGCTTTTCACTACAGAGCACCTTCCTGGTATAACTCCTTCCCCATGCACATTACAAACATCTCCAAAATCGGCCCCTTCAAAATCGCCCTATGCAAACATCTCACTGACACTCGTAGCTATAAATGCCCATTTTAGGGTTGTCTGAGAGCACCGTTCTGAACCAATCTGTCACTTATAGTATTACGTATGTGCTAGTTGACTTAGAATAGCTTGTTGTAGTCTGTACACCACGCACTGTAACCTGCGTGCTCCACTGAGACACTAAGTAGCTTAGTTTTGTATGCCCTTCTGTATCTCGCCTATTTTTGCCCTCTGAAATGCCTTGCTTTGTATGCTCTTTTGTATCTCACCTGTATTGTTCTCCACTGTCTTGCTTCACAAATATGTTGTCTCCCTTCCCTGTGATGAGGTGCCTTTGTAAATAAGTCTTTGACTCAAAGGTTTGTAAATCCGATTTGTGAATTAAATAAATAAAAATAAAATAAATTGTCTTCAGACAATCACATAGCTAGCTGCTCCTACCCCATGTTATAATGCCCATTAACTTTCTCATTAACTTCCAAAATGTGAAGTAAGATAGAGGGGAAGGCATAATAGAGACAACTGAGAAGCATGCCTTTGCCTGAATGTAGTAATCCAACCCAGGCATCCAGCCCTGTAACTCTCACACAATTTAAGATTATTCCTATAATCAAACCCCCAAAACACAACTCAGCCCAATAATATTATAATTATAATATGAGCCCTGTAATGTGTTGCTAGTTACAATTACTAGGCTGCCTGTGTCTGTTTTTTTGGGGTTGGGGGTACTTTGTAAACTGACAGTGGAGGTCCAGCTTGGTCTTTCACTGTCATGCTGTCACTTTCCAAAGTTCAAAAGAACACCGTATTACATTATATAGGTCACAAAGGTTACACTGAAGCCCCTCAATTTCCTTAAGTCACTACTCTCTCCATCCTTCATGCAGTTAATTAAAGGAAAAAAAAATTAATAGTAAATACAACAGCAAAGGATGAAAACATGCACAGTGCCTCAGGCACAAAAAGAGAACAGTGGTTGTGCACATTGCACCCAGCCAGGATGCTGCCCAGTCTGGACAAAAGAAAATCCCAGTGTTGGGACACTGGACACAGTTTTGGTTTTGTGATGTTATGGGGCAGTGGGGTTAGAAATCATAAAGTTACAACTGACAATTCTGAGTACTTAGTTGTGCAGTGGAGGGTGGGGGGTGTAAACTTTGTTAAATTCATACATAAAAAAAAAATCCATAGGAAATCATAACCTGATGCAGTCTGTTGGGAAATAGTCATTAAAACATCCAAAGAAAGCTCCATGCTCTTGCAGGCACTGGCGTTGCTACTGAGGGTATTGTTAATATGTACCCTGATGTAGGTCCTCTGACCGAAGCGCTGGGGTATTTTCCATCATTGTTGCAGTTTTCACAATAAATATCACTTATTTGGAATTTTCCAGGTTTTGAAGAGTTATTTGAGTTTGTTTCTGGAGTGCGCTGTCCAAGTTTGTTGGGAAATAGTCATTAACTGAATAACCGTGGTTATTGCTGCCTTGCTTGTAATGCCGACTGGACTCCTGAAGTGTTATGTTAGAAGAAGATCAAGTAAGCGGTTGACCACTTACCTACTGTACTTAGGAGAAGGACTCTCTTTATATTGGCATAATCAGGGCTTAAAGTAAGCAAGTAATTTACAGATCTCAAAGAGGGGCACATGATACTTACTTGTAGACTCTGATAATACCAGATAAAGAGAGTCCGTCCTTCTAAGTACAGTAGGTAAATGGTCAACCACTTACTTGCTCTTGTTCTAACATACTTCTTCAGGAGTCCAGCTGGCATACAAGCAGGGCAGCGATAGCCTCAGTTAATGATTATTATACAATGGCAAGAAAAGTTCCTGGACTCTGATTGGTCAGTATGTCCCTGGCACAGTGAGGTTATCCCAGCACAACCTCACTGTATTGATTTGGATGAGCATTTGCTTTTGGAGGAGCTTTCGCTTTTATTTTTCTCTTGAGAAACAAATATATATTGCCACCCAGAAAATCTACTAAAAACATTTTTTTATTTTTATTTTTTATTTTATATAACAATGAGCCATTTGTATAATAGCAATAATGCACTCCAGGGTATGGGTTATGCTGGGATAACCTCACTTCTGGGACGTTGGACACCAGGCGTGAGGTTGTCCCAGCACAACCCACACCCTGTCGTGCAAGACGTGCATTATTGCTTAATTTACCAGCGCACTGCATGACGTTATTTTTTTAATGTATAGATATAGTAAACCTAAAAACCTATAAACAAATCAGCTCCAAGTAATGTTTTCCTCTGTGAACTGCTACCTTGCGAATAAATAACTTTACTGAAGGATTTGGATGTAGAAGTCAAGTGTGCACCACAGTGGAACAACAAACAAGTAAGCATAATTAAATTAAGAAAGAAGTGACTTGAACCACGATAACAACTGTCTGAAAAACAGAAAGAGTAGGAACTCCATCAAACAGTATTCAAACAAAAAATGTGTAGTGTATTTTTTTTTATTGAGGTTTGATGACTTGGAGGTGATGGTTATACCCCACCCCACCCCTTGTTGTCCTGCAGTAAATAGACAATAGAGATCTGTTTCTTGGGACTACTGATCAGCACTTTGGAGCGTTGTGATTTCAGGAGGTTTTTTTTTTTATTTATATTTTATTCATTCTATGGTAAACAATTTAACAAATACAAATACATCCATACAAGGAACAGTCAGAAATACATGAAATGGTGGGATGCAAACATCTCAGGATATACAGGATGATAAAATATCCCTTGTTTATATGCAAAATTAGAGAGGCTACCTCAAAATAACATACAGATAATAACTAAAGGTCAAGTTCTGTGGAACTGTAGACCAAGAGCGCATGACATAAATCACATAGAAGGTAATCCAGAAATGCATCCCAGATATTCCTGTGCCCAATTGGGCTATAGGTGCCATGAGTATACAAGATGCAAACTATTACAATAAAAAAGAGTAATAGTCACGTTTACATCCCCCCCCCCCCGGCTCAAACAACTTTATGAAACACAAGGCACAGTTACACCTTAGAATTTGAGTGAATACTATTACGTATTATATATAGTATGTTAACAGAAGAACATAAACCTCAGCAGAATGACAAAAAAAACAGTTCAGGCAGCTCTCTAGTGAAAAATAAACGGAAAGTACAGTACATCAATAATCCAAATGGAGCTGGAGCTGCAGAATAGAAGAGCTGGCTCAGACGGAGTGCTGAAAGGCATAAGCTGTCTTAAATCTATAACATTATGTACTTACCATTCTAATGCCGCGATAACCAATCTAGTAAACTTAACTGCAGTAAACATGAGATACAGTAGATGGCAAAAGACTCATATTACAATTGTGGAGAACATGGGGAAAAAAGGAATAGTCCCTGTAAGGACAAATTCAGGGAGACTGAAACACACACATTTTATTTAATTTATTTATTGAAATGTTCCACCAGGAAGGCACACTGAGCAACAGGCTGCTTATCTCCCGGTGCGACCTGGGGGGAAGGGGTACAATAGGGATGATATTTTACATTCAAATCACAAAGATCAACATAGCATACAATTAATTAAGACAGTTGTTACAAACAGTGTTGCATACACATGTAATTTGTGAGAACAATTAATAAGTCAATGGTAATAAGTGAACAAGTATTATCATGAAATAAGGGGTGAAGGAGAGAGAGGATGAGATGACAGATAGTGCAGAGTCGTGTCTCGGAGAGACCCCTTCAGGATGTGGGGAACCCTGCAAGGGGACAGGGGGCTGGAGTAGGGATTAGAGAAAGAGAGAGAGGGAGTAAGTGTAATTAACACCTAGGAGGGGAAATAAGGCCTGACCCAAAAGGAGAACCCTTCAGGATGCGATGAACCCTGCAAGGGGGCAAGGACATTCAGGTGACTGTAAACTCTCCCGTGGTTAGGCATTTTAATTATGGAGGGATAGTGAGAGGAAGGGAATGAGAAATAACACCTGGGAGGGGATGAGGCCTGATCCAAGGAACTTGCCAGGCTGCTGGGGACTCAGCAAGGGGACCTGGAAGGCCAAGGATAGGTAGATGGGGGAAGAAAAGGTGACAAGCCTAGGCACTATAGGACCCCTTCAGGATGCTGAGAACCCTGAAGGGGGAGTGTGAAGGCTAAGGAAAAAGGGAGCGAGAGTAGGGGAAGGGAGAAAGGTATGAGAAACATAGAAACATAGAATTTGACGGCAGATAAGGACCGCTTGGCCCACCCAGTCTGCCCATTTCCCTACCTAATGGATAAGCTGCAGATCCTAGTTAACCAGCAGCCTACTTCTTTCTACTCCCACCCCCTAGAATTGCCTTATGGCTGTCCCATGCATGCTTGAATTCAATCACTGTTTTTGACTCCACAACCTCCTCCGGAAGGCCATTCCATGCATCCACAACCCTCTCTGTGAAAAAATACTTCCTTACATTACCTCTGAGCCGCCCCCTCTATCTTCAAATTGTGCCCCCTTGTTCTTGCACACCTCTTTTTTTGAAAGATGCTACCCTCTTGGACTTTGTTGATTCCCTTGAGGTACTTGAATGTTTCTATCATGTCCCCCTTCTCCCTCCTTTCCTTGAGGCTATACATATTAAGCTCCTTTAGTCTCTCTTCATATGTCTTCCGGTGCAGACCCTGCACCATTTTAGTTGCCTTCCCACAGTAGAACTAGCACCTAGGAGGGGCTAGGGTCAGTAGAGGCAGTAGAGTAGACAGAGGTATTTGGTAAATTCCAAAAGGGGATGAACTGTAAGGAGCAAGATGAAGGAAATTAAGGCGGGTCATAACAGGAACAGTTAGGTGCAAGATAGTTGGAGAGGACAGTGTTGATGGAATAGAGGGAGTAGGAGTGTCGGATTTGGGGAGGTAGAGAGTTCCATATTTTAGGGAAACGGTGAGAGTACCCAGACTGGCCGGAGAGGATGGAGTGACAGGGGACAGTTAGTGTGCGAGTGTTGGTAGATCTGAGGGAGTGGGAAGAAGGAGGGGGTGTTATAAATAAGGGGGGAGAGGTAGGAAGGGAGTTCTCCCAGCCAGTGTTTAGTGGTGAATTTAGTGCAGTGTGAGAGGCATCTATTTGTAAGAGAGGGGAAGGAAAGGGCTCAACAGAGGTCACAGTGGTGGGTGCGAGAGGGAGCATCAAGGACAAAGTGACAGAAGGAGTTGAAGAGAGTGTCCAATCTGGTCAGGGAGGACCTAGAAGCGGCACCATAGACTACGTCACAGTAGTCAAAAATGAGGAGGATCATCTTCTGGACAAGCTCACGCCTAGCCATAGGAGGGATGCAACTGCGGTTCCTGAACAAGGCACCAAGCTTGGGGCACATTTTTTTCTGGATGGCATCAATGTGTCCAGAGAAGTTGAGGTGTTGGTCTAACCAAACCCCAAGGTATCTGAAGAATGAGGTATCCTCAAGTAAAGTCCCATCAAGAGTGCGGAAAGTGGCAGGGAGGGAAGCCTAGAGAGTCTCTGTCTTGTGCCAAAGGTCATGGAGACAGTCTTCTTGGCATTCAGGAATAACTGATGGTTTGCAAATCAGAGCTGGACTTTGTTGAAGTGATGCAAGCTGGATGTAACCTCAGCTGGGCAGCATGAACCAGATGCATACAGGACAGTATCATCAGCATACATGTGTATGGCAGGGGGGGAGCAGACAGATGGCAGATCGTTAAGGAAGATGGAAAATAGAAGGGGACCAAGCACAGAGCCCTGAGGGATGCCAGTGCAGATCGGGAGGGGTGACGAGATGGCAGCTGCAATCTTAACTGATTGAGCTCTACCAGTAAGGTAGGCCTTAAACCAGTTAGTGGCAGAAGGGGTTAGACCAGCAGATGATAGGGAACCAAGGAGAAGGGAATGGAAACAGTGTCAAAAGCCTTGGCAAGGTCAACAAATATGGCTGAGGTGATTTGGCCATTGTCCATCCTGGAGAGGGTGGAATCAGTGAGCTGAAGTAGGGAGGTGGTGGTAGAGTGTTTTTTCCTGAAACCAGATTGGAACAGGGTGAAGAAGGAGGTATCAGATAGAAAGGAGGTGAGTTGAGAGAGAACTAGATGTTCTTGCAGTTTGGCTAAGGTAGGGAGTAGTAAGATGGAGCGATAGTTGCCAGGGGATGAGGGGTCTCCATCTTTAGGTAGGGGGAGGAGCACTGCGTGCTTCCATGTGGAAGGAACATCAGAGGTTGAGAAGGAGAGATTTAAGATTAAGGAGAGAGGGGGTAGGCAATGGCTGGGGCTGCCAGAGAGAGGAGTTTAGGGTCACGGTAATCTGGGAAAGATCCTTTTGAGGAGTTGATGGCAAGGAGGTCATTTAGAGTATCTGTGGGGGAGACAGAAGAGATTGAGGAGTGGTGTGGGGAAATAGGAAGTGACACATAAAGTCAGTACAGACTTTCCCTCTTCACCTCAGCCCATGTTCGGGAGGGAGCCCCAGCACCGTCCCCCTGATGTCCACCAGCCAACACCGACCATCTTCCCCCAGGGCTTGCACCCCTGGCAGGGTTGGTGGGGGTACCCCCAAGTCCCCACCGAAGACCGGATTCAGTTCTGGTAGGCACCGCAGCTATTCAGAGACCTGCGAGCTCCTCCTTCATCTAGCCAGGAGATCTGTATTTCCTCCGTTTTTCTCCCTCAGGGGCAGGGCATGCAGTGATACCAATGATGGTGCCACACCCGCTCCTGTGCACGTCACATTGGGTGCCTGCCCCGCTTCTGCCCACTGTGGACAGCATCAGTGTGCCAGCCTCCAACTTCCACTAGGGGCCAGGCAAGCACTGACAGCTAATCGGCCCCCCCCCCAGAGAAGGAGAGCTGTCCCTGGGACCTGTCCCTTGGCCTCAATGGTTCCCTGCCTCCCTGCCAACCAATTATGGCTCTGCGGCATCACCAGCCCTGAGCCCCACCCTTGGTAGGGAAGCCAAGGAGGCAATGTCTGTGGTGGTCCCCACCAACACCTTTTACCATCATAGATGGGCCTGTCCGGTGCCATACCTCTGCCCTGGAGGGGAGGCCAGGGCTATTAGCGGGGGGAAAGGCAAAATAGGGGAATGAGGCAGGTTGCCTGGGGCTGGAGCTGAATAGTAGGGAGGCTGGCTCCAAAAAAAAAAAAGAAAGAAATGATCAAACTGGACTCCAGTTTCTCCACAAAACGAATCAGGTTTATTCTCCTGAACGCTTAAGAATTGTAAGAGCTCAGGGTTCCAATTATTTTAACTTGGAAATGCTACAGCTCCGTGGGGCTAAACTTACACTGAACTAATGAAATAGAAAGCAATGGGCATTTCTTAGGCATAGCTTCTCTGTCTAACAGAAAAAAACCAGCAGCAAGCACTTTACTAAGGACCAGAAATTTGCACTTGACTTTTTCCCAGAAGCGTGAAGCTTCCACTAGACCACCGGCACTGGTAAGTAACTAGAACTTTAATACTGCCTCACTTTACACAGAACTTCAACTCAAAAACTGGGCTGTTTCCCAAACATTTACTTCTTCTGCTTAAGCACCTCTACCAGGGGAGTGATGTGCTCCTCTGATGCCACTGAGCTATTTCATACCCAGGGTGTATGTTTCACAGCTTGCTAATTCCACGGCTGCCTCTTCACAAACACTGCTCACTTTATTTAGTTTAGCCCTTGTCCTGTACAGGCCTGGTCCCTGGCTGTTTCTCTCTCTCTCTCTCTCTCTCTCTCTCTCATCTGGCTCCCGAAGCTCTCCCTGAAGCGGAGCCTCCCACAGCAGTCCCAGTGGCTCCCTCACTTCTAAATCCTTGGCCTATATTGGCCTAAAGGTCTACTCCTTCAACATAGGCCTTGGGGCCTGCCCCCAACACATGTGAAACGACAGGCCACATCAAGTCCAAGCCACCACCCACTCTCATCTTCCATCACGAGCTGAAGTGCCACTGGGGAAAGGAACTGGAGGAAGCTGCCACCAACCCTGATACCCTGTAGAGGCCCCGCCACAACCTCTACAGCCCCTGATGGCTCAATAAATCCACTCCCCGATTCTGTGCCCAGTGCCCCCAGGGTCCTACTCTACCTGCCCCCCAAACTACCTGAATGCTCTCACCACCCAATCCCAAGGGGACCCAGGACCCAAACGACCACAACTGCCTCTCTGCTTATCTCCCTTGGAGCCCCAATCCCAGAAGCCCAGTGCTCTGCCGCCAAAACTGCCAATGTGCCTAAGAGGGGGGAAGGGCCCTTCCACAACTGCTCTGCTGCAGAACCCATCCATCTCTCCCCGAACTCTCTTTAGACCCCTCTATATATGTGTGGCACATGCTTTGTGAAATAGCTGCTGGGATGTTTGACCACAACTTCCAGGCTTGGACCGCAGTTTTTGTAGCTGTTCCTTGTATACCCATTCTTCGTGCATTTCCTTGATCACAACCAACATTCTTTCGGACACATATGGGTAATCTACAGAAGGATATCCAATGTGAATCCTCCTCCCGATCTACCTTTCCACCTGGGACCATTCAGGTAGCTCCCTTACACTGGTCCTCCTGGCCAGTCCTGACTCTAGCCATGTTCCATTCCGGTAGGCAACACTTTAAGAGGGTCTCTTCTCATTAGCCCATCCATCATGACCCTTAGGGTTTTAGAACGTGCCAGCATACGTGGGGTTCTGTCTGCCAGGTTGATTACAGGGTGGAGAAAAGGCATGGGCATGGCTCGCTAAACTTCATAATCAGCAAATTGAAATCTTTTTAAGAGCAGCTTCTCCTCATCAAACTCGGTCTCTTCTGGTATCCTCTTTCTCTCAATAGACACTCCAGCCACTCCCAGCTTAATCACAGGATTTTTTTTTTTTTTTACTTTTTATTTTGTATTTCATACATAAGCACAAAACACATTGTTACCCTGGGTATATATACCCATATGTGTCTTTCAATATACATTATTCAGGATTATGACTATACACCACAGTTGGTACAGCTTTGGAGGGTATCAAGCAATACTACTCAAAATTGATTACTAATCAACATCCAGGAGCTATATTTCAGCCAATGCCCCAAATTATGAAACTCTGAAAGTAGGTGTAAACATACATTCTGTAACCGACCAAGTACAGGTCCTTTAATATAAAATTAGTAATTACTGAACTAAAATGGGATCACATTTCAGAGCTTCCCTTGAGCTCATAATTGTATTTGCTGGTGTTTACCCCAATCAAGTCAAGGCCTCAAGACTTATTTAACTAGTTAAACTTAGTTTAAATTTAGAGTGTCCCTCTAGTACCACCATAAAGATGCAATAAGGCTAAGAGACCAGCTCCCAAACCGCATCTTTAAGTAAACAATGATGTTTAAGGGACAATAAGGTCTGAATGAAGTTGTCTTGGATTTTTATTAGCCTTCACCATCGTTGTATCCCTTCAATAGAGTAGTAATAAGGTACCCAGCATCATATAATCAAGGTATTGATAATAAATAAATAAAACACCATTGTAAAGTTACCCTTATATTTATCTCTGAGTTCCCCTAACTAGAAAATCCAGGGCTAACTGTCAGGACTATAAAAGAGCTACTGAACTTGCCTTTATCTTGAAATAACATTCTGCACATCAGATTAAAAATGATAGAAACAAAAAGTCTTATCCATGTTGAGGAAGTCCTTTTGAAGACAGCAGTAAAGCTCTGTCCTTCCAATAAAGAAACAATTATATATGGTAAGGATTTTTCCCCTTCCCCATGTCACATTTAGTTTATTTATACTAATCTAGCAGATGTTAACCCAAAGTGTATGTAACCCCCCTGCAAATGGGGGTTCCCAAAAGACTTCCAGGAGCTTGCTTGAATGCTCCAAGCCTGAATGGTGTTTGGCATTTAAGCCATTTATCAGTGAGTGTTTTTAGAGCCTCTGGTACTGTCTCTTTAAGAGCTGTCTGCTTGCAGACATAATTAGTTTGTATGGGGGGACTGTGTGCTTCTCTGAGTACCACTCGAGCTGCTGCCAATTCACTTCATTTTGCAGTCACTAGGAGTGCAAGGGAACCTATCTGAAAGATGTAACTGTTTGCCAGAAATTATTTAGAGTAATAATGAAATTACAGTTTGTCTAACCTGCTTTCTTTGCAGTCAGAACTGTGTCTGCTAGTTCCCCATTCTAGTTTTGAACTGCTGAACTGGACCAATCAGTGTGGGGTAAGCTAGCTCTAAATGGTGCCTTGGACGAATCAGAACTTGGACTCATAATCTGAGCCAGCCACAGAGGATTGTATGGGCAGTGACTCTGGGAGATGTAGTTTAGACTTCAGTGCCTTTTTGGACCAACAGCAGCAGTCTATTGTGGTGACAGCCAATCCAGTCAAGAACTGGGAGGAACTCAAAGGAAGTGCCTGGTTTTGTCAGTTGGAGTTTCAGTTGAGCTTTGGCAGTGAAGAAGGAAGGAGCCCTGTGCTTTTCAGTGTGCAGTTTAGTCAAAAACGTGTAAGGCCCAGAGTTCCGGTCTGCAGCTTGTGTAACAGCTTGTTAGGACTGAATCCTGGCCAGAAAAGAATCAAAGGATCTCTGAAGAGTAGAAACCAGGCTCACCCTGTAGAAGACTGGAGGAATTGCTGAAAATTGACTCGGTCTGTCAGGAACTGAATCTGCTGTGTGTTCTCCGGTATTGTGCAGTAATTACGATCGATACAGATGCAGCCTGCCTGGTATAGTGCTTTCTTTATATGGATGTGTGAAGAGGTTTGTGTACCTCAAGTGAGCCCTGCTGACATTGAAGGACCCTATCTTATTTGGAGGTCGTGAGTACTAATTCAGGGTCGCTCCTGTTGAATTGCCACATTAAATCCAAATGGAATTACTGTACTGCTGACTGTTTAATTCTCCTTTTCTCTGTGTGAAAGGGCCCCTACCAGCTGCCACGGTTTGACTAGCTACTAGGGCTTGGGTACCCAGGACAGTAACTGATAGGGATAGGCCTGTGCACAGAGCCATAGGTAGATTATTAGAGTGATAAGCTAATTAACCTGATTTCCCCTGTCCTTGTTATATCCCTAAATAAATCAGAGCTGCTTGTTTCAGCAAAGTTATACTGCCTGAGGTATTTGTCTATGTTAAAGTACCTGACTGTGATTGTTGCACTGTATCTCATTTCACAGGAGGTCCCAGTCGCGGAACCAGACCTGGGGGTAAGGTATACTGTGAAGGTAATTCTGATATATTGTGTGGGCCACTAGTGGGAAGAAAGGGGGTTGCAGTGTCCCAGAGGGCTGTGACCAAGTTAGTTTAACTATTGCAAACCCTGACCTCTGGGTGGAGGCACCCGCCATTGGATCCAGGCCCCTCAACCTGTTAGTGGCAAATCAGGCAGGGTAGTAGCCCCGGATAGCGCCATCTAGGGGTTACATCTTGAGGCTCACCGGGGATTGTGTGTCCTCTAGTGGCCATATTTACTAACCACTGTTAAGAAAAAAATGGGTACCCCGACAGAAGTGGCTGTGCACCGGCTGGTGGAGTGGTGTACTGGGAGGAGATCGACCCCAAAATGCTATGCTTATCCTGGACATCCCCTGGATCAATATGGACACTGTGCAGGAGTACTTTCCAAGGTGGAAGGTTTACAAAACCCTGTGGTGGTGGGTCGCATGCTAATCTGCTCACCCACACTTTCCTGGCCCTAGTAGACTTTAAGGATCCCATAGATAGCTCCAAAGTGCCACAGACCATTACCCCAGAGGGAGCCTCACTGCTTGGAGAGTGATAACTAAGGACAGTAAGACCTGGGGGAATCAGCCCCATCACTATCTGAAACTTTGAGGAGAAATTTGATGAATGGTTGCTGGAGAGGGGAAAACTGTGGAGGACTTGAAGAAACTATTCTTGCCACCTGGGGGTGTTCCTCCCCCAACACCCTCTCCTGCTCCAGTGCCCGTAATGGTGGCTGAACCAATGCAGACTCCTATTTCTGCACCTGCCATTAGTCACGACTCTTACCGAAGGTTGAGGATCTTCTCTGGCACCCTCCCCACCCCCCAAGGGGAGGATGACTGGGAGACCTGGATAGACTATGTTGCCCCCCAAGTGCTAGAATGGCAATGCTCGGAAGGGGAAAAGCGAAAGAGGGTTAGTGAGAGCCTCCGAGGTCCTGCCCTGGCTACCATCCGTGCTAAACGGGCCAGTAACCCTGAAGCGACTGCACAGGCCTATCTTGAGGCCTTGGAGAATGTGTATGGGAGCCCAGATTCTGATGAGGACCTATGGTGGAGAGTAAGAGATGCACAACAGTACCAAGGGGAGTTGTTGTCTGTGTATGTATCTCGGCTGGAAAAATTGTTGCAAGA
Organism: Neoceratodus forsteri; assembly: GCA_016271365.2. Taxonomy (NCBI): domain Eukaryota; kingdom Metazoa; phylum Chordata; order Ceratodontiformes; family Ceratodontidae; genus Neoceratodus; species Neoceratodus forsteri. The sequence continues at coordinate 91,232,006 of CM057451.1, forward strand.
ATGCCTCAGAAAAGGTAGTTTGCCAGCGATTGAACTGGACCGAACCAGGCTGGACAGGATCCTAAGTCTGCCCCTTCTCAGAACTGCTGTTGCTTCAGTTACGCCTGGCAGATCGACTGGAATCCCACCCTCCTATGATGAGTTAATGAGAGAAATTCGAGGAGTTGAGAAAAGCGACCTCGGGAGGACCTGCACCAATAGCTGCGGCTACGACCGAGTGACTGAGGGTGACCCATCAAGTGAAGTCAGGGGCAGAGGTTGGCAGTCAATGAGTGCTCTGACAAGGAAAAGATATGTCACAATGGGGCAACTGTTGAGAGAGATCCGGAATTCAAAACAGTCCCTTTATGGAAGGACACACTGCAAGTCGGGCCCTGACCTATATCCGACTGCATCTGCTATGGGGTGGGGTACCACCCATGTATCTCCTGCTGATAACAGCTCGAAACTCAATTCCTTGACCATGGAAGTGGAGAAACTGACGAGATGTCTCCAAATGCTTATCACGCCGAGACAGAGATGGCACCAAGGTTTCCAGTTAGTAATACCCCGCCCCTGGCTCCCAGTGTGATGCCTCGGCCAGCTCAAACTCCAGAAAGTATGTTTTGCTATAATTGTGGGAAAGATGGGCACATGAAAAGGGAATGCCAGTCCCCAAAAGACACTGACAAAGTTGCATATAGGCTACAAGGAGAGCTGGAGAAGAAATCAGTGGTTAAGAGGTGCACGACATGATCCCAGTGAGGGCACCAAAATGCTAATTCACGCCCTTTTGTGGCAAGGTCAGTTGCCCAGGCCCCCACTACCGCCTCTCCAGACTGGTCCAGAATAGTGGGTCCCTCCATGGAGACCACTGTAAAGGTGAATGGAGTGTCTACAAGAGCTGTATTAGACAGTGGCTCCCAAGTGACAATTATGTTCCAGGATTGGTATCAGAAGCATTTGTCAGACGTACTCACAACCATTAGAAGGACTGCATGTATGGGGTTAAGTGAGAAGGCCTACCCCTTCGGGTATATCCGAATTTGGCTGTCTTTTCCCACCTCCGTGGCTGGAGTGGCGAACAAGTAGAGACCCTAGCCTTAGTGTGTCCCCCACTGGACTGTATGATGGTGTCCCTTTGTTGATTGGAACAAATGCTCATATGTTCGGAAGGCTGGCACAGTTGTGTTATGAAAAACAGGGGTCAAAGACTAGTAGAGCTTTAAGAGTTCCGGCTTTAATTAAGAAGGCCTATGAGGCACAGAGAGATGCTGAAAACAGAACCAGAGGAACCGGTCGGAATTGTATGGAAGAAGGATCCTGAGTCTCTGATCCTGGCGCCAAATGCCCAGTGTACCTTACAGGAGAGGTCCGTATCAGAAAGGATGTTAAGAATAAATATTAATGTTGGATGCACCAGGCGATGGAAAATTGCCAGAGGGACTGCTGGTCAAGCCTAGTATTTTGCCTGCTAGAGCCATGCTTATGCCAGAAGGGTAATGGTCCAAGTTCATAATGTGTCTGAAAGAGACATTCGAGTAAACAGAGGTTGCATCCTAGCTAATGTGCATTGTGTGCAGACACTGCAGTGCTACCCAGCAGCAAGAGTTCAAGGAAGAATGACAGAGTAAGCTGCACTTGTTTGATTTCAGCGACTCCGCTGCCAGCTGAATGGAAAGTGAGGATCAGTGAGAAGCTTCCCAGAGAGACCAGGTGTTTTTTTAAAGGAATGGGATGTAGGATGCGTGCAAGAGCTGAGCACAATATCCGCTGCATGACGAAGACCATTTCGTGGAGAGGTCTCGACGCCTGGCACCTGCTGACATAGATGATGTGAGACGGCATCTGCAAGAGATGTTAGCTGCTGGTGTAATACAAGAACCAGAAGCCCTTATGCTTCCCCATTGTGGTAGTGAGGAAAGAATGGAACAGTAAGGATGTGTGGATTATCGCACCTTAAACCGTGCGGACTATACCTGATCAGTACACAATGCCCCGCATTCAGGATGCTTTGACTGCCTAAACGGGAGCAAGTGGTTCTCTGTGCTGGATCTCCGCAGGGTACTTACCAGATCCCGATGGCCCCAGAGGACCGTGGAGAAGACGGCTTTTATCTGTCCGCTTGGCTTCTATGAATTCATGAGGATGCCTCAAGGATTTCAGGTGCCCCAGCCACTTTTCAGCGATTGATGGAGCGTGCAGTGGGGGACATGAACTTACTAGAGTGCCTGGTATACCTAGATGATGTATTGTGTTTGGCAGCTCACTGGAGGAACATGAGAGCAGATTATTTAAGGTATTGGACCGACTGGAGGACTTTGGCCTTAAACTGTCCATTGATAAGTGTCAATTCTTTCAAACATCAGTAAAGTATGTGGGACACATAGTATCCACCGAGGAATAGAGCCTGACCCAAGTAAAGTTGAGGCCTTGACCACCTGGCCACAGCCCAAAATCTAAAAGAACTGCAAAGATTCCTGGGATTCTGTGGTTATTATCGTGGCGCTTCCATCAAGGACTATTCAAGAGTGATCCGCCTTTACTTAACCTTACTCAAGGGTATCCCCAACCCACAAAAATACCAAAAGTCAGCGTCCCTCAAGACTGAAAGAGTGTATTTTCATCCGAGTGAAGTATTTGGGGCCCACTGACCCTGATTGTGAGACTGCTTTTCATGAGATCATATATCAACTTACCCATGCTCCAGTGCTGGCCTATGCCGATCCAAGAAAACCTTACGCCCTGCACACTGATGCTAGCTTGCAAGGGTTGGGGGCGTGGTACCAAGAGCACGAGAATGGCCTGAGACCAGTGGCCTTTGCCAGTAGAAGCCTGACCCCATCCGAAAAGAACTATCCTGTACATAAGTTAGAGTTCCTAGCTTTGAAGTGGGCTATTGTTGACCAATTCCATGAGTACTTGTATGGGGCTAAAATACTAGTAAAACTGACAATAATCCTTTGACCTATGTGCAGACCTCAGCTAGTTGGATGCCACTGGCCATAGGTGGCTTTCTGCATTATCTACATGACTATGCTCTCGAATACCGAGCAGGTCTGAACCACATAGATGCTGATGCTCTCTCCGAGGCCTGTTCCCCAGAATGATTGGGTCCGATTGGCAGAACCTGACATTCGGCACTCTGCCGAAGTTTGACAGGGAGGAACAATGTCCACGGACGAGTGGACTGTATGGTGGATTGCTTGGGAGCCTCTGAGAATTGCATACCTGCTGCTTATTGCCACTTTTCTGCAATAGACATTGGTGCACTGCCTCAGCTGGACAATGACAGTATTCGGCGGGCTCAATCCCGCGATCCCATGATCAAAGCATCTTTAGAAGCCCTCTATGCAGGAAAAGATGTGTCCAAATTACGCTCCACTGATTTGAGAACTGCACTGTTATACAAAGAAGGTCCTAAGTTGAAACTGATCAATAAACTGTTATACAGAGAAACAGTAGACAGAGGGGACAAGTAGACAAACAACAACTAGTGCTGCCCTGCCTTCCGAGACTCAGTACTGAGGTCCTTGCACAACCACATGGGGCACCTTGGTATAGACAGAACACTTGACTTGGTGAGATCCAGATTCTATTGGCCTAAGATGGGGCTGATGTGGAGCAACACATTCAACTTGTAGTCGCTGCTTACAGAGGAAAGCTTTGCCCAGAGGGCTGCCCCTTGTTAACATCACCACCAGTGCACCCATGGAGCTGGTCTGTATTGATTTTCTGAGTTTGGAGTCAGATCAAAGAAATATCAGTAATGTGCTGGTGGTCACTGGACCATTTCACGAGATATGCCCAAGCTTTCCCTACCAAGGACCAGAAGGCATCCACTGTGGCCAAAGTACTTGTAGAAAACTTTTTTGTTCACTATGGGGCTCCACAAAGAATCCATTCTGATCAAGGGAGAGACTTTGAGAGTCGTCTGATCAAAGAGATGCTTTCTGTGTGGGGAGTGCGAAAGTCCAGAACCACTCCTTACCACTCCCAGGGGGACCCACAGCCTGAACGTTTCAACCGCACTTTGCTAGATATGCTAGGCACCCTGCACCCAAAGGACAAGCCTAGATGGAGCCAACAAATTAGCACCCTGGTACATGCTTATAACTGCACCAAAGTGATGCCACTGGATTCTCCCCTACCGCCTGATGTTTGGAAGAGAAGCTCGACTACCAGTAGATGTGTGTTTTGGGGTCTCTCCTGATGGGGTTCAAGCTGACAACTATTTACAGTATGTGCAAAGTTAAAGGCCCAGCTAACTCATGCATACCAACTGGCTCAAACCATGGCTGCCAAAAGAAATCTGGCCAACAAAGAAAGGTATGATAAAAGGTGAAAGCACAGGAACTCCAGGAGGGAGATCGGTATTGCTAAGAAATCTGGGACTGCATGGCAAGCACAAGATTGCTGACAGATGGCACCATCTCCTCACATTGTAGTGGGCAAACTAGATGATCTGCCAGTGTACAAAGTAAGGCCTGAGAATAATTCAAAAGATGTAAAAACAATGCATAGAAATCATTTACTGCCCATTGGACAAATCTTAATTGAGTCTGAGCACCTAGAAGATGCCCCCTCTGGACCAGTGACTAGAGCTGCTGCTAAGAAAAGACCAAGGAAGTCTGCACCTACAGAAGCAGAGTTAAAGTGTTCCCCTGCACAAGTCCCAGTTGAGCATGACTGTCAGTCCATATCAGAAGAAAGTGAGAGTGACTTTGAATACTATCCTTCTTACGAACTGAGTCAATTGTTTCGGGCAATCCCTAGTCAATACTGGAGATGAAACTGGGCCTTCTGGACTGTCCAGCTCCCAGCTTCGTCCCTGGAGCCAATGCTCCCAGAAAGTGAAGTGCAAAGCATCAGATCAGATGAAATGGAATCATTGTGCATGGTTGAACTGTTTGAGCTTTCAGGGAGGAAAATGATAGATTGGGGCAGACTGGTGATACACCCGAACAAGAAGAGTATTTAGGTGCCTGACAGTCCACTGCCAGTGTCCAGAAAGCTCTCCATGCAAGCCAAATGTTGTGGACTCAGAAACTGTAACTCCTGGAGCTGAAAGTGCCCCAAGTTCTAGCTCTCTACCCCATGGAGACTCCTGACAAGTGAGGACAATGCTGAAAATGAGGCTCAGAGTGCAGAGACTATAACAGTTCCCCTAGAAAGACTGGTCGAGCTGTAAAGCCTGTGGTGCACCTCAGTTATGATTCACTTGGGAGGCCTGTGGACTTGCCTCTCAATGTTGTCCATAAAGGAGTGTGTGTCCCGAGCTCATTGCCCAAACTGAGCATCAGTGCTAACTCCAAGTTACTTGTGTTGCCCTCTAAGTATGGTGCCCTTGCCCCATCCAGCCCCAAGGTAACTGATAGGAAGGGCCCCTCTCTTCAGGTTTCATGTACAAGAGGTAATAACTTGAGTTATGGTACAATGTGTGTAATACTGTGTAAAGAGTGACGCACTGCAATGTTTCAGAAATGTGTTCTTGGTAAAATGATATATTGACTGATGATTACATGTGTGAGCCTAATGCAAATTATACGGTTGCAGTTAAACTTATGGTACTTGCTTGACGCTGGACGTCAAGCTTTCTCCCAGGCTAGAAGGGTGTAACCCCTGCAAATGGGGGTTCCCAAAGACTTCCAGGAGCTTGCTTTGAATGCTCCAAGCCTGAATGGTGTTTGGCATTTAAGCCATTTATCAGTGAGTGTTTTTAGAGCCTCTGGTACTGTCTCTTTAAGAGCTGTCTGCTTGCAGACATAATTAGTTTGTATGGGGGGACTGTGTGCTTCTCTGAGTACCACTGAAGCTGCTGCCAATTCACTTCATTTTTGCAGTCACTAGGAGTGCAAAGGAACCTATCTGAAAGATGTAACTGTTTGCCAGAAATTATTTAGAGTAATAATGAAATTACAGTTTGTCTAACCTGCTTTTGCAGTCAGAACTGTGTCTGCTAGTTCCCCATTCTAGTTTTGAACTGCTGAACTGGACCAATCAGTGTGGGGTAAGCTAGCTCTAAAATGGTGCCTTGGACGAATCAGAACTTGGACTCATAATCTGAGCCAGCCACAAGAGGATTGTATGGGCAGTGACTCTGGGAGATGTAGTTTAGACTTCAGTGCCTTTTGGACCACAGCAGCAGTCTATTGTGGTGACAGCCAATCCAGTCAAGAACTGGGAGGAACTCAAAGGAAGTGCCGGTTTTGTCAGTTGGAGTTTCAGTTGAGCTTTGGGTGAAGAAGGAAGGAGCCCTGTGCTTTTCAGTGTGCAGTTTTAGTCAAAAAGCGTGTGTAAGGCACAGAGTTCGGTCTGCAGCTTGTGTAACAGCTTGTTAGGACTGAATCCGTCCTGTGAAAAGAATCAAAGGATCTCTGAAGAGTAGAAACCAGGCTCACCCTGTAGAAGACTGGAGGAATTGCTGAAAATTGCACTCAGTCTGTCAGGAACTGAATCTGCTGAGTGTTCTCCCGGGTATTGTGCAGTAATTGCGATCGGGATACAGATGCAGCCTGCCTGGTATAGTGCTTTTTTATATGGATGTGTGAAGGGTTTGTGTACCTCAAGTGAGCCCTGCTGACATTGAAGGACCCTATCTTATTTGGAGGTCGTGAGTACTAATTCAGGGTCGCTCCCTGTTAAATTGCACATTAAATCCAAATGGAATTATTGTACTGCTGACTGTTTAATTCTCCTTTTCTCTGTGTGAAAGGGCCCTACCAGCTGCCACGGTTTGGACTAGCCACTAGGGCTTGGGTACCCAGGAACAGTAACTGATAGGGATAGGCCTGTGCACAGAGCCATAGGTAGATTATTAGAGTGATAAGCTAATTAACCTGTTATATCCCCCTAAATAAATCAGAGCTGCTTGTTTCAGCAAAGTTATACTGCCTGAGGTATTTGTCTATGTTAAAGTACCGTACTGTGATTGTTGCACTGTATCTCATTTCACAGGAGGTCCCAGTGCCGAACCAGACCTGGGGGTAAGTGTATACTGTGAAGGTAATTCTGATATATTGTGTGGGCCACTAGTGGGAAGAAAGGGGGGTTGCAGTGTCCCAGAAGGCTGTGACCAAGTTAGTTTAACTATTGCAAACCCTGACCTCTGGGTGGAGGCACCCGCCATTGGATCCAGGCCCCTCAACCTGTTAGTGGCAAATCAGGCAGGGGTAGTAGCCCCTGGGATAGCGCCATCTAGGGGTTACATGTAGAATAGCAAACCAGTCTGACAGTTCGAACTATAAGTCCACTGCATCATTTCTTCTTTCAATCGTCCTCCGATTGCTCATTCTCAGAAAGCTGATCCTCCTGGGCCCGACAAGCCGCGATCTTCTCTACACACACTCCTGCCTCCTTCGGGTCTGTGAAATGGTACTGCTTTCTGCCATCTGCAAAGCATAGGCGGGCAGAAAAGGCCATCGAATAAGTAATGCCCAAGTCTCTCAATTTGTGCTTCACCCCATCAAATGCCTTGCGTTGCATCCTGGTGGCATAAGCGAGATCTGGGAAAAAAAAGGATGCGGTTGTCCTCTAGGTAGATTGGACTTTTGTTTCTAATAGCACCCAGGATTTGATCCCTCTCCGCTGCTGAATTGAGGGTAAGTAATACAGTGCGAGGATTTTCCATATTAGTGTGAGGCCTACGGGGAGTGATCTGGTAGGCCTGGATGATTTTAAAGTCTGTTAGTCCCATTAGATCTGATAGCCATGGGCCCAGGAATTGGATTATGTTATCACTCCCTCAGTTCCTTCTGGGAGACCCAAAATACTGATATTGGCCACACAAACGGTGTTCTCCAGCTGTTCCACTCTGCTCCTAAGAGCTGCTTGCTCCTTCAATGAAATAGTGGTTGCTGCGAGGGCCTTCCCTGCTGTCACCTCCACACTCTTAGTGACCTCCCCATAGCATCGAGTCTGGTTTCCACCGCTTTAAATTGCTGAGAGACCGTATCTAACATTTGGTCTATTTGTTGTACCGTTTTAGTTAGAGCATTTACTGAGGTTTGGAGCAAGTTCAGGGAGGCCACAGGTTGCTCCGCATTGGTTGAAGAGGACGCTCCATCCATGTGATCTGGCGATTTTACTACAGAAGAGCGAGGTTGAAAAAAATCCTGTTTGACTGTCTTTGTTCGGCCCATTTTGGTAGATGTTTATCTTTGGAGGTGCAGAAGAGTAAACTACAGATGGTAAGATGTCCAGTTTAGCAAAATCTCTGCAGAAAACGGCAATTTTAGTGAATTTGCTGAGCTCATCTCGGGAGCTCTGAAACATTGCTGCTTCTGGCTAGGCTGCTAGCTTCGCCCGCCCCCCAGGATGAGTTTTTACTGCAGAAGACACCTCTGATTTTACTGAAAGGGCCCAGCGGGCTGACGCCAGACAGGGATGCTGGCGGGGACCCACTGGGCCCTGCGGGATCACCCAATGGACTTCGCAGGCCCCTGCCCCTCCCTCTGCCATGGGGATAGTGGGCAACCATCGACAAGGAGCTGGGCAGATGTTGGTGCTCCTCGCCACCCCCCCTTGCCTCTTCTTTCATTGCTTCTACAACCACGTCAGGGGAAGGATCTCTTTGCTTTTTCCCCATCTCCTCTGTCCTGTCTCTCATCTACTTGACCTCTCCCTCCTGAATTCAATAGCCAGGTCAGGAGTGAAGTAAGAACCATAGCCTTGGGTTCCTCTCTTCAGACTTAAATCCTCTGCCAGCCATCTTGTAACTCCAACTCATCGAATTGCCTTCCAACCTTTATGCTCTTTAACTCTGGCAAAGTGGAGAACAAAGCTGTTTAGAAATAAGGCCTCTCTTCCTCTGAAACACCACTCAGGAGTTTTTAATGCAAGCTGCCACTCTCTCCAAATATCTCCTCAAAATGGCGCCGAGCTCACAATCCTTCTTTACCCTCCACACACCATCAGCCAATGAGAGAAGCTAAGGGATTAACGTGACCCACCAGTCATGTGCGAGCACCAAAGACTAGGGGAAGGATAGAGGTCTAGCCATCCAGAATGGCCTACCTGATGACACCACCCTTTTAAAACTGCATCACAAGGCTTTGGCCTAAGGCGGCCAGTTCCGCCAGCTCCTCCAAGCTCCAAAAGGGGCAAGTCCACCTGCTGGGACCGAGAAAGAAATTCCGGACAAACCCCCACAATCTGAGGCCCCCCTTCCCAATGTCTAGGGTCCAGCATGTCCCAGGGAAGGAGGCCTCAGACTCAGAACCTCTCTCAACTGTCTCTCTCTCTCTCAACTAGCTCCCGAAGCTCTCCCTGAAGCTGAGCCTCCCACAGCAGTCCCAGTGGCTCCCTCACTTCTAAATCCTTGTTGCCCGAGCTGAGCCAAAGCCTATATTGGCCTAAAGGCCCTCAGCATAGGTCCCAAGACCTGCCCTCAGCACATTGAAAACAACAGGCCCCATTGAGCCCAGGCAGCCACCCACTCCCGTCTTCTATCGCAAGATGAAGTGCCACTTGGGAAAGGAACTGGAGGAAGCTGCCACCAACCCCTGATACCCTGTGGAAGCCCTGCCACAACCTCTTCAGCCCCCAACAGCTCAATAAATCCACTCCTTGATTCTGGGCCCAATGCCCTCGGGGTCCTACTCTACCTGCCCTCCAAACTACCTGAATGCTCTCACCACCCAGTCCCAAGGGGACCCAGGACCCAAATGACCGCAGCTGCCTTCCTGCTCACCTCCCTCAGAGCCCCAATCCCAGAAACCTGACACTCCACCACCAAAACTGCTGACGTGCCTTAGAGGAGGGGGCCCCTCCACAACTGTTCAGCTGCAGAACCCACCGATCTCTCCTGAAACTCTCTTTAGTCCCCTTTATATATAGCCACCAAAACTGCTGTCCCCAAGTAGCGGCAAGCAGAAAATACACCCCCCCCAGTGCACCAGAAATCCCTAAGCACAAGGGGGCCCCCTAAGGGTGAGCCATAAGCCCTCCCATGGGGGGCTTACATGAATAAATCAGGGTGCATGTCTGGGGTTTGTGGCCAGGCCACTACCTGCCTAAAAGGTCTGGCTCATGAATTAGTCCAAGTGGACGCATGGAGACATGTGAACCTTAGGGTAAGGGACTACTTATGCTGGTCAGCACCATATGAGCACTACTCAAGAATAGATCTGTTACTTATTTCAGTGGAGTGGCTCCATGCAGTGGAAGAGAGATCTGTTGGTTTTTTGTGTTTGTTTCTTGTTTTTTTAGTTTTTTTCTTGACTGGGAAAGGAGGACTAGACAATTCTGCCTATTTTCAGCCTCGTCCTGGGGGAGGGGTATACAGATGAATGCCAACTGATACTGAACCAGATTATGCTGTTGGTGGTACTTTAGTGAATGGAGGAAATTTGACCAGGACATCGGGGAAATTTCTCTACTCTTGCAGTAGGGGGGAACTGTTGTCCATCTCCTGAACAAGATGGCCGACCAAAGAGGAGGAGGAGGAGGTGCAGGAGCTGGAGAAGGAGAAGGAGCTCTGAATTGTGTTGAACCATCTCAGGATATGGATATTGGAATTGCTTTATCTACCAGGCTTGTGTCTAATGAAAACGTTTCTAACTCTGACCTTATGGATTTATCATCCTCTCCTGTTGTTGATCGAGTTGATGGACTGCTACACCCTGAGATTGTAGCTTTTCAGCAGCAGACTGCTGAAGCTCTGAGATGACTCTCTCCCAGGTCTGAACCACTGAGGGCTACACATAGGAGGCAAGATCTGATCCCTGACTCTCGTCTCTTAGCTATTCGACAATGTCAGGAAGCCTTACTGAATTTGTTACATAAAGAAGACGAAGCCTTACTTCATTTGGAGACTGCGAAAGGTCATTTTCCTGTGGATTCTCAGGAAGCCCACTCTTGTGGTAAATGCTCATTTTCGTCTTCTCAAGGTGTGCTGGGTTCTCAGTCTGCTTGGTCCCTGGATCGAGCTCTCCACGCTGCAGGCTGGAAACAAACAGCTGATGGCTCTGCTTGTTTCTCCACCTCGATTCCGACTGCCATGGAGATTCAAGGTCTGTCAGATGTGTCGGCGCCTGTCACACCCTCTGCTGCTCTTCCACATTCTGTTTGTTCTGAAACGCACACTGCCTGTATGATGGGCGATCCCTGTATCAATGTACCACCTAAGACTACACCTCCTGTGTTCCCAGTCGAGGAACCGCGGCTGAGTCCTGAGCCTGCTGTTCTCCCTCACCGTGATCCTGCTATTTCTCAAGCAAGTGCTTTACAGTCTTCCAGCTTGCACATTCCTTCTACAGTGCCTTTTGAGACTGAGCCTCCTTCTACTTCTTGGGCTGATTTGATGGAGAAGACTGCTCCCCTTTCTAATTCTGATAAGACTGAGTTACCTGTTTCTCCCCCTTTGCAAACTGCTGATAATCATGACAATCACCGTGAAAAAGGTCCTCCTAATCCTGCCAGACCTTTTAAGTATCTGACTTATTCGCTAATTTGGGGGAACTGGCCAAACGCAAAAATGCTGTGCGTTTTATATATGCTGGTGGCCTTGATATGCCTCCTGATAGGGCTTATGTTGCCAGGACTTTGCTAAAGGACACAATGCATTTTACTGCTACGGAAGTTTTGGCACTTATTCATACTTCTGGGGACACCCAGTTTGATGTTGGTTTCCACTCCCCTGAGTTGCTTGACAGGTTCTGGATCAAATATTCCTCTGTTAAACATACTCCTGCCTGGATTCCCTTCATTATCATCCCTTTGACGAAACCTGTATGGAAGATGGTCAATATTTTGTTTAAGAATGAGGGGGTGGAAATTTCAAATATCTTGCACTGGATAAAACAATGTGTAGAAGCCATTGATAGGCTTTCTCCTATTTTGGATTCCGAGAATATATGGATGGGACGTAGGCGGCTCAAAGTTAAACTTAAATCTACTGATTCAGGCATTCAACACTTGCCTGGCAGTTTTTTCATTGGCAGGGATAGAGGTTTTTGTTTTTATCCTGGACAGCCTAAGACTTGCCATAGATGTGGCTCTCTCTCCCATTTGAGCAGTGCTTGTGAGGTGAGAGTCTGTGCTTTATGTTTGGAAACAGGACATTCTAACCATTATTGTCCATATCCTATTCGTTGCAATCTCTGTGATGAGATGGGTCACTCTTACAGACAATGTCCTGGGGCTTCTCATAATAAGGGTTACTTTTATGATCAGGAGGAGATGGTCCTGGAAGCATAGGAAAAGACACGGCTTAAACATCAATCTTTGATTTCTCTCCCTGTCCAACTGCCCACTCCTCAGCACCCTGCAACTGTTGTTTTGGAACCATCTGATACTTCTGTGACACAGGTGGTTGCCCCTTTGTTGGATTTGCAGATACCATAGGACTCTCTCTCGACTGTTGATTCTGCGGCCATGCCCCCCCATTGCTCCCGGCTGATGACTTTGTGGTTGTAGGTGGCAAACATAAACAAGCGAAACTGCCACCTAGACCGAAGATTTCCAGAAGAGAGTCTCCAAGGGCTCAGAATAGTTATGCTGCTTTACAGTCTTGTGATGCTGAAGAAAGTGAAGAATCTGACCGTCCTCGGTGGCCTCTTCTCACAAGTAGGTGTCTGAGGGTGAAGACGATCGTAAACAAGGCAAAACTTATAAACGGACTAGGAAGAAAAATGTTTAATTCCTACTTTCTTCGGCTTTGACTGGTGCTGATTTGCATTTATTAACCTTGAATGTTAATAGTATCTGGAATGCCAAACACCGGTCTACTCTGTTTCCTGCTTTGCATCTCTCTAAAGCTAATGTTTTGGTTTTTTTGCAGGATACCAGGTTGAGGTCTACTTCTGTTATTTCTTTGGCCTAACTTTCTTGGCCTTGGGGACCTTTTTTTGGTCACTGGGGGACTGAGTCCTGTTCTGGTGTGGGTGTTCTTTTTAAGTTTTGGAATTTCAAAGTTATCAGAGTGCTTGATATATAGCCTGGTAGATTGCTGTTCCTGGATATTCTTTTTGGTAATATGTTTCTTAGACTTGGCACTATTTATACCCCCGGAAGACCAAAAGTCTGAGAATTTCCCTTTTTCAGGTTTTGAGAACCTACCTCCATACTGCTAAGTTAATCTTGCTTCAGGGTGATTTTAGTTGTCCCTTGGATTTGGCTGATAAGACAGGGTCGACTTCTAAACTTTTTTGTGATACTAATTCTTTAACTTCCATTATGAAAATTGCTAGATTGATTGATTCTTATAGGCAATTTCATCTAACAAGGGGGCATACTTATATGAATTCTATCTCTACTAGAATTGATTTTGTTTTTGTTTCAGCGCGTACTCATTTACGTGGTGCATGGACTGCAGCTTCTACCACCTCTGATCATTTGGAGTTGCATGTTCTGATAGCTTTGGGTGATACTAGATGTATGGGTAAGGATTTATGGAAATTGAATGCTTCCTTATTGACTAGGCATGAATTTTCGCAGGAATGTCTTGAACTGTTTAAAGTCCGCCTCTCTGTTCTGGTTTTTTATGATTCTATATTGCATTGGTGGATGCAATCCAAGCTGGACTTTAAACATTTCTTTTCTTCTAGAGGTAGGAAATGTAGTGAGGCTGCCTATATGAATTATTTGCAATTTCGACAGCAGCTCTTTAAGCTTATTTCTTTACAAGCCACTACTGGCCATAGTTATGCTTCTCAAATAGATAACTTATGGCTAAGATGAAATTGTACCTTTATGACAGGGCAAGATCTTTGACTGCTGAATAACGGTATGGAACTTGGCTACAAAAGGGTTCCTTGGATGTTTTTAAATGTAACTCAGATATGGTTGATAAGAAAGTTGTTCGGGGTTTGACAAATGATTCTGGGGTTTTGTTGCAATCTAGTGCTGAGATTTTACAATATGCTGAAACTGCTTATGCTGCTTTTTTTTCTAACCCTGAAATTTTACTTTCGGGTGATTTTTTTTTTCTGATTTGGTGCCTCATATCTTATCTGATCTTGACTCCACGCTTTTAATTAGACCTATTACAAGACTAGAAGTTATGAATACTATTACTGTACTTCCTTTATCTATGGTTCCAGGTCCAGATGGCCTCCCCTCTGAATTTTATAAGCAGTTCCAGCATATCCTGGTCCCCATTCTGACGGAACTTTATAATGATATCCTTGCTACTGAACATGTTACTCGTGGCTGGTTACAGGCTTGTATGATTTTGATATTTAAGGCTGGGGACCATACGGATCTCAAAAATTGGAGACCTATTTCCCTGTTAAACACTGATTTAAAGATACTTACCAAAATCTTGACTACGCAGGTAAATGACATCACTCCCTGTATTGTTTCCCAATTTCAAACCTGTTCCATCCCATCTCGGAATACTACAGACAATCTTATACACATTCGGGATGTTATACAGTATGGAATAGATAATAAATGATCATTTTTTTTGTTACCTATTGATCAAGAGAAGGCCTTTGATAGGATTGACCATCACTTTCTTCGCTTTCATGGTATTCCTGAAACGTTTATTTCCTGGATATAGCTAATTTATCAAAATGCCACTTTTCGGCTGTTGATTAATGGTTTTCAGAGTACTGTTATTAAACAATCTAAAGGGGTTTGACAAGGGTGCCTGTTAAGTCCTATTTTATATATCCTGGGACTTGACATCCTTTTACAGAAAATTCATGTTTCTCTAGAGGTTGTTCCTATCACTACGACTGCTCTTTTTTCCGTTCCTAAGGAACTGGCTTATGCTAATGATATTTGTGTTTTTACAGCTGATCCTCATTCTGGGGCTGCCTTACTTCATATTTTCTGAGCTTATTCAGCTATTTCCAATGCTAAAATTAATATTTCTAAAAGTAGGTCTTTGCAGTTTGGGAAGGATTTGTGCAGCCCCACTACTGTTGTGGGTATTCCTATAATTGAGGATAATTTGAACATTCTGGGTATTCTTTTTGGTGGTTCTGATGCTGGTAAATTGAACTGGGGTCTGAAATTGAATGAGGGTTTTGCTCTATTGGCTAAATGGAAAGGTATGCAAATTTCAAAGAAAAAGTGGGTGATTTTGATCAAAACTCTCCTACTCCCTTTATTTTTATTTCTCAGTGCATTTTTTTCGCTCCCCCAGGACATGGAGACTAGATTGTATAGTTTATTTTTTTAAGCTTTGTGGGGTTCTAGGCTTACTCCCATTAGACGTAATTTTACCTACCTTCCCGGTGGGGCAGGGTGGGTTACCCTTGGTTAATCCTGTTGCCTTTTATTTTATGAATTTTATTTTTAATAATGTTAAGCCTCTTTTGGGTAGCCATTCAAAGACTTGGCATTTTTGGCTTTCTCATGATCTATAGAGTTTACTTGCTTTGTGGAAAAATGGGAATTGGCATTTTCATACACTATGGCGGAAGAGTTATGTTCCCAGTTATATGGAAGTAACTTTCAAACATATAAAACGTTGCCATGCTACTACAGAAGTTGTTATGCTCTTTTCTAAAAAAGCCTTTTATGATCATGTTATTGAGAGTAATTTTTGGGACTCCTTAATTTTTCCGTCTGGGTATCCTGACACTTTAGAAGTTACTGTTAAGTTGTTATCAAATCCCAGATTACCAGTCTATCTTTGGGACACTACCTGGCTTTCCTGTCATGGTAGGTTAAATGTGAGAAATTCTCATAAGCACAAGCAAATTTCTGACAGATTCTGACCCAGGGATACTTGTAATGGTATTTTTGAAACCCAGCATCATTTATTTTTTGATTGCCCTTATGTTCTGACCTTTTGGTCCACACTGGTGACATTTTGGTGTTGTCCAGATTTTGGATTTATTGACTAGGATACTTTGGTTTGGGGTATCTATAAAACTGTTTGGGTAAAGTATCATCACAGTACGCTAAGTGTGGTTCTGGTTTTTTTGAAATATTATATTTGGTTGGCACAGTGTGCTTGGGTTTTCCAGCACACTTGGTGGACCCAGCTTGACACTATTTGTATGGTTATGTCTCAGATAAAGTAATTTTACTTAAAAGAATTATCTTTTGTTTCTAGGAATGATTTGTTTCACCTTCAGATGAATTGTGAAAACTGGTGTTATGATCCACCTTGAGCTTTTGTTTGTTTTTGATATCCCATTCATTGTATTTCTGTTTCAATTTTAGTTTTTCTTGTCTATGATTTTAAATGCTTTTGTCTTAGTTTCTTATGTCCTTACTAAAAACTCCCCTACTTGCCTGTAGGGGATCCTCTGCCTGTCCACAGCCTGACAGTCAGAGGAAGGTAGAGGAGGAGGAGATGGATGTGCTTGAGTCAAAGGAGAGGCCTCCTCCCCTGTACTCACTCTGCCAGAGGCTCAAACTGATGTGGAAAACTATGATGAATTGAATGAGGAAGCTATGAAAGAAATTTTCATTTCAACTGAGGATTTGAGTTTGGCTGAAAACCCAGAAAATGAGAAGTTTTCAAACAAAGAGTTATCCAACAAAGAGAAAATGCTGGCACAACTGGTCTCTGAAGAGGAAAAAACAGCAACGACTGAAAAGGAAATTGAAAGAGGATATTAGCAAAATGAAAGCAGCAAGAGCGTCTGTCAAAGGGTGCGGATCGACTGTCAAAGAACATTCCATTCCCCATGACACAGCTGAAAATGCAGGCTCACCTATTGCTTTACCTCAGGTAATGGCAAATCTTACCCTTTCAAAACTAGCAGTGGTTAATCCGGCTGGCAGTGGAAATGCGAGTAAAAGCGTGAGCCAAAAGATTTTACAGGTGGAAAAAAAAAATTATGAAATAAAAGGGGAAAGCCTTGCAGCACAAAAGACTCAGCGAGCCGCAGGAATGGGCTCAGATAATCAGATTGAGTGCCAAAATAGTAAAAGTTTGACAAATGTAGTAACTTTGGGACAGGAAGAAGGGACTGCTGTTACATCCCAAAACACAAAGGTTCCAAACCCCTTTGACTCTAAGACTATTTTTCCAACAAATGATCAAAACCAGAAAGGAGTGTCAGTGTCTTCTTTTTCAGCTAGGGGTCCTTCTGGGAAATCAGCCATATGGGAGGATTTCAAACCAAAGAGGGAGGCTATGACTCTTGTGAAGAGGAATATACCCGCGGAAAACACAGAACTTTTAAAAATTACACCACTTGTAGAATCTATGATGGTTTCCAACCCAAGTCTGCCCAGGTCCAGCACTTCAGCTATTCAAGTGGACTTTTTTATAATGCCTCCTCATACTGATCCCTTTGCCCAATGGTCTCCTGAAAAAGCTCTAAGCAAAGCAGGGTTAACAAGACTGGAAAATGGACAATAGCTCCCAGACCCTAGCTGGGCCCAAAGCCCCTTAACAGCTCCTGAATGGAACCCACCAAAAACTATAGAACTACCTCAGGTTGAAACCCAAAACACCATAATTACGCAAAACCTGGAGCAGTCTAAAGATAATACAAATGTGCAGCCAGCAATGGTATTAGGAAAAAGTCCTCTGATGAACCTCCCTCACCAGCTACAGAACAGGTGCACCCTTATAGTCATAGAAAATAAGAACCCCATGACAGAACCTAAGGAACAGGGAGAAGAAGAACAGAACCAGCAGAAACCATTATTGTCTGAACTTTTTCAAAAGACATGCAGTCAAGATTCGATATAAAGGAGGACTAGAAAATAGGCCCGATAGGCACTATGTGGGAAAATTGGGAATCTTTACGTTTTACCCCAGAAAGGTTTTTGCTTTCATAAATATCTCTGGGGAGAACAATTTTGATATCAGCTTCTGGTCCTCTTATGTCTTGGAATTATTCTGGGAAAGATATAACTAAGTGAGGTTCTCTCCCCTGTGGACCCCTTTTTTGTGATTCCACTAATGAAACTCCTGAATAAGTTTGTAACCGTAATGTTCAGGAATGAGGGGGTCCATGTGGAGGATATTTCATACTGGTTATCACAAAAGTGTGAGGTTCTGAGTGCACCAGAACCCAAATTAGACACAGAGCTGTTTTGGACAGGAAGCTAAAAATATAAAGTTAAGCTTCATCAGACTGATGCAGGAATTGAACACATCCCAAACTCTTTCCTGCTGGGGAGGGACAGAGGGGTTTGTTTTTATGGCGGGCAGCCTCAGGCCTGCTACAAGTGCGGGTCCAGGACTCATTTGTCTAGTGTCTGCGATAAACCAAGATGCGACAATTGTGGGGGAGGTAGAGCATATTAGTGTACAATGTGCAAACCTCACAAGATGTGACCTATGCAAGGAAACAGGGCATGTGTTTACAGAATGCCCCTGGGTGGCCAAAAATAAAGCCTTGTGTATCAGCCCAGATTTGCTTATACATCAAACTCAGGATGCGACTGTCACCCCGATAAGGGACCAGCTCCAGAAGATACTCCCTCTCCTCCAGCTGCTCCCCCCAACCCCCCCCCCGGGAGCATACCATCAAGAACAAGTCTAACCCCCAGAATGAAGGAAACAGGAGGGAAAACAAAAAGAGGGATGAAGAGAAACCCTCAGGGTTGCCCTCTGACCTACTGAATCCAGTTTTCTACTCCGAAACTGAGACAACAGAAAATGAAGCCCCCTTCTTCAGGACCCCCCCCCAGTTGCCTAGAAGAAGTATTAGACAAACTAAAACGCTGCACTTTACAGCTAAGGAAGACCAAGGGATGGAACTAGATAACCCATACGCCCCCTTAGCCACCAATTGGGGTGATTCTGATATGGATGTTGGTGATTCAGACTCTGTGACCAAGCACCAAGATACTACTGCAACAAGTACAGGTCCAGTATGTTATAGAGGGAAAAAAAGAAAAAAAGACCCTTAATTAATAGACCCTGACTCCGGGACTCCCGTTTGTTTAGGATCCCTTAACATTCATAGCTTGATAAACCATGCAAAAAAACAGGCCCTTTTTCAGTACATCCACAAATCAGGTATAGCTATATGTCTACCACAGGAGACATGGATGTATTCCAGTGATCAGACTCGTTTAGTTCAAGCGGAATGGATGTGGGGACCATCATACTGGTCCTTCGGACTGGATAAAGCAGATGGCATTGGAATCATATTTAATTCATTCTTCTTCTGTCTCTCAAAACTGATTGAGCTAATCCCAGGCAGACTCTTGGTACTGGATGGTCAGTGGTGTGACTCCCCCTACAGGTTTATTGTTGTATATGGGCCTTAAACAAAGGCAGACTGAGTGGAACTGTTAACTATCTTGCAGCCATATCTGGTATGTTCTGGAAATATTCTCCTGGGGGGGTTAATTGTGATACACCCAATTCCACTAAATGGTCCAGAGGGAAGAAAATATACTGTGATGAATATGCTTTACAAAAATGTGTTGAACTAGCCGATTTAAGGGACTGTAGAAAATTTCAAATAAAAGGACCAGGTTTTACTTATAAGAGAGGAAAATATATCTCAACAATTGACCATACATGTCTCCCAAGGGTTGTCCCAACCCCAGTCAGAAATAATCCCCATTGAATTCTCTGACCATCTTTTGCTAAAACTCTCTATTCAAGATAGTCCGGAAAAACAAACCCTCAAATAGGTGGAAACTTAATTCATCCTGTCTAGCAAACCCCAACGTATTGAGGGAGATAAAAAAGTTGTTAGAAGCTAGGAAATAAGTTAGTTTTTTTTATATGAAAATATAGGAGAATGGTGGTGAGTGACTAAAGATGACCTAAAAACATGGTTCAAAAAGCTTGGTAAGCAGCAAATAAATGAAAAATTCTTTAAATATTTACAGTTAAGGAGTCAGCTTCAACACCAATATTCACTGTCATATAATACACAGAAGGATTTCACAAAACAGATTAAACAAATTAAGTTAGAAATGAAAGAATTTCAGTATGATAGAGCTCCTTCTAGAAAGGTCACGTTGCAGTATGGCACACAGAAATCTCCAATAGGTGACCCGAATGAGGCATGTAAGATCAGATGGACAGCTTCTAGATATGACAGTGTTAGAGGTAAGGATGGGTTTTCAAGTAATTAGAGAACAGCTTCTTTCCCATTCTATGAGAGACCCCCCCCCACAAGAAACTGATATTCAATTATTTTTGCAAAACAGCCTTCTCCAATTCCACCACAGGAAATAGATAAATTAATGCTGCCCATAACCTCAGCAGAAATAGAACCAGTTATTAAATCCTTAAAAACAGGTTTGGCTCCTGGCCCAGACAGGCTCCTCTATGAGCTATATAAAACCTTTGCATCAGATACGGCTTTTTGCCGTGAGGCAGTATTTTCATTTTTTCTAAAGTCCTTAGATATCCCTACTTTTTTTACGAAGGGATAGTAACTTTTTTATTCAAATCAGGAGATAGACAACAAATTGAAAATTGGAGGCCAATTACCATCCTAAACTCCAATTTTAAAATCCTGTCCCAAATTTTAAATAATAGGTTGCAGAACATAGCAAATAAACGTATATCCCCAGTCCAGTTTTGTGCCTTCCAGAGCTCAAGATCCAAGGAGCTCTGATGATCATCAGAGATGTCACAGAATATACATCCCAGGAGAAAAAAAAGGGGAGTTATATAATCTCATTAGACCTCTGCAAAGCTTTAGACAGAGTTTATCACCCCCTCCTTTTTGAAACTTTAAAGCATTATGGCATTCCCCAGGAGTTTGTGAGATGGGTAAAACTACTGTATTCTACAGCTTCGATAGAACCAATTATGAAAGGTTAAACCTTCCAAAGTATCAAGCTCACAACAGGAGTTAGACAGGGGTGCCCATTAAGCCCCCTTTTGTACATTTTTTCTCTAGATCCTTTCTTAGGAAGACTCCAGAATGGGTCTGCATGGGCGGGAATCAGTGGAAAAAGACCAAATGACCCTGTGAAAGTACAGGCATACGCAGACGATATCTGTCTGTTTTTGTCAGATCATAATCAAGTGCAGTATTTTTTGGCAGAAATGGTTGAGTCCTTCAAGGTGTCAAATGCAAAACTAAATTATGAGAAAAGTAGAGGACTATTTATAGGTCCTGACCCCCCAACCCTATACTTATAGATGGCACTCAAATATCCACAGCCCCTTGTAAAATTTTAGGGATCACATCCGGACCTGTTAACTCCCCCACTTTTAATTGGGAAAAAGCTTTGGTATCTGCTGAACAGAAGACTCTAAGATGGAAAAATTGGAAACTTTCAAAAATCAAGAGGGTTCACATTCTAAAAAGGTCTATTGTCCCTTGTATGTTATATATTGGCATGATTTACCCCCTCCCCGTATCATTAGAAACATGCATATATAGCTATTTCCTTTCAAATGCTATGCAGAAATAGACTCAATCTAATTAAGAGATGCTTCACTTATCTACCCAGATCCCAAGGTGGTCTTGGTATGGTAGATCCAGTGACCTTTTTTCACACTTTATTTCTCAATCAGTGAGAATAGGTTTACAACACTCAGAAACTCTACAGTATAGGCCAGCACAGTGGTGCTGAGGGTTGAGGTGCTGGATGCAACACCTTGTACCACACCGGCGACCCGGGTTCGGGAATGGATTTGGGTCATTCAGAGGTCAGCTGGGGAGGCAATGACTGAGTGTCCGGAGGACTGCTCTCCTTCCTCAGGGTGGGGGGTTTATGTGCTGTGCACGTCAGCACAAGAGGGGTTCGACCCAAGCCCAGGTGTTCTTGGCTGACTCCATGGAGGTGGAGATGGCTGCTGCACCCATTGCATGGGTGCAGGGACAGGGGAGAAAAAACAGAGGAAAATACCGGGACCCGGCAGGACCCATGATGGCTACGATGGGCTGGAGGATGTACCCCTCCAAGGGGGGGTCATAGCCCCTGCTGGGTCCATGGAGGAGGTGACAAATAATGTGATAAAGAAACTCTACAGTATAAGTGGTCTCAAAACACCTTACATCACTATGTCTCAAATTGGGATATCCCCCCCCCCACCAAAGTAACAAATAGACTTCAGGTTCCGGATTATTTTAAACCCACTGCTCAGAAATTATACAAATGGGGCATATCACAAAAAACTAATTTGTCAGAATTCAGGGAAAAAGCTGTACAATCTGGTTTTAACCATAATATACCCCGAAGAACCCGAATTTAAAAATTGCCCCACAAACCTGAGAGGAAGAGTGCTGAAATGTTTAAAGAACCAGAGAATCCCAGTCCATATGTGGGAGGTCTTATGATTAACAATGTATAGGAAACTAAATATCATTAGGAATTGTAAGCACAAAGTCCGGGAAGAGAGAAATTGTCCTTATTTGACATGTATAGCTTAGGAAGAGACAATGCAGCACTTTCTTTTTGAGTGTTCATTTGTGAATCCATTATGGGGTTTCTTAGCACATAAATGGCAGTTTGAGTGGCTACAACATTTGACCTATGAAAGCCTTGTGTTAGGGAATTACCCCCCACTTAATTACTAAATACAATGATGAAACCTTGGCAGTATTCCTATGTTGTATAACATTTTATATTTGGCAGGCAAGATGTCAATGGGCAATTTATCAGAGATTAATGCCCATGAGACAGTAAGCATCCTAATACAAAAAGCAATTAATTCTGTTTATGAGACAGATAAAGGGAGAAATGAATCCCAGAAAGTTTTCAGATGGTGGAAAGGGTTTGACATTTTGATTAAATATAAATAAGAAAAGTTTGTTGTTAGAAAACTTGGAAAGTTAAGAGATAAAGAAGGAATGATCAAGTACGAAACAATCTTCTTATGGTTGGAAAAGAATGCAAAGAAATGTTTATTTTGTTGATTTGTTTATATATATATATATGTATATGAAATGTGATGGTGTAAATTATTGATGTGAGGTCAAATAAAAACTTCCCTACTCTTTTCGAGAAGTGCCATGGGATCTTTAACATCCACCTGAACTACCACCAGAACGGGCAGATGGGACCTTGGTTTAATGTCTCATTCAAAAGACGGCACCTCAGGAGTGCAGCACCCCCTCATGTTGCACTACAGTGTCAGTACTGGGCTTTAATCCAAGTGCCTGATGTGGGGATAGAACCCACAGCCTTCTGATATTCCAGCCTCAGAGGTGAGAGTGTAACCAGCTGAGCCACTGACACTGCAATTAAACTCCACACTGTATCAGACCATGCAATAATACAGCTGATCTTATCCTTGGCCCCTAAGATAACACATTAATCTTGGAGACTTAACAACCATGTTTACATGGTTGCAGCGCTTTGGTATTTGCGCTGCTCCCTTCCCGCTGTGGTGGCTGCTCTGACAGCAATACACCATTTACACAGCCAGCCCTCACAACACTGCATGTTGCTCTGAGGAAGGGATGTGAATGCCACGGAGGATGCTAGGACACACGGGGAAAGAACTGGAGTGAGTGCAGCAAAGTGCCCACACCACCAGCTGCTGTGCTCACTCCAATACGGATACCGTCAACTGAGTCGGTGCAGAAAATCAGTTGGAGCCACACTTACGGCACTCCAGAAAGTGTCCACACACCCAACTTTGCAGCGCATCAATCAGTGCACATGGGTTGGGCTCATGTAAGGAACTGAAAGAAAATAGCCTGGATGAATACACAGTCACAAGGCCCCCCCCCAACTTGCTGGATGCTATAAGGCGGGATGGGTTCAAGGCCGTAGCCACCGGGGAAAACAATTCCTCACATCTGAAGAGGGAGAGACAGAAGGAGTAACTACAGCTGGAGGCTAAGCTATTTGATCTTGAGGCCAAATATAAAATAGTGATTGATGAGGAGGTAAAGGGCAGGTTAGAGGAATGTAGTGTGAGGCTAAACAAATTGCTTGGTAGCAAAACTGAAGGGGCCATTCAGTACTTTAAGCAGTGGTTTTATGAAGCAGGCAATTGAGCAGGTAAGCTTCTTGCCTGGCAAATGTGCAACGAGACAGCCAGCAGAATGGTCCTGTGTACTAGGAAAAAAAAATGCACCTCACCAATATGAGTCAGACCCTAACAAGATAGTGCAAGAGTTTGCAGACTTTTACAAGAAGTTATATACCCAGGAATATATAACCAGCTAACAGGAGAAATTAAACACATTTTTCAAGCCGGCCCAGTGGCGCTGGAAGATGAGATACTGGTCACTACACCTCGCGCCATGCCGGCGACCCGTGTTCAGGAACGAGCCCAGGCCACCAAGGGTCGGCAGGCGGGAGAGAGGATCGAGCTTCCGGAGGGCTGCTCTCCTCTCTCAGGGAGAGGGAGACTTGTCATCCCACTTACTGACTGCCCTCTGGTGGTGGCTGGAGGGCAGTATGGGTCGGGAGGCTCGCTCCAATGTCCTCACATCAGTAGGGAGGAAGGACAGTGAAAAATGGAGGAAAACAAGCCTGGCAGGCTCGATGATGGTCCACCACTACTGAGAGCCATCCCCGGATTCTAGATTGGATCTCCGGGAGGGAGAAGAAGCTGGCAACCTCCTTCCTGGCCCCACCATGGGGGACAATCCTTGGGGGAACCCCAGGGATCGGCAAGTGTGGGAGTAACGGAACCGGAGAGAAAGTCCCTCCATCAGGAGGGCCGAAGCTGCCTGCCAGGGCTCTGGAGGATAAAAACCTCTAAGAAAAAAAACAAAAACATTTTTCAATAGGGTTAAAATTAAAAGACTCTGGGATGAAGTCAGGGAGGTGCTAAACTTATTTCTTTTTTTTTTTATTCAGATGCATACCTTTGAACAAAATGTTCAATTACAAAGGTTCCTCATCAAATAAAACAAAAAGGGTTACAACATGTCTTAACAGTACATAAATCAACAGAGATATCATAGTAAAAGCATAATGTTTTTGACATAATATTAGGGTACACAAATCAAAGATTCATTTCATAGGGCATAATTGTTTACTACAACAATAGCACCAAGAAAGGTAGCAGCCCTGCAGGGCATTGTTAGGGGACATATTTGTGTGCATCATGGCACAGGGTGTCAATATATGAGCGGGAGGTCAGAGAGGTGCATTGTTAGTGATAGGTTGTGGTGCTGGGGTCATGTGCCACTGAATGGGGGGTCTTTTGGAGGAAGCAGCCACAGTTGGTGCTAGGTAGCAGCATTTTTATAGCTCCCGTTCGACCTGGCCTAGTTTGACATTTGTTCTTTGTGTTGCGGGCAACTCGTTAAGCCATTTGGGGGCTCTGGTTGCAAAGGAGCGTCTGGCCAGACTTGTTCTACTATATGGCACTACTAGGGTACCACATGTCATGCTTCTGGTAGCATAGGGAATCTGGGCATGTCTTAGGAGAGATTGTAGGCCTGGGGAGGTCAGACCCAAGAGTGCTTTCATACCCATCAGGCAGGTGTGGTACTTAATTATGTTGTGCAAGGGGAGCCATCTTGTGAGGGAGTAGAGTGTGCATGTATTTTTTGGCACCTGTTACAAAATGGCAGGCTTTGTTCAGGACTAACCGGACCCTATTTAATACTGTATTGGAGGCAGTCCCATATATTATTAAGCCATACTCTACTATGGGGAGGATGGAACTAGTAACTGCCACTCGTTTGGCTTCCGGTGTTGGGTTGTACCTGTGTCTATAGAGTGCCCCCAGTTTCCCGTTAATATTGCAGATGAAGAGATCCACGTGCAGAGCAAATATGTCTGGTCAGTGGTTACCCCAAGGTATTTGAATGAGTATACCTGTTCTATGGCCTTTCCCTTTTCATTGTGGATGTTCAGTGGATCCACCTTAGCCTTCTTCTGTGCACTAGAGAAGAGTATTGTTTTGGTCTTCTTATAGTTGAGCACAAGCTTGTTCTCAAGGGGTGCAATGCTGCATTGCAGGTCACGAGTGAGTTTTTCTTGGCAGGGGCTACTTGTGCAGATGACTGCATCACCTACATATAGTATGACCCTAGAGCTAGGGCAGGCTTCGGACAGGTTGTTTATGAAGAGGCTGAACAGTAGGGGTCCCAGGATGGAGCCTTGTGGCACTTCAGTTGTGACGGGTCTGGCATCAGAACGAACCCCACTGATATTGACCTGTTGGGTTCTGCCTGTAAGGTAGTTTTTAAACCAGAATATTTTGTTGGCAGAGAGGCCTAAGGTGGTGAGTTTGGTTACCAGTAATGCATGATTAACTAAATCAAAGGCCTTGGTTAGGTCTATGTAGATTGAACCCACCAGATGTCTCTTGTCAAGAGACTGGTGCAAAATACTGGTATATTCAATTAGGGCAGTGGAAGTGCTATGCAGTTTGTGGAACCCATGTTGTTGTTCACATTGAATCTTGTGTTGGCTGAGGTAGGTGACAAGCTCACTAAGGTTTATTAAGGTCTGTAAGGTGCTAGAAGGTTGTGCGCCCATAGCTGCACCTATTCTTTAATTGTAATAATTAGTATCAAAGCCTGCTAAAATGTGTTTGTCAAGTCGATTTTTAAATTCGGATTTAGTTTTACTAATGACCACTTCAAGGGGAAGTCTGTTTCAGGGACTAATAATTCTTTGAGTAAAAACATATTTACGATTGGTATGATGAAACCTTTTCCTCATTAGTTGGAGAGGGTGCCCCCTAGTGGAATAATGATTATTTTTGAATTCAAGATCCAATTCAGTTAGTAAATATGGATCCTGAATTATATCAAACATAAATAAAGATCACCTCTCAGACGTCAAGTTGCCAGGGGCATAAGATCCAGTTGTCCAATTCTAGTTTCATATGAAACGTTATATAGACCTGATAAACTTTTGGTAAATTTTCTCTGAACTCGTTCCATTTGTGATATATCAGATTTCCTGTACAGGCACTATAATTGAGAGGCACATTCAAGATGCAGCCTAGCATAACCCCTATACAGTGGAATCATAACTTTTGGGTCTCTGGATGAAATATTTATTTTTATGGCCCAGATTACTCTGTTAATTTTGTTGATGGCATTATTTATCTGTACATTGTTAGAAAAATCATCAGATATTTGTACGCCAAGGTCCCTTTCATTATTGGTAATATTTAAAAGGGAACCATCCAAATAATAATAGGCCAATGGAGTTTTAATCCCCAAGTGCATAACCTTGCACATGGAGGTGTTTAATCTCATACCCCATGCATATACCCAATGAGTAATTTCATCCAGATCCCTTTGTATAGTTAATATATTATTGCTATTATTGCAAGGGCCCCAAATTTTAATGTCATCAGCATATTTTGTAGATAAGGATAGACAGTTTTTAGTTAGGTCAGCAATAAATAGCTGGAACAGGCATGGGCCGAGTACTGAACCCTGTGGGACTCCACTAGTAACCCTGCCTAACCAAGATATGTGGCCATTAAAGAGTACTCTTTGGGTTCTACTGCTAAGCCAATTTGCTATCCAATTAACAATACATTCATTCAACAGAATCAAGCCATACAAAAACAAGAGTATTGGACTTTAGGAAGGCTGACTTTGGGAAAATAAGAGAGTGCCTCAGAAAAGCACTAGCAAACGGGCAAGAAGGAGGGGTGGAGGAACAATGGGGAATAATCAAAACAGCCATCGCAGAGGCAATAAGCCTTTGTGTGAAGCAAATCAACAAAACAAAATGAAGGAAAAAACCACTATGGTTCTCAAAAGAGGTGGAAGGGAAGGTTAAGGAGACAAGGGTAGCATTCAGGAAATACAAGGAAACACAGAAGGAGCAGGACAGAGAACTTTATCAGTTAAAGCACAAGGAGGCAGGGAAGATAGTCAGAATAGCAAAGGTACAAACTGAGGAAAAGATAGCTAACTCTGTTAAGAAGGGGGATAAAACCTTTTGTAGGTACATTAGGGAGCAAAGAAAAACCAAGGGAGGGATACAGAGACTTAGTAAAGGGGAGGGAATGTGGGCAGAGAGTGACAGTGAAAAAGCGGGAATACTGAACGAATATTTCTGCTCAGTATTCACAATGAAAGAGATGGGGGAAGGTACCTAAACCAAACAAGAGAAACACTCTGAATGGGGGTCAATACCAGTCCATTCACAGAAGAAAGGGTTTTGAAAGAACTCTTGAAACTGAGGGTGGACAAAGCAGTGGGGCCTGATGGGATTCACTCAAGAATTCTAAAAGAACTAAGGGTAGAACTAGTAACGCCACTGACTACTCTCTTTAACAAATCATGGGAGGATGGGGTGGTACCTGAGGACTGGAGGAGGGCAAATGTGATTCCACTTCACAAATGTGGGAGCAGGGCAGAGGCAGAAAACTACAGACCAGTTAGTTTGACCTCAGTGGTAGGGAAAATGATGGAATCACTTCTGAAGGAAAGAATTGTTGAGTACCTAGAGGCCAGTGGGGCACAGGACCCAAAGACAGCATGGTTTCACAGCAGGAAGGTCATGTCAGATGAACCTAATAGATTTCTTTGACTGGGTGACCAAAGTAGTAGACCAGGGAGGGGCTGTGGATATGGCCTACCTAGATTTTAGCAAGGCATTTGACAGTCTCACACAAAAGATTAAATATACAAGTTAGCCAGCCTTGGAGGGGGTCCCAAGGTGGTAGCCTGGATAAAAAACTGGCTGGACAACAGGACACAAAGGGTAATAGTAAACGGAGTCCACAGTGAAGAAAGGATGGTAACTAGCAGGGTACCGCAGGGGTCGGTCCTCTTTAATGTCTTTATAAGTAACTTTGGAGAGCACCTGGAAGGAAAAGTATGTCTCTTTGCAGATGACACAAAGATCTGCAACAGGGTTGATACACAAGGTGGGGTGGAAAGGATGAAAAGGGACTTGGCAAGGTTGGAGGAATGGTCAAATGTATGGCAGCTCAGATTCAATGCAAAGAAATGCAATGTAATGCGTCTGGGAAACAAAAACCCAGGGGAAGAGTACACAATGGGGGATGAGTTAATAACAACAACAAAAATCGAAAGAGACCTAGGAGTAATTATATCAGATGACCTAAAGGTGGGCAAGCAATGTGAGAAGGCAGTAAGGAGGGCTGGGGGGATACTGGGATGCATAGGGAGAGGCATCAACAGTAGAAAATTGGAAATTGTCATCCCTCTGTACAGACAGTTGGTAAGACCCCATCTGGAGTACTGCGTGCAATTCTGGAGACCCCATCTCCGCAAAGACATATAAAGAGTGGAGGCTGTTCAGAGGAGGACAACCAAAATGGTGCAGGGTCGGCACCAGAAGACATACGAGGAGAGACTAAAGCAGCTTAATATGTATACTCTTGAGGAAAGGAGGGAGAGGGGGGACATGATAGAAACTTTCAAGTATCTCAAGGGAATTAACAAAATACAAGAGGGTAGCATCTTTCAGAAGAAGAGATGTGCAAGAACAAGGGGGCACAATTTGAAGATAGAGGGGGGACTGCTCAGAGGTAATGTTAGAAAGTATTTTTTCACAGAGAGGGTTGTGGATGCATGGAACAGCCTTCCCGAGGAGGTTGTGGAGTCAGGAACAGTGGGAGAATTCAAGAATGCATGGGACAGACATAAGGCAATGCTAGTGTGGGGGTAGGAGGAAGTAAGCTGTTGATTAACTAGAAGCTGCAGCTGTCCATTAGGTAGGTAAATGGGCAGACTAGGTGGGCCAAGCGGTCCTCAGCTGCTGTCAAATTCTGTGTTTCTATGTTTATACCTGTAGTATGAAGGTTGGTTATTAGTGATTGATGAGGCATGACGTTGAATGCTTTGCTAAACTCAATGTAAATGATATCCACAGGGATGTTATAGTCTAAGTGTGAACTTGACCTGCTCATAAAAACACATAAGGTTGCTTACGCAACTTCTACCTTCTTTTAAATCCATATTGTTCTGGATCAGTTATGTTAAGTATAGGAGTGTTAAGGTCCTTAACTATGCTTTCGAATAGTTTACAAATACTGGAAGTGAGACTAATGGGGCGATAATTTTCGCAGGCAGACTTGGGGCCTTTTTTATGTAATGGAATCATATAAGTAGATTTTCATTCTGTAGGGACAAAGTTGGATGCTAAGCAACCCTCAAACAGGTACCTGAAAGGTTTGGCTAAAGTATCTACCAAAAAAATATAGAAAATTACCTGAGATATCATCAGGGACTGAGTTAATTTCGTTCTTCATATTCATTAGTTTTTAAAATATAGCTTCTTCAGAAAGAGTTATTCCTTCTACACTGGTGTCCTTACTGTTAGAGCTAACCAAATTAGATTTGTGAAAGACATCACAAAATTTAGAGTTCATGAAATCAGCCATATGTCTGGGTTCATGTACCAGTGAAACGTTAATTAATAGAGGTCCCACCTGGTATGAAGTTTTTTTTAAAGTGTTAATATAGGCATAAAGAGTTTGCTGTTATTTTTATTTGCACCGCTGCCGAAATTATATTCCCAAGTGGTTTTTGATTTCCATATTTTCAGGATTTTAACATAGGCCACCCACTTGTCTTGTGTTTGTGATTTTAGGTACCTATTATACTTATTGTTGTTTTTTTTGAGTAATTAATTTAAGTATGGTTTTATTTAGCCATTTGTGTTTTTCTTTTTTTGTTATAGATTTTGATTTTGGAGGGAATATAGTTATTTCTTACATTGATTAAAATATATTTAGTCAACTTCCAACTTCCCTGAATTGTGTTAGAGGAAAAAATATTTTCCCAGTTATATTTGGCTAACTCATTTTTAATATTTAGGATATCTGCTTTCTCATACAAGAATATCTTAGTGTTGCTCACACAAGATATGGTATTAATATTGAGATAACATGCAATAGAATGGTAAATAAAGCTACACCACCACCTATTCTAATAGCCCTATTTAGTTTATATTGTGTGTAGCCTGGCAAAGCACATTCCCATGAGGATTTTTTTGTCTCCCCAGGTCTCAGTGATGGAAATTATATCAATCAACTTGTGATGTAAATTATTTTAAGTTCATCCAATTTTTTATTGAGACCTCTTGCATTAAAGTACAGAAATGTAACTATTTTTTTTAGTAACTGAAGTTCTGTTGATGCGTTCATTGTTAAGAGATGCCGGTATTTCCAGTATCTCCCCCATATTTATTAGTTTAAACACTGGTCGATAGAAGTTGCAATGTGTTTTCCCAAAAGTGAGCTACCACATCTGCTTAAGTGCAAACCATCTCCCCAGTATAGTTCTGACTGGTCAATGAAATCCTCCCAGTGGGTGATACATTTAATATTCTGCCTGAAGCACCATTTCCTAAGCCATTGCTTAGCTGTCGGTTGCTCTGATACTATTCTCTCCAGTGTTTTGGAAAGAGGGGAGAGGATGGATATTGGTCTATAGTTTGCTACTGTACTAAGGTGTGGTCGCCATTTTTACGGATGGGAGTGACTAAAGCACTTTTCCAAACATTAGGGAACTGTGAGTATCTAAGGGAGAGGTTAAATAGTTTGGTCAAAGGGAGGCCAAGTTCATCTAGAGCCAGTGCAACTAACTTCATGTCAAGTTTGTCACTCCCCATCCTGGTTTTACTCAGCACATGTTTAACATATTTGAGAGAGTGTCTCTTACTATAACAGTTTTGAAATAGAATCGTGGGCAGCTTTGGTACTTCTGGGTGCTGGGGTGATAGTCTGGTGTGGTTGTGATTTCTTCTTCTGGAGGAAGGACTGCACTGAAGTCAGTGAAGGCTTCTGTTAAATATATTGGCAATCTTAGTGGGATCAAGTGTGACAGATCCATTTGTGCTAAGCATTGCTGGGGAGGATTTATCATCTCTTCCTAGGAGATTCTTTAGGGATAGCCAACATTTCTTCCCCTTACCCCAGCAACTAGTTTGCTGCTCCTAGTAGAAGTTGGCTTTTGCCAGTCTGATATTTTGGGTGCACCTGTTCCTTGCTGTCCTGTATTGTTGCCAGTGTGCATTCATTCCAGATTCACTGGCCTTGTGCCATAAGTTATCCCTGTCCCTCATTTGGGTGAGCAGTGACAGTGTAACCCATTTGGCAGAGTCCCTTCTAATGATCTGCTTCCTGAATGGGGTGTATTTATTGGCAATGGCATTAAATTCAGTGATAAAGTGGTTTAGGACTGTCTATGTTAGTGGCTGAATCCATCTGGCTCCAGTTTACCTGGGCCAGTTGTGCTTTAAATGTATTCAGTGCCCCTTTGCTGAGTGTCCTACTGTAGATAGTTTTGGGATATGGACGGGTAAGTTTGGTGGACCAGTTACTGGGTTAGTTACAGTTACTGGGTGAGAGGTCGCTCGGGACATCTGGGAGCACATTCATCTCAGTCAGTCTTTCTGTGCTGGTGGTTAAGACCCAGTGTATGAGGGTTTTTGTGCCTGTTTTGTAGTTTGTTCGTGTACACTCTGGAATAGCTTGGGTGAGGTACAGATTGTGTATTTGGTCCCCATATCCTGATCTTGTTTGTGTTGCCCAGTTGATATTAAAGTCACCTAGTATTATAGTTTCCCGGTTTTGGCTTGCTTGCTTAAAGTGCAGTGTGAATGCTTCTAGGCCAGAATGGTGCTTCCTTGGGGGAATGCAGACTATCATAAGGATGAGATTTTTCTGCTCATTCCCTAATTGGAGGTGCACTGCTAGGCATTCACATTCACTGCTTGTGTTGTCTAGTTTGATTTTATGCCCCTGCAGTGTGTTATGTAGGTAGATTAGGCAGCTCCCTCCTCGCTTACCTATTCGGTCTTGTCTGAGATTATTGTATCCCTGTAGGGAGATGGACGTGTCTGGGGTGTCTAAATGCACCTATCAGCCTAGAGGATGTACAAATGACCCTAAGTAAATTAAAAACAGGGAAAGTCCCAGGTCTAGATGGACTGGCACACGAGTTTTATAAATCCTTTAGAGAAGAACTCCTCTCACATCTGTGCAGGGTCTTTAGAGCAGTGCAGGAGGGAAAGGGGGCTCCCTCAACTTGACAGTATGCCCAGGTTTCAGTATCCATAAGGCAGGAAAGAATCCTGCAGTATGTGGCTCATATATGTGTAGGCCAGTTCCGTGCTAAATGTAGACCAGAAGATTAAGGCTGTGTTGGGTATCTAGTCTGCTCGGATCAGGCAGGCTTTATTTAATGGATGGCTGATGCAACAAAACATTAGATGCCTCCTAAACATAATATCATGGCAGCAGCAGTTCCGTGACCCAGTATTGCCTATTGTCATGGACGTGGAAAAAGTGTTTGACTGCAGGAACCAGAGGTTCCTTCACAGGACCCAGGAAGAGATGGGTCTGGGGCAAAATTTTTGTGAGACCATTAGAATCCTGTATGTAGCTCTTTAAGCCACTGTAAGAGTTAGCTGAGTAATAACCAACCAAATCCATTTAATCAGAGGCACAAGACATGGTTGCCCCTTCTCCCTCTCCCCCCCTTCTTTTCTTCAAGTGTACTGAACCATTTTCCATAGCGGTTTGGGGAAATGCAAACATTAAAGGAACAACAATGGGGGATAGGTGCCATAAAGTTCACTTTATGTTGATGCCTCCCTGTTCTTCCTTACGTTGCCAGAGACTTCTGTCCTTGCCCTGCTTGGGGAGTTACAGGCGTATGGGAAAGTATCAGGTTACAAAATGAACTGAGAGAAATCTGAAGTCATTAAGTTAGGTAGTCCTTGCTCAAAGAACTTCCTGGTCAATTTTCCCTTTCAGAGGGCTGCCAATGATACAGTGAGATACCTTGGGGTGAGGGTTTCACACAATTTATCTACTCTATTTAGGCTCAATTATGAGAAGCTACTGAAGGAGGTCAGAGAAGACATCAAAAGATGGGCACTTCTCCCTCTGACTCTAGGGGGTAGAATTGCAATGATTAAAATGAATGTGCTGCCCCAGTTCTTGTTCTTCTTCCAGGCCCTACCCATAAAGATCCCAGAGTCCTTCTGGGGGCAGGTCCAAAAGCTTCTGATGTCCTTTGTGTGGGCTGCAGGTAGGAACAGGATGAGTAAAAAGCTACTGTATCTCCCCCAGGCTAGAGGTAGCTTAGCTATACTGGACCTCAAATTATATTATCTGACAGCCATATTGGTCCCAGTTGTCATGTGGATTAAGCAACACACTGATACAGGCTGGCATGAAATGGAAGCTCAACAGCTTCACTGCATCCCTCTGGTTGCTCTGCCGCACACTGTCCTTTCCCCCCAGATTTGGAGGGAGATGACAAACCTCTGGACTAAGCACACCCTCAGGGTCTTGGAATGAGCTAAACGTATCACAAAGACCCTGAATGAGCCAGCCCTGTGGTGCTGAGGACTGAGGCGCTGGATGCCACACCTCGCACCACGCCCGCGACCCGGGTTTGGGAACGGACTCGGGCTGCCGGGGGCTGGCAGGAGAGAGGAAGGATTGAGCGTCCTACCACTGCTCTCCTTCCTCTGGGGTGGACACAGGTCATGCACCATGCTGTAGCGGTGACTGGCAGAAGCCAACCACACTACAGTTGTGAGCAGAGCTAGGGCAGGGTCACGTGGCGGGCATCAGCATGGACATGCTTGGACACCATTGCACGTCCGGCTCCCTAGGGGATAAAAGAACAGCGGAAACATGGCAGAGCGATCTGGTCACTGATGGCCATGCCCTGCGCCCCCGAACATGAGAGGCACCTTGTCCAGGGGGGGTGGCCGACCCCTGTGGTATGGGGCAATTATCTGCGTGCCAGACCTGGTTCGGGGGTGCTGGTTCTGGCGGCCGGAGGTCGTGGGCCCGCTCCGCAGGAGGAAGAGAAAAGTGTTAAATGATAAAAAAAAAAAAAAGGACCCTGAATGAGATAGGACCCTTGATAGTTATTATTAGTGACCCTGGCTTTTCCCGGCCCATACAGATCCAGACTTTAAGAGATAGAATAGACTAAAATTGACAAGGTGTCAAACAATGACTGGCATTGGAGCCATTGTACCATTTAGAGAACTCCAGGATAGATTTGGTCTCCTGCAAAATGACTTTTTTAGTTATTTACAAGTAAGATACTACCACCAATCCCAAAACCTAACACCAAACACAGATAAGGAATTACACCCCTGGAGAATTTCCTTTATTAGGCAGCAATGCTTAAGGGCAGAGGAGGGACTGTATCGACAGCATATAAAATGCTTGGAGAAGAAACACATCCAGAATTCTTACATTTGAAAGAGCAATGGGAAAGAGATGCAAGAATTACTATTTCAGATGAGGTTTAACATAGAAACATAGAACCTGATGGCAGGTGAATCTTTCTGCCTAACCCATGCATTCCTGAACCCCTGAACCGCACCACTGTTTTTGCCCCCACCACCTCAATTGGAAGGCTGTTCCAGGAATCCACCACTCTTTCTGTGAAGAAGTACTTCCTCACATCTCCTCAGTCTACCCCCCTCTAGTTTCATAGCATGTCCCCTTGTTCTTGAGCACCTTTTCTTCTGAAAAAATACTCCCCTCCTGTACCTTATTTACCCCGTGAGGTATTTAACGGTCTCTATCTCCTCTCTCCCTTCTCTGTTCCAGGGTGTACATATTGAGGTCTTTTAGTCTCTCCCCATAGGGCTTTTAATGCAGACTCTGCACCATTTTAGCTGACCTCCTCTGGACCACCTCCACTCTGTCTCTGTCCTTCCAGAGATGTGGTCTCCAGAACTGGACAGTCTTATCAGTGCTCTATACAGAGGCAACACCACCTCCCTCTTTCTGATGTTGATACCCCTCCGTATGCACCCCAGCATCCCACTTGCCCTCCCTACTGCCTTGTCACACTGCCTGGCCACTGTTAGATTATCCGATATGATTACCCCCAGGTCTCTTTCCTGATTGGCGGTCATTAATACCATTTTGTACTCCGCCCCCCTGGGTTTCTGTGCCCTAAATGCATTATTCTGCATTCTGCACTTTTTTGCATTGAAACCCTGCTGCCATACCCTTGACCACTCCTCAAGTTTTCTCAGGTCTCTGCTCATCCTTTCCACCCCCCTCCCCCCCGAGTGTCCACTCTACTGCAGAATTTTTTTTGTATTCTTCATTTATAAATTTTGTAGGCAAAGCTTACAAAACAAACAGCACATAGTAGGATAACAATAATGCTCCATTACACAATACATTCTCTTAAAAAGGATCTATGTATGACACCTCCCACTGAGCCACCACATGGAGAGGGGGAGAATACCTACAATAACTGCATTTTAATAACCGAAAGCATACAGCCAAGGAAGGTCAAAGGGGAAATCTAAACCAAGATATAATACAAATTCCTGATTACAATTTGACACTATGGTCTAAGTGATTTCCCCAGAGCATGCATATAAACGATGTGAAGAGCTGTTTACCCCAACTCCCAGGAAAAAGATTACTTCAATACAAGCAAGAACTTCGGGCCTCAAGTGACAAATCTGGGCAAAACTGATATAGTAGAAAACATACAAACAGCACATTAAGTTCGGCCTTAGAAGTTTATCCAACTCAGGCAGTGTTATGTAATGCCACGTCCATTAAAAACAAGACCGCAGTTGTTGCAGATTTTGTCAGAACAGCGGACCTGGCATGTGTCACTGAGACCTGGCTGGATGAGAACTCTGGCTCCATATTGGAGGCCGCAACTCTGGCCGGATACTTGGTGATTCATCGCCTGAGATTGGATCGCAGGGGCAGGGGAGGTTGCGGTCAGTTTCAAGACCGAACTGGGCCTCAGAAGTGTACCAGTTGAGGAGACTCAGTCATTTGAATGTACCGTGGTAGCAGTTGTAGGTTGTAGGACCACCCTCATCTACCATCCACCCGGGGATGAGAAGCAGTTCCTTCAAGAAGTGGCAGACTTCGTGATCAAAATGACATTTGAGTCACCCAGGATGATGGTCCTGGGTGACTTTAACGCCTGGGTCGATGACGAACTCTCGCAATTTGGTCCGCACTTCCTCCAGTTGATGACATCTCTGGGCCTTACACAGATTGTTTCTATTGATACTCATAAACACGGTCATTCTTTTGACTTGGTCTTCCTCCGGGGGGTCAAAGCCTCGGATCTGGGGGTGGAACCAGTCAGATGGTCCGATCACTACACCTTACGGTTCAGTTTTTGCACCCCCTTTCGTAGGCCCACCCCTGTAGAGATGGTCAGGTACCGCCATTTACGAGATATAAGCTCTGAAGGCCTGGCAGCGGTGCTTGACCTATCAGTTCTTCCATCAGCAAACAGGGACCCAGAGACCCTTATGGTGGCCTATAACACGGCCATCTCTATGGCCCTGGATGTCATTGCTCCTGTCCGAGTTTGTCCTGTCTCCCTTCGCCCTTGGTCCCCTTGGTTTGATGGATCCTTGAGGGAGATGCGCTGACTAGGACAAAGGTTAGAGTGTTGCTGGCGGAAATCCGCCTTTGATGCCGATCACCTTAGAGTGATGGACCATTATCAAGCCTATCAATCCGCAATCACACGTAAGAAGGCAGATTTCCTGTCTGGGGAGATTGCAGCCACTCAGAATCAACCAGCCCAGCTTTTTTGAACCATGGACAGCCTGTGCAACCCAGCCTGTCTACAGGTCTTAATGGCATTTTCGCAAGTTGAGTGCGAGGAGCTTGCTAAATTCTTTGCAGCTAAGGTGGCTAACATCAAGGTGGTACTCCAACTGGCACACTCTATGGGCGTTGCTCTAGATCGGTGTTTGGGCACTGTCCTTCAGTCTTTCTGGAGTACCTTCAGCCAGTCTGAGCTTGTGGACATCGTGTGGATTGTCCAGGGTATGTGCCCTACTTGCTGTAGTCTGGACCAGAGACCAACTACCCTGATTTTGGGTTGTGGTGACATCTTTGGCCAGGTCCTAGCACAAATAGTCTGGTGCTCCTTGGAAACAGGTGAGTTTTCTGGTTCCCTGAAGGAGGCGGTGGTGACTCCCCTCCTGAAGAAAGCTTCTTTGGATCCAGACTGCAATGCAAACTACAAACCAATCTCGAACCTCCCCTTTATGGGGAAGGTGATCGAGAAAGTAGTAGCCATACAACTGGAGAACCATTTGACCATCCATGAAGTCTATGAGCCTCTCCAGTCTGGTTTTCGAAAGAGGCATAGTACCGAGATGACACTGGTTCAGGTGCTCAATGATCTCCTGATGGTTAAAGATCGGAAGAACCACCCCATCTTGGTTCTCCTTGATCTCTCTTCAGCATTTGACACTGTGGATCACAGGGTTCTGCTCAACCACTTGAGGTTCATCTGTGGCCTGTCGGGTACGGTCCTCAGAAGGTTTTCATCTTTCCTCACCGAATGAACTCAGAGGGTGGTGTTATTGATTTATTCCTCTGACTCTGTTCCGTTATTATGTGGGGTTGGTTCCTCAGGGGTCGGTGCTGTCCCCCATGTTGTTTGCAGTGTACATGCTGCCCCTCGGAGACATTGTAAGAAGGTATGGGCTGAGGTTTCACTGCTATGCTGATGATACCCAGCTCTACCTCTCTTTTTCGCCTGACCAGGATGGAGCCCTCTCGGTATTTAATAGCTGCCTTGCTGAAATCCAGGAGTGGATGAGTTTGAGCTGGTTGAGGTTTAACTCGGAAAAGACGGAGGAGTTGGTAGTGGACCTGGGTCACCGGATGGGGAAGGGGGGGTGGTCGGTGGTGCGGCTACCCTCTGGACTTCTTCTTGGGGGTTTGCCACTCCCAACCTCCGAGGGACTGACACTGTGTTCGCAGGTGTCGGCCGTCATCAAATTATCTTTCTACCATCTGAGAAATATCTCCAGAGTTAAGCATCTTGTTCCATCCAGTGACCTTCTTACATTGGTCCATGCCTCTGTGTGTGTCCTTGCGCTTAGATTACTGCAATGCCCTATACCTAGGGCTTCCGGGGGTGGATATTCACCACTTGCAACTGGTGCAGAATGCTGCGGCCTGGTTATTGACAGGAACCTCTCGGTCCTGTCATATTTCGCTGGTGCTGCGTGAACTGCACTGGTTGCCGGTACAGTGGTGAATCACCTTCAAAGTCGGTCTTCTGACTTATAAACCCCTACATGGATAGGGTCCGGTCTACCTGAAAGAGCCCCTGGTCCCTTATTGCCCATGGTGATCGCTCCACTTGACTCATGAGGGGTTGCTAGAGATTCCAAGGGTTTGTTTAAAATCTTCTGGGGCTCGTGCATTTATGCATGCGGCCCCCACCCTTTGAAATTCTCTACCCCGTCAGTTACGTGAGTGCACGACTGTGGAGGGTTTTAAGCGGGCCTTAAAAACCTTTTTATGGATACAGGCGTTTGGGGAATAACTGGGATACTGTTTTATCTTCCCCATTTTATATTATTTATAATGATATAATTTTATGCTGCAACTGTTTTACTTGTTTTGTGAGGCGCCCTGATAATTTGAAAGGCGCCATATAAATAAAATTGATTTGATAGTATTTAATATGTAGTAAAATGTTCCCCTAACAGCTAGTGTTATCACATTAATGCATTGGACAAAATGAGCGTCCCCTAAAAAAAAGCAATTCTGGCGAATTATATTACAATAGTCCAGTCCATCAGGAAGAGTGGGGAATCATGGCTGGGCACCAATGTGACCTGGGTAGACAGAACTACTGCAGACCTACATTTGCTGTGATAAAGAATGCCCGTCCATGCACAGAATACATAGATAACTGACTCTTAGAGAAAGGGAAAAAAATGGACAATCAGGCAAGTTTACTATACCATAAACCTTATGCAATTAAAACAATCAGTAGTCTAAATTCCAGGTCACCAACTTACAGTCCATCAGGGCTTCCCCGCCATCAGTCCCCATTAGATGAGGTCTCTTTGGTTCCCTAAGCCATCTCTGATTCAGTGTGGCAAAGCAACTTGTCCTCCTCCTTGGGATCATTAAACATACCGCTGACCATTCCAAACCAGCCATAACTAAGTGGGTAACAATAGCTGCTGCTGTATTCTCAGTTGTCAGCGCGGACCATGTATTCCATCAAATGCCTTCCAGTGTTGTCGAGTGCTGTATGAGAGATCTGGGAAAAGTTGTAGTGTGTCATCCCCATATTTTAGAGTTCTATGACATCTGGCGATAGCTAGCACCCGGTACCTGTCTCCAATCCCCATGAAGTCCACCAAAAATGCCCATGGAGCAGATGTAGTTGTTATTGTTCTTCGGGGGGGGGGGGTGATGCAGTATGCCTTCTCAACAGATAATTCAGGATCAGCTTCAGAGAGCCCCAACACAGCCGGTAAGAATGTAAGGGTGAAAGCAAGACAGTCCTCCCCCTCAGCAGGCTCGGTTAACTCCAACACTCTCAGACTCTTTTCTTGAGCTTGTCACTGTCTCCAAATGTTGCAGCATTAGCGAGTTTTCTTTAATTAGCTTGGTCGTCGCTTCAACAGTTTTTAGTACTGAGGTCTCAGAGCGCTGCACTGTTTGTTCACATTGGTCCATACGTGTCTCAAGGACTGTAACTCTTGGTGTGAGGATGTCGAACTTTCTGTCCAGATCCTACACCCTTTTGACTAACTGATGCAAGGCAGCATGGATCAAGGTCAGCGAGGCTTCCTCAGTAGGTGGAGTATCAGATTGCGGGGCTCCTCCACGTTGCACAGGCCACTCTACACGCTGCTGATTCTTAGGAGTAAAAAAGTCATTTGGTGGAGCATTTGCTCCACATGTTTTCCCCATTTTGCCAATGACAAGGTAGCTGATGCCAAAGATAATCACCCGATGCAACTAAAACACTTAAATTTCATATTTTAAATAAAATATTGAAGTCTCTCCTTGGAGCTCAAGTTCAGTGCTGCTTCCAAGTCGGTTGCTCAGCAGTGCCCCCCCCCCCCACTGCAGATTTTGGTGTCATCCACAAAGAGGCACAGCTTCCCTCCCAGTTCCTCTGCAATGTCACTTATAAAGATATTAAAGAGGACCAGTCCCAGCACTGATCCCTGAGGCACCCCAGTAGTCACCCTCCCTTCCTTGGAGTGAACTCCATTTACCACCACCCTCAGTTGCCTGTCCCCTATCCAATTTATTATCCAGTTTACCACCTTTGGACCCACTCCTAAGCTACCTAGCTTACTTAGTAGTCTCCTGTGTGGAACAGCATTGAACACCTTACTGAAATCTAGGTAGGCCATGTCCACTGCTCCACCCTGATCTAGGTCCTTGGTCACCCAGTTAAAGAAATCTATCAGATTCATTTGACATGACCTCCCCCCTTGTGAAACCATGCTGATTTGGGTCTTATAACCCACTGGATTCAAGATATTCCACAATCCTTTCCTTCAGCAGTGATTCCATTAACTTTCTCACCACCTATGTCAGGCTGACTGGCCTATAATTGACAGCCTCCTCTCTGCTACCACTTTTGTGTAGTGGGACAATATCTGCCC
Organism: Neoceratodus forsteri; assembly: GCA_016271365.2. Taxonomy (NCBI): domain Eukaryota; kingdom Metazoa; phylum Chordata; order Ceratodontiformes; family Ceratodontidae; genus Neoceratodus; species Neoceratodus forsteri. The sequence continues at coordinate 91,273,112 of CM057451.1, forward strand.
TCCTCCAGTCCTCCAGAACCACTCATTTCCAGTGAGCTGTTAAACAGAACTGCAGAGGTGCAGTCAGTATTTCCCTGAGCTCCCTCAATACCATTGAATGCACCCCATCTGGCTCCATTGATTTGTCCACCTTCAGATTAGCAAGTCCTTTCAGGACTCTCTCATCCAAAAAAGGAGTAGTATCCACCTCCCTCCCTCCAAAGCTGTTGTTACTTTTTTGTGGCCCCTTCCCTTCCCTTCTCCTTCCTCTGTGAATACTGAACAAAAGTATATGTTCAGGATGTCTGCCTTTTCCTCATCCCCATCTGCACAGTCCCCATTTTTAACCTTACAATCCCACCCCTGGTCTTCCTCTTTTCACTTACATATCTAAAACAAATGTCTTGTCCCCTTTCATTATCTGCCTCATTTTGGTTCGAAAGTCACTCCATGCTAACTAGTATGGGGAATACCCCCGTTCCTGAGAAATTTGAGAACTTTGAGAATGCAGGTTAAAGAGATAGGGGACCACAGACAACACAGGCTATTGCGGATCCTCTGCACCACAACATAAAAAGAGATTACAGTCAATTGGCTCAAAGAAACAGTGCCCTCGCTTGGCTCTTGGGTGAAGAGGGTGGAGGACATTAAGTGGGCAGAGGAGATAATTGCAAAACTGAGACTAACACTAGAGAAACATACTGAACTGTGGGCAAGGTGGGTCTTGAGATCGGAGAGGAATCTACAGGGGATGATGAGAGCAACTGGCCAGGATGAGGAATAGAAGAACAAAGGATCCACATTGACCCTTAAGTGGAAGGTACCCTAAGGGCTTCTATAACACCTGAGACCACTCTGTACTGAAGGAATGCATTAGTGTAAATGGGCTGCAGTGTCATATCTGGTTAGCCCAAGCTGCCTAACTGGTTGATTTTATCTCCTTTTGACAGCTTAAAGTTATAAAGTTTTAAGGGAAGTTATCTACATTTATAAAAGGAGACACAAAGAACAAGGCAGATTTGCAAGTTACATAGAAACATAGACTTTGACGGCAGATAAGGACTGCTTGGTCCACCTAGTCTGCCCATTTCCCTACCTACAGGATAAGCTGCAGATCCTAGTTAACCAATACCCTATTTCTTCTTACCCCCCACAAAAGAATTGCCTTATGTCTATCCCATGTATTCTTGAATTCTCCTACAGTTTTAGACCCCACAACCTCCTCAGGAAGGCTGTTCCATGTGTCTACCACCCTCTCTGTGAAAAAAATACTTCCTCACATTGCCCCTGAACTGCCCCCCCATCTTTAAATTGGGTCCCCTTGTTCTTGCACATCCCTTTTTCTGAAAGATGCTACCCTCTTAGACTTTGTTGATTCCACTGAGGTACTTAAAAGTTTATACCATGTCCCTCCTCTCCCTCCTTTCCTCAAGGGTATACATATTAAGCTCCTTTAGTCTCTCCTCATATGGCTTCTCTTGCAGACCCTGCACTATTTTAGTTGCCCTCTTCTGGACTACCTCTATCCTGTCTATGTCCTTGCAGAAATGAGGTCTCCAGAACTGGATGCAGTACTCCAGGTGGGGTCTCATCGTCTGTACAGAGGAATAACAACTTCCTGTTTTCTGCTGGTGATGCCGCTCCCTATACATCCTAGTATACCCCCAGCCCTCCCTACTGCTTTTTCACATTGCTTGCTAACCTTAAGGTCCCTTTCCATTTTTGTTGTTGTTACTACCTTCCGCCCCATTGCGTAATCTTCCCCTGGGTTTTTGTTTCCCAGGTGCATTATTTTGCACTTCTTTGCATTGAATCCAAGCTGCCATACTTCTGACCATTCCTCCAACCTTGTCAAGTCCCTTCTCATCCTTTCCATGCCTCCTTGTGTATCAACCCTGTTGCAGATCTTTGTGTCTTCTGCAAAGAGACATACTTTTCCTTCCAGTCCCTCTGCAATGTCACTTATAAAGACATTAAAAAGGACTGGACCCAGTACTGAACCCTGCTGTACCCCACTAGTAACCCCTCTTTCTTCACAGTGGACTCCATTTACAATTACCTTCTGTGTCCTCTTGTCCAGCCAATGTATTACCCTGGCTACCACCCTGGGACCCACTCCTAGGCTGGTTAATTTGACTATTAATCTTTTGTGTCGGACTGTGTCAAATGCCTTGCTAAAGTCTAGGTAGGCCATGTTCACAGCCCCTCCCTGGTCTACTACTTTGGTCACCCAGTCAAAGAAATCAAATAGATTTGTCTGACATGACCTTCCCGCTGTAAACCCATGCTGCCTTGGGTCCTGTGCCCCACTGGCCTCTAGGTACTCAACAATTCTTCCCTTCAGAAGTGATTCCATCATTTTCCCTACCACAGAGGTCAAACTGACAGGTCTGTAGTTTCCTGCCTCTGTCTTGGTCCCACTTTTGTGAAGGGGAATCACATCCGCCTTCCTCCAGTCCTCAGGTACCACACCATCCTGCCATGATTTGTTAAAAGGGGTAGTCAGTGGTTTCACTAGTTCTCTCCTAAATTATTTTAGAATTCTGGGGTGAATTCCGTCAGGCCCCATTGCTTTGTCCACCTTCAGTTTTAGGAGTTCTTTCAGAACCCTTTCTTCTGCGAAAGGACTGGGATCGACACCCCTATCAAGAGTGCTTCTGTTAATTAGATTAGGCACCTCCCCCTCCTTTGTGAATACTGAGCAGAAATACTCGTTCAGTATCCCACTCTTTCACTGTCCCTCTCTGCCCACCCACCATCAATTCTATTCAGCCTCACTATCCCTCCCTTTGTCTTTCTATGCTCCCTGATGTACCTATAAAAGATTTTAGCCCCCTTCTTAACTGAGTTGGCAATCTTTTCCTCAGTTTGGGCCTTTGCTATTCTGACTTCCTTCCCTGCTTCCTTCTGCCTTAACTGGTACAGCTCTCTGTCCTGCTCCTTCTGTGTTTCCTTATACTTCTTGAATGCTATCTTTTTCTCCCTGACTTTCCCAGCCACTTCTTTTGAGAACCATAGTGGCTTTTTCTTTCATTTTAATTTGTTTATTCACTTGACTCAAAGGCTTGTTGCCTCTGTGATGGCAGTTTTGATGTTTCCCCATTGTTGCTCCACCCCTTCTTCTAGCCTGTTTGCTAGTGCTTTTCTAAGGTTCTTTCACATTATGCCAAAGTCAGCCCTCCTGAAGTCCAGTACCCTCACTTTTGTATGGCTTGACTCTGTAGCTGAGTTTATTGTGAACCACACTGTTTGATGGTCACTTGTTCCCAGATGGCAACCCACTTCTAGATCTGAGATCCTCTCACTGTCCCCATTTGAGAGTACGAGGTCTAAGACTGCTTCCTCATGAGTGGGTTCCGAAACTAGCTGTCTGAGGCCTGCCACCTGTAGGGCATCAAGAATGGCCCTGCTCTTAGATGTGACTGCAGCAAATGTGCTCCAGTTAACATCTGGCATATTCAGGTCTCCCATCAACAGTATCTCCCCTTTCTCTGCCATTCTAAGAATGCCTTCTATCATATCCTTGTCCATTCCCTTCCCCGACTTGGGGGCCTGTATACAACCCTGTGCGGATTGTGGTACCATTTCCAGTCTCTAAGGTGACCCACAGTGCCTCCGCTCCTCCCTGTTTACTTTTTTGTTCAGTTGCTTTTACCTCTTCCTGTACATAGAGAGCTACTCCTCCCCCTCTTTCTCCCCTCCCTGTCTCTCCTGTAGGTTATGTACCCTAGTATGTTAACATCCCAGTCATGGTTCTCTGTGTATCATGTTTCTGTGATTGCTACAATATCCAGGCATCCCTCTTCCATCAAGGCCACCAGTTCAGGGAGCTTGTTGCCCAGACTACGGGCATTGGTGCTCACTACTCTCCATTTCCTGATGGCCTTACTCCTTTTTGCCCCATCTCTGTCCGCATAGCCTTTGTCACTTTCTCCATTTACCCCTGCCCTTCCTCCTATCGACATCTCTATCTTGGTGTTTACCTCACTTTCTACCCTCACTTTTTTGAAGGGCTATGATTTCCCTGCTCCTTTCCAGTGCCTCTCCCCTTGGCTAGTTTAAATGCTTGCCAATGAAGCATTTAAATCTATCATAGAAACATAGAAACATAGAAGTTGACGGCAGATAAGGACCGCAAGGCCCATCCAGTCTGCCCATTTCTTTTTTCTACCTTATAAATGTGCCATCGGCCTTTGCTCTGTCAGTGGCCTATCTATTCATAGTCATTTGTATTGCTCCCTTATGCCTATCCCATGCCTGTTTGAAGCCCTGCACTGTATTCATAGCCACCACTTCTTGTGAGCCTTTTCCATGCATCCACCACCTTTCTGTGAAAAGAATTTCCTCACATTCCCCCTTAATCGGCCCCCCTCTAATCTCATGCTGTGTCCTTTTGTCCTGCTATTTTTCTTATATTTAAACATGTTAGACTCTTTCACCTTGTCGATGCCCTTAAGGTGTTTGAATGCCTCGATCATATCACCTCTCTCCCTCCTTTGCTCAAGGGTATACATATTGAGCTCTGTTAATCTGTCCTCATATGTCTTCTGATGCAGTCCCTGCACCATTTTGGTTGCCCTTCTGGACTGCCTCAATTTGGTTAACGTCCTTGTGAAGGTGTGGCCTCCAATACTGCACGCAGTACTCCAGATGGGGCCTAACCAGTGTCTTGTAAAGAGGGATTATTACCTCCCTCTTACGACTTGTGATACCCCTACTAATACACCCTAACACCCCCCTAGCCTTACCTACTGCTTTAGAGGTCTGCTTGATGATTTCAGGTCATCAGTGATGATGATGCCCAAGTCTCTTTCTTCCTTTGTGACTGCTAGCAACTCCTCCCAGCCTATAGGTGGCTTCAGGGTTCTCTCCCTATGTGCATGATCTTGCACTTCTTTGCATTAAATCCCAGTTGCCACTCTTCTGACCATTTTGCTAGTTTATCCAGATCTCTTCTCATTCTGCCCACCCCATCTGGATCATCTACTCTGTTGCAGATCTTGGTGTCATCTGCAAACAGACAAGCCTTACCCTCTAGTCCATCTGCAAGGTCACTAATGAAGATGTTGAAGAGGACTGGCCCCAGGACTGATCCCTGAGGTACCCCACTTGTGACTTGCATCTCTTATGACTGTATACCATTTACCACCACTCTCTGTTTTCTGCCCATCAACCAGTTTGCCACCCAGTTGACCAACTTCTGACCCACCCTGAGCCTACCCAGCTTATTTATCAATCTTCTATGTGGAACAGTGTCAAAAGCTTTGCTGAAGTCAAGGTAGGCGACATCAACTGCTCCCCCTTGGTCCACCACTCTGGTTACCCAGTCAAAGAAATCTATGAGATTAGTTTGACAGGACCTTCCTTTGTAAACCCATGCTGTCTTGGATCCTAGCCCCTATGGATTCCAGGTGTTGCACTATCCTTTCCTTAAGGAGTGCCTCCATAATCTTGCCCACTACTGAGGTAAGACTGACTGGCTCTGGTTCCCGCCTCCTCCCTGCTACCACTCTTGTGAGCGGGATCACATGAACCCTTCTCCAGTCTTCTGGGACCTCTCCTGTGCACAGAGACTCACTAAACAGTTCTGCTAATGGCTCTGCTAGTTCCACCTTTAGCTCCTTAAGTACCCTGGGATGTATGTCATCAGGTCCCATTGCCTTATCCACCTGATCTTAGCAAGCTCTTGTAGGACCCTTTCTTTTGTGACGGGAGTAGTGCCCACCTCCCTCCCCCCGTGTCCATGATGCTGAGCTGTGGGCCCTGCCCTATCTTCTCTTCAGTAAATACTGAGCAAAAGTATCTATTTAGGATAGATGCCTTTACAGGGTCCTCCTCCTCACATGCTCCCTTTTCTCCATTTAGCTTAGCAATACCCCCTCTGGACTTTCTCCTTTCTCTAATGTATCTATAGAAAGTCTTGTCACCTTCTTTTACTGTTCGTGCTAGTTTTTCCTCAGTTTGGGACTTTGCCTGCCTTACTGCCTTCCCTGCTTCCCTTAGGGCAGTTTGGTATGCCTCCCTATCTTCAACCCGTTGTGTTCCCTTATATTTCCTGAAGGCCAGCCTTTTGGCTCTGACCTTTTCTGCTACTGTATTTGAGAACCAAAGTGGTTTCCTTCTTCTTTTGCACTTCCTTTTCTATCTAACACAATGGGATGTTGCTTCAAGTATTGCATCCTTAATGCTTGCCCACTTTGCCTGTACTCCCTCACCTGTGTTTCTTTTTGCCAGGGCTAGCTTAACTCTGTTGGCCATCTTATCAAAGTCAGCTCCTCTGAAGTCCCATATTTTTGCCTTGGAATGGGATGATTTAGTTGTAGTAGCCAAATTGAACCATACCATGTGATGGTCACTGGCCCCCAGGTGACCTTCTACCTGGAGATCTGTGATCCCTTCCTTGTTAGTCAGTACTAGATCTAGGATAGCCCTGTCTCTCATGGGTTGCTGTACCAGTTGTTTGAGGCCCTCCCCCTGCAGGGAATCCACTATGTGTCTAGTTCTGGCAGATGTTCCTGCTAGTATTGACCAATCTGTATCCGGCATGTTGAAGTCTCCCATTATCAGAACCTCCCCTTTAGCTGTCATGTTTTGTATATCTTCTAACAGTAATGTGTCTATGTCCTCCCCCTGGTCTGGGGGCCTATAGACAACCCAGTTCTTATGGCTGTCCCATTTCCTGTATCACCTAGGATCCTGGTTCTCCTCCTGGACAGATTTATTTATTTATTTAGTTTTTGTTAACCGGCTACGTGCTCTAGTCAGCAAGTGACTGTTTTCAGGCACGACCCGGAGGTACAATTACAACACAAAGAGTACAGCCAGATTATTAAGACAACGAGTACAAAAAATGCAGAGAGAAATACATATGGCAATGTAACATACATTAGTAAACAAAAATATACTTTAGCACTTGATCATGGAACATACTCAAAAATGTGAATAGTAGAAGGCAGAAAATAAGAGAGGATAGGCATCAGTAGAAAAGACACAAGGAAGGGAAAACTGGCAAAAGGACGGGAGGGAGAGATTAAGTGGAAAGGAGGTGCCGTCAGATACGGCAACAGCGGGGTGAGGTACCAACCTGCGGCCGGGCCTATGGAGCCGAAAGACGGCAGGCGAAGAGAGGGTGGTGGGGGGGAGGCAGTAGATGGCAACAGTGGTAGGAGGTAGGAAAATACAGCCGGTCTGGTGGAACCGATAGACGGCAGGGCGAGAGTGAGGATGCCGGTGAGAGGGGGATAGAGGCGGAGGAGTTACGGCAATAGCGGCAAAAGTGTCAAAGTCAAGCCGAGCCAGTGGAACCAAGAGATGGCAGGGCAGGGAAGGGGGGGTCGGTAGACGGTGGGAGTAGGCGGTAGTAGGTGGAGAGAGGTGACTAAGCACAGCCAGGAGGGTGGGGACTAAGGAGGGGCATGGATGAGGTAGGAACAGGTAAAGGTGAGTTTGGTGGGGAGTGGCAAAAAGGGGGGAAGAGGATATAACAGAAGAAGGGGGGAAGAGAGCAGCAGTGGGGTTAAGTGAGGAGAGGCTGTGAAGTGATGATAAGAATGTCATGGAGTAGAACATACTTACAATTGTCAACAGCTAACATTAGGCTTATAAAGAAACAGGTTAAGGCAACATTAATTACAAGGCACAAAATAAAACATTAATTACAAGGCACAGTATAGAACACCCATTTGGACAGGCAAAAGTGCTAGCAATGAGGAAACAGTACAAATGCAGCAGATCAGGTAGGGTCAAAGCAAGCACATTTGTCCATAGTAGTGAGGAAAGTCCTGAGTTTGCTCTTAAAAGTCACATGAGTGGAGACATCTCTTAGATCCTGAGGTAGTAGGTTCCATAGGTGGGGGGCAGCATGATGGAAGGAGCCCATGCCCTTTTAGTCCGACAAAAGGATGGATAGTAAGGTCTGATCAGCCGATCTAAGATTCCTTGTGGGAATGGCTGGCCTGAGGAGATCAGACAGGATAGCAGGCTTGGACGTCCTTAGGATGGAATCAACTAAATTGTACAAGTAGTACTGCCTGGTAGAGGAAGGAGAGAGCCAACCAAGGTCCTGATATAAGAGACATGATGCTGCAGCCGAGGTGCTTTGGTTGCATACCTGCACACATTATTGAAGGTAGTATCTCATAGTTGCAGTGAAGATTTGGTGGCCAAGGACAGGATGGGACACCCATATGTAAGGGTTGGCAATAGAATGCCTCTGGCTATCGCCAATTTAGCAGCAGGGTGAGCAGGTATTTGGTTCTATAGGCAGTCCCCAATTTGCAGTTAATTGACTTGCAGGTTTCCTGTATATGTGCTTTCAGGTCCAAGGTTTGATCCAGGTGGATGCCAAGGTAACAAAAGGAAGTGACAGTTTCTATAGGGTCCCCATCGATATCAGAGACAGAGATGGTCAGAGGACAGGATCTAAGCTTGTGATTGGAGCCAAACATCATAACTTTTGTTTTATTTGTATTTAAAACCAGGCGTTTGCAGCCCATCATGCCAGTATAGGCCTGCATCACTCCAGGTGGACCCCCAGACCCCAATGAAGTTAAAGGACTTTACTGAAAAGGACATATACAGATAAGTTAATGTAGTCTTCTTGGATATATTTGGTACAGGATGTGTATTCATGTATAGATACACTAAAAGTCATATACTTAACTTGCACTGACAAATCTTCTTTTAATAAAACTGAGTTTCAATAAAAAAAGGAAAAAGAAAAATACTTCCATCCTGTACCTTATTCACCCCTGTGAGGTATCTATAGGTCTCTATCATGCCCCCCATCACTGTTACAGGGTGTACATATTGAGATCCCAGAGTCCTCATAGAGCTTCTGCTGCAGCCCCTACACCATTTTAGTTGCCTCCTCTGGACAGCCTCTACCCTCCTTCCAGAGATGTGGTCTCCAGAACGCGACGCAGTACTTCAGATGTGGCCTCACTAACAATCTATACAGAGGTAACACCATCTCCCTGAGTCTGTTAATGATAGCTCTTCCTATGCACCCCAGCAACCTTCTGCCCCTACCTACTGTCCTGTTACACTGCTTTGCTGCCTTGAGGTAATCCAATATGATTGCTCGAAGGTCCCTTTCTTTCTCTGTGACTGTCAATACCTTTACCCCAATTTAATACTCAGCCGCTGGGTTTCTATGTCCTAGGTGCCATCATTTTGCACTTTTTCACATTGAAACACAGGTGCCATACCTGTGACCACTCCTTGAGTTTTCTCAGGTCTCTGCTCATTTCTTCCAACCCCCAACCCCCTGAGTGTCCACCATATTGCAGATTTTGGTGTCATCTGCAAAGAGGTATACCTTTCCTTCCAGCTTTTCTGCAATGTCACTTATAATGGTATTAAAATGGACTGGTCCCAGTACTGAGCCATGAGGTATCTCAATGGTCACTCTCTCCTCCGAGTGAGTGCCATTTATCAAAACCCTCTGCCCTTATCCATGAACCAATTTCATACCCAGTGTGCCACCTTAGGACCCACTCTCAAACTGCCCAGTTTATTTATGAACCTCCTATGTGGTACAGTATCAAAGCCCTTGTTGAGGTCTAAGTAGACCATGTCCACCACCCCACCCTGATCTAGTTTCCTGGTCACCCAGTTGATGAAATCGATCAGGTTTGTCTGACATGACCTCCACCTGTGAATCCATGCTGCCTCGGGTCTTGCAACTCACTGGATTCAAGATAATCCACATGCATTTCCTTTAAAAGCATCTAATTAACTTCCTCACCACTGGTGTCAGACTGACAAGCCTATAGTTGCCAGCTTCCTCCCTACTGCCACTTACATGAAGCAGGGCAACATCTGCTGTCCTCCTCCAATCCTTTGGAACCACCCTTGTTTCCAGTGAACCATTGAAAAGAGCTGTCAGAGGTACAGCCAGTACCTTCCTGAGCACTCTCAACACCCCTGGGTGTACCCCATCTGACACCATAGTTTTGTCCACTTTCAGATTCTCTAGTCCCTTCAAGACTCTCTCCTCTGTGAAGGAGATTGTGTCTACCTCCCTCCCTCCCCCCTGAGTTCCTCCTACATTTAGGTGGTCCATCCCTCTCCCCTTCCACTGTGAAGACTGAGCAGAAGTATCTGTTCAGGATAACTGCTTTCTCCTGTTACTCCTCTGTACAGACCGCCCTGCCCTTCTTATCCTCAGAATCCCTCCACTTGTTTTCCTCTTTCCACTAATGTAGCTAGAAAAGTCTCGCCCCCCCACCCATGGGCTCTTCAGCTATCCTTTTCTCAGTTCGCATCTTTGTGTCCACCTCTGCTTTCCTTGCTTCTCCTTGTTCCAGTGAGGACTGTGGTTCCCTTCCCAGATGGATGCAGGTCATCACCTCTATATAGGCCCATATGCCTCCAGGTTGGTCCTCAGTTCCCAATGTAGCTGAACCTCTCTTATCTACACCATTTCTTCAATCATGAGTTGAAGCTACTGGTGTGGAGTAACTTATCCTCCACCCTAGCTGTATACAGGCAGCATCCTTAGACCCCTCACTAATCCCCCGAACTCAACCTGCACAGTCCCAGCCCCATCCCTTGCTAGGGCATGTCTCCTCAGGTGGACAATGACATCCAGCTCCCCCTCCTGTCCGGACACCCTAGAGATCCTTAGGATCAGCTGTTCAGCCCTCTGAGGCATGGTGCCAGGTAAACACCTTACCTCCCTCTTCCCTCATTTCCTGTTCCTAAATCTACCCATACTAACAATCAAGACCCCCACCTGAAGTTGCATCCTCCTCTGCTGGGGTCCTCTACCTCCCATGTTGGGGTCTTTCCTGGGGGGACCCCACATCTTCCATTGCCACTACAATGGGTGCCTCCTCTCAGCAGTCCTGTCCTGCCAGAATGGAGAAGGAATGCTGTAGTGGTGCAGGGTGATGAATGTGCCCCTGATCCACCACCCCAACCCTCCCAGAGCTCACCACAGTACATCTGGCCCTCCTTGTCTTAGGCAACCTCTGTGGCAATGATGGTAGACCTAGTGGCCCCTGGGTGGGGGAAGAGGTTCTCCAGATCCTAGCCAGCTCGGCTCGGAGACCAGATCCCTCTCCCTCAATCCAGAGTGGCGCATGTAGATGGGGCACCACCTCAGTTTCCAGAAAGTCTCCCAGAAAACTGCAGCTCCACATCCACTGCACCACTCCCATAACTGCCCTAATGTTTCATTATCGACTACTACTGATTGTGCCTTTCTTCTACTGCCCCCTTCCTGTTGCTTTGGTTTCTTCCTGCCTAGACCTCTAACGGTATTTACTGTGCCACCCTATCCTAGATAAGGTGTTTCTTGTTTTGATTTACCTCTTACTTACTTTTGTATCTCACCTCTTGAACCCCTCTGCCTGCTTACTACTTAACCCTCCCTTTTCTGCCTTCCTTAACAGTTTCCATACCCCTACCCTAGATAGTATGTTTTCCCTACTCCCCAGCAACAGGTACTAACTACCTGTAGGGACTCTTTCTTCCCTGCAGTAACCTCCTTACGCCTCATCCAGTAACTATCTACACAGGCAACATCAAGCTAACAGGCACTGCATCTTTTACTTATCAGGACCGCAGAGCCCTTGTGCATCTGTTGCTGTTGCTGATGCCTAAGACATCAGTAGTACCCTGTTCCACTCATGCTCTGGGATATGAGTGTGATGGGACATGCTGGGTAGATTGGATTAGAAACTGTGGTCTGGGCCTCCTGGTCAGCCACAATTGGTCTGTTCTTCCTAGCAGGAGCTGCCCACTTCCTGTTTTGTTCCCTGACATCCCAACCTGTAGACTTTGCAAATTAGACAATTAAATCAGCAGTCAACCCCCAAATCACAGTTTTTATTAAAAACCCTGCTGCTTTTTGGCTGCTCTTGGTGCTAGCTGCTAACCCCCTTTGTCAGCCAAAAATACCTTGCTTTGTGGTTTAAAACCTCTCCCTGTGGCTCCTGATTGGTTCATTCTTGCTAGCAGGAACCACCCACTTTTTACTTTGTTCTCTGACTTCCCAGCCTATAGACTTTGCAGACAAGACAATTAAATCAGTTTACCCCAAAATCAGCTGCTTGTTTTTTTTTTTTTTGCAGCCCCAATCTCTTGGGCTCTCACAAGCTGGCTCTCCCTCTGCCCATTGGACCTTGACCCTGCTGCCGTGCCCATCTCGACTTCCTCCAGAGCTCTGCCAATATTCCCCATCGCTGGTGTGGCTTATCCCTGCCGGAGGCCCCCTGAGGGGGCAATGGAGGGAAGGAAGCATCTGTTACACAGGGGAAGTCAGTCAGGGGCCAGGCACAGTGCGACGGGCAGTCAGTGGCATGAGGGAGGCATATTGAAGCCATCATACGGTGCTGCAGAGTGGCCATGTTTTCCACTTTTCTGGGACACCCTTCCACCTCCCACAGTGCATGGAGCTGCGGCAGCATCCTGGGGGCAGGGGCATTCAGCAGCATGTGGTCACCCATGCCACCAAGGAGGTCTCTGTGAACTACCATGAGGAGCCTCAATGAGAGCTGTGTACTAAGACAACCCCAAGGAGGGAAGTATCCAAATGATACTTTCAATACCCTCCTTGCCAGTCTCCGCTCCTCTCATCTGGGCTCCAGTTGCAAACCCAGATTACCAGTGTGCCAGAGTGATGCCCCATCACTTGGCACCACTGAACTGGCCCCAAATCAGTTTAACAAAAACCCTGCTGCTTTTAAGCTGCTAGCACTAGCTGCTAACCCTGTTTGTGTGCTGAAAATACCTTGCTCCATGGTTTAAAAACATCTCCCTGGAGCTCCCAATTAGTTTGTTCTTCCTGGCAGGAGCCGCTCACTTCCTGCTTTGTTCTCCAACCTCCCGACCTGTAGACTTTGCAGACCAGACAACTAAATCAGCAGCTTACCCCAAATTGAAGTTTTCAACAAAAACTCTGCTACTTTTCAGCTGTTGCTGGCACTAGCTGCTAACCCTGTTTGCGTGCCGAAAATACCTTGCTCCTTGGTTTTTCGGGTGTTTTTTTCATTTTTTGTGTCACTTCTCCCCCCTTCTATGGGGGTTCTGGTCCCTGTTCAGCTCCTGCTCCCCATCCCAGGCTTACCCCCAGGCAGAACTGCCGAGTGGGCACCCCATCCAGGAAACATTGGTCTCTAGCCCTGGCTTGCCCCCCAGGGTGGGGTCATGGGAGCAGGACCCCCCACCCGGCGGACCATGGTCTGAGAGGGAGTGGCTGCGGAAGCAGGGGCCATCATTTTTTGCAGCTATTTTTCCCTGGGGGTGAGGATGTGCAATGATGCCAGCATCCGCCCCACCCCCTGACATGTGGTGGCAGCCCCGGCGGGACCCCCAGCCTCTGCCAGAGGTCCGCATTGTGCCGGACACTCTTCTTCTCTCTCCCCGGAGAAGGACAGTAGTCCCTGGGATGCTCAATCTTTCTCCCCCCCGGCCGGCCCTCCACCACTCAAGTCCATCCCTGAACCTGGGATGTCAGTGCCACAGATGGACGCCTTGCCACTGTACTGGTGGGCCTTGCTCCATGGTTTGAAAACCTCCCCTGTCACTCCCGATTGGGCTGTTCTTGCAAGAAAGAGTCACAAACTTCCTTCTTTGTTCTGTGACATTTCGACCTGTAGACTTTGCAAACTAGACATTTGAATCAGCAGTTTACCCCAAATCTCAATTTTTAACAAAAAAACTACTGCCTTTCAACTATTGTTGGTACTAGCTGTTAACTCCACCAGTTAATTTCTCCATGTTCACAGAAACTGCAAACACACAGCAGTATGTATTTCAGGGAAATACTAATGTTTAGAAGGAAAGATTCCTCCAAAGTGGGTAGAGCATCCAGAATGTTGTTAGAGTGAGGGAAAGAGCCACAGCCACAAATAGAGGGTCCCTCCTATAGCCAAACAAAATCAATATGTGAAACCTTGCAAACTGAACTTTGTTACCACATTCTCCCAGTTCTTGGACGCCTCCTCCTTCTTTACTCCTTTCCAATCTGGCTTCCGCAAATCCCATTCTACCATCACCTTCCTACTACATGTCACCGGAGACATCCTCACAGGCATCGACAAAGGACACATCACCCCGGCCATTTTTATAGATCTAGCCAAGGCTTTTGATACCGTCTCACATCCCCTTCTTATCTCAAAACTTAAGGATGCAGGTCTAGCTCACCCAGCTATAGACTGGTTCCAAGACTATCTTTGGGTAGGATGCAGCGGTCAGACTGGCCTCCCACACATCAATCCCCCTTCCAGTCAATTCTGGAGTCCCTCAAGGATCAGTCCTAGGACCAATACTCTTCTCCATTTTTCTTAATGGCCTCCCCTCTGCATGCTCCCACTCTTCCATCCAAATGTATGCAGATGATACAGTTCTGTACGCATCCGGCCCCTCCACAAGCAGTGTAGCATCTCTCTCCTTCAGGAGGACTTCTCAGCCATCCAGCACTGGTTCAGGAAAACCCATCTATCTCTAAACCCTAAAAAAAACGGTGCCGCTTACATTTGGCTCCCAACAAAGACTCTCCCGCCAAACCCCGTGTCCCCCATTCTCAACCCTGGAAGGAGCACCCCTTGAGCAATGCACTAGCTTTAGATATCTAGGCATCTGGCTCGACCAACACCTTGACTTCGCCTCTCACATAGATTCCCTGCATAAGAGGTTGCTCCCAAAACTGGGTGCACTTTATTGAAACAAAACCTGTCTCCTCAAGGAAACGAGGCACGCCATAGCTAAAAAAATGATACTCCCTGTACTGGATTATGGTGACATAATTTACTCTATCGCCCCTGCGTCCACCCTGGCAAGCCTAGACACCCTATTCTACTAATTTTGTCATTTCATCCTCGACTCCCCACAATCCACTCACCACTGTACTTTATATAGCTCTCTAGCCCTACCATCTCTCCATGACCACAGATTAATAAACTGCGCTAGGTTTGCCGCTAAATTCTGGACCCTCTCCTTCCCCCCCCATCTTGAATCTACCGTATCCCAACAACCTCCGCCTGTGTACTCCTTAAGAAGCACAGACCCCAGACTCCTACATGTCCCACTTATGCGCACCACCAAAGGCCAGTCAGCTTTTAAATTCAGAATCCCACAGATCTAGAATGCCCTCCCCACCCCATCAGACACGCACAAAATCACGGTCACCGTTCCAGACTGCTCCATGCACACTTCTCCTCCAGCTGCTCCTGCTAATGCTGAAAGTTCAGCCCTCTAATAAATTAAATAATGTACAGTAATACTCCTGTTATGTGCACATCTGTCTGTAATCTACTGTACTACTATACCTGGAGTACATGTTATACTGTATTATAATTGTACAAATCATATGCTATGTTTCTTTATTTCAATCACTGTACTTGTATTTGTTTCTAATATTTGCCATGTACTGGGTCTAGGCCCCCAGGTCGCATCTGGAATCGAGCATGTTGCTCAGTATGCCTTCCTGGTAAATCTCGTAAATAAATAAATAAAAAATAATAAATAAATAAATTAGAGGGTGATTTGCAAAACTGGGTCAGGAACCCAAACCCAAACAGTACACTGATACTGGTCCCAGGAGGGTTTACAGAAGACCCAACAATATACAGTAGACAGCCATGTTACCAAAGTTTACAGCCATCACCACCCCATCCAACCACTTGGCTACTCCCACTTAACAAAGGCACACGCCAATGTCAAAGGTGCAAATACTGTAATGATATCACAGTTGCTAATATCTTTGTTAAACCTAGCACTGGGGAAAGCATGATGATACAGAAATTTATGAACTGTGACATGACCCATGCGATCTACATAGCATCATACGTTTGTGGGGTGTACTATGTAGGACACACCAAAAGAAAGCTCAAGGAGAGGGTGGGAGACCCAGTGAGGGTGATAACAACATGGTAACTTTGATAATGCATTGGCAGCCCATCTACATTATCCCAGTCTGGGAAGGCATGAGTGGTCCTTCTTGGGGATTGAAGAGGTTAATCTGGGTCTGAGAGGAGGTGACCTGGAAGGGAAACATGCCAGAAAATATTCCTTTGGGATTTTTAAGATGAAAGCTATGATCCAGCAAGGTTTAAATGATAAAATAGAGATTAAGCAGTTTTGTGAATTGGGACCCCTTAAAAAATGAGACATTAATTATATTATCTGTAACCTTGTTGCCATCTGACTTACCAATGAATCTGGGGCCCTTCCCTGCCTTACCTGTCCTTGTAAAGTATGCCTGTAAAACTGCATTTTATGTTTCCCCTGCCCTAACTCCACCCACAATCTGTTGCATGTCTCGTGTAACTTGCTACTCATGCCCACCTGAGGGTATGGCTGACTCTATATGTAGACATATGTCGTCCATGCCTGTACTACGCTGTTATCTACCTCCTGATGAAATCTATGCGCCTGATTCTCTTGTATGTACCTGACTTGCTTGATGTCTGATGTGCTGTACCTTGTTAATCCTCCCATGCCTGCACTATGCTGCTATCTACCTCTTGATGTAATCAATGTGCCTAATGCTATTGTATGTACCCTGTCTGTCTGATGCTCATGTATGTACCATTGTAATCCTCCCAGGTCGCACCTGAAGATCAGCACTTGACTATCTAGTGTGCTTACCTCGTTAACAAAAGCAAATAAATAAAAATATCCTGCATTAAGACAGGGATCATAGTGTAACAGACATGTTACTGATATAATTATTATAGCAGTAATCCATAACATTTCTTCAATTAATTTTGAATAATTGTAAATGTCTGTCTCCCTTTTATCTTGCAGATACTGAATGAAGGAATAAGTCTATCGCCGTCTTCCTTAAAAGTCTATTTTTTGTTGCAGACTCTTTTATGCAAACTATAATTTTCTGCTATCGCCTGCAGTATTTTTTTTAATGTTTAGTCACCTGCACTTTTGCACACTAAATGCAGTTATTTGCACTTTAAGAGCAGCCCCTCCTAACTGTGTCTCTGTTTTTAACTAAACAATATTTAAGGCAGACAGTAGTGGACACTCATTGTCTCTTGACAAAAGTGCATTTCTTGCAGGAAACGTTGGGATACTTTGTGCACTCCCAGCCCGCTTACCATTGCTGTACCTGTTGGATGTAATACAGGACACCTTATAGCAAAATAGAATGAGTATTTGTGTTTGTGTGTGCCTGTGTTTTTGTTTTTCTTAGTTACTCAGTTTTACTGGTGGCACCATTTTCACTTGGAGAGGCCCTTTTTGTTGCTGCAATTTAACAGATGTTGCTGTGACAGGTTCTTTTTTTTCAGTATGATATGGCACAGGTAACTCTAATGCTCTGATAAATTTGGTTCTTGTTTTAGAGTTTTTAAGTTATGAGTTTTAACATTGTTTCAGTAACCAACAGCATGAAAGTAATTGTTAGCATCTCACTCTGTACTAGACTTTATAGGACTGATGTTAGTGTCTTTAATAGAGACTATTGTCAATGTAATACACATTGCCATTTTCATTATTTTGATATAAAATAATGTATTGGATACTTCTTTTTAAATAAAGCTGAGTTATTAAAAAAAAATCTCATCCAGCTTCAGACCAAACAAAAAATCACCAGCAAAAGAGACACCATGCAAATACTGTACTTGGAGGCTTAGTCATTGTGGCAAGATAGGCCTATATCCTTTATTAATGTTCCTATGTAGGTGCAGTAAGGCACTCCTGAGGTAAGACACTATTTAGAACATAGAAACATAGAAGTTGACGGCAGATAAGGACCGCAAGGCCCATCCAGTCTGCCCATTTCTTTTTCTACCTTATAAATGTGCCATCGGCCTTTGCTCTGTCAGTGACCTATCTATTCATAGTCATTTGTATTGCTCCCTTATGCCTATCCCATGCCTGTTTGAAGCCCTGCACTGTATTCATAGCCACCACTTCTTGTGGTAAGCCATTCCATGCATCTACCACCCTTTCTGTGAAAAGAATTTCCTCACATTCCCCTTAATCGGCCTCCCTCTAATCTCATGCTGTGTCCTCTTGTCCTGCTATTTTCTTATATTTAAACATGTTAGACTCTTTCACCTTGTTTATGCCCTTAAGGTGTTTAAATGTCTCGATCATATCACCTCTCTCCTCCTTTGCTCAAGGGTATACATATTGAGCCCGTTAATCTGTCCTTATATGTCTTCTGATGCAGTCCCTGCACCATTTGGTGCCTTCTCTGGACTGCCTCAATTTGGTTAATGTCCTTGTGAAGGTGTGGCCTCCAGTACTGCCGCAGTACTCCAGATGGGCCTAACTAATGTCTTGTACAGAGGATTATTACCTCCTCTTACGACTTGTGATACCCCAATACACCTCTAACACCCCCTAGCCTTACCTACTGCTTTAGAGGTCTGCTTGATGATTTTAGGTCATCAGTGATGATGATGCCCAAGTCTCTTTCTTCCTTTGTGACGCTAGCAACCTCCTCCCAGCCTATAAGTGGCTTCAGGGTTTCTCTTCCCTATGTGCATGATTTTGCACTTCTTTGCATTAAATCCCAGTTGCCACTCTTCTGACCATTCTGCTAGTTTATCCAGATCTCTTCTCATTCTGCCCACCCATCTGGATCATCTACTCTGTTGCAGATCTTGGTGTCATCTGCAAACAGACAAGCCTTACCCTCTAGTCCATCTGCGAGGTCACTAATGAAGATGTTGAATAGGACTGGCCCCAGGACTGATCCTGAGGTACCCACTTGTGACTTGCATCTCTTCTGACTGTATACCATTTACCACCACTCTCTGTTTTCTGCCAGTCAACCAGTTTGCCACCCAGTTGACCAACTTCTGCCCACCCGAGCCTACCTAGCTTATTTATCAATCTTCTATGTGGAACAGTGTCAAAAGCTTTGCTGAAGTCAAGGTAGGCGACATCAACTGCTCCCCTTGGTCCACTACTCTGGTTACCCAGTCAAAGAAATCTATGAGATTAGTTTGACAGGACCTTCCTTTGTAAACCCATGCTGTCTTGGATCCTGTGCCCCTATGGATTCCAGGTGTTGCACTATCCTTTCCTTAAGGAGTGCCTCCATAATCTTGCCCACTACTGAGGTAAGACTGACCGGTCTGTAGTTCCCCGCCTCCCTGCTACCACTCTTGTGGAGGATCTCATGAGCCTTTCTCCAGTCTTCTGGGACCTCTCCTGTGCTTAGGAGACTCACTAAACAATTCTGCTAATGGCTCTGCTAGTTCCTCCTTTAGCTCCTTAAGTACCCTGGGATGTATGCCATCAGGTCCCATTGCCTTATCCACCCTGAGCTTAGCAAGCTCTTGTGTAGGACCCTTTCTTTTGTGAAGGAGTAGTGCTCACCTCCTCCCCCTGTGTCCATGATGCTTGAGCTGTGGGCCCTGCCCTACCTTCTCTTCAGTAAATACTGAGCAAAAGTATCTATTTAGGATAGATGCCTTTACAGGGTCTTCCTCCTCACATGCTCCTTTTCTCCATTAAGCTTAGCAATACCCTCTGGACTTTCTCCTTTCACTAATGTATCTATAGAAAGTCTTGTCACCTTCTTTTACTGTTCTGTGCTAGTGTTTCCTCAGTTTGGGACTTTGCCTGCCTTTACTGCCTTACCTGCTTCCCTTAGGGCAGTTTGGTATGCCTCCTATCTTCATCCCGCTGTGTTCCCTATATTTTCTGAAGGCCAGCCTTTTGGCTCTGACCTTTTCTGCTACTATATTTGAGAACCAAAGTGGTTTCCTTCTTCTTTGCACTTCCTTTTCTGTCTAACACAATGGGATGTTGCTTCAAGTATTGTATCCTTAATGCTTTCCCACTTTGCCTGTACCTCCTCACCTGTGTTTCTTTTGCCAGGGCTAGCTTAACTCTGTTGGCCATCTTATCAAAGTCAGCTCCTCTGAAGTCCCATATTTTGCCTTGGAATGGGATGATTTAGATGTAGTAGCCAAATTGAACCATACCATGTGATGGTCACTGGCCCCCAGGTGACCTTCTACCTGGAGATCTGTGATCCTTCTTTGTTAGTCAGTACTAGATCTAGGATAGCCCTGTCTCTTGTGGGTTGCTGTACCAGTTGTTTGAGGCCCTCCTGCAGGGAATCCACTATGAGTCTAGTTCTGGCAGATGTTCCTGCTGGTATTGACCAATCTGTATCTGGCATGTTGAAGTCTCCCATTATCAGAACCTCCCTTTAGCTGTCATGTTTTGTATATCTTCTAACAGTAATGTGTCTATGTCCTCCCTCTGGTCTGGGGCCTGTAGACAACCCCAGTTCTTATGGCTGTCCCATTACCTGTTTCCAGGGTGACCCACAGTTCTTCTGGCTCCTTATGTGTATTCTGAATTTCTGTAGCTTTGATATTTTCATTAACATACAGGGCCACCCCTCCCCTTTTTGCACCTCGGTCTCTTCTGAACAATACATATCCAGGTACTGAAGTCTCCTAAGTGTGGTTACTGGTAAACCACGCCTCATTAATTGCTACTATGTCCAGTTTAGCCTCTGACATTATTGCCTGCAGGTCTGGGATCTTATTTCCCAGGCTGTGAGCATTTGTGTACATGATTTTCCATTGGCCAGATTTTGGTGTGTTAGTTGTTGGGTGAAGTTTGGCATACCCCTGTGCATCGTATGGGAGACAAACCTTTTTCTTACCTGGTGATGCAAAATGAATGGCAAACACTGAATTCCTGTTTGACCACTAGCTGAGGGGAGGGTGTTCTTCCCATTTGACGATGGGGTGCTGCACCCTCTCCCATTTGCTAGTTTAAATATTCTGCAAAGACGCCAAACTTCTGCCCCAATGCACTGACTCTCTTTAGTCAGATGCAGTCCATCAAATTTAAAGAATCTTGCCTCCCAGAACTGTTGCCAGTTCCTCACAAATCTGTGTCCTTTTCCTGGCACCAGTCCTTGAGCCACGGTTTAGCTCCCCTATCTCCCCTTCTCTGACCTTCCATCCATCTGCTCCTTCTCCCAGACTGGCAGGATCTCAGAGAAGGAGATGCCGGACGAAATAGATGATAGTTTGTCACCCAGCCTAGTCAGGTGTTCCTTGGTCTCCTCAACTGACCGGTTGGCAGATCTATTAGTCCCTATGTGTACTAGGACATCAGTGTTTTCTCCTGCTTTGTGAACAATTTTAGCAATGCGGTCAGTGTCTCTCCATGCTGATGTACCTGGGAGACATCTGACCATCACCCCTGGCTGGAGATGGATATCAACTCCCCGAATCATGGAGTCTCCTATGATCAGAAGTTTTTTGGATTTCCTTTGTGCTTGTTTAGTTTTGGTTCCTGATTTGGGTGAGTATTGTTGTGCTAGCTCCTGTGCCGCAGTGTCCTGCTCTGCAGTGTCTTCTGCCTCTTTATTTGATTTCAGAGATAGAGGCAGATACCTGTTTGTAGTGTTTATATGGTTTTTGGAGGTAATGTGTTAGAGAGCAGAGAGTGATGGGGCACCTGATTTGCTCCTCCTAACCACCTGCCAACCTCCTGGACCAACTACCCTCTGCGGTCGAGGTTTTTCTGTTGGATGCTGGGGAAATGGCGGGTGGTTCTTATAATGTATTTCTCTTCAATATGAAATTTGAGGCGTGCAATCTCTGCCCATGCTGCCCGGAGCTGAGACCTAAGATCTCCAAAGGCCCAGCATGTAGGACAGTGTCCTAAATCCTGTAAGACTGTCCTTCTGAAAATTGTTCCACAGTACCTGCAGTTAATGAAATCCATTCCAAATAAGTTGCTGGGTTTGTAACCTAGTCAGAGTAATTAGAAGGAAAAAAATGCAAGTAATGGTTTAATTGTGCTTTGTTTAACTTGTTATAACAAGTTAAATTACTAGTGCCCTGTAAATGAGATCACCTTGTGGAGGCCCCACTGATCCGCCTCTTCCTGTTCTGCCACAGGAAATGTTACAACTGTGGTACCCTATAAAAGGAGTGTAGTGTGGGGTGGTTGGGGATGGGGTGGGTGGCTGGGCCTTCCCCTGCCAAAAAGAAGAACCACTGGACGAAAGAACAAGGAGTGAGCAGAAACAATCAGTCAACAACAAATGCAGTAACCCTGAAAGCTTATCCTAATGTTAGATAAAACTGTAAAACCTGTAAAGCACCACCTGTAATAATTTCAGAGAAGATATACCCTGTAAGAAACACTTTGCTCCAGAGAAAAATAAAGCAGAAACAGAAGATATACCTTGCAAAAGACAATTTGAATCAGAAGATTACAGCAGTAATCTGTTAGCACACACCTGTAGGCACACCTTGTAATAATGCAGAAGAAGGTATACCAGCAACAACAATTTGAATCAGAGAAAAATAAAGCAATGAAATGTTAGCAACAAACAGTAGCAATCCCTGTGAGTAAAAAATAAAAACACCACCACACAGTAAATCTGCTTAGCCAAACTAAGTCTTAATCCTTCTCCCTTGCTCTGGTAAGTTTCTCTACCTGCCTTTCAAGCAGTCTTAGAAGGAAAGAGCTCAGGTGAAGCTAGGTGCCTTGGCCAGCAAAACCAAGTCTTCTACCTCCAAGATATCAACTAACCTGACTTTTTAACCCTTCTTTCTGTTGGAAATTACTGACAGTTTGCCAGCTCCACCCCACATACACACCTAATCCTTTGGAAGAGCTGTGGAGGAAAAGCAATTAGCTCCTTCAATGTGAGAAGGAGACTGAAACACCTCTGAGACAACAAACCTTTCAACAAACAAGAATAAAAAAAACCAGTGTCAAACAGTAATTTTGCTTAGCCCAATGATAAAAAGTCACAAAATGTAAGCTCCACCTGTAATACAGTAATTTCAGAGAAGATATCCCTGTAAGAAACACTTTGCTCCAGAGAAAATAAAGCAGTAACAGAAGATATACCTTGCAAAGACAATTTGAATCAGAAGATTACAGCAGTAATCTGTTAGCACACACCTGTAGGCACACCTTGTAATAATGCAGAAGAAGGTATACCAGCAACAACAATTTGAATCAGAGAAAAAATAAAGCAATGAAATGTTAGCAACAAACAGTAGCAATCCCTGTGAGTAAAAATAAAAACACCACCACACAGTAAATCTGCTTAGCCAAACTAAGTCTTAATCCTTCTCCTTGCTCTGGTAAGTTTCTCTACTCTGCCTTTCAAGCAGTCTTAGAAGGAAAGAGCTCAGGTGAAGCTAGGTGCCTTGGCCAGCAAACCAAGTCTTCTACCTCCAAGATATCAACTAACCTGACTTTTAACCCTTCTTTCTGTTGGAAATTACTGACAGTTTGCCAGCTCCACTCCCACATACACACCTAATCCTTTGGAAGAGCTGTGGGAGAAAAGCAATTAGCTCCTTCAATGTGAGAAGGAGACTGAAACACCTCTGAGACAACAAACCTTTCAACAAACAAGAATAAAATAAAACCAGTGTCAAACAGTAATTTTGCTTAGCCCAATGATAAAAAGTCACAAAAATGTAAGCTCCACCTGTAATACAGTAATTTCAGAGAAGATATACCCTGTAAGAAACACTTTGCTCCAGAGAAAAATAAAGCAGTAACAGAAGATATACCTTGCAAAAGACAATTTGAATCAGAAGATTACAGCAGTAATCTGTTAGCACACACCTGTAGGCACACCTTGTAATAATGCAGAAGAAGGTATACCAGCAACAACAATTTGAATCAGAGAAAAATAAAGCAATGAAATGTTAGCAACAAACAGTAGCAATCCCTGTGAGTAAAAATAAAAACACCACCACACAGTAAATCTGCTTAGCCAAACTAAGTCTTAATCCTTCTCCCTTGCTCTGGTAAGTTTCTCTACTCTGCCTTTCAAGCAGTCTTAGAAGGAAAGAGCTCAGGTGAAGCTAGGTGCCTTGGCCAGCAAACCAAGTCTTCTACCTCCAAGATATCAACTAACCTGACTTTTTAACCCTTCTTTCTGTTGGAAATTACTGACAGTTTGCCAGCTCCACCCCCACATACACACCTAATCCTTTGGAAGAGCTGTGGGAGGAAAAGCAATTAGCTCCTTCAATGTGAGAAGGAGACTGAAACACCTCTGAGACAACAAACCTTTCAACAAACAAGAATAAAATAAAACCAGTGTCAAACAGTAATTTTGCTTAGCCCAATGATAAAAAGTCACAAAAATGTAAGCTCCACCTGTAATACAGTAATTTCAGAGAAGATATACCCTGTAAGAAACACTTTGCTCCAGAGAAAAATAAAGCAGTAACAGAAGATATACCTTGAAAAGACAATTTGAATCAGAAGATTACAGCAGTAATCTGTTAGCACACACCTGTAGGCACACCTTGTAATAATGCAGAAGAAGGTATACCAGCAACAACAATTTGAATCAGAGAAAAAATAAAGCAATGAAATGTTAGCAACAAACAGTAGCAATCCTTGTGAGTAAAAAATAAAAACACCACCACACAGTAAATCTGCTTAGCCAAACTAAGTCTTAATCCTTCTCCCTTGCTCTGGTAAGTTTCTCTACTCTGCCTTTCAAGCAGTCTTAGAAGGAAAGAGCTCAGGTGAAGCTAGGTGCCTTGGCCAGCAAACCAAGTCTTCTACCTCCAAGATATCAACTAACCTGACTTTTAACCCTTCTTTCTGTTGGAAATTACTGACAGTTTGCCAGCTCCACTCCCCACATACACACCTAATCCTTTGGAAGAGCTGTGGAGGAAAGCAATTAGCTCCTTCAATGTGAGAAGGAGACTGAAACACCTCTGAGACAACAAACCTTTCAACAAACAAGAATAAAATAAAACCAGTGTCAAACAGTAATTTTGCTTAGCCCAATGATAAAAAGT
The DNA here is from genome assembly GCA_016271365.2 of Neoceratodus forsteri. Lineage (NCBI taxonomy): Eukaryota > Metazoa > Chordata > Ceratodontiformes > Ceratodontidae > Neoceratodus > Neoceratodus forsteri. The sequence continues at coordinate 91,297,843 of CM057451.1, forward strand.
CACAAAATGTAAGCTCCACCTGTAATACAGTAATTTCAGAGAAGATATACCTGTAAGAAACACTTTGCTCCAGAGAAAATAAAGCAGTAACAGAAGATATACCTTGCAAAAGACAATTTGAATCAGAAGATTACAGCAGTAATCTGTTACACACCTGTAGGCACACCTTGTAATAATGCAGAAGAAGGTATACCAGCAACAACAATTTGAATCAGAGAAAAATAAAGCAATGAAATGTTAGCAACAAACAGTAGCAATCCCTGTGAGTAAAAAAAAAACACCACCACACAGTAAATCTGCTTAGCCAAACTAAGTCTTAATCCTTCTCCCTTGCTCTGGTAAGTTTCTCTACTCTGCCTTTCAAGCAGTCTTAGAAGGAAAGAGCTCAGGTGAAGCTAGGTGCCTTGGCCAGCAAACCAAGTCTTCTACCTCCAAGATATCAACTAACCTGACTTTTTAACCCTTCTTTCTGTTGGAAATTACTGACAGTTTGCCAGCTCCACCCCCAACATACACACCTAATCCTTTGGAAGAGCTGTGGAGGAAAGCAATTAGCTCCTTCAATGTGAGAAGGAGACTGAAACACCTCTGAGACAACAAACCTTTCAACAAACAAGAATAAAATAAAACCAGTGTCAAACAGTAATTTTGCTTAGCCCAATGATAAAAAGTCACAAAATGTAAGCTCCACCTGTAATACAGTAATTTCAGAGAAGATATACCCTGTAAGAAACACTTTGCTCCAGAGAAAAATAAAGCAGTAACAGAAGATATACCTTGCAAAAGACAATTTGAATCAGAAGATTACAGCAGTAATCTGTTAGCACACACCTGTAGGCACACCTTGTAATAATGCAGAAGAAGGTATACCAGCAACAACAATTTGAATCAGAGAAAAATAAAGCAATGAAATGTTAGCAACAAACAGTAGCAATCCCTGTGAGTAAAAAATAAAAACACCACCACACAGTAAATCTGCTTAGCCAAACTAAGTCTTAATCCTTCTCCCTTGCTCTGGTAAGTTTCTCTACTCTGCCTTTCAAGCAGTCTTAGAAGGAAAGAGCTCAGGTGAAGCTAGGTGCCTTGGCCAGCAAACCAAGTCTTCTACCTCCAAGATATCAACTAACCTGACTTTTTAACCCTTCTTTCTGTTGGAAATTACTGACAGTTTGCCAGCTCCACCCCACATACACACCTAATCCTTTGGAAGAGCTGTGGAGGAAAAGCAATTAGCTCCTTCAATGTGAGAAGGAGACTGAAACACCTCTGAGACAACAAACCTTTCAACAAACAAGAATAAAATAAAACACAGTGTCAAACAGTAATTTTGCTTAGCCCAATGATAAAAAAGTCACAAAAATGTAAGCTCCACCTGTAATACAGTAATTTCAGAGAAGATATACCCTGTAAGAAACACTTTGCTCCAGAGAAAAATAAAGCAGTAACAGAAGATATACCTTGCAAAAGACAATTTGAATCAGAAGATTACAGCAGTAATCTGTTAGCACACACCTGTAGGCACACCTTGTAATAATGCAGAAGAAGGTATACCAGCAACAACAATTTGAATCAGAGAAAAATAAAGCAATGAAATGTTAGCAACAAACAGTAGCAATCCCTGTGAGTAAAAAATAAAAACACCACCACACAGTAAATCTGCTTAGCCAAACTAAGTCTTAATCCTTCTCCCTTGCTCTGGTAAGTTTCTCTACTCTGCCTTTCAAGCAGTCTTAGAAGGAAAGAGCTCAGGTGAAGCTAGGTGCCTTGGCCAGCAAACCAAGTCTTCTACCTCCAAGATATCAACTAACCTGACTTTTTAACCCTTCTTTCTGTTGGAAATTACTGACAGTTTGCCAGCTCACTCCCCCACATACACACCTAATCCTTTGGAAGAGCTGTGGGAGGAAAGCAATTAGTCTCTTCAATGTGAGAAGGAGACTGAAACACCTCTGAGACAACAAACCTTTCAACAAACAAGAATAAAATAAAACCAGTGTCAAACAGTAATTTTGCTTAGCCCAATGATAAAAAGTCACAAAATGTAAGCTCCACCTGTAATACAGTAATTCAGAGAAGATATACCTGTAAGAAACACTTTGCTCCAGAGAAAATAAAGCAGTAACAGAAGATATACCTTGCAAAAGACAATTTGAATCAGAAGATTACAGCAGTAATCTGTTAGCACACACCTGTAGGCACACCTTGTAATAATGCAGAAGAAGGTATACCAGCAACAACAATTTGAATCAGAGAAAAAATAAAGCAATGAAATGTTAGCAACAAACAGTAGCAATCCCTGTGAGTAAAAAATAAAAACACCACCACACAGTAAATCTGCTTAGCCAAACTAAGTCTTAATCCTTCTCCCTTGCTCTGGTAAGTTTCTCTACTCTGCCTTTCAAGCAGTCTTAGAAGGAAAGAGCTCAGGTGAAGCTAGGTGCCTTGGCCAGCAAACCAAGTCTTTTATTTCTCTAAGAATGCCTTTTAAAAGCAAATAAAAATAACAAGAATTTATGTTAAAGCCTGCTTAGGTCTGGCACTTATCTAGATAAGGAACAGACAGGTTTATGGCCATAAAAGTCATGACTCTTAGATAAAATTGAGCATTTCCCCCCTCACCTTGTCCCTTTTCCCACCCCTTAACTATCCCCTTCCTCTCTGTGCCTATGCCAATCCCCTCTCTCTGAACAGGACTCCATTCCAATCTCCACTTATCTCAACTTCCAGACCCCTGCTGCCTTCCCCCTTGCACTTATCTGTTATTGTCTCAATCTCCTAGGCCTGCACTGGCTGCCCCCCCCGGGTTTTACTTGTTGTTTTATTCTTAGCCTTTTGCTAAATGTCAATGGTTTCCTTACATGATTATGATTTTACTGTTTTTGTCCTACTTGTAATTAGCCTTGTATCAATGCTGCTGACTGAAACTATGTTCTGTACCCTACATTAAACACCGTACTTTATTCTTGTTGTAAATCCTAATGTATAATACCTCGTTTGTATCTTATTGTATTACCTGCTATTTGTATCGCTGTAATTGCTCTTTAACCTCCCGAGTCGTGCCTGAAAATAGTCATCTCTATAGCTAGTGCACCCACTTGGTTAACACAAAGTAAATAAATAAATTAAAAAGTTTAGTTTCCAATAACAAAAAGAGGTCAGGAGGATGGCCTATGGTCAGGGGCTCAAGCCAAATGCATACCAGATGTTACAGGGGTTTGACATGGAACCACAGTGACACATGCGGAATAAGGGTAAACTGTTGCACCCCAATCTCTGTATAGCTATAGTATACACCCCGTCACAAAAGTGATGGGTGGGGCTTGGAAATGACCAGACTTTATCTAATAGACCCATCTTGAAATCAGGGCATTCTCCTGAAGGTTTTCAGAGGAGAAGGTACATTAGCTTAAAGTTAAAACCCTGAGAAGGTCTTTTTCCTTAGACATCTCAGAGCTGAGAGAACTTACGCTGTTTATATACTTGGGCTGAAGTATATGATAGGTCTTGGACTACTTTTAGAACTAGACCTGTGTTTTTGTGGAAAACTGATTTTTAACATGCTAAACAGAAATTCTGATTTTAAGTCAGAATTTGGGAACAAGGACTTCACTCTTCAAGATAAACCCTGCATTTTGAAAAAGGACACTCAGAGGCTGATTTTTACTTCCAACAAATCTTGCGTTTCCAAACAACTTTCCTTCGCCTGCTGTATGCAGAGAGAAAGTTTTCTCAAAAAGGATACTTTTCTGGACTTTGCAACCTCAGACTAAGGTATAGTTTAGAACAACAGTATACAGTGTTTTCTGTAAACTATCCAGTGTTTATTTGTGGTAATGTCTGCTTCTCAAAATCTTCAAAATTGTTGAATTTACTGTGTTGTTATTTTTTAAGTAAACTTCTATAATATTCTTATCAACTCTGCCTGGGGTCTGATTGTGTGATCTAACTTTTAAACAAACGGGTTTTGTAAGAACTGTATACCTTGATAACAAAGATAATGACTGCTTGGCTATCCTACAAACCAAAAAGGCAAGAGGCTGCCAGTGGCCGTGGTGGGATTCTAACAGAGAGAGTGTAGTGAAGATTCAGGGGGACTTGAAACCTGCAGTTTCCACCCTCCCACTGGGAAAAGGAAGGTTGATGGTTGTTCCTGAACCCTGCAACTGCTCACAAGTTCTGTAAAAAGGAGGTCTCCCTGCAAACAGGAGGTCCAGCCATGTCCTTGGGGATTGGGCTTGTGAGTTATTTTTTTCAATTGTTTAACCAGGAGTGGCACACTAAGCTGAAAACTTGTTTACAGGTGTGACCTAGGAGCACAGGGAAGTTAAGTGACTTGCTCAGGGTCACACAGTATGCAAGTGGGGGCTGTGGGATTCAAACCCAGGTCTCCAGATTTGCAGCGCAGAGCCTTAAACCACTGTGTTATACTGCATCCCAGGTTTGGTGCCAGCTAGTGGGATTCTGAATGGCCTTACAAAACCATCACACAATAGAGGGCAGAATTTGGAAAGGAGAAAAAAGAAATTGGCTTGCAGACAATAAGACCATATCCTGTTTTAAATTTTTTTTTTGAGGGTGGGGCAAATAGTGTAGTATAGAAGGATATCTTTTCAGTACAGTGCTATGAATCTGGAACAGCTGAGAAACATCTGTGGAGAAAAAAGGGCATTCCCAGTGAGAACAAAAATAAAAAGCAACTCACAGAGGCCTTATAGCAGCTGAGACTGAGGACGCCCCACCGTGCTTAGAGCCACAGGTGGTGACTCCAAATGCCCAGAGGAGAAGGAGCCATCCACAGACAATGAGTTGAAGCTAAGGAGGCTGCAGATGCAGGAAAAATAGCTTGAGAATGAGCACAAAATATTTGAGATGGAGCAAAAAAGGTTCAAGATGGAATTAGAGGAATGACGTTAAGAGAGAGAGAGAGAGAGAGAGGCCGAGGTGGAGGAATGGCAGTGACAGAGAGATAAATGGCAATGCTAGAGGGAGTTCAAGATGGAAAAGTTGAAGCTCCAACAGACAGCAACCCCAACAATACCCGAGCAGGTAAGTGGTGGGGGTGGGTCTGAAACGCCAAGACTGTGGTACTAGTTAAATTCAAAATTAATGGGAGAGTTTAAAGGGAGGAGGATATGGACGTCTTTAAATTAATTTGAAAAGGTCTGTATCGGCTGGCCCACCAGTGCAGTGGTAGCACTACCACTTGTGACGCCAGCGACCAAGGTTAGGTAGCAAGCCTGGGCTGCTGGAGGGACGGCCAGGGGGAAAAGGATCGAGCACCCCCAGGGCTGCTCTCCTTCTCCAGGGAGGGTGGTCTACAGCCCTCACTGCTATACTGCCACCTGGGTGACCACAGATAGCGGTGCAGTCAAGGAAGCAGTAGAGATGGGAGGGACGGATGTCATCTGAGGACCTGAGCGAAGGCACATCTCAGCGTGCCCTCGACTCATTGGCCCTCCTCAAGCACTGACATTAGCAGGGGGCGGGGACCAGAAACACAAGAAAATATGCCACGGTCATGCCAGAAGACGGGCCTCAGCGCTGGTGACTAGGGGGAGCCTGAGGAGCAGCTCCGTGTGTCTGCTCCCCTGAGGTTCAGAGGGATTGGGGTAGTTCCCTCCACCCCATCGGGGGGGTTACTGGACCAGAGCACTTAGTGGAGGCAGGCATCCTTGGGTCCTCCCAGTACAGCCTGTGTGGTGCACTGAGGACCCCGATGGAACAGGCAGTCATGGGAGAAGAATGGGGCATAAAGAATAAATTTAAAAAAAAAAAAGGTCTGTATCCAGGCCAATCTGCCTGAAGAGCTCTGGAGTTTTCAACTGTCTCTACTGCTTACTGGCATGGGGAGGGAGGCACTGGGACAGATGGACAGTGTTGACAGTAAAGATTTTGATAAGTTAAAAACTGCTTTATTAAAAAAATATGATCTGAACTTTGATACATACAGAGTAAAGTTCCAGAAACTCAGAAAGGGGCCGGAAATGAGCTTTGTGGAAGTAGCCACTAACAGTATCAATATTTAAAACATTGGTGGGAGGGGGTGAAAGCAGATTTTGTTAAAGCTATTGAAGGGGTGGTATTGCTTGAACAGTTTTATTGGATTTGCTCACCTGTTTTAAAGCTTTAGCTAGAGGAACGAGATTACTGCCAAAGAGGCTGCAAAGCTGGCAGATCGCTATGCTTGAAACAGGGCTGCTCCAAAAGGGAATTCAGGGGCGAAAGGGAAAAGTGGGCATTTTGGACAACCAAAAACCACATGGCCCCTGTAAAAATAAGAGAACCCCAGATGCCCAAAAGGGAATTTGGGGACAAGAAAAATGATGAATGCTGGTATTGTAAACAGACGTCCATCTTTCTAGGCAGTGTCCTAAGAAGGCCCAGAAGGTAAAAGGGCCTGCGCAAACTGAGACAGTTGCCCACTGTATCTCTGATACTATCCCTGACAATATAAAGGGGCACATTCACCTAGTCATGGTGAAAGGGGTACAGACTAGATGGTGAAAGGGGATTTGTTGGGGGTTGAACAAATACTGCCAAATCAGTTTGTCTCTGTGAGGGATTATACAGGGGAAAAGAAAACATACCCATTAGCCAGTGTTACCATGGATTGGGGAGATACAGGTGAAGGGGGTGAGGAAGATGGCTGTAGCTGACAAACTCATTATGGATGTTATTGTGAGGAGTGATGTTCCACAGGGGGTGGTTTGTGTTGTGACCTGGAGCCAAAAGGATAGTGGCTCCTGTGATCTTCGGGACCCCACAGAAATTCAGACAGGAGAGGTTGTAGACAGGCCAGCCAACCTATGGCTCTTGTAAAAGAGGGTGATATCAGGGGGCTAGAACTTCCCCTAGTGGCAGGTAACCCATCTGCTACTGGAGTTTGCTCTCAGGAGGAAGAGGTGACACACAGCCCAGGGGGAGGGGGAAGGTTGTGATACTGAGTCCCCTACTGCCACAACTATGGACCTCAGCCTGGGATTTGATGAGGGCATGCCCCATGCTCTGGGTAAGTGGGACGACTTAGCAGCAGCACAGTGGACAGACCCTAGCTTAGAGAAGCTGAGGGCCTGTGCAGAGTCTGCTGAGACACAGGGAGGTGATGGAAAGCATAGGGTGTATTGGGACAATGGACTATTATTACACACAGGACATCAGGACAGGGGAAGGGGGTGATGGGCAGGCAGCTTGTTGTTCCCCAGGAGTATCATGAGTTATTGCTCAAGGTAGCACATGATATTCCCATGTCCTGACATTTGGGCATTGCTCGCACTATGCAGTGCTTAGCCCATAATTTCTATTGGCCCAATATTGTCAAACAGGTGAAGGAATACTGCAAATCCTTTCATCAGTGTCAGGAAAAAGAAAAAGCCAGAAACAAAGCCAAGACTACCCTGATTCCTTTACCACTTGTGGAGGAGCCATTTCAGAAGGTTGGAATAGATATTGTGGGTCCTCTGAATACCCCATGTTCCTCGAGAAAAAGGTATATATTGACAGTTGTTGATTATGCTACCTGCTACCCCAAAGCCATCATGCTGTCTCCCGCTAAGGCAGACAAGGTGGCAGATGCTTTGTTGGGGATTTTCTCCCATGTTGGGTTTCCACAGGAGGCTATCTCTGATCAAAGGGGTAACTTCATGTCAAGCCTAATGACGTGCTTTTGGGAGAAGTGTGGTATCGTACAGAGGTACATGACGCCTTACCACCCATGAGCCAATGGTTTCTTAGAGAGATTTAATGTGATCCTAAAAGCTATGCTTATGGCATTTGCAGAACAGCATGGGTGGGACTGGGAAAAATACTTGCCCCACCTGCTGTTTGCCTACAGGGAAGTGCCACAAGAGTCAACTGGGTTTTCACCCTTTGAGCTCTGCATGGATGCAGGGTGAGGGGGCCTCTATAGTTAATATGAGAAGACTGGGAAGGTAAGTATGCCACTCAGGACACTCCCATAGTGGGGTATGTGTTGAAATTCAGGGAGACACTGAAGAAACTTATGGGCATGGCCCAGAGCAACCTGGCAGCTGCCCAGGAAAAAAACAAAAGACCTGGTACGATCATAGAGCTGGAGCTCACTCATACAGGGTAGGCAGGATGTAATGGTTCTGATCCTGGTCCGGAAGGACAAGCCGAAAGCTGAGTCGACGGGGCCATACAAGGTTATCTGGCAGGTAAATGATGTTAATTACATTGTAGAGTTGCCTGACTGAAAACACACTCACAGGATGTATCACGTGAACATAATGAAGACATATTGTAATAGGACTGACATGGTACTTGCAGTTTGCAGTCCTGGAGAGGAGCTAGGTGGGGAAGACCCCTTCTTGACTTGTTAGCCGAAAGCAAACAGGAGTCATCTGTGGAGACCATCACGCTGTCTCCTCAGTTGACACCTGGACAGGTCCATGAATTGAGGACCATTTTACAAGATTTTCCCCTTTATTTATGGCAAAGCCAGGATGGACACCGCTAGCGGTGCATGATATAGACACAGGGACCCATGCACCCATATGTAGGACAGCTTACTGGGTGTCAGCAACAGTCCTCAAGGTCATTAGGAGGAAGGTGGGGGAGATGCTGGATCTAGGGGTGATCCAGAAATCCCACAGCCCCTGGACCTTACCTATAGTCCTGGTACCAAAACCAGATGGGATTACACAGTTCTGCATAGATTATCATGGGCTTAACACAATCACGAAATTTGATGCCAACCCAATGCCACGCACAGATGAACTGCTTGACAAACTGGGAGGGGCGATATACAGTACTTGACTATAGTAGACCTGACAAAGGGGTACTGGCAGGTGGAACTGAGTGACAGGGCTAGGGAAATGTCAGCATTCATCACCCTAGTCAGCTTGTTCGAGTTCAAGGTCATGCCCTTTGGGATGAAGATTGCCCCTGCTACCTTCCAGGTGTTAGTAAATCAGGTGTTACAGGATACAGAGGACTTTGCAGTTACCTACCTGGATGATATTGCTATCTTCAGCAATAGCTGGGAGAAACACCTGATGAAGGTCCTCCGCAGGATGCATATCAAGTCTCTTAGACTGCTGTCCATCTATATCCCACCAAAAGACTCACTGCAGGGTCTACAAGCCATCATCAACTGCCTTTGGTAGCCTTACCCTTAGCTCCGAGGTCATATTACTCGGTGACTTTAATATTAACTGGCTCGCCCCAGCGGCTAACCAGTTTAAGGATGCTATTCAGGCAATTCACTTTACACAGATAAAAGAAGCCACTCCCCGGACCAATTATTGGACCAGCAATAGCACTCTGTTTGTTTGGGTACTCTCTAATCACCCAGAGCACATCGCTAACCCCTCTGTCCTCCCAGACAATATCAGTGACCACTCCCCCTGTCATGTTCAACTGAACCAATAACTCCACCAAACCGCTGGACATCCTAAAGTACAAGCAATCCAGAAATAGCTGCACCAGAGCCATCCATATAGCTAAGAACCTCTACTACAAGGCTGCCCTGTCCAAATACTGTAATGATGGCCAAAAATTCTGGGCAAACCTCAAAGTGGTTACTGGCAAGGTGCCCAAAACTGCCCCGGACATGATCTGCATCGATGGTACCTCCATCTTTGACCCAAAAACTATAGCCAACACATTTAACCTAGCCTTCACGGACCTCAGTCATGTCCTCCCCCCCCCGATTTCTTCCATCTGGGCAACCCAATCATAGCCCAACAGCCCCCCTGTGAATCCCTTCTTTTGGTTCAAGGCCATCTCTATTGGAGAGGCTAGGAAATACCTCTAGAAGGTGCTCGGTCAGGGGAAATTCAGTGGGGACACCCTTGATCTTAAATTATCTCTCTCTCTCTCTCTCTCTCCTTGAAAGAAGTCCTGTCCCCCCCTTACCCACATCCTCAACTTGTCACTTCAACAGGTGATATTTCCTCAAAAGTTGAAAGCCGCTTTAGTCATTCCTGTGCATAAGAACGGGGACGGTACCCTCACAGAGAACTATCGACCCATCTCCCTGTTACCACCTCTGTGGAAGGCCCTTGAACGAATAGTTGAAGACCAACTGGTTGAATACCTTAACAAATACAAACTCCTCTGCCGTGAGCAGCATGGCTTTAGAACTGGGCATAGCACCACCACAGCTCTTTTAGAGTTCACTGGTCACATACACAATTCTCTTGATAAAGGACAACTCTCCGGGACAATCTTTATCGATCTGACCAAAGCTTTCAATACTGTTAATCATGCCCTCCTTACTAAGCAACTTGCCGCAACGGGCCTGACCTCTGAGGCGGTGTCATGGTTCTGCAGCTACCTGGACTGCAGATCCCAACAAGTCAGAATCGGCTCAACCCTATCGGATAGCAATCCTGTCCGCTTCAGGTGTCCCTCAGGGATCAATACTGGGTCCCCTTCTATTCAGCTTATTCCTGAATAGTCTCCCTCAAGCCAGCCAGTACCGCATTCTACTCTATGCTGATGACGCCAATGTATTCGCACATGGCTCAAATCCAATTCGGCTTGAGCAACAACTCCAAAGTGTCTTTACCAATCTTGAGAAGTGGTTCACAGATCATAAATTAATCTTGAACTATATAAAAACTAAAATGATGCTGTTCTCCAGCTCCCAAAACAAGCATTGTGGCTACCCATTATCTATTCGTAATGTTGCTGGGACCTCCCTGGACCTGGTCCAACACTTTAAATATCTGGGGATCACTACTGACAACTCGTTGTCCAACACTCTACACATTGACAACATGGCCAAGGCAATCAATAATCGTCTTGGGATGCTCTATTGGCACAGGCAAAGTCTGACCTCAGAAGCCCTCAAAATAGCTGTTCACAGCTCTGTGGGCTCACTTGTTTACTACGGCCTGCCTATCTATGGCACAGCCACTGACACTGCACTTAGACATTTAAAAACAGCCTTAAACAATGCATGCCGGCTAACCTTAGGAGCAACTAGGCTGACTCACACCTGTGACCTGTATACCAATGCAAATTGGCTCCCACTCAATATTCAACTTAAATTCCAGACTTGCCTACTGGCAAAAAAGATTAGTCTTGAAACGCTTCTGACTCAGGTCTGTCAACTCCTGGTGCCTAGCATCAACCAGCGGAGCACACGTAACTCTGAACTTCAGACCTTCACAGTACCAAAATGTTGCACCTCCCTAGGCCAAAGATCATTTGCATACCGTGCCCCACTCTGGTTCATCTCCCTCCATGCAGATCTTGCTCATTTGCCTACATTGGGTGCTTTCAAAGTCCACGTCAAGCAACTCCTGCTAAATGCCGCCCATTGTGACTATCACTTATAGCTTCGCCCCTTCTCCTCTCTGGTTTTCCCTGCTCTTCCCCTGCCCCTCCCCACACCCCTCCTTCCCCCTCTGCTTTACAACCCCATCCTTCTCCACCCTTCCCTAAACTCTCCCTTGATCTCCTCTCCTCCCATGCTCTCTTACCCTTCACCCCAACTCCTCTCCTGAGTTATGATCCTCCCCTTCTTACCTCTCTCTTCCCCCCTTTTCCCTGCTTTCCTTATACCCCACTCCGCCCCCTTACCAGACTTACTACCTCACAATATCCCCTGCTCATTGGCACTTGGGGTTTGTCCTCACCTCTTCTAGCACTTATTCTTCTGCTAACCCTATGTCCCCACAGACAACTGATTGGTTTTCTTTTCAGGCATTCTTATACCTCTAAATGTCTTTTTGTTAACCCTGCTTCCAATATCCTAACTTCATCTGTAACTTGTACAATCCCTATTGAATCTGCTGTATCCTCAAATTTTATAATTTTGTACAACCCTGTTTTGTATTGTTATCATGACTTGGAACCTTTGTAAAGAGCTTTGAGCTCAAGTGGTGTTATCCTAGACTTCAATAAATAAAAATAAAAAAAAACACATGAGGGAGGTGTTTGGCTGAATACAGGCAGCAGGTCTATTAAGGCAGAAAAATGCCAGGTGGCCATGGCAGAGGTCACTTATTTGGGGCATGGTGGGGTGAGGCCAACTCCGCCCAAATCAAGCAAAATTAGAGGTGATTGCATCATGGCCCATACCCAAAACTCAGAGACAAGTCAGGAGCTTTTTTGGGGCAGCAGGGTATTATAGAACATTTTTCCCAACTACAGCTCCCTGGCTGTTCCTTTATCTGGGTTGTTAACAAAGAACAAGCCTAGGAGGGTAAAATGGGACACAGACTATGAGCAGGCCTTCATACAGCTGAAAACCTCGTTGTGTAGGGCCCCAGTGCTGACTAGCCCAGACTACAACAGGCCCTTTGTGGTACAGACAGATGCCTCAGATGTGGGAATGGGGGCAGTCCTCAGCCAAGTATCCAATCAGGGGAGAGAGCACCCCACTGTATACTTAAGCAAGAAGCTGCTTCCACAGGAACAAGCCTATGCAACAGCAGAAAAGGAATGTCTCGCCTTAGTTTGGGCATTAAAAAAATTGGAACCGTACCTTTATGGGAGGCATTTTAAGGTCCAAATGGACCACAACCCGTTAATATGGTTGAGCTAAATGGGGAAAACAAATGGAAAACTTCTGAGATGGAGTATCACCTTGCAGGCTTATGACATGGAGATTTGGCATAGGGCTGGTTCTAAGAATGGGAATGCAGATGGCCTATCTCACATACTGGATCTATGACAGAACTGGGAAAATCTGCCATCAGTAGAGGCATGTTACCCCCGGTTCTGTTTCAGGAGGGAGGGAGGAATGTGGCAAGATAGGACTATATCCTTTATTAATGTTCTTATATAGCTGCTGTAAGGCATTCCTGAGATAAGACACTGTCTCTTTAAGAAGGCCTTTAAAAAGTGAAGAAAAATAACAAGAATTTCTGTTAAAGCCAGCTTAGTATGTGTATAGGGGAGGGTAATGGAGGGTGGGGGGAGGCACAGTCGATGAAGTGGCGGAAGGGGTGATGGGGGAAGGAGACGGCATTAGGATTTATTTATTTAGCTTTTGTTGACCGGGTAAGTGCACTAGACAAATCCTGCCTATTTTCAGGCACGACCCGGGGGAGGGGGATACAGATGAATGCCAACTGACCTTGAACCAGATTAAGCTGTTGGTGGTATTTTTAGTGAATGAGGGAAATTTGGCCAGGACACCGGGAAATTCCCCTACTCTTTTCGATAAGTGCCATGGGATCTTTAACATCCACCTGAACTACCACCAATCCAGGCAGATGGGACCTCGGTTTAACGTCTCATCCAAAAGACGGCACCTCAGAGGTGCAGCACCCCTCTCATGCTGCACTACAGTGTCAGTACTGGGATATTAACCCAAGTGCCAAATGTGGGAACTGAACCCACAGCCCTATGATCTCCCGGCCTCAGAGGTGAGTGTGCTACCTACTGAGCCACTGACACTGATGTAAATTAAAGTTTCCATGTTAGTTATAGATTGTTTGTATGTTTTATGTGGCGCAACTCAGAATGCAAGTATGACATGGAAGTTATCTGAATGCCAAAAGATACAATATGCTGATTTAGTGGAAGGGGGTGGGAAGGGAGGGTCCCACTTACAGGACCAAACAAAGGAGTGATATGGTTAATGTGAAAGAGTTGACAGTGGTTTCCTGGAATGTGCGTGGGGTTAGTAACCCAATCAAGTGCTCTATGTTGCTTACAGCCCTTAAAAGAAAGGGAGCACAGGTAGCACTTCTCCAGGAGACCCATCTATCAGACATGGAACATAATAAACTTGCTAGGGGATGGGTTGGTAAATGTGTTGCAGCTTCCTATTCCCCTCGAAAACATGGGGTAGCCATCCTGGTGAGTAAACACCTGCCACTGGAAATTACTAGGGTGGTAAAGGACCATAAAGATGGGCGGTATATTTTCCTGGTGGGTAATCTATATGGAGAGCAAATCCCTACTGGTAATCTCTATGCACCTGCTGTATACGACCCCAAGTTTTTTCCCTCAATCTTAGATTTACTTATAAAGGAGCAATTCCTAGGCCTAATATTGGGGGGGGTGATATGAACAGTACAATGGACCTGGTGGTAGACCACTCTGGGGGCAGTGGCATGACGCCAGAGGGCCTCAAACAATGGCAGGTTGGGTTGTCTGATCTGGACATGATTGACTGCTGGAGAGTGTTAAGCCCTGGAGCTAAAGAATTTACTTTTTTCTCCCACCCCCATGGTACATGGTCTCGAATTGATTACCTATATGTACTCCGGGGATGGCATGAGCGAATATTAAATGTCTCACATGGTCCTATTCACATTTCAGACCACGTCATGGTAATAGCCAGAATACGGATGAGGGGGGAGGGGACCGGCCATCACACTGGAGGTTCCCATCGTATATGCTTCATAATAAGGAATTTAGAGAGTTTTTGGGGAATCAGTGGCAGCTGTACAAAGAAACCAATGAGAGAAGTGAGGTTTCAAGAGGAATATATTGGGAAGCAGGGAAGGCCTTCATGAGAGGCGCTATTATAGGATATATGGCTTGGGTTAAAAAGTTTAAAAGGGAGTAAAGGATGGAGCTTGAACAACAATTAAAGGATCTGGAGAAGAGGATGGCTCAGGGAGAGAAGGGTGAAATTATACAGCTCCTTATGGTCACACGGAACACATTGAATGAGTTGGTAAGAGGGCAAGCAAAAACTTCGGGGTTTTATAGTAGGCAGAGTGTATTAGAGTGGTCCAACAAACCGGGTCCACTGCTCATATAACTCATGAAAGGGGGTAGATGCCCTACTAGGATACTGGGAGTTAGGAATAGAATGGGGGTACTGCAGAGGGAACCGAAGGAAATTGAGAAATGTTTTTTGGACTTTTATAGTACGCTATATCAAGCTGAATGTACTGACAGCAGCTCCTTAGCGAAAGATTTTCTAGATATGGTGGTACTCCCTAAGCTTACTAGGACCCAGGAGGCACAACTAAATCAACCCATCATGAAGGAAGAAATTATAAAGGCCATAGGGAAACTTCAAAAGGGAAAGGCAAGTGGTCCTGATGGGTTCCCTGTGGAATACTATAAAGCATTGGCAGGCCAAATTGCTGAGGGTCTGGTTGGAATATGTCAGGTGGGAGAGGGGCAGGAACACTTGTGCTTGCCCCAAACATGTTGTGATGCTATGATTTGCCTGATCCCAAAACCGGGTAAAGATGAGGCAGAGTGTGCGCCATGCAGACCAATTTCCTTCCTAAATTGTTATTTAAAAATACTGGCAAAAGTGTTAGCCACGCGGCTGGAGGACCTGCTGCCTGTGTTGTGCACCCAGACCAGACTGGATTTATTAAGGGGAGGTCTTCTTATCATAGTATGCGTCCCTTATTAAATGTGACATGGAGAGCGGGGTGGACACAGGGGAAAACATATGTCCTATCTGTGGACGCCAAAAAAGCTTTTGATAGGGTGGCGTGGGACTACCTCTTTGAGGTTATGGCCTGGTTTGGTCTGGGTGATGCATACATTCATTGGGTTCAAGCCATGTATCGTGGGCCTTGGGCTTGCATCCTGGTCAATGGGACCCCCACGGAATATTTTGAGCTGGATGGAGGTACAAGGCAGGGTTGTCCTCTCTCCCTGCTGTCATTTGCATTGGCTCTTGAGCCTTTGGCTGCGGCGATCAGACAATGTTCAGAGGTACGGGGGGGTTGAGGGGGTGGAGGGCACTGAGCATAAGGTGACTCTTTATGCAGATGATATGCTCCTTTTTATGAGGGAGCCCCTGAACTCAATGCCCCCCCCCCTTCTGGAGTTGATAAATTCTTTTGCAGTATTTTTGGGGTATAAGATCAATGTCTGTAAATCAGAGATGTTGTGCTACCCTAAACCAGAACAGGTGGATGAGCGGTGGGGATTGAAGGTGGCCCAGAAGGGTATCATATATCTTGGAATACAGGTGGAAAAGACAGTTGAATCTCTATATGGGTTAAACTACTCACCACTAATCAAAAAAGTGGAGGCAGACTTGAGGCGGTGGATACAGCTTCCTATTTCATGGGTTAGGACGTATAAACCTCCTCAAAATGAATGTCCTCCCCAGGATATTGTACCCTATACAGATGTTACTGATGGGTTTGGTGAAAGGAGATATAAACTGGAGAAATCATTTTCTAGATTTATCTGGTGAGACAAAAGGCCAAGGACCCGGCTTCTGAGGCTGAAGGCGGAGTCGACACAGGGAAGGCTCAATTTTCCAGACATCTCGAACTATCATCTCTCCATTCAGCAAAGGTATGTGGCTGACTGGGTGAACCGCCCTACAGTAGCAAGTTGGGTGGATTTAGAACAATAGGGATGTGAGGGTAGGCTATTGGCATACCTGCATAGTAAGGGCTTTAAAGCCTATCTTAATCAGGGGGGTGAAAACCCAATGGTGTGGACGGTGTTGGTGGCATGGGAATGTCTTCAAAGAAAAAAGGGCATCAGGGGAGAAACATTCTTGCTGCTTCCGGTGGTGGGGAATCCTTTTTTTCCTGCCAGGTTTGGAGGACAGTGGTTTTTGGGAATGGGAGAACAATGGGGTAAAGCATATAGGAAACTTTCTGAGGAATGGGGTGCTACATCCTCTGGGGGATATTGTTCAAGGGCTGAGATTAGGTGAACATCAATTATTCCGCTATATGCAGCTTAGGGCTTTTATACAAAAAATAGAACGAAACAGGGTTCAGTCACAGGGACAGGAGTCAACTGAGGCCTTGATTAATTTGGCTCAAAAGGACTCCAAGGGCTTTATCCGGAATGCCGCGAGGTTGGGGAAACAGGATTATCCAGACTACACCACTAAAGTCAAACAACTTTGGAAGAGGGACTTAAGCCATAGCATCACAGCAGAGAATTGGCAACTATTGTTGG
This sequence comes from Neoceratodus forsteri, assembly GCA_016271365.2. Classification (NCBI taxonomy): domain Eukaryota; kingdom Metazoa; phylum Chordata; order Ceratodontiformes; family Ceratodontidae; genus Neoceratodus; species Neoceratodus forsteri. Next base: position 91,314,670 of record CM057451.1, read on the forward strand.
AGGGATGGGGGGACTACTGATATGCAACAGATTCAGGGAAGCCTTTTATAAATATTTACACCGGCTTTACTACCCCTCTGTGATTGTACATAAGGCCCACCCATCAGTTTCCCCTATGTGTGGTAGGTGCAAAGAGGAAAAGGGAACGTATATGCATTGCTTCTGGACATGTAAGGTACTACAAGTTTTTTGGGGTAGGGTGCTGGGCAAAATCTCAAATATGGGGGGGCTTCCCTTTGAGTGTAGACCAGATCACAGGCCTCTTTGGTATGACACAGGGGGATGATGGGGATTGGGAAGTACTTCCAAGATGGTGTATGGTACTCCTGCTGTTAGCTAGGCACTGCATACAGAATATGTGGGTGAGCTGTGAGGTGCCTACTATTCAGCAATGGCGTAATCTGAGCATTCAGACACTTGTCTTGGAAAGGTTGACCTTGGTTCTCAGAGATAGGGAGGAGGCCTTCTACAGAGAACAGACTCCATTCATGACCTCACTTAGCACATTGGAGGAAAATACATTGCAAATGGGCCTTACTTAACTAAAGAAAGCATGGGGTAAAACTAGAAATAGCCTAGAAAGTGGTATGGGGATAATAAGTAGATGCTGTAAGTAGGAATTACACTTGGGATAACAGTACCTTGCATATTTATTTTTATTTATAATCAAGTTAATCTTTATACGCCTGTATTTTTCTGTTTTTTTAATAGATGGTTCAGATTTTATTAATTAAGAGGTCAATTTACTTTAAATGTCTAATTGAAATGAATAAGGAATTGCACCACTTTGTTGTATGTGTTGTTTCTGTATGTGTATGTCCAAGTATTGCCTGTTGTTTTCTTGTAATGAGTGTTTTTGTTGGAAACTTAATAAAAAGATTACACACACACACACACAAAAAGCTTAGGTCTGGCACTTATCTAGATAAGGAACAGACAGGTTTATGACCATAAAAAGTCATAACTCTTAGATAAAAATAGGCATTTAGTTTCCAATAACAAAAAGAGGTCAGGAGAATGGCCATGGGTTAGGTGCTTAAGCCAAAGGCATACACCCAATGTTACAGGGGTTTGACATGGAACTACAGTGACACCTGCAGGATGAGGGTAAACTGTTGCACTCCAATCTCTTTATAGCTAGAGTATACACCCCATCACAAAAGTGATGGGTAGGGCTTGGAAATGACCAGACTTTATCTAACAGATCCATCTTGAAATCAGAGCTTTCTGTTGAAGGTTTTCAGAGGAGAATGTATATTCACTTAAAGTTAAAATCCTGAGAAGGACTTTTTCCTTAGACATCTCACAGCTGAGAGAACTCAAACTGTTTATATACTTGGGTTGAAGTATATGATAGGTCTTGGACTACTTTTAGAACAAGACCTATGTTTTTGTGGAAAACTGATTTTTCACATGCTAAACAGAAATTCTCACTCAAGATAAACCCTGAGTTCTGAGAAAGGACACTCAGAAAAAGATATGGGTGATTAGGGTGCCCTAATTCTTGTATGTCAGTTCTGTACTTGGGTCATCCTATATTGGCAACACAAAACCCAGGTAACCGAAAAAATGGATGAACTCCACTGCAAGTCACACGATAATTAGCAAACAATAGTTGCTTTTATTGTATTAAACACACTTATAAATGGGGCAACAGTTTTGTGGCTTTCACCACTTCTTCAGGCCCATACAACAGTGTTGATCTGTCTACTAAAACGATATTCCTTCATCTCACATCTTGTAAGTTTATTCCATCTCTTTCTTTTCATCTCCCAGTTTTACTCATAGAAACTTGCTGTCTCCCCATCTCAGGACTTGACTTAATTCGCCAGACAACGTGGCTGCAGAGGTCATAGTGTCTCCCTGGATATAGAGATAAGGGATGGAATAAACTTACAAGATGTGAGATGAAGGAATATAGTTTTAGTAGACAGATCAACACTGTTGTATGGGCCTGAAGAAGAGGTGAAAACCACAAAACTGTTGCCCAATTTATAAGTGTGTTTAATACAATAAAAGCAGCTATTGTTTGCTAATTATCATGTGACATGCAGTAGAGTTCATTTTTGTTTTCAGTTAAAAGGACACTTAGAGACTGGTTTTTGCTTCCAACAAATCTTGTGTTTCCAAAGAACTTTTCTTCACCTACACAGAGAGAGGGTTATTCTCAAAAAGGACACTTTTCTGGAGTTTGCAATCTCAGAATAAGGTATAGTTTAGAACAACAGTATACAGCGTTTTCTATAAACTACCCAGTGTTTATTTGTGGTATTGTCTGCTTCTCAAAATCTTCCAAATTGTAGAATTTACTGTGTTGTTTTCATTTGAGTAAACTTCTATGATTTTTTTATCAACTCTGCCTGGGGTCTCATTGTGTGATCTAACATTTTAAACAAAAGGGTTTTGTCTTTTGTTTTCCATAGGCATTTATATCTGCCCCAGAGCCCTGGCAGGCGGCTTTGGCCTCCAGATGGAGGGACTCTCTCTCTCCGGTCCCACCGCTAGGCAGCCCCAGAAATTCCCCTGCAGACTGCCCCTTGCGGCAGGGCTGGGAGGAGGTTGCCGGCTTCTCCCCCCACCCAGAGATGCAATCCAGAATATGGGGATTGCTCTCGGGATCGGTGGGCCATCTTCAAACCTGCCAGATTCAATTTCCTACAGTTTCCACCCGTCCCCCCTTCCCTCCAATGCAAAGACATCGGCTTCCAGCCTCCCAACCCGTAGTGCCCTCCACTCATACCAGAGGGCAGTCAGTGAGTGGGATAACTAGCCTCCCTCCCCCGAGAGAGGAGAGAAGTCCACCGGATGCTAGATCCTCTCTCCCCCTGCCGACCCGAGCTCATCCCTGAACCCGAGTCACCAGTGTGGCGTGAGGTGCAGCCAGCAGTGCCTCAACCTCTAGTGCTACCAGGCCAGCCCAAACAAAAGGGTTTTGTAAGAACTGTACACCTTGATAACAAAGATAGTGACTGCTCGTCTGTTCTACAAATCAAACAGGCAAGAGGCTGCCAGTGGCAGTGATGGGATTCTAACAGAGAGAGTGTAATGAAGAGTCAGGGGACTAGAAACTGCAGTTTCCACCCTTCCACTGGGAAAAGGAAGGTTGGCAATTCTTCCTGAACCCTACAACTGCTCACAAATTCCATAATAGTCGAAACTATACCACAGGAGCATCTGGCAGAGAACTGTAGGCTGTCCAAAACCACGTCACCTAGGAAGGAGGATGTTAAGATAATGAGAGGCAAAGGGATGGACACTGGGAACCCCCTGGCATGTCATCTGAGAGAGCTGGCACCCAGTCGCAGAGTGTCCTGGAGACTAGAATGTGAGTATACTACTCTGTTAGACCCTGCTGCCACAAATGCATGCCAGCAGGCTGTACCTATTTTCTCATCACTCTCATCAGAGAGAGCAGACATTTCCTTGATAGGGCCAGCAGTATGCTCAACCATGTTAGTTACTGAAGAATCAGAGACTGGTGGAGACTCCATCTTTTTTAGTACAGCCTCCTGAAAAGGATGACATTTGATCCTTGATTTTGCAAACAGCCTTTTCTTTTCAATATCAAACAGTTCCTGGTTTATAACACGATCACAATGTTAAAATTGGGGATAACATTTTGAAGCATTCCCTAAAAAGAAAATTATGGGGTTCATAGGTAGCATGGCCTCTAATTGGTCCTCTGAGAGCTTTAGTGTTCTGCAAGATTCGGCTACCAGAAAAGATGTAAACTAAGAATCAAACAAGAGTAGAATGGAGGATGTCTGGGGGTCCTCAGGCTGCTCGCCTTCCTCCTCTATGGAGAAGTTGTCAACATTGTCTGGCAGCTTCGCAGGGTGTTCTGGCATGGGATGCATACCTCTCAACCTTTTGTCGCTGAAAAGAGGGACATGGAGACTCAAAATAACAGACAAAGAGGGACACATCCGCTAACATTGAGATACAAGCTCAGAATACTGTAGAAACTATTGTGTTCACTTGTATACATAGTTTATCTTTGACGTGTTTTAGAATGTTGTGAATTTCTACTTTAAAGTCTGAATTTATAGCACATTCTCTGCGTGAGCAGCATTCTTTCCTTGATGGATGGATGAGGGACACAGCAATGTTTAGGGTTAAAATGAGGGCTGTCCCATGTAATCAGGGACAGTCGAGAGGTATAAAGGGATGATCCTTGTCATGAGACTTAGTTTTGAAACCACCAGAAATATCAGGGAATAATTATGTCTGTCATGTTCTGGTACATCTGCATGTGGCCTGAGGGGCCCCTTTCAGGTGTTTTCGAATTGCAGGAGAAGTCTTTGGTTCTTCAGCACTGAAAATGTAATTCAGGAGTTTTAATAGGGACTGGTGGAACTTAATGTTAATCAGTGCCTTTTGGGTTCATGGATGTATGCTCTCCCACAACACCAGAAGTCTGGGTGCTTTGCTTAACCGGCACAGAAAAGACAAAAAAAGGCATAAGGAGAATTTCTTAGGGTCATGTGGCAGACTTTGCACTTTTTTTAACTTATACTTTATTGGATTTCACAACTCCAATGGAAGCAAGAACAGTAGAGGCACATTCATAAACAACTACGCCTTTTAAAGCCAGCATATAATGATAGGATTGGTGTTAGTCCTCTACATCAGTTACATAATGAGGGGTTTAATCATATCATTTGTAACTTCTAATATTTCTAAAAGGCTATTTGCTGCCAAGAAGTAGAACTAAAATTAAAAACAGTATCATAGATCTCCTATTTGATAGGGTTTTAAGTTCTAGTTCTGAAAATACTTGATTTTTTTATATTTAAAGTTTATTAAAGTTTTTCAGAACAGGGACGTCACAACACACAAGGCATTATAAAAGCACTCAGTGATAGGCTTTCCAGTATCAATACTTTGAATGACAGTTACATCAATTGTCAGTTAGATGGCTTGTCCTAAACATTAACTTCTATTATGAAATGGGTATTAAGAATGCCAGCTCCTGATTGGTCGTGAGCTGCTTTCATCCGGCCATTATCCCAGCACAATGGCCTGGGTGAAAGTAGCTCCTGGTACTCAGACCTCCTTACCAATCGGGTCATGCATATCACTCCCCGCTGTCACTGACTACCCACTTGCTGTCACTGACTACCTGCTCGCTGTCACTGACTTCTGCGTCCAGTATGTACCAATCCCAGCCCTGCTCCAGTCTCTGTCAACAGTATCCATTTCACAGGGAAAAAAAGTAACAGTCCTCCCTTTCAACGCAGTTGCCAACTGTGATTTAAATCAGCTCCCACACGTTTGTGCTTCCACAGATACCCTGGCAGCTCCCACCTGCTCTGTAACTGCAGATCTAAAATGAAGATTTAAAAAACAGAAATTTAAATACCTGTAAATTTTCTTTCTCCAATTGCTGGTCTCTGGGCTCATCACTTCTGGGAGGTCCTTCCTGGAACCACGTGACAGGCAGGAGGTATACAGATTTCTGCAGGAAGGGGGTATCCTCCTACTCATTTCCTCTGGACGTCAGTATTTCTATATCCTGTGTCTTCTGAGAAAACACATAACTTGGAACAAACAAAGGAAAGGTTAGTGTAACTCACGGCCGGAGGCCGACTTTCAGCATTCTGGGAGGGACGGAGACTGGAGACCAGCAGTTGGAGAAAGAAAATTTACACGTATTTAAATTTTTATTTCTGTCTCCTAAAGCTGGTCTCTGGGCTCACCACTTCTGGGATATACAAAAGCAGTACATCCCTCCACTTTCTGGGTGGGAAGAAAGTTCATAGTCCCTTATGGGTCCACCACTGCCTGGAGGACCCTGCGGCCAAAGGACGCCTCTGCCGAGGCAGCGACATCCAACTTGTAGAATTTTGCGAAAGTATGGATGGATGACCATGTGGCCACTCTACATATGTCTGCCGGGGAAGCTTCTCTGAAGTCCGCCCAGGACGTAGCTATCGCTCGGGTTGAGTGTGCTCGCACTGGTCCTGGCAGGTCAATCCCAGCCTTCTGTTAGGCCATGGTGATGGTGGAATGAATCCACCTAGCAATAGAGTCCTTTAATGCCTTCTTACCCATGTTCGGGCCTGAGGGAAGGATGAATAGGCTTGCAGTCTTACGGACCGAGTCAGATCTCTTGATGTAAATTTTGAGTGTTCTCCGTGGATAAAGCGTATGAAATTCTCTCTCTTTCTCATTCTTGGGGTAAGGACAGAATGAGGGAATGTTTAAGACTTGGTTGCAGTGAAAATGAGACATCACCTTAGGTAAAAAGGCCAGATCTGCCCACATTACTACAGAGTCTTGATGAAATATGGTGTAAGGTTCTTTGGATAACAGGGCTCCTATCTCACTGATGCGCTGGGCTGAGGTGATTGCAATGTGAAAAACGGCCTTCATAGTGAGATGAAGTAAGGATGTCTCCTTTAAGGGCTTGAAAGGTGGCTTGGTGAGTGCTTTGAGTACTAGGTTGAGCCTCCAGGGAGGTACTACAAGTTTTATTGGAGGACGCTTCAAGGTTGCTGCTCTCAGAAATCGTCGAACATGAGGAAGAGCTCCTAAGGATTTGCCTGAGTCTGCTAACAGAAGCGCCCCGAAAGCAGACACCTGGACTCTTAAGATAGCCGGCTAGAGGCCCTTGTCAAAATCCTCCTGAAGGAACTGAAGTATTGTAGGGAGAGACACAGAGTCATCCGGTAAAGAGGTGTCTCATAACTAGAACAGAAATTTTTTCAAAATCCTATAATAAACCCTGGAGGAGGCCCGCCTGGATTGAATCATCGTTTCTATGACAGGTGCAGAGAAACCTAACTCCCTGAGAGTTTCCTGCTTACTCTCCACGCCAAGAGGGACAGATTGTGAGGACTTGGGTGCAGTATCGGTCCCTGATGTAGTAGGATTGGGCTTACCTGGAATGCTATGGGAGACTGAAGAGACATTTGGACTAATCGGGGAACTTGATAAGATCGGAATTGGAGGAAAGGCATACAGGAGATCGAACTGACCCCAGCTGATGGAGAAGGCATCCTGTACTAAGGTCTTCTTGTCCTTGCTGAGAGAGCTGAATCTTGGAACTCTGCAATTTTTTTGGCAGGTGAAAAGATCTACCTGCGGGTAGCCCCACCACTCCATGGTGATCTGGAAGGAGCTGTTCTTGAACTCCAACTCCCCTGGTAGGATGTCCTTTTGACTTAGCCAATCTGCTGTGACATTTTCCTGGCCTGGGATGTATGCCACCCTTAGACTTCCCAGATTGTCTTCCGCCCACTGAAAGAGAAGAAGAGCCTCTCGCAGCATTTGAGAGCTTTTTGTGCCGCCTTGGTGGCTGATGTATGCCATTGTTGTCCGATTATCCGTGAGTATGAGGACATCCTGGTGTAAATGCTATGTCTTGAACTGCTGCAGTGCCAGGTGGACTGCCCGCATCTCCAGTACATTGATGCTGTAGAGGGACTCCACCCGAGATCACTTGCCCTGTGTCGAGAGCTGTTCCGAATGCACCCCCAGCCCTGGAGACTGGCATCGGTGGTGACAATGATCTGGTGAGGATGTCCCAGACTGAGACCCTTCATGATGTTGTTCTGCTGAGTCCACCATATCAGGGATTCCTTCACATGGTAGGATGCTTAAATTCTCTGCTCCATTATGCCCCTCGATTGGAACCATTGCTGGAGGAGACCTGACTAGAGAGGTTGCATGTGAACTAGTGCCCAGGGGAACAGTCTGCTAGGGAGACCATCATCCCTATGAGCTGCATGAAGGAGTGAGCTGGCAGACATTGGGCTGCCTGGAATGTGAAGATGAGGGCCTTCAGTTCTTTGAATTTCAACTATGTGGGGAAAACTCTGTTTTGGATCATGTTGATATTCACCCCAGATGGCTCAAAGACTGAGACGGTTGCAGAGAGCTCTTCTTCAGGTTGATTATGAACCCCAGGGAGGAGAGGCACTGGGTGACCTTAGTCACTGCCCGAACTGCTTGATGGTACCCTGGGGCTTTGAGGAGAATGTCGTCCAGGTATGGGAAGAGCTGGATCCCTTGCATTCAGAGGTGAGTGACCACTGTCACTAGGACTTTAGAGAAGACTCTGGGGGCTGTGGACAGGCAAAGGGCAGCATCGTGACCTGAAAATGGTGACCTTCCACTTTGAATTTTAGAAATTGACTGTGTGCTTTCTGGATGGGAATGTGCAGATAGGCATCTTGTAAATCTACTGAGGCCAAAAAGTCCCCCTGATGGATTTCTCAGATGATGGCGGACAGGGTCTCCAATCTTGAATGGTCTGTGATGAACAAAGCCATTTAGAAACTTGAGATCTAATACTGGCCAGAAGCCCCCTGAGCGTTTTGGCAATATGAAGAATCAGAAGTACACTCTTCTGTTCCTTTCTGGAGTGGGGACTTGTTTGATCGCTGCTGCCTGTATGAGATCTGTAATCGCTTGCAGGGTCAACGCTCATTTTACTGGGTTGCTTGAGACTGGCGAAGACACTATGTGGGGCGGGGGGGGCAGGAATCAAACACGATGAAGTAACCCTTGTGGATTACGTCTAATACCCACTTGTCCATGGTAGTGCGGACCCATTCCTCAAAAAAGCTGGAAAGCCTGCCGCCGACATGAGGATGGGTCCGTGAGTCCTCACTGTGATTTTTTTGAGTCACCCTCGGCATCTCGGGTGCCTCCCCAGCCAACTCGGAAGCTGCGTTGGTTGCGCGAGTTGAACCAGGAGCGTCTGCCTGGGGCCACCTTGTTCTGCCCCCTGGAATAATTTTGGGCACGAAAATTCTGTCTAGAGCCTGAGGCCCAGGATTGTTCCTTCCCAAGGCTTGCGGCATTCGCACTCCATTTCTCCAGATTCCTTGACCACCTCCTTTAGAGCTGAGCCTAAGAGAAGGCCTCCTTCATAAGAGGTGTTGACCAAATGCATCTTCGAGCAGGCATCTGCCTGCCAGGCTTGCAGCAGCTATAAGTTGTGTTGAGCCGAGGTCTGGTAAAACATAGCCCTTGCTGCACACCTGACTGCCTCCTCCGATACGTCAGCTGAATAGGCCGAAGTTACTCCCATGAGCTGTAAATGCTGTAAAATGGGCTGGTTTTTCTCTGGCTCTTCAGTAAGCTGGAATGCCAGAACAGTGGCCCAGGAGAGTGCGGCTCTAGCAGAGTAGAGGTTAGCTGTAGCTGCCTTGAGGGAGGTTATGGTGGACTGAAAGGCTTTCTGTAGAGAAGTGTCCACTTTCCTATCCACCGGGTCCTGCAAGGAGGCTCCGCCTTCTGCTGGGATCACGGTCTTTTTCGTGAGGTTTGAGATAAGAGGGTCTATCCTAGGGCAGTCGAGCCATTCCTCTGAAGGCTTCTTGTCAAATTTCAGGAGTTTGTTTAGGCAGCGAGGGCCGGGGAATGAACACTTGGGTCCCTACCATTCTTCCTTCAAGAGATCCTCTGTGGCCGGAGGGAGGGGAAAAGCCATCACTGGCTTCGAAGCTGGCACTAGCCGGAATGCTGGCTTCACTCGTTTGGGCTCTGGAGGAGAAGGAGAGCTCAAATGGATCTCCTCTGACACCTTTTTAATGAAAAAATCTAGATCTTCGAAATCGAAGTTTCTGGCTGGTGAGGAGTCTGAGTCAGAATCCAAGTTTGGGAGTTTCCCCTCTTCTAAGGATGTATAGTCGGACCCTGTGGGGGACCTATCTTGCCTGTGCTTCCCATGGGCTGTGTCCCTGGGTCTGTAAGCACTCCTGGATCTGGGTCTCTTCCTTCTCCTATTGTGCCGTGAGGCATGGGGGGGTATCCTCATTTGAGGATGGGGAGGGGGTGTGCTTGCATGTAGCTTTCCTATGGGTCCTGGGCTCCTGAGACTGCTGAAGGACGTCGAAACATGAGGGGTTGATGGCGAAGGCTCTATTCAGTTTCTCTATCAGATCTGGGGCTAGGGCCCCAGCCGAGTGGCAACATCCTTCTATGGGGGGGGGGACTGTCCCTGACACCTGAGCTGGTCTCATGGATCCTGAGATTCTAAGGTGGATGCCTCGTCCACCTTGTCCCAAGTTGAAGAGGTTGCACTGTCACATGTCACACACAGAGACCCTGCGAATGTGACCAGCATGGGTGTTCTACACTTGTGGCACTTTCTGCCCCAGGGGGTCTGTCCTTAGTGGAGGCCATGACACTTTGATATAAAGAATTTGAAGGAACAATTTTAAATTGCCTGGCAAACTGAGATTAGTACTATCCTGCCTCTTTAAGGCTTTGGCTATTGCTGTGAGGAACTGTGTTTGGTGTAGTCTCCTTTAAGGCCTTGGTGCTTCTTGTGTTGTTTTTGAGCCTTGGTGCCCCCCAAAATCCAAGATCCGTCGACGAGCTGAGCCACGATGCTTGCCGACGAGTAAAAGAATTGTCTGCTCCCCTTTGCCCCTCTAAACGGCCTGCTGCTGTAGCACTACTGTTCCCGCGCTAATTTTCCTGCATCTGAGAGCCTAATGAGATAATGCGGCTCTTCGACCAGCAGGCACATCAACGGCCTGAGTGTCCTGTGGCCGTTGACAAGAGAGAAGCTCCGGGTGCCCCTCAATGAGCCGAATCCTTCTTTTGCTTGTTGATGCAGCAGCTGCTGCTTCTGGCGACACCTGGGGACTAATTCTGCTCTGTAGTCTGAGTCATGCCGCAACTTCATCCACGATGCTCTGGGAGGGGGGTCTCAAGCGCGGGAAGATGCTACGCATGGTGAAGGGGAGCAGGGATCCCGTCTGTACAGCATGCAAGGCTGATATGGGGGTCCCTGCAGTAGTGCTCTGGAGCACTAATCAATAGTCCTGGAATAAGCATAAGCAAAAAAGAGATAAACTCACTGAATTCTGGGTCAGTCACACCTGTGACAGAGGTCCTACAGAGCTCTTGCCACTAGACAGGCAGGAAGTAAACTGACGTCTGGAGGAAATGAGTGGGAGGATACCCCCTTCCTGCAGAAGTCTGTATACCTCCTGCCTGTCTTGTGGTTCCAGGAAGGAGCTCCCAGAAGTGATGAGCCCAGAGACCAGCTTTAGGAGAGAGAAAAAAAAGATAGGCTCACACATTTGCCACCAATCAGGAATGTTACTTTTTTTTTCCCTTAATTGCTATAATCGACAGTAGTGACACAGACCGGAGTAGGACCGAGGCTTGGAAATACAGTACTGTAGCAGGAAGTCAGCGACAGGGAGAGGACAGTCAGTGCCAGCAAGCAGGCAGGCACAACTTTTTCTGTTTTGCATTATTTATTTACATTTCTTAACATTTAGTAACTTAAAACAGAGAAAAGGATTGTTTTAAATTTATTAATAGTATGGGGACCCATTTAACAATTGCAATAAGGCACTTCAGGGGGTCGTTATGGTAGGATAACGGCCCTTCTCAGGTGGTGGAAGCACTCAGCTTCACCTTGTGCTTCAATCCACCCGAGGTGGGCCATTGTCCCACCATAACACGCCCCATTGTGCCTTATTGCTTATGTGTTACCTAGACCGCTCTGGCCATTATAGAAGGAATAAAAAACAATGAACAACAACTATTAAACAGATGTTATCTGAGGCAGAATGTAACAGAAAGTCCATCTCTAAACACAAATATTCAGTTATGGGCAAAAGGAAGGACTGATTTCAGCAAGGGTGAGTACTCAGGACTCCCACCCATCCAGAAATTATGACATCCTACTTCTGATAGAGTGGGTCAACTGCTATATATGATATCATTTATTTACTATCATTATCGATTGTTTAAATGTAGGGGCGTTAACCCTCAACCACTGCTAGTAATAGTGTATGTGCTGTGACAAGTACTGTAGCATTAATAACTGGGTTCTTGAATTCCCATGAATCCCAGTTCTCTGTGGGAGGATGTTAAGGGTGCTAACCTGGCTGTGAGGGTGGACATATGTGTAAATATGCATACCAAGTGCTCCTCTATGTCCCTCTAAAGTGTGGTCAAAGATGAACAAAGCCAGAATATGTGGACTTGGTTCACATTTTGTGGTCCGCAGAGCCTCCGGCATTTTTCCCACTGCTCCCCCATGTAAGTGGCCCATATCAGTGCTGTTTGGAAGTATATTTTGCGGCACTTCCACGAACACTCTCTCCAAAATGAAGAGGACATGAGTTTTACTGCCAACAGGGAGTATTTCAACCAATCTTCATAACTGAGGTCTGAGTCTAGATCTTTTGCCTATCTGTCCCTGATAACTCTTGTATTGGTACTGTCTAATTCCTACAACCCCCTACAGACAAGCCCTATGAGGCAGTGTCCTTGGTCTCCCCGGATGGCACACATGAATAAATTACAGAGTAGATTGGGATGGTTCAGCAGTTTAGCTCGTTCCCTACCATGCTTATGAAAATGAGCCCAGACTTACAAATATCTAAAATCTTCCCTGTTCATATTTAGTTTGTAGTTCTGCAAAAGGGAGAACCCCATTAGAGTCCAAGAACTGAAATACATGGTCCAGTCCTAAATGTCTCTGCCTCCTGAATGCATGGTCAATATTGCTGAGGGGAAAAGTGGAATCATACACCAGATGTCTGCACAAAAAGAGAAGCGTCTGGAGCTGTGTGGCCCCACTCAACACCTCCACAACTGGACAGTGTTGTTCGTCCCCTGTAAAAAATTCCACAGGGGTGGCAGAGCCAAAGGATGAGCAAACGAGTATCTTGAGATATCATGCAGATCATTAAGGTGGAACTCTATATGTTTCCATGGAGGGGAGTAACTACGTGCCAGCTAGTAATATACAATTCGAAGGTGACAGACCTGGACATATAATTTTAAATCTGGGAGGCTGAGCCTCCCTTTATTCTTTGAAAGTTATACAACTGAAAATGTAATCTGTTGGGGTTTACCATTCTAAACAAAACGAGCAATCATTTTGTTTCAAAATCTAAAATAAAATGGGTGAGGGAACTATGGTAAAGTTTGCAAAACAACAGAGCAGTCTAGGTAGCACATTCATTCTGATGGCATCTACTCTGGCAAAATGTCTCGAAGAGAGCTGCATCCAGCATTCTTGGTCAGATGTGATCTGCTGTGTAATAGGTTACAGACTGAGCAGATCCAAGCAAGTCACATTTTGTGGGATGGTGATCCCCAGGTATTTTATGGCTTCCCGGTTCCATCTGAAATTAAATCTATTCCTAAGAGCCCTGTCAGGTTGAAATTGATACTGTAGGAGTTCTGTTTTATGCAAATAGAATTTAAATACAGCTACGTCCCCAAATCTCTTGAGCTTCTCCCCAAGAGCTGGTACTGAAATGTGGGGCGACAACAAAGTTAAGTTATATGCCGTCCACAGGCAGTGTAAGCTTAAACTCCACCCCACCAATTGGGATGCCCTCTATCCCCTGGTTACTTCTAACTGCTCCTGCTAATGGTTCAACATACAATGTAAACAGTAACTGGGATAGATGACAGCCTTGTCTAGTACCCCGCTGATGATGCATCGGAGAGGCAGAGAACCATTCACCTGGATCCATGCCTGAGGGGATTGATAAATATTTTCTAACATGGCAACAACAGGGTCAGGGAAGTTGAAGTTTGACAGGGTGTCCCATAGAAAAGGCCAGGCTCAGAACCACTGCTGGTATAGCTCACTGCACAAGGTATTCACTTAACAGGTGGTTTTGCCTGATATTATTAAACATTTGTCTGGACTGGATAAAATTGGACTGGTCTTTCTGAATGAGTGTTGGGAGGATAAGGTCCCGCTGTACAGGCCACATGGTCATAAATATTTTTTAATCAACATTTAAAATTGGTATGGGGCAGTAAGATGAGGGCTGAACAGGGTCCTTGTCTGGCTTTAGTAGAGTTTAAATTGTGACCCAGCTCCAAGAGGTTGGGATCCCCCTGCTCCCCAGTCCTGCACCTCTCTAAAGGCCCGGGTAGGTAACAGGAGAAAAAGTGAGGAGAATGATTTATAAAATTCTGTTACAAATTCACCTGGTACAAGGGGTAAGGCTACTATGATTGTAAAGCCAAAAAGTATGCGACACCACAGCAACCACCACAAACTGCTACAAACACATAGAGAAAGACCGCTTCCCCAATTGTAGCATACATCTCAATCTTTATTTATGCAGTAGGTGTAGCAAAACAAAATATTATGCCCGAATGCTAAAGTGCAAGTGCAGTATAAATATAACACATGGCTACCAAAATAGATAAATAAATAACCACCAATACCAAATGGTGTTCCTGAACAGAAACTAGGCGGTCTGGTAAGATAGCATGTATCCCTAAGCAAGTCATGCACAACGTGCTGATGTTTCAGCTAGTCGCCTTCATCAGAGCGGTCATTATTTATCTACTGAGCCAGATGACTGGGCAGATTATTTGGCGGATTTTAATCCTGTAATGGATGTATACCTAGACTGTTGCTCCCAACATCCATAAAAATGACGAAGGCAGCACAGCTGTTGCTTCATAATATGAAAGATTTACATCTACAGGATATATGGCATACGTTAACTCCTAGTCAGAGGGACTATTCTTTTTTTTTTTTTGAGCTGCACACCACCCTTCCCTTTTCCATCCAAACTCCCAACCCGCCACCTCGCTCCTCCGGACTTACAGTCCCTTAGTTGATACCCCCTGGCTTACCCCCCAGGGTGGGGCCATGGTGCCAGGTGAACTTCTAAATGACAGGAGAAGGTGTCAGCGGGAGCGCCCACTGACACTGCTTCCCTGGTGTTCCCCAGGGCCAGGGTTGAGGCGGCCAGACCTGAGCAGTGGTGGTTGTTGGGGGAGAGCGGAGGAAGCAACTGCAGTCAGGATCATTTACAGTGGCTGCAATTTTTGTTTTGTATGTTGTTTTTACCCTGGGGCGAGGACGTGCAATGATGTCCCATGTCCTCCCCCCCACAACTGATGGTGCTGGCATGGAGGTACCCCCAGCCTCCACCAGGGGCCCATGTTGTTGGACACTTTACCCCCCCCCCGGAAATGGAGAACAGTCCCAAGGACACTCAATCCTTCTCCCTTGGCCGGCCCTCCGATGTCCAGAGTCCGTTCCCGAACCCAGGTCGTTGGTGTCAAGAGACAGGCACCCTGCTCCTGCAGGGACGATTCTTTAATTCTCCTGTGCATTAATCCCATACCAGGATTCATCTGTTTCTGTTGACATCTGATATATATACATATATATATATATATATATATATATATATATATATATATATTTTTTTTTTTTCATCAAGGTAATTATTACCCTGGGCTGAATGGGTAGCTAATCAGCCCTGTCTCTGGGTGTCACTGATTGGCCTGCTGCCTTTCTGTCCATCTGAGGGGGTGGCATTCTTCTACAGATCCCCGCCAGGGGTCTGTCCTCCTGCCCCTGGAGACTCTCATCCAGATCCCCCCCCTTACCCCCTGGAGCAGCAGGGCAGGCTGTGACACCTGGAGCAGGGCTCCATTGAGTCTGGTCCCATCCATTTTCCATCTTATTACTCCCAGGGCTACAGCAAACTTGGATGGTGCATGCCCATGGTGGCACACATGCACTCTGGAATCACCAGCCCCTTCCACCCACCTGACTTATGTCAGCCTCCCTCGCATTGGTGCTACCACCAGGCTTCCACCTGCTGGCAGCCAATATCCGGGACAGCTCACCACCCATGTCCAGGAGAAGAGAGCTGCAAGGCGGCCACTTGATCCTCTTTTAGCCCTCCCCCGGCAACCTGATCTTGTTCCTGAATTCGGGTCACTGGCATGGCAAGAGGTGAGATCTTGCTGGCATCTTGGCCCTCTGGGCCACTGGGTCAGCTCAACAGCTAAAATGCTGAGGGGAAGAGTGCACTGTGAGCATCTCCCTATATTACTATCAGATCATGCTCCCCAAAAGCTGGTCTGCAAGATGGAACAACACTCACAAAGAACTGTAAAATTTGGAGACTTGACAATATACTTCTTCATAAGAAAGAATTCCTGGGACAATTAAGTACAGAAATTAAGGAATACTGGGAGCTCAATAAGCACTCGGTAACAGACATAGGGGTGGCCTGGGATTCTTTAAAAGTTTTCATTAGAGGGAGGGCAACTGCCTGTGTTAGTAAGCTTCACAAAACAGCAAAGCTAAACTGAATGACTCAGAATCCCAAATCAGAGCGAAAAGAAAAAAATTACTCACCTTAGTAATGTTGTTTCTTCTAGTGGAGTCTTGCTGTATTCTGACATATGCAGTGATCTCCAACCCTTGAACTACCCTGGAGAACAAAGAGTTAACTTTCCACGCAGGGCATGGAACGCTGAGCTCGAGCTCGGTTGAAGCCTCTGTCTGCTGTTGTTTGAACTCCAACCGTCAGATCTTTACGAGCTATACTCACTGGGCGTTCTGTGTGGAAACTGTAAACTCACACTAGCCACCTGGCCACTAAATTTGATAAAGCAAAAAAGGGTTTTTTTGGTTTCAAAGCAGACTCAAGTCAGGAAGCCCAAAAAAACAAAACACAACACACACCCAAAATAAAGGAGGGTGAGGAAAAAGGATGGCACCTCTAGGTGCCAACACTGCTCCTGCCCACCCACATCCCAAAACCAGGTTCTGAGAGGGGGGGGAGATCAGAATACAGCAAGACTCCACTAGAAGAAACAACAATACTAAGGTGAGTAATTTTTTCTTCAAACAACATGAAGTCTTGCTGTATTCCGACATATGCAGACTACCAAGCAGTACCTCCAAGGAGGAGGGACAGAACCTACTTTGGGAATAGGCTCTGAAGTACTGCTGTGCCAAACCGAGCATCACTCCTAGCCTGGATATCCAGAGAGTAATGCTTGGTGAATGTATGAACTGTTTTCCAGGTGGCTGCTTGACAGATTTCTAAGATAGGAATATCCCTGGCAGCAGCCAGGGAAGCAGCTGTACCTCTAGTAGAGTGAGCCCTCAGGCCTGAGGGTGGGGTTCTACCAAATTTTTCATAGCAGAATTGTATACAGGAGACAATCCACCTGGCAATGGATCTTTTAGTGGCAGGTTTGCCCTTTCCGACCTCTCCATAAGTGAGGAACAACTGGAGGGACTCAAACCTGTGACCCTTGGTGCGCTCTATGTAGTAGCTGAGGGCCCTCTTAACATCCAAGCTGTGCAGCCTCCTCTCTCCAGAGAAGGAATGGTCAGTGAAGAAAACAGGGAGAGACAAAGACTGATTAAGGTGGAAATCTGAAACCACTTTAGGCAAAAACTTCGTTAGTTCTTAGGACCACTTTATCTCTATGGAAAGAGATGAAATCAGGCTCCACTGACAGGGCTTGCAATTCACTAATGCGCCTGGCAGAGGTAATGGCTACCAAAAACACAGTTTTCCAAGTCAAGTACTTAAGCTCTGCAGAGGACAAAGGCTCAAAGGGGTTGCATAAGCTGAGCAATGCAAACATTAAAGTCCCAAGCAGGAGCAGGGTCCCTGAAGGGAGGATTGATGTGCAACAATCCCTTGAAGAATTTACAAAATACAGGATGGGCTGATAGAGGAGAGGGCTTGCCTACTGACAAAAAAGCAGAAACAGCTGCCAAATTTACTTTGAGTGTAGCTGGTCTGAGTCCCAAGCCATTGAGATGAACCATATAGTCCAGGACTGTAGGCAACCCAGCAGATTCTGGAGAAATATGCTTACCAGAGCACCAAATAGTGAATCTTTTCCATTTGGAGTTGTAAGTCTTTCTGGTGGAAGGCTTTCGAGAAGCCCTAAGAATATCCAGAACACCTTGAGAGAGGTGCAGATCAGCAAACTCTAACTCTTCAAGAGCCAGGCCTTGAGACTGAGAGATTTGAGATTCAGATACCAAATCCTTCCCTGAGAGGATGTCAACAGGTTGTAATTCCTGTGAAGAGACAGGGGAAGGTGGACTGCTAAGGACAGTAACAGTGGGTACCGGGGTTGTCTGGCCCAGTCTGGAGCAATCAGAATCACTTTGCATGGTTGAGACCTGATCTTGACTAGCACTTTGAACAGGAGAGGGAAGGGGGAAAAGCATACAGAACTTCCCCTCCCAATTCAGAATCAGAGCATCCAGGGGACTGAGCCCAAGACTGGGGTCTGCAACAAAAGAGAGGAAGTTGGTGATTGTCTGGGGCTGCAAAAAGATTTATCTGTGGAGTGCCCCATCTGGAGAAAATCACTTTCAAAATTAGGGGATCTAGGGACCATTCGTGGTGGCCCTGAGATATCCTGCTGAGAGCATCTGCTAGGACATTGTCCTTCCCTGGGAGGTGAACTGCTGTCAGAGAAGATTGCAGGGAATAGGCCAGAGACCACAACTTCATTGTTTCTGTGCACAAGGCCGTAGACCGAGTGCCCCTTGCTTGTTGATGTACCACATTGTGGTGGTATTGTCTGTTCTGAGCTGGACTACTTTGTTCTGAACAGACTTGGAAAAAGCTTGCAGTGCCAGAAACACTGCTCTGAGTTCCAAGAGACTGATGTGAAGCAGAGATTCTTGAGGAGACCACAGCCCTTGGGTGGTAAGATCCCCAAGTGGGCCCCCAGCCCAAGAGGGAGGCATCTGTGGTGAGGATTAGTGAATGAGACTGAGTGACAAAAGGAACTCCCTGTCTTAAATTGTCCTGATCCTGCCACCATTGCAAAGCCTGGATCAGGGTTCGAGTCACTGGGACTAGTTTGGTAAGGGAATCCTTTCTCTGGGACCAGAAGGCTCTTAAATGGAACTGAATGTCCCTCATCTGAAATCTTGCCCCCTGGACCACTGCTGTAGAGGCTGCCATGTGGCCCAGGAGCTGCAAGAAGTGCCTTGCTGGTCAAGACACCTGAAGGGTGAAAGATGAGGTCAGTTCTATTAGTGTCCTTGCCCTGTCCAGGGGAAGGAAGGCCTTTGCTCTTATTGTATCCAGCTCCGCCCCTATAAAGGTGAGAAGCTGTACTGGCTCTAGAACTGACTTTGGAAGGTTTAGGAGAAATCGTAAGGAAGTGAGCAGTTGCTGAGTTATCTGAAGATGTGACTTGACTTGGTCTGGAGACTGGCCCACTATGAGCCAGTCGTCCAGGTATGGAAAGATGGAGATCTTTTTTTCTCCTTAAGAAAGCAACCACTACTGCCAGGCACTTTGTGAACACCCTTGGTGCTGAAGTTAGACCAAAGGGCATTGCTCTGAATTGATAGTGGCCTGAGGGCAACTTGAACCTGAGGTACTTTCTGTGGGAGCACCTGATGGGAATGTGAAAATAGGCATCTTTGAGGTCCAGGGAGGCTAGCCAGTCCCCTGGCCTTAGAGAGGACAGAATTATTCCCAGAGTCACCATTTTGAATTTTGGCTTTAAAAGGTGCTTGTTTAGATATCTCAGATCCAGGATGGGCCACCATTCTCCTGTCTTTTGTGGGGTTAGAAAGTACCTGGAATACAATCCTTTGCCCCTGTGTAGGGTAGGAACCCTTTCTATGGCTCTGAGAGCCAAGAGGGAAGAAACCTCTGCCTCTAGGGCAAGGGCCTCTGATGAATTTGCAGGTGGAAAGGATCTGGTTCTCATCTTGGGAAATTTTTTGAAGCTGAGAACCAGTCCCTGACTTACTACTTCCAGGACCCACTGGTCTGATGTTAAAGACTTCCAGTCCTGGACAAAGTAAGCCAGCCTGCCCCCTACCGGTATTGGAGAATCGGCCCGGGCAGACCCATCAGGGTGTCTGCTTGGCAGGGGCTTTAGGCTGAGGGGTGGAAGCAGGCCTGCTCATACCCCGTCTGCCTCTCCCTCTAAAGAACCCCCTCTGAGCAAAAGCAGAAGAGGAGGCCTGGACTTGGTAAAAAGGCATTTGAAAGGGCCTGCCCCTGCCCCTAGAATACTGCCTCTGAGGAGTGGCTTGCCTTTCTTTGGCCTGAGCACTCCTGTAGGTGGTTCTGTACTCGTCCATCTTCTTCATGTAATTCTCTGTCTGCTCCCAAACAGAGAATTACCAATGACAGGGAAATCCATGGCCTTAGCCTGGGTATCCTGTGATAGGCTAGTACATCTGAGCCAAGCCATCCTCCGAAGGGCCACAGATGTAGCCATGAGTCTAGATGAAACATCATTGGAGTCCACAACAACATGAAATTGCACCTTGGATGCCTCAATCCCATCCGCAGCCACCCGCTCCAGCTCCTTGGCAAGCTGGTCAGGGGCCTGTTTAGCTAGAGCCAGCACAGTGTCCCACCTGGACTTCTGGTATCTAGCTGTGTAGGCCATAGTTAGCCTGCTTGAGTCCCAAGGATGCTGCCATGTACTGTTTCTTTGCCATGGCATCAATCCTCCTGGAGTCCTTATCTGGGGGGTGTGAAGCCAAGGGAATATTTGCCTTATCACAGGCAGCAGCCTGCACTACCTCAACATGGCTGCATTGCTGGGAAAGGAACTCCATGTCTGAGCCTGAAAGAGTATACCTCTTGTCCATTCTTCTGTCCACAGGAGGTATGGAATTAGGAGTTTTAAATTTTAAATGTCTGTTTCCCAAAAGATTTATGAAGGGGAATAGACAATCTGCTGAACTCTGGGATGTCCATCATCTCAACAAAATCAGGCTCCTCCTGATCCTCTACTGCTTCTTCCATAGGAAGCTGGAGGTTTCAGCCACTTTCTTGTAAAACATAAAGTGGGAAGGGGACTCAGAAAGCCTAGGAGGAGAAACACCTGAAGGTCTGTCTGGGAGATGTCCGGGTCAATGGGCACATCCAGACTTTCATAATCACCATCATCATCATTATCTTCACTCTCTCCTCCTCCTCCTGGTTCATAAAATTCTTCTAAAGTATAATCCGGAACCGGGGGAACTGACCGAACCGAGCCCCTGACAGATGGTGCCGGTTCAGCCGGAACCGGAGTTAGCGATTGAACTATCCTTATCGCTTTGGCTATCTCATCAGCGGTCGGAGAAAGAACTTGTGGATCCGAACCGGATGATTTATCCCTTTTCTTTCTTTTAACTGGAACCAACTCCTCAGAATCGGTTCTCCTTTTGCCCGAAGAAGTTTCGCCCTGGTCAGAGGGCACTCCTTCTGGTTCGGTCGGAACCAAACCAAGCTGGCCATCCGGGTCAGCGGACTTCTCGGCCTCCCTTTCCCTCAGTCTACCTACTCTCTTATCCAGGGTAGCTTTGGGAAAACTTTTACAAATTTGGCAGTCTGAATTGAGGTGGTCAAACCCCAGACAATAAACACAGGTGGTGTGGCGGATCAGCCTTAGCAAAGGCTTCCCCCACACACTACAGTGTTGAAACCCAGTGGGCCCGTTTTTTTTCTTGGGTTTCTCAGACATGGCCAATCCTAAACAAAACTTACCCTTTTTTCAGCAATCCACCAGGCAAGACACCCCTATCGGTTCCTGACCGTGTTACGGGTCTTGGAAAAAACATAATGAAATCCGTTTTTTTCAGAACCGATACGGACCGGTTACCACACTCTAATAAAGACAGAAGTTTTTGTACACAAACCTGATCGGTTCAAATCGAACCGATCCAATGTTTACAAGTTCCACACAGAAAACTAATATAGAAAACCTATCTAGTACTCACGGTACCACAGACAGAGACTTAAACCGACAGGTTTAGAAGCAGAAGTTCGGTTGAAACCGGGCGAAAAAACGACACTTTAACCTACTTTTTTTGAACCGAGCGAAGGAGAAATCTCCAGAGCGACTGTTCAGTGAGGCGGAGTAAAGAATCTGACGGTTGGAGTTCAAGCAACAGCAGACAGAGGCCTCAACTGAGCTCGAGCTCAGCGTTCCATGCCCTGCATGGAAAGTTAACTCTTTGTTCTCCGGGGCAGTTCAAGGGTTGGAGATCACTGCATACGTCAGAATACAGCAAGACTTCATGTTGTTTGAAAGAAGGCCTTTAAAAGGCACTAGGGACCCTAGAGTGTACCAGGAGATTATTGAGTTAAAGATTGGGTATAATGAAGTCATTATCAAACAAGTAAAGAGGGCTCTGGGGTTTCAGAAGGTTAAATTCTATGCAATGGAAAACAAATGTGGTAAGGTTTTAGCATATCAACTTAAGCAGGAAGGGGTTAAGCAGCATACAGATGGAATAAGGGCAGCAGACAGCCATATGCATCTGGACCCCAAGCAAAGAAATAAAGAGTCTATAGCTTATATTAAGACATTATATACATCAGGCTCTGGTACTCCAGATCCAGCCCAGATGTAGAGCAGGATTCCTTTTATTCTGACTTACAATCCCTCTCAGAGGAGAGACTTTGGAGCTGGAATGGCCAGTCACAAAGCTGGAAATCCACTGGCCCAAAAACTTTGAGAAAGTGGGGACATCAAGGGAGTAATGCTGGGGAATGTGGAGGCAAAGATGTCACTTTATGCAGATGACATATTGGTATGTTTGACAGAGCTAGAGAGAGACCTTTATCGGCGCTAGTTAAACACCTGCAGCTTTTGGAGCAGCTTTAGGTAATAACGTTAATCTGCATAAAACAGTAGTAATGGTACTTTGCAACTGTGTATGTGGGTCTCTTACAGGAACAATTGTCCTTACATTGGACCAGAGATGGTTTTAAATACTTATCCAGATCACGAGATAAGGCGATATATGGGCCAAATTACCCACTGGTTTTGGAATGAATAACGCAGGTGTGTAAAAAAAATGGCAAGACCTCCTACTTTCCCTTTTGGTTGTTCAATGATACCACCAAAACTATTATACTTGTTTCAGGTACTTCCCCTGCTGGTCCCAGATAGCTGTTTAAAGAAACCTTGAGCATGTGGCTCTGCAGGGCTTTGGCACAATAAGACCCTCAGAGGGCTGCCGGAAGATTTAGAAAGCATAGGTTTTCAGGACAAATTATGTTGGCGGCAGACTAAGTTAAGTTAGAGCAATTATCTCAAGACCCCAAACATGGAGGCATGAGCACCCCCACCCACCCACTTTAAGAATTATTACTAGGCAGCACAACTGGCACACAATAGAGAATGAAAAAAACACCGGGTTATTGATGGAAAGAGCATGAAAGCAGTCTGCCAGGCTTACGGATCTTATATATAGTTCATCCATACGAAATATGCAGCAAGCTAAGGGAAATTTTATTATAGATCACATCCTTGAAATCTGGCACAGGGTACATCATATAGCTCTGTACACAGTATTGATGCCCATATGGGGTAACCCATTACACCTTACTTTTCTTAACAACCCAGGGTACAAACTGTGAGCTACTAATGGGATGTCCTTATTAGGCCACTTTTATTCTGAAGGTAAGCTGAGGTCATCTGTACACCTCTCCCAGACATATCACATCCTTAACTCACACTTCTTTAGATTTCTGTAGCTTAGACATTTCTTGGGTGAAGTACTGGGTACAGGATATAATGTACAGGAACCATCTGGGATCACCTGTATTTCAGATAATGCACAGAATACTAAGGGTTTGGTTACACAGTTACATCTGATGAACTCAGTAGTTTGTACAGGGGTACTATCGGTCTCAAATGGCAGGAGGACTTGGGAGTTGAAATGGAGTTAGAGGACTGGTTGGAGATCTTGGATACTGGTTTGCATCTTCCTAGCCAAGTCAAATACAAACTCATTCAGTTCATGACAATCCAAAGAGAATATTACATGCCAGCCATATTGGACAAATTCAGCTCCTAAGATGATGGTAAATGCCAGAGATACACCTAGTACAATGCAGCTCTCTTGCCCATGATGTTTATCTGCCCTCTCCTGCAGAACTACAGGCAAGAGACTGAGGTGGCTGTCACAGAGATTACGACAAAAACAATTTCTCTCATTCCTAGTGTGGTGCTCCTGGGGGACACACTGGAAGTAGAGGAGCTGCCAGCTGCTCCCCATAAATTGATACTTTGGGCTATTTCTGCAGCCAAGCTTGTTTTTTTTTTTTTTTTTTCTTTTTCAGTTTGTTGTCAAAGCTCCGGTAGCTCAGCCCTCACACACCTGATCTCCACTCAGCCTCTGGGACTTACCTTTGGTGGCAATCCTCCCTGGCTCACCCTCCCCCAGGGCTGGGCCACTGAGCAGGCACACCCTTGGAGACTGGCTTCAAGGTTTCCGGCAGATCCCCTAACTGCCGATGTTCCTCCCTGGATTACCCCCCCACCCCAGGCAGGGCCGTGGGGTCTGGCCATATCCAATGGAAGACTGAACTCTGTCACCAACTGAGTGTCGTGGTGGGCATAGCGGGGACCAGGAGGTAGGCATCATCCATCGGGCTGGCATTTTTTGCATGCTTTAACCCCGGGAGGTGTGGTATGCAATGACACAAGACGCCATAGCGCAGGCGTCCGGCACGCCTCATCAGCTTAGCTTGGCTACTGCTCCCCTCAGCCTCTGCCAGGAGTCAATCAAGTGCTGGTTGCTCTCTCCTTGGTGGAGAAGAGCGGTCCACGGGATGCTCAGTCCTCTTCCCCCCAGCTGGCCTTCCAACTCCTCAGGTTCATTCCTGAACCCGGGGCCTCAGCATCACAGGCAGAAGCCCTACTGCTGCGCCGGCAGGCCAGCCCCGCCAAGCTTGATATTTTAATGAATTGGAAGAAGGTGCTACCTCCCACATTCACATATTGGAGAAAGGCCTTGACTAACAATATGTCTTTGGAAAAACTGGTTTACAGGGTACGAGACTGAATGAGCATGTATGAGGCCAACTGGGCTCCATTTGAGCAATGCAGAGCTAATCATCCCTGCAGAGAGGAGGAGGAGAGCACCTCATGACACTCTACCATGCTGGTGGAGTGAAGCATCAGATGTGCCACTGGTGTCCCCCACATCACTTGTTCCCCATCTCCACCCACCAACAATCATGTGGATTAGCCTAGAAAGTAGTGGCTAGCGTAATTCTGAAGGGTATGCTGGGACTGGAATCAAATAAGCCGATAAAGTAATGAACTCATGTCTGTTTTCTTGTTGTTGTCTATTATATAATGTTCCTTACATTGTTGTCTTGTTTGTAATGTCAATGCCACATGAAGGAATGTAATGTAACTTTTAGCAGTATGTAACGAACTGTGAAACAACTGAACATTTTTCAATAAACTATATTTAAAAAAAAAAGGTGGGCACGACTGAATTTAGACTGCCTGTACTTAAGTAGAGTTACCTAATCAGGAAGAGAAAAGCAATAAAAATTATGAAGATAGACAGCTGCCTTGCATGACAAAACTACACAATTTAGCCTTAAATGGCAAAAATGGGTTTGGTATATGGCCCAAATAGATACAAATGTTGTCCCCTAGGAATCTCTTGTGGGCAGGGGGAGAAGGTGCTGCTCCCACGGTGGGGGGGGGGCGAGGTTACAAGGAAAACACAAAACAGGAAAAACAAACGGTGAAATATATTATAACATTGTGTAGTGAACTGTGAAAGTGCCTAAATGAATCTGTTATTTATTTATTTTTCAACTCTGTTTATCTCCCCTGACTCCGGAACTCTCTCCGACCTCTCCGTTGGCTGGTGCCGCTCTACCGCCCACTGTGAACCCCGCCATCCTCAAGGTCATTACTTTCTCCCCGGGCACCCCTGGGGGGACACAGGGTCCCAAGGAGATCGAAGGGGCAGTGGTGGGGCTCCAGTGTTGGGCATGTGGTGGCAAGGCTCTGGGAGGGCCGTTGCCTATCCGGGCCGGAGGGGTATTTAGTAATGTTTATGCCCCCGACGTGGGACGTGCAATGCCGCCCAGCCCGCAATGTGAGTGCTCCTATTCACGTCCGGAAGGCAGCCGCCCGATGTCTGCCCCAAGCCTGTAAGCCCCTGCGCATAGCAGTGCCACCGGCCTCCACCGGGGGCCACTGCCACACCAGGCTACCCCTGGATCCCTCCCCGAGGAAGGAGAGCAGTCCCTCAGACACTCGATCCTCTCTCTCCCCTGCCGACCCCCGGCCGTCCGGGCTCGTTCCCGAACCCGGGTCACCAGCGTGGCGCGAGGTGTGGCGTCCAGCGCCTCAACCCTCAGTGCCATGAATCTGTTATTAAGGACTGTAAGTATATAGACATCGTACATATTAAAATGTCTCTCCTGTGACCTATGACAGCATAACCAAGTGCTCATGCACCAATTCAAATGTATGAATTTGTGTGTATCCTGTATGTTAAAACTCAATAAAAAATATATTTAAAAAAAATGATGAAGATAGTAAATCAGATAAAGAACTCCGAAACAGTGATGCTGCACCTAGCACACTGGTACAGAAGACTGAATACAATGGAGGATTGGAACACTCACTATACCATTATTCCTTGCTGCCAGGTTCAGTTCTTAAAGCTATGGCTCAGGTTAGATAATTATAAATTAGCACAGGTAAAACTTACATAAAGCATACTGGACTCCTGTTAACAAGAACAATCATAACACGACTATAAATGATAGACGTGAAAGTCATAGTGGGAGTGTTAAAAACATATATTTGGGAACGTCCAAATGTGAGACCTCTGTGATACATGATTAAAAAAAAGGTCAGAGCAAAGCTAGAACTGGGAGAAATATTCTGCCCAGAGCTGTGCTTATTTGGGAAAGTTTCTCCTGAGATGAACAGGACGATGAAACATTGGGCATTCATGATGGCAGTGTGTGTTAAAAAAACTTGTCTAAAGATCTGGAAAAATACAAATGAGATTACATCTGCCAAATGATATGGGTTTGTACTAAATTCATTACACTTTGAAAAAACTATCAGCAAGCACATGAAACAAAACTAGTCTGTTCTTAGAAAGATAAAGAACAATATACAATCCACTTTTAGGAAATAATGATTCGACTTTGTTATTTGTACTATATGCATAGTATCTCCCCATTTAGTAAATCCACTTATTTTGTTATTATATCTGTTACCTGATATGGAATGCATATGCATCAGTTTTCTACTAGGAAAGTTATTTTTGATTTGGGTAATCTGATAGCTTTGAACTCCTGTCTTTATGTATTGCTACTGTCTTCGTTTTATGTATTTTATTGCTTAATTTTCAATTGGTTGCTAGGGTCAGTGGTGTGATTGTTAGGGACCAGACATCCCTATGTCTATAACGTAGCCTTCCACTAGCCGTCAATCGCATTTGGGAGGGATTAAAAAAAACCAAAAAATCAAGGCAGCTGGATTTCTTGCTTAGTGAGAAGATGCTTACTGTGAGGAATGGCATTTCATTTTGTGAGTAGATGTAGATATCTGGTTGATACTGCAGTGGATTATTTGTAAAACTGAGAATATCTAGTTGATCCTGCTTTTTTTTTTTACCTATCTGGTTGATCCTGCATGTGCGGGATTTATGCGAGTGAGATAGTGTCACTGCGACATTCTATCTGGTTGATCCTGCAGTTTCTGCTGCCTCAGCTGGTTTAAACTGTGGCTCATTCATTTTCCAAAGCAGCTGGGATGCTGTCGTACCACAGAAGGGTACAGTCGCATCCCATGACCTTTGAACTGTGGTACAACAGCATTTGAGGTGAGACAGAAAACTCACCATACACTATAATCACTTTGCCATGAGCAAAGATTGCTTTTACTGAACTTACCGCTACAGGGGATGAGAATCATGGGCAACTCTTGGGTATTGTTATTTATGTTGTTAGTCACATCTCGCAGGGCTATAACTAGGCTTTGGCTTCAAGAAGATGATCCTAGCTTCCAATAGCGGGTTGCTATTGTTAATCAATTACATTTTATGGAGCACATGTCTTTCTTTCTCAGAAACGGCCTTCATGAATTTATGGACATCTGGCATCCAAGGACACTGCATGTTATGGACAGTGATCCGTCATTTGTTCCCTGACCTCAGGGCAGTTCCTGCACTACAAAAACAATGGGTTCTATGCACGAAGGGGCATAAATTTCATCCAAAGGAGTCTTAATGATGGCATGCAAACTGACCAAGGAATGTGCTACGCACAAATGAGTGCACAGGCCATGCTGAAGTGGGAGGCATGATTGAGGGAAACACACAGGGCCCCGTGCAGTGCAGACTGGGCGGGTCCAGAATACGCGGACCTGCCCCTTGACGCCACCATATACAGGCAGCCATACTGCCCCTGTGCAGACCCACAGAAGTCAATATCAGATAGTAAAAAGGGCACAGGCAATGGTGGAGGAAGGGAGAGCTACACACAACCTACCCAGTCCGCCACTCGGGAACGGAGGAGCTGGACAGAGTGTCAGACAATGCCGTGGACGTGTCTGGACTCAAGGCAGGGGACAGTCATGATCCTCAAACTTCACAGATGGGCAGGTGATGGCAATGTTGAGCAACATATGGACCCACTATGCCAACCTCTACAGGGCACAGTCCCTGAAAATGCCCAAAGAGACAAAGGTCTGCCTGTGGCTTAACATACAGGCAGTCCAATGTGGCTGGCCAGAGGGACGGACACTAGCCACCATAAAGCACAAATGGCGTGATCTGCAGTCAGCCGTCATAAAAAAGCTGGCAGCGGGCACATCTAGGAATGGGTGGTGGACCACCCACACAGGTACACACCTTCACCCTCATGGAAAGGATGGTAACAGTCACCCTCACAGAGGTAGTCCTGCATGGGGAGGTTGAGAGCATGGACACAGTGCCAGGTATGTAGCACCATGAAGGGAAAGGGTCCGGGAAGGTCTGGATGTCATGGCGCTGCTAACCCCTAAGTGCTGCACCCTACAGACATGGATACACTGGGGTACAGCCATGATGGGGTGGCTGCACCCACCATGGAGGCCACACTGCTACATGTGCCACACACAGAAGACCAGGGACAGGAGAATGGTGGAGGTGGGTGAATCCAACACCAGTGAATGCCCATAGCAGGGCAGCTGTAAGTAACACATGTTCCTCATATAGCCCCCAGGTACAGAGCAGGAGACAGAGGCACCTGTGGACATTGAAACTGACCTGGAGACACACAAGTATGTATGGTGGAGAAGTCAGAGTAGTATGACAACAACATCCCCATGGACAGCCAGCCCCTTCAATAATAAAGTATTGGTTGCTATGGGAAGGGGAGGGCTAGTGAGTGTGTTGGGTAGGTGGGGGGTCTTGCATGATCTGGGGATAGGGGGGCTTGTTATATGTCATGCCATGGTAGGGGCAGTACTGTAGCTTTTGCAATGACAGTGTATAGCTTATTAAAGGAGGATTTAGGGGGTGCTAGAGAGCACTCTATCGAGAAGACGCACTTCACTCAATAGCTCTGTGGTTGAAACATAATTTACCTGTTTTTGACAATTTTGAATGGTTCTGGACTTTGAACGACAGCAGAATAATATTTAGAAGTGTTTCCTGAAGTGATTAATACTAAATACTACAATGGGGAAACCACAGAGAAATGCCCCCAGAGGCTCCAAATCTCAGCCATCCTCAGCCTCACAGGCCACAGTGGTCAGGCCCTCGGAATCGCCTGCTGAACCCCCATGGAAGGCTCTTCAAAATTCAATGATAGCCAACGACACAAAGGTGGAAACTATCCTGCAGCGTTTTGTTGAACAAGACCTAAAAATAGAGTCAGCACTTAAGACTGCCAGTTCTGCCGAAAATTGTGCTGCACGAGCACTAGCTTCCTCGGCGAAGCTGACTCAAGAGAACACCCAGCTGAGGTACCAGCTAGAAGCCCTCGAGAATGCTAACAGAGCCCCAAATGAGAGGGTAGTAGGGCTTCCCGAGGGGACAGAAGAACCGGATTTGGTGACTTTTATGTGGAACTGGCTACGGAAAGCTCTTCAGCTGCCATTGGCAATTGGCCTAAAGTTCATTCAGGGCTTACAGAATTGCCCCAAGATCAGCGGACACACAAAATGACTTACCTCATACGGTACTTCTTGTTATGGACAGTGCAACTACGAAGGAGGAGATTATGTGTGCAGCGAGATCAACAGATAATTTGCACTTCGAGGGGCAAACTCTCCACGTCTTTCCAGATTTATCATATGCCACCAGAGCCTGTCGTAAGAAATTTGATGGTGTCAAGGCCCGCTTGAAGAGCCTCAGAGTAGCACATTCTTTACTAATGCTGGCTCGCCTTCTTATTTATTACGGGGGCCATACACTTCAATTCAACAACCCAGTGGAAGCTAGCAAGAGGGTGGAGAAAATTCAAGCAGAATTTGAGGCCTCTCATGGTGGTGCACAATTGGAGGTAGAATCGAAAGATGAGTTGGATACCTGAGGAGATTTTCAATCAGGAGACTTTGTGCTTTATCTATATACTGAGGGACATTAAAAACATCAGCAGTTTAAAATCGCTTTAAAAGTTTGCTTAAAATACTTAAATGATACTCCCCATATTAACCTTAAATTTATGATATCTCTCTAGTAAGGGGAAGTATGCAATTTAGATGTTGTTATACCTAAAATATAAGGGTTAGATGTTCTTAGTTTAGAATTCAGAATGTTTATCTAACTATAAAAGGAGTTATTGGGGGAGTGCTAAAAGTTTTTTGTTCATGAGAATGTTTGGAGGTATGGTCTAATCAACACTGGAGGTTGAGTTAGTATGTTTGGTTCTCATTGTATGCTATGGAGCGACCATACATTCTTGTAGAGTGTAGCTATCTTTAGGAACTTCTACAAACTCTTTAACTTGAAGGATTACGCCTGTATATGAACTAAATACAGTATATCCAGACTACTGCTCCTTCTATCATTTGATGATCTCTGTATATTCTTTCTATTTGATGTCTGATATACGGATAAAACTGTATGTTTATTTGATACTACAATAAATAAATGGTACAAAAAAAAGGAGGATTTAGATTTAAGGATATCAGGAGTCAATACTATCCTAAAATCCAACATCTCAGATATCGTATTTTGAGGATCAATGTCCTAAAATCTTAAAAAAAATACTTATTATCTTAAATATCTGAGCAACCCTAATTTGGAGTTTTAATTACTATGTAATATCTGGATAAGCCTTTTTAATACTGCACCAAAGCATACAAAAAATCCCATAATACCATCGATGAAGAAGTGATAATATCATCAATGAAAAGTGATACTACTATCGTTCACAGCCCGTAATGCTAGCATTCGCAGCTCTGAACAATAGTATTATCACAGAAACAAAACAGCACAGGTGCAAGACTTTTTCGTGGACAGCGGCAGCCAGCTTTCACAATAACTGCTGAGCACAGTAAAAGCCGGCTCGCTGAAACCCCCCAAAAACTAACCTGCAGCCAATGGCATGTCTCTGGCTCACATCTGTGCCACACAGAATCTATTTTTTTCAATTCACAGCAATAAAAACAAAGCCACATAAAAAAAAAAACAAAAGCTACTCTGCTTGCATAGATAAGCCGCCATGTTCCCGAGATAGTTATTCATAACACACAGGAAGCACCAACAGTAGCCAGCCCAGTGGCGGTGAGGGTTGGGGTGCTGGACGCCACACCTCGTGCCACGCCAGCGACCCAGGCTCGGGAATGAATTCAGGCTGTTGGGGGTCGGCAGGGAAGGGAAGAGCTCAAGCATCCAGTGAACTGTTTTCCCTTGCCGGGGGAGGGTGTGGCGTATGCGCCGCTCCTGAGTAGCCTCTGGTGGCAATTGGGAGCATGCCATGGAACCTGCGGCACAAATGCAGGGGTGGTGCTGCAGCGGACATCAGGCACGCAAGTGCCACGGACGTCATTGCACATCTGAGTAGGGGAAAAAGTAAAGAAAAACTCCTATCAGCCGGATGAGGCGACGGCAACCTCTGGGAGCCAAGGCCCCACATGCCTATAGCTGGCCGCAACCCCCGACTCTACCCACTGGGAACCCTTGGCCTCTCCAAGGAGGCCAGAGATCCTGATACCAATGTAGCTGTCGGGGGGGGGTGACTGGTTCAGGCGGGCGGTTAGGAGCTACAGGCTGAGCGAGGGATGCCCCAGAAGGTAGGGGACAAACAGAGTTAAAAAAAAAGAAAAAGGACACACCAATAGAAACACATACTGGGTGCTTCTGAGACATCTTGATGTTCTGGCGTCCTTAGCAACACACACCAAGCAGCTCCCCTTAAAGAGACCTGCATCCACATTTCACCACCATTGGATTGTTGCACCACATTTCTGCAGGACATTAGAAACTGCTCAGATCCATATATTACAAAAAATAACAGATAGGGGACTCTGATTCTTGGCTATACCACGTCAAGGTTCTGGGGATGTGGAACACGTCCCCAGATCCTCTCAATGGTACAGTATTATAGCCTTGTAATGTATAGTCCCCTATTATTCTATTTGTCACAGTTTGCACACAGAATGCTAATTAGAAGCTGTCGACCTATCAGAACCATGCTTAGAGGTTGTTTTTTTTTTTTTTAATGGTATTTCTCTCCACCTTCCGCAGAGCTGGCAGGCAGCTCCGGCCCTTCCTAGAAGGGCTCGTCCTCCGAGCCTGGCTGCCCCGCCCCAGTCCTACCCCAGTCGTTCCCCCACAGATTACCCCCCCTGTG
Source organism: Neoceratodus forsteri (assembly GCA_016271365.2). Lineage (NCBI taxonomy): Eukaryota > Metazoa > Chordata > Ceratodontiformes > Ceratodontidae > Neoceratodus > Neoceratodus forsteri. Next base: position 91,347,003 of record CM057451.1, read on the forward strand.
GTGGGGCCAGAGTGAGGAGTGAGGAGTGTCGACTTTCTCCCCCCCCTCCTCTTGAGCATAATCCAGAATCTGAGGAGGCTGGTGTGGGGTCATGTCCAGGCTATCATGGAGTCTGCCAGCTCCAATTTCACATTGTCTCCCTCCTCCTTCATTGCCGGTGTACACATGTGCATGTGGAGGCACACTCATGCTGCTGCCTGCAACGCCCCCCTTTGTGTCACTCCCTTGTCCCACACTGCTCCTCAGGCCTCCACCTGGGGGTAGTTGTTTGGCAGGGAGCAGCAACCCTCCCACCTGGGTGAGGAGAGCAGTCCCTCAGACACTTAATACATCACCCCCCCCCGGCCGACCCGCAGCAACACACGTTCGGTCTCAAACACGGGTCGCCGGTGTGGAGCAAGTTGTGGTGTCCAGCGCCTCAACCCTCAGCGTCACTGGGCCAGCTGAGTTCTTTTTTTTTTAACTGTCTATTTATAGGTCTTTTTAAAATTATTACAGACAATAAAGAAAAGTACATCATATATAATCAATAAATATTAACTAATATGTATTTATTGAATTTTGTTGATGAGGCAGGCCCACTGAGACCAGAGGTCCCTTTTTCAGGGGTGACCCAGGATTAGTTACATAGAAGAAAGCACAAATATCATGGTCATACTTAGTCCAGAAATCAGAACAACAATTGCATGTAAAACATTTAGGTCTGTACATGTGCACATATACTTATAGAGACACTGCAAACCACAGTACATTCAGGTTTACTTTTCTTCCGTAACAGGACGAGTCAAGTCCATTTCATCAGGGCAGACTTAGAATGTGAAAATGATCAACATCTTAAGCAGCAACAAATATGTGTTATCAATTTCAGTTCAGTATTAATATTTATACAGAAAAATTCTTTACCTTCAGAACCTCTTATAAATTTACATTAAATTTAGAAAAAAAATTTACAAATATAGGGCCAGCCTGTTGGCACAGCAGTAGTGCTACCGCTCGCGACGCTGGTGACCAAGGTTCGATGCTGGACTCGGGTTGTCAGGGGCAACCGGGGGGGAGCAGGATACAGCATCCCTCTGATTGCTCTCCCCCTCTGGGGATGGGGGGGCAGCCATCCCCGCTGCAATACTGCCACCTGGGTGAACACAAGTGGATGTGCAGCTTGGGGATGCTGTGGGTGAGGAGGATGTCAGTGAGCTCTGGGATGGCCGTCACGACCGTCCCTTGGTGCTCCCAGTATGTCGATGCCCTTGGGGATGGGAGAAAAAGCAAAAGACCCCATGGCTGAACCTGGAGAGAGCCTCTGGCATGTAGCCCTATCACTCCGACGATCCCCCAGGGTGCCTGACAAAAACATAAAGCAGGTGGGGGGGACGGTAAGGGGAGACTGCTTCTCTCTCCCTGCCAGGGTCAAACCTAGGCAGCATGAAGATAGCCCTGGGGGAAGAGGTCGGAGAGCAGCCAGCCCGATGCCTTGGAGGACCTGAGGGAAGGGAAGGCCGTGGAGAAGGAGGGGGCATAAACAGCAAAATAAAAAAATAAGTAAAAAATATCCAGTACTATTCAAACAACTTGTAAACACTGAATAACGTCAATCATTTATAAATCTAATAGTCCCTCTTATCCAGTAACTTACAATATGTCTTTATTGAAATCTGCAGGAGAGCACTGGGACAAAGTAGAATACTGTTCTCATAAAAAAGAAACCAGCTGGTAGATTTAAAAAAAATCTGAGAATTAATCACTGTGAGAATCGAAAGCGAGAGTAGGCTGCATAGTTGATTTTATTAATGTACTGATGGGTTGTGAGCTTTTTTTTTTTTTTTACTCTAAAGACATGACTCATTAACAAGAGATTTTCAGGTGGGAGTTAAAAATTGGTAATGAGCACATCTTTAATATAAGTTTATCGTGATGCTAGGAGGGCCTCTTGTAGATATGAGTGTTGCCTCACAAGAGAACTGTGAAATGAAGGTAAGCAGTTCTGGTCTATAAGGATGCAACAATCTTGTATCCATAAGAGATCCTCCTATTATGTGTATAAAAGTATTATAGATTGTGCGCTAATTGTTTAATTAAAAAAAAAAATCCCTTTTTATCTCTACATTTGTCCCATTTTGTGCTGTGTGACCGGCGCTAGTGAAAAGCCCATTAGTATGGCACAGTGCATGTGACACTCTTATGGAAATAAGACTATCTCACGCACAGCTGAAAGAAGTACTGTGATTGGTCAGGAGCGTCACATGATGCTCCCACAATCTACAATCAAATCATGAGTAGTAGAAAAGTCATTATCAAAGATCTCATGCATGCCCATCATCCGAATGTTTCTATATCTCACCTGATTTTTAGTGAGCTCCAGTGTACAAGAAATATTATTATTCTCTCTAACAACACCACCAGTGTCAGTCTCTAAGGCCTGCAATTTATTGTCCTGTTTGACCATCCAGGTAGTTTGCTTGGTTACAGCCTTTTCTGTTTCCAGTACTTTTACTTTGGTAGCTGTAAATTCGGCTTGTAGAAAATCTGTTTTTTGATTTTGGTATTGAAACGGCAATCATATTGGTCAATCCAGGCAGTGATGTTAGCTATAGATCTGCCAAGCATTTCCAAAGTATACTCCTGTCTGGAGCACTTTTTATTTACAGCTTGTTCTAGAGGAGAAGACTGGGAGGCTGGTGATAACACTGAAACTAATATTATTATTATTTAGCTTTTGTTAACCAGTTAGGTACACTAGACAAGACAATTGCCTATTTTCAGGTACGACCCGGGAGAGTACAGGAATAATAGATTTAGGTACATACAATGACATTGTACAAATTAGACATGTTACAGTTCATGTGAGGATACAGATTCAACACAGCATACGAAACATGGTATGGCATAGATTATACAGTATTAACATAACAAAAATAAACACCTTGTGGAAGATATGAGCAGTAATGTTACAGATTCAACACAGCATACGAGCGTGTTAAGGTATAGATTATACAGTATTAACATAACAACACAAACACCTTATGGAAGCCAAGAGCAGTTCCAGGGGCACTGTATCGAAATCCTTCAGATGTGACACTATATACACCTTAGCAACCTCTTGGAATCTGGTCTTTTGTCCAGAAGTAGCTCCAGAGCAGAGGAGTGCTGTGATGGATCAATTCATGGGGGTTTGGGGCAGCCACAGGCTGAGGCAAGTTTGAGATGGTTCCATAGGGAGGAACGGAGACACATCTGTGAGTGTGCGGCATGGACCTGGGCAGGGAAGGAGTTCCACAGTCTGGGAGCGAATGCAGCAAAGTCCCACCCACCCATTTGAGTCCGTGTAGCCGGTGTCTTGAGGAGGGCCTGTCCCTGGGACCTGTGGGAGTAGGAGGAGGAGACGGACGGGACAAGAAATTCACAAGCCCTGGAGGGGTGCCAGTGCCAAGGACCCTTCCGGTGAAGCACCCTAAGACGAAGTCTATGTGGTTAGCGGGTGAGAGACAATTTAGCCTGCTATAGAGGTCGCAATGGTGAGTGAGCTGGGGGGCAGCCAGCCCGAAGCAGCAGACATCATTGTAGGCAGTGGACTTTGGATAAGCACGCAAACAAAAGGATCCCATAGCAGAGCGAGGGTAGGAGCACCCCTCTGGCAAGTGCAATCCGAGCTGCCAGAGTAAGTTTTTTTTTTACTCTGTATGTCAGACCCAGTTTGCAGTTTACAGTCTTGCAAGTATTCTGAATGTGATGGCCAAGGTCAAGCTGCGGGTCCAGCATCACCCCAAGGTATTTAAAGTTGTCAGTAACTGGGATCTTGACCCCGTCGACACCAAAAACACATAGTGGAGTAGGGGCGGCCTTAATCTTGGCCTGAGACCCAAAGAGCATGGCCTGGGTTTTCCTGAGATTTAGAACCAACTTATGTGACAATATCCAGGACTGGATGTTCCTCAAGTCCTCGCTCAGGTGGTGATTTATGACCCCTATCTCAGGGGAGTGAGTCAGGATGACCAGGTCATCTGCATAAAGGATAGACTTGCAGTGGATAGCAGCAGCCGGGAGTTTGTTCACGAATATGGAGAAAAGCATGGGCCCCAAGACAGAGCCTTGTGGGACACCTATGGTAACAGGGATAGTGTCCGAGAACTCCTTCCCATACTTAACAAGTTGCTGTCTGCCACTTAGATAGTTGGAAAACCAGTTGAGCACCTCAGGTGATAGACCATAGGAGCTGAGCTGGGTGGAGAGCATGGTGTGATCAACAAGATCAAAGGCCTTAGAGAGATCTATAAAGATGGCTCCAGAGACTTTGCCTGGGTCCATAACCGCTCTGATCCAAGAAGAGACCGTGACAAGGGCAGAAGTTGTGCTGTGCCCTTTCCTAAAGCCATGCTGCTCAGGGTACAACAGGTCATGAGACTGCAAGTACTCTGAGAGTTGTCCTGCCACGACCTTCTTGAGAAGTTTGCTGACCGCTGACAGTATGGATATTGGATGGTAGTTTTCTATGAGTTTGGGGTTTCCTTGTTTAAGTATTGGGACCACCCTGGCAACTTTCCATACTTCCTGAATGACACCTGACGACAGGGACAGATTGAAGATATGAGTTACCATGGGGGCAATCTCACTGGCACCAAGACTCAGAAGTTCCGGCTCCAATCCATCATGTCCAGCACTCGAGAAGTGGGAGAGACCCGAGAGCAGTCTCTGCAACTCTTGCACCACCACCACCTTAAAAAGAAGGGGCGGATAAGATGAGGATGGTGCGGCCCATTTTTCACCCTTCTCCCCTCCCCCACGGGGGAATGACGAGATAAAGGTAGATAGGTCCGAGAAGTATTGGTTGAATGCATTTGCGATGGTCAGGGAGTTGTTGCAACTGGCACCATCGATGATCATATCCGAGGTCTCATTGCTCAGGGTCCCACTGACTATATTCTTAATGTTTCTCCAGAACCTCCTGGGGTCCCTAGCTGTGCGCAGCAGCACAGATTTGTAATATTCCCCTTTGGCCACCCTAATAGCCTTCTTACACTGATTTCTGAGCATCCTGTACTGCAGAAATATGGCCTGTTCTGCTGTGGCCTTGAATTTTGCCCAGCACTTATCTCTGTACTTCATAAGGGTTAGCAGACTGCTCTGCAGCCACTTTGTCACCGAGCCCCTGACTCTCCATCTGATGAGGGGGGGGCATGTTTATCCTGCAGCACCCTGAACACAGTGAGGAAGTGACTGGCTGCTGATGAGGAGTCCTTTGCGTTCCATACTGCTGAACAGTCAGCGTGCTGGAGATCAGCATGGTAGGAGCCAAGATCAAACCTTGAGTAGTCTCGGACCTGGATAATTTTATGTGGGATTCTCAGAGAAGGAATCTTCCACACCCCCTAGACGGGGGAGTGGTCCGAGATGGAGTCAGAGAGGATGCCCGACGAGCTGATCCTCTCTGGTCGATTTGTCATGACCCAGTCCAGGAGAGAGCTCCCTCCACCATTGGGTGGGCATCTAGTAAGCTCCTTAATCAGTTGCGACAGGGAGAGACCAGCAAGGAGTGGTTCATATGCTTTGGAATTGCAACCAAGCCAGTTTAGGTTGAGATCACCTAGAATAATTAGTTCATTATGTCGGGTCATAGCACCTACAGTATCCAGGAGGATGGACAGCTCCTCCAGGCCGCCCCTTGGGGGACTGTAGGTGAATACAACATGCATCTTTTTGGTCATCCCGAGCAACAGCACCGTGTGCAGGAGCTCACAAGGGGACTGCACAGGTTGTGGACAGCGTAGCACCAACAAGTTAAGACGGCTTTTATAATAGACCAAGATGCCACCCCCCCTCTTTTTTTCCTGGGCGATCAAGCCTGAGGAGGTCATAACCCGGGAGGGCACATGCGAAGTTTGGTATGGTGGGTTTAAGCCAGGTTTCTGTTATTCCCAGGATGTCAGGGGTGTGGTGGGTGACCCAAGCCAGTAGTTCCGCCAGGTTGGGCAGGATGCTACGAATATTGAGATGGGCTATTTTCAGCCCTTTGACCGCCATCCCACCCAGAGCAGCAGGGGCTGTTTGGCAAGCCGGGCCAGGGTTTAGCTCGATGTCACCTGATAGTGCTAGGGTCACCAGGAGTAGCCATAGGAGATGTTTTAGGGAAGAGGAGCCATCCCTGGTGCGCACCCTGCTGCCATATCTCCTGACCAGACATGCGTGGCACAGAAAGCACCTCAGGTCAAGACTGCAGAGAACCCAGGGAGGGGGTCTGCCTTCCGCTAATAGGTTGGAGAATGTGAAATTAGTTTCCGCCAGCGGGGAGAAAGTGCCCCATGGTTCACCCACTCTAGGAACATCTGCACCAATATACCAGTGGATGCCAAGGACAGTGAGGATACCACAGGCTAGTGTGCACACGAGTGGATGCAGCGGTATTTGCTTAAATAGGTGCTGAGGGTTCCCCATGTTCATACTAGCGGTAGACTGACCGAGAAGAATGGTCCAGAAATCAGTGCTGGTCACTGGCCCCAACTCCGTGGCCAGTGGTGATTCCCACACCACTACCAGACACCTGATACCACCCTGTTTTTTGGCAGTACCTACCTATTATTACCACCTATCTATTCTCACCACAACAGTTCAGAGCTCATACTAACATACTAACATACTATTTGCCAGCAGATTAGGCCTTACGGTCTATCGAGTCTGCTCGAACCTAGATCGTTAATTGAGTGCCGAGACCCTCCCATCCCTTGTTCTCTAGAAACCCCTATCATCCATCCCCACCCCTTCGGGACAGGCCATCATCTGATACATCCACTTTCTGTGTCTGTCCCACCCTCTCTTGAAGCCCTCCACTGTGGATCTCTGAACCAGCTCACCAGGCAGTGCATTCCAAGGGTCCACCACCCTCTCAGTGAAAAACCTCCTCCTCTTTTCCCCCCTCACCCTTCCACCTTCCAACTTCAAACCATGCCCTCTGGTGATACCTACCTGCTTTAGTCTAAAGATCCCCTCCATGTTTACCCTATTTATTCCCTTGAGGTACTTGAAGACCTCAATCATGTCCCCCTGTCTCTCCTCTCCTCCAATGAAAACAGGCAGAGCTCCTCAAGTCTGTCCTCATAAGTCAAATCCCCTAGCCCTCGTATCATCTTTGTTGCCCTCCTCTGTACCCTCTCCAGGAGCTGTATGTCCCTCTTCAAATGTGGTCTCCAGTACTGTACACAGTACTCAAGGTGTGGTCTAACCAGTCCATTGTACAGAGGCAGAATCACTTCCTTGCTCCTAGAGGTGATCCCCCTTACAATGCATCCCAACATCCTGTTTGCCTTGCTAGCTGCTCCTGCACTGCTCAGAGTTATTCATACAGCATCCACCATGACCCCTAGGTCTTTTTCCCCTATTGAGGCCTCCAGCGCCTCCCCTCCCAGGGTGTACCTGTGTTTAGGGTTTCCCTGACCAAGATGCAACACCTTGCACTTGGTGATATTGAAATTTAATTTCCATGTGTGAGCCCAGCTTTCCAGGGTGTCCAGGTCCCCTTGCAGGGCCAACCTCCCCTCTTCTCCCTCAACTACTGCTCCCATCTTGGAGTCATCCGTGAAGAGACTCATTTCACACCCTATACCCTCCCTGATGTCCGATATGTATGCATTAAACAGGATCGGACCCAGGACCGAGCCCTGTGGTACCCCACTACCAACCTCTCTAGGGTTCGAGAGCTCCCCACAGACCACTACTCTCTGAGGTGCGTCCAGCTAGCCAGTTTTCAATCCATCTGACCATCAAAGGGCCTACTCCTAACCCCATCAGTTTCTCCACCAGACCATTGTGGGGGACAGATCAAACGCCTTGCTGAAGTCCAAGAATAATACATCCACAGGCTTACCCCTGTCCAGTTCTGATGTTACCCATTCATAGAACTCCACAAGGTTGGTTTGACATGATCTACCTGGCACAAACCCATGTTGCCGACTATCCAGACCTCCCACCTCCTCCAAGTACACCCCCAATCGTTCCTTTAGTATACTCTCCATTAATTTTCCCACCACCGAGGTCAAACTGATGGGTCTATAGTTACCTGGTACTTCCCTTGACCCCCCTTTATGGATTGGTACCACATGTGCCTCTCGCCAATCACTAGGTACCCTCCCTGTCTCAAGTGACCTGCTGAAAAGCTCCGCCAGGGGTGCAGCCAGTATGTCCGCCAATTCCCATAGTACTCTGGGATGAATGCCATCTGGCCCTGGAGATTTGTTTTTCTTTAGGGCCTTGAGGGCTAACCACACCCTTTTGGTGGAGATAGCATCATCCGTCCCTTCCCCCTTACTGGTCTTTTTATCCTTATCCAGATGTGACACCCCTGGGGTACCTTTCCTTCCCTCTTGCTCCATTTCTGTTGCTCCCCTGATCCCACTTCCCTGCACTTCTATCCCTTCATGCCTTGCTTTGTAGATGTCCCATCCCCCTCCCTAGCGAACACAGAGGCAAAGTACTCGTTAAATACCTCTGCCTGGTCCCTCGCCTCTTCCACCCACCCTCCTTCTGATCTCAATCTGCTGAGATGGCCCTTAGTTTTTCTCCGCTCCCCAATGTACCGGAAGAACCCCTTTTCCCCTCCATGTATCCCCTGTGCCAGCCGCTGCTCTTTACTGGACTTTGCTCCCCTCACCATACGGGTGACTTTTCTAGATGCAAGCTGGTACATTTCATTATCCTATCCTCTTGTTGTTTTATATTTTTGTAGGCCGCCTTCTTTTCTCTGACTGCTACCTGTACCTCACTGGACCACCAGCATGGTTTATGTGACCTTGCTCCCTTACGTTTCAACTTAGCGCAGATCCTGACTGCCTCATGAAGTCCCGTTTTATGACCTCCATCTCCTTTCCACACTTGTCGTTGAGGTAATCCTTCAAGTGATCCTTGAGAATATTTCCCATGCCCATAAAGTCTGCCCCCTGAAGTCCACTGCCAGTGTCCTAGATCTCACCCCACTCCCCCATGCTTATTTGAAACCAGACAGTATTGTGGTCACTCCCAGTCAGGGGTCCTGTACAACTATGTCCCTTACCAGATCCCCATCTGCCAGAACCACATCCAGGACATGCCCTCCCTTGTGGGCTCCATCACATGCTGTGTTAAGAACACATCCTGGAAGCCATCCAGCAGCCTCTGCTCCTTGGCCACCTAGAGGACATGGTTCCCCAGTTTGTACCTGGCATATTAAGGTCCCCCATCAACACCACTCCTTCCCCTTTTGGACCACACTGGGCAATGATGTTGTCCAGCAAACCATCCTCTAGAACATCACTCATCCCGGGGGGCCTATATGCTACTCCCAGCTTGACCTTATCTCCTGCTGGGGATCGTAAGGTGACCCATAAGGCCTCCACGTTTCCCTCTGCCTCTTCTACCATAGTAATTTCTATATCATCTCTAATGAACATAGCCACTCCACCCCCTCTGGCCTCCTTTCTATCCTTCCTAAGCATAGTGTACCCCTGTACATTTAGGTCCCAGTCATGGTTTTTGTTGGCCCACGTCTCCGTGACTGCCGCCACATCCACCCCCGAACAGCATGGCCTGGAACTCCGGCAACTTGTTTCCCAAGCTCCTGGCATTTACTAACACCAACCCCACCCAGATTCCTTATACTTCCGTCCTCCCCTGCTCCTCCTGAAACCTCCACCTCCAGTCTGTTTCCCCCCCCCTCTTGGGCTTGACGGCTACTCCCCTCATCTGGAGGAGAGGGCTTCTGGTCAGCCCCTCCCTCATCCCTTCCCCCCTTACAAGTTTAAACCCCACCTTTCTTGTATGTAGTCAGCCATCCCCTGTTTAAGGACTTCCTTCCCTAATGGGGCAAGATGAAACCTGTCCTTGGCATATAGTCCCTTATCCTCCCAAACTCCATTCCAGTTCCCTAACACCCCCAACCCATTCTCTTCACCCCACTTCCCGAGCCAGTCATTAACCTCTGTAAGCTTCTTTTTTTTGTCCACTGAGGCCTTTGGTACTGGCAATATCTCTGAAAAATGATGCATCCATTATCCCGACAGACTCTGGCAAGTTCTTGGAACCTTGCTTGGATTTCCAAAATGCTATTTCCATCTAGATCATTAGTTCCCAAATGCCAGAAATCTGGTTTCCCTCCACAATCCCTAACCATTTCATACACCATGAACTTTGCTCTGTGCACTGTCAGCCCAGAGATACTCACTACCTTCACCTGGCTATGGCATCCACCCCCCTGTCCCTCCCAATGGATAGCCCTAATCATCGAGTCTCCCAGTAACAGAACCTTAACACCTCCATCATCCTTATGGTTACCTCCACTATGCCCTCTCAGCCCCCCTTCCCCCCCTTTATTCATGATCTCAATTTCATGGGAGTCTTCCTGCCTTATTAGAGACCCCTTGTCACCCTCCCTTTCTGTCTTCCTTGCTATTTTCCCTTAACTCAAACCCCTCTGAATAGGTGTCCCCTTTAACCCTCTCATATCTGAACCATTTATCCTGGCTCCTGATGGTTTCCTTCCCACACCACCATCCTCCCCTTGTAATAGTACCCCTGCTTCCAGAGGCTCTCTGTGGGTCCCCTTAGCTAGGGCCCCATCCTTGGTACTGACACCTCCCAGCTGAAGGGGCTTCTCTCCCCACCTCCTTGTCTCCCAGTTTCTCTCCAATCATGCTCTCCTCCCTCATGTCTGGAATATGTTGCATCTCCCCCATTTGCTTAACATATATGTTTCCCCTTCTCCCTCTGGGACTATGTCTATCCTTTCCATAGCTGGTCTGTGATGCCCTATGGGTATCCAACTCCCTCCCCCCGGCCTCTGTATAAGTTTCCTCATTTCCACCAACCCCTTCCTCCCCCTCTAGGTTGCTTAGTAGCTCAAATTTATTGTGACAGTCTGTATGTCAGCCTCCATCAAGTAACCCGAGTTTCCCTGACTGCATCTCTAAACTGACCCTCTTCTTCCTCTCTTGCACTATTCACCTTGAGAGCTCCCTTCCCACAGTCTGCTGTTTTAGGCTTCGCACAACAGCCATTCCTGACTCTTTTTCCAGTCTCTTTGTATTCAGAATGTTCACCCGTCGCTTTCCCTTAGCATCAACTTCCTATCTAAGGGTCCTCCGTCCCTAATATCCCCCCTGCTTGCTGTAACATAACGTCCTGTAATTTCAGAGCGTTGCCCCAGCCTCCCTCAGCCCCACCCTTCTGCTGCCCATATCCACACCCTTATCCTTGGACACCCCAGCTCCCACAGCTTACTCCTTAACCAATATACCTCACTCCTGATACAAGATAGCTGTCTACAGGTGGGCAGCCTCCCTCTCCCAGGCCCAATTTAGAATTATTGCCATCCCACAGCCTGTGCAGCCTACAACCCTTCCGGAAGATGCCTGCCATGGTGGAATATGGCCACCTGATTATCCCTCCTGTTTATAATAGCACACCCCTTTTCTCAGTCCCTTTCCCTGAAGTGCAGTTTCTCTCTATACTGACTGTAGTTATTTACAAACCCAATTTCAGCCCCACCAATAACGTTCCCAAGTCTCACAAACACATACAGTCCAGTGTGTGTTCGGTCACACTAACAGTGTATGTAAGCAGACATCAGGTACCATAAGATGTCACAGGCCCACCAGCTCCTGTTGCTTCGAATTTCAGTCCCAAACAGAAACACTCAGCCCTTCAATCCCAACCCCCAGTGGCTTTTCAGTATTTAAGAAGGCATACAAAACAGGGTGGGTGAGAGGGCTCTTACCAAACACCAGGCAAACAACACTTTTAAATATCCCTGCTAGACAACTATCCCCAAGCCACCAAAGTTACAATGTAACAATTCTAATTCAAGGTAATAATTTTTACCACATAAAACTAATTTCACTTACAAACTATTCAAATATTTCAGTTAAAACAGATTATAACTCCAGCTCTCTTTCCTCCCTACCTGCTGCTTAAGCTCCCAAGTGAACAATACCTCCAAGAGTACCAAACTAAGCCCCTAAGTTAGTGAGCACCCATGTTGTGTTGGTAGGCAGGTCACCTGTAACAGATTGGGGATTATAAAACAGTACAGTTCACAGGGATACTAATGCTGTTAGAGTAGTCAAAAATATAAGCCAGTGGACCCTCGACGCCCCACTAGATATAGGTGAACGTATGCCAGCCCCTCAGCAAACTGTACAGCTCTCTTAAAACAAAGATGTATCTTACACCAAACAAACTGCTTTAAATATTGTGTTAATGGACTGGAATGTGGCTGTAGGCTTAGGTCATACAGGAGGTGAAAAAAGAATTGGTGCCTACGGGGTGGTCGGAACTGTTGGGCTCTCGGCTCTGCCATCACTTTCCAGGACATATTTGCCAAGGTGAATTCTCTGATCAAAGAGTTTCAGTCTGCGGTGAAAGGAATTCACTATTGCTCCTGACAGAGTGATCCTTTTTGGCACTCGGAAGATTCAATCACTTCTTTGTAGATTCAATTCTTACACTGCCCATATTTAGTGAAGCAACACTGAGGACTGACTGGAATGTCAGATGAATGCTGCTTGCAGTTCTGTACACAAACCATGACACAGCCAAAACTCCAGATCACTGGCTTCATGAACAGAACTGTTAGAGAATGCTGTCCATAAAAACAAAATAATGCAGTTTTTTACATCACTTTTTATTCAGGTACAGTTAAGATTGGATCTTTTAAGGGAGTATCATTTCTGAAAACAGGAACATTATAAAACAGCTGCCACTGAGAATTAATTTATTTTCCTCTTTAAATTAGTTGGGGGGGGGGGGGAATTCAGCAAAGATGTTCATAACCACATTTTCATGGAAATAGTGATGGGCAAGTAGAATAAGCTACAGAATTAAGTAATACAGGCCAAATCAGTAAGCAGTTTCAAACAGGGATGTGACATCCTTCTGATTTCGGTCCATCTCCAGAACTGAAGTCCTAAAGTTGCTACTCACCATCTCTGACACCATCAGTTCTGGTGCAGATCGTTTGGAGCCCAGGCACCTAAAGGCCATTGCCCCTCTCATAGCCTCCCCCTTAACTAAAGTCTTTAACCTGTCGCTTTGCCACAGTGCAGTTCCCGACATATGGAAGATAGCGAGAATTACTCCCATCCTTAAAACAGGTGATCCCAAAGACATGTCTACCTATTGACCCATAGCCATTCTTTCTGTGCTCGGTAAAATCTTGGAAAAATTAATGGCAACCCAAACCATAACATATCTATAGAAACACAACCTCCTCTCTGGTTCACAGCATGGCTTCTGTAAAGGCCACAGTACTTCCACAGCCCTCCTAAAACTTACAAATGATGTTTATGCTGCTATGGATTCCGGTCTCTTGGCAGGTGCTATCTTCACTGATCTAACCAAGGCTTTTGACCCGGTTAACCATACCCTTCTCCTTACAAAACTCCGTTCCTTTGGTTTCTCCGCTGAGACAGTGGCCTGGTTCAACAGTTATCTAACTAACCGGAAGCAGGCCGTAGCTTTTAACGCAGCTATGTCCGATCTTTCATCCACACATATTGACGTCCCCCAGGGATCCACACTTGGCTCCTTGCTCTTCACTATTTTTATAAATGACCTCCCATCACTTGCACCTACCTGCTCTTCCTTGCTCTACGCGAATGCCCTTATCATCTACCACAGTGCTAGAAATGTCTCAGATATAAACAACTCCCTTGCCTCAGACTTCCTAAGCATACAAACCTGGCTAACTGAAAATAGCCTTGTTTTTAATGTAAGCAAAATGCATTCCATGCTCCTTGGCTCTCCTGCCAGACTCAAAGTGAATAGTAACCCCTTCAAACTATCCTGTGCTGATGGTTCCCCGTTAGTTAGCACCAGCTCCTTCAAATACCTGGGTATTCTTCTCGATTAATCCCTTGAGTTCGATATATTCACATCACTGCTACTTGAAAATCAGTTAATGCAATAATTGGGGGTGCCTACCGTACTAGCTATGCCCTCACCCCATTGGCCAGGCTTGCTGTGACACAAGGTCTTCTGCTCCCAGCCCTGGCCTATGACTCAGTCACCTACCTAGGCACTACTAAGACCTCCCCCCATAAGTGGGACACCACCTATAATAACATTTGCCACTACACCTCTGCTTCACCACAGTACAAACACCACTGTCAGTTCTATGCTGACCTAAATTGGCCCAGCCCTGCTACTCACCGACTCCTGTCCTATGGCTCTCTAATTGGCGGTATAACAAGATTAGGCCTCCCCCAATCCCTCGCCTCCTTGCTACACTCCCAAACCCCCTCCTATGGGCTCTGATCTGATGACCAAGGCCCTCTCTGTATCCCCAAATGCAAAACCACTATGGGTGCACAAGCTTTCTCTTATGCTGCCGCTAAGTATTGGAACTCTATCCCCCAAACTATTCGCTTAGCACCTACCCATGCTGATTTCAAGAAACTCCACCGTGAACATCTACATGCATCAAATCCCTGCATATGCTTCTATCCACCTTAAGTTCATCCATTTCTCCAAATATCTCACCCTTGCTTTATCTTACTCTACTTCTTACCCTTCCTCCACATGCTTTCATCTTCCTCTTCCTTCTCTGTGCCCTCCCACCTCCTCCTCCTCCCCCTCTACTCTTTCTATGTTTATCAGCCTCGTAATGGCACTTACTATATACTGTACATAACACCTAACTAGGCCAGTTCTTTTTGGTTTTTAATTACTTTTTATTCAAGGTTTTGACCACAGCATACATGGCAGTATATACAGTATTTCAAAACAATACTTAAACAGTAAATAAGTATTTATCTGAAGATGTCAATTTACAACAGTCAGTGGGATGGTAAGGTTACTATAATTATATATGAGTTACAAGTTAAAGCAGAGGGAAAGTAAAATCACATCTCTATAACTGTTTTACTCTCATTTCACTTGGATTATATATATCTCTCTTTCTATATATACCCAAATGAATATTCTCTACTAAACTATCTCAGAATCTGTTAGAGCTGTATATTGTATCCATTTCTGCCACTTTAATGTGTGAGCTAGGACACCACCCCATAATTCTGCATTAAAATTTTCGGTTTTATATATATCAGACATTATCAATTTCCAATCTTTTATCAATGGAACTTGACAAGTCATCCAACGTCTCGTTATGGATTTCTTGGCTGCAATTAAGCAGATTGGTAATGTGGTTCGACCCTGTGAGGGAGTATGGTCTGGAAAAATCCCCATCAAGAATTGTTCTGCTGTTAGTTCTATCTGTTCGGAAAATAGGCTAGAGAGTACATTCTGAATAGAAATCCAATATGGCATGAGGAGGGGACATTGCCAGAATACATGTCCCAAGGTAGCCATGGTGCAACCACAGCTCCTCCAACACTTCCCATAGTCCTCAGGAAGGTATTTTATAAGGAAGGCAGGGGATCAGAAAAAACGGGATCTACATTTCCATACAAATTCCCTCCAGTGGGAGGAAGAAACAGATTTTATCTCAGTCAGAGAAGAACAGGACCATGCCTCTAGGGTAATATCCTTATCAAGGTCTCTGTTCCAACCTTCCAGGATGGAGGCTGTGGTTACATGGAGTCCTTTCCTCAGCTCTCTATATATTAATCCTATTATGTGAGAACTCAAATTGCCCTTTATTGCCTCTATAAAAAGCTTTAATAGCTCCAGGGGTGGGGAGGGCATAATAGGCTGAATGTTTTTATTACGAAGTATATGATTTCGTATTTGAAAGTATTGAAATCTGTCTGATTGGGAAAGGGGGTATTGGGATAGCAGCTTGTCAAATGGAAGGATACCTTCATTAGAGAGAAACTGGAAGACATGGCCCAGACCAAATGATCTCCACTGGGAGAAAGTATGGTCCATATATATTGGGGCAAATAGTTTGTCTTGAGATATCAATTTACAATATTCATAAACCCCAAGGACTGGGGTCGACTTTCGGATACATTTCCATAACCTGTAGGCTTGAGAGGTTATTCCAGTGAAATCTGAGGGATTAAGGGATCTTTCTGGGGAAGAAAATAAGATTATTTTAATGTCAAAAAGGTAGTTTAAGTGGAATTCAATAGTTTTCTAGGGGGAAGAGTAGGAATATGATAGCCACAGTATCAGTGTTCTTAAGAAGGCAGCCTGGGAATGTAAGTTAAAATCCGGAAGATTAAATTTCCCCCTGTGAGACAGATAATTTTAGAATTTGGAGTCTAATTCATGGGACTCCCCAAAAAAAAAAAAAAAAAAGTATCATTCTGTTCCAGATTTGAAGTAATATTTTGAAGGGAAAAAGGGACTTGTCTGGAGCAAATATAAAATTCAAAGGAGAATGTTAATACGTATAATTGAAATTCGCTGATGTAGCAAGAAAAGTGCCGAGGCCCATTTATCCAAGTCCACCTGGATCTGCGTTGTAAGTGGTTCATAACTGCTCATTTCCAAAACTTTCAAGTCTGATGGAGGGTAGAGGCCCAGATATTTTATTCTAATCAAATGCCACTTAAATGGAAAGGATTTTTTAAATTGTTGTGAAGGAGAAAAGCTAAATATTAGAATCTCCGTTTTATTTATGTTGAGTTTAAAACCTGTTATTTTTTCGAACTTGGATAAAATTTGCCATGCTGCCGGGATAGACTGAATAGGAGTCAACACAGTCAGCAGCACATCATCAGCAAACATACTGATTTTGTATTCTTGTTGGCCTATGGGGATTCCCTCTATTTCAGGGTTGTTACAGATGAGTGATGCCAAAGGTTCGAGAAATAGGGCAAACAAATATGGGGAGAGGGGACATCCCTGCCTAGTGCCTCTGCACAAGGCTAGAGAGGAAGACAACGAACCATTAATACGTATAGAAGCTCTCGGGGATTTGTATAAGCTAATTAGGCAAGAAATAAATAGTGGGGGGAATTGAAACCGTCTAAGAGTTTCCCATAGAAAGGGCCAGGAGACTCCGTCGAACGCTTTCTCTGCATCTAGACTTATAAATATGGATGGGATTTGTCTGGTAGATACATATTCTTGGAGTAGCAGGGCTCTTCGGATATTATCAGAGGTGTTTCAGTTTTTGATTAATCCAGATTGATCTGGATGTATAATGTGAGGCATTATCACTTCCAGTCTGGAGGCCAGAATTACCATATAGATTTTGTAATCCACATTAAGAATGGAAATGGGATGCTAGGACCCTGGATCTGAGGGGTCCTTATTAGGCTTGAGTATTGGGGCGATAGTTGCATAGTCCCAGAATGGGGGAGACAGACCACCCCAGGAGATTTCAATAAATAGGGAATGCAATTTTGGAGTCAAATATTTTTTAAAGGGGAAGTCTACCATAGTTTCACACCAATATTTTCCCAGCTCCTTATGTGTAACTGTTGTGTGCCTTCTCCAGTTGCCAGCAGTCCTATATCTGTCCAAATCTAGATTATAAATAAAAATGTACAACCCCCAGAAGTTATCAATGTGTTTGTCTTCCATTTTACCATCAATGTTGCTGGAGGATGATGTCATCAAAGCAACAGATAATGGTGCTGCACTAAATGCAGTTCCACCAGTAAACCAAACCTACAATATTTGGTTCCCCACTTGAGTAATGGAGGGACCCTTTAAGTGTTGTGCACAACCTGAAGTGAAGGTCTAATAGGGACTAGGACCATGTGAGTGTGATGCAGCACTGATTTGAGGTATATACAGTATTCATATAAGTAAGTGCCTGTATGTGATGTGTTACTGTTTCTGTTAGCAAAAACAGTTTACCCAATAAATGACTCTGGGTGCAACAAGAGTTTTAAGTGGTATTATACAGCTGTTGCATTGTGTTTTGAGTGTGTGTGTGTGTGTGTGTGTGTTAGCATTCTCTGTTTTGATTGACACCAGCAGTGAGAAACAATCTTGCAAATAAGCCCCTTTCCCTTTGTAACTAGGCAGTCAGTGATTGGATGGCTGCTGTAAGGCAATAAATAATTCAGCTATAACAAGGAATAGATTACCAGGAAAGCATCAGCTGCAGCATATGGAAGAAGGGTAATTAGTGCTTAAAGCACAGGCACAAGCACTGGGGGACTCTGGTTCAAATCCTACTACAGTCCCTTACTCTCTAACCCTTAAGAAGTTCCCCTAACCTCCTTGGAAACTGTGATGGCCCCTCAGGTCCATGACTTTAAAAGTGCCCCAATGCCCATTATAAATAATTAGCAGTGATGTGAGAACTACAGCACTTCACTTTCAAGGTACTAAGGATAAACTGTGGCAGGCCCCCCCCCCACACTTTGTAATGCCAGCATTTGTAGTAGGATGTCCCTCACAAATCAGATGCTACACCTCAGCTATTGTAGGTAAGGAAACTAATCAGGCTCAGTGTGTGTAGTGCTCTGTATTTGCTTAGCTCACTCCTCCCATGTCATATGCATTCTGTGTCTTGGTATGTCCAGTCAGAAACTCAGATTTAAGGAGCATTGGAAATATAAAACAATACACTTTATAAAGTAAATGATCTAGCTCTCCATTTTCAGGCTGCTGAACGGGGATGTGTATAATTCAGTAATGTGTGATCCTTTGGTAAACTGTCCAGGCACACCTTGTAATGAATCTTCTCAAAGGTGTTCATCTGGTTCAATACAGAGTGACTGATTGACTGCTCGATTGATTAATCGGTTGATTGACTGATTTCAGTCTACTGCTCTCTACAACATGTTACAACTGTCTCACAGAGAGAAATGAGCAGTACAAAGAAACAAATTTTGTTTCCTGTGAATGAAATACTGATAGATGTATTATTTGCTCTACACATACAGTATTAAGGCTACAAGTACTACTCCCTGCATGAGTTGCATGACAGAACTGCCTTAAGCCATTGCAAACTTAAACTAAAATCAGGCTAGACAGCACTGATACCCTTATGTTTTGTTCTGCACTGTTGCTGCAGTGACATCAAGGAATGGGGGGGCTGTATAAAAAGTGACTCATTTGCATGTAAGTGGAGGCTTGCTTGACATTTTACTACCTTGTGTCAGAGCCTCAAACTCTAGATACTGTATGTGTTGCAACAGAAGAAATGGCTGATCTCTTATTGACATATGTACAGTACTTGATGTGATGTATAATAAATACATCAGACATATCCAAATCATAAATATACAGGAGTCTTCTCCTTTAAGTATTTTGTACCATTCGGCAGTGAAGCCATCTGGACCAGGACAGCAGCCTGGTTTAAGTTTTTTAATAGACTCCTTGCTCTCTAGAGGTGAGATTGGAGATTCTAAACTTTTAATTTGAAGGGGTGAGAGAGTTGGAAGTTTAGCCTTATTTAGAAAGTGAGCCAAATTTTCCAGGGAGGAGGGGGAGGAAGGGGTATATAGTTTTGAGTAATAATCTACAAAAACCTGTTGTATGTGTTTAATAGAATCATGTGTTATCTTTAAAATTGGGTGTCTAAGTTTTAAAATCGTAGACGAACCTTTGTGGGTCCTTAGTTTGCGGATTACATTTTTGATTCCCCTGGGACCCCCCTCATGTATGGAAAGCCGTAGATAATACAGGGATTGTCTGACCTTACAGTCTAAAATCTTTTGTACCTCCACTTTTGTATTATTTATTAATTTTTGTAATTCTATGTCTCCTGCTCGATAAAGTCTTTTTCTTTGTTTTCTGGAGGAGTAGGCTATGATTTCCCCTCAAATGGTGGCCTTTATAGCACCCTATTTCATGGCTATTGGTATTTCCGGGTCAGAGTTCTCTGTAAAGAATAAAGTTATTCTGTCAGTGAAGGTCTCCAGAAATTCCCTATCGGACAAAACAGTAGGATTAAGCCTCCAAAGGGAGCTCTTCTTTTCCCTGCCCATATCCAAGGAAAGTGTCAGAGGGGGATGGTCTGATAATAACTTGGGGCCTATTTTTATATCCTGTATCAAGGTTAAGTGTTCAATTGTTGTTATAAAATAGTCTAGTATAGAAAGTGTTTTAAATCTCGGAGAGTAATAAGTAGACCCTGGATTAGAGGGGAATATGTGCCTCTATACGTCGACCAATCCTAAATCTTCTATAGAGTTTTTAAATTGTTTGGTAGTCATGTTAGCCCTATGTTTTTGTGGAGACGAGCAGTCAATATGGGCAGTTAAGGTCATATTCACATCTCCACCCATGATCAACTGGCCTTGAAGAATATTCAGCAATCGAGATATAAAACCTCCGTATATAGGGAAATTTGTTTGTGGAGGGAAATATACACAGGCCAATGTAGCTTGCTTACCATATAATAGCCCAGTGATGATTACATAACGGCCCTGAGCATCTATATGTGTTTGTTGGATCTCAATGGGGGTGTTTCTAGGAATTAAGATTGCTGTACCTCTCTTCCTCCCTCTCGGGTGTGTCGAGGACACCACCCAGTATCTCCCACCCAAGCCAGTTTTTCATGTTCAGAGATAGAAAGATGGGTTTTCTGGAGGAAAATCAAGTCTGTAGGATTTCTGGATAAATGTTGCATGAGTCTTGCTCTTTTTATCGGGTTGTGTAAACCATTTATGTTATGGGATGTGATTTTCACTGGATTTATAGCACTCATTTTGTTACTGTATTAGTAACTATTTTGTTGGTTCTCCCCATGCAGAAAGAAGATGAAAGGTTATCTCCAGACCATACCAAGAGACTGTTAATATTCTCACCTTGAGTTATTCTGACTAAGCCAGTTCTGTACTTGTTCATATTATGAATATCTCCTTACTGTATTGTTTATATTTTGACATTGTCCAACTCTGTGTTTTCACTGATTCGCTAAGTTGATTGTATTTCTGACCACCCCCCCATTGTATGACCTATTCTATGTGCTGCATCACATTGTTGTTGCTCATTGTGTTTGACTTGTATCCTCCTGGGTCGTGCCTGAAAATAGGCATCCCTATGCCTAGTGCACTCACCTGGTTACCAAAAGCAAATACATAAATATGGGCTTTGTCAGAATGGAGGGTGAAAACTAAGAGGTGGGATGGCCACTAGGGTCAGAGCAGTGTAGTGAAGTAGAATGGGCAGACTGGATGGGCCAGTATGACTTTTTCTGCCAACAATATCTGTATATATGTATCTATCTACAGTGTTTTAATATATTGTCTTTTAAGTTATAATGCACGTTTGAGCTTGTAACCAAGTTCGTGTACAGAAAATTATCTGTTACATAGTAATTGTTCATCCACTCTCCCCCCTCACTGACCTCTGCTGGTGAGCTCATCCTCCTGGGTGTCTTCAGCATTAACTGGCTTTCCCTGACGTTCAGGCCAACCATCCACAGGACTGAGTTAACCTTTCACAGCTCATGACAGAACCCACCCAGCTCAGTCCTTACTCATCAAACCATACCCTCTTGGATGGGGTTCTTGCCTCACACTCCCACCACACTGTTGTAGCAGGTACAATGCTGGATGCCTTCAGCGACCACTGCATGACATTTTGTGTTAGGAAAGTAGATCTCCCACCCTCCTCCCCAAAGTACATCTTGTCCAGGTCCCTTCAGTCTCTGAACAAAGAAGCTCTACTGAGTGACCTGTCTGCAACTAACTAGTCCCCCATGCTCACTGCCCCAGACACCGATATGGCCCGCTCTGTCTTTTCCACTCAATATTTACTTTTGTTTGGGACACACATGCCCCCATCAGGAAATGCTGGGTTAAATACTCTCATACCCCTGGATCACCTTCGATTTCATTGAATTATGCAAGACCCATGACTAAACCTGGGCCAGGTATAAATTATCCCGTTCTCTGTTGGACCTCCTCTCCTACAGGGCACTTAGGAACTCTTGCACCAACAGGTAGGGAAATAGGCAGACTAGGTGGGCCAAGCAGTCCTTATCTGCCGTTAAAGTCTATGTTTCTATGTTTGCACTAAGGCTGTTTGTACCATCAAGTCCATCTACTTCAAGGCCAACCTCCAGTGTAATCTGTTTCCCAGACAAATTCTGGAAGGTGATTCACTCCCTTTTAGTCCCCCAGGCCCAGTCCTCTCCCCATGTCCTCATGATTAATGGCTCACCAGTGTCTGACCCTCCCTCTGTTGCTGCTCATATCTTCTTTATATATATGTGTGTGTGTGTGTGTGTGTGTGTGTGTGTATGTATATATATATATATTTCAGTTATAAAATGTTGCACTTTACAAACAAGTACAAAAAAATCAGGTATTCAATAAGACTACATACCAGAGTCTTACAAATAAATGACAAATATCCTACACAGAGACAAGAACTTGGCTACTTGGCATCAGTCCTTGAAAGCTGTGAAGGATGCAATAGTTCAGACTTTGCACTCTCACCACAAAAAAAAAAAAAAAAAAAAAAATGATAAAAACAGATCAGTATGCCAAATCTCCGCGTTCCTTGCAGGAAATACAATGATAAAGATAGCCTGGCGCCCCCCCCCCCCTCGGCACTCTAACGTGCCAACAAGGGCACTGTGTTGGGAACAGGACAGGTGAAAATCATTTATGTCACAGTCCACAAACTGAGAGGTATGCATTTGCACACAGATAAGAACTTGTATTAACGACATGGTAAATGATCAGTGCCTGTATAGGCATATAACCTATAACCTTGGAATTTACATTAAACTGCCATCTGAGTTCCCCCATTAACATATAACTCAGCATTCAGCTATGCTGACACACAGCTTAAGATATCAAGTCAAGATACAATAAGTTCCATACAGCATGAGGCCAAATAATATTGTCAGCCAGTTTCACCATTTGATGCCTGAGGCTCCGGATTCATCAGCAGTGTTGATATATGTTCGGCAAATCAGGTGGCTAGTTCAGGATCAGTAAAAATGCTAGCATATCTTTATGCTGAACATAGAAGTTGACAGCAGATAAGGACCGCAAGGCCCATCCAGTCTGCCCATCTTTTTTTCCTACCTTATAAATTTGCCATCTGCCTTTGCTCTGTCAGTGGCCTATCTATTCATACTCATCTGTATTGCTCCCTTATGCCTATCCCCATGCCTGTTTGAAGCCCTGCACTGTATTCATATCCACCACATCCTGAGGTAGACCATTCCATGCATCCACCACCCTTTCTGTGAAAAAGAATATCCTCACATTCCCCCTTAATCAGCCTCCCTCTAATCACATGTTGTGTCCTCTTGTCCTGCAATTTTTCTTATATTTAAACATGTTAGATTTTTTCACCTTGTTAATGCCCTTAAGGTGTTTGAATGCCTCAATCATATCACCTCTCTCCCCTCCTTTGCTCAAGGGTATACATATTGAGCTCTGTTAATCTGTCCTCATATGTCTTCTGATGCAGTCCCTGCACCATTTTGGTTGCCCTTCTCTGGACTGCCTCAATTTGGTTAATGTCCTTGTGAAGGTGTGGCCTCAAGTACTGCACACAGTACTCCAGATGGGGCCCAACCAGTGTCTTGTATAGAGGAATTATTACCTCCCTCTTATGACTTGTGATACCCCTACTAATACACCCTAACATCCCCCTAGCCTTACCTACTGCTTTAGAGGTCTGCTTGGATGATTTCAGGTCATCGGTGATGATGATGTTGCCCAAATCTCTTTCTTCCTTTGTGACTGCCAGCAACTCCCCTCCCAGCCTATAGGTGGCTACAGGGTTTCTCTTCCCTATGTGCATGATCTTGCACTTCTTTGCATTAAATCCCAGTTGCCACTCTTCTGACCATTTTGCTAGTTTATCCAGA
The DNA here is from genome assembly GCA_016271365.2 of Neoceratodus forsteri. Classification (NCBI taxonomy): domain Eukaryota; kingdom Metazoa; phylum Chordata; order Ceratodontiformes; family Ceratodontidae; genus Neoceratodus; species Neoceratodus forsteri. The sequence continues at coordinate 91,370,665 of CM057451.1, forward strand.
TCTCTTCTCATTCTGCCCACCCCATATGGATCATCTACTCTGTTGCAGATCTTGGTGTCATCTGCAAACAGACAAACCTCACCCTCCAGACCATCTGCAATGTCACTGATGAAGATACTGAAGAGGACTGGCCCCAGGACTGATCCCTGAGGTACCCCACTTGTGACTTGCTTCTCTTCTGACTGTATACCATTTACCACCACTCTCTGTTTTCTGCCCGTCAACCAGTTTGCCACCCAGTTGACCAACTTCTGCCCACCCGAGCCTGCCCAGCTTATTTATCAATCTTCTATGTGGAACAGTGTTGAAAGCTTTGCTGAAGTCAAGGTAGGCGACATCAACTTCTCCCCTTGGTCCACCACTCTGGTTACCCAGTCAAAGAAATCTATGAGATTAGTTTGACAGGACCTTCCTTTGTAAACCCATGCTGTCTTGGATCCTGTGCCCTATGGATTCCAGGTGTTGCACTATCCTTTCCTTAGGAGTGCCTCCATAATCTTGCCCACTACTGAGGTAAGACTGACTGGTCTGTAGTTCCCTGCCTCCTCCCTGCTACCACTCTTGTGGAGCGGGATCACATTAGCCCTTCTCCAGTCTTCTGGGACCTCTCCTGTGCTCAGAGACTCACTAAACAGTTCTGCTAATGGCTCTGCTAGTTTCACCCTTAGCTCCTTAAGTACCCTGGGATGTATGCCATCAGGTACCATTGCCTAGTCCACCCTGAGCTTAGCGAGCTGTTGCAGAACCCTTTCTTTTGTGAAGGGAGTAGTGCTCACCTCCCTCCCCCAATGTCCATGGTGCTGAGCTATGGGCCCTGCCCTACCTTCTCATCAGAAAATACTGAGCAAAAGTATCTATTTAGGATAGATGCTTTTACAGGGTCCTCCTCCTCCTCACATGCCCCCTTTTCTCCTTTGAGCTTAGCAATACCCCCTCTGGACTTTCTCCTTTCACTAATGTATCTATAGAAAGTCTTGTCACCTTCTTTTACTGTTCGTACATGGAGATTTGCAGGGAACAAAAGTTGCGTCATAATTTCTTTTTGTAACAAGGATTTTTTAACAGTTTGAAATCAACGCTTTCTATCCTGGTTTTGGGCTGAGAGATCTGGAAAAAGCCAAATTTGCTCCCTTCCTGCACAATATTACCACGGACCTTAGCAGCTTGTAGCAGCAGAATACGAGCATCAGGAGAGGACAACATAACGATGGCTTTGAGTGGTCTCTGCATTGTCCCCTCTCTAGGCCTCGAGCAGACTGGAATGACAAAGGCCTTAGTGACTGCAACTCCTGAGTCCTGCCAGAGCAATGCAAGGTCAGTAAATATAAGATGACCCAAAGCACAGAGCAGTTCCCACTGTTTAGTTAGCTGTGGGGGAAACCCCACCACGCGAACATTACTTTGCTACTAAGTATTTTCTAGGGATTCCAGCTTTGTTCGTCAGAAACTCACATCTTTCACAAGCATGGCTGTGACAGTTGCCTGCCTGTGTTCCACTGCAGCTCTGAAATAGTCTTTATTTTCAACAATGCAGGCACCTAAATTCTCCAGTTTCAGTTCAACCACCGCTAGTCTCCGGTTCATCTCATCCCCAGGCAATTAAATTTTTTGCAGCACTGCCAGGATTTGTGCCGTTTGAAGATTTCCAGGATGGTTCCCGTGCTGTGGAGGCCCAGCCATTTTGGAGCCATAGCTGGAGGTTGGAATTGGGAAAAAGGTATAGACTCCCTGCTGTTCTGCTTGCTAATGCTTTTTGGCCCCATGTCGACCTCCGTTAAGTCAGTCTTCAAATGAAAGTAAACTGAATGTAGAAAATGGCAATTCCAAAGTTTTAAAAATAAAACAACTGCAAGTTAAACATGAAGCTCGAGGTAAACATGTCTTCTTCAGATGGCTGCTCAGCAGCCCCCCCCCCCTTTGCTGCTACTCACTTCAATGAATTTTCTACCACTTGTGCTCTCCCCTCCCTCCTACCTCATGGCTACACTACTCTGTCCCCTTCTCCTCCTTACTTCATGCCCCTCTGGGGTTTGATTCCCCCATCACTCCCAAGGAGACCTTGTTTGCCCTTTCTTCACTCAATCCTTCCAAATCTAGCTCAGATGGCTTGGACCCTAAACTTCTCCATTTGGCAGCTCCTGCCATTACTGCCCCCCCTCACCTCATAAATCTCTCCTTCACCCTTTGCACTGTCCCTCAGTTTTGGAAGAATGCCAAGGTACCCCCCCTCCACAAAAGGGGTGATCCCTCCACTCCTGGCAACTTCTGACCTATCTCCCTCCTCCCTTCTCTTGTGAAGCTGCAGGAGAAACTAGACTACACACAGTTTGTGGACCTCCGCCACTCCTCCAGCGTTTTCTCCCCCTTCCAGGGGAAACCAAAGCCTTTGATTCAGTGTCCCACTCACAGTTCTTGGATAAGCTGAACTCTGCTGGCCTCTCTCTCCCCATTGTGACCGGTTCCGTTCCTATCTCTCAGACCATCAACAGTCGGTACAGGTAGGAGTTGCCATCTCCGCACCTCTCCCTATCCAGGCTGGGGTCCCACAGGGCTCCATTCTGGATCCAATCCTCTTCTCTATCTTCCTAAACAACTTCTCCCTCCACCTGTGCCTAATATGCTGTGATGGTTTGAAGTCAATTTGCTCAGATGTAACACCACAAAAGCGGTCACCATGGCATTTGGCTCTGCTCATAAACTGACCAAACTGCCTTCTCCCCCCCTTCCTTGCCCCCAGATGGCTCCAAAATCGAGGCTGTTGATTCCACTAAATACTTGGGAGTATGGCTGGACCCTAAACTGGACTTCTCCTGCCACCTTGCTGCTATCCAGAGCAAGCTGCGTCCTAAATTAGGCATGCTGTCTAGACACAAGGACAGCCTCTTGATCCCCATCAGAAAGGAACTCATCTCCAAGCTCATCCTCCTGTCTTTTGACTATGCTGACATAGAATACAGCTCAGCACCTCAGTCATCCCTTGCCAAGTTGTACCCTCTTTTCCATGCTTTCTGCCATTTTGCCACTAACCTCCATTATCACATTCATCATTGCTCCCTCTATCAAGCCATATCTCTCCCCTCTCTCTAACCACTGTCTTGCTGATTGTGCCACCTTCATCACCAAGTACTGGTTTAGTACCCTTCCCTCCTACCTTTCATCGTTAATAGCCTCAGCCCCCACTTCAGGATACTCGGAGCTCAAGTGCGACCACCACTTCTTTGCTCTGTCCCAGCCTCTTTCGCTCTCTTGGAAATTATCCTTTGCCTACAGATTCCAAGCCCTCTGGAACAGCCTCCCTCTCCTGGTTCATATTCTGTTGGCTGCCGCATCCCTCAAAAATCACTTCCAACTACTCCCCCCCCTCCGTGTATGCTCTTCTACTCCTTGCACCCAAGTCAGCATGGCCTACCGTTCCCGACCTCCCTAGCCGCCCCCACCTTCCCCCAAACACCATTCGCCCACATGCTCTACCTTCCTCGTTCACCCCTCAGCAGCCTTCCCTTGCTTTGCCCCCTCCTCTGCACTATCGCTAGATTTCAATTCCGCTGCACAGAGCCTCCTGGTTTCAGTAAAACAGTTACAAAAAAATAGCCCATTTCAGAATTACAGTGGTAATATACCTGCTTCACCCATGAGTTATCGCTACACTGACACAGAGCCCGTTTCTGAAACACAGTTACAGAGTTTGCATAGTAGCTTTGTTTGTATGGTATTCTCTAATGTGTTTTTTTGGTAGGCACTGTGTGGGTGACTTGCTGAGTGATCGTGATGATGTGGTAGGCACTGTGTGGGCGACTTGCTGAGTGATCGTGACGATGTGGTAGGCACTGTGTGGGCGACTTACTGAGTGATCGTGACGATGTGGTAGGCACTGTGTGGGCGACTTACTGAGTGATCGTGGCGATGGTAGGCACTGTGTGGGCGACTTACTGAGTGATCGTGACGATGTGGTAGGCACTGTGTGGGCGACTTACTGAGTGATCGTGGCGATGTGGTAGGCACTGTGTGGGCGACTTACTGGTGATCGTGGCGATGTGGTAGGCACTGTGTGGGCGACTTACTGAGTGATCATTGGCGATGGTGGTAGGCACTGTGTGGGCGACTTACTGGTGATCGTGGCGATGTGGTAGGCACTGTGTGGGCGACTTACTGAGTGATCGTGGCGATGTGGTAGGCACTGTGGGCGCGACTTCACTGGTGATGATCGTGACGATGTGGTAGGCACTGTGTGGGCGACTTACTGAGTGATCGTGACGATGTGGTAGGCACTGTGTGGGCGACTTACTGAGTGATCGTGACGATGTGGTAGGCACTGTGTGGGTGACTTACTGAGTGATCGTGATGATGTGGTAGGCACTGTGTGGGCGACTTACTAAGTGATCATGATGATGATGACTACTTGATAGCAGCTGTGGTAATGAGGTGGTGTTCAGCTGTGACTGTGGTGGAGAATGGCGTTAGTTTTGGCAGCAGGGAAAATAAATATTTCACGTTCTAGACCATGAAATATTTCTTTGGAATGCTAAATACAAGCCACCACTGAATGGGGCTCCCGTATTATAAAGCTATAGCTGTACCAGTGATGAGTGAGCCCCTGCTTCGGTTGCATTTTACCCATACTGAAAGTAATTCCCATTAACAATGTGGAGCAACAACAGGACATGTTTGAACAGCATACTTGTTTATCCTTGCTTTTGAAAAGTGGGAAGGAGGGGGTGGGGTACTTGATGGACTTGGAATCCCTTTCAAATTTAAATTACTATTTATAATAATAGATGCTTCTAAGGACCAGTTATGGGGAGGAAGTATAGCGTAGTGGTTAAGAGCACTGAAATGCAAACCTGGAGACCTTGGTTTCAGTCTCACAGCTACCAATTGCACACTATGTGGCCATAAGCAAGTCACTTAAGTTCCCCTGTGTTCCCAGGATGCACCTGGAAACAAGCTTTGGCTTAGTGTGTTTCCTGGTCAACAGTTGTAAAACAGATAAAATAAATAAGTTCTAAGGGGTTTAGCCTTTGAGAGCATGGGCACTTGGACCCCTCGATACCTGAAGCGGTCAAGATATTTTTGTGTGGATTGGACCCTTAAGACCGAGGCACGGGTGTCAGGGGCTTGTTGGGGGGAGAATAACTGAGTGTCCCAAAGACATTCTCTGGGGGGGGGCAGCATCGCCACCTGAATGTCCAAACTGTGGCAGGTGCACCTCTGGGAGGGGACATGCTGGCTGAAACTGCATGGCAGCAGGCTTATTGTGAGAATATTTGTTGCCGGCATCTCACGGGAGTAGAAAAATGAGAAAAACACCCTGGCGAAGCGGGATTTTCCTGGCAACCTGCAGGCACCACATCGTGTGCTGACCAGGTGCCCATCTCAGTCATATGTGGACTCCAGAAGGACCTTGCCATTGGGACCTGAGCTTGGGATAAGTCCTGGAGAAAGCAGGCAATTGGGTCTGGGGGGTGCCAGAAGAAGTGGGCATGCCAGTGAGACAGGGGCTTAATAAAAAAAAAAAAAAGACACTTGGGTCTCGAAGATCGAGTAGAAACAATTCACTGGGGGAACCCACCAGCTTTCATTTATAATTCAACCTTTCTGACAGGGCAGGGGACACCTTTCATTATTATATATTGCATTTTTACATGTTATTTGGTCAGTTTCATGCCTTTAACTGGGTGTATTTTACAAAGGCTTTCCCCCCATTTTACTCCTGGAAATGTGCCAATCTTCCAATTTTACTCCCCGGAACTCAGCTCCCTTCCACCTTCATCACTGAATAATAGGTAACAAAATGAAATCACTTACTTTGCTTTCTGATTGGATCATAATCAAACTTATTTGTACATAATGTAATAAAGTGGCCACAATGCAGAAGATTACTTTGAAAAACAATTACATATTAGCATATCTCTCAATCATCCTTGAATTCACGGGACACATCTACCAGGCAATCAACCAAGGACAACTTGCTGGTGCCGCTTATGACATGGTTAATCATCCATTACTACTTGAATACCTGGCAAATCTAGGACTGTCTTATGATATCATAAAATGGTTTCAAAGTTATCTTTCAGACCGGTCACAACAAGTTAAGATTGGTGATACCCTCTCTTCCAAACAATCTCTCCGGTCTGGTGGCCCTTAAGGGTCAATCCTAGGGCCCCTATTTCTCAGCATCTTTCTGAACAAACTCCCTGCCATCTGCAATGAACATATCATCCTGTATGCAGACGATGCAGTGATTTTCGCCATGAACCCAAATCCCTCTCACTTGGAGCACCAGCTGCAGGCAAGTTTCATGGAAGCTGAGGCCTGGTTTGTCTCGCAGAAACTAGTGCTAAACTACAAAAATACAAAGACTACGCTTTTCCATGGCATGTACAGCAAACACAAAAACAAACAGCTGATTTTCAGAAACTGCTCGAGTGTTGCTCTGGACAAGACACAAACTTTCAAGTACCTCTGTGTGACCCTGGACAGTACTCTGTCTTTCTAGTCATATCGACATGGTTGCCAAATCTGTGAACATCTGTATTGGCCTTCTCTACAAACACAAGCACTGCTTGATACTCGAAGCCCTTAATCTAACAATACATAGCTCCATTGTCTCAATCATAGATTATAGGTTTGTTATCTATGGAGCGTCCACAGTTACAGCACTACGGCAAATTTTCTTAGCACTGAATAAGACCTGCCAACTTCTAACTGGAGCTACCCACTGCACGCATACTTGTGATCTCTATGAGCGGGCAAACTGACTACAACTGCAGGGAAGAATCACATACTAAACCTGCCTTGTAGGAAGAAAAAAGGCAGCTATCAGTCTCATGCCCCCTGGGGGTCCAGAATCTCCTCAGCAGAGCCAGCATCACTTGAAACACCAGAAGCTCAGATAATTACACACTACTTGTCCCCCGCTGTCGCACTTCTCAAGGCCAAAGGTCTTTTGCTGGAAAAGCCCCTACTATGTTTAACTCCCTGGGTGGTGAAATCACTAATTTAGGCACCCTTGGTCTGTTTAAACATAAACTTCGGCAGATGCTTGTGTCCAGGGTCATGCGCGACTGTTTCTCATAATTTCCTATGATGGCCACTCCCTCTGCCTTTCACCATTCTCCCCCCCCCACCTATCCCCACTCACCTTCCCTACTGCACCTCCTTCCCCATCCCAGCTTGGTCCCTATCCAATCTTCACACCCACTATCACCCCCCCATTACTGTCTGCGCACCCCTTTCTGCTGGGCAGTCCCTTTGGACATGTCTCCGTTTCCCCACCCTCTCCTACTGTCTTCCTGGTACTGCTACTTCCCCATGTCTATCTCCCTTCCCTCCCATTACTTTCTTACTCACTGGCTGGTAATCCAGTCTCCTTCCTCTTGTTGACCTCATCTCCTCCTGCTTCTCCCTCAGGCCTAGCCTGACGCAGTATAATTTCAAACTAGGTCTTAAGCAACTCTATCATCAGTTCTTCTGGACAGTGCTGTACTGGCTGCATCAATAACAGTACATTCTATGTTTGTGTGATTTCAATAATTCTGTATAGGTATGCTATGTTTTTTGATTTATGTTATCTTCTACTGTTAATTGATTCCTGAACTGCTTACCTTGCTAATTTTACCAAGCGTGTACCACTATGTATCCTGAGGTGGAACCTTTGTAAAAGTGCCTCGGGCTCAAAGGAATGCATTGAAATTCAACAAATAAAACATTCTGGCCCAGATATTCAAACTGCTCCCAAAATGTTCGCAACAGCAGGAGCAAGCACAATTCAATTACGCATATACGCAACAGATGCAATATTCAAACATGGAGCAAAACAAATTGCGCAAGCAGCCAACGTCTGAATATCGCACAAACTGCGCCATAGCGCAACCAGGAAGGTGAAGCTGAGCAGAAAGGTTGCGCCATAGCGCAACAAGGCTAGCCCAGCTGAGCAGTCCAGAGGTGCCATAGCTCAAGCAGAGCCCCCCCACCCCCAGCAGAGCAATGGAACTGCACAACCAGGGAGGCAGGCTGGGGCCCACCGCCAGCCATGCTACACATGGGCACAGGAACACAATGCAGAACCAACAAGACACCCGCACACCCCAAGCACAGCATCACTGGGGGTGGGACGGATGATCCACTGGCCCATGGGGACAAGCCAACAAAGCACAGCAGGGCCATGACGCCCCAGCACAACCACTGGCAGGCTGAGACTGCCACACACAGGGGGTTGACAACCACAGTGCACATCAGCCCCCCGTCTGCACAGCACACCCTGCACCGTGACCCCAAGACACCACCCATGTGCAGTGACTGTCACTGCAGTAAACACCATGCATCCCCCCTGGCACACGTCAACCTCGTGTAGCATAGAACCATACAAGCCAGACCCACCCTGTGCACCCAGCAGTGGGCGGCAGCAGATGGCAAGACCGACAGAAAGTCACTGCCACACTGGAGACACCTCCCCATGCACACACACACACACACACACACACACACATACATACATGCCAGGACCACCCCCAGATGGCATGCACACCACTGCAACTGAGCAACCATAGCCAGCTGCAAATCAGAGACCACCACAGTATTCATAACAAAAAACATATATATTGCAAAAGAGAAAGTAGAACAACAAGAACAATAACAAAACTATTTACAGATATTTACAAGACCGGGGGTAGGGGTACAAGGTAGGGGTGGGCAAGGGGTAGGGTGAACAACTGGAAGAGGAAGGCAGGGTGGGAGGGATGGGTGAAGTGGGAGGGAAGCCTGTCTAAGGCCTAGCAGGCTGGTCTTCTGCTGCCTGGTGCTGTCTTGGTTGGCTGTGCTGTCGCCGGAGCCACGGCGCTGGATGTCCTGGAGGATGTCATGGTTCTCAACGGACACCCTGGTCAGCTGGTGGAGGGCACGCTCAATCCTGCGTAGGACGCGGAGGCCTAGGAAAAGGGAACACAGTCAATGGCTGTGACTGTCCACAACCCTGAACAACACCCAACCTGCAAGGCATATAGCCCAGTGTCCCACACCTGTGATGGTATGCACCCACCCACAGTGACCATGCACATGACATGCCCAACCAGGCGGCACCAGCTATGTGCACCACTGCACACACACACTGCCCATGTCCATCACAGCACAAACAAGGAAACAAGGCTGTCAAGTGACGTGGCAATGTGGTGGGATGCCAGTTCCACAGCCATGTGCCCAGTGCATGCATGGACCACCAGTGGCCTTTTACAGGCGTGCAGTGACACTGGACAGTGATGACTGTTGCCTGTGTCGTGCATGGTTGTGTTATCCATGGCTGGTGGTCATGCCCACCCCTCCAGCATGCAATAGCATCCATGATGTAATGATACTCACCTCAGCAAGCAGCGCTGTGGCTGCTGCTGCTGTAACCACCCTCGCATCACCACCGTCCGCCACCTGGGCCCTGCCACGACCCTCCTCAGCCCGTGCCTGCATCCTCTGCCAGGCCTGTGGGTGACAAATGTTGAGAAAAACATCAGTGTGACTCCAAAGCAGACTGCCCCCTGCCCCAGTGAGTATGCCTGCCCACACAGCCAGACCCATGCATCTCACACCTGCACACACTGACACAGCCAACCATGGCAGAGCCATCCCCCATGCACAGCCACCAAAACACAGTCACACCCCTACGGAGAATACAGGTGCATAGATGGTACACCCACCTGGCCTAGGCACAACGCCCCTCCTGGCATGTGACCGTAGGCATTGCAGCACATCTGGCTCCCTCCTGCGGAGGTCACTGAATCTGTGCCGGCACTGCTCTGCAGAGCCCGGCGCCGCCCTGTGACCCTCACCAGGTCAGTGGCTACCTGCAGCCAGACCTGGGTGCGAGCCATGGTGAGGGCTCCTCCCCATACAGTGCCCCATAGTGGGGCTCAGCCAGAGCCACCAGGTTGGCCACCTCACTGGGCTTCATTGGGGGCGCTCTCCTGCGTGCCATAGTTGAGCTGTACAGCAGGCAATATGGCGCCCAGAGCCGCGTCAACCGCGATGGAAATGTTGCGCAATAGACCACCATAGGTTCCAATCGAGCTGTTCGTACAGCGCCAGCCGGTTCATAGCGCTGTCAACAAACAGCACAATAGGGCCGTACACATGGCAGCCGAACAGCGCCAGGGGCAAGGTTGGACACCAGGTCAGGGGTCTATGGCGCAAGGCCACGCCTGGTGCCATCTGGCGTCTCGTCACCTGCGACCGACCACCCTGCGTGCCAGTGCCACAGTGGACTATTACGCAGTAGTGCCACAGCGCCATATGGTGCCCAGTGCTGTAGCGCCACTGGCACAATGGTGGCCATGGCCTGAATTGCCGATCGCGCACAGCACGTCATCAGCACGGCAGACGCCTGCGTAAGCTACCTGGGAATGCGCAATGCAGTGTACCACACAGTCACAGATCTGCGCCATTGGCTCAGCCGGCTCAACCGTATTGCGCAAAACGCAACGGCGCGATATTCAGCTGACACATGCAAATCATCTGATCAGCCATTCAAAGGCGCAGTGGCGCGATTTGCATCTCATTACAGTTGCTCCACTCCTAATTTGCATGCATTGCGCTATAAATGTGTGACATTGGGCTGCACTGGCCAGATTCGGTTACTGCAGGTGAGAGGTGGGTTGCATGCTGTGGGATGTTCTGGACAATGGGCATTGGATAACGCTGTAGACTGCACAGTGACAGGTGTCCACTTCCACCCATACAGATCGCCATGACCGAGCAGAGCCAAGGTGAGGGTGAGGATGGTGGGCAAAGGAGGAGGAGCTCCAACTTCACCACGGCAGAGAAAGAGGCCCTCTTCCAGGCCTACCTGGAGGAGGAGGAGTCACTACTGAGTGGACGGCGGGGCACCCCTCAGGCCCATGCGGCTGCATGGGAGGGTAGCTCGGGCAGTGAACCTGCGGAAGCCACCAGCGCTCCGTGCAGGAATGCAAAAGAAGTGGGGACAGACCGCAGGGAGGGTGAAGGAGAAGGTGGCAGCCCTCAGGGCGCACGTGCTGGCACTGGCGGGGCCAGCCAGCGGTGGTGGAGCTGACCCGGCTGAGGACCGACTGGCTGCATCAATGCAGCGGAGTGCTATTGAGGCGTACCAGGAGGTGGATTCCAGACAGGTGGAAGCCCATCACTGCACAGTATGACATGGTGGTGGTGTTGGGGGAGGTTGTTCACATGCACTCACATGTTCTCTCTTTCTGTTACAGATCCTGTTCGTCTTCAGGGGGTGGTGGTGGTGGGTCCAGGCAGTGAGGAAGACCTGCTGGACATGGAGGAGGGTCCATCCACCTCTGTCACCAGCCAGCATGCACTGCACCAGCATGCACGCTGGGCTGCCAACTCTGGTGTCGGTGAGTCGAGTGTGGGGGGTGCACAGCCTGTGTCTCAGCAGTCTGGCATGCAAGCATGCCAGCAAGCTGTGACTGTGGCTGTAGCACGCACCTGCACCATTGATGATGCAAGGACTGCAATGGGCAGTGACATGTGTGTGTCCCATGACGGACACACAGCAGGCCAGCACGTGCCCCTGGGCCTAGCTGGTTCCAACGTGTGTGCCAGCATGTCGGCACAGTCCCAGGCTGTGCCTGTCAGCACCGGTGGGGCAGCACCAGTGGCTGTGCAGGTGTCTGGCACTGTTGCGGCCACAGCAGTGGAACGAGTGGTCCCTGGGGCACAGCGGTTGGAGGGCAGCAGCAGTCATCCACCAGGTCTGGGGTACAGTGTCCAGCGGTGGCACATGCGCCGCCTTGATACGCCCATTCCTGGTCCTGGTGAACAGCGCCCACCCTCAAGGGGTGTTGAGCATCAGGACCTTCCACACCCTGGGGGACAGGATGCCATTGTGGCAGAGTACCCATTTGAAGAGCACACCCGCCTGCTGCGGGAATCAGTACAGCAGCAAAGGCGGGTTGCAATGTCTGTGGAGGCACTGTGTGTGGCTGTGGAGTGGCACAGCAGGGACTGTGCTCTGGACCGTGCAGAGATGGTCCATATGCGGATGGATGTGACCGCCGCCATTGACAGGCAGACCCAGGCATGGGTCACTGTCGTGGCTGCATTGGGCACACAAGCAGGTGCTGTACCGTGCACCCCACACAGTACGCTCTCCACTCCCCGTTCCCGATGTCGTGCGACACCAAGCCTGTCGACGCCGGGTTCTGCTGTGGGCATCCCAAGCACCCATGGTGCAGGTATGTTTGGCATCCTACAGACCCCACTGTGGACAAGGTCGCGATCGCACAGTGGGACCCCTGGTGGTCCATCGGTGCCACCCCATGTGGCCCCTGCTCAGCCTGCCAGTGTTGTTGGGTCACGGCGAGGCTGCCCACGCATCCGCGTTGGCTGTGGAACGGTGCAACATGACTGACCTGTCTCCCAGTGCGGGCCCTGTCTGGTGCTGCCCTGTGTGCACTGTGCGTCATGATGGGCAGTGCACTGGTGGGTGCCCTGCCCATCACGCTGACATACGGACCACCTGCATACCATCCCGACTGCTGTCCACAGGTGCGTGTGCATGATGATGCCTGCATTGTACTGTACACCAAGGTGCAAGGGTGCCCAGCATCTTCACACGTGCTTGGACAGTACAGGTGGTGGGTGTGGTCTGTGGATCTGTGTGTTTGCCATGTCTGTTCCTGCTCTGCTGTACACCTGCCCATGTACGCTTTGTGCCTGGTGTGTTTGTGTGTGTCTGTGTGTCCATATGACTGTTCGCCCCTCCCTGATGGTGTGTTTGTGTGCCTAGTCCCTTCCACCCCCCTTGCCGTCATGCACCCCTGGTGTGTTACTCTGTGTGCCTGTGGGTTGTGCCAGGACAGTGTTGTTTGCACATGGCCCCTTGACTTACCTGTGTTGTGCATAATGCTCCTCCGTGATGGTGTCCCGGTGCATCTGGGCCTGCCGGATCAGTCGGGGGTCCCGCCGTCCAAGGGGGGGCTGCTCATCACCATCAACACCGGCGCCACTGGCGTCCCCATCGCTGTCCCACTCTTCAACCTGTACGGCTATCCCACAGTCATTGGCCATGTTGTGCAGGATACAACAGGCCAGGAATATCCCACAGGCCTTTGAGGAGCTGTACTGTAGGGCACCGCTGGAGGTGTCTAGGCATCGGAAGCGTGCCTTGAGCATCCCAAACACCCGCTCAATGATGTTGCATGTGGCGGCATGTGCCTCATTATAGCGTTGCTGCGATGGGGTCATGGGGCGCCGGTACGGTGTGAGCAGCCAGGGACGGAGTGGGTATCCGTTGTCACCTGTGTGGAAATAGTGGAGATCAGTATCATGTTCAGGTCCATATTGCCCATATCCCTGTGTGCCACTACCATGGCACCTGTGGCATTCCCACCCTTGCCCCGAGTTTGCATTTCCTACATGCGTACTCACCCACTAGATGGCCTGTGGGGATGTCCCCACTCTCGAATCGATGGCACAGTGCGGACTGATGCCATATGAAGGCATCATGTGCTCCGCCAGGGTGTGTGGCACAGACATTGATTATACGCCCAGTGGCATCACACACCACCTGGCAGTTGACACTGGAGAAGCCCTTTCTATTCCTATATGCGGCCCCGCCGGGAGCCGGGTGGCGTCGCGAAAGCATGGGTGCAGTCTATGGTCCCCTACCGCCAGGCATACGTGAACCCTGTGGAACGCCTGCATGTTTGCTGTGCGCTCTGCCGCGGTGCTGGGGAAATGGATGTGCTCCGCGGCATGTGGCAGCAGTGCGCTGAGGATTGGGTGAGGATGCGTGGCGTGGCCGACTGTGTGATGCCTGTGGTGTCCCCTGTTGGCCTCTGGAAGGTGCCGTGGGAGCAGGCACATGCAGGCTGTCACTCTGGTCTCCACTGACAGGCATGACTCCGTCGTGAGGTGCCTGCATCACATCACAGCTCACAGAGCCGCCTCAGTATTGCCCTGTTCAGGCGGTACTGGCCCACGATCTCTACATCTGTGTACAGCTCAAAGCTGATGCGAGACGCAGTACTGCCTGTTGAGGCGTACTGCCGGCGGGCCCATCCACGGCCACGTCCCCTGCACTTGCATTCTCACCCCCTCATTACAGCTTCCATGTGGAAGTTGCCACTGTCCATCTCCTGACATGACCCCCCGGCTGATGTTGCTCTGTTACCCCCGCTGTCCTGACTGCTACTTCCACTGCACTGGGCACCCCCCCCGCTGGCCTCTGCAGCCTATGGCCCACACTGCTTCCCTTGCCTGTCATTGTCTGTCTTTCTCTCTCTCTCTCTTCCCCACTTGGCATCCCTGTAGCGTTCTTACGTCTCTTCCTTGAGCCTTTTTATTTTGGCTCATTTCCGCTGGGGCGCAACTTCCGGCTGTTCTGCTGTTGCACAAGTCTTTGGATATCGCATTGCGCTCTTTATGCATGGATCCACCCCCTTCGGTTGCGCATGCCGTCATTTGCATTGCGCTGTTGCTCAGCATGTTTTCGGTGGCGCAACTGCCTCCTGCCGAATATCGCAGAATGGCGCACTTTTGGACTTACGCAGGTGCAACCCTTTTGAATATCCGGCCCCCCATCACTAAATTAGGGAGACACTCAAAATGAGGGACACTGACCCTCATAAGAGACACATCCTAAACCATGTTGATACAAGCTGAGAACACTGTGGAAACCCATTGGCCCAGATATTCAAAAGGGTTGCTCCATGCGCAACAGGGTTGCGCATGCGCAAGTCCTACATTGCGCCATTCTGCGATATTCAGCAGGAGGCAGTTGCTCCACTGGCAACAGGTTGCGCAAAAGAGCAATGCAAATGAATGCATGCTCAACAGGAGGGGGAGGAACCATGCATAACCTGCGCAACCTGATATTCAGTCGGGTTGTGCAGAGTTGTTCATGCGCAACCCCCAACCTGCGCCTGCACAACCTTGAGCCAAAAAAAGGATCAAGTTGAGGCCACCCACAGGTGGCTGCTGTATTGGCGAACACAGCAGCTGCCACCCTAGCTGGCCCCAACTCGGTCCCTGTGCCCCCCACCAGCCCGATCGCGGGCATCACAGTTACATGAAACCCCCACACATCTCCCACAGCCCGATCGCGGGCAGTACAAATACATGAACCCCCCACACATCTCCACAGCCCGATCGCGGGCAGTACACGTACATGAACCCCCACACACATCTCCCACAGCCCGATCGCGGGCAGAACCTGTATGAACCCCCAGTGCCCGATCGCGGGCAGATGTAACCCTCCCCAACTCGAATAACTCCCTGGTGGTCCAGTGGACCGTAAAGCCCGATCGCGGGCAGAATGTACAGCACAACCCCCAAACATCTCCCTGGTGTCTAGTGTCCCCCACCACCCACAAGCCCCTCCACCCGCTCCCCCCGCAGCGGTGGCGACAGCATCCCCGCCTGCCGCCCGCCGACGACTGTCCGGTGGGGCTGCGCGCCCATCACAAATCTGGACTGTCATGTATGCGGTATGGGCTGCACACCCATTGGCTGTAGCTCTGCACCAATGGGCGTGCAGCCCTACCGACAGTCCAGTCAGCGGGCGGCGGGCGGCAGGCGGGTGGATGCTGTCGCCGCCGCCGCGGGGAGCGGGTGGAGGGGCTCGTGGGTGGGTGGGGGGACACTAGACACCAGGGAGATGTTTGGGGGCTGTGATGGACATTCTGCCCGCGATCGGCTTACGGTCCACTGGACCACCAGGGAGTTATCCGGGTTGGGGAGGTTCATTCTGCCCGCGATCGGGCACTGGGGGTCATACAGGTTCTGCCCGCGATCGGGCTGTGGGAGATGTGTGTGTGTGTGGGGGGCGACATGTACGTGTTCTGCCCGCCGATCGGGCTGTGGGAGATGGTGGGGGTGTCATGTAACTGTGATGCCCGCGATCGGCTGCATTGTCGTCCGGTTCGCGGCTGCTGCCTGGCAGGGTGGCCAGGAGCAAGTCCTCGGGATCGGCGCACCTACAACTCTAGTAACGAAATGGGGCCATAAATAGATGCAAATGGCCCCCCTGCCTTGCATAAATTATGGCCCCATTTGCATGTCGCTTTTGAATATACGGAAATTTGCGCGTAGGCAATGGTACTAGCATACACCGCAAGTTTAATGCTCAACTCTGGCAACTTGCGGTGGCGCAAGTTGGAGCTGCATGCATGCGCAAGTGCTGTGGCTCGGGGTGATATTCAAAGAAGTTGCTCAACAGCGCAACTCCTTTGAATATCACCCCGGCCACACCCCTGCGCAACTATTTTGAGCAGCGAAGGGGCTTGCGCCTCAGACTGGCGCAGTTTGAATATCTGGGCCATTGTGTTTACCTGTTCAAAGTTCATTTGACTTAAAAACCTTAGAATATTACGAATCATACCTCTCAACTGTACCACATTACGAGGAACGTTCCTCATCGTAAAAGCTCCCTGTCCCACATTGTGAGGACTTGTTCCCACATTCAGTGTCAACATTTTAAAGCAAAAATCTTTAGTAAATTATGCAAAATATATATTATTTAATAACAGACTTTCTGAACATAAATGCAAACATTTTACCAGTGTGCTGGGCTTCTTAGGTAAAGATCTGATTAAGTGTTCCACATTTTGAGAGGCAATGTTCCACATTTGAGAGACAAAAGGCTGAGAGGTATGTTACGAATTTGCGCTTTAATGTCTGAATGTATAGCACATCATCTGTGTGGGCTGCACCTTCTCTATGACGGACACTGCAATTTTGAGGGGAAAATAAGGGCCGTCCCTCGTGATCTGGGACAGTCGAGAGGTATGTGTATGAGCCCGCCAGCAATAAAACAAACTAGTTGTGTTATGAATTGCGCAATAAAACCACCTAACAACAGATGCAGCCCCCTTTCACTTTTGAGTTTTTAAACCACCCAGCACCTGTTCGAGCAGAAATGCTAGCCCCAGACGCGAGCTCTGCTCTACTCTCGCGTTGAGAGGCCCTTTTGAAATCTCCCGCTCGTAGAACTCTCGCGAAGTTTGCCCAGCGTGAGCTCTGATGAGCAGTAGGCAGTGCGCAGCGGCTCAACTTGGAATGGCGCTCGTGTTTGACTAAGGATAGAGAAGCGGTGCGGGTTTTTTTGTAAATAGGGTCTCAGGCCGAAGCGCAGAGACCTTTTTTCCGGAGAGGAACGGCGGGCCTCGGCCTGGGTGATTAGTCTGAGTGGCACGGTTCCTGAGCGGAGTATGACACTTCTAGGTGAACGCTGAAATCGTGTGTCCTCCAGCAGCGGAACCAACGGGAACAGGTACGGCAAGCTTGGGGGGGGGACCGACGGAGACTGACCGCAGCAGGGCGGACAGCTCCTGTGAAGAACAGCCGGGGACGAGTGAGTGGGGGAGTGCGGTTGGTGGGACCCTGGCTAGAGAGCACGGGCTGTCTGGCTGAGGGGGGCATGTTCCAGGCTACTGTATGGTTGCACACGAGTAGGCCCTGCCACCTGAGTACAACATAATGTCAGACGGGCGATGTGAAATCGTGTGCGTGTGTACTTCGTGCCAGGCTGGTGGCAGTGCTGTGCGACCTGGGAGGTGGATGGGCGGGGTGGGTGGGTGTGAGTGTATAACAGCAGCAACTTGCACGAATTAAGCTGCAGGCGCCCACTGTGGTTTGCCTAACATGAGTCAGATCGTAATATCAGAATTGCAGGCCTGTAAAACATTTGTAAGTTGTGCTTACATTTTTTTAGGTTTTTTGTTAATCAGTATCTGTTAAATTGCAAGCACTTGCGTTTTATTTTTCAGCCTGTCTCGAAAGGGTGCGTCTCTGGTGGGCTGTTCGTAACAGCATATTTCGCTGTTGACAGCAGCAGTAGGGCTTGACGGCGCAGTGTGTTTATTTCAAAGTTCCAGATGCTGTATACGGGCTAATGTAAAGAGGGCGTGTAAGTGACTGCAGAGGAGAATCGTTTCGAAGTGGTATTCGGGGAAATCGGGAAGATAAGTCCGTATATGTACGTTTTAAACCATGTTCGGTGTTGGTGGCAATATTGTTAAATCAAGTAAATGGGACCCAAGCCGTTCTACGTAAAAGCAATATCTAATAGTATGGCTTATTACAGTGAAATTATGCACATAAGTTTTGCAGGGTGAATAAGTTGCTGTGAGTCATACTGAATATTAAATGAATGCTGACAACAAAGTAGGTGACTACTAGATGTCTGATTTGACTTCATTAGGTGAGTGTGTGCCCGCCTAGTGGTTATTTGTATTTACTTGGAAATTTACTATCTGTTTTCTGCTTGTGAATCCATTTTGAAAAAAATCTGGTCATTCACTTGGGTCTGAGTCTAGGAAAGATGAGTCAAGACTGTTTCTACAGCTCATGTCTTAGGCTGATTATGGAAGAGAAGAAAGCAGCTTGAAGTGATGAATGTACATTTAAATCTATTTGTCATACTGTGACTTGCGGGAGGGATATACAGTTCTTTATGAAAATGGTATTTTTTTTTTTTTTAAAGTAGTCACTATTGCCGTTAAAGAGCTAGTACACCATTTGAATTAAGTATTTTAAAATTTGTCAGCTGTTTCATATCTGAGCATGCTTTTTATTTTCCCTTTTGCTGTTTAGAAGATGTTCTACCTGGCAATATTAGATGTATTGTGCGAAATAGCATTCGCTGAACCTGGAGGATGACATTTTTCTCCTTCATATCTCCCTCATCAGTGTGAGCTCACATTTGACCAAGAAGAGCCAGTCACTTTCTGCCTGATTGGTCACCTGTGATGTCACTATTTGTGAAGTCAAAATACTGGTGAGCTAAAACTGATTTTTAACTACATAAGTCAGCTGCTAGGTAGAGTGCTGCTCTACAAATTGCACTGGGGTTATAAGGTATAAAGTCTAATTGGGGGGGGGGAGAGTAGTGGTTACACTTTGTGTCTCTTAACTGCACTGTAGTTGTATGCAGCAAACATAACTACAGTGCGAGTACCCTCTTGTACATAATTAATTAGTTTGTTTGTTACAAATTTTGGTAACTGGGAAAGGCACATTTGAACTGAGGCTTGTTTCCAGGTGTGATGAGGGGACTGAGGTACCAAATGCAGACACAGGGTTGCAACACGTGAATAAAATACAAATACTAAGTAGCAATAGAATGGGGTGGTTAGGTTGATATTAATATACAAGTCAGTGTAAAGGCAATACACGTTTATGCATTTGACTGTATCTTTGCAGTAACATGCAGGCCTACAAGTCTTGACTTTGGTTACTGTGTTTGTGATAGATTTAGGTGGGGGAAGAAATAAGGAGACAGGAGGCGATGATTAGTTACATTGAAATAGGCACTTTATAGCCAAAGTAGCAACCAGTGGTACAGCTGGTAAAGAATAGGAAAAGAGGGGGTCAGGGCTTACTCTGCCGCTTGCCGCCCAAAAGACTATTTTTTTTAAATGGCGATATTTCAAACAATTTGGTGTTATTTATTTATTGAATTTTGATGACTGGGTAGGCCCACTGGGCCCCGGAGGTCCCTTTTACAGGGGCGACCCAGGAGTTAAGTTATTACATGGTAAAAGAGACAGTACATACAGATACAGATATTGTGGCAAGCAATCAGTCATCATGGACACATGACAGTAATTAAAAAGAAAGACTTTTTACATACTAGGTACATTTTATATTAGCGATGTGCACGGTGTAGGGGAGCGGATAGCTTTGGCTAGGTCTCGTTGTTAATAGTAAATAGTTGAAACTAGGTCTGTCTTACCATATGCACGAAAAATTTATTTTGGTGAGGATATGGGTGCAAAAAAAAAAAAACATGGGGGGTGACACCATGTTAAACAAGTGGGGGGGGGCGAGATGGCTGTGAGGGGGACAGGCTGTAACTTCAGAATTGGAGTGTGGGTGGTGGGCCTTAACCAGGAGGGAGCGAAATAGTCTTATGCTAGAGGATTCTTTGTAGTGGGGGGGAGGGGGGTGTATGAAGTGGTGGATGGGAGAGACCAATCCACATAAAAGGAGCCTAGTATGCTTGTGTGGTGTGTGTTTTCAAATGTGTGAAAATCCGAATCATGCCAGGTGGCTGTCCAGCAGGGTTTTCTATTTTATTTTGGCACTTACAAAAAAAAAAACTTGTACAAACTTTAGTATCTATATAATCTCTTTCTTATGGAGTGGTGCTTTATATTGGGGGTGGCGAGTTCCTGATTTTTGGTGGTTGTACTCCTCCAGTTTGTGATGGCTGAACAGATTATACCACTGTTATCTTCATTAACCCAGTGGGAGGTGGGGGAAGCCCCATGTGGCGGTCCATCGCGGTACAAACGACCTATTGGAAGACATGCAGAGTGGAGGTGGTTTAAGCCAGCTGTAGGTTGCTAGGGGAGAATTGTTGGTTTTATTTATTTTTTTCCCCATTTACACTTGTCTGCATGGTAGGTGGCTCCGGCCTTCTCTGGGAGGGCTCGTCCTCTGTGCCTGGCCATCCCTGATCTGATTTACCCTGTAGTTTCCCCTCCACAGATTACCACTCGTGGAGGGGCCAGGGGTGTGGAGCGTTGGGGTTTCTCTCCTTCCCCCGGAGCACAAACCAAAAGCTGGGGAGGCTGGTGGGGACGCGTCTGGGCCATCCTGGAGCTTGCCAGCTCCAGTATTTCCTCAGTTTTCTCCCCAGGCCCACGAATGTGCAGTGGGCGGGGTGGATGATCTTCACTTCTGTGAAGACAGCCTACGCCCTGGACATGGGGTCCCTCCCAATTCCTGGTGGCATTCGTGTGCTGGCACCCAGCTGCTGCTGGGTTTCAGGCAAGCAGTGTGCTACCCTGCCACCCCCCCCCCGGTACATAAAGCAACATTTAAACGGGGGGCCTCCTGTGTTGCAAAGAGAGAGAAATGATCCATCATAAGGAAAGGGATTGGGTGGTGTGGGAGACTAGTGCATTAAGGGACAAGCTGGGAACTGCCCTGGTGGTGCTCGGGGTTGAGGCACTGGATGCCGCACCTTGCTCTGTGTTGACCCGTGTTCAGGAATGAACACGGGATACCGGGGGTCCACCACGGAGGGAGAGGATCTTGCAGCCCAAGGACTGCTCTTCTGAACATTGTTTATCCAGGAGTAGTACACTAAACCGAAGCTTGTTTTCAGATGCTACCTGGGAGTACAAGAAGCCTAGGTGCATACTCTGTGATCCAGAGCAGGTCACTTAACTTCCTTCTGCTCCCAGGTCGAATCTGGAAACAAGCTTCAGCTTAGTGTGCTACTCCTGGTTAAACAATGTTCCCTTTCTCCTGGGGTGGGAATCCTGCTGGAGTGACTGCCACCATTTGGAGGCCTGGTAGTAGTGCGGGACAGGGCACTCGGATAGTGAGAGGTGCTGGGGATTCTGCGGCATACATGTGCCTCCATGCATCTAGGTGTTAAAAGGCAACACCTCCTAAACTTGTCCATGTAGGGGGTAACCAAATGGAGATTGTCGAGGCTGCTAAATACCTAGGGGTTTACCTTTAAGAAGTCTTCAGCGCGCACATATCTATTCTCTCACCAGATCCCTACACCAAAAGATTGGTTTGCTGTACTGTCTAGGTGATGACCTCTCCAATGAATCTCTCCTAGTTATTGCCAGGAGTCTGTTGCTCCCACTCTTGCAGTGTGGGGCCCCTGTTCTTCTCTCTGAGAAACGCCAAGCTTAATAAACTCTGACTCCTCTAGAACAAAATTGGCTGATTTGCCTTGGATGCATCAGTGTAAGGTCAACATTTCTTAACTGGCCATTTTTGGAGGACAAACTAGAGTACCTCCTTCTCTGTCTCACTTATAAAATCCGAAAAGGCCCAGTCCCATCCTACCTCTGAGAGAGCCTGTCCCTCAAGCCTGAACGGAATGTTCAGGTCCATTAGATGCACTATACTAGAAGTATCAAGGGTCAGATCGAGTGCAGGAGGGAGATCTTTCCCAGCTCAGCACCTTCAGTATGGAAAATGCTTCTGGCCTCCCTTCAAAATTGCACCTTGCTTGGAGGTTTTAAAAAAGCCCTTAAGGCATACCTGGTTGAACGCAGTCTGTGCACCTGCAGTCGCTGACCTAGAGCTGCTGCCACTTCTCAGTGCGTCTGGCATTGCATGTAGTGGCACTCTGCCTTTTCATTGTACTCTTTATTTACTACTTATGGAGTGGGTATCTGACCTGTGCCCTTAATATTGTGTTAAAGGGGAGATATTGCTGATGGGGGATCTGAATATGCCAGGTGTTAATTGGAGTACATTTGCAGCAGCCACTTCTAAGAGTGGGGTCATTCTACAGGCCCTACAGGGGGCATGCCTTAGACAACTAGTATTGGAACCCACTCGACAAGGAGCAATCTTAAACCTGGTACTCTCGAATGGAGATGGCGAGAGGATCACAGATTTAGAAGTGGGTAGCCATCTGGGAACTAGTGACCATCAAACAGTATACAGTGCCTTCAGAAAGTATTCTCCCCCCTTGGATTTTGTCACATTTTGTGATGTTGCAAACTCAAATTAAAATACATTTATATGGGATTTTTTTGTCACGTATCTACACAAACTACTCTATAATGTCAAAGTGGAATGAAACATCTGGAATTTTTTGTATATTTAATTTAAAATAAAAACGTCTAATGTTTAAATATTCACCCCCTTTGCTATGACACTCCAATTGAGCTCAGGTGCATCCAATTTCCTTGTGAGATCACTCTAAAACTTGAATGCAGTCCACCTGTGGTCAGTTCAAATGGTTGACATGATTTCAGAGGAAATACACCTATCTATATAAGATCCCACTGTTTGACAGTGCATGTCAGAGCAGAAACTACCATGAAGACCAAGGAGCTGTCCGTAGAACTCCGTGATAGAATTGTGAGGAGGCATAGAGCTGGGAAGGGGTATAAAAACATTTCTAGGGTGTTGAAAGTTCCCAGGGGCACAGTCAAGTCCGTCTTTAGGAAATGGAAAGATTACGGAACCACCCAGACTCTTCCTAGAGCAGGCTGTCCTCCCAAACTGAACAACCGGGCATGAAGGACCTTGGTCAGGGTAGTGACCAAGAACCCAATGACCACCCTGACAGAACTATAGAGTTCCATGGCTGAGATGGGAGAACCTGTCCAGAGGACAATAATCTCTGCAGCACTTTACAGATGTAGCCTCTATGGGAGAGTGGCTAGACGGAAGCCACTCCTGAGAAAAGGCCACATAATAGCATGCCTGGAGTTTGCAAGAAGGCACGTGGCAGACTGAGACCATGTGGCAAAAGATTCTCTGGTGTGAAACAAAAATTGAACTCTTTGGCCTGAATGCAAAGCGCTATGCCTGGCCGCAAACTGAACACAGCTCATCACCCATGTAACACCATCCCTATCATGAAGCATGGTGGTGGTAGCATCATGTTATGGGGATGCTTTTCAGCGGCAGGGACTGGGGCACTTGTCAGGATAGAGGGAACAGTGAATGGAGCAAAGTACAGGCACATCCTTGAGGAGAACCTGCATCAGTCTGCAATAGACCTTGGACTGGGGCGAAGACTTGCGTTCCAACAGAACAACGACCCCAAGCATACAGCCAAAGCAACACTGGAGTGGCTTCAGAACAAGAAAGTGAATGTCCTTGAGTGGCCCAGGCAAAGCCCAGACTTGAATCCCATTGAGAATCTGTGGAAAGCCTTAAAGATTGCGGTTCACCGATGCTCCCCATCCAACTTGACAGAGCTTGAGCAAATCTGCAAGGAAGAATGGGCGAAATTTTCCGGATCCAGATGTGCAAAGCTGGTAGACATACCCAAGAAGACTCAAAGCTGTAATTGCTGCCAGAGGTGCTTCTACAAAGTATTGACTCGGGGGTGAATACTTAAGTAAACAAGATATTTCAGTTTTTAATGTTTCATAAATTTTTGTTACACAATATAAATATTTTTGCCTCTTTAAATTGTTGAGTATGCTGTGTGAATCAAGGGGGAAAAAATAATTTCGATGCATTAAAAATTCTGGTAGTAACACAACAAAATGTGACAAAATCCAAGGGGGTGAATACTTTCTGAAGGCACTGTAGTTCACAGTAAACACAGCAGTAGAGTCAAGACATACCAAGGCAAAGGTACTGGACTTCAGGAAGGCTGACTTTGCCAAAATGGATGAGTGCCTAAGGAATGCACTAGCAAATGGGCAGGAAGGAGGGGTGGAAGAACAATGGGGAGTAATCAAAACTGCCATCACAGAGGCAACGAGCCTTTGTGTGAAGCAAATAAAACAAAACAAAACTATGTAAGAAACCACTATGGTTCTCAAAGGAGGTGGCCGGGAAGGTTGGGGAGAAAAAGAAAGCATTCAGGAAGTGCAAGGGATCACTGGAGGAGCAGGACAGAGAATTGTATCAGTTAAAGTAAAAGGAAGCTGGGAAGGGAGTTAAAACAGCAAAGGCCCAAACCGAGGAAAAGGTAGCCAGCACAGTTAAGAAGGGGGATGGGGGATAACACCTTTTATAGGTACATCAGGGAGTGAAGGAAGACCAAGGGAGGGATAGTGAGGCTTTATAAAGGGGAGGTGGAGTGAGCAGAGGGTGACTGAAAAGGCAGAGATACTAAATTTATTTTTGCTCAGCATTCACAAATGAAGTGGGAGAGGTACCTAAACCAAAGAATAGAAACACTCTGGATGCAGAAGTTGATACCAGCCCATTTACGGAAGAAAGGGTTCTGAAAGAACTCTTAAAACTGAAGGGGGACAAAGCAATGGGGCCTGATGGGATTCATCCCAGAATTCTAAAAGAACTAAGGGTAGAACTAGTGACAAGACTGACTACTCTCTTTAACAAATCATGGGAGAATGGGGTGGTACCTGAGGACTGGAGGAGGGCAGATGTAATTCCCCTTCACAAAAGTGGGAGCAGGGCAGAAGCAGGCAACTACAGACCTGTTAGTTGAACCTCGGTGATAGGGAAAATGATGGAATCACTTCTGAAGGAAAGAATTGTTGAGTACCTAGAGGTCAGAGGGGCACAGGACCCAAGGCAGCATGGATTCACAGTGCATTTGACAGTCTCACACAAAGGATTAATATACAAGTTCTCTCTTCTAAGCTGGTCTCCGGGCTTCCCTACTCCTGTGCTATACCTCCTGATGCTGATCCACAGGCAGGAATCGGACCTTTGCAGCAGGGGACATACAGCCCTTCCCTTCCTGTTCTCCTCAGTTTACTTCCTGCCTGACAGGGAGCAGGTGCTCTGCAGCAGAGCTCTGTCACTGTGGTGACAGGGCCGAAGACTTCAGGACTGTAAGTTTGGACATTTGTTTGTACCCTGGATTTGGACATTTTTACTGGGTTTGCTCAGAGAGCAGGGATGGCTGGATCCAACTACAAAACCATCTCTCTACTTTTAGAGGGCCCCAGTCTCAGCCCTGCATGCTGGACAGGCTGGCCCCTCTCAGCTGCAGGAGGCAGCTCTCTCTGCTCCTACAATTTCTGGATGTAACTTTTGATGCTCCCATGGGGTCCCATCTCAGCCGTGCATGCTGGTCAGACTGGCTCCCCCGCCATTCTCCTGCGCAGTCCCAGCCTCAGCCACGTGTGCTGCCCAAGCTGGACTCTCACTTTTCCCACGCTAAGGGTGTTCGCGGTGCCCCCCCCGACTTCAGTCGGACCAGAGGAAAATATTGCAAAGGGGAAGATATCAGTAATCCGCATCGGATTAGTGGATCGGAGGGGGGAAACAATTATGGATTATTTCAGCCAGGGATGACACTTGGAGCATCACGCCACCACGAGGACGGTGAGCAGCTACAGTGGTGTGCTGTCAGGTTCGCACCGGGACCCAGAAGCACTCCCACAGAACACTTTTCCTTCGATGAGCTCTTCAGTGGCCAAGCTCATTGACTGAGTCTGCGCTCAACACAGAGGAGTCACGGCAACGTGTTTAGGTAGTTCCGAACTCTCGGGCTCCTACTTGAGTGGGGGAGCAGTACTTCCAATTCAAACTCTGTCATTGTGGTCTTCTCACAGCTCAACCGGACATTACAGGCAGTGGCAGGGAGGTAGTCGGGTCCCCTATGGTACATGGTTTTCCCATCAGCTGGAGAAAGAGCACCCTAATTCCAAGCCAGAACTTGATCCTCCTGGGGGACTCGCATCATGACACAAGGTTTCTCCCCTGAAACCTAGATTTTGATATCTGTAATTGCTCATCAAGGAGTTTTGCAAGCTCCTCAGCCACCTGCTTATTTTTTCACAAAGCTCATTAAGACAGATTAAGCCCTTCCTCCAGGGACGGTCCCACAGGTCAGAGGTTATGAAGGGCCACAAGTCAGGCCATCCGCACTGTCGGAATCGTGACCAATGCAAGCTTCAGGAGCTGAGAAGGACTCTCCTGTATCAGCTGTTGGCAAGGGGCAGGGGATCGCTGTTGGACACAAGGTACAGTGTAAGCGTTTCTGAGGGGGGAAACAGTAGGCCATGCCCAGAGACACGCTGAACAGCAATTCCTCAATCTGGCTAGCCTGATTCCAACTGACAGTCTGGCAACGCTGACATTCACCGACCATCAGGGCGAAATGAGAAGCTCTAATATGCTTAAGGAATCCCTTCTCTTTCAGTGGGTTGAGCACCACTGAGCTATGTTCGTATCGGGACAGAAAAGTGTCGTAGCAGAATAACTCTGTCGCAAAGTGGGTCGACCAAGGGATCGCAACTGAAGGACAGTGCCTCTCACATTCAGACAGAATAGTGGGGCAATATTCAAACAGGTTTTTTTGCCTGCGGGCAGAACTCCAAGGTAAAGCAATTCTGTTCCCTGGCCAAGGATGAACCAGCGGTGGCTCAGGACACCTTTCCCCCATAAACTGGGATCTGTTCGTTCTCCGGTATGTCTTCCTCCAATACTGCCTCTATCAAGTGTCCCCCACAAAGTGGCATTGGACAGGACAGTCATTCTAGTCTGTCCCTTATGGTTTTTCTGCACTTAGTTTTTTTTCTCCTTCATTGGTTAGGGCGACCACCTCGAACATTCAGGTTCAGCCATGGGAATTTTCCATCCAGGTGCAGTTCTGCACCCCATTTTAACAACTGGTCTCTCTCTAGACTTGGAAAGTGAGTGGAAAAACTTTCAAGGAGCTGTGTGGTAAAGCTCCTGTTATTGACATGATGAGGAACTCGTGTGTCTCCTTTTTCCTCCAAAGTGCATTATAGAATCCCGAGGAAATTTTGGTTCTAGCTTCATTCTAGACACCTACAGAATGACACAATATATTCACCGGTACTAATGCATTTCCTTTAAGACAGATGGGCAAAGGACTGCAACACACCAGCCACCTTACAAAATTGATTTTTTTGCACTGGGGGCACTCTTGATGGACCCTGGGGAGTTGTTGGGCTCTTCTCCCCATGTCTGGTAGTTCTTCATAGAAACATAGAAGTTGACGGCAGATGAAGACCGCAAGGCCCATACAGTCTGCCCATTTCTTTTTCTACCTTATGAATGTACCATCGGCCTTTGCTCTGTCAGTGGCCTATCTGTTCATACTCATCTGCATTGCTCCCTTATGCCTATCCCATGCCTGTTTGAAGCCCTGCACTGTATTCATAGCCACCACTTCCTGAGGTAGGCCATTCCATGCATCTACCACCCTTTCTGTGAAAAAGAATTTCCTCACATTCCCCCTTAATCGGTCTCCCTTTAATCTCATGCTGCGTCCTCTTGTCCTGCTATTTTTCTTATATTGAAACATGTTACTCTCACCTTGTTAATGCCCTTAAGGTGTTTGAATGTTTCAGTCATACCTCTCTCTCCCTCCTTTGTTCTAGGGTATACATATTGAGCTCCTGTTAATCTGTCCATGTGTTTTCTGATGCAGTCCCTGCACCATTTTGTTTGCCCTTCTCTGGACTGCCTTAGTTTGGTTAACGTCCTTGTGAAGGTGTGGCCTGTAGTACTGCATGCTGCACTCCAGATGGGGCCTAACCATTGTCTTGTAAAGAGGGATTACCTCCCTCTTCTGACTTGTGATACCCCTTCTAATACACCCCAACATCCCCCTAGCCTTATCTACTGCTTTAGTGGTCTGCTTGGATGATTTCAGATACTAGATGACGCCCAAGTCTCTTTCTTCCCTTGTGACTGCCAGCAACTTCCTTCCCGGCCTATAGGTGGCTTCAGGGTTTCTCTTCCGTATGTGCATGATCTTGCACTTCTTTGCATTAAATCCCAGTTGCCACTCTTCTGACCATTTTGCTAGTTTATCCAGATCTCTTCTCATTCTGCCCACGCCATCTAGATCATCTACTTTGTTGCAGATCTTGGTGTCATCTGCAAACAGACAAGCCTTATCCTCTAGTCCATCTGCAGTGTCACTAATGAAGATATTGAAGAGGACTGGCCCCAGGACTGATCCCTGAGGTACCCCACTTGTGACTTGCATCTCTTCTGACTGTATACCATTTACCACCACTCTCTGTTTTCTGCCCGTCAACCAGTTTGCCACCTAGTTGACCAACTTCTGACCCACCCCGAGCCTACCCAACTTATTTATCAATCTTCTATGTGGAACACTGTCGAAAGCTTTGAAGTCAAGGTAGGCGACATCAACTGCTCCCCCTTGGTCCACCACTCTGGTTATCCAGTCAAAGAAATCTATGAGATTAGTTTGACAGGACCTTCCTTTTGTAAACCCATGCTGTCTTGGATCCTGTGCCCCTATGAATTCCAGGTGTTGCACTGTCCTTTCCTTAAGGAGTGCCTACATAATCTTGCCCACTACTGAGGTAAGACTAACTGGTCTGTAGTTCCCTGCCTCCTCTCCGCTACCACTCTTGTGGAGCGGGATCACATGAGCCCTTCTCCAGTCTTCTGGGACCTCTCCAACAGTTCTGCTAATGGCTCTGCTAGTTGCACCCTTGGCTCCTTAAGAACCCTGGGATGTATGCCATCAGGTCCCATTGCCTTGTCCACCCTGAGCTTAACGAGCTCTTGTAGGACCCTTTCTTTTGTGAAGGGACTAGTGCTCACCTCCCTCCCCCCTGGGTCCATGGTGTTGTTCTGTGGGCCCTGCCTTACCTTCTCTTTAGTAAATACTGAGCAAAAGTATTTATTTAGTAATAGATGCTTTTACAGGGTCCTCCTCCTCACATGCCCCCTTTTCTCCTCTGAGCTTAGCAATACCTCCTCTGGACTTTTCTCCTTTCACTAATGTATCTATACAAAGTTTTGTCACCTTCTTTTACTGTTCGTGCTAGTGTTTCCTCAGTTTGGGACTTTGCCTGCCTTACTGCTTTCCCTACTTCATTTAGGGCAGTTTGGTATGCCTCCCTATCTTCATCCCGCTGTGTTCCCTTATATTTCCTGAAGGCCAGTCTTTTGGCTCTGACCTTTTTCTGCTACTGTATTTGAGAACCAAAGTGGTTTCCTTCTTTTGCACTTCCTTTTCTGTCTAACACAATGGGATGTTGCTTTAAGTATTGCATCCTTAATGCTTGCCCACTTTGCCTGTACCCCCTCACCTGTGTTTCTTTTTGCCAGGGCTAGCTTAACTCTGTTGGCCATCTTATCAAAGTCAGCTCCTCTGAAGTCCCATATTTTTGCCTTGGAATGGGATGATTTAGATGTCGTGGCCAAATTGAACCATACCATGTGATGATCACTGGCCCCCAGGTGACCTTCCTCTACCTGGAGATCTGTGATCCCTTCCCTGTTGGTCAGTACTAGATCTAGGATAGCTCTGTCTCTTGTGGGTTGTTTTACCAGTTGTTGGAGGCCCTCCCCCTGCAGGGAATCCACCATGTGTTTAGTTCTGGCAGATGTTCCTGCTGGTATTGACCAATATCTATCTGGCATGTTGAAGTTTCCCATTATCAGAACCTCCCCTTTAGCTGTCATGTTTTGTATATCTTCTAACAGTATTGTGTCCTGTTCCTGGTCTGGGGCCTGTAGACAACTCCAGTTCTTATGGCTGTCCCATTTCCTACTTCCATGGTGACCCACAGTTCTTCTGGCTCTTTATGTGTATTCTGAATTTCTGTAGCTTTGATATTTTCATTGACATACAGGGCCACTCCACCCCACCTCTTCTTTTTTTTCTTTTTTGCGCACCTCGGTCTCTTCTGAACAGTACATATCCAGGTACTGAAGTCTTCCAAGTGTGGTTACTGGTAAACCACGTCTCACTAATTTCTACTATGTCCAGTTTAGCCTCTGACATTATTGCCTGCAGGTCTGGGATCTTATTTCTGAGGCTTTGAGCATTTGTGTACATCATTTTTCATTGACCAGATTTTGGTGTGTTAGTTGGGTGAGGTTTGGCATTTCTCCTGTGCATTGTATGGGGAGATGGACCTTTTTTCTTACCTGGTGATGCAAATGAACTGCAAACATGCTGAATCCCTGTTTGACCACCAGCTGAGGGGGAGGGGTGTTCTTCCCATTCGACGTATGGCAGCATCAAAACATCTTCAATCTCCAAAGCTATCACTTTGGAATCTTAATATGGTTCTCAGTGTCCCCTTTAGAGCCTCTAATGCCATCCAACATGCATCTCAAAATAAAGGTTGCCCTTTTTCTCAAAGCTATTATTTCCGCTAGGAGTTTCAGCAGACTAAAAGCATTGCTTGCCCAAGAGCTGTACACTTGTTCATCAGCCTAGAACAATTCCAATTTTTGTTTGCCAAAGTTATGTCTCCCCTCTGTTGCAATCAAGGGTTCATTCTTCCTTCTTCTGCCCACTCTCTAAAAGCAACAGGGATGGAAAATGTCATACACGAGACCTGGGAAGAGGGAGAAAAATGGACATTAAGAGAGGAAGCTATTCGCAGAACTTGAACTGTGTTCATGCCAGCCAAAGCGAAAAAAAAAATTGGGGCAATGAGGATTCAGTAGGCTCTATAGCCAAATGGATTCTATCAGTCACCCTCTACGGCGTATGATCAGGCCAGAGTAACTTGCCTGGCCTGATGAGAGTCCATGGCCCCCTTCGTGGGCGTAATTCAGAGAAGCATTGACAGCTCACTCGCACTGAGTGGCCTTTTTATCATCCATTCACACGGTCTCTCTCTCTTTTTTTTTTTTTTTTTAAATGTTCTCACTGGAGGTGATGTCCTCGGCAGAGGCATCTTTTTGCCGCAGTGTGTTTCAAGCGGTGGTGGACCCTTTAGGGCTCATGACATTCTTCCCAGCAGGGACATTTGGGGACGTACTGCTTTTGTACATCCCAGCAGTAAGGAAGCCTGGAGACCAGCTTAGGAGAGAGAAATCGAAATTTAAATAACTGTAAATTTCTCCGGCTGGTCTTCGGCCTTCAGATTCCCTCCCAGAATGTATATACTTGGCTGGCTTCGCGGCCATATATGTCTTAAAATTCTTGTTTTTTTTATTCCCAAGTTCTTGTAGTATTGCGACATTGGGCTGCTTTAGGAAGAACTGAGGAGAACAGGAAGTGGAGGGCTGGATGTCCCCTGCTGCAGAGGTCTGATTCCTGCCTGTGGATCAGCATCAGGAGGTACAGCCCAGGAGTAAGGAAGCCCGGAGACCAGCCATCGGAGAAGGAAAATTTACAGGTATTTAAATTTCGATTTAGCCAGCCTGGGAGTGGGTCCCAAGATGGTAGCCTGGGTAAAGAATTGGCTGGAGAACAGGACACGGGATAATAGTAAATGGAGTCCATTATGAAGAAATGGGGGTTACTAGTGGGGTACTGCAGTGTTCAGTACTAGACCCGGTCCTCTTCAATGTCTTTATAAGTGACATTGCAGAGGGACTGGACGGAAAAGTATATTTCTTTGCAGACGACAGAAAGATTGTAACAGAGTTGATAGGCAAGGTGGAGTGGAAAGGATGAGAAGGGACTTGGCAAGGTTGGAGGAATGGTCAAATATATATGGCAGTTTAGATTCAATGCAAAGAAGTGCAAGGTACTGCACCTGGGAAACGAAAACCCAGGGGAAGAGTACACCATGGGGGGTGAGATGGTAACAACAACAAGCATTTGTCAATGCTGAATGTTTGCTTGCTGGCACTGGCATTGGTAGTGTAGAAGTTACAGAGCTGCATAATAGGAATGGCAGCGAAGTATTGAACAGATGCCAACCCCACCACCACCCTGCAGAGAGAGGCAGGCATTGGGGTGTGCCTTTGGGTTGTCAGGCATAACGACCACGCCATTTCACCACACCCTACCCTGCAGACACTGACAAGTGTCACGGTGTGCCTTGGGGTCTTTGGCCCTTATGCGCACCCCATTCCATCAGGAAATACGGTGAGATGGGTGCGGTATAGGAGAATGGGGTGTAGTTTGGGCCAGAAGAGTCCGAGGCACACCTTGATGCCTCTCACTGGCTGCAGGGTGTGGGTGGAATGGTATGAGCATAACAGGCAAGAATCTCAAGTCGCACCCCTGATGCCTGTCATACTCTACAGGGTGAGGCATTATGGTCAGAAACCCTAAAGCCTCAGGCATTCGTTGGCATTTTCACTCCAAATTTTCAACATGTTTTTTTTTGTGACCCCCACCTCATGAACAGTGGCACTATGAGTTTGTTAGCCGAAAACTGCTTTTGCACAGTGACTATGGCATTTGGCACCACAGGTGCAAAAACACATTCCGAACAGGATGTGAAAAATGATAGCGGTACTGTTCATGGGGAGGTGTAAATAATGGCAATGTTGAAAATCTGCTGTGAAATTCTTAAAAAAACTGGTGAAGTCACGAGCGTGCGTAGAAACTGTGCAACGCACACCCGTAATGTAACTAGTTTGGGGATTTTTTTTATAGCAGATTAACACAGGCATTTTGGGACCTCCGATCATGAATAGTGTCAGTGTGATTTTCTTTATCTGTCCCGAACAATGATTTCCCACAGCGACCATGCATCTCTGCACTGACAGTGTGAAAACACATTGCAGCCATGTTGTGGAAAATGACAGCTGTACTGTTCATAAGGAGATGTGGAAAAATGCCACTGGTGAAAATCTGTACTGAAATATTACAAATTCATGAACTTACAAGGGTGCGTGGAAACTGCGCAATGCTCACTCGTAACAATCATTTTATGGAGTTTTGTCACCAAATTTTCAGCATAGCCATTTTAAGACTTCTGCTCATGACCAGTGTCACTGTGATTTTCTTAATCTGTCCCAAGCATTGTTTTCGCACATCGACTGTACCATTATGCGCTACATGTCCGGAAAGCGCATTTGGGCGAGATGTAGAAAAATAGTAGCTGCACTGCTCATAAGGAAGTGCGGTAAAATAACACTGTTGAAAATCTGGTGTGCAACATAATACAAATTCGCAAACTTGCCAGCGTGCGTAGGAACTGCATAGCGCCGCTCGTAAAAGTCATTTTTAGGATTTTTTTTACCAAATTTTCAAAATAGCCATTTTAAGACCTCTGCTCATGAATAGTGTCACTGTGATTTTCTTAATGTGTCCCGTGCATTGCTTTCGCGCACCGACTGCGCCATTGTGCGCTACATGGGCAGAAACATGTTGTGGGCGAGATGTGAACAATGACAGCTGTACTGCTCATAAGGAGGTGTGGTAAAATGGCAAGGTTGAAAATCTGGAGTGCAAATATTGACATTTTGCAAACTTACGAGCGTGCGTAGGAACTGCTGCGCTCATAAAACAGTCATTTGTAGCCGGCGCAGCGGTGGGATTTCAGCTTTCGACGCCGGTGACCCGGGTTCGGGAACGGACTCGGGTCGCTGGAGGGCCGGCCGGGGGAAGAAGAATAGAGCGTCCCACGGACTGCTCTCCTTCTCGGGGAGGGATGGGATGTCTTGCGAGTCTGTGCGACCCCTGGTGGAGACCAGGAGTCACACGGCTGCCGACACCAACAGCGCGTACTGGAGGCGGGGCAGGACGCTTCGCGTCATTGCACGTCCCCGCCTCCCAGAAAAAAGGAAAAAGGAGAATGCCGCCGGGAGCCATTAATGAAGCCCAGCACAGCTTCAATTAGCCCCCTCAGACCAGTCCCTCTGACCTAGTCCGACGTCCGCGGCATGTGTCCCCAGTGCCGTGGCCCCACCGTGGGGGGAAAGCCACGGGGTATCAGAAGGGGCCGTGGTCAGTGTGGGGGGGTGGAAGCGCGAGTGAGCTGACATCACGGGCTCCTGACGGCTAGAACCGTAAAAAGAAAATAGGAAAAAAAAAAAAAGTCATTTGTAGGAATTTTTCCACCAAATTTTCAAAACGGGCTTTTTGAGAGCCCTCCTTATGAATGCTGGCAGTGTCGTTTTGTGAATTGTTCCAGAAAGGTGATTTTGCGCAGTGGTTGCAAAATCACCCTTCAGGCCCGAGTAACGCCATGACAGTGCAAGAATTCATGAGGAGGGGTCCCAAAAACCCCATGTTGAAAATTTGGTGCAAAAATTCCAAAAAATGCCTGAGATATGCAACAAAGTTGAAAAAACCCTATCTATCCCATTATACAGCTTACTGGCATTTACTCAGTTCGCGGTCGGCTTTGAAGAGTGCAGATGTGTTCCCGGTCCACTGAAGATCGTCGCACTGGACTCCGGAGGTAAGTATGGGGTGTGGGGAGGCAGGGGCGCAGTGGGTGGGCTGGGTTGTGGGGGGCAGGGAGACTGCGAGGGACCGTTTTTTCTTTACAGGTTTTTTCTGTAAAGGCGAGCGGGGCGTTGCCATGCTGGGGTGGGCTCCCAGCGTGGCAGGATAGCGGGCGTGGAGCGGCGATGGGATTGGGCACCGCCGTTGTCCATGGCATCTGTTGCCACGCTGGTGTGGGCTCCCAGCGTGGCACCCTGTACTTGGGAGACAGTGAGCTCGACGGGGATTGGGCACCCCGGCGGCCGTACAGTGTGGGGAGGGAGGTGCATGAGCACGCAGTGTGTGGTGTGTGTGTGTGTGTGTGTGTGTGTGTGTGTGTGTGTGTGTGTGTGTGTGTGTGTCTCTGCTCACTCAAGCGGAGCTCTCCCTTTAGCTGTATGCCACTGCATTTTCAGCTGTCATAGACAGCTGGAGCAGTGATTACGCTCTGCGACCGCGCCTGCAAACACAATGACTAAATTGGAAGAGGCTGACACACCTCTGGAAAACTCGTATGATGCATTGTTTCTTGCACATGCGTGCAAGCAAACATAAAATGGAGAGGGACTTGGGGGGTAGTCCTATCAGATGACCTAAAGGTGGGCAAGCAATGTGAGAGACAGTAAGGATGGTTTGGGGATACTGGGATGCATAGGGAGGCATCACCAGCAGAAAACAGGAAGTTGTGATCCCTCTGTACAGACAGCTGGTGAGACCCCATTTGGAGTACTGCGTGCAGTTCTGGAGACCCAGTCTCCGCAAAGACATAAACAGGATGGAGGCAATCCAGAGGAGGGCAACACAAATGGTGCAGGGTCTGCACTATAGCCCCGAGGAAAGGAGGGAGGGGGGCAACATGATAGAAACTTTCAAGTACCTCAAGGGAATTAACAAAGTCCAAGAGGGTAGCATCTTTCAGAAAAAGAAGTGTACAAGAACAAGGGGGCACAATTTGAAGATCGGGAGGGCGGCTCAGAGGTAATGTAGGGAAGTATTTTTTCAGAGAGGGTTGTGGATGCATGGAACGGCCTTCTGGAGGAGATTGTGGTGTCAAACTGGTGGAATTCAAGCATGCATGGGACGGTCATAAGGCAATTCTAGGGGGTGGGGCTAGGACGAAGTAGGCTGTTGGTTAACTAGGATCTGCAGCTTATCCATTAGGTAGGGAAATGGGCAAACTGGGTGGGCCAAGTAGCCCTTATCTGCCGTCAAATTCTATGTTTCTGTGTTATTACCTTGACATAGAAACACGTATTATGTTCCAATCTGTGAACAAATTTCCTGTATTCGTGTGTATATTGTTTTTTATGATATGTAATTGTATTGATACAATTAGTTCATTATTCTGTGAATTGTCTGACACTCTCAAATCTATATTGTTTTGCATTCTGGGTAGTTAACTCCCGGTTACCCTTGAAAAAGGGATGTTGGGTTCCAGTGGGCCTACCCGGTTAACAAAATTCAGTAAATAAAAATAAATAACCGTTTTACTGGATCCAGGCCCTAAATCTTCCTTTACCAGACTCCATCAAATAGCTCCCACAAAACTGTGACAAGCTCTGAAATTTTTCCTGGTGGTTTGGCAGTATTGCTGGTTCTGTTTTCAGTTTGTTTATTATACGGGAAAGGCATGTGAGCAAGAGGTGCCAGTTTTCACAAGCATCCAGTTTAGGACAAACAAATCGTAAGAGTTGCATACTCTACAAGTGGACAGTTGCACAGATAACAATCTGGAAGTAAAAAACACGAAATACAAAACACTTTAAGTACGGATTAATCAATAAACCAAAAAATCAAAGAAATTAAAACAAGTGCTGAGGTGGGATAGTATTAAATTGAGCTGAAGTACACTAGTATTCGCAGACCAGGAAACCTGCCTCAGAAGAAAGGGGTGCCATGCAGCTGTTTGGGGGGGGAGGCGCACCGGGGGAGGGGGGGAGAACAGTCATGTCTGGGAAAGGTAGTTCCTAGGTTGTACTTGAAGGAAGGAGGGAAACTGGATGAGAGCAGGGGGAAGATTGCTGAGGAGTATGGTGCCCTTGTAGGAGAGGACGTTTTGGCGTTGGGTGGTGTGACAGAAAGGGACCTAGAAGAAGAGGGTGGAGGAAAGGGGAGGGTTTCTGGAAGCAAAGTCCTGTGCAGCAAGAATATCCGGGACTGGGAAGGGAGAAGCCACGGGGGGGGGGCAGCAAGGTCAGCTCCCAGGGTGGGGACTGACCAAACGAAAGACCGTTGTGCCTATTCTGCTGGCATTTTAGTATGTTAGATCCATTTTATGTCAAAGAAATGACATCTATTTTGACATGTGTTATACTGTCTGCAAAGTTGTATTTTTTTTTTTTTTTTTTTGCTTGGTTTTTGTTCTTCCCCCAGGTTGCATCCTCTGAGCAGCTCTCTACAGCAACCTCTCATAAGAGGAGAGCTGCAGCCTGGGTAGACTGTGTTTTGGTAAAGTGACTCTGAAGTAACATGTTGCGTACAGTAGAGATTGAGGTATTTGACACTGAAAGAAAGATCATTGGTTTCACATTACTGTAGCTTTATTAATGGAGTTACAGTCTGCATAGCTGCACTTATTTATTGTATTCATTTATTTGAATTTTGGTAACCGGGTAAGCCCACTGAGACAGTGCAGCCCCTTTTTCAGGGGCGACCTAGGAAATGCAGTTCAATGACATGGCAGGTACATTGGTTATTTACATTATTTAGTTACATTTACACTAATATATAAAATAATTTATGGGACGGTGTGAATGCCTATACATGATTTTAGGACTACATGGTTGAGTCATCGGAAGCAGAAACACCGTGAAGAGGCAGAGAGTTGGGGTAATAGGGAAGATTGGAATTGAGGGAGAGAGGAGCAGGAC
Organism: Neoceratodus forsteri; assembly: GCA_016271365.2. Taxonomy (NCBI): domain Eukaryota; kingdom Metazoa; phylum Chordata; order Ceratodontiformes; family Ceratodontidae; genus Neoceratodus; species Neoceratodus forsteri. The sequence goes on from CM057451.1 coordinate 91,408,015, forward strand.
AAAGCAGAATGTGGTAGGGAGTTCGAGCAAGACACTGCCCAGAAGGCAGATGATTTCTTGCCCACAGTTAACCGGGGTTTGTGCGTGACGAGACGCGGGAGGGAGGCAGACTGTATCATATGTGGGGGGGGGGGGTGTCAGAGCTGAATAAGTTCAAGGCGGATGTGTATGTAATGGTGGACCAGTTTGAACACTAGGCTCAAGGTGGCATACTGAAGTTTTGCTTCGTATGAAAGCCAGCACAGGGAAGAGAGGATATTAGTGGTGGTGAATGGTACTAGCTCCTAAGGCAAACCTTCCAACCCTATGATAAGCCTGTTTGAGGCGAGAGGATGGCTGATTTGTTAGAGTAGTAGGGGGGTGACATTGGTAAGGAGGGGGAGAAGGGTGGCTGCAGCAATCTTGTGACAGGAATCCGAAGAGAGGAAGTGACTGAGGCGATAAAGCAGGCCCAACTTTTGGTTGGTGCCTTAGTTAGGAGGGTAACATGGGTGTCCAGTAAAAGTGAGGTGTCTAAGGTGATGCTCAGGTATTTAAAAGATTGGATGGATTCAAGGGCATTACCATTATGGGAGAGTATTGCAAGAGAGGGGCAGGGATGGGGTGTGGCAGAGGGGCTGGAGAACAGTGTGCATTATTTATTTATTTATTTATTTGAGGGCTAGTTTTTTAGGAACCAGCCCTCAAGAGTTTGAAAATCCAATGCAATCACACTGTTGAGCCAGACGATGTCTGATGAAGATTGGTAAACAGTGGCAACGTCCGCAAAGAAGTGAACAGAGGCTTCACCACAGTTATTTTGTAGTCCATTAATAAATGGGGAGAATAGTAACTGGCCTAAGGTGGAGCCCTGAGGCACACCATAGTTATAGGTCTGAGGTCCGATAGGGACACAGACCACTTCACCCTTTGTGTGCGGCCTGTAAAGTAATTTTGGTGCCAAGTTAAGGTGCTAATGTCAAGGCCAAGGGAGTGTAATTTTTGTAGCAGGAGGTTGTGGTTAACCAAGTCAAATGCCTTTGTCAGATCAACGAAGATGGCATCAGTGGCAAAGGCTTGGTCCATAGCTTGGAACAGATGAGATGAAACTTTTCATTAAGGTTGTGAGGGCACTCTGTGTTTTCCTGAACCCATGCTGGAAAAATGAAAGGAGGTGGTGGAAATCCAGGTAATCCTGTAGGTGGCTGTAGGGTATTCGCTGATTGAATTTTTTTTTTCTTCTATTAGCCAGAGGACGGAGAATAGAAATAGGTCTATAATTCTCACCAGCTGTGTTGGGCCCACCCATGTGGATGGGAATGACCACGACTACCTTCCATTTATCAGGGATGGACCGTGTGAGGAAGGACTTTTAAACAGGTTGTGAACTGGATGGGCAAGGGCTTCAACCCCTAATTTGAGAAACTTGTGTTCGAGGGTGTCATGTCCTGGGGAGCTATCAGCTTTTAGGTTAGCGAGAAGCTGTCATAGTTCTTTGAGGGTGGCAAGTTTTTAAGGTGGAAGGCTGGGCAATCACTAGTGCCCACTGTTGGGGAGAGGGAATTGGTGAAGTGCATTGTATATCTATGCAGGTCAGTAAAGAACTTAATAAATTCCAGTGGCGATGGTTGGGGGGTAAGAGAGTGCCTATCCACAAGGGAGATCAAGGGAGGTGGCAGGGAACTACAGGCCCGTCAGCTTGACATTGGTGGTGGGCAAGGTGATGGGGGGCATTGTCAAGGAGAGACTGGGGGGAACCTGGAATTGTTGGGGTGCCTGGACAATAGACAGCAGCATGGATTTGTCCTGGGGAAATCGTGTCAGACAAACCTTGTGGAGCTCTATGACTGGGTGACTAGTGCCTTGGACCTGAGTAGACCAGTGGGCGTCCTCTTTCTTGACTTCAGCAATGCGTTTGACTCTCTTCCTCACGGGGGCCTGTTGGATAAGCTGGGAGAAATGGGGTGGGGAACCAGATGATCAGATGGATAGGCAGTTGGCTCCAGGATGGTTGGCGGTATAGTCTCATCCCCAAGGAGGCTCATTAGTGGAGTCCCTCAGGGATCGATCCTTGAGGCCCCTCCTGTTCAACGCCTACATCTCTGACATAAGGAAGGATATCAGGAGTGAGATGAGTCTCTTTGCAGATGAATCAAAACTGGGGCTGGTGGTGGATGGGGTGGAGGGGAGGGTGGCCCTACAGGGGGACCTGGAGGCTCTGGAAAGGTGGTCTAGGAAGTGAAAGCTGAGGTTCAGTGCAGGGAAATGCAAGGTACTGCACCTGGGAGCCAGAAACCCCGGCCAAGTGTACACCCTTGGGGGGGAGGGGGGTGCTACAAGTCTCGATGGCTGAGCGGGACCTGGGGGGGTCGTGGATGTCAAGATGAACAACTCTGAGACTTGTAGGAGGGCAGCTGCAAAGGCCAACAGGATGCTTGGTTGCATCGCTAGGGGGATCACCTCCGGAAGGAGGGAAGTGATACTCCCACTGTATAACTGCTTGGTAAGGCCACACCTAGAGTACTGCGTGCAGTTTTGGAGGCCACATTTAAAGAGGGACATTGAACTCCTGGAGAGGGTCAAGAGGAGGGCAACCAAAATGTGCTCTCTCCCCTAAGCTGGGCTGCACCTCCTGACACCAACAGGCAGGCAGGAATCTGGCCTCTGCAGCAGGGGACATCCAGACCTCCACTTCTTGTCTCCCTGTTTACTTCCTGCCTTCAGTGAAGCAGGTACTCTGAAGCAGAGCCCTATCACACGTGGCAGGGCTGAAGAGACTGCAAGTTGTACTTTTTTTTTTTTTTTTTTAACTCTACGTGTGCAAGTGGATTTCTTGGATTCCTAGGAGCGATTTGGGAATGCTCCATGGAGGGACCCAGTCTCAGACGTGCAAGCTGCACAGACTGGCCCCACCTATCAGTGTCTCACTAGTTTTTCTTGCGAATTTGGGCTCCCCCACAATGGATGTTTGCAAGCCTCAAGGCTAGGGGGATCCCTAATTTAAGCATGGAGTGCTTTGTTTATTATCCGTCTGGGCTAGGGGAACCCCTAATTTAAGCACTGGAGTGTTTTTCTGGGGTCGACTACCTGTTTACTGATGAGTGGCTCGGGGAAATTTTCAGCCGCTCGTCTGTGCAGCTCCGTGACGCAGATTCAGGCAGCGAGTCGCAAGGCTAGTGGGACCACAAGTTAAGCACTGGAGTGCTTCCTGAGGACAAGAGTCTGTCTAGCATTTAGCGGCTTGGTGAAAATATCTACCGCTCGTTGATGCGCAGCTCCTCCACGCGGATTCAGGCAGCGTGTTGAGTGGCTCCTGGACGGTCAGCTCTTTCATCGATCATGGAGAAGAGTGCATGGCCTCTCGTCTAAGAGCACTGAGGAGGGCACCAGGCTGTAGCACAACAGTGGTCCTTGTCGACTGGGCTGCAACGCTGGAATTATTCCTTCATAGAGGAGCGCTTGGTATAGCCAGTAGTATTGTAGGGGCATTCCTGCAGAGCACAGCACTTAGGGCTACAAAAAGAGCATACATCCCTACTGAATAAAGGGCACAGTACTTGGGAACCCCCCCTCCCTTGAAGGGACCAGCGAAGCTCAGGCCCCCAAACAACATCAAGGGGCAAGATGGATCTTTGTCATAAGTACAGTACTTATTAGGAGCAATCCATGCAGCTCAGTTTTGCACTTAAAGAGCCAGCAGCATTTCATGCCACTTTAACCTCCAGAGGGAGGGGGGTGATTGGTTAAATGGGGAACAGCTCTGTACAACCTTCCAGGGGAAAAAAACATGCCAGCGAGGATTCGTCCCCACTTCTAATCCTTTTGCTGGGTTTCCTTTCCTAAGAAGTAAGAAGGCAGCTTCTGTGAATGCCAAGGGCTCAAAGGAGGTGGATCCTTCCTCGACTCAGACTGATCCTCTCTGGCTCTAGGCCTCTCTGACAGGTAAAATCAGGACCTTTGCCCTGGACCCAGCATTTTCTTATGGGCAACCTCTGGGGTCACGAGATGGGAGACCGCACAAGAAGGCAAACTAAAGCCCTGTCCTCATTCGAAGAGGAACAGTAGTCCTCACATTAGTGTCGCAGGGAACGTCCACCACGGATTCCTCGGTCTTCAGTTCATGGTGCTTATTTTCAGTATGGAGGCCCTCGGTCTATTTCATAATGTGTTTAAAGTTATAGCTGCGATTCACCTCAGACCTTCCTCGGAGGCTCCCACCTGGCCGAAACAGGCTTTCACCTTACAGCTGCGACAAACCAGCCTCAATCTTCCATATTCCCCCAACCACTGGGGACTTGCTATGGAGGAATGGCAAAATCCAGAATGCACCTATCCGGTGGCCTAACAGATTTCTAAGCTTCTCAAGTTTGACAGGAGGCAATCTAAAAAGTGGTTAGACTGCACCAGCATCGACCCTCCAATTTCAAACCTGACCAAGAAGTCGGTCATCCCAGCCGAAGAAGAGGCTTGTCTGAGACCCAGTGCATAAGGATGTGGATCCCTCTCTCAACTGGGTCCTGCAAGCATCAACCATGTCTCAGGTCGGCAACCAGAGAAAGCTCTGCTGGGATCCCAGTTTTAGCCTTTTATTTGCCTGTAAGTGATCCAGAGAGGAACAGACCTATTTTTCATCAGCTACTGTTCCTGGGGAGGTGGTCGGGTGCAGACCATGGGCCAGATATTCAAAAGGGTTGCGCCATGCACAACCCACTCATGCGCCCAGTGCGATATTTGAAAGGGAAAAGTGCGCCTGCACAAATCCCGATGTGCGGAGCGCATCAGTAATGTATGTAGCACAGGTTGGGGGGTGTGCCCATGCATAAACTGCACAGCCCGATTATTCAGCCCAGGCCGTGCAGAGTTATGCAGGCTAACCCCTACCTGCGCCTGCACAAAGATACGCTGAAAAAAAGGAACAAGTCGAGGGCCACCCACAGGTGAGGTGTCAGACAGCAGGGCGCACACAGCAGCTGCCACCTGTGGGTGGCCCTGGACTGTTCCTGCCGCACTCAGCGGTGCCCGCCATGCCTCGATCGCGGGCTGAAGTGTCACCCTCCAGTAGCCCGATCGCGGGCATAATGGAATCTCCCCGAGTAGCCCGATCGCGGGCAACAGACCCCAAAGTCCAATATCCCTGGTGGTCCAGTGGACGCGAAGCCCGATTGCGGGCATCCTCACCCCCCACGTCGAAAATCCCTGGTGATCTGGTAGCCCCACCGCGAGCCCCACCACCACTTCCACCCCCAATCAGCGGTAGGCGGCAGCACCCCTGCCCGCTGACAGCTCAGTAGGGCTGCACAGCCATTGGTTCAGAGCATGAGCCAATGGGCGTGCAACCCATACCGTCTAAGTCAGTCCAGATATGTGAATGAATTCATTCACATATCTGGACTGACTTATGACTGTATCTGGACTGACTTATGCGGTATGGGCTACACGCCCATTGGCTCATGCTCTGAACCAGTGGGCGTGCAGCCCTACCGAGCTGTCAGGTGGGTGGGTGCTGCCGCTGACCGGGGGCAGGGTGGTGAGGGCCACTAGATCACCAGGGATTTTCGATGGGGAGGATGCCCGCGATCGGGCTTCTGGTCCACACTGACTACCAGGGATATTGACTTGGGGAGATCTGCTGGCCGAGTCGGGCTACCGGGTGGGGACGTTTCTGTTATGCCCGCGATGGGGAGGGGCATCTACCCTGCCCGTGATCGGGCTGCAGGGGTGTCGGTCTCGCCGCTGCCTGGCAGGGCGCCAGGGCCATAAGTCGGGGATTGGCACACTGCATGTTAATAGCATGCAAATGGAGCCATAATCAGATGCAAATAGCCCCGATGGCCTTGCATAAATTATGGCTCCATTTGCATGTCACCTTGAATATAAGATTGCTGTGCATGGCGCCAATGGAACTTGCGCCACCGCATCTCAGTGCTCCTCTGACCATGCGCTGGCGCAGTTCCACTGCGCCATACACAGTGGGTGTGGCCGAGGCGATGTTCAAAGATGTTGCACCATAGTGCAACTCTGTTGAATATCGCCCTGGCCACACCCCTGCGCAACTATTTTGAGCGGCGCAGGGGCTTGCGCCACAAAATGGCGCAGTTTGAATATCGGGGCCCATGTATCCAACTTCGGCTCGGTGCAGCCCCTGACTTGGGGCTGGCAAGCAACCGCCTCTACAAGAGCCAGTCTTTTAACTAGCCCAGTGTAGGTAGTCTCCTGTTTTGGCTCAGACCTCAGGGAGGTAGTGACGGATTACGGGGAGAGGCCAAGGTTCGCATCCCACATCAAGAGGCAGGGGCCAGTCTTCATTCTCAGGCCCCAGATGCTTTTTGCATTACCTGGGTTATAATAAGGGGGCAGATTTCTACAAATTCTCGAGGAATGGGCTCAGACTAAGTTGGCCAGAGGGGTCATAGACCTTATCAGCTCCTAATACAAGCCCCCACTACCCTATATCCTGCCCTCCACCATCACTGGCAACCCATCTGAAAGACCAGCAGCGCTACAGGCCATTATGGGATTACTGCAAATGGGCTAGTTCCCATTTCTCATCGTGCCAAAACACACTGGGGATTCAGGCCAGTCCTAGTTCTCGATTTCTTGAATAGGTTTGTCCGCAGCAAACCCTACAAGGTGGAAACCTTGTTATCAATTCAGGGACTCGGAAGAGGCCTATTTATCTTTCCCACTTAGTAATGTCACACGCACGATCTGAGGTTCAGAGTGGCAGAGCAGTACTTCAATTCAGACTCTGCCATTGGGGTCTTCCTCAGACCCATGGATGGAATTGAAGGTGCTAGTATCGGTCATAGTCCACATAAAGGCCCCACAGCTCAAACATTTCAAGCAGTGGCAGAGATGGTCTGGTACCTGCTGGCACATGGTTTTCTAATCAACTGGAGAAAGAGTTCCCTAATTCCAAACCAGGCCTTGATCCTTTTGGGGGCAGGCAGCATGTCCCAAAAATCCCAATCCCCCCCCCCCCGAAAACTAAGTTTCAGATTCGCTAAAGCTCGTCAAGGAGTTTAACTCCTCAACTGCCTGCTTATCTTTTTTCATACAGCTCTTTGAGACAAAGTAAACCCTCCCTCCAGTGACTGTCTCGAAGGACAGAGGTCATGAAGGGTCACAAGTTCAGCCATCCTCACCAAATCCGAATCGCGACTGACGCAAGCCACGGGAGCTGGGGATGGCTCGCCTGCATCAGCTGTTGGCACCGGGCAGGTGGTCGCTGTTAGAGGCACAAGATACAGCATAAATGTTCCGACATGTGAACGGTAGGCCATGCCCTGAGGCAATCTGAACAGCAGTTCCCCAATCGGGATAATCTGGTTCCAGCCGACAGTCCGTTAACGTTGGCATACATCAACTGTCAAGGCGGAACAAGAAGCTCAAAAAGGCTAAGGGAACCCCTTCTCTTTCAGTGGGCTGAGCACCACTGAGTGATATGTGTATATATACCAGGACGGGTAAACAACATGACAGACTAGCTTAGTTGCAAGGTTGGTCGACCAGGGGAATGGGAGCCGAAGGATAGTAGCTCCTACATCTTGACATGGGGCAATCCTCAGACAGATTTTTTTCGCCTGCTGGCGGTTCTCCAAGGTAAAACAATTCTGCTCCCTGTCCAAGGATGAACCAGCTGTGGCTCAGGACACCTTTTCCCCTAAATTGGGATGAGTTCGGTCTCCTGTATGCCTTTCCTCCAAAACTGTTTCTATCAAGAGTCCTTCACATAGTGGTTCGGGGCAGGACAGTTATAATACTAGTCTGCCCCTTATGGCTTTTCCGCACGTAGTTCCCGATTATCATTCGTCTGTCAAGGTGACCGTGTCTAACATTCAGATTCAGCTTGGGCATTCTCCATTGAGGTCCGGCTTTGCATCCTGTTCAAACAACTTATCTCTCTAGGCCTGGAGATTGAGAGGGAAAAACTTTAAAGGAGCTTGGCTACACAGCTTCTGTTATTGACATGATGGGGAACTTGTTTCTCTCTTTTTCTTCCAAAATGTATTATTGAATCTGGAGAAAACTTTGGTTCTGTCTTCATTCAAAACACACGTAGAACTATCCTATATAATTGCCTGTTCTACTGCAGTTCCTTGTAGATGTATAGACGAAGGATTACAACCAGCCACCTTACAAGTTCAGGTTTTTACATTGGAGCACTCTTATTGTCGTATTCAGGGGTATCGTTGAATTCATATACCCATGTTTAATAGGTTTCTAAAGACAGCAACATTAAGATACCTTCCATCCCCACCAAAGCTGCTGGTTCTCAAGGCTGTGGCCAAAGCCCCCCTTAAGGCCTATCAAGGAGATATCCATCAAGCGTTTCGAAGTAAAGGTCAATTTTTTTCTCATAGCCGTTTACTTCAGCCAGGAGGATCAGCAAACTAAAAGCATTGCTTACCCAAGAGCCATATGCTGTTTTTCATCAAGCTTTAACAATTCCAGGTTTTTCGCCAAAATTATGCTTCCCTACCTTTACAATCAAGAGTTTATTCTTCCTTTCTTCTGCTCACTCTCCAAAAGCAATAAGGAAAGGGAATTGCATCCTCTAATCCTGAGAGGTGTGATAGAAACATGGAGGTTGAGGATGGGGACCTTGAGGCCCATCCAGTCTGCCCTTGACAAAACTGTATATTAAGAGAGAGGAAGCTGTTCGCAAAACTTTCAAGTTTGTTCATGTCGGCTATGGGCCCAAATTATGGGTAACAAGGATTCAGTAGGCTCTATAGCTAGACGGATTCTATCAGCCACTTCCAGGGCTAACGATCAGGGCGGAGTAGCTTGCCTGGCCCAGGGAGAGCCCATTCCACCAGAGCTGTTGCCCCTTCGTGGGTGTACTTCAGAGAAGCATCGGCAGCGCACTTATGCAGGGTGGCCACTTGATAATTCGTTCGCACATTTTCAACATTTTATTTGCTGGAAGCGATGCCCTCAGATGAGGCATCCTTTGGCCGCAGAGTGCTTCAAGCGTGGTGGATCCTTAAGGGCTTCTGACATTCTTCCCACCCGGGACATCTGGGGACGTATTGCCTTTGTATATCCCAGGAGTAGGGAAGCCCGGAGACCAGCTTAGTGGAGAGAAATCGAAATTTAAATACCTGTAAATTTTCTTTCTCAGGATGGTCTCCGGATTCCCTCTCAGAATCTATATAGTTGACTGGCCGCACGGTCATACATGCCTTAAAATTCTTGTTTTCTGTTTTCAAGTTCTTGTAGTATTACCACATTGGACTGCTTTAGTAAGAACTGAGGGAGACGGGAAGTGGAGGGCTGGATGCCTCTGCTGCAGAGGTCTGATTGTTGCCTGCCTGTTGCTGTCGGGAGGTGCAGCCCAGGAGTAAGTAAGCCTGGAGACCAGCCGTCGGAGAAGGAAAATTTATAGGTATTTAAATTTCGATATTTGGGGCTTGGGGGATAGGACCTATGGGGAGAGGCTTGAAGAGCTAAATATATGCACATTGGAAGAGAAAAGGGGACATGATAGAGGTCTTCAGGTACATGAAGGGGGTAAATGGGGGAGGAGCAGTCGGGGTGCTCCGAGGGAAGGGGGGGGCAACTAGATGGCATGGGTGGAAGCTGGAGGGGGTGAGATTAAGGGGAGAAAGGAGGAGGTGCTACTTCAGTGAGAGGGTGGTGGAGCCATGGAATGTGCTGCCCAGGGGGTTGTTGGTGGCAGAGACAGTGGAGAGGTTCAAGAGGGGATGGGACAGGTACAGTGGAAGGGTTCCAGAAGCAAAAACCAGTGCAGCGAGAATATCCGGGACTGGGAAGGGAGAACCGGGGGCAGCAAGGTCAGCTCCCAGGGTGGGGGCTGACCAAACCAGCAGACACAAAAGATCGTTAGGCCTGTTCTGCAGCCAGTTTAGTATCTTAGAGATAGGATGGTGCCTTGGACATTGAGGGAGCCTGGAGCCTCAGAGGACTTTAATGAGGGAGTTCACCTGCCTCCAGAATTCTTTGGGGTTTCAGAGATGCTCTGTTTAGGGTGCACTGAAATGGGAGCCCTTGGCTTTCTGAAGTAAATATTTACACTTGTTCCTGAGCTATCTGTAGACGTGCCAGTCAGTGGGCAGTCTCCTGCATTTGAAGGTTTTCCAAGCCCGATTGCATGCAGTCATGAGCTTCCTTAACTCCTTCGAGAGCTAGGGGGCTTTGAGTCCTTTCAGTCAGCACCTCTTTAGGTGGGCATGGTGGTTGACTGTATTGGTGAAGGTGGTCATTAAGTCGAGGGCCTGGTTGATATCAGGGAGAATGTTTATAGGTTCCCATTTAGCATCCGAGATTGAGGTGAGAAAAGCTCTGGGATCAAGTCGGGACATATCTCTGATCTGGGTGACTTTGGGTGGGTGACAGGGGAATTTATTTCGCCATATACAGAAGGTAGGCGAGTGCTCACTGATGCAGTCGGGAAGAATACCCATGGATTTTACCTTGAGGGCACAGTTGGTGACCATCTAATCAAGTAGGGAGTCGTTGCCTGAATTTTTTTTTTTTTCCTCTCTCTCTCCCCCCTGAGATGGTCTCCAGGCTTCCTTACTCCTGGACTGCACCTCCTGATGTCACTGTTGGGCAGGACCAGCACGGGGGGGGGGGGGGGATAACAAGCCCTCCACATCCGGTGATTTCTGGTCTACTTTGTACTCTGCAGCAGAGCCCTGTCAAATGTGCCAGGGCTGAAGAAACTGTAAGTGAAAATCCTCTTTTTGTAAAGACCTTGTTGACGAGTTAGCCTCAGTGAGATCCAGCCTTAGCCATGCAAGCTACACAGGCTGGTCTCACCTCTCAGCCTTTTCCCGTGCGACAGCCCCGACGGTCGGATCGCAGGGATGTCATTGCCTGATATTTTTTTTTTTTTTTTTTAAATTCTTGTGGGGTCAGTGATGAGTTGTGCAAGGTTAGTCTGCTAGGGTGGCACGTGTCTTGTCAGTGCAGTGGTTCAGCCAATTCACGTTAGTCGCCCCAGAGTATGCGGCTCATGGTAAGGAAGATTGACAAGAGAGGCTATAAAGGGGGAGGCAGACAGAGGCCTGTTTGGGGGGCAGATGGACGAGCCGTGTGTGTATACACGTGTGTGTGTGTGTGTGTGTGTGTGTGTGTGTGTGTGTGTGTGTGTGTATATATGTATATATATTCCCCATATACTTTTTATCCTCCACAGTGGGCTGCTGCCTGCTTCAGCCACCCTTACTGGTCTCGGAGGTCTTTGGGATCTTAGATGCCTTGTGGATTCCCCAGAGCCAGCCGGGTGTCATCCTACTGCAACCTCTGTATTTCCTCATTTACTCCCCTTAACCCTGAGGCCCCAGAATGCGCATGTGCATGGAGGTGCACCTGCACACTGCGGCTCCGATGACTGCACCTTCCGCTGTCCCCTCGGCCTAGTGCCAGTGCTCCTCGACGTGACGCCACCCCCTCTAGCCTCCATCAGGAGGTGCCCAGGCATAAAGGAGAGCTGCCTACCGGCAGCTCAGTCAGCTTCTCCCCCTGCTCCCCACCAGCCGGTGCACTGAGCTCATGAATGAACCCGGGTTGCTGATGTGGTGTGAGATGTCGTCCAGCGCCTCAACCCTATGTGCCACTGGGCTGGCCTATTCGTTTTTTTGATGGAACCAAGAGTAAGGGAGAGATGGTGATTTCCACCACTGGGAGTCCAGGGGCTGGGGCGGGAATTTCAGTGGCATCTAAGCCAGCCTGGATATACATGAGGACATCTCTGCCTGTTTTTCCTTGGGTGGGTTTAGCAGAGTAGTGATTTAGATGGGGACCACTGTGCTGTTGAGCTCCTGGTGACTTTGAGGAAAGATATATCCTATCTAACACTCTACTGTGCTGCAGTGCAAGGGAATGAAGTATACAGCAGGGCGTATTCACCCCCCCCCCGAACATCTGGTGACTTTTTCTTGCTTGCTTGGTTTAACTTAATCGGTCCAAATTCAGAATATTAAAACATACTAAAATGCCAGCACAATAGGTCTAACTGTCTTTTGTGTCTGCTCGTTTGGTCAGCCCCCACCCTGGGAGCTGACCTTGCTGCCCCCATCATCCTCTTTGGCTTCTCCCTTCCCAGTCCCAAATATTGCCACTGCACAGGGCTTTGCGTACAGAACCCTTACCCTTACCCTGTACCTGTCCCACCCCCTCCACAGTCTCTGCCTCCACCAGCCCCCTGGGCAGTGCATTCCATGGCTCCACCACCCTTTCAGTGAAGTAGCACCTCCGCCTTTCTCTCCTGCATCTCTCACCCCCCCCAGCTTCCACCCATGCCCTCTAGTTGCCCCCCTCCCTTTCCTCGGAGCACCTTGACTGCTTCTCCCCTATTTAACCCGCACATGTACTTGAAGACTGCGATCATGTCTCCCGGTCCCTTCTCTCTTCCAGTGTGTACATATTTAGCTCTTTGAGCATCTCCCATAGGTCCTGTCCCCCAAGCTCCAGATCATTTTGATTGCCCTCCTCTGGACCCTCTCCAGGAGTTCAATGTTCCTCTTAAAGTGTGGCCTCCAAAACTGCACGCAGTACTCTAGGTGCGGCCTCACCAAGCAGTTGTATAGGAGAAGTATCACTTCCCTCCTTCTGGAGGTGATCCCCCTAGCGATGCATCCCAGCATCATGTTGGCCTTTGCCGCTGCCCTCCTACAAGTCTCAGAGCTGTTCATCTTATCATCCACCACCATCCCCAGGTCCCTCTCAGCCATTGAGACTTGTAGCATTCTCTCCCCCCCCTTTCCCCGGGGTGTACTCTTGGCCCGGGTTTCTGGCTCCCAAATGCAGTACCTTGTATTTCCCTGCATTAAACCTCAGCTTCCACTTTCTAGACCACCTTTCCAGAGCCTCCAGGTCCCCCTGTAGGGCCACCACCGCCTCCAGTTTTGAGTAGTCTGCAAAGAGACTCTCCTCATTCCTGATACCCTTTCTTATGTCAGAGACATAGGCATTGAACAGGAGGGGCCCAAGGAGCGATCCCAGAGGGACTCCACTAATGACCCTCCTTGGGGATGAGACTGTCCCGCCAACCACAACCCTCTGGGTCTGGTCCTGGAACCAGTCACCTATCCATCTAGTCATCTGGTTCCCCACTCCCATTTCTCACAGCTTATTCAACAGGCCCCCGTGAGGAACAGAGTCAAACACCTTGCTGAAATCAAGATAGAGGACGTCCACCGGTCTACCCAGGTCCAAGGCTCTAGTCACCCAGTCATAGAACTCCACAAGGTTTGTCTCACACAATTTCCCTGGGATGAATCCATGCTGTCTATCGTCCAGGCACCCTGACTTTTCCAGGTTCCCCCAGCCTCTCCTTGACAATGCCCTCCATCACCTTGCCCACCACCGATGTCAGGCTGACAGGCCTGTAGTTCCCTGCCACCTCCCTCGATTTTCCCCCCTTGTGGATTGGTACTACATGCGCCAACTTCCTGGGGCACCCACCCTGTCCTCAAAAAGATGCTGAAAAGCTCCGCCAGGACATCTGGCAGTTCCTTCAGCAGTCTGGGATGTAATTTTATCTGGCCCCGGTGCTTTCTCCATCTTAAGGGACCTGAGGGCTTCCCTCACTCTCTGTGCCATGATTCCCACCTCCGTTACCTCGTCCCCCTGCCTTGCCTTCCCCTCCTCCTTCCAGTGATGGCCTATCCTCTCCCCTGACCTGACGATCGGCAAGGCGCCCCCCCCCCCAGTTTTACCATCTTCTCTCATGTATGATGCAGCCCCCCCCAATTTTCCTTGATGAAAACTGAGGCGAAGTCATGTAGTACCTTAGCCTGCTCCCACAGATCTTGTGCCCATCCCTCCCCTGTTTTAATCTGGCTAATCTGCCCCTTCACCCTTCATTTTTCCCCAGTGTATCTAAAGAACCTCTTATTCCCTCTCCTAATTTCCCTGGCCATGTTCTGCTCCTTCCTTGCCTTAGCCGCCCTCACCATCCTAGTGGCCCTTCTGACCATCCGCTCGTACTCCCCTCTATCCCCTTTAACTCCTTGAGCACTTGAAATGCCTATAAGCTGCCTTGTTTCCTTTCACCACCTCCTGAACCTCCCTGGTCCACCAGCAGGGTTTACGGGCCCTGCCACAGTTTCGTCTTGCTCTTGCACAGGTGCTGGTAGCATTCTGCCCCCCGATTTCCCACCTACTGTCAGTGTCCATGTCTGGCCCAATCCCATCCAAATGCTTCTTGCGTATCCTTCCCATTTCCTTGAAATCTGCCCCCCTGAAGTCGGATACCTCCGTCTTTGTGCAGTCTTCTACTCCCTCCTAGGGCCAGGCAGAACCAGACCGTGGCATGGTCTCTCCCCACCAATGGGTCCCTTACCTCCAGGCCCCCAATCTGGTCACTGTCTGCCAGGACCACGTTCAGTATCTGCACCTCCCTGGTCTGTTCCCCCCACCTGCTGAGTTAGGAACGCATCCTGAAAGACATCCAGCAATCTCTGTTCCCTGGCCACCGAGGATGTCAGTCTCCCAGTCCGTTCCTGGCATGTTCAAGTTCCCCAACACCACCACCATTCCCCTGCCCAATTTGCAGTGTCTCCCAACATCTGCCACCAAACTCTCCTCCAGCTCCTCCGCCAGTGCAGGGGGTCTATACACCACTTCTATTTTTACTCTCTTGCCCCATTTGTTATTAAGGTGACCCAAATTGCCTCCACAGTTCCCTCCGCCTCCTCCACTCCTCCTATGCCGATGCAGTTTTTGACTATTATTGCTACCCCATCTCCCCTTCCCTCCCCCCTGTCCTTCCTGAACATGATGTAACCCTCCAGGTTCAGGTCCCAGTCATGCCCTGCGGTGGCCCGAGTCTCGGTGACTGCTGCCACACATCCACCTCTCCCTCAGTTAGCATCGTCTGGAGCTCAGGCATTTTATTGCCCAAGCTCCTGGCATGTAGCAGGACTACCTTCCACCCTTTCCGTATACTTCCATTTCCCCTGCTTGTGTTCCCATGGGAGATTCAGTCTTTCCCCGGTGAGCACCTTACCAGTTGGCCTTTTCCCGCATTCCTCCAGCTCTCCAGGGGGGTGGAGACAGGATTCCTCCTTTATTGTACCCCCCCCTTGACAGCCCTCTCTCCCATCCCTCCCCCGTTCACAAGTTTAAACCCCACCTTTCACCAAAGAACCCCTCTATTTTCAACTTAAGGATTTCCCTTCCCTCCAAATTGAGATGGAGCCTATCTCTAGCATATAGCCCCTTATCCTCCCAGGTCTCCACCCAATCCCCCATCAACCCATGCCCTCTGGCCCCACACCACTCCCTGAGTCACTGGTTTATCTCCCTGATCTTCCTCTTGTTCCCCACTAGCCCTTGGCACCGGCAGGATTTCTGAGAAGGAAATCGTGCATCCTGTGTCATGACAGACCCTGGCAAGCTCCCTGAGCATTGCCTGTATCTCTGGCTCACTATTTCCCTCAATGTCATTGGTACCCAGGTGGACCAGTATATCTGGGGAACCGCTGAAATACCTCATGCTTGGCCTTGTGCACCATTAGTCCAGGGAAGCATTTTGTTCTGACTGGGCAGGCTTCCCCCCTGCCTATCCCATTTGATACCCCTAATCATGGAATCACCCAACAGGATCACTTTAGCCACCCCTTTTCCTCCATTTCCCCCCGCCCCTTCCATGGCCCTCATCCTTTCTATCGCCCCCAGCCGGCTCCTTGCTCCTCCCCCTATCTGGGTGCCCCCTGCCGCTCCCTCCCTTATTTACCCTGGCCACCCTCCCTCTGATCCTAGTGCCTCCTCCTCCTGAGTATCCTTTTGTACCCCACTACCCCCCCATCTGCTAAACTTGCCTGGCTCGTCCTCCCTTCCTTCCTGTCTCCATTCAGCCCCTCCTTGCCTGTCGTGCTCCCCTGGCATAAACCCTCAGCTGCCGTTACTGTTTCTTCCTTGTACTTCTGGTCCCTTTCCTTGCCCTTTCCTCCCAACTGGTCCTTCTTACGTTTTCCTCTCTCTACCCCTTCTTCCTTCTCCTGCTGTGATCCACCGCTCCCCCCCCATTTTCCCATGTTCCAAGTTCCCCTTCCCCGTTCTTCCTGCTATCCAGCTCCTGCCTTCCACTCCTTTACAATCTCCAACTGCCCCATCACCCCACTCATCCTCAAGCAGAAGAAGAGAATTGAAGCGGTTACTGAGCTTAAGGTCTGATCCACCCCCCCGAATGTCCTCCCTTTGGCCCCCTCCCCCACCGTGGAGGGTCCCCAGAACTGCCTGCTTTCTTGGTAGTGTCCTCCTTTTGGGCCCCCTCTGTCAGGTACCCTGTGTGACCCCAGAGTACTCTCCTGCACTCTTTTCACTATGCCCCCGCCCTAGTGCTTGGTGCTACCCTGTGGAAGAGCCCCTGCCTATTCCCCAACCATACTTCCCCTCCCTCCAGCTGTCTCCTAATCACCTCAACCTCCTTCTTAAGCTGTGTCAGCTGGTGGCACACTGGGCAACCATTGAACTTCCAAGCCCATCCAGTATCATGACCGCCCCACATCCTGTGCACCACCACCCTTCCAAAGATGCTGGCCCTAAGGACGTGTGGTCCCATCCCCCTCCAAGTAGGTTTCCTTGGGTGAACTACCAGGTTCCGCACTAGTCAGATACACCCTTCCCCACTAATCAGGTCACCCACTAATCCTAGATACAGTCCCACAGTAAACAGGTACCCCCATTACTAGGTGCAGTACTACACAGTAAACTTGTAGAGGAAGTGTACAACTCCCTAAGCTCCTCTCTCTCAGCCCTTAAACCCAGCCCCCAGTGGCTAGAACTACATGAGCTGCACCTGAAGCCTTTTCCTCCAATTGCAGGGCAGGTGTTCCCCTATAAATCAGCCTAGTTCTGGGGAGGGTGGGACTAGGGCCTACACCCGACTCTCACGAGAGTGTATCAGCCCTGTGACTGCCCCTCACTGCACCTCCAAGCACTACCAGCTAAGAAAATCTTTCAAGTCTACTTCCTCACAGATCCAGCTAGAAGCTTTTTTCCCCATTCACCTCTAACTGAAGACTCAACAATGAAAACAGTGTCTATTATTTCAAACAACATGAAGTCTTGCTATATTATGACATATGCAGTTTGTCCCAGCCTTAGAACTGCTCTGGAGGTGAAAGTTAACTTTCCATGCCAGGCATGGAATCTTGAGCTCGAGCTCGGTTGAAAACTCTGTCTGTTGTACTTCAAACTCAAACTGTCAGATTCTTTACTCCGCCTCACTGAACAGTCGCTCCGGAGATTTCTCCTTCTGCTCGGTTCATTTTATCGGTTAAAAAGTGCAATTTCTCGTTTTTTTAAACCGCATTTGTCTTATTTTAACCGCAACCGGTCGGTTCAAGCTCTGTCTGTGGTATCGTAAGTAATAGATAGGTTTTACGTTTTCTCTGTGTGGAACTTGCAAACGTTATCGGTTCGGTTTGAACCGATCAGGTTGTTAAACTTAATTAAATTGCATTTAGAGTGCTGTTCCCGGTTCTTATCAGTTCTAAAAAAAAACAGATTTCATTACAGTTTTTTTTCCACGACCCGTGACACGGTTGGGAACCGATAAGGGTGTCTTGCTTGGCGATTTGCCGTAAAAGGGCGAGTTTTTGGTTAGGCTGGCATTATGTCTGAGAAACCCAAAAGAAAAACCGGGCCCACTGGGTTTCAGCACTGTAGTGTCTGTGAGGAAGCCTTGCCAAAGGCTGACCCACACACCACATGTGTTTGTCTGGGGTTTGACCACCTCAGTGCAGACTGCCAGATTTGCAAGAATTTCCCTGCGGCTACCCTGGATAAGAGAGTTGGTAGGCTCGGGGAAAACGAGAGGCCAAAAAGTCCACTGACCCGGATGGCCAGCCCGGTTCGGTGCCAGCCGAACCGGAGGGAGTGCCCTCTGACCAGGGCGAGACTTCCTTGGGCAAACGAAGAGCTGACTCGGAGGAGCCAGTTCCAGCAAAGAGGACTAGAAAATCAGCAGGTGTGGAGCCAAAATTTCCTTCTCCAACCGCTGCAGAGATAGCCAAAGCGATCCAAATTGTCCATTCGCTTTCCCCGGTTCCGACCGAACCGGCACCATCAGGTAAGCGGCCGGTTCGGTCGGTTCCACCGGTTCAAGAATATGATATAGAGGAATTTTATGAACCGGAGGAGGGGGAGGAGGATTATGAAGTGAGTGAATGTGATTTTGAAAGTCTGGATGTGCCCATTGAACCGGACATCTCCCCAGACAGACCTTCAGGAGTGTCTCCCCCTAGGCTTTCTGAGTCCCCTTCTCATTTTATGTTTTATAAAAAAGTTGCTGAAACCCTCCAGCTCCCTTTGGAAGAAGCTGTGGATGAACAGGAGGAGTCTGACTATGCGGAAATGATGGATTTCCCAGAGTCCAGGAGATTGTCTATTCCTTTACATAAATCTTTTAGGAAACAGACAATACAAATTTTAAAAGCTCTTAACACTATATCTCCTGTGGATAAAAAAAATGGACAAGAGGTGCACATTGTCAGGCTCTGATACGGAGTTCCTTTCACAACAATGCAGCCATTTTGGGGTAGTGCAGGCTGCAGCCTGTGATAAGGCAAATATTCCCTTGGCTTCACACACCCCTGACAAGGACTCCAGGAGGATTGATGCCATGGCAAAGAAACAATACGTGGCAGCATCCTTGGGACTCAGACAGGCAAATTGTATGGCCTATGTTGCAAGATACCAGAAATCCAGATGGGATACTGTTATGGCTTTAGCGAAACAGGTCCCTGGCCAGCTTGCCAAGGAGCTGGAGCAGGTGGCTGCTGATGGTATTGAGGCATCCAAGGTGCAATTCCATGCTGCAGTGGACTCTATTGATGTATCTTCAAGAGTCATGGTTACATCTGTGGCTTTTCAATGGCTTGGCTCAGGTGTACTAGCCTGTCACAGGATACCCAGTCTAAGGCCATGGATTTTCCTGTTGTGGGTAATTCTCTGTTTGGGGAGCAGACAGAGAATTACATGAAGAAAATGGATGAGTATAGGACCACTTATAGGAGTGCACAGGCCAAGGAGAGGCAAGCCACTCCTCAGAGGCAGCTTTCCAGGGGCAGGGGCAGGCCTTTTCACAGGCCTTTTTACCAAGCCCAGGCCTCCTCTTCAGCTTATGCCCAGAGGGGGTTCTTCAGAGGGAGAGGCAGACTGGATACGAGCAGGCCTGCTCCCACCCCTCAGCCTAAAGCCCCTGCCAAACAGGCACCCTGATGGGATGCCCAGGGCTGATTCTCCATTACCTGTAGGGGCAGGCTTGCTTACTTAGGTCAGGACTGGGAGTCTTTAACATCAGACAAGTGGGTCCTGGAAGTAGTAAGCCAGGGACTGGTTCTCGCTCAAAAATTTCCAAAGATGAGAACCAGATCCTTTCCACCTGCAAATCCATTAGAGGCTCTCGCTTTGGAAACAGAAGTCTCAACCTCCTGGCTCTCAGAGCTGTAGAAAGGGTTCCTCCCTACACCAGGCAAGGACTGTACTCCAGGTACTTCCTTACCCCAAAAGACAGGAGAATGGCGGCCCATCCTGGATCTCAGATACCTAAACAAGCACCTTTTAAAACCAAAATTCAAAATGGTGACTCGGGGAATTATTTTACCCTCCCTAAGGCCAGGGGACTGGCTAGCATCCCTGGATCTCAAGGATGCATACTTCTGTGTTCTCATCAGAAGCTCCCACCGAAAGTACCTCAGATTCGAACTGCCCTCAGGCCATTACCAGTTCAGAGCAATGCCCTTCGGCCTCACCTCTGCCCCAAGGGTATTCACAAAATGCCTGGCAGTAGCAGTTGCTCACTTAAGAAGGCAAAAGATTGCCATCTTTCCTTACCTGGACGACTGGCTCATAGTGGGTCAGTCCTCCAGACCAAGTCAAACTACACCTTCAGGTTACCCAGCAGCTGCTTACATCTCGGTAAGTTTTCTTCTCAATCTTCCAAAGTCAGTTCTAGAGCCTGTTCAACTACTCACCTTCATAGGCGCAGAACTGGACACCACAGGCCAGAGCTTTCCTTCCTCTAGAAAGAGTAAAGACCCTGGTGGCTCTGGCCTCCTCCTTCACTCTGCAGGTCTCTCGACCAGTAAGGCACTTTCTGCAGCTCCTAGACACATGGCTGATTCCACAGCTGTAGTGCAAGGAGCAAGATTTCAGATGAGGGACATTCAGTTCCATTTGAGAGCCTTCTGGTCTCAAAGGAGAGATCCTCTAACCAAATTGATCCCAGTAACTCGAACCCTGATCCAGGCCCTGCAGTGGTGGCAGGATCAGAGCAATCTGAGACAGGGGGTTCCTTTCATCCCTCAGTCTCACTCCTTGACCCTTACTACAGATGCGTCCCTCTTGGGATGGGGAGCTCACATGGGTGACCTCACCACCCAGGGATTGTGGTCCTCTCAGGAATCTCTGCTCCACATCAATCTGTTGGAACTCAGAGCTGTTTTTCTAGCACTTCAGGTTTTTTCTGCATCTGTTCAGAACAAAGTGGTAGAGGTCAGAACAGACAACACCACTACAATGTGGTACATCAACAAGCAAGGGGGCACTCGGTCTTCGGCTTTGTGCACCGAGGCAGTGAAGTTGTGGTCTCTGGCTTATTCCCTGAACACTTCCCTCATGGCAGTTCACCTCCCAGGCAAGGACAATGTCCTGGCAGATGCTCTCAGCAGGATTTCCCAGGGCCATCACGAATGGTCACTGGATCCCCTAGTACTGGAATTAGTATTTGCCAGGTGGGGCACCTCTCAGATCTTTTTGCAGCCCCAGACAATCACCAACTTCCGCTTTTTTGTTGCAGGCCCCCAGTGTTGGGCTCAGTCCCTCTGGATGCCTTCCTTCTCGACTGGGAAGGGAAGTTCCTCTATGCCTCCCCCTTCCCTCTCTTGTTCAAGGTGCTAGTCAAAATCAGATCTCAACCTTGCAAGATGATTCTGATTGCTCCAGATTGGGCCAGACAGCCCTGGTATCCACTCCTTCTATCCTTAGCAGTCCACCTTCCTCTGTGTCTTCCCAGGAATCGCAATCTGTTAACCTGTGCCCAGGGGAGAGTTTGGTATCCGAATCTCAAATCCCTCAACCTCAAGGCCTGGCTCTTGAAGAGTTAGTTTGCTGACCTACACCTTTCTCAAGGTGTACTCGATATCTTGAAAGCTTCTAGGAAGCCTTCCACCAGGGCTACTTATAATTCTAAATGGAATAGGTTTTCCATATGGTGCTCTGGAAAGCATATTTCTCCAGAATCTGCCGATTTGCCCACAGTCCTGGATTATATGGTCCATCTAAATACTTTGGGGCTGAGGCCAGCTACCCTGAAAGTGCATTTGGCAGCTGTCTCTGCTTTTATTTCAGCAGGAAAGCCCTCTTCTCTTTCTGCTCACCCTGTATTCTCCAAGTTTTTCAAGGGATTGCTTCACACCAACCCTCCATTCAGGGACCCTGCTCCTGCCTGGGATCTTAATGTTTGCATTGCTCAGCTAATGCAACCCCCATTTGAGCCTTTGTCTTCAGCAGAGCTTAAGTACTTGACTTGGAAAACTGTTTCTCGTAGCCATCACTTCTGCCAGGCGCATAAGTGAATTACAAGCTTTGTCAGTGGAGCCTGATTTTATCTCCTTTCACAGAGATAAGGTAGTCCTCAGGACTAACGGGAAGTTATTGCCTAAGGTGGTTTCAGATTTCCACCTTAATCAATCTATATCTCTTCCAGTGTACTTCACTGACCATTCCTCCTCTGGCGAGAGGAGGCTGCACAGTTTAGATGTAGAGAGAGCCCTTAGTTACTACACAGAGCGTACCAAGGGTCACAGGTTTGACTCCCTCCAACTGTTCCTCACTTATGGTGAGATTGGTAAAGGGGAAACCTGCCACCAAAAGATCCATTGCCAGGTGGATTGTCTCTTGTATCCAATTCTGTTATCAAAAATGGGGTAAGGTCCCCCCTTCAGGCCTGAGGGCTCACTCTACCAGAGGTACAGTTGCGTCCCTAGCTGCGGCTAGGGACATCCCTATCTTAGAGATATGTCAAGCAGCTACCTGGAAAACAGTACACACTTTCACCAAGCATTACTCCCTGGACATCAGGCTAGAGTGATGCTCGGTTCTTTACAGCTGTGCTTCAGAGCCTATTTCCTAAGTAGGTTCTGTCCCTCCTCCATGGAGGTACTGCTGTGTAGTCTGCATATGTCATAATATAGCAAGACTTCATGTTGTTTGAAGAAAAATTACTCTCATTAGTAATGTTGTTTTCTAATGGAGTCTTACTATATTGTGACCCCATACTGCCCTTTCAGAACCTCTGCTCTTGGGATGTGGGTGGGCAGTGCAGTGTTGGCACTTAGTGATGCCACCTTGTGTTTTTCACCCCCTCCTTTTTGGGGTGTTTGGGTGTTGTATTTTATTTATTTATTTATTTTTTTTGGATCCCCTGACTTGAGTCTTTGTTTTGGGACCAAAAAGTGTGTTAATATTTTAGTAGCCAGTTGGCTAGTGTAGGTTTACAGCTTCTATACAGAATCTTAGTGAGTTTTGCTCGTAAAGATCTGACAGTTTGAGTTTGAAGTACAACAGACAGTTTTCAGCCGAGCTCGCGCTCAAGATTCCATGCCTGGCATGGAAAGTTAACTCTTTCACCTCCGGAGCAGTTCTAAGGCTGGGACAAACTGCATATGTCATAATATAGCAAGACTCCATTAGAAGAAACATTACTAAGGTGAGTAATTTTTTTTTTTTTTTTAGCTACTGTGTGATCACGGTGGTTTCAGCTGTTTGCACTGTCATTACTGTTACTAGTTTTTATTATAGGAAGTTTTACTGGAAGCCTGAAAATGAAGGCCAGTTCAGCAAGTACCTTATGGGCACTTTTCTAAAAAATGTTGCTTTAAAGGACAGTTAAATGCCTATTTTTGGAGGGTCGCTTTGTTAAAAAAACAAGATTGTGGTGTGTTAGAGCCAGGGGTGCCATTTTAAAACATAGTGCTTACCTTTTTTAAGAACGTTTAACCCCTTTTTATGTTTTTCAGTTTGAAAACAAAGCTCCCAGGAGCTTGAAAGTCAGTGCCGCGATCTAGTCATAAGATGGCACCAACGTCAAATGTGATGTTGGAGTGAGACACCTGGCAAAGACTAATAGAAGCCATGTGAGGTTGCCCTTTTCAGCTGGTACTGTAAAACTTCTGAAGCTCACCAACATGCCAGTTGGCACCTAACGCATGTGTCACGTGTTAGGTGTCAGTTGGCATGTTGGTGAGCTTCAGAGGTTTTATAGTACCAACTGAAAAGGGCAACTACATAGGGCTTCTATTGGTCTTTGCCAGGTGTCTCGCTCCAGTGACATAATCACGTTTGATGTCGGCGCCATCTTATGGCGAGATTGCAGTACCGACTTTCAAACTCCCCGAGCTATACAAACTGGAAAAACATGATGAAAATGGTTTAATGTGCTTAAAATGGTAAGCACTCTACATTTTAAAATGGCACCCCTGGCGGTTCTAACGCACCACAGTCTTTTTTTTTTTTACACTAAGTGACCCTCAAAAAATAGGTATTTAGTTGTCCTTTAATTTTCACCAAAGCATTGGCTGCTTTGTGGCTTTTATGCAGTCTTAACAGTGGTAGACCTCTGATCTGTGGTATCATGTAGGAATGTGTGCCCGTCACAGGGTTCATGTCAAATATTCATCTGTGTGGGACACTGATCCACTGGGTGTAAAAAGTAAAGGTCAGATAGAGTCTTATTGTTCAGCCGAGCCCAGCTCCATGAAACAGCAGTTTAAAACCTTTGTAACATTGAGCAGATTGTCACTAATGTAGAATAAAAGATGGGTCAAAATAATAAAAACAAACAGAAAAAAAACAACCTTTGTGGCAGTTATCCCAGTCTCCAACTCTGAAATGTATACTATCAACCTGTAATAATTTGGGTAATTAAGCTGTTGATATACTGTGCTACCATTCCCTGAATTGTGCTTTTCTCAAGGCATAAATTAGTGCTAGAGACTTGATTAGCGGGGGGGGGGGTCCAGAATGTTGGGGACATGAGTTAAAATAGTGCTATTCGTGCATTTCAAGCCCTGTGGTCCTGGAAAAATTCGATTAGCGCTTACTGCGTATCAGAAACGAAATTGATTCGCAGTTGTGGTTTTTGATTTGCAAATTGTGATGCAAGCCTGCTTATTTTATGCTCTGTTGCTTTGTCATTTTTGCTGTACAATAAAAACAATGTTAACAAAAAACAAACTGATAAAAAAAAAAAAAAAAAACCTGGTCCATCCAGTCTGTCCAGTCCTTACCTTGGTCCAGGAGCCAGTCCATTACTGGCCAGACTATATATATCTATATCTATATATGTTTCTATATCTATATTTTTTTAATACATTTCCATTTGCCCCCTAGTGTCTTTAGGCCCCCAATCCTTCTCTAGTTCCAGTTGTGCTTGAGTAGGTTCACCATCTGCCCCCTAACCAGCTCCTATGGCAGTTGGTTCCATTTGTCTACCACCTGTTCTTTGAAGAAGTACTTCTCGACTGCTTGTGTCCATTCTGAATGTGCTTACCTCCAGCTTCAGACAGTGCCACTTCATAATGCTACCTTACTTGAGCCTGAATATCTTCTGGTAGTCCACTGTGTTGATACCTTTGAGATATTTGAAGATTTTAATCGTATTCTCCTGCTCTCTGGCTCTCTTCTAGTCTCTAGAGAGTACAGTCTGAGGACATCCAGCCTTTCCTTGTAGGATCTTTGCTTCTGGCTGTTGGTCATCATAGTTGGTTTTCTCTGAATGGCCTCCAGGTGGTCTCTGTCCTTCCTCAGGTGTGGCTTCTAGAACTGGGCACACTGCAGGTGAGGCCTGACCAGTAAGCAGTATAGCAGCAGGAATACTCCCTTCCTATGGATCTGAGCATCCTCTTTGCCTTGTCGTACTTCTTTTTGCATTGTGCAGAGTTCTTCAGGCTGTCGCTGTATATGACTCCCTGGTCTATCTGTTGTGGGTTCCAGGCGAACTACTGCCATCGGGTAGTCATTCCTAGGGTTTTTTCTTCTCCAGTACATGATCTTGTGCCTTTTTTTGGTGCTGACACTTGGCTGCCAGACCTTGGACCATTTTCTCTAACTTGGAAATATTCTGTAAGTTTCCAGATGCCTTCCTTGTTCACTCTGCTGCATATTTTGTGTCATCGGCAGACAGCAACATCTGGCCCCTTCAAACAGCATGAAGTCTTGCTATATTATGACAATTGCAGTATGACCGCAGGTTAGAACTGCTCTGGAGGTGAAATAGTTAACTTTCCATGCAGGCATGGAACTTGGAGCTCGAGCTCTGTTGAAAACTCTGTCTGTTGTGCTTCAAATGCAAACTGTCAGATTCTTTCCTCCGCCTCACTGAACAGTCGCTCCGGAGATTTCTCCTTCTGCTCGGTTCATTTTGTCGGTTTAAAAGTATTATTTTTCGGTTTTTAGCCAAAATTAAACCGCAACCGGTCGGTTCAAGCTCTGTCTGTGGTAATGTAAGTAATAGATAGATTTTACATTTATTTTTTCTGTGTGGAACTTGTAATTCTTTATTGGTTTGGTTTGAACCGATCAGGTTGTATTTAAAATCTACTAGTCCTTTTTTAGAGTGCGGTTCCCGGTTCTTATCGGTTCTAAAAAAAAAAAAAAACTGATTTCATTACGGTTTTTTCCACGACCCGTGACACGGTTGGGAGCCGATAAGGGTGTCTTGCTTGGTGGATTGCCATAAACGGGCAAGTTGGTTAGGCTGGCATTATGTCTGAGAAACCCAAAAGAAAAACCGGACCCACTGGGTTTGAACACTGTAGTGTTTGTGGGGAAGCTTTTGCTAAGGCTGACCCACACACCACATGTGTCTGTCTGGGGTTTGACCACCTCAATTCAGACTGCCAGATTTGTCACAATTTCCCTGCTGCCACCATAGATAAGAGAGTTGGTAGGCTCAGGGAAAGGGAGGCCAAAAAGTCCGCTGACCCGGATGGCCAGCCCGGTTCGGTGCCAACCGAACCGGAGGGAGTGCCCTCTGACCAGGGCGATACTTCCTCGGGCAAACGAAGAGCCAGTTCTGAGGAGCCGGTTCCAGCAAAAAGGACTAGAAAGTCAGCTAGTGTAGAGCCAAAAGTTCTCTCCCCAACTGCTGAGGAACTAGCTAAAGCAATTCAAATTGTCCAGTCTCTCTCTCTCCGGTTCCGACCGAACCGACACCTTCAGGTAAGCGTTCGGTTCGGCCGGTTCCACCGGTTCAAGATTATGATTTTGAGGATTTTTATGAACCGGGGAAGGGGGAAGAGGAGAGTGAATATGGTTTTGAAGATCTGGATGTGCCCATTGATCTGGACATCTCTCCAGATAGACCCCCTAGGGGTTTCTTCTCCAAGGCTTTGAGTCCCCTTCTCATTTCATGTTTTATAAAAAAGTTGCTGAAACTCTCCAGCTCCCTGTTGAGGAAGCTGTTGATGACCAAGAGGAGCCAGACTATGTAGAAGTGATGGATATTCCAGAGTCTAGGAGACTGTCTATTCCTTTGCATAAATCTTTTCGGAAACAGACAGTAGAAGTTTTAAAAACTCCTCACACGATACCTCCTGTGGATAAAAGGATGGACAAGAGGTATACCTTATCAGGCTCCGACACTGATTTCCTCACTCAACAATGCAGCCATGTGGGGGTAGTGCAGGCTGCAGCCTGTGACAAGGCTAATATTCCCCTAGCTTCACACCCCTGTGAGAAGGACTCCAGGAAGATTGATGCTGTGGCAAAGAAACAATACATGGCAGCATCTTTGGGACTCAGACAAGCAAATTATATGGCTTATGCTGCTAGGTACCAGAAATCCAGATTTGATACTGTGCTGGCCGTAGCGAAACAAGTCCCTGACCAGCTTGCCAGGGAGCTGGAACAGGTGGCTATGGATGGTATTGAGGCATCCAAGGTGCAGTTTCATGCTGCAGTGGACTCTAATGATGTTTCATCAAGAGTCATGGCTACATCTGTGGCACTTCGCAGGATGGCTTGGCTCAGATGTACTACCCTGTCTCAGGATACCTAGTCTAAGGCCATGGATTTTCCTGTTGTGGGAAATTCTCTATTTGGGGAGCAAACAGAGAATTACATGAAGAATATGGATGAATATAGGACCACCTATAGGAGTGCACAGGCCAAGGAAAGGCAGGCCACTCCTCAAAAGCAGCTTCCTAGAGGCAGGGGCAGGCCTTTTCATGGGCCTTTTTACCAAGCCAAAGCTTCCTCCTCCGCCTATGCTCAGAGGGGGTTCTTTAAAGGGAGAGGCAGACGGGGTACAAGCAGGTCTGCTTCCACCCCTCAGCCCAAAGCCCCTGCCAAGCAGGCACCCTGATGGGATTGCCAGGGCTGATTCTCCTCTACCTGTAGGGGGCAGGCTGGCTTGCTTTGTCCAGGACTGGAAGTCTTTAACATCAGACAAGTGGGTCCTGGAAGTAGTAAGCCAGGGACTGGTTCTCGGCTTCAAAAAATTTCCAATGCTGAGAACCAGATCTTTTCCACCTGCAACTCCATCAGAGGCACTCTCCCTAGAGGCAGAGGTCTCTACCCTCCTGGCTCTCAGAGCTGTAGGAAGGGTTCCTCCCCTACACCAGGGCAAAGGTTTGTACTCCAGGTACTTCCTTACCCCAAAAAAGACAGGAGAATGGCGGCCCATCCTGGATCTCAGATATTTAAACAAGCACCTTTTAAAGCCAAAGTTCAAAATGGTGACTCTGGGAATTATCCTACCCTCTCTAAGGCCAGGGGACTGGCTAGCTTCCCTGGACCTCAAGGATGCCTACTTCCATATTGCCATCAGAAGCTCCCATCGAAAGTACCTCAGGTTCGAGCTGCCCTCAGGCCACTACCAGTTCAGAGCAGTGCCCTTCGGCCTCACTTCTGCCCCAAGGGTATTCACCAAATGCCTGGCTGTAGCAGTTGCCTACCTAAGAAGGCAAAAGATTGCCATCTTTCCTTACCTGGACGATTGGCTCTTAGTAGACCAGTCCCCAGACCAGGTCAGTTTACACCTTCAGATAACGCAGCAACTGCTTACCTCTCTAGGTTTCCTTCTGAATCTCTCAAAGTCAGTTCTAGAGCCTGTCCAGCTTCTTACCTTCATAGGCGCAGAACTGAACACACAGGAAGCCATGGCCTTCCTCCCCTGGACAGGGCAAAGACCCTAGTCTCCCTGGCCTCCTCATTTACCCTGCAGGTCTCCCGGCCAGCAAGGCATTTTCTGCAGCTCCTAGGACACATGGCTGCTTCCACAGCAGTTGTGCTAGGAGCAAGATTTCAGATGAGGGCCATCCAGTTCCATTTGAGAGCTTTTTGGTCTCAAAGAAAGGATCCTCTTACCAAGCTGATCCCAGTAACTCGAACCCTGATCCAAGCCCTACAGTGGTGGCAGGATCAGAGCAACCTGAGACAAGGTTCCTTTTGTCGCTCAGTCTCATTCTCTAATCCTCACTACAGATCGTCCCTCTTGGGCTGGGGAGCTCACATGGCGACCTCACCACCCAGGGTCTGTGGTCTCCCAGGAATCTCTGCTCCACATCAACCTGTTGGAGCTCAGAGCAGTTTTCTAGCACTTCAAGCTTTTCCAAATCTGTTCAGAACAAGAGTATTCAGGTCAGAACAGACAACACCACTACAATGTGGTACATCAACAAACAAGGGGACACGTGGTCTACGGCCTTGTGCACCGAAGTGACGAAGTTGTGGTCTCTGGCTTTTACTCCCTGAACACCTCCCTTACGGCAGTTCACCTCCCAGGCAAGGACAATGTCCTAGCAGATGCTCTCAGCAGGATTTCCCAGGGCCACCACGAATGGTCGCTGGATCCCCTGGTCTTGGGAGTAGTATTTGCCAGATGGGGCACCCTGCAGATAGATCTTTTTGTAGCCCCAGACAATCACCAACTTCCTCTTTTTTGCTGCAGGCCCCCAGTGTTAGGCTCACTCCCACTGGATGCCTTAGCCCTCAGTTGGAAGGGGAAGTCTCTCTATGCCTTCCCTCCCTTTCCTCTCCTGTTTAAAGTGCTAAGTCAAAATAAGATCCCAATCATGCAAAGTCATTCTGATAGCTCCGGATTGGGCCAGACAGCCCTGGTATCCACTCCTGCTATCCTTAGCAGTCTATCCTCCCCTGTCCCTTCCCAGGAATCACAATCTGTTAACCTGTACCCAGGGAAGGGTCTGGTACCCGAATCTCAAATCTCTCAATGTCAAGGCTTGGTTCTTGAAGAGTTAGAGTTTGCTGATTTACACCTTTCCCAAGGTGTAATGGATATATTGAAGGCCGCAAAGGCCTTCTAGCAGAGACTGCCACAATTCCAAATGGAAGGTTTTCCATGGTGCTCGGAACAACACATTCCCCAGTCTCTGATCTACCCACAGTCGTGGATTATATGGTCCACCTGAATTCTTTGGGGCTGAGACCAGCTACCCTGAAGGTGCACTTGGCAGCTGTGTCTGCTTTTATTTCAGCAGGTAAATCCTCTTCCCTTTCAGCTCATCCTGTATTTTCCAAGTTTTTTAAGGGGTTGTTTCACACCAACCCTCCATTCAGGGATCCTGCCCCTGCCTGGGATCTTAATGTTTGCATTGCTCAGCTTATGCATCCCCACTTTGAGCCCTTGTCTTCAGCTGAGCTCAAGTACTTGACTTGGAAAACTGTGTTTTTGGTAGCCATCACCTCTGCCAGACGCATAAGTGAATTACAAGCATTGTCAGTGGAGCAGGAGTTTATCTCTTTTCACAGAGATAAGGTGGTCCTTCGGACTACCAAAGTTCCTGCCTAAGGTGGTTTCAGATTTCCACCTTAATCAATCTATTTCACTTCCAGTGTACTTCGCTGACCACTCCTCCTCTGGGGAGAGGATGCTGCACAGCCTAGATGTGAAGAGAGCCCTTAGTTACTACATAGAGCGTACCAAGGGTCATAGGTTTGACTCCTTCAACTGTTCCTCACCTATGGCGAAGTTGGTAAGGGAAGCCAGCCACTAAAAGATCCATTGCCAGGTGGATTGTCTCTTGTATCCAATTCTGCTATGAGAAGTTGGGTAAATTCCCCCTCAGGCCTGAGGGCTCACTCTACCAGAGGTACAGCTGCTTCTCTGGCTGCTGCCAGAGACATTCCTATTCTAGAAATATGTCAAGCAGCTACCTGGAACAGTTCACACTTTTACCAAACATTACTCCCTGGACATCCAGGCTAGGAGTGATGCTCTGGTTGGCACAACCGTGCTTCAGAGCCTATTTCCAAGGTAGGTTCTGTACCTCCTCCATGGGGGTACTGCTGTGTAGTCTGCAATTGTCATAATATAGCAAGACTTCATGTTTGAAGAAAAAAATTACTCACCTTAGTAATGTTGTTTTTTCTAATGGAGTCTTGCTATATTATGACCTCCCTCCCTGCCTGCCCCTCTCAGAACCTCTGTTTTGGGGATGTGGGTGGGCAGTACAGGGTTGGCACTTTTTTTGATGCCCACCTTGTTGTTTTTCACCTACCTTTTTGGGTGAATTAGTGTTGTGTTTTTGCATTTTTGGGTCTCCTGACTTGAGTCTTTGTTTTAGGCCAAAAATGAGTGTTTATGTTAGTAGCCAGTTGCTAGTGTGGGTTTACAGCTTCCACACAGAACCTTAGTGAGTTTTAGCTCGTAAAGATCTGACAGTTTGCGTTTGAAGCACAACAGACAGTTTTCAACCGAGCTCGCGCTCTAAGTTCCATGCCTGCATGGAAAGTTAACTATTTCACCTCCGGAGCAGTTCTAACCTGCGGTCACACTGCAATTGTCATAATATAGCAAGACTCCATTAGAAGAAACAACATTACTAAGGTGAGTAATTTTTTCTTATGCCTTTCTCAGTGTCTCACATGAGCACATTGAAAAGTACTGGACCCACGATTAACCTCTATGGCATACTGCTTGGCACCCTTCTCACTCATGACCTAATCCCATTAATAACCGCCCTCTGAGTCTTGTCCCTAAACAGGGTGTGAAATTCCTATACTTTAGGTGTCCCAGGACACCTACTTCTATTTAGTGCCTGCCCTTTGGGGCACCTAAGGTATTGGTCCTTTTAATTTTTTATTGTCTTTTTAATTTGCCAGGGGGTGGGGGCCACCGGAGGAGTGTTGATTTGGCCGCAGATCACGAGACTGCAGGTCTGATCGGCTGACGGACAGGTTGAGCGAATGCGAAGATGAGCATCGGTGAAGGCTGCAGTAGTGTCATGGGAACAGTCGTTCTCCACCGTGATAGTAACGCTGTTCCTTTGGATGGAGAGATCAGTGCAGTAAGCAAATCAGCATGTAGAGAGAAGGGGTCAGGTCGGCAGGCGGGTTGTAGAATCGGTTGCCAATGATGAGTGCATCTTTCTTTCTTTACTGCCATGTCTCTCCCTGCAAACTGCACCACTCTTATTTGTTCACTGGTTGAGACAGGAGGAACAGGCAGGAGGATCTCTGTCACGCTGGTGACAATCCGCAAATCCTTTGGTTTGGACAGAAGTCTGAAGCATTCTGAATTGCAAGACTGCAGTTTTAAATCCTGACTCTGAGCCCTGAATTCAGACATAAAAACAAAAGAAAGAAGAAAAAAAAAGGAAAAAAAAAACGCTTCCTACAAACAGTAGCAAGGACTGTGAGCAGTGCCATGAACATCTAGGTGCCAGCCCTCCACAGAAGGGGAAGGAAAGTCTCGGAGGAGCAACTAAAGCTCTTAAGAGCTTATTTCAGCTAGAGGTTCAGGAGGACAAAAAGAATGTGAGCTGCAGATAATTACTGCAAGTTCTGCAAAAGTAGGCAGCCTGCAGCAGAGGGAGGGAGGGACTCGGCCACCAGGAGGCATAGCGTTAACAGGGAGCCCCTAAAAGCTCTAAAGAGCTCATTTGATCTGAAACAAAAACACTGAGCTGCATATAGTTACTGCAAGTTCTGTAAAAGTCAGCCTGCAGCAGAGTGAAGGGGGCTACTCTGGCAAAGAAACAGAAATTATGTAATGTAGATGGGGCGGCATGTAAATAATTTGTTGGGCATGTATTTTTAATAGTTGCATGCCCAAGTAGGCATGTCATTTGTTTCATGAATTTCATACCCTGTCTCTAAGCCAGTTGCCCTCCCACTTAGTCACTGTTATCACCCACGCCTACGTCCCTCTGTTTCTTAAGGATTGTGGGGCACCGAGTCAAAAGCCTTACTGAAGTCTATTTCTGCACATCATCGAAACCCTGTTAAAGAATTCAGTGAGGTTTGTCTGACAAGATCTTTCTCTAATGAGCTCATGCTGCCTTGGGTTTTGGAGCACGTGTCTCCAGAATTCCACTGGCCTGCTCTTTCATGGTGAACTCCAGTAGCTTACCCAGAATGAATGTCCATGTCCGCCTTACAAACCTGTAGTTCCCTGGATCTCCCCACCTCCGTTCTGATGCAGAGGGATATCTGCCACTCTCCAGTCATCCAAGATCTGGTCCATATCTAGGGAACAGTTAAATAGGTCTGCTACTGACTCTTCCGGTTCCTTTAGTACTCGAGGGTGCTTCTTCCCGGCCCCCCCCCCATCCCAGGGTGACTTGTCCATTTGTCCATGTGCAGCTGTTAGCTGCAAGAGAGGAGAGATCCCTGCTATGTCACCAGCTAGGCTGGAGGCCTGAAGTCCCCCCCCACCCTTTTTCCCAGAGGCTTGCTGGCCCATTGAGCTGAAGAGTGGTGGGGTAAAGGGAATGGTGGAATGGGAGTGGAGAAGGATGTACTTCAGACTTCCTCAATATAGATTGCAAACTGATTTGCACCACTAGTGGATGCGCAGGCACCAGTCTCCCCTCAAGGAGATGTGAGCCAGTCAAGAGGAGTGTGCTGGCTGGCATTGTGATATCTAGAGGGGATCAAAGTAAGAAGGCTGCTAAAGAGGATCCTACTGGTATGAGAGAGTGGGGGTGGGGGAGGAAAGGGTGTGGGTAGATGTCTCCTGGATGCAGTGGCTATTTGGCACATAGAAGAGAGAAAAGGGAAAATCGGGTTGGTACAGTTGGGTACCAGTGACCTGGCTAACCAGCATAAGCTTGGCTTAAGGGAGCTTGGAGACCAACCTAAACAAAAACTTATTGTGGAGACCGACCTAGATCTGATGGCCATAATGGAGTGATGGTGCACCAACAAACACAGCCCGGATGTGGTCATACCAAGCGACACGATGTTTCGGAAGGACAGGGAAGAAAGATGGTGTGTGTGTGGGTGTGTGTGTGTGTGTGTGTGTGTGTGTGTGTGTGTGTGTGTGTGTGTTTGTGTTTTTTTTTTTTTTTTTTTTTATGTGGAGAAGGTATAAAGGCCATAGAGATACAGGGGGACAAGGACAGGTGAGAGGTACTATGGGTCTGCTTAGAGACGGGGTTTGGGCCTAATTCGGGTACAGAACAACAAAGGTGAGGGGTGAGAAGGTTTTGGGAAAGCCATTGGCAAATGGCAAGCAGAGTGAAAGTATTGATTATGGGGGACTGTAATCTGCCGGATGTAGACTGGAGCATTCTGGTTGCAGCTACAACAAAGAAGCAGGGTCATCCTTCACTCTACAAGGGGCATTTCTCAGGCTATTGGTAATGGAACCCCCTACAGGGGTTGTAATTGGTACCGGCCCACTATCCAAAGGATGGTAGATTTTGTATTGGGCTAGTAAGATTTTTCTTTAGCCTTTCAGACTTGTACTAGAGAAGGCAACAATGCAATAAGTACACCATCTGGGCCAGTGGAAGAGTCTGGAGGGCTAGTGGATTTTCCCAGTCACTGGCTAGTGGCTGCAAACTTAATTTCAACTCCTCTCCACTAGAGATGGGGCAGTGGTGGACCTGGTAACAGGGACAACATCACAGATGGCACAGTGAGTACTCCCTGGGTACAAGATAGTACTGTACCGTATGGCTTAGCATACGGATTGGGCAAGAGAAAAAACACATTCTAGGGACATGGATATGTTGTTCATCCACACTGTCTGGCAGGTTCCTTGCCGCTTTAAATCTTGCCGGGAGGTCTTCAGGCTGGCTCTTCCCACCCACCCGGGTGGTAAAACTCTCGGCTCTGTCCCATGACGCCAGATCTTCCTTACCGCTTGGAAGCTCAGGTTCCCTCATTAATGCTCTGTGTATAAGGTTGGTTCCTAATTCTTGGAATTTTCGAAATTAAAAAGTTTTTGCTAAACAGACTTTGGTCTTCTCTCCCTCGCGGCTGCGATGGACAAATCGACTCCCGGTTTCCGGAGATGCCCTTGCAGGCAGAAGATGTCTCGGACGGATCCGCCTCCACGTGCGTTTACTGCGGGCCTTGAGCACCCACGCAAGCCTGCGACCTGTGCTCTTCCTTTCGGGCTCACGCCTGAAGACCGTCTGCCCGCTTACAACTAGGGCATCCCGAGAAGAGATTTCTCCGGTTAAGTCAGAAGAGGCCCGGTCGGCGTGTCCGGCGGCGGGCTCAGCGATCAAAGCAAATGATCGCCTCGAAGAGGAGGCGCTGGCCGCTTCTACCCTCGGCTGCGGCATTTGTCCCGCTTTCTCGGTGCTCTTATTCGGCTTCTTTTAGGATCTTTGTCTTACCCTCTTGACAAAAGGTGAGGGTCCAACTTCTTCTGGACCGTTTTCTTGGTCCAAAAAGAGAGACAAGAGTAAGTCTCACCGTCGACGCTCTTGGGAGCGGGAAAGATCCCTCTCCCCTAGTTGTTGGCTGTCGACTGTCATCCTCGGCCGGCCACTGGTTTCACGGTGTCCCGCCAGGCCAGTTGACCAAGACTCCCGTCGGCCGGTCGAGATTTTTCTTGACCCGCTGGACGGGTTGTCGACTGGAGAAGCTGAGAATCCTCTCCCGGTTCCCCGGTGGGAGTTGAGGATCCCGTCGGCTGCGTCTGTACTTTTCCCGGTTCCGAACCTTGGTGGAATCGTCCGAACCCGAAGTGCCGATTCCCCGC
The DNA here is from genome assembly GCA_016271365.2 of Neoceratodus forsteri. Lineage (NCBI taxonomy): Eukaryota > Metazoa > Chordata > Ceratodontiformes > Ceratodontidae > Neoceratodus > Neoceratodus forsteri. Next base: position 91,442,942 of record CM057451.1, read on the forward strand.
GACACCTCCCGCACCGTCCTCGGCCTGCCGAGGTTCTCGATCTCTGACGCTCATGTCCAGCCGATCCCGCCATAGGCGGTCTTCGCCCCCACCGCAGCAAGCGGCGCTGCCGCCTTCCTCTTCTCTCCGGACGCAGGAGGCTTGCCAAGTTGTGTCGGAGGTATGAGGAACTCATGTGGCAACAGCTCCTTCTGACCGGGAATAAGCCAACGCCGTCGTCTTCCCCGGCCATTAAGTGGCTGTCACTGGAGCGGCTGAAACAACCCCTCGTTTTAGCCGAGGAGCCTGTTCCCAGGCTGGTGGTTCGGCCAATTCCAGCTGCCCCACCGATTCCGGTGGAACCTCCGCCTCCACAGCCGTTAGTTGGGGCTCCGACCAAAAATTCTCGGTCGGCTCAGGGACTGCCCCATAGGCTGTCTGTCACCCTCACTCCCGATAGACCTTGGCAGGTGGAGGGTGGCTTAGGCCCGAGGCAGCTCTTTGAGGACTCTTCAGAGTCCGAGGATGATTCCTCCCTTTTCTCCAAGCGAATGGACTTGGAGTCCTCAGAGGACAGTCGGGTGGATCGATAGCCCTCGTCTCTTCCTAGGATTGCTTCGCTCATCTCGAGTCCACCGATGAAGCTCGAACCCGTTTCTAAACGGGCCAGGTATCCCCTCACGGAGATTCTGGACCGAGGGGATTCCCCTACGGAGGCCTTTCCGGTGGCCGAGGCCATAGTGGGTCCGGCCTTGGAGCTCTGGCAGCGCCCTGCTTCCTGTCCTGCGCCTTCGGCCAGGATGGCCAGGAAGTATGCGGTCCCTACCGGTTCCCTGTCCGGTTTTTCGGAACACCCCTCGGCTGAGGGGTTGGTTACCGACAGCGTTTTCCGGCGTGCCGGGAATGCTAGGGATGTGGACAAACCTCCCGACAAGGAGTCCAAGAAATTGGACTATGCCGGGCGAAAAGTCTATGCTGCGTCCTCTCTCGGCCTTCGCCAGGCCAGTTCGGCCGTCCTCATGGCACATTTTTCTCATGCCCTGTTTGGCTCCCTGGATGAGGTCGTCCCTCATCTTCCCGCGGATCTGCAGACTACGGTCAGGCAGGTGCGGGACCAGGGCAGTGGCCAAACAGCAGCTCCAGACTGCTTTAGACATTGGCACAGCCTAAGCCCTTTCGTCCTTCTGCGCCCCCGGCGCATCCAGCCCAGCAACGTCGGGGCCAGCAGGCTCGGGCTTGGCATCCCAAACCCAAGCCCGGAGCTTCCTCCAACATGAAGCAGGGAGGTAAAGGCCCAGGAGGTCCCTCGGCCGGTCCCTCCTCCAAGCCTGCCCAGTGACGGGCTGAGGGGTGTCGCCCCCAACCCCGTCACTTCACCCCAGGTTCCACACGTGGGGGGACGGCTCCGGCACTTCCTTTCCGCCTTGTTCGTTATTACCACGGACAGGTGGGTACTGGAGGTGGTGGGAAAAAGCCTGCCTCTAGAATTCGAGCAGGCTCCGCCATTCAGAGCCGTCGCACCTCGGGAGGCCTCGGGGTCCGCAGCCTCACTGTCGGCTCGTCGGGCCGACATCGCTCTCCTCTTCCAAAAGGAGGTGATCAGGGAGGTAGCGGATCCTCCCTCAGACCCGGGGTTTGTGTCCAGGTACTTCCTGGTTCCGAAACGGACGGGGGGCTGGCGCCCCATTCTCGACCTACACGACCTGAACAAGTTCCTAAGGTCTCGAACCTTCAGGATGGTCACTCTGGCTCAGATAATACCATCCCTGGAACACGGCGTGTGGTTCTGCTCTCTGGACCTGCAGGACGCGTTCTTTCACGTCCCTATCCGTCCGTCACCTCGGAGATTCCTTCGCTTTCGAGCGGAGGGATCCCTCTTCGAGTTCCGAGCCATGCCCTTCGGCCTGTCTCCAGCTCCCAGGGTCTTCACCAAATGCATTGCAGTGGTGACAGCTTTCCTGCGGCACCGAGGGGTCCGGGTGTACCCTTACCTGGACGATTGGCTGATAGCAGCCCCCTCCAGACAGGAGGTGGAGCGGTCCAGAGATCTGGCGCTCCAGGTTTGTTCTCAAGTCGGCCTTCTCATCAATGAGGCCAAATCGGAACTCGAGCCGAAGCAGGTGATTCTGTTTATCGGGGCAGAGCTAGACTCTCTTCGAGCCAGAGCACAGCTTCCAGCGGACAGGGCAGAGGTTCTTACCTCCTTTGCCCAATCATTTCTGGTTGGGCAGTTGCGCCCTGCCCGGGACTTCCTGCGCCTCCTGGGTCTCATGGCGGCCTGTACCAGCGTGGTCCGTTTGGCGCGCTGGCACATGTGCCCCCTTCAGTGGGGACTGGCCAGCCAGTGGTCACAACGCTGCGATCCATTGGACCAGCTAGTGATGGTGACCCAGGAGATGTGGAACGCTCTCCGGTGGTGGACCGTTCCATCTCATCTGCAGGAGGGCATCCCGTTTGTCCGCCCTGAGCCGACGGTCTCTCTATCGACTGATGCCTCTCTGTGTTGGGGTGCCCATCTGGGGGAACACAGGGCGCACGGCCTCTGGTCCCCGTGGGAGTCCCAATGCCACATCAACCTGCTGGAGCTCCGAGCGGTCCGCCTAGCTCTCACCGCCTTTGCTCCGTTTCTCTGGGGTCAAGTGGTCCGAGTCCAGATGGACAATACCACGACCATGTACTACCTAAACCGCCAGGGCAGGACGCGTTCCATGCTTCTTTGCAAGGAAGCTCTCCGCATTTGGTCACTCATGCGCAGCCTGGAGGCGGATCTCCTAGCCATTCATGTGGCAGGAGCCTCCAACATCCTGGCCGATGCCCTGAGCCGGATAGGGGCTGCATCTCACGAGTGGTCTCTCCTGCCGGAGGTAGTACAAGATCTGTTCTCCCACTGGGACACACCTCAGGTGGACCTGTTTGCCTCCAGGGAGAATGCGAAGCTGAGGCTGTTTCATGCCCGCCCCCCTCAGCAGGGCTCGCTGCAGGGGGATGCCTTCTCGAGGCTGTGGACCCCGGGCCTCTTCTACGCCTTTTCCCCCATTTCCCTTGATTCACAAGGTGCTTCTCAAAGCAAGGAGGGACAAGGCGCAGGTGATCCTGATAGCCCCAGTCTGGCCCCGCCAGTTCTGGTACCCAGATCTCCTCAGCCTCAGCTCCAGGCTCCAGAGGCAGCTTCCAGCTTGCCCGGACCTGCTCTCAGTCAATCAGGGGAAGGTGTTCCATCCGGACCTTCAATCCCTGCACCTGACGGCCTGGTTCCTGAGCGGCTAGAGTTCCAGGCCTTGGGTCTTTCCGACGAGGTCCTCAATGTTGTTGAGGCGTCCCGTAATGTAAGGAGTCGACCAGGAAATGCTGTGCCTTCAAGTGGAAGAGATTTTCCATTTGGTGTCAGGGCAAGGCCTTGGACCCTTCCTCCTGTCCTTTGGCAAGCATCTTGGACTGTTTATGGTCCCTTTCTAGTCAAGGGCTTAGGTCGACGACCCTAAGGGTGCACCTGGCAGCCATCTCTGCTTACCGGGCGCAGACCGGGGAGCAGTCGGTGGCGCAGAAGAAGGTGGTCTGGCGCTTTTCCAAAGGCCTTGATCACATTTCCCCTCCGGTGCGAGAACCTCCACCTCCGTGGGATTTACTGCTGGTACTGGCTAAGCTCATGGGCAAGCCATTCGAACCAATGCACAGGTGTGAACTCTCTCACCTGTCGTGGAAGAGCCTTCTTGGTGGCTATCACGTCCAGCCAGAAGGATCGGAGAACTCCAGGTGCTCTGCATTGAGTCTCCTTACCTGGTCTTCCACAGGGACAAGGTTGTCCTGCGCCCCCACCCGAAATTCCTTCCGAAGGTGGTGTCGGAGTTTCACCTTAACCAGGTGTTGACTCTGCCGGTGTTCTACCCCAATCACACCTCGGAGGCCGAATACGGGCTCCATACTTTGGACCCTAGAAGGGCGCTCGCTTATTATAAGGAGCGCACGGCTGAAATTCGGGGAGAGGTTCGCCAGCTGTTTGTCACCTACGCTGAAGCCGCACCTGGCAGACCTGCAGCCAAGCGGACGATAAGCAGGTGGGTCACCTCCTGCATAGATCTCTGCCACAAGTTGGCGGGCATGGAGCCTCCCAGAGGGATAAGAGCTCATTCTACCCGTCATACTGCTGCATCGGTGGCTGCTTCAGGGCGTCCCTATCCAGGATATCTGCAGGGCTGCTACCTGGAAGTCAGCACACACCTTCATCACCCATTACCACATCGACCTTGAGTCACGCCGGGATGCTGGTTTTGGGGCCTCGGTTCTCCAGTCTCTATTCCCTAAGTAGGGGGTGTGCGCCTTGCCTCCCTCCTCTCGGAGAACTGCTAGGAGTCTGCCAGACAGTGTGGATGAACAACATATCCATGTCGCTAGAAATACAGATTACTCACCTGTAACAGGAGTTCTAGGAATGGTATATGTTGTTCATCCACACGACCTACCCGACCTCCCCGGCTTCGACGCACAACCTGAGCCTCCAGCGGGCTAGATCTGGCGTCATGGGGCGGAGCCGAGAGTTTTACCACCCGGGTGGGTGGGAGGAGCCAGCTTGAAGACCTTTCGGCAATATTTAAAGCGGCAAGGAACCTGCCAGACAGTGTGGATGAACAACATATACCATTCCTAGAACTCCTGTTACAGGTGAGTAACCTGTATTTCTCTCCCCTAAGCTGGTCTCCGTGCTTCACTACATTTGGGATCATAGACTTCCGGGGGCAGTTTTTAAAGAAATGGAGACTGCCTCAGTAGATACCTGGAAGGGGGTGGAAACTCAATGGAGGAAGATCAAGGATTGAGTAGCCTAAGCAACGGCGTGCTGTTTTGAAGGAAGTAAGCAAGGGATGGAGGGAGAAGCGGCTGCTGTGTTTTTCTCAAAGGAGGTGACTAAGGTGGTAGAGGAGGAAAAAAACAGCATTTTGGAAGTACAAGGAGACCCAGACAGAGGTGTACTGGAAGGTATATCTGGGAAAACAAAGGGAGGCAGGAAGGAGGGTGGGGGCAACTAAGGCACAAACAGAGGAGAGTATTACCAGAGAAGTAAAAAATACTTCAGGTACGAGGCATTCTTCGGGTACATGAGTGAAAAGTTGAAAGCAAGACGTGGAATGGTGAGAATCGGGAGGGCTGGGTAGGGCATGCAGAAGATCAAGAAAAAGCTAACCGTTTAAATGAGTATTTCTGTTTGGTGTGGGGGTGGGAATGGACCAACATATCAGCCGGCACTGGGGGAGTGGACACTAGACCATTTTTAGAGGAGACTCCCAAAGGATTTGGGAGCCCTAAAGGAGAACAAGGAAATGGGACTGGATGTTATTCACCCAAGGGTTCTAAAAGAACTGAGCATGGTGCTAGCTGCTTCTCTGGCAACATTGTTCAGCACCTCATTGGAGATGGTTCAAGAGGACTTGAGGAAAGTCGACATGGTCTCTGCACAAGTGCGGCATCAGGGAGGAGACTAGCAACTACAGGCACATTATCTCACATCAGTAGTAGGTAAATTTAATGGAGACCCTGCTGAAAGAGAGGCTTGTGGAGTGCCTGGAGGCAAATGGGCTACAGAAACACCAGCAGCAGTTTCACCGGAGGGGAGGGCATGCTGAAAAGAATCTTGTAGACTTCTGTGACTGGGTGATTTGGGAGGTGGATGAGGGGAGGGTAGTGAATATGCCCAGTCTGCACTTAAAGGAGTAGTCCACCCAGAATTTGCAAAAATGTGTTGTGCAGAGTGTTTGGGTTTGTATGTAAAGTCCTAGTGTGTCCTCCCTCTGTTTGCTATTAGGAATTTTTCTTAAATTAGCCTGCTAGCTTTATGGTAGTTTCACAGCCCCTGGGGATCTCCATATCGAATAGTATTATTGCTTTTCTTTCTCCTACAATGCACTCTGTCTCATGTGACAGTGATGTAGCCGAGCCCATAGATTTAGCATATGCACTGCTTTACGAACATACGAAATTTGCTAGCAGATAAAGGCCTAGAGGTCTATCAAGTCTGCTCGAATGTGCAGCTAGCACCCCTAAAATCGGTTCATAACAGCAGAGCTGTGTAACTGTTCTTATCCAGTGAGCACAAATGGCAACAGTTACAGTTCAGCAGATACCCAAGAGGGAAGGGAGCCAGCAAAGTCGAGAGGTCAGATGGAGTCTGGATGACCGAGAGAGGCTAGGGTACAGGCAGGCCAAATCTAGAAGGGGATGGGTGGTTGAATGAGAGGGTGGGCTGGGAGGGAGAAATCAGTGGATAGGGTGAGGGAGGCCCTTCGGATGCTAAAAACTGATAAGGCACCAGGGCCGGGTGAGCTGCATCCGAGGGTTACGAAGGAACTGGAGGATGAGCTAGCAGCTCCACTGGCTGCACTCTTTAACACCTCTCTGCAGACAGGATGGGTGGCTCATATGGTGCCTAGCCACAAGGGGGGGGGGTCTAGAGAGGAGATGGGGAATTATAGGCCTGTTAGCCTAACGTCTGTTGTAGGCAAAGTAATAGAGGGCATTATCAAGGAGAGGCTCGGGAGGCAGCTGGAAAGGTTTGGGCACCTGGATGACAAACTGCGGTTTTGTCCTGGGGAAATCATGTCAGACCAGCCTCATAGATTTTTATGACTGGGTGACGGAGGCCTTGGACCAACCTAGGCCGGTGGAATCCTATACCTGGATTTCAGTAAGGCGTTTGATTTGGTACCCCGCAGTGGCTGCTAACAAAGCTGGAGGGGTGGGAGGGCAGTTGCTCAAATGGGTAGAAAATTGGTTAACGGGGCGAATACAGTGGGTAGTGGTTGGTGGGATAGTATCCTCCCCCAGGAAGGTCATCACTGGGGTACCCCAGGGTGCGGTATTGGGAGCCTCCTGTTCAATGCCTATGTCTCATATATTTGGGGGTTAGTAGAGTGAGTGTTCTGCGGGGGGGACGAGTGAGGGAGACCATCCAGAGAGACCTGGATACCATGGAGGGATGGTCAAGGAGGTGGGGATTGAGGTTTAATGCAGGGAAGAAAACAGGCTGTACTTTTCAACTGTCATATCTGACCTTTCGTCTGTACACGTTGGCGTGCCCCAGGGCTCTATACTCGGCCCCTTGCTTTCTCAGTCTTCATAAACGACATCCTGTTACTTGCACCTGCCTGCTCATCTTTGCTGTACGCAGATGACCTAGTCATTTACCACAGTGCAAGAAATATCGCACACATAAATCAACCTCTTGCTTCGGACTTCTCATGTATTCAGTCTTGGCTAACGGAACAAACTAGATCTCAGTATTAGCAAGAGACACTCTATGCTGTTTGGCTCACCTGCCAGACTTAAAGCAAACCAAAATATTGTGCAGATGGCACTCTGCTGGTTAACACCAGATTCTTTAAATATCTGGGCATTACTCTTGACGAATCCCTAGATTTTGACCTACACATAACTACCACCTGTAAATCTGTCAATGCTAAGTTAGGAGGTGCCTACCGTACTAGCTATGCCCTTACCCCATTGGCTAGACTAGCTGTGGCACAAGACTTTCTGCTCCCAGCATTGGCATATGGCTCAGTCACTTACTTATCTGCCTCAAAATCCTCCCTCCACAAATGGGACACCACCTGTAATAACATCTGCCGCTATGCCTCTACATCCCTACGTTACAAACATCATTGCTAGCTCTATGCTGACCTAAAATGGCCTTACCCCTCTGCCCATCGACTCCAGTCCTTTGGCTCACTGACTGCATTGCCAGGTCAGGCCTCCCCCTATCCCTTGCCTCTCTGCTGCACTCACAACCCCTCTCCTATGGGCTCTGATCTTCTGACCTACCCCTCTTCACATCTCTAGATGCAAAACCAATATGGGTGCACGCGCTTTCTCATACTCTGCTCCAGTGTACTGGAACTCCATTCCTCAAACCATTCGTCTAGCGCCCACCCATGCTACTTTTAAGAAACTTCACCGTGATCATCTGCGTACAACTAGCCCCTGCTCTTGTTTTCATTCGCCTTAGACCATTTTTTCTCCCTGCCCTCTGTTTTCCCAAGGCAGTCTACCTCTCTTCTTAGCCATCTCTCTTATACCCTTCGCTCATGTGTCTTCTCTCATCCCTTACCCTATTCCCCTGCTTCCTACTACTCTCCCTTCAAACAACATGAAGTCTTGCTATATTATGGCTTATGCAGTTTGTCCCACCATTAGAACTGCTCCGGAGGTGAAAGAGTTAACTTCCATGCAGTGCATGGAACTTAGAGTGCGAGCTCGGTTAAGAAAGCTCTGTCAGGGCTATTTCAAGCAGCCGTCGAATTCTTTACTCGCCTCACTGAACAGTTGCTCCGGAGATTCCTCCTGCTGCTCGATTCATTTTCTCGGTTTAAAGAGTTTTTTTCTCGGTTAAATTCAACCGCGATTATCATTATTTTAACCGCAAACCGATCGGTTCAAGCGCTGTCTATGGTATTGTAAGTAATAGATAGGTTTTCTGTGTGGAACTTGTAAATGTGTATCGGTTCGGTTTGAACCGATCAGATTGTATTAAAACATCATTTTGAAGCATTTTAAAGCTTGTTAGTGTGTGGTTCCTGGTTCTTATCGGTTCTAAAAAAAAAAAACGGATTTCATTACGGTTTTTTCCACGACCCGTGACACGGTTGGGAACCGATAAGGGTGTCTTGCCTGGCACTGCCAACAAAAGGGCAAGTTTTTGGTTAGGCTGGCATTATGTCTGAGAAACCCAAAAGAAAAACCGGGCCCACTGGGTTTCAACACTGTAGTGTCTGTGGGGAAGCCTTTGCCAAGGCTGACCCACACACCACATGTGTTTATTGTCTGGGGTTTGACCACCTCAATGCAGACTGCCAGATTTGCAAGAATTTCCTGCAGCTACCCTAGATAAGAGGTTGGTAGGCTCAAGGGACGAGAGGCCAAAAAGTCCGCTGACCCGGATGGCCAGCCCGGAGGGAGTGCCCTCTGACCAGGGCCAGACTTCCTCTGGCAAACGTAAAGCTGACTCTGAGGAGCCCGTTCCAGCAAAGAGAACTAGAAAGTCAGCAGGTGTAGTCAAAAATCCCTTCTCCAACTGCTGCAGAGATAGCCAGGGCAATACAGATTGTCCGGTCACTTTCCCCGGTTCCCTCCGAACCGCCACTATCTGGCAAAAGGTCGGTTTGGTCGGTTCCACCGGTTCAAGAATATGATATAGAGGAGTTTTATGAACCAGAGGAGGGGGAGGATGATTATGATCAGTGTGAATGTGACTTTGAAAGTCTGTATGTGCCCATTGAACCGGACATCTCCCCAGACAGACCTTTAGGAGAATCTCCCCCTAGGCTTGCTGAGTCCCCTTCTCATTTTCTGTTTTATAAAAAAAGTTGCTGGAACCCTCCAGCTTCCTTTAGAGGAGGCTTTGGATGAGCAAGAGGAGCCTGACTTTGTAGAGATGATGGATATTCCAGAGTCCAGGAGATTGTTTCCTAAAAGATTCATGTAAAGGAATAGACAAACAAAAATTTTAAAAGCTCCTAATTCTGTGCCTCCTGTGGATAAAAAGATGGACAGGAGGTACACTTTGTCAGGTCCTGATGCAGAATTTCTTTCACAGCAATGCAGTCATGTTTGGGTAGTTCAGGCTGCAGCCTGTGATAAAGCTAATATTCCCCTGGCTTCACATCCTCCTGACAAGGACTCCAGGAAGATTGATGCCATGGCCAAAAAACAATACATGGCAGCGTCTTTGGGACTCAGACAAGCAAACTACATGGCTTATGTTGCATGATATCAACAACCTAGATGGGATACTGTCATGGCTTTAGCCAAACAGGCCCCTGGCCAGCTTGCCAAGGAGCTGGATCAGGTGGCTGCTGATGGTATTGAGAAATCTAAGGTGCAATTTCATGCTGCAGTGGATTCTAATGATGTATCCTCTAGAGTCATGGCTACATCTGTGGCTCTTCGTAGATTGGCTTGGCTCAGGTGTACTACTTTGTCACAGGATACCCAGTCTAAGGCTATGGATTTTCCTGTGGTTGGAAATTCTCTGTTTGGGGAGCATACAGAGAATTATATGAAGAAAATGGATGAATATAGAACCACTTATAGGAGTGCACAAGCCAAGGAACGGCAAGCCACTCCTCAGAGGCAGCTCTGGGGTAGGGGCAGGCCTTTCATCAGACCCAGGCCTCCTCTTCAGCTTATGTTCAGAGGGTTCTTCAGAGGGAGAGGCAGGCGGGGTACAAGCAGGCCTGCTCCCACCTCAGCCTAAAGCCCTGCCAAACAGGCACCCTGATGGGATGCCCAGGGCCGGCTCTTCATTACCTGTAGGGGCAGGCTGGCTTACCGGTCCAGGACTGGGAGTCTTTAACATCAGACAAGTGGGTCCTGGAAGTAGTGAGCCAGGGTCTGGTTCTCAGCTTCAAAAATTTCCAAAGATGAGAATCGGATCTTTTCCACCTGCAAACCCTTTAGAGACTCTTGCCTTGGAAACAGAAGTCTCAACCCTCCTGGCTCTCAGAGCTGTAGAAAGGGTTTCTCCCCTACACCAGGGCAAGGGTCTGTACTCCAGATACTTCCTTACCCCAAAAAAGACAGGAGAGTGGCGGCCCATCCTGGACCTAAGATATCTGAACAAGCACCTTTAAAACCAAAATTCAAAATGGTGACTCTGGGAATGATTTTACCCTCCCTAAGGCCAGGGGACTGGCTAGCTTCCCTGGACCTCAAGGATGCCTACTTCCATGTTCTTATCAAAGTTCCCACGAAAGTACCTCAGATTGAACTGCCCTCAGGCCATTATCAGTTCAGAGCAATGCCCTTGACCTTACCTCTGCCTCAAGGGTATTCGCAAAATGTCTGGCAGTAGCAGTTGCTCATTTAAGAAGGCAAAAGATTGCCATCTTTCCCTACCTGGACGACTGGCTCATTGTGGGTCAGTCTCCAGACCAGGTCAAATCTCACCTGCAAGTTACCCAGCAGCTGCTTACCTCTCTGGGCTTTCTTCTCAATCTTCCAAAGTCAGTTCTGGAACCTGTCCAGATACTCACCTTTATAGGTGAAGAACTGGACACAAAGCAGGCCAGAGCCTTCCTTCCCCTAGAAAGGGTAAGGACCCTGGTGGCCCTGGCCTCGTCCTTCACTCTGCAGGTCTCTCGACCAGCAAGGCATTTCCTGCAGCTCCTAGGGCATATGGCTGCGTCCACAGCTGTAGTGCAAGGAGCAAGATTTCAGATGAGGGACATTCAGTTCCATTTGAGAGCCTTCTGGTCTCAAAGAAGAGATTCCTATCCAAGTTAATCCCAGTGACCTGATCCAGGCCCTTCAGTGGTGGCAGGATCAGAGCAATCTGAGACAAGGGGTGCCTTCATCCCTCTATCTCACTCCTTGACCCTTACTACAGATCGTCCCTCTTGGGATGGGGAGCTCACATGGGCGATCTCTCCACCCAGGGTTGTGGTCCCCTCAGGAATCTCTGCTCCACATCAATCTGTTGGAACTCAGAGCTGTTTTCTAGCATTTCAGGTTTTTCTGCATCTGTTCAGAGCAAGGTGGTACAGGTCAGAACAGACAACACCACTACAATGTGGTACATCAACAAACAAGGGGCACTCGGTCTTGACCTTGTGCACGAGGCGATGAAGTTGTGGTCTCTGGCTTATTCCCTGAACACTTCCCTCATAGCAGTTCACCTCCCAGGCAAGGACAATGTCCTGGCAGATGCTCTCAGCAGGATTTCCAGGGCCATCACGAATGGTCACTGGATCCCTAGTACTGGGGATAGTTTTGCCAGATGGGGCACTCCTCAGATAGATCTTTTGCAGCCCCAGACAATCATCAACTTCCACTTTTTGTTGCAGGCCCCAGTGTTGAGCCTCGGTCCTCCTGCATGCCTTTCTCCTCGATTGGGAAGGGAAGTTTCTCTATGCCCCTGTTCAAGGTGCTAGTCAAAATCAGGTCTCAGCCCTGCAAGATGATCCTGATTGCTCCAGACTGGGCCAGACAGCCCTGGTACCACTCCTTCTGTCCTTAGCAGTCCATCTTCCCTGTGTCTCCCCAGGAACCACGATCTGTTAACCTGTGCTCAGGGTAGAGTCTGGTATCCGAATCTCAAATCCCTCAACCTCAAGGCCTGGCTCTTGAGGGAGTTAGTTGCTGATCTACAACTTTCTCAGGGTGTTCTAAATCTTGAAAGCTTCTAGGAAGCCTCCACCAGGGCTACCTATAACTCCAAGTGGAAAAGGTTTTCCATATGGTGGTCTGGGAAGCATATTTCCCCGGAATCTGCTGATTAGCCCACTGTTTTGGACTATATGGTCCATCTTAATTCTTTGGGACTGAGACCAGCTACCCTGAAAGTGCATTTGGCAGCTGTCTCTACTTTTATTTCAGCAGGGAAGCCCTCTTCTCTTTCTGCTCACCCTGTATTTTCCAAGTTTTTTAAGGGATTGCTTCATACCAATCCTCCATTCAGGGACCCTGCCCCTGCCTGGGATCTTAATGTTTGCATTGCTCAGCTGATGCAACCCCCCTTTGAACCTCTGTCTTCGCCAGGCTTAAATGTTGACTTGGAAAACTGTATTTCTAGTAGCCATCACTTCTGCCAGGCATAAGTGAGTTACAGGCTTTATCAGTGGAGACGGACTTTATTTCCTTTCACAGGGATAAGGTAGTCCTCAGGACTAACAGGAAGTTTTGCCTAAGGTGGTTTCGGTTCCACCTTAACCAATGTATTTCACTTCCAGTGTTCTTCACTGACCATTCCTCCTCTGGTGAGAGGAGCTGCACAGCTTAGATGTTAAGAGGGCCAAGTTACTACTATAGAGCATACCAAGGGTCACAGGTTTGACTCCCTCCAACTATTTTTCACTTATGGTGAGGTTGGGAAGGGGGGACCTGCCACTAAGAGATCCATTGCCAGGTGGATTGTCTCTTGTATCCAATTTTGCTATCAAAACCTGGGTAAGGTTCCCCCTTCAGGCCTGAGGGCTCACTCTACTAGAGGTACAGCTGCGTCTCTAGTTGCTGCCAGAGACATCCCTATCTTAGAGATATGTCAAGCAGCTACTTGGAAAACAGTACACACTTTCACCAAGCATTACTCCCTGGATATCCAGGCCAGGAGGATGCTCGGTTTGCACAGCCGTGCTTCAGAGCCTATTCCTAAGTAGGTTCTGTCCCTCCTCCCTTGGAGGTACTGCTGTGTAGTCTGCATAAGCCATAATATAGCAAGACTTCATGTTGTTTGAAGAAAAAATTACTCACCTTAGTAATGTTGTTTCTTCTAATGGAGTCTTCTTATATTATAAACCCACCTACCCCTCCTCAGAACTTCTACTTTGGGTATGGGGCGGGCAGTTCACTGTTGGCACTTATTGATGCCCCCTTTTATGTTTTCCACCCTTTCTTGTTGGGGTGTTTAGGTGTTGTGTTTTATTTATTTTATCTTATTTTTTCTGGTCTCCTGACTTGAGTCTTGGTGTTGGGACCAGAAAAATGTGTGAATATTTTAGTAGCCAGTTGGCTCGTGTAGGTTACAGCTTCCACACAGAGCCTTAGTGAGTTTTGCTCGTAAAGATCTGACGGTTTCGGTTTGAAATAGCCCTGACAGAGCTTTCTTAACCGAGCTTACGCTCTAAGTTCCATGCACTGCATGGGAGTTATCTCTTTCACCTCCGGAGCAGTTCTAATGGTGGGACAAACTGCATAAGCCATAATATAGCAAGACTCCATTAGAAGAAACAACATTACTAAGGTGAATAATTTTTTCTTCTCTCCCCCTGTTTTCATTAACCACAGTTTTTGGCACTTAGTGTACTGTTTCTGTGTATACCTTTCTTTTGCAATGCCTGTTTCGTATGTTTTAGTACTTATTGTTACTTGTCCAAACTGTATTCTGACTGCTTTATACTGAACAGTTTTTCTCTACAGCCTGTGTCATTGTTATATTGAATCAATGTTTTCTTTACATCCTAAGCTTATTGTATGTTTTCTCTCCCAACTGTGTTCTATATCTCGTGTGCTGTGTCACATGTATTTCTCATGGTACTTTTCAAACTGTCTTCTCCCGGGTTGTGCCTGAAAATAGGCATTCTTTTGCCTAGTGCACTCACCCGGTTATCAAAAGCAGATAAATAATAAAGTGTAGGGTGCTGCATCCTGGGTTCAGAAAACTGGGACATGTATACACCCGGGGGCGGGAGGGGGTCATGCTACAAGCCACATCGAGCAAGAGGGATCTAGGGTTGGCGGTAGACATCAAAATGAATAACACTCAAAATTGCAGAAGAACTGTGGCAAAAACAAATGGGATACTGGACTGCACAGCCAGGGGGATTACATCCAGGAAGAGGGAGGTGATCCTCCCTCTGTATAATGCCTTGGTCAAACTGCATCTCGAGTACTGTGTGCAGTTCTGGAGACCTCACCTCACGCAAAGGCAGGGGTCAACCGTCACCTGTTTTTGCACTAGCCCTGAATTATAATGGCAAATTTTGATCACTTATACAGGAAACAGTGCAAGCCAAGAAATACGGATTCTAGGGACATGGATATGTTTAATCCACACTTACTGGCAGGTTTCTTGCCGGAAGGTCTTCAAGCTGACTCCTCCCACCCACCCGGGTGGTAAAACTCTCAGCTCCGCCCCATGACGCCAGATTTTCCTTACAGCTTGGAAGCTCAGGTTCCCTCCTTTGCGCTCTGCATTTTAGGCCTGGATCCAAACTCTTCGGTTAACCCAAAACTAATTTTAAAATTTTACAAGACTTCGGTCTTTATCTTCCCTCGTGGTTGCGATGGACAAATCGACTCCCGGATTTCGTCGGTGCCCCTGTGGGTAGAAGATGTCCCAGACCGATCTGCATTCCACATGCGTTTATTGCCTTGGACTCTGCCATTACTCACAGGCTTGTGAGTTGTGCAAATCCTTTTCAGCTTCGGTCTTGGAGGACCACGCTGCCTGATTGCGGTTGGGGCGACCTGAGAAATGTTATCCTCCAGTCAAGCTGAAGGAGGCCCGTTGGGCGGTGTCTGCAGCTGCGGGCTTGGCGGAACAGCTGGAGCAGATGATCGCCCTCGAGGAGGAGGCGGCCCAGGCCGCATCGTCCTCTTTGGTCGCAGCATTTATCCAGCTCTCCTTGGGCTCCTCCTACACAGCTTCTTTCAAGGAGCTTTGCCAGTCCCTCTCCACCAAGGGAGAAGGGCCTTCGGGACATTCCTCTCTGTCCAAAAAGAAGGATTCCAAAGGTAAGTTCCCACCGTCGACGTTCGTGGGAGCGGGAGAGGTACCCTTCCCCGGATAGTCGACACTCAACTTCAGTCGAGGTTGCGGCTAAGGTCGGTGGCTTCACGGTGTCCCATCAGGTCAGCTGGCCAAGACACCCGTTGACGCAGTCGAGATTTTTCTCGACCCATCGGATGGGCTGTTGACTGGAGAAGCCAACAATCCTTCTTCACCGGTTTTTCCCGGTGGAAACTGAGGACTTGCCTGTGCCTCCTGTGCCCCCGGTCCCCGGTTAAGGTCCCTGAACCAAGGGAGGAGCGGGTTTGCCCCGCTGCCTCTCAGACCCACCCTCGGAAACACCGAAGGTCTGTCTCGGACCTCTTCCCAGTCCAGCCGATCCCGCGACATCGTCGGTCTCGGCACCGTGGAAAGCGGCGGCGCCACTTATCCTCGTCTTCATCCTCTTCAGAGGATAGGCTCCAGCGCAAATTGCATCAGCGCTACAAAGGTCTAATGTGGCAGCAGCTCCTTTTGACCGGGAATAAGCAGACTCCATCGCCTTCCCCGGCCATTAAGTGGCTGTCACCAGAGTGGCTGAAACAACGCCTGGTTGTAGTAGAGGAGCTGAAGCTGGCACTGGTGGTTTGGCCAAAACCGGCTGCGCCACCCGTTGTGGTGGAAACCCCGCCTCCACAACCTAAAACTGGGACCCCGACCAAGGATTCTCTGTCAGGTTATGGCTTGCCCCATCGGTTGTCGGTCACCCTCACTCCCGATCGATCTCTGCAGGTGGAGGGTGGCTCAGGCCCTCGACGGCTGTGTGCAGACTCCTCGGAGTCTGACGACAACTCCTCCTTCTCCAGGCCACTTGACGTGGAGTCCACCGGGGGTCAGTCAGTGGACGAGTGCCCATCATTTCTTGGAATGCTTCGACTCATCTCGGGAGTCCAGTGGGATGAAGCTCGAACCCGTTTCAGAATGGGCCAGGTATCCCCTCACGGAGGCACTGGACTGAGGGGATTCCACCACCGAGGCCGAAACCATTGTTGGCCCGGCCCTGGAGCTATGGCAGCTGCCATCTTCTTGTCCAGCACCTTCGGCCAGGATGGCTCGGAAGTATGCTGTTCCCACAGGTTGACTCTCTGGTTTCTCGGAGCACCCCTCCGCGGAGGGGCTAGTGACCGACAGTGTTTTCCGGCATTCCGGGAACGTTTGGGATGTGGACGAGCCAAGCCACCTGATAAGGAGTCCAAGAAACTGGACTAGTCCGGGTGGAGTGTCTGTGCGGCTTCCTTGCTAGGCCTTCGTCAGGCCAACTCTGCCGTTTTGATGGCACACTTTTCACACGCCCTTTTGGGCTCCCTGGATGAGGTGATTCCTCATCTCCTGGCTGACCTTCAGACGACGATCAAGCAGGTGCTGGATCAGGGAAGGGCGGTGGCCAAGCAGCAGCTTCAGACTTCCCTGGACATTGCTGACTAGTGTGCCCGGTCAGTAGCAGCCGCAGTGGCCATGCGCTGCAGAGCTTGGCTGCGGATCTCTACCTTTACGGCAGATACCCAGCACAAGCTGGCAGACGTTCCTTTCTTGGGTACTGACTTGTTCGGTCCCGGGATGGAGGGTCATCTGCAAAGGATCGAAGTCCAACGCCACCTTGGACTCTGTCATGTCTGCCCAGAAGGACATAGGCCGTCAGCAGCAGCGTAAGCCCTTTTGTCCTTCAGCCCCTGCGGCACGACTGGCCCAGCAACACCAGCATCAGGGCCAGCAGGCTTGCACTTTGCACCCCAAAGCCAAGCCTGCTGCTTCCTCCAGCAGGAAGCCGGGAGGGAAAGGTCCAGGAGGCTCCTCGGCTGGTTCTTCCTCCAAGCCTGCCCAATGATGGGTTGAGGGGGTCGCCCCAACCTCGTCACTCCTCTCCGGGTTCCACCCCGTGGAAGGACGGCTCTGCCACTTCCTTTCTGCCTGGTACGATATCACCACGGACCGCTAGGTGCTGGAAGTGGTAGACAATGGTCTGCCTCTGGAATTTGAGCAGTCCCCACCCTATCGAGCTGTCGCCCCACGGGGGGCTACGGGGTCCTCAGCGCCTCTGTCGGCTCGTCGACATTGCCCTGCTCCTCCAGAAGGAGGTGATCAGGGAGGTGGCGAATTCTCCACCAGACCCAGGGTTTGTGTCCAGGTGCTTCCTGGTCCCAAAATGGATGATTCAGTTCATCGGGGCAGAGCTAGACTCTCTCTGAGCCAGAGCCCGGCTCCCGGCAGACATGGCCAAGGTTCTTTCCTCCTTTGCCCAATCATTTCTGGTTGGGCAATTGCGCCCTGCCCAGGACTTCCTGGGCTTCATGGCGGCCTGCACCAGCGTGGTCCATTGGGCCCACTGTCATATGCGTCCCCTGCAATGGGGACTGGCCCGCCAGTGGTCACAGCGCTCCAGTCCTCTGGACCAGCCAGTGATAGTGACCCAGGAGATGGGGAACGCTCTCCAGTGGTGGATCGTTCCGGCTCATCTGCAGAGGGTATCCCGTTCGTCCACCCAGAGCCAACGGTCACTCTAATGACTGCCTCTCTGATGGGTTGGGGTGCCCATCTGGGGGAGCTCAGAGCGCACGGCTGGTCCCCTCAGTCTCTATGCCACATCAGACTGCTGGAGCTTCGAGCGGCCCGACTAGCCTCAGCGCCTTCGCTCCGTTTGTACGGGGTCAGGTGGTCCAGGTCCAGATGGACAACACCACGACCATGTACTACCTAAACTGCCAGGGTGGGACGCACTCCTTGCTTCTGTGCAAGGAGGCTCTCCGCACTTGGTCTCTTGTGAGCAAACTGGAGGCGGATCTCCTAGCCATCCTTGTGGCAGGAACCTCCAACAGTCTGGCCGATGCCCTAAGCTGGATAGGTGCTGCATCTCACAAGTGGTCTCTCCTGCCAGAGGTGGTACACGATCTGTTCTCCCACTGGGGCACACCTCAGGTGGACATGTTTGCCTCCATGGAGAATGTGAAGCTGAGGCTGTTTCATGCCCGCCCCCCTCAGCAGGGCTCGCTGCAGGGGATGCCTTCTCGAGGCCGTGGACCCTCTGCCTCTTCTATGCCTTTCCCCATTTCCCTTGATCCACGAGGTGCTTCTCAAGGCAAGGAGAGACAAGGCGCAGGTGATTCTGGTAGCCCCAGACTGGCCCTGCCAGTTCTGGTATCCAGATCTCCTCAGCCTCGGCTCCAGGCTCCCGAGGTGGCTTCCAGCCCGCCCAGACCTGATCTCAGTCAACCAGGGGAAGGTACTCCACCTAGACCTTCAATCCCTGCATCTGCTGGCCTGGTTCCTGAGTGGCTAGAGTTCCAGGCTTTGAGTCTTTCCGACGAGGTCCTCAACGTTGTTGAGGCATCCCATAAGGAGTCAACCAGAAAATGCTGTGCCTTCAAATGGAAGAGATTCTCCATTTGGTGTCAGGATAAGGGGGTTGGACCCTTCCTCCTGTTCCTTGGCCAGCATTCTGGACTACCTATGGTCCCTTTCTCAGCTACGGCGTCGGTCGACGACCCTTAAAGTGCACCTGGCAGCCATCTCTGCTTACCAGGCGTGGGGCGGAAAGCAGTCTGTGGCGCAGGAAAAGGTGGTCTGGTGCTTCTTCAAAGACCTTGATCACATATCTCCTCCGGTGCAAGAACCTCCATTTCCGTGGGATCTACTGCTGGTATTGGCTAAGCTCATGGGCAAGCCATTCGAACCAGTGCACAGGTGTGACATCTCTCACCTGTCGTGGAAGACCGCCTTCTTGGTGGCTATTAAGTCAGCCAGAAGGATGGGAGAGCTCCAGGCGCTTTCCATCGAGTCTCCTTATCTGGTTTTCCATGGGGACAAGCTTGTCCTTCGCCCCCACCCAAAATTCCTTCTGAAGGTGGTGTCGGAAATTCACCTTAACCAGGTGTTGACTCTGCCGGTGTTCTACCCCAGTGACACATCGGAGGGCGAATATGGGCTCCATACCTTGGACCCTAGAAGAGCGCTCTCATTATAATTATTGAATTGTCTGATTGCACTGGGGAGGGGGGAGGAGAATCTTGCATGCCCGTAAGGTGTAGAGGACTGCCCTAATCTCCAATACATTGATGTGGACCTCCACTGGCGTCCAGGATCCTTGGGACTGGACGTGCTGGAAATGAGCACCCCACCCTGTCAAGGAGGCGTCTGTAGTAAGAATGGGGCATGGGACAGGAGAATGAAACTGCATGCCTCACAGCAAGTTGTCCCTGGACTTCCACCACTGTAGAGCTCGAAGAGTCGGGGAAGGCATCAGGATTAGGGCATCGAAAGCATCCTCCTTCTGGTCCCATTGGACTCTCTGGGGACCACTGAAAGACCTTCATATTCAACCTGGCATTGGGGACCGTCAAAATTGTGGCTGCCAGATGTCCCAGGAGGGGCAGATAATCTTGTGCCAAGACCAATCTACTGGACTCTAGGTTGCGTGCCAAAGCAGTTGGGGGCATCTGCCCAAGCCATGAGCAAATATGCCATCCCCAAAGAGGCATCTAGCACAGCTCTGATAATAGGTGTTGAGCTTGGTCTGTTTTGGACTTCAGATAGTTTACCGCTATCCCCACCTGTGCGAACAACTGCAGGGTTAGAGAAAGTGTGGACAACAGCCTTTGGCAGGAAGACTCTTTCAGGAGCCAGTTGTCCAGGTAGGGAAAGATATGGAGGTCTTCCCTGCGGAGGGCTGCTGCGACTGCCACTAGGCATTTTGTAAATACCCTCTGGGCTGAGAAAAGGCCAAATGGAAGGACCCTGAACTGGTAATGATGACCCTGAAACAAAAAACAGAGAACCATCTGTGAGCAGGGTGCATCAGGATATGGCGGTAATCATCCTTCATATCGAGAGAGCAGAGCCAATCTCCCTTGTTCAGCAAGGGAAGAAGTGTCTGGAGACACCATCCTGAACTTTTGGTATTTGATATAGAGGTTGAGACACCTTAGATCCAGAATGGGGCGTAAGTCCCTCATCCGCTTGGGAACCAGGAAAAAATGGGGAGTAAAATCCCATACCCTTTTGTGGAAGGGGAACTGGTTCGATGGCTCTTTGTGAGCAAAGCATCAATTTCATTCTATAAGACCAATGCTTGGTCTAGGGCATAATGAGACCCTTGGTGGCAAAGCAAGGGGTATCGCTGTGAACTCCAGTGTGTCCTGACTCTATCAATTGTAGGAGCCACAGGTTGGAGAAGATGGCTTACTACCCTTTTAGGTGCAGGGAAAACCTACTCCTGACGGCCATAGGAAGGGTCTCCAGTCCTATGACCGGACGAAGACCTTCAGGCCAAAGGTTGGCCCTGCTGGGGAGCAGCGGGGACATAATGGAATGTTTTCGGAGCATTTCTAGGACCAGGTAATGTCAACTGAGGCTTTCGCTTATTGGAGGTGGTCTTTGAGCATTGGGACATTCCCTGTAGAGGCGACATCTGAAGGCTGGTTTTGCTTTTGTGTGATACAGGGTCCAGACCAATTGAAGGGTACGACACGAGTCCTGCAAATCCTTCAACAATTCTTGGGTCTGTGGACCAAACAGCTGATCATCCTTGGAGGGAGCGTTAAGGATAGATTGCTGTACGTCTTGTGAAAATCCTGACACTCTGATCCAGGCTGAGACAAATGCCTGCCGAGGATGTATGGGCCGCAGTATCAATGGCGTCATAGGTGTCCCTAAGCAGGTGGCGGCACACAGTTGCCGCAGTTGACATACTGGCAGTCCGGTCCTCCTGGATAGAACCCGCAGGGAGGGACTGGGCCATTGCCTGGGAGGATTTTAGGATTTCCTCCTGATATTTCAGGGGCTGTTCCATGTAAGTATATGGAGAGACATATTAGCAGGGGCATAAACTGTTTTCCCCATTACATCCAATTTCTTGGATTCCTTATCGGGGGTTGAGCACTTGTACTGAGGTGTAGAGGACCTATCAGGAGCGACATTAATCACCACAGAGTCCGCCTGAGGTGGAGATATGAAATAGGATTTATCAGGCCTTGGTGGACCACCCCTGTCAGCCTTATGAGGATTGGAAGTTTGCTTCCAAGCAGCCCAAATAGCCTCTTCAAAGGCGCCCACCAAAGTGGGGATGACAATAGTGGGGCATTCCGGTATACCTAAAATACCGTGCCAATTTCTTTCTTGATGCATCCTGTTCAGTGTTCTGGAACCCAAACGTTTTCTGGAAGTGTATCATAATGTCTGAAAACATGGGATCATCTGGCGGAGAACATGGGAGTTCAGGGGTAGGTTCACCCTGAACTGACGAGGCAGCAGAGGAGGACTGGGGGAGTCTTCCTGGTCCATACTGTCCTCATCCTCTAGATCAGCGAAATTCCATTCCTGCTGGAAAGGGTCATCCATGTCGACATCCTGAGGGTGAAAACCCAGGGAGACTGAGGAAGAGCTGGCCATCCTCTGGGCTGAAGAAGGCAGAGAGGGAGCAGAGACTGGAGCAGACCCTTTAGTAGGGGATGAGGGATCTGTGTAAGGTCCAGGATAGTATTTACTAGAGCCTGGACATCTGCCCAACGTAAGTAGTCTGGACCGAATGAATAGGGACCACTGACTGTATCGAAGACAGTGGAACCAAGCAAGCAGCTGCCTACGAGGGAGGGGTGTGTCTGTGTCTGTGTGTGTCCCCAGGATCGTCGACGAGGGCACTAATAGAGTCCATTGTGGTAAGGCCGGTTGTCAGGCCAGAAGCCATCGTTCACAGACGATGGCTAGAAACTGCAGAGGGAAGCAGCAGTGGAAGCTGCAATATCACCCCAGAGGGAAGAGTAGCCAGCAATAGTCGATGGTGCAAAAGACTATGTAACAGCGGCCACCTTCTCAGTACTTGCCTTTCTGGCAGTGATCGAAGCACTCCTAGATGATGAAGCAGAAATGTGCGTTTTGCTTGCATGTTTCTTACCAGGACCCTCTCCCGTCGAAAAGGAGGGCTCACCTGCAGAGCGATGAGACCCTGAAGAGGACGTCGAATACACCTAGGGCTTAGAACGTTGCTGCTGCTCAATGAGGAACTCGCAGAGCTGTTGAAGCCTTCGATATTTTGTGGCGTTAATGAACCGCTTGCAGAGGATGCAGTCCCTTGTCGTGTCCAGGACCAAGGCACCGAACACGGACATCATGGAGGTCCTCTGTAGTGATTCTGGGACCACAAGTACACTTTCCGAATAAAGGATCTGAAGACAATAGATGAACCCGTTTAGAATGAATGTTTTGATCGGTAGAACTCTTTGTCAACGACTGGGAAGCAGAGCTCCGAAGGAGAACTTGTTGCATGCAGGTTGTGGTTGAAAAGAATTGAGTAGGAGCTGGGACCTCCCTCTTTGATACGAGCCATGCAGACACCACGTTGTAAACGGGGGGGAGAGGTCCCAGGGTGGACTGCTGAGAAGTCATCCAGAGGAAATGTCGCCTGTGGCTGATATCCTGTGTTATGACCTTCTTCTGCAAGAGATGGTCTTGAAGATCTTCTTTTCTTCATGGAGCATCACCCACTGTTCCCTCCTGCTGCCCCCCTACCCCCCGTTCTGTGGTCTGCCCTGGTGTGACTTGTGACTGGGCTGAACAAGGCCCTGCCCCATTTGTTATGCAGAAAGAGTTTTAAACGCAAGGGTCTGTTCTATCCTCTCCTCTTCTCTATCTGGTTGTGCAACCAAATTTTCTTGAGACCTAGGAACTGATCACTCCGGTTTTGCAATTTTCCGCCCCTCACTATCTCTCTGTCTTCAATTGCGGTTTGTCTTTTCTTCCTCCTTGCATAACTGCGGGTATAAAAATATATGTGAATCTTTATGTGGAAATGTCTCTGATACTGAGTTCCCTTTGTTTAAAACTGTATATAGTTATACTGTTGAAATGATTGCAAAAAGTTATTTGGAACTCGAGGGGTTAAACTGAGATGCAGATTTAAAGCCCTTTGCGGAGTTGTCAACATGAGGTTAGTTCTGGGACACCCATGTACTGTTTTGCTGCACCTGCAAGGAACGAAACTGACAAGAACATTCTGTAAACTTACAAGAACATTCTGTGAGAAGCAGGCTTTTAACAAGTCCCCAGACAAAAACTTATAAAAAGAGCAGCAATGCTTTTGCTAGAGACCAGGAGAGAGAGAGAGAGATTGAAACTTGGAATTAGTTTCTCTGTTTGCACTGCCTTTGTAAAAAGTCACTGAATTTTTTTATTTTGCTATTATTGAGAAAAATAAAATGCTGTTTGTGAATTTTGAACCGGCTCCTGGTTTTCCTATGCTTCCTGACCTGTGCCTCGATGACTTGAATGCCGTGGAAAACAAACTAGGTGACTTAACTGTTCTAGGGACACTGTCAGCTTTTGAGCCCAGTTTTATAGCGTATGCACTGAATATATCTGGAGGAAACACTGTCATAATGGAAAAACCTTGATAGCAAGAGATTTGAGCAATAATGCATGACAGGGTGTGTTGTCTGGTTGTGTATGAGGCCGCAGGCAGAGTGCATCCAACAGCCGAGAAGTGACGTTATCCCAGCATGGCACATACCCTGGAGTGCATTATTGCTTTATACAATAATTCATTTGCTAAAGAAAGAAAAAGAAGATGAAAAAGAACACTTTAAGTAAATTTTTTGTTAAAGTATTCCGACCCATTGAAAAATGTGTGTGTGTGTGTGGGGGGGTGGTTTATTGTTTTAGCCAGTAGGTGAGTTGCTGTTTTCCTTGTGGCTCTGCAGCCCTGTAGCAACCTTGGTGCTGCCAGTCTTTGTTAGTGTGCGCTATTCCCTGGGTGTTTGTTTTGTTTTTCTGATGGTTTTTAGTTTGTGTTTCGCAGTCTGTGTTTGCCCGAGTTGATCTTCATGCTGCTGCTGCTGCTTTGGAATCCGAGATTGCCTTCTGTCCCCGCCCCTTTTTTTTTTTTTTACTGCTGCCTGTCTGATGCTGTGAGGATGGAGGTAGGAAGTGGTATGGAGAATGGTTTTGTGTGCTTTTACATGGTGGAGCTCAAGCAAAAAACAACAGAAAGAATGTTAAAGATCAAATGAGCATTATGAAAAGAGCGTGCGGTTACTGTTTAAAGACGTGCTTACTGGCTCACTCACTTGGTCTGGTTTCTAGTCACAAGGTCCTTATGTTTTACTGCTTTGTTTTGGGTTTTTTTTTTTTGGTGACAGAGAAGCTATAACCAGAGTTCCAGTTGATCGCTTTAGTTTGAGAGGGAATATGGTGGTGGTTTTCCGTTTACTTTTTTTGGTTAAATGTGTACAAAAAGTGAGGACAGACCAGGAAGTGAGAATAACCGAGGAGTCGTCGAGGAGGGCAGTAGGAAAGCTATTCACTGTCAGATTTAAGATTTGTCGGCAAAAAAAGGAGGATTGAGACAAATGAGGGGATAGCAAAGATTATATTTTGTACTTTTGGTGGGGGAAGGGGCACAGTGTGATATGTTGTGGGGATTCAGTGTGACGCAGTGTGAGTGAGGAATCTGCAGCTGTAGGGGCGCAGTGATTTTATTTTGTCTGTGATTTTGTCTTCATGCTGGACCTTCATACAGTGAGTTATATTCTGATAACATCACTGCTGAAGGTGGGCACTGACTAATCAGAGCCCAGGATTCTTTCCTTGCCATTGTATAATTTTAAATAACATCAAGATATTTCTTATTTTTGCTAAAAGTATATTATGATTGGTCCTCTTGAAATGCACATGGTGCACATCCACGAACAGGAATGGCGCTGTGGGTAAACTTGTTCATGAACGAGTTTGTAATTTGGTGTCACATAGTATAATATTGCAGCTCCTACCATTCATGCCAGTGATCATTCATGGCTATTCCCATAGAAAAACAAGCACTCTAACACGTTTTGTTTATAAAAGTTGAATTTGTGATTCCGGGCACATGCATTGGAGCTGTCACTAATGCGCATGCCTGGAATCATAGCTTCAACGTATCCCGCAGCACAGAGTGCACATAGAGGATGCGGGCACCTATGTCCCTGACAGCCGTGCATTTATCCAGTCCTTTTTATGTTTGCTTGCACGCATGTGCAAGAAACATAGTGCCATCATCCGAGTTTTCGGAGGTGTGGCAGCCCTCTTCCAATTCAGGCAGTGTGTTTGCAGGTGTGGCCGCAGTTCTCCAATGCCTGCTGGAGCTGTCTGACAGCTCCAAAATGCAGTGGAGTACAGTTGAAAGGGGGAGCTACGCTTCAGTGAGCAGCGATAAGATATTGCCTGGTCATGTGTGCTGCCCCCCCCCAAAAAAAAAAAGCCTCACATGCCACGCTGGGTACCCCAGCATGGCAACTCATCGTATAGCGGCGTGGGTGCCCCATCCCCGTCGGCTCCACTGTCCTCCTCTTCCCCGAGGTACAGGGTGCCACGCTGGGGCCGCCCAGCCCTTGGCAACAGATCTTATGGCCGGCCAGGGGTGCCCAGTCCCGACGTCGGCTCACGCTTCACCAACCAGCCGTCCTTGTGCCATGCTGAGCCCACCCCAGCGTGGAGCGCCGCGTCGCCATTTAAAAAACAAACAAAAAAAAAACCTGCAAATAAAAAACTGTCCTTGATGCTTCTCCCCCCAACCTACACCCACCCACTGCGCACCCTGCTCTCCCCACCCCCCACCCCATACTTGCCTCTGGACCTCGGCGCGACGATCTTTGGTGGACCGGGAACACGTCTGTGCTCTTCAAAGCCGACCGCGAACTGAGGAAATGCCGGTAAGCTGTATAATGGGATAGATGGGGTTTTTTTCAACTGCTGCATATTTCATAGGTTTATACGGGCTGAGGGTAGAAGAATCCACCCTATTAGGCTCGCCATCCTTAACTATAGTTTATAAAAGGAATTTACTATCTCCAAAATACAAGTCGACCCCATTTTTAAAGTCATTCATTGTAGGACTACTAACAATTTTGGTCGGTAAGTTATTCCATGCCCCAACTATTCTTAGACTAAACCAGTTTTTTCTAAAGTTGTGCGCCCAAGTTGGATGACATAATTGTATCATATGTTTCCTTGTGCTGATTCTCCCCTGATTAAGTATAAAACCCAAATCTTGTATCAGCTGATTTTCCTTGATACTTTTGTACAGAAAACATAGGTCTCCCCTTAATCTACGGTAGTACAACGAATAAAGGTTCAGACTAACCAATCTATCATAAGTTTTATTTTTTAATCCCTTTGTTTAGTTATTCTTCTCTGTACTCCCTCAATAGAATATATGTCTTCCCTATTTTGGGGGGACCAAACCCTCGCACAATATTCCAAATGGGGCCTAACCAGAGCTACATACAAGGGAATCAAGACTTTTCCCTCTCTGCTAGCTATATGTTTTAAAATGCAGTTTAGGATCCGGGTTGCTTTCTTAAGTTGATTTCTACAATGTATTCTAAATTTTAGGTCATTTGTAATTGTAATGCCGAGGTCCTTTTCCTCAGTAACTACCCTAAATTTGTTTTGTCAATATATAATTTGCTTCCTTATTATTTTTACCCAGGTGCATGACCTTGCATTTGGATTTATTTAATTCCAATTTATTAAGATTTGTCCAATTATTGATTGAGTCTAAGGTTTGCTGAAATGTTTCTCTCTGTTCATCACTGTTAGGAACTACACCCAATCTACAGTCATCAGCAAACTTGTACAGCCAAATATTCTTATTATTGATTTCCAGTGAAGCAATATATAAGTTGAACAAACTGGGGCCCAAAACCGATCCCTGGGGTACTCCACTTGAAACCGGGGCCCAATCAGAAAATTCCCCATTTATAACCACCCTCTGCCTCCTATCCTGCAACCAACTTGAAACCCATCTGCAGATGTTACTGGGCAGTTTTATTTTATCCAATACTAACATTAATTCTTTGTGAGGCAATTTATCAAAAGCCTTGGCAAAGTCAAAGACCACGTCCACAGGGTTCCCAGCATCCAATTCCCTGTTCACTTTTTCATAGAAGGATAATAGATTAGTCTGACAGGATCTATTCCTTACAAAACCATGCTGAGAGGGATCCAAAATATCTCGTCCCTCAATGTGTACCATAAATATATCCTTTATTATTCCTTCCATGAGTTTTCCCAGCATTGAAGTCAAACTAATGGGCCTGAAGTTTTCTGGCAGGGTACTGGGTCCTTACTTTAAAATGGGTACTATATTTGCTACTTTCCAATCATGAGGTACAAAACCCAAATTTATAGATGTTTGAAATATACATGTTAACGGTTGGACCAACGTGTCTGCCAGTTCCCTCAAGATCCTAGGATGCATACCATCAGGACCAGGAGATTTGTTTATATTTAGACCCACTATTTGTTTGTAAATGTTATCTGGGTTCAATATTATTGTTCCAGGTTCAAACGGTCTACCAATACTATGCATATTAATATCATTTGGTATATATACTGAACAAAAATACTTGTTCTGTATGTTAGCCATTTGCTGATTGGTTGCTGGGTGCCCCTCTTCAGTGAGGAAAGGACCTATACTGTTAGGGGTCTTTCTTCGGTTATTGATGTACTGTAGGTAAAAAAGGCTTTTTTGTTATCGTGGACTTTGTTAGCTAGACTAATCTCATGCAGGGCTTTTGCTTTTCTAATATTTGTTTTAACTTTTTTAAGACATTCCTTATATTCAACATTTTGTTTAACTGAGTAAATCTCATGAATGCTGTCACTGTCATGACGTTATATCTCAGGCATTTTTGCACCGAATTTTCAACATGGGGTTTTTGGGACCCCTTCTCATGAATGCTGTCACTGTCATTACGTTATATGGCCCAAAGGGTGATTCGCGAGTCACTCGCCGTCACCTTCGGGACCGATTAGTAAGCGACACTGCCAGTGTTCATAAGGTGGGCTCTCAGAAGCCTAGTTTGAAACCTGAAAATTCCAAAAATGACTCTTACAAGCTGCATATGTGCAGTTCACAAGAGGCTCGTAGTTCAGAATTTTCAATATTTTCACCCAGATTTTCAACATTGCCATTTTACCACACCTTCTTATGAGCAGTACAGCTGTCATTTTCATCTTGCCCAAAATGTGTTTCCGCCCATGTAGCGCACAATGGGCGCGAGTCGATTGTCGCGAAATCAATGTATGGGACACATTAAGAAAATCAGTGACACTGTTCATGAGCAGAGGTCTTAAAATTGCTGTGTTGAAAATTTTGGTGAAAATCCTAAAAATGACTGTTTTACTGGCGTAGTGCTATGCAGTTCCTACGCGACGCCGTAAGTTTGCAAATTTCAATATTTTCAATCCAGATTTTCAACATTGCCATTTTATTACACTTCCTTATGAACAGTACAGCTGCCATTTTCCGTCACCCAAAATGTGTTTTAGCACATGTAGCTCACAATGGTGCAGTCGATTGTCTGGCGATTAAGAAAATCAGTTACACTGTTCATGAGCAGAGGTCTTAAAATGGCTATGTTGAAAATTTGGTGACAAGTCCATAAATGACTGTTACGAGTGAGCATTGCGCAGTTTCCACGCACTCGTAAGTTCATGACTTTGTAATATTTTCAGTCCAGATTTTCACCAGTGGCATTTTTCCACACTTCATATAAACAGTACAGCTGTCATTTTTTCTGCATTGGCGAAATGTGTTTTCACACTTTCAGGCGCCGAGATGCGTGGTCGCTGTGGAAATCATTGTTGGGACAGATAAAGAAAATCACAGTGACACTGTTCATGATTGGAGGTCCCAAATGCCTGTGTTGACAATCTGCTGTAAAAAAAAAAAAAAAAAAAAAAAAAAAATCCCCAAACTAATTACATTATGGGTGTCGTTGCACAGTTCTATGCACGCTCGTGACTTCTCCAGTTTGTTTTAATATTTTTACTGCAGATTTGCAACATTGCCATTTTTTATACCTACCCATGAACAGTACAGCTGTCATTTTTTTTACATCCTGTTCGGAATGTTTTTGCACCTGTGGTGCTAAATGCTGTAGTTGCTGTGCATAAGCAGCTTTTGGCTAACAAACTGGATATTGCCAGTGTTCATGAGGTGGGGTCACAAAAAACCATGTTGAAAATTTGGAGTGAAAATACCAACGAATGCCTGAGGTATTAGGGTTTCCAACCATAACGCCCAGCTCTGTAGAGTGACAGGCATCTGGAATGTGACTTGGGATTCTCGCCTGTAATGCTCATACCATTCCACACCCTGCAGCCAGTGAGAGGCATCGAGGTATGCCTTGGACTCTTAGGCCCCAAAGTTCACCCCATTCTCCTATACCGCACCCATCTCACCGTATTTCCTGATGGAATGGGGTGTGCATAAGGGCCAAAGACCCCAAGGCACACTGTGACACTTGTCAGTGTCTGCAGGGTAGGGTTTGGTGAAATGGTGTGGCCGTTATGCCTGACGACCCAAAGGCACACCCCAGTGCCTGTCACTCTCTGCAGGGTGGTGGTGGGGTTGGCTTCAGTTCAGTACTTCACTGCCATTCCTATTACGCAGCTCTGTAACTTCTACACTGCCAATGCCAGCAAGCAAACATTCGGCATTGACAAATGCTTGTTTTAGATGTCACTGATTTTACTATCTACCTAGATAGTCTTCGAGACAATTTCTTGCAGCAGGGCGCGGTAGAAATGTACTTGGTTTTGCCGGCATATTTCTTACCAGGAACCTGTCCCGTTGAGGGTTCAGCTGCAGAGCAGTGAGACCGCAAGGAGGATGTTGAAGACTCCCTGTTTGGCTTGGAGTGTTGCTGCTGCTCTAGAAGGACAACCTTTTGCTCCATGAGAAACTCACAAAGCTGCTGAAGCCTTTGACGGTCGGTGGGCTTATTGAACCGCTTACAGAGGATACAATCCCGGGTCTCGTGTTCAGGACCAAGGCACCGAACACAAACGACGTGGAAGTCCTCTGTAGCGATTCTGTGGCCACAGGTACACTTTTGGAATAAGGGATCCAAAGGCATCAGTAGATGAACCCATTTAGAATGAACGGTTGGTCAATAGAACTCTTTGACTGGTAAGCAGAGCTCCGAAGGAGGACTGTTTGCATGCAGGTCGCGCTTGAAAAGCACTGAGGAGTAGCTGGGACCTCCCCCTTTTATACGTGCCATACAGACACCATGTTGTAACGTTAGGGGGAGGTCCCAGGGTCGACTGCTGAGAAGTCATTTGGAGGAAATTATGCCTGCGGCTGATATCCCGTATATTATGGCCTGCTGAAAGAGATACTCTCGAAGATCTACTGTTACGGTAAGTTCTTACGCAACTGTACTTATGTGGGAGGTTATTCTATATATTCACCACTCTGTATTGAAGCAAGTGGTGTGGCGCTGCCCTTTCGCATTAAATTGAACCGCGCAGCCTCTGTCATGTTTCTGACTCCCGGGCTTTACAAAATTAAAATTCAGTAAGTTCCAGCACAATAAACTAAAGGCTTTTCCTTGTGAAAAGCATAATCGTGTGTGTGTGTGTGTGTGTGTGTGTGTGTGTGTGTGTGTGTGTGTGTGTGGCTTTGTGTGGTCTGGAACGGAAGATTTTGACAGTTTCCCTTTTAAGCAGCTGTTTTATGATTCTGGGCTTGGCTGAACAATATGATCCATTGTTTTTTTTTTTATTTGACCCTTACTTTTTATACCCAGTGGGTCAGTGTGCCACATAGATTTCTGAAATGAGCCCTCATGGGCCTGACACATGAATGGTGTAATGGAATGATTGCTCTGGTCTCTGCATAAAATGTCTTTATTTTCTTCAGCAAGTAGGTAGCTTTATTGAATGTAACCTTCACTTTTCTCTTTACTTTTGAGATGTCATGTATAGCTCTAAGTCCTTTTCACATACTGTAGTTTTGAATTTTGTTTTTTCTTGTAGTGTTTCATTTTTGTTTTCCTTACATGCATGCCATTTATCACTGTTGAATTTTATTTCCATCTTTTTGCCTAGATTACTATTTCATTTAAATATTTTTGCAGTTCTGTTACCCTCCCTCTTGTAATTTGTCATCATCACATTTAGTAGTGATTTTTAACATCCATTCCTGTGTCCCTTAGAAGTAGTCCAGACAGAACTGGTCCAAGGACTGAGCCCTGAGGGACCCTCACTGGTAACCCTCAGTAAAATAAGATAAATGAAAGCTTTGTTGCATGTTTGTGTAACTGTGTATTTTAAATGTTTGTCCTTTTATGTGAATATTTGGGACACCATTGTAATTGAACATTTGCTCAGTTGATCTGGTAATATTCCTATTTGAAGACTCTTACTGTATTAAAATGCTGTACGTAATATTTATTTACATTCCTCCTTTTCTTGGACCCACTCTTTCAACTCCTGTCAAGTTCCCAACCTTGTCACCATGCCATCCTTTTTATCAAGTCTGTTCTCCCATGGCATGCCCCTGTGGTAGGATCATCTGGGCACACACAGCCTCTCCAAACACTGAATACTGGGGTTTCTTCCAGGATGGGCGCAGAGCTAGCAGTATAGAAACATAAGACTTTGACGGCAGATAAGGACCACTTGGCCCACCCAGTCTGCCCATTTCCCTACCTACTGGATAAGCTGCAGATTCTAGTTAACCAACAGCCTATTTCCTGCAACCCCCCACTATAATTGTCTTTTGTCTGTCCCATGCATGTTTGAATTCCTCCACTGTTTTAGACCCCACAACCTCTCCAGGAAGGCGGTTCATCGTCCACCACTCTCTGTGAAAAGATTTTCCACGTACCCTGAACGTCCCCTCTAACTTTAAATATGTCCCCTTGTCCTTACACATCTCTTTTTCTGAAAGATGCTACCTCCTGGACTTTGTTGATTCACTTGAGGTACTTAAAAGTTTCTATCATGTCCCCCCTGTCCCTCCTTTCATCAAGGGTATACATATTAAGCTCTCTTGTCTCTCTTCATATGGTTTCTGATGTAGACCCTGCACCATTTTAGTTGCTCTCCTCTGGACTGCTTCCATCCTGTATGTCCTTGCGTAGATGAGGTCTCCAAAACTGCACGCAGTATTCCAGATGGGGTCTCACCAACTGTCTGTAGAGGGATAACCACTTCCCTTTTTCTACTTGTGATGCCCCTCCCTATGCATCCCAGTATCCCCCTGGCTTTCCCTACTGACTTCTCACATTGCATACCCACCTTTAGGTCATCTGATATGACTACACCCAGATCCTTTCCATTATTGTTGTTGTTAGTACCTCCTGCTATTGTGTACTCTTCTCCTGGATTTTTATTTCCGGGTGCATTACTTTGCACTTCTTTGCATTGAATCTAAGTTGCCATATGTCTGACCATTCCTCCAACATTGCCAAGTCCCTTCTCATCCTTTCCACCCCCCTTGTGTATCAACTCTGTTACAGATCTTTGTGCCATCCGCAGAGAGGCATACCTTTCCTTCCAGACCCTCTGCAATGTCACCTATAAAGATGTTAGAGGACTGGACCCAGTACTGAGCCCTGAGGTACTCCACTAGTAACCCCCCTTTCTTCAGAATGTGTTCCATTCACTATTACCTTCTGTGTCCTGTTGTGCAGCCAGTTTGCTACCCAGGCTCCACCCTGGGACCCACTCCCAGGCTGGCTAACTTGATTATTAATCTTTAGTGCGAGACTGTGTCAAATGCCTTGCTAAAGTCTAAGTAGGCCATATCCACAGCCCCTCCTGGTCTATTACTTTGGTCACCCAGTCAAAGAAATCGATTAGATTTGTCTGACATGACCTTCCTGCTGTGAATCCATGCTGCTTTGGGTCCAGTGCCCAGCTGGCCTCTAGGTACTGAACAGTTCTTTCTTTCAGAAGTGATTCCATCATTTTCCCCACCACTGAGGTCAAACTAACAGGTCTGTAGTTTCCTGCTTCTGCCTTGCTCCCACTTTTGTGAAGGGGAATCACATCTGCCCTCCTCCAGTCCTCAGGTACCACCCCATCTTCCCATGATTTGTTAAAAAGTCTGGTTAGTGGTGTCACTAGGTCCTCCCTTAGCTCTTTTAGGATTCTAGGTGAATCCCGTCAGGCCCCATTGCTTTGTCCACCTTGAGTTTTAGAAGTTCTTTCAGTACACTTTCTTCTTTAAATGGACTGGTATCAACCCCACTATCTAGAGTGCTTCTTCTGTTTGGTTTAGGTAACTCCTCCTCTTCTTCTTTTGTGAATACTGAGCAAAAGTATTCATTCGTTATCTCTGCCTTTTCACTGTCTCCCTCTGCCCACCTCCCCTCTCCTTTATTAATCTTCCCTATCCCTCCCTTAACCTTTCTATGTTCCCTAATGTACCTATAAAAGGTTTTATCCCCCTTCTTAACTGAATTGGCTATCCTTTCCTCGGGTTGGGCCTTTGCTTTTCTGACTGCCTTCCATACTTCCTTCTGCTTTAATTGATACAGTTCCCTGTCGTGTTCCGTCTGTGATTCCTTATACTTTTTGAATGCAGCCTTTTTCTCCTTAACCTTCCCTTACACTTCTTTTGAGAGCCATAGTGGTTTTTTATTCCGCTTTGTTTTCTTTATTTGTTTCACACAAAGGCTTGTTGCCTCCATGATGGCAGTTTTGATTTTTCTCCATTGTTCTTCCACCCCTCCTTTCTGGCCATTTGCTAATGCATTCCTCAGGTATTCACCCATTTTGCCAAAGTCAGCCCTTCTAAAGTCCAGTATCCTTGTATTTGTATGGCTTGTCTCCATGGTTGTGTTTATTATGAAGCACACTGTGCAGTGGTCGCTTGTTCCCAGGTGCCTACTGACTTCTAAGTTTGTGATCCTCTCTCCATTTGAGAGTACCAGGTCTAATATTGCTTCCTCCCGAGTGGGTTCCACCACTAGCTGTCTAAGGCATGCTCCCTGTAGGGCATCGAGAATGACCCTGCTCTTGGATGTGGCTGCCATCCATGTTGCCCAGTTAACAGCTGGCATATTCAGGTCCCCCATCAACAGTATCTCCCCTTTTTCAGCCATTTTGAGAATGCCCTCTATCATTTTCTTGTCCACTTCCTCCCCTTGAGACGGGGGTCTGTATACAACCCCTGTGCGGATTGTGGTGCCATTCCCTGTCTCCAATGTGACCCAGATTTCCTCTTGTCCTCCCCCTTTACTTTGTAGTTCTGTTACTTTTATCCCTTCCCTTATGTAGAGAGCTACTCCACATCCTCTTTTACCCTCCCTGTCCCTTCTGTAGATTGTGTACCCTGGTATTCTGACATCCCAGTCATGGTTCTCCATGTACCATGTTTCTGTGACTGCCACAATATCCAAGTGTTCCACTTCCATCAGGGCTACTAACTCTGGAAGCTTGTTTCCCAGACTACGGGCATTGGTACTCATTGCCCTCCATTTAATGTTGGATTTATCCTTTTTTACCCCAACCCTGCTCTTATTGCCCTTGTCCATTTTTCCATTTACCCCTGTCCTGCCCTCTGTCAAGCTCTACCTCAGTGTTTACCCTACTACCTAGAGGTTATTGTAACGAGTTGTGAATTAACCTGGTACATCCAGCAGACTGTCTTGGGTTTGATTCCCACAACCTCCACCTGCATACTCTGTGACTAAGTCACTTAACCTCCCCGCTGCTCCTGGGTTTCCCCTAAAACAGAGGTGTGTGCCTGGTGGGTCTTTCCAAAGAATGAATTAATAATAAATAAAATTAAAAAAAAAAAAAAAGTCTGGCATGTCATTTTCATGGCTCAGGCTCCCCCCTCAAGCAGTACTTGATTTGCAATGTCTCTAAGGGTACCTGCACGCTGTGCTTTTGTGGAGTCTGCTGTTGCCTCCCCACCTTTCGCCACCTTTCCAGCCCTCCCCCACTCCCACTGAACTACCAGTTGTGATCACCCAGGTAGCAGTCACGTGTCGGAATTGGGGGCCTTCTTTGCTTGTAGGAGGCTCTCAAACCGGCATCACAAGCTACAGCACTTCCAGTGTGTGTTTAGGATTGTTGCATTGTAGCACTGCCTGACCACAGCAAGAGATTACAAGAGATGCATGGTCACAAGATTAAACCTGTTTAATTTAAAGCAGCAGTGCAATGAACAGTCTGAAAAAAACAAATGGTAGTCTTCAGTGTGACTCCCAGTTACTAGTTTTGCAAAGCACATCTTTAGAAATTACTGTCTTAATGTTATGTATATTACAAATGACCTATTTCGCGTGGGGGGAAAAATGCCTTCCATATTTTCTGGGCACAGGTTCCCACAGTGCAGTGTGGCGCATAGGGTTGTAGGCTAACGTGCACGACCTTGCAACAATTTTACGTTCTGTTTGCATTCATAAGTAGTACTGGTATGTAAATGGTGGTTTTAATAAGCAGGATTTATTTAACTTTGAGGGGGATCCATATAAGTGATGGAGCATATTCTATTAGAGGATTTCGTGTTTCTGGTTTTTGGAGGAGAAGCTCCGTAGACTGCAGTATGTGCTGGCAGTTATTTAAAGTTGTGCTAGTTTGCACTATTTCGG
This sequence comes from Neoceratodus forsteri, assembly GCA_016271365.2. Taxonomy (NCBI): domain Eukaryota; kingdom Metazoa; phylum Chordata; order Ceratodontiformes; family Ceratodontidae; genus Neoceratodus; species Neoceratodus forsteri. The sequence goes on from CM057451.1 coordinate 91,478,534, forward strand.
ACAATCTGCAAAGAACTGTGCTCACACAAGTGTCTGAAATAATGTTACTTCATGTAATTAACTGCTAGGTCCTCATGTAGAAACAAAATTGCTAGCGAGAGTAAAGCTGCAGCTAAAGCAAGTCCACAGGGCTGAGTACACTCTGGTCTGTGAATACAAAAACTATGGCAGATGGATGTTATGGGGGCAAACGACGTAGCTCTGGACTGCACTACATTCATAGCTTACACTGTCCACAGGTGACTGTCATGCTAAACTGGTGACTGCTACCAGCAACCTCATAATTGAACATCTGCACAGTCTGGTCCACCAACCGTGAGTTGCAAGTGGATGGAACGGGACTGATCAAGGCTGACAGAGGTAGACATGGCTAGGGTTGACTCCCCCATGAATATCTCTGGCCAGCAGATTTTGCAGTTTGCATTCCACGTGGATAAAAATGAGCTTCCCCTCTAAGAATCAGAAAATCAGGGTATCTGAATAAACTTGTTTTCCAACAAAAGTACTTTTATTTCAGATGCCACCAGGCAAAAAGTTATACCAGATAGGTTAAATAATTAAAAATCTGAGAGACTGAGTTAAAACGTATATACTAACGCAGGGAAAAGTTTTGAAACAGACTTGTATGTAAAATCTGTTCTAATGGAATGCCTATGCTTGCTCCGTGTCAGAAAAATCTTACGAGTTGCAGGTTGACCGGGAAACAAAACAGCTGTTCCTTGTACTGTGTGAAGGCAGCAGTGATTGTGAATGTGCACGGCTATATAAATAACAAAACTTTGCATTATGGTCAGACAGAGATGCATCAAGGGTATACCAGTCCATCTCTAAATGACCATGATGCACTCTGATTACATATGTTGATCCTGACGAGGGTGCGTGTAGATCAGGATGTGAGAGGAGCATAAGGGAGAGAGGAAAAAAAAAAAAAATAAACTTTCTGAAAGTATTTCAAGGGTTGAAATTAAAGGAGTAGTCCTTCCAGAATTTGCAAAAACACATGTTCTCTCTCCTGGGCTGGTCTCCGGGCTTCATTACTCCTGGGGTGTTCGTCCTGATGTCAGTTAGGCAGTTCCAATGCTGTGCAGCGGGGGGGAACAAGCCCTCCACATCCGAAGTTCTCCGGTCTACTTCCTGCCTTCGGTGAAGCAGGTACTCTGCAGCAGAGCCCTGTCACACGTGGCAGGGCTAAAGAATTTGTGAGTGAAAAGCTTCTTTTGGGGGATCGGAAGAACGAGAAAGAACTGTAAGTTACCTCATCTTTTCCTGACGTCGAGGTAGCCTCTGTGAGATCCAGCCTTAGCCCTGCAAGCTACACAGGCTGGTCTCACCTCGCAACGGCCTTTCCTAGCTGTTTTCCTGTGCGTCAGCCCCGACGATCGAGCAAGGCTTCATTTCACACTACAGCGAGTCGAAGATCGCATTGCTGGAGACAAGTGGCATTTTGAAGTCTTAATGTGTCCTCTCCCTCTGTCTGTTAGTTTTTCCTAAATTAGCCTGCTAGCTTTATGGTAGTTTTACAACCCTTGGGGAGCTCCATATGAGCTAAGTGTACGCATTCCTTGTTCTGACAATGCGTCCTGTCTTGTGTGACAGTGATGTAGCCAAGACCATAGATTCAGCAGCAAGCACTGCTTTACAGTCAGTTCACAACAATAGAGGTGGCTATATTTTAAAAACTATACAGAGTTCAGCTTGGTGACTACACTTATTGTAGAGGTATATTTGCCGTGAGTAAATGTAACACTAGTTGTATATGTGTGACTTGTACGGTTTTCAAGATATTTTCATTTGTTTGGCATGTCTGCTAGAGTGTTCACTTAGGAAAAAAAGCTTCTGGTGTTTGCAGGTGCATCTGCACACATGCCAAACAAATGTAAATGTCTTGAAAACCATACAAGTTGCACATACTCGACCAGCGTCATAACTGTTTACAACAAAAAGACCTTTACAATTAGGGTCTGTTACCAAGCTGAACTCTGTATAGTTTTTAAATTATGAAGCAGTCAAACTGCATCCACTAATCGGAGGACAGCATTACTGTACCTCTTATTCAGCGTACAGTTGCTGCCTCGCGCTCCTCTGCTCAGTTGATTACTGCCGCGGTGACTGTCACTTATCACACTGTTTCTTTCACAATCTGTGCTGTAGAAAATCAGCTGTGAGAGGAATCCCAATTGTAACACCAGCTGTAGAGGAGCTCAGTCTGAACTGACTGCTCTTAAGTGAAAGTGCGAGAGGAGTGGGACGAGGGATGGGCGACTGGACAAAGAGAATAAATGGCAGCAGAAGAAAGTGGACGGATGTCACCGCGGCACAGGCAAAGTATGTACCACTACCATACAAAACAGTGGGGGAGACCACTGAACACGGCAAAATGTGTGCTCTTTTGGGATGGAAGCAGTTAGACCGCTTCATAATGTTAATATATATAGTGAGGGGTGTCTCTTAGGGCTAAGAATGTTATCTCATGCTGTTCTGGGCTGACAGAACCGCTCAGCTTCACTTTGCGGTCCTCTCGCCCAAAACAGCACAAGATTTCATTCTTATCCCGTAAGACACCCCTCACTATACATATTAACATAAAATATAGCCATTTCCACTGTTGTGAACTGATTATAAAGCAGTGCTTTCTACTGAATCTATGGTTTCGGCTAAATCGCTGTCACATGAGACGGGATGAATTGTAGGAACCAAGAATGCAATAAACTTAGTTCAGATGGAGATCCCCAGGGATTGTAAAACTACCATAAAGTTAGCAGGCTAATTTAGGAAAAACTTCTAAAAGCAGAGCGAAGGACACACTAGGACTTCACACACAAATCAAAATGCTCTGCACAACTTATGTGTTTACAAATTCTGGGTGACCTATTCCTTTAAGTTTTGCAGCCACTAGCCAGCAGGGCTAATGACTGGGAAAATCCACTTGCCCCACAGACTTTTCCACTGGCCCATCTGGTGTACTTAACAAAATGTTACGTTCTCCAGTACAAGCCCACAGAGGTATTTAAAGGAGAATCTTACTAGCCCGATGCAAAATCTACCAGCATTTGGCTAGTGGGTCGGTGTCTATTTCGACCCCTGTTTAAGTAAATTGTCGGGCTGTTTTTAAAATAATATTTAGGACCATTGTTTCTGAAAAGAGGTTCATAGCACTGCCGTTTTAAAACATGTTATAAAAGAATATTGTAGTTAGGGTAGATTGATTTATTTAGATGAACACCGTGTGCACAGGGATTCCAGCAGTTTGTATAATACTGTTCTGAAGGGATTTATATATTTTTTTTTAATAGTTTTAACAGAACCTCTCATCTCTTTAAATGTTTTTTTTTTTTTTAAAGGGGAGTGCAGCATGCGAGACCTAGTGGCACAGGTAACTAGCAGTTTGCTGCAGTTTCCAGAGGTGTCCATACAAGCACTTGGAGAAGATGAGATCAGACTAGATTCAGTGTTGCGTGGAAAGTTTGCCCAGGGTAAGTTGTGTTCTTTTTTTTTTTCCTTGTTTTGCTTTCCTGCTGAAGTGAAAACATACGTAAACATGCATAATTATGCAAACATGGAAGCTCAGTTGTAAAAATGGAGGATCTTATCTGTGTCAGTTTTCAGCATTCATCACCTTTGGGTACTTGGCTGGAGGTCATGACCCCGCGGGAGCTTTTTTTGGGGGGGGTGGTGGATGGAGTCGATGCACCATCGGCGCCGCCCTCGAAGCCGACTCACTGCGTGGCGCTTGCGGGTTGGCCGTTAGGTGTTGTCGACTACACCCTCCTGCCAGTTCTTCGTCTCCCGCTATCGAGGTCACCTTGTGGGATACTTTGCAGACGAATAGTTTGAGACCTACCTCGAATTTTTCACCTTTCTCTACCTCATGCTGCAGTCCGTCGGCTCACTGTCTTCTGCCGGTTCTGTTAGCCTATTTAACGCTCATATGGAGCTCCCCCTTAGTCTTCGAACTTCTTCTGTTCTCTCTGTTGTTTATTTCTCCTTTTGATTTTGTATCTTTTCCTTTGTCTGTCCCTTGGACTTCCTTGTCCCACCCCCAACCCTTTTTCTAACTATACGATGACTGAGAACAGGCAAGAGGGCAGAGTTGACAACACCTGGTGGCCAACCTGCAGGCGCCGCTGCTGATCGCGTCGACCTCTAGGCTGCCGCCGATGGTGCGTCGACTCTGCCCATCCAAAAAAAACTCCTGCGGGGTCATGATCTCTGGCCAAGTGCCCAAAGGTGATGAATGATGAAGCCACCCGGAAAGATCAGAATTAAGATAGGTACGTAATTTACATTTATTGGGCTAAAAAGGAAGTAGGGGCGCAGAAATGGTGCACTGTCCACAATCTGGCAGTGTTCCTTTCTCCTTTAAATCTGCTGGACGTTTTCAAGCTAAACTCCTCCCAACCACCTGGGAGGTGTACTCCTCTGCTCCGCATGATGATGCCAGAGCTTCTGTTCCGTTGGAAGTCTGGTCTCCTCCGCAGTTCGTGCACAGTATAGGCCTATTCTAAGTACTCCATTGGCAGACTTGTTTCCAAGCTACTTTGTAAGTATACTTCTTAATTCTGCTTTGTCATTTACACTGCTACGAACCAAGAAAAATCCAAATCTGGGCTGGGATTTAAGCATTGCTTACAGTGCATCCAGAAAATGTCGAACAGACCCGCATACCTCATGTATTTACTGCCTCGGGGAAGAGCACGATGTTGCTGCCTGCGGCCTATGTAGGAACTTGTTGTTGTTAGCCCTCGGAGACCACTACACTGGTCGTCTTCACAGCTGGTCAGCTGAACGGGACCCTGTGCTTTGCTCCAGAGATGCGCACAAGGTGGTTTCTGTGGCTGTGAGATCTGCTCAGTTTGCGGTGATGGAAGAGGTGGCAGCTCAAGCTGTGGCAGGGGACTAGTCAGTCTCAGCGCTGCTCCTGGCTGGGGGCAGTGTTGGAGCATCGTTCTTCTGAATGTTCTAGGACATGTGTAAGTCCCTTCAGAAGTTTTGGAAGGACCTCGCCCGCTACAGCAGCAAGAAGACTAAAAAGTCCTACCATCAGTCATGGAACCGGGAAACAAGCATGCTCTTCCTGCTTCCCTGATTTCCCTCGATTTGCTTGATGGCCGTTGAGCATTTGGCTTCTGCTTAGCGTGCTTTAGTCGCAGGTTAGGCTGTTAGCTCCATGGTAACCCCATTGGGCTTGTTGGCTATGATACAGGTGGTCGAATGTTTTCGACCCATTCAACCCATTGTTGGAAGGGGTCGAGGACAACTCAATCTGTAGAACCCCCCCCCCCCCGGGCCAATCTGTGGACCCGGCTGTCTCTTCCTAGGACCTACTTCCTTCCAGGGTTGTGCAGCAGGAACTGGTCTTTGCAGTCTACACGGCCCCTCTGCCTGCTTCTCTTTGCCGTTGGTGACAGTTGTCGGATGTTGAGGTTGTGGTCCAGGGGCTCCTTGTACTCCCAATCTCATTCATCTGGAAGGTGCTGCTGCAGGCACTCCTGTTCCTCTTCATTGGCTGAAGAGTGGCTCCGTCGAAGGCTGTGTAATGGCAGCATGATCTGCTGTGGTAGCAGTGGGTCTTGGTTTGACAGGGTAGGGCCCTACCGTTGACCCTGGCAATTCCTTAGTCGCCTCCAGTCCAGCCCGTTTGGACCTGCCGAGACTGGTGTCTCAGACACCTGCCTCTCCCCCGATCAGGGTGGAACCGCTGCCACAGCAGCCATTGCAGGGAGCTCCCACGCCAAAGACCTCCATCCAGCTACCAGCTTGCTAGGCCGGTTGTCTGTTGAGATTACTCAGACGAATCCCAAATGGTACAGGGTGAGAAATGGCTGAGGGCCATATTTGAAGAGTCCTCTTATTAATGCGATGTCCTTGAGGACCCGTGGCTCTATGATTTGGCTGAAGAGCCAACTACCGCCCATGGGCTGGTGTGTTTTGGGTCAGTGCTCTGGCTGATCTGAGTCCATGGTGATCACTCTGGAACCAGTTCAGAAGAAGGTTAAACACTCCTCACGAAATTTTGGATAGGATTGAGTCCCCGGGGTTCACCTTCCGAATGACCAAGGCCATCCTGGGACCGGCTCTTGAGCTTTGACAGCATCCAGCCTCCTGTGCAGCACCCTCTGCCCATATGGCCCACATGTATGTGATCATTGCCAGCGCTCTGTCTGGTTTCTCAGACCACCCTCTGCTGTGGGGTTGATGGTCTACTCTGTCTTCCCCAAGACTGGCAACACTGGGGACGTGGACAAGCCCCCTGACAGGAAGTCCAGACAGCTCGCTCACACAGCAAATGTGTATGCTGCATCCTTCCTTGGTCTCTGTCAGGCGAGTTGTGCCTTGGTGATGGCCAACTTCAGTCACTCCCTGATGGGAGTTTTTGACCCTGTCCTCCCTCGTCTTTCTGCTGATCTGCAGAAAGCAGTTAAGATGGTCAGAGACCAGGGTCAAGCACTGATTAAACTCCAGCTCCAAATGGCCTTGGACAGCGGTGACTCTTGCACCCATTCTATGCAGCCGCCGCTGTGATGTCGCAGTGCCTGGTTGCGGATTTCCACCTTCATGGCGGACACCCAGCATAAATTGGCCCATGTCCCCTTCTTTGGCACAGACCTTTTCTGCCTTGGGGTGGGGAGCATCTTACTAGGACTGAAGTTCAATGCCACCTTGAATTCTGTGACTTCCACAGAAAGAGCAGAAGCCAAAAAAGAAGCCTTTTCAGTTTTGGTCCTTTCAGTAACAGCAGCAGCTCCAGCAGGGGCACACTCAGACTTGGCAGCCCAAACCTGGGCTCCAAAAAGAGCAGTGGTAGGGGTGGTGGTGCCCTTGCCAAATCTACTGAATGATTTTTTTTGGGGGGGGGGGGTTCTGTGTTCTGCCTGCCAGCTCCCCGTGGGCGGATGGCTTCACCACTTCTGGCATACCTGGTCTGTCATTACCTCGGATAGATGGGTGCTGGAAGTGGTTGGCAGAGGGTTGCCTCTTGACTTAGAGGTTCTCCCACCATACCGATCCCACACCCCAAGGGAATCCATGGTGTCACAGGACATGCTGTCTGCCCTTGGAGGACACAACTCAGCTCCTTGAGAAAGGAGCCATAGCCTGTCGTAGATGCCATGGCAGGGTTTCATGTCCCAGGTACTCCTGGTCCCGAAACGTGTGTGTGTGTGTGTGTGTGTGTGTGTGTGTGTGCATGTGCACGCTAGCACCCCATACTGGACCTTCATGATCTGAACCAGTTCCTGAGGAAGGTCAAGCTCCAGATGGTCACTCTGAACCGGATACCATCCCTTGAGCAGGGCATATGGTTCTGCTCCCTAGACCTCCAGGACGCCTTCTTCCACATTCCAGTCTGTCCCACAGGTGGTGCCTCCGGTTCCATGCAGAAGGGGTTCTTTACCAACTCCAGGTCATGCCTTTTGTCCTTTCCTCAGCACCCAGGGTCTTCACCAAGTGCATGGTAATGGTGGCAGCCTTTCTGTGGTGCTGGGGGTCAAGGTATACCCCTACCTGGATGACTGGCTAATAGCCAGTCCATCCAAGGAGGCAGTAGAGCAGTCCAGGGACCTGGCCTTCCAGTCAGTCCAGCTAAGTCTGCAGTCAACCACTTGAAAGTGATTGACTTTATTGGGGCAGAGCTAGACTGCCTGCAGGCCAAGGCCTCACTGCCTTTGGGCCAAGCACTGGATCTTGCCTTCTTTGCGCAATCATTTCAGGTTGGCACTTGTGCCCTGCCCGGGTCTTCTTGTGGCTGCTGGAGTACATGGTGTCTAGCACCAGCATGGTCTGGGGGCCTGCTGGTGGATGCTTCACTTTTGTTGGGAGATGAACCGTTTTAGTGACCCAGCTGATATGGGATGCCATCCAGTTGTGGCTTGTCTAGGAACATCTGGAGGAAGGAGCACCATTTGTCTGCCCAGAGCATTCAGTCGTTCTGACTTGATGCATGTCTGGTGGAGAGCCCACAGGCTCTAGACCCCCAGGGAGTCCCGTCACCACATCAGCTTGTTGGAGCTTTGTGCAGTGTGCCTAGCTCTGATGGAATTTGCTCCTTTTGTCCAGGCTCTGGTCTTGCAAGTCCATACTCCACCACCACAACCATGTTCTACCTGAACAAGCAGGGTGGCATGCACTTCCCTATTTTGTATCGGGAGGCCCTCTGCACCTGGGCACTCCTGCGCAGCTTGAGTGCATCTCTCTTGGTGATTCATGTTGAAGGAGCAGACAACCAGCTGACAGGTGCCCTAAGCAGTGTGGGCAAGACGACGGCACAAATGGTCTCTGCATCAGGCAGTGGTGAACCACTGGTTCTCCCTGTGGGGCATTCCTGTGGTGGACCTTTATGTGTCCAGTGAGAAAGCAAAATTGAGGCTGTTTTGTACCCACACCCTCATTCTGGGACACTGGGGATGCCTTTGCGAGGTCCCTGACCCCAGGCCTCCTGTATGCCTGAGGTGGTAGCTGAGGTGCGGAGGGACAAGGCACAGATGATCCTGACTGGCCCTGCTAGTTTTGGTAACTGGATCTCCTCAGCCACAGCAGCTGACCTCCATGGCGGTTGCTCCTGCCACCGGATTTGCTGTCCTGTCATCAGGTGAGGATCCTACACTCAGATCTTCAGTCTCTACACCTCACAGCCCATTTCCTAAGCAGCTAGAGTTCCTGGCTTTGTGACTTTCGGGCAGTGTACTCCACTTCGTGGCGGCATCCTGAAAGGAATCGACTCATCGATGCTGTGCCTTTCAGTGGATTAGATTTTCCATTTGATTACAGGGCAAGGAGCTTGATCCCCTGCCTGCCCCTTGGCTAGCATCCTGGACTATCTATGGTCCCTCTTCCAGCTGGGGCTGAGCTAGACCTTTGAGGTGCACCTGCCAGCTATTTCTTCAAATAAAACCAAAACATGAAGTAGGTAGTGGAACTACCAGGGTACAGAAATCAGAGGTTCTATCATGTACCACTAAAGTACACAGTAGTATATCTGTACATAGTAGCCATGTTGGGCATTGTCTGGGGATTTGTGTGCAGTATGGCACAGGAAATTTATTTATCCGAAGTTTTGGATTACAATACATCTGAGTAAAATTGCTCTTTTACAAAGGTTACACATCAGAACACAGGGGATCAACAGTACAGGAGACACAACTGAGTACATTGGACCCTAATGACATGACTACAGTGATTTGAGGGATGTATAATAGCCTAAATTTGGCAGCTGGGTGGGGGAGGGGGAGAGTGGGGTATAAGCTGGTCAGCTATGGGGTTAAAACCACAAATGTAACAAGTATTATATCTGTCTAATATGAGATGCTGTTCCCCTTTCTTGTACCCTGCTGTAATGTGGATTGGAGCTGTCTTCTACTCCCCTTCCTAGCTTTGGGAGGGAGGCAGTACTGGATCTGCATAAAAATAACTGATCCTCTCAATGCAGTCAATTCCGGGCCGACTCTGAAGATGAAACATCAGGCCCTATTTGCTCCCTTTGAGTTAAGGGAGAACATTAGTCCCCACAGTGGCTGACTATCTGTGAGGCCATACTGAGTCATGGGCTTCTCTCCGCATGCCATGAGTTGGATGGTGGGCTACCTAACGGGTAGAAAGCAGCGCACCTGCTTTAACAAGGTCCTCTTGGAGCCTAGGGCTGTGACCATGGGAGTTCCCCAGGGATCGGTACTTGGACCTCTCCTATTCTCACTTTTTATTAATCAACTCCCACGGGTGACCTCTCGTTGCCAAGTCACGCTTTATGCAGATGACCTTGTGCTAGTGGACCATGCTCGTAATGCTGCTGACCTTAACCAGTGCCTATCTGAAGACTTCAGCAGAGTCTCGCCTGGATTACCAACCATAGACTGGTATTGAATCCTAACAAAACTCAGGCCATGCTCTTTGGTTCCATGGCCAAGTTAAAAGCCCCATCGGCTATGCTCAAAATAGCTTGTGATGGAGGCCCCTGTTTACCAACAGCGAGCTCAATTAAATATCTTGGGGTCACCTGACCCACAACTTGACATGGAAGCCATATCCAAAACATCTGCAGAACCACCAGGTGTAAGCTTGGCCTTGCCTACAGGGCCAAATACAACCTGACTCGGGGGCGAGGCTGGCACTTGCGAGGGGAGTGCTTCTCCCCTCCCTTAGTTATGGATACCACCTATTTGCCAGGTCACCTCAAATCCATCTTAATCGGTGGAACACGGCATATAATGATATCTGTCGGTTTGCACTTGCTGCTCCCAAACTCACCCACCGATGTGAGCTCTATGACAAACTCAGCTGGCTCCCCCCCCTGCGGAATTCATGATCCTTGGTGTAGGAAACTTCACCAGGAAAGTGCCTGCCACGGGCATACCGTCGGGACTGGCGCATCTCCTCCCAAAACTGGACGCCATCCCCTACCAGCTCAGGTCACAGACCGCCGAGTTGCTTAAAGTTCCCCCTACTCGGACCCTTATGGGGGATCGTGACTTTGCCGCTTTTGTGCCTAGGCTCTGGAACTCCATTCCGGACTCTGTTCGCTCTGCCCCTTCCCATGGGACCTTTCGCTCCTCCCTGTGGTCCCACCTAAAACAAACGACAAGATGTGACTGCTCCTAGTCTCTAATGTAATACTCTGCAGTCCACTATTGTCCACTCTGAGTCCATGATGGTCTATGAAATATGTATTCAGTGATTCTAATGTCTGTCTATGTCCTGTAACAATTTGTACTATGTGTGGCAGTATCTCTGCCCTTATACAAGCGTTGTTATAGCTGTTTTTTTACTGTGTCATGCTGTTTCTCCAATGTTGCCATGTATGTATACTGTATGTTTTGTGCTCTCCCGGGTCGTTCCTGAAAATAGGCATACTACTTGTCTAGTATACTTACCCGGTAAACAAAAGCTAAATAAATAAATAAAATTTGAGATAATTTTTGTTATGGCTCATGCTGGGCCTTGCCCACTGCAGGATGACTTCAGACTTCGCATGGACACAGATGTAATGCAGTGTCGGGGGCCCATGGTGTTTACATGGATTACCCCCATGGGATTTGAACACCAACCCCAACTCCGAAGGGACTGTTTATCCCTTCCTGCCTTGGAAGTTAAAGCTAAGGCAGAAAGCATCTGCCCAAGTTATGCTGTTAGTTAAATGTTTCTAGGCCACTTAAACATTTAAAATTTGGCCCGGTTGATTGTTCAGAAATTAAAACTTGCAGCTTAGAACTGCGAAGGATGGCTATTGCTAGAAGAGACAGGAGCCATTTTGAGGTTTTTAATTGCTAAAATATGGTGTTATTTCAGGAGCATCGGCACCTGATCCCTTTGTTTACAGAGAGAAAAGATATTCACGAGCACCACCTGCCATTTACGATGGGGTGCCTGATTGCAAGGCAAAGAGGAGATGTATTGAAGATGTAACATGTCCTTATGGAGTGTTTCAAAGAGCCCAATTTAAAGGGCTTAGTTGTCACAAACGACTGTTTTGTTCAAACAAAAAAAGGTGTCGAAAGACAGTGTACCTAACCAACCAATTATGAGATGGCCAGTAGATGGTGCTATAGCACTTGATGGAGAAAGCAGACTATGGGAGGGGCATATTTACTCGCAGGTAAGAGGAGAATATGGGATATATTTCATTATAAGCATTGGAAACTGGAGTAAAAATGGATAGACCCTCTTTAATACTGTCTTTAAATATTAATGGATTGCATAGGCCCAGTTAAGAGGACAAGACTTATACAATACATAAAACGGGAAAAGCCAGAGGTGATCTTTCTCCAGGAGACTCGCCTCCTGGCCCTGGAACATGAAAACTTTAAGAGGGGCTTCTCCACAGTAGTGGCCTCCTCAAATGTCTCGGGAAGGAGAAGAGGGCCAGTAATCCTAGTGAGAGAGGGGATACCATTTGAACTACAGGAAACATTCCAGGATAATGAAGGGAGGTATGAGATGGCTACAGGGCTGCTCCATAATAAGCAAGTGACTCAAGTCTCAGTATACCTCTCTCCCCCTTGCCCTGGGTCAACTAAGGCTATAGCACAAAAATGTTGCACAATTTTTGGGGATGTTGCAGGGGCAGCTGTTGATGGGTGGGGACCTTAACACAGCTTTAAATCTGACGCCGGACGTGTCTGCCTGCCTCACCATATCAATCCCCTACTAAAATAGGGAGGAACCATAACCTCCCTGGGCCTCATAGACCTTTGGCATCCGTGCTTTCCCACAGGAAGGCAATATACATACCTCTCCCCAACCACCGGCGTGCCGTTCAGATTGGACTATATCTTTACCATGGTGGAGCACCTGTACACCATACAAGATGTCTGGCATGGGGCAACCTTGTCGGACCACACTCCGGTTTATGCCAAGTTTGCCCGGGGTGGGGGTCCAAAAGGACATTTTGGAGACTCAGCTTGGCACGTCTGGATACAGAGTTTTGTCAGCTGGTCCAGGATGCAATCCCCAGAATAAGGGAGAATTCCAGTTCAGAGGTACCCAACACCATGATGTGGGACACAAAAAAACGATTATGAGGGGAAGATAATGGTGTATGCCAATAGAAAATGCTAAGCTCGAGATGCTCAGCTCAAACAACTTCAGGTAGAACTAGCCACGCTTCAGTCATTCTACGCCCAGGGGGATAGAACAGTGTAAACGCAGATCATAATATTAAAACAAAACATACAAAAGATAGTAGACACCAAAATAGAGCAGCAACTGTTCTATCTAAAACGTCTCTCATGAGGGAGGCCCTGGGGGAGCATGTATATTGTCCAGAAAGCTCAGAGCCCAGAAGACCAGTGTGTGTGTGTGTTACGGTAATGAAGGACCCAGCTTTGGGGTCTCTAGCCACGGCCCCCGGAACAATTAGGCAAATAATGGCTACTTATCAAGAACTATATAAGGCAGAGGGTAATCCACCTGCCTCACAAATTGAGGAATACCTCTGGAATATGCACCTCCCTAAGATAACACTGCAGCAAGCCCAGATGTTGACAGCCCCGATAACTAGGGGAAATGGACATAAAAGAAGCAAATGCGTTAAAATCTCCCGGACCAGATGGATAGCCCTTAGAATTTTACAAAAAAAAAAAATTTACTGCTGCCACCCTTATTGAAGGCCTCTCATGAAGTGCAGGAGGCGAGGCCCCCAACCCCCATCGTGGAGGTACGCAGTTATTGCTGCTATTCCCACACCAGATAAGGACCCCAAACTTCCATCTTCTTACCGACCAATATCCATGCTAAACTTCGACTATAAGCTTCACATGGCGATATTGGCCAGGAGGATGGAGAACATCTTACCCACTATCGTAAACCCAGATCAGGTTGGTTTTTCATGTCAATGCCAGGCTCATGCTGCAGTTAGACGTACTTTTTTGATAAAAGAATATGCAGCCCAGAGATCCATACCCCTTGCCCTGTTGGGGCTAGATGCAGAGAAGGGCATTTATTAGGGTGGTCACATCTTCCTGGGCCGCCTGGCCCAGTTCACTTTCCAACGGAGATGATAACCCAACTCCAGCAGATATATAAAGCCCCCCAAACCTATTTGAAATTAGACAGCTCTCTTTCGGAACCATTTCCTCTGCAGAGGGGAACACGTCAGGGGTGTCCCCTGTCCCCCCCCCCCTCCTTTTGCCCTACATTTAGAACCTCTGGCACAGGCTATACAGCTACAGCCTGAAATAGAGGGAATTCCAGTGGGGGGAAGAGACACTATAAGATATCACTGTTTGCAGATGATATTTTACTTGTCTTGTCGTCCCTAGAGACCTCCATACCAAAGGTTTGGGATCAGATTATCCTGTTCGGAGACCTCTTGGGATATAGGACAAACCAGCAAAAGACTGACGTCTTGCTTTGTCAATTCACCCTCACAGAGATCCTGAAAAGAGGTTTTCCATTCAAGTGGTATAAGCAAACCATGAGATACCTGGGTATTAAATTAACTACAAACTCCATACATGAGGAAATGGCAGACTTTGAACCGTTGACCCAACAGCTTGTGGAGGATACAGCGAGGTGGGCGCAGATCCCCTTGGGCTTCCTCGTGAGAGTCGAGGTAGTAAAGCAAAATATATTCCCCCGAATCTTGTTCTTCTTACAAATGCTCCACATTGTCCCCAGCCGAATGTATTTTCAGGCCTGGGACAAGCTAATTTCTAGATTTATATGGCAGGGTAAACCCCCTAGGCAACACTATGCTATACTGCAACTACCTAGGTAACATGGTGGGCTCAATTTACCTAACTTGGAGAGATACGGGGTGGCCTCGCAGTTGCGAACCCTTCTTTGTTGGCTGAACTCCAATTATGAAACCCCTTAGAAACAGTTTGAAATTAACTGGAGTGGTATGCTAGATCTAACAGACCACCTTTTCGGGCATCCTCCAGCCTGCTGTCATATGTCTAAATTTTCCAAATGTACAGTCATTCCCCTTAGAAATTGGCTATCCATTCTACAAAGGTTCCTAACAAATAAATGAATTTATCTAGGATCCCTCAAAAGAGAGTGTGCTCAACAGCTGACCAAGATTGATAGGCACTTAATGGGTTGGTGTAGGTGGGGTCTAAGGCAAGTCATTCAAGTAGGTGGGCCAATGGGGTTCCACTTGTTTGTGAGGCTATGAACGCTGTTTGGGCTCCCGCAGGGAAATATAGCTACATATCTATGACTAAAGGCTCTGATGCAGCCCTCAGAAGCCTTATGTGCTATAGCAGAGAAGCCCCTACTTCTGATACAAATAATTCTCTCGCAGATGAGGGGAGACACCACAACCCATCTGATAAGTCAGTTATACACAGCATTGGGTGAGAGGAAATTGGTCTTGACTGAGAGCATCAGGAAAGCATGGGAGAGGATTTGGGATTAGAAATTCCAGATGTAAACTGGAAATTTGATGCACTCCCAATGCTTAAGACCAAGGGAGGCAGTATAGCGCAGTGGTTTAAGGTTCTGAGCTGCAAATCTGGTGACATCCAGCAGACCAGGCCTGGGTTTGAATCCCACAGCTTCCACTTGTAATCTGTGTGACCCTGAGCAAGTCACTTAACTTCCCTGTGCTCCCAGGTCGCTCCTGTTTTAAAAAAAAAAAAAAAAAAATAGAATACAGGACCACCTATAGGAGTGCTGCAGCCAAAGAAAAGCAGACCACTCCTCAGAGGCAGCAGTTTAAGGGCAGGGGAATGCCTTTTCATGGGCCTTTTTACCGAGCTCAGGCTTCCTCCTCTTTCCAGCAGAGGGGGTTCTTTAGGGGAAGAGGCAGACGAGGGATGACCAGGACCCCATTATCCACTCAGTCCAATCCCTCTGCCAAGCAGACACCCTGAGGTGCCGGTCAGGGTCGCATCCCCAGTTCCAGTAGGAGGCAGTCTGGCTCATTACTCCCAGGCCTGGGAGTCTATTACTTCAGACAAATGGATCCTGGAAGTAGTGAGCCAGGGACTTGCTCGGTTTCAAAAGGTTCCCAAAAATGAGAGCAAGGTCCTTCTGTCCTCCCTGTCCCTTGGAGACAAAGGCCTTGGAGGCAGAAGTCTCCTCTCTTCTGCAAGCAGTAGAGAAGATGCCTCATTGTCACAGGGGAAAAGGACTGTACTCCAGGTACTTCCTTACCCCAAAAAAGACAGGGGAGTGGCGACACATTCTGGATCTAAGGTACCTGAACAAACACTTAACAAAACCAAAATTCAAAATGGTGACTCTGGGAGTAATTCTTCTCTCTGAGACCAGGAGACTGGCTGTCCTCTCTGGATCTCAAGGATGCCTACTTCCACATGCCTATCAGACATTCCCACAAGAAGTACCTCGGGTTCGAGTTGCCCTCAGGGCATTACATAGAAACATAGAAACATAGAAGTTGACGGCAGATAAGGACCGCAAGGCCCATCCAGTCTGCCCATTTCTTTTTCTACCTCATAAATGTGCCATCGGCCTTTGCTCTGTCAGTGACCTATCTATTCATAGTCATTTGTATTGCTCCCTTATGCCTATCCCATGCCTGTTTGAAGCCCTGCACTGTATTCATAGCCACCACTTCTTGTGGTAAGCCATTCCATGCATCCACCACCCTTTCTGTGAAAAGAATTCCTCATATTCCCCTTAATCGGCCTCCCTCTAATCTCATGCTGTGTCCTCTTGTCCTGCTATTTTCTTATATTTAAACATGTTAGACTCTTTCACCTTGTTTATGCCCTTAAGGTGTTTAAATGTCTCGATCATATCACCTCTCTCCTCCTTTGCTCAAGGTATACATATTGAGCTCCGTTAATCTGTCCTCATATGTCTTCTGATGCAGTCCCTGCACCATTTTGGTTGCCCTCTGCGACTGCCTCAATTTGGTTAACGCCCTGTGAAGGTGTGGCCTCAATACTGCACGCAGTACTCCAGATGGGGCCTAACCAATGTCTTGTACAGAGGGATTATTACCTCCCTCTACGACTTGTGATACCCTACTAATACACCCTAACACCCCTAGCCTTACCTACTGCTTAGAGGTCTGCTTGGATGATTTTAGGTCATCAGTGATGATGATGCCCAAGTCTCTTTCTTCCTTTGTGACTGCTAGCAACTCCTCCCAGCCTATAAGTGGCTTCAGGTTCTCTTCCTATGTGCATGATTTTCACTTCTTTGCATTAAATCCAGTTGCCACTCTTCTGACCATTCTGCTAGTTTATGCAGATCTCTTCTCATTCTGCCCACCCCATCTGGATCATCTACTCTGTTGCAGATCTTGGTGTCATCTGCAAACAGACAAGCCTTCCCCTCTAGTCCATCTATGAGGTCACTAATGAAGATGTTGAATAGGACTGGCCCCAGGACTGATCCTGAGGTACCCCACTTGTGACTTGCATCTCTTCTGACTGTATACCATTTACCACCACTTCTGTTTTCTGCCAGTCAACCAGTTTGCCACCCAGTTGACCAACTTCTGACCCACCCGAGCCTACCTAGCTTATTTATCAATCTTCTATGTGAACAGTGTCAAAAGCTTTTGCAAGTCAAGGTAGGCGACATCAACTGCCCCCTTGGTCCACCACTCTGGTTACCCAGTCAAAGAAATCTATGAGATTAGTTTGACAGGACCTTCCTTTGTAAACCCATGCTGTCTTGGAATCCTGTGCCCTATGGATTCCAGGTGTTGCACTATCCTTTCCTTAGGAGTGCCTCCATAATCTTGCCCACTACTGAGGTAAGAATGACGGTCTGTAGTTCCCTGCCTCCTCCCTGCTACTCTTGTGGAGTGGGATCACATGAGCCCTTCTCCAGTCTTCTGGGACCTCTCCTGTGCTCAGAGACTCACTAAACAATTCTGCTAATGGCTCTGCTAGTTCCTCCTTTAGCTCCTTAAGTATCCTGGGATGTATGCCATCAGGTCCCATTGCCTTATCACCCTGGGCTTAGCAAGCTCTTGTAGGACCCTTTCTTTTGTGAAGGGAGTAGTGCTCACCTCCCTCCCCTGTGTCCATGATGCTGAGCTGTGGGCCCTGCCCTACCTTCTCTTCAGTAAATACTGAGCAAAAGTATCTATTTAGGATAGATGCCTTTACAGGGTCCTCCTCCTCACATGCTCCCTTTTCTCCATTAAACAGCAATACCCCTCTGGACTTTCTCCTTTCACTAATGTATCTATAGAAAGTCTTGTCACCTTCTTTACTGTTCGTGCTGGTGTTTCCTCAGTTTGGGACTTTGCCTGCCTTACTGCCTTACCTGCTTCCCTTAGGGCAGTTTGGTATGCCTCCTATCTTCATCCGCTGTGTTCCCTTATATTTTCTGAAGGCCAGCCTTTGGCTCTGACCTTTTCTGCTACTGTATTTGAGAACCAAAGTGGTTTCCTTCTTCTTTTGCACTTCCTTTCTGTCTAACACAATGGGATGTTGCTTCAAGTATTGTATCCTTAATGCTTGCCCACTTTGCCTGTACTCCTCACCTGTGTTTCTTTTTGCCAGGGCTAGCTTAACTCTGTTGGCCATCTTATCAAAGTCAGCTCCTCTGAAGTCCCATATTTTGCTTTGGAATGGGATGATTTAGATGTAGTAGCCAAATTGAACCATACCATGTGATGGTCACTGGCTCCCAGGTGACCTTCTACCTGGAGATCTGTGATCCCTTCTTTGTTAGTCAGTACTAGATCTAGGATAGCCCTGTCTCTTGTGGGTTGCTGTACCAGTTGTTTGAGGCCCTCCTGCAGGGAATCCACTATGAGTCTAGTTCTGGCAGATGTTCCTGCTGGTATTGACCAATCTGTATCTGGCATGTTGAAGTCTCCCATTATCAGAACCTCCCCTTTAGCTGTCATGTTTTGTATATCTTCTAACAGTAATGTGTCTATGTCCTCCCTCTGGTCTGGGGCCTGTAGACAACCCCAGTTCTTATGGCTGTCCCATTTCCTGTTTCCAGGGTGACCCACAGTTCTTCTGGCTCCTTATGTGTATTCTGAATTTCTGTAGCTTTGATATTTCATTAACATGGGACCACCTCCCCCTTTTTACCTCGGTCTCTTCTGAACAATACATAGCCAGGTACTGAAGTCTCCCAAGTGTGGTTACTGGTAAACCACGTCTCACTAATTGCTACTATGTCCAGTTTAGCCTCTTACATTATTGCCTGCAGGTCTGGGATCTTATTTCCTGGGCTGTGAGCATTTGTGTACATGATTTTCCATTGCCAGATTTTGTGTGTTAGTTGTTGGGTGAAGTTTGGCATTACCCTGTGCATCGTATGGGGAGACAAACCTTTTTCTTACCTGGTGATGCAAATGAGCGGCAAACACGCTGAATTCCTGTTTGACCACTAGCTGAGGGGAGGGTGTTCTTCCCATTCGACGTAGTAGGTGCTGCACCTCTCCCATTTAAGAGTTTAAATATTCTGCAAGGCGCCAAACTTTGCCCTAATGCACTGACTCCTCTTTAGTCAGATGCAGTCCATCAAATTTAAGAACTTTCCTCCCAGAACTGTTGCCAGTTCCTACAAATCTGTGTCCTTTTCCTGGCACCAGTCCTTGAGCCGCGTGTTTGGCTCCCCTATCTCCCCTTCTCTGACCTTCCGTCCATCTGCTCCCTTCTCCCAGACTGGCAGGATCTCGGAGAAGGAGATGCCGGACGAAATGGATGATAGTTTGTCACCCAGCCTAGTCAGGTGTTCCTTGGTCTCCACAACTGACCGGCTGGCGAGATCATTAGTCCCTATGTGTACTAGGACATCAATGTTTTCTCCTGCTTTGTGAACAGTTTATGTAATCGGTCAGTGTCTCTCCATGCTGATGTACCTGGGAGACATCTGACCATCACCCTGGCTGGAGATGGGTATCAACTCCCGAATCATGGAGTCTCCTATGATCAGAAGTTTTTTGGATTTCCTTTGTGCTTGTTTAGTTTTGGTTCCTGATTTGGGTGAGTATTGTTGTGCTAGCTCCTGTGCCGCAGTGTCCTGCTCTGCAGTGTCTTCTGCCTCTTTATTTGATTTCAGAGATAGAGGCAGATACCTGTTTGTAGTGTTTATATGGTTTTTGGAGGTAATGTGTTGGAGAGCAGAGAGTGATGGGGCACCTGATTTGCTCCTCCTAACCACCTGCCAACCTCCTGGACCAACTACCCTCTGCGGTCGAGGTTTTTCTGTTGGATGCTGGGGAAATGGCGGGTGGTTCTTATAATGTATTTCCTCTTCAATATGAAATATATATGAGATATCCATTCAGGGCCATGCCTTTCGGTCCAACATCTGCGCCAAGGGTGTTCACCAAGTGTCTCGCAGCGGTGGTGGTATTCCTCAGAAGGCAGGGCATCATTCTGTTCACATATGTGGACGACTGGCTAGTGGTAGACAGTCCTCAGGCCAAGTCAGGTCTGCTCTGGAGGTCACTAGAAAGCTTCTAGACTCCTTGGGGTTTATCCTGAACCTAGAAAAGTCTGTCCTGGAACCAGCCCAGACCATCACATTCATAGGGGTGGAACTGGACACTATTCAGGCAAGAGCATTTCTTCCTCTCTCAAGGGTTCAGTCCCTTGTCACTCTGACTTCTTCTTTGCGTCCTAGTTTCTCGTCCAGCCAGGCACTTTCTACAGTTGCTGGGTCACATGGCAGCTTCCACAGCAGTGGTCCAGGGAGCAAGGTTTCAGATGATATTCAGTTTCATCTCGGATCCTATTGGTCTTAGAAAAAAGACTCTCTCTCCAAATTGGTTCCTGTGTCTCAGACCCTAGTTCAGGCACTCCAGTGGTGACTGGAGCAGGACAGTCTTGGACGTGTTCCCTTTATCAGTCGGGCTTCTTCAGTAATTATCACCACGGATGCCTCTTTACTAGGGTGGGGGTGCTCACCTAGATCAATTTACGGCTCAGGGAACCTGGTCTCACCAGGAGTCCCTTCTTCACTAAACCTTCTCGAACGAAGAGCTGTCTTTCTTGCACTTCAGACATTCTCGACTGCTGTTCAGGGGAAAGTGGTGCAGATCAGGAGAAACGATACCACAGCCATGTGGTACTTAACAAGCAGGGAGGCACTCTGTCCTCTGCCTTGTGCACAGAGGAAAATGAAAGTATGGTCTCTAGTTTATTCTCTTCAGACTTCCCTGATGGCTGTGCATCTCCCAGGGAAGGGCAACATTCTAGCAGATGCTCTCAGCAGGATTTCCCAGGGCCACCATGAATGGACCCTGAACCCTCTAGTTCTTCAGGTCATTTTCAAGAGATGGGGCACTCCAGAGAGATCGCTTCAAACATGAAGTCTTTTTGTATTCAGACATAATGCAGTTAGCCTCAGCACTTGAACTGCCCTGGAGAGGAAAGAGTTAACTCTATGCAGAAGCATGGAATGTTGAGCTCGAGCTCTGTTTTCAAACCTCTGTCTGTGGTACTTACCAGTGCAACCGTCAGATTCTTTACTCCGCCTAACAGTGAAGTCGCTCCGGCGAGTCCTCTGCTCAGTCCGGTAAAAGTAAAGCGTTTGTTTAAAACTTATTTATTGTTTTTCCGGATTTCCAGCCTCTTGTCTTCAATACAGGTAGTGTGGTAGACGGGTAGTGACTATTTTATTTTAAATAACTTGTGGTTGGTTGGTTTGTTGTTGTTGGTTTCTTCGGTTTCTTCCCAGTCGGTCCAGTTAGGAACCGACCTTGTTTCCTTCTAATTTTAAATGTATTATTTTAGAGTGGTATTCCGGTACCGATTGGTTTCAAAAGAACTGGGCTTTTTCTCAGTTCTTTTCAAACCAATGATACGGTTGTTACCGATCAGTTATATTACTCTGACCCAACTTCTATAGGGTAATTTTGTGGTTGGCCATGTCTGAGAAACCCAAAAGAAAACCGGTCCCACTGGGTTTCAACACTGTACTGAGTGTGGGGAGGCCTTTGCCAAGGCCGACCTCCACCTCATCTGTTTATTGTCTGGGGTTTGACCACCTCCAGTCAGACTGCCAAATTTGCAGAAACTTTCCTAAAACCACTATAGAAAAAAGACAGTAGGTTGAAGGAAAGGGAGGCCGAGAAGTCCGTAGACCCGGATGGCCAGCCCGGTTTGGTTATGGCCGAACCTGAGGTGCCTACTGACCTAGGCGATACCTCCTCTGGCAAAAGGAGAGCCAACTTTGAGGGGTCGGATCCATCAAAAAAGAAATGAGTCTGCCGGCTCGGATCCAGTACCGCTAACTGCAGCCGCGGACAAGATAGCCAAAGCGATTAGTATTGTCCAATCGGTTCATCTGGTTCCATCCGAACCGGTGCCGCCGGCAAGGCGGTCAGTTCGGTCGGAACCTGCTCCTTCAGATTACGATCTGGATGCTTTCTATGAGGAGTGGGAGGGAGACTGACTATCCCAACGATGGTGGAGGTCTGGATGTGCTCATTGAACCAGATATATCCCCAGACAGACCCTGTGTCTCCCCTCCCAGACTTTCTGAGTCTCCTTCTCACTTCTTGTTTTACAAGAAGGCGGCTGAAACCCTCCAGCTCCCTTTGGTTGAAGCTGCTGAGAAGGAAGAAGAGCCTGATTTTTGTGGAGATGGACATCCCAGAGTCCAAAAGGTTGTCTATTCCCCTTCACAAGTCCTTGGGGAGACGGACACAAAAGATTCTACAGACTCCAAACTCTTTACCTTCTGTAGATAAAAGAATGGACAGGAGATGCATGTTATCAGGCTCAGCTGTGGAGTTCCTTTATTCACATAGCAGCCATGTTGGGGTAGTGCAGGCTGCAGCCTGTGACGGCAAACATTCCTTTGGCTTCACAACCCTCAGACAAGGACTCCAGGAAAGTCGATGCCATGACCAAGAAACTATACTTGCATCCTCTTTGGGACTCTGGCAGGCAAATTATACGGCCTACACAGCCAGGTACCAGAAGTCCAGCTGGGATACAGTTCTGGAACTGGCTAAAAGGCCCCCCTCTCCCCCCCCCCCAGCTAGCCAAAGAGCTGGAGGAGGTGGCTGCGGATGGAATTGAGGCATCCAAAGTACAATTTTGCACTGCTGGCGACTCCAGTGATGTGGCATCCAGAGTCATGGCTACATCTGTGTCTCTCAGAAGGCGTGCTTGGCTCAGATGTACCTTCTTGGTATAGCACCCTCCCTACCATTATCACTGTTGCCTCCACGATCTCTTGCTTCAAAACCACCCTTAGAAAACACCTACTCACTACGTGCAGCTGTTGCTGCCTCTAAGTCTATTCCCAGATCTTCTGACCAGACAAAGCTCCCTGAGCAGCTTCGAAAACCTATTGCTTATCTCTACCTATAATGCTACTCTCTTCTCCGCACGCCTCTACAATGATTTCTTCTGCTTAGTTCCACCTCTGTTAGCATACTGTATAAACCGTCCTGTACCTACTTGTATACTGTCAATCTTGTATTGCTCATCTGTAACTATTCAGACTACTCTGAACAGACTTGTGCTTTGCCAATTTTTATTGAATCTAAACTGTATTCTGTCCTATGTATTCATGTTTCCAGAGTTCTTTTGTTCAGTTTTATTGTAAAAATGTTGTTTGCACTGTTTTGTCCTCTCTGTGACAAGGTGCCTTTGTAAATGAGCCTCTGGCTCAAAGGTTGTAAACTGATGTTCCAATAAATAAATAAATAAAAATAAAGATTTACTGGCCTATCACAAGGCACCCAGTCTAAGGCTATGGATTTTCCTGTAGTTGGTAACTCTGTTTGGGGAGCAGGCAGAGGCTTACATGAAGAGAATGGATGAATATAGAACCACTTACAGGAGTGCACAGGCCAAGGAAAGGCATGCCACTCCTCAGAAGCAGCAGTCCAGGGGCAGGCCTTTTCACAGGCCTTTTTACCAAGCCCAGGCCGCCTCATCTTACCCACAAAGAGTTTTTTTTTTCCCCCGAGGGAGGGGTAGAAGGGGGATGAGCAGGGCTGCTTCTTCCTCCCAGTCTAAGGCTCCTGCCAAGCAGACACCCTAAGGTGTCAGCCCGGATCGACTCTCCAATCCCAGTAGGAGGCAGGTTGGCTTACTGCTTTCATGCTTAAAAGTCTGTTACCTCAGACAAGTGGGTCCTGGAAGTAGTAAGCCAGGGCCTAGCCCTCAGCTTCAAAACGTACTGGAAAAGGAGGGCCAAGTCTTTTCCACCTGCACTGGTTTCAGAAACCCTTGCCCGAGAGGCAGAGGTTTCCTCTCTCCTGGCTCTCAGAGCCGTAGAGAAGGTTCCTACTCAACACAGGGGAAAAGGCCTGTACTCCAGATACTTCCTCATCCCAAAGAAAAAAGGGCAGTGGTGACCCATCCTGGATCTAAAGTATCTGAACAAACACATTTCAGAACCCAAATTCAAAATGGTAACTCTGGGAATAATCCTTCCCTCTTTAAGGCCAGGACATAGACATAGAAACATAGACTTTGACGGCAGATAAGGACCACTTGGCCCACCCAGTCTGCCCATTTCCCTACCAGTTGGATAAGCTGCAGATTCTAGTTAACCAACAGCTTATTTCCTGCAACCCTCCACTATAATTGCCTTATGTCTGTCACATGCATGTTTGAATTCCCCCACTGTTTTAGACCCCACAACCTCTCCAGGAAGGCGGTTCCATGTGTCCACCACTCTCTCTCCGTGAAAAAAGATTTCCTCACATTACCCCTGAGCCGTCCCCACTCTTATCTTTAAATTGTGCCCCCTTGTTCTTACACATTTCTTTTTCTGAAAGATGCTACCCTCCTGGACTTTGTTGATTCCCCTGAGGTACTTAAGTTTCTATCATGTCCCCCCATCCCCTCCTTTCATCATGGGTATACATATTAAGCTCTCTGTCTCTCTCCATATGGTTTCTGATGTAGACCCTGCACCATTTTAGTTGGCCTCCTCTGGACTGCTTCCATCCTATGTCCTTGCATAGATGAGGTCTCCAAAACTACACACAGTACTCCAGATGGGGTCTCACCAACTGTCTGTACAGAGGGATAACCACTTCCCTTTTTCTACTTGTGATTCCCTTCCCTATGCATCCCAGTATCCCCCTGACTCTCTCTATAGACTTCTCCATTGCTTACCCACCTTTGGGTAATCTGATATGACTACTCCTAGGTCCCTTTCCATTATTGTAGTAAGTACCTCCCCTGCTATTGTGTACTCTTCTCCTGGATTTTTATTTCCCAGGTGCAGTACTTTGCACTTCTTTGCATTGAGTCTAAGTTTCCATATATCTGACCATTCCTCCAACCTTGCCAAGTCCCTTCTCATCCTTTCTAGCCCCCTTGTATATCAACTGTGTTACAGATCTTTGTGTCATCTGGAAAGGGGCATATCTTTCCTTCCAGACCGTCTGCAGTGTCACCTATAAAGACGTTTGAGGACTGGACCCAGTACTGACCCCTGAGGTACTCCACTGGTAACCCCCCCTTTCTTCGGAATGTGTTCCATTCACTATTACCTTCTGTGTCCTGTTGTGCAGCCAGTTTGCTACCCAGGCTACCACCCTGGGACCCACTCCAAGCTGTCTAACACTAACATACTAAAATGCCTAGCAGAATAGGCCTACTGGTCTTTTTGGAGTCTCGCTAGATTGGTCAGCCCCCACCCTGGGTGCTGACCTTGGTGCCCCCCTCGCCTTCTCTGGCTTCTCCCTTCCCAGTTCCGGATATTCTTGCTGCATTGGATTTTGCTTCCAGAACCCTTCCCCTGTACCTATCCCAGCCCCTCTTGAACCCCTCCACCGTCTCTGCCTCCACCAGTCCCATAGACAGTGCATTCCATGGCTCCACCACCCTCTCAGTGAAGTAGCACCTCCTCCTTTCTCCCCTGAATCTCCCCCCTCCAGCTTCCACCCATGCCCTCTAGTGGCCCCCTCCTCCTTCCTTCGAAGCACCCTGACTGTTCCTCCCCTATTTACCCTCTTCATGTACCTGAAGACCTCTTCCAATGTGTACATATTTAGCTCTTCGAGCCTCTCCTCATAGGTCCAGTCCCCCAAGCCCCAAATCATTTTGGTTGCTCTCTCTGGACCCTCTCCAGGAGTTTAATGTCCCTCTTTAAGTGTGGCCTCCAAAACTGCACGCAGTACTCAAGGTGTGGCCTCACCAAGCAGTTATACAGAGGGAGTATCACTTCGATGCATCCCAGCATCCTGTTGGCCTTGGTTATTAATCTTTTGTGCGGGACTGTTTCAGATGCCTTGCTAAAGTCTAGGTAGGCCATATCCTCAGCCCCTCTCTGGTCTATTACTTTGGTCAACCCAGTCAAAGAAATCGATTAGATTAGTTGGACATGACCTTCCTGCTGTGAATCCATGCTGCTTTGGGTCCTGTGCAGCAGCCACCTGGAAAACAGTACGTACATTCACCAACCAATACGCTTTGGACATCCAGGTTAGGAGTGATGCTAGGTTTGGCACAGCAGTACTGCAGAGAGTGTTCCCAAAGATTGGCTAGCATCACTGGACCTCAAGGATGCCTACTTCAGTATCTCTATAAGGTGCTCCCACAGAAAATACCTCTGGTTTGGGTTGCCTTCAGGCCGCTATCAGTTCAAGGCCATGTCTTTTGGCCTAACGTCAGCTCCAAGGGTGTTTACAAAGTACCTTGCAGTAGTGGTTGCTTACCTCAGAAGACAGGGTATCCCCATTTTTCCATATCTGGGCGACTGGCTCCTAGTAGGAGAGTCTTCAGGTCAGGTCAGCTCTGCAAACCACTCAGGACTTGCTCAGTTCCCTGGGGTTTCTTCTCAATCTGCCAAGTTCTGTCCTTGAACCAGTACAGCTTCTCACCTTCATAGAGGTGGAATTGGATACTACCCAAGGAAAAGCTTTCCTTTCTCTGGCAAGGGTGAAGGCCTTAGTAGACCTCGCTTCCTCCTTTCGGCCTCAGGTTTCTCTTCCAGCGAGACAATTCCTCCAACTCCTGGGCCACATGGCAGCCTCTACTGCAGTGGTTCAGGGAGCCAGATTTCAGATGAGGGGCATTCAGTTCCTTCTAATGTCCTTTTGGTCACAGAGAACAGATTCTCTCACCAAACTGATTCCAGTGACCCAAACTCTGGTCCAGGCTCTCCAGTGGTGGCTGGATCAGGACAACCTCAGACAAGGGGTTCCATTTCTCCCTCAACTTCCATCAGCAGTACTGACTACAGATGCTTCTCTCCTAGGCTGGGGAGCCCACCTGGGAGCTCTAACAGCTCAGGGGATCTGGTCCTGGCAGGACTCTTCTTCATATCAACCTCCTGGAACTCGGGGCAGTTTTTCTAGCCCTTCAGACCTTTTTGGATTCAGTCAAAGGCAAGGTGGTCCAAGTCAGGGCGGACAACACTACCACAGTGTGGTACATCAACAAGTAGGGAGGCACTTGGTCCACGGCCTTGTGCACAGAGGCCATGAAGATTTGGTCTCTGGCCTATTCCCTTCAGACTTCCCTGGTAGCACTTCATCTTCCAGGGAAGGACAATATGCTGGCAGATGCCCTGAGCAGGATTTCACAGGGGCATCACGAATGGTCCTTGAATCCTCACATTCAGAGGATTATTTTCTCCAAGTGGGGCATTCCAGAAATAGATCTGTTTGCAGCACCAGGCGATCATAAACTTCCTCTGTTTTGCTGCAGACCTCCAGTCCTGGGGACAGTTTCCCAGGATGCCCTCCTTCAGAACTGGAAGGGCAGGTTTTCTCTGCCTTCCCTCCTTTCCCTTTCCTGTTCAGTGTTCTGATTAAGTTAAGGACTCAACCCTGCACAGTGATACTGGTGGCTCCAGATTGGGCCAGACAACCCTGGTATCCTCTGCTGCTGTCCTTGGCTGTCTCGCGTCCCCTGTCTCTTCCCAGGAGATAGTCTTCTCTCCTCCTCCCAGGGGTGGATCTGGTACCCCAATCTCCAGTCTCTCAACCTCAAGGCCTGACTCTTGAAGAGTTGTTGGAATATGCAGCTGTACATCTCTCGGGGAGTTATGGATATTCTGAAGGTCCAGGAAACCTTCCACTAGAAAAACATACAATTCCAAATGGAAGAGGTTCTGTATTTGGTGCTCTCAGAAAGGTATTGTGCCCGATTCTGCAGGCATTTCCACAACCTTAGATTATCTAGCTCATCTGAATAGTCTAGGCCTTAGGCCTGCCACTCTGAAGGTTCATCTAGCAGCTGTCTCTGCATTTCTTTTAGCAGGGAAAGGCTCTTCCCAGGCATCTCATCCTGTTTTCAGGAAGTTTTTCAAAGGCCTGGTTCACATTAACCCTCCCTTTAGGGAGCCTACTCTGCCTTGGGATCATAATGTCTGCATTGCTCAGCTTATGCAGCCGCTCTTTGAGACTGTGGCTTTGGCTGAATTGAAGTACTTGACCTGGAAAACTGTGTTCCTGGTAGCTATTACTTTTGCCAGGCGGATTAGCGAATTACAGGCCCTGTCAGTTGAACTTGACTTCATTTCCTTCAATAAGGATAAGGTGGTCCTAAGAACTAATAGGAGGATTTTGCCTGAATTGATATCGGATTTTCACCTAAACCATTCTGTCTCTTCCTGTATTTTTCACTGACCATTCTTCCCCAGGGGAAAGAAGATTACATAGTTAGGATGTTAAAGGGGCACTTGGCTACTACATAGAGCATACTAAGGCACACAGAAATGACTGTCTTCAGTTGTTCCTCACTTATGGTGAAGTGGGGGAAGGTAAGCCTGCCACTAAGAGAACTATTGCCAGGTAGATTGTTTCCTGTATACAATTTCGCTATGACAAATTGGATAGAACACCCCCTTCAGGCCTGAGGGCTCACTCGACTAGGGGTACAGCTGCTGCTCTAGCTGCGGCCAGAGATCTGTAAAGCAGCCACCTGGAAAACAGTACATACATTCACCAAGCATTAATCTCTGGACATCCAGGTTAGGAGTGATGCTAGGTTTGGCACAGCAGTACTGCAGAGTTTGTTCCCAAAGTAGGTTCTGCATTCCCTCCTCCATAGGGAACTGCTTGGCAGTCTGCATTATGTCTGAATACAGCAAGACTTCATGTTTGAAGAAAAAATTATTCACCATAGTAATGTTTCTTCTAATGGAGTCTTGCTGTATTCAGACCCCACCCCTTTCCCCTCTCAGAACCTGTTTTTGGAAAGTGGGATGGCAGGCACAGTGCTGCACCTCAGGGGTGTACCTTGTACCCTCCCTCTTGATGGGGTAACTGTTATGTTTTTCCTTCTTGTGTTGCATAGTTTGAATTGTCACTACCTTATTTCTTCTTGGGTTCTTGACTTGAGTCTTTTTTGGACCCCAAAATGTATTTTGCCTTTTGGCTATGTGTTCAAACAATTTCCACATTTTAGTGTTAAGTTAGTTAGTTGCTCGTAAGAATCTAACGGTTGCACTGGTAAGTACCACAGACAGAGGTTTGAAAACAGAGCGCGAGCTCAACGTTCCATGCCTCTGTACGGAGTTAACGCTTTCCTCTCCGGGGCAGTTCAAGTGTTGGGGCTAACTGCATTATGTGTGAATACAGCAAGACTCCATTACAAGAAACAACATTACTATGGTGAGTTTCATAAGTTGATTCAAGCTGTGGGACTTACATCCATAATGCTTGCCATATTTTAATATTAAAACGTAATAGTTTTATCATACAGATATTTATCTAACCTTGTCTTAAATATATCCATTTTTGAACTCCCCACTACGTTTTCTGGCAAGTTATTCCATGCTATCACCACCCTTACAATGAACCAGTGCTTCCTTAAGTTAGTATTCCATTTAGGCAAATTAAGTTGCATAGTATGCTTTGTGGTGCTAGACCGTCCTATTCTATAGGACATTTTAAGGTCTTCGCTCAATGTAGTATCGTGAGATATTTTGAACATCATACAAAGAGCTCCCCTTAATCTTCTATAATGTAATGAATATAAATTGAGCTTAGTTAATCTCACCTCATATGTTAAGTTTTTTAGTCCAGACACAGGTCTTGTTGCTTTGCGCCTGCGCACACTCCATTCTCAGAATATCTTCCCTGTACTGGGGGGACCACAATTGGACACAGTACTCCAGGTGGGGTCTCACCAGGGCTCCATACAAAGGCATAATAACATTCTCGTGCCTGCTAGAGATGTCTCAAAATGCAATTCAAATTCTGGTTAGCTTTTTTAACCTGTTTACAATGTGAACTAAACTTTAAATCTGAAGTAACTTTAATACCCGAAACACTCTTCGGATGTTAACAAAATGTTATTGAAAATAATTGTTGCCAGCACCAGTTAATCCAGCAGAGCACCACAGCGAAGCTTATGGATTCGAACAATATGCCAAACTTGCACAAAAGGGAAGCCAGAAACCATAATATGTGCTTTTCAGCAGAATTTATTTTGCACACTAAACAAAAACCACCATCACATACAAGCTGTCACCTCCTCCAGTAATAACAAAGTGTCCTAGCGTTTCGCACCACTAACGCTGAATCATAGGAATCCTGATGATTGGAGTGCTAGGTGGCATGGAAACGTTAGACACTTGGTATTACTGGAGGAGGTGGGCAGCTTGTATGGATGGTGGATAAATTCTGCTGAAAAGCACACATATGCTTTCTGGCTTCCCTTTTGTGCAAGTCTAGCACATTGTTCGAATCCATAAGCTTCGCTGTGGTGCTCTGCCGGATTAACTGGTGCTGGCAACAATTATTTTCATTCGTACCTGTCTGACGCTGAGCACAGGACCCTGGTGTGGACCTCAACTTCTGTTTTCCAACAAAATGTTATTCCCTATACAATAGATATGATTGCTGTTAGTCCTACCCAAATACATAATTTTGCATTTGGAGATGTTAAGTTCCAATTTGCTAGCTTTGGTGCACTCATATATTTCATTTATGGCTTGTTGTAAAGAAAGTGCCTTGGTTGTAGAAGTCACAGTTATACCCAGTCTACAATCATCTGCAAACTTTGAAATCCATATAGGACTGCTAAATTGTAGAGAAGAAATATAGATATTAAAAAGACAAGGGCCCAATACCGAACCATGTGGTACCCCGCTGGTAACTACAGACCAGTCAGACATCATGCCCCTAATCACCACTCTCTGCCTCCTACCAGACAACCATTTAGCTATCCATTTCACAATGTTACTATAAATGCCTATTTTAGTCAAAATTTGTATTAGTTCCTCGTGGGGTAGTTTGTCAAAAGCCTTGGCAAAATCCATAAAAACTATATCCACAGGTTTACCATTATCCAATTATGTGTTGACATTTTCATAAAAGGATAAGAAGTTAGTTTGACATGATCTAGAGTTAATAAAACCATGTTGCACATGATCAGATAAATTGTTTGTTATATAATCAATCATAATATCCTTTAATATACCCTCCATAACTTTACCCAATAATGTCAAACTAATGGGTCTAAAATTGGCTGGTTCAAATCTAGATCCTTTTTTGTGGAGAGGGACAACCAAAGCATTCCTCCAAGCTTGAGGAACCTCACCTCTATCCAGGGATGTTTGATATAAAAAGCTCAGTGGATCAGCCAAGTGGTCGGCAAGTTCCTGTAGAATTCTAGGGTGAATATTATCAGGGCCTAGAGATTTATTGATATCTAATTTACTCAGTCTGCTCTTTACCTCGACAGATGTTATTTTAATATTTCCAGCTACAGATGTCCAGTTATCAACAATAACAGGTGTATTACCGGGATTAAAGACTGAACAAAAATAATTTTGTATGTTTACTATTGTTCATTTAGCATTTCACCATTTATATCTTTAAAAGGTCCTATTATAGAGTGTTAATTCTTCTGGCTGTTGATACAAGAAAAAAAGATTTTTTATTGTCTTTATTCTTATTGGCCAAAGTGATCTCCTGCTGAGCCTTTGCTTTTTTTATTGTTGACTTAACCAGTTTAGCACATTCATTATAGGCCGAATAATTCTTCTGAGTTTTTTCTTTCATATATTTCTTAAATAATCTGTCTTTACTGTTAAACGTTTGATTTGTTTTATTTAGCCAAATTGGATTGGATTTTTCACCTCATTTTAGGCTTATTAGTTGGGATATGTAAGGTGATTAATTTATTAAGCTTGTTAAGAAGTGTAATCCACATATCCTCAGTATTCTTTCCTTCAAAGACCTTATACCAATCCCACACTACCAAATCTTGCCTAATATGAGAGAAATTTGCTTTCTCCAAGTTTAGTTTAGTTTAGTTACTCCTTCAGATTTAGAGCATAAGTTAGAATTGAGTTTTCTCCAATGCCTCCACAATACAATGAACTTTAGAAAGATTGCTATTACCCAAAGGAGGTAGAATCTGTACCTCATTTACTAGATCACTCATATTTGTTAATATGAGGTCCAGAATTGTATTTCCTCTGGTAATCTCATGTACCAGTTGCACCAATCCTAGCTGATCAAATGCATTTAAATACATTTGTTCAGTTTTATTACCTGCCTTTGCTGATTTCCAGTCTACATTAGGAAGATTGAAGTCACCTAACACTTAAGTTGTCTTCTGAATTCAAATTATTAAGCAAATCTAAAAAAAATAACATTATCATGTGAATTAGATGGTGGCCTATAAAATAGCCCAATTATAATTTAGGGGCCAATAGATGGTATTAACTTAAGCCATATAGTTTCAGCTTCAAGGTTATCATAAGGCAATTGTATGCTGTTAATGATATTATGTACACATATTGTAACACCCCCACCTTTTTCTGTAAGATCTAGATTTTTGGTATAAATTATAACCTGGTATTGATTTCTCCCAAGAATCATTAATATCCCACCAGGTTTCTGTAATGCAAGCTATTTTTGTATATCATGTGTTACCACAACATTTTTGAATTCGCCATATTTATTAAGGCTTCTGGAGTTTATAAGTATCGTTTTCCAACCCTTATAGTTATTATTGTTTGATATTGTATTTCAGTTAGAATGACTTACTGGTATGGGATGCCCCCCTTGCTCCAGTTTAAATGAAAATCAATCACTTTATTCAGTTTCCTGCCCAGAATCATGGATCTTGCTAAGCTAAGGTGCAGACCATCTGATTTAAATAAAGATTTATTACTAAATGTAATAGAATTATCCATGAAACCCAAATGTTCATTAATACAAAAAGTTCTTAGCCAGTTATTTATTAACTTAATTGCTTTGTTTTTGTAATTAAGATACCCATGCGTTGGTAATATACCTGAAAATATTAAGTCTGCTCCTTTTTGTTTAATTCTTATTGCTATGTCAGTTATTTTAGATTGAAATGCATTCAAACTAGTTTTGTAAACATCATTAATACCAATATGCACTAAGACTAATGGATTCTCTGTGTTCTCCATAAGCCCTTCCAATAAATCTAACACATCACCTGCTTTAGCACCTGGGAGGGTGCTAACAGTAGTGCTGCTCTTCCTACCTTCACATACCACAGTATCCACTCCCCTAATTATTGAATCACCTATAACTAGTATATCTTTGGTCATAACTTTTTCAGTTAACAGTGTGTTTTGAGTGTTTGTAGGAACAAACCTCTGTTGGCTAATCTGATGACTTTAAAATCATCTGCAGAATCTTTATTATCCTGCAAACAATCAAGCACATCCGGAGCTGGCAAAGTATTTTCTTTACAACTAGTACTGCTCTTATTTAATGAATTTGTGGATTTTAACCATGGAGTACTAATCACAGGTTTTGCAGACACTTGCTCCCCCTCACTTGTATTCAATTATCCTCTTCCAGTACACTTATCTTTGATATTTGAAATTTGTAATTGAAAATTTGCTGAAACAAACTCCTGTTCGATGCCTTGCAGATTTTGTTTGAATTTATCTTCTGAATCTATATTATCCTGTAAGCAATTGAACATATGATGGACTGGCAAAGTATTTTCTCCACAACTAGTACAATACTTCTCTGATGAATTTTTGGGTTTTAACTATGGAGTACTAATCACAGGCATAGCAGACACTTCCTCACCCCCTGCAACTTCAATTAAATTATCCTTTTGCAATACATTTTTAGTTTTAATATCAGAATTTTGTAATTCAGGTACTGTAATATCATAAATAGCTTGATCTATAAATCTCTCAAGGCAGGTAATTTCCTTTTGGGTTGCTAAACGTTGTGATAAATTGTCAATTTCCCTTCTTAAATTTGCAATTAATATGCAATTTTCGCATACAAACTCCTTACCTGTCACATGTTTGTTGAGGCACCAGCTTGTAATGTAAATTTTTTTAGGTTTGCTACCTTGCTTACCCTTATTTTGTGACATGATGCAATCTTTTAATGTTACTTTCCTGAAGATTGTTCCTTTTATTTTGTTATTTTTTCTTAACTCCAAACATTTGGGTCCTTGAACTCCATGGACACAGCAGACACGCATGTCTCTGCGCGCGCCCTGCGCATGCTCGTCCTGCTGGCTGCAGGGCTGATTTTATAGCGAGTGTCCCGGAAGTGAAATTCACTAATTGCCACGCAGCAAGCTGCCCAGCAACAGGCTTTGATGTATTACTACACCGTGCGTTTTCCATTCATTCATGGACAAGGCACGAGATGTCACTAAGTTGCACAAAACCCCCCTTTAGCACTGTGTGTCCAGCGCTCTATGCCTGTAAATAACAGGGCTCCTCCGTTCACTCAAATACTCAGTAAAAGAATTTAAAGTAAGTTTCATTCAAGTGTTAGCCCCAGTGTGTAGTTTTACTCAATTTAAATAATTTTTTCTTTGCAGCCTCGGACAGTCAACTTCCTCTTCATTGTTGCAGACCACCTCTTCTGGGCTCTGTCCCTCAGGATGCTCTTTTCCTGAACTGGAGAAGCAGATTTCTGTATCCATTTCCTCCCTTTCCTCTGATATTCAGGGTCCTGATCAAGATCAGGTCTCAACCTTGTAAGGTGATTCTGGTGGCTCCAGATTGGGCCAGACAGCCTTTGTATCCTCTACTGTTGTCACTGTCTGTAACAGTGCCTTTATGTCTTCCCAGACAGCACATTGTCCTCACTTCCCCCAAGGGGAGGATTCTGTATCCCAACCTTCAGACTCTCCGACTCAAAGCCTGGTTCTTGAAGAGCTAGAATATGCAAGCTTGCATCTTCTCAATCAGTCTTGGATATTTTAAAGGTTAGCAGGAAACCTGCTGCTAGAAAGACTTACAACTCCAAATGGAAAAGATTTGGGTTTTGGTGTTCCCAAAAGCATGTCAAGCCAGAGCTGGCTAATATTGCCACTGTACTGGGCTATTTGGTGCATCTTAACAGTCTAGGCCTCTGGCCTACTACTCTTAAGGTACATTTGACAGCTGTCTGCCTTCCTTTC
Organism: Neoceratodus forsteri; assembly: GCA_016271365.2. NCBI lineage: Eukaryota > Metazoa > Chordata > Ceratodontiformes > Ceratodontidae > Neoceratodus > Neoceratodus forsteri. The sequence goes on from CM057451.1 coordinate 91,513,219, forward strand.
TGCTGGTAAAGGCTCTTCCCTAGCATGTCATCCAGTTTTCAAGAGTCTGATACATGTTAATACTCCCTTCCGGGAGCCTAGCCCTTCTTGGGATCTGAATATCTGTATCGCACAGCTTATGCAGCCCCCTTTTGAACCTCTATCCTCAAATGCGCTGAAGTACTTGACTTGGAAAACTGTATTCTTGGTAGCCATTACCTCTGCCAGGAGAATCAGTGAATTACAGGCTTTCTCAGTGGAACCTGATATTTCATTTCACAGTGATAAGGTGGTACTTCGAACCAACAAAGTTTCTTCCCAGGGTGGTATCAGACTTTCATTTGAATGTCTGTCATTGCCTGTATTTTTCATTGACCATTCTTCTTCTGGGGAGAGAAGATTACGCAGTCTTGATGTAAAGAGGGCTCTTAATTACTATGTGGAACACACTAAGGCCCATAGAAAGGACTGTTCTCAGTTGTTCCTTACTTATGGAGAAGTAGGAAAGGGTAAACCTACCACCAAGAAAACTATTGCCTAGTGGATTGTCTCCTGTATCCAGTTCATTCAAAGCTTGGGAAAGAGCCTCCCTCAGGCCTGAGGGCTCATTCTACCAGAAGTACAGCTACTTCTCTCGCAGCAGCTAGAGATATAACTTTAGTGGAAATCTGCAAAGCAGCCACCTGGAAAACTGTTCACTCATTTACCAAGCATTACTCTCTGGACATTCAGTCAAGAAGTGATGCTAGGTTTGGCACAGCTGTGCTGCAGAGCCTGTTCCCAAAATAGGTTCTGTGACTCCCTCCTTCAAGGGGGTACTGCTTGGTAGTCTGCATATAGTCAGAATAAGCAGGACTTCACGTTTGAAGAAAAAATTACTCACCATAGTAATGTTTCTTCTAATGGAGTCTTTCTTTATTCTGACCTCCCTCCCTGCCTCCTCTCCTGGAACCTAGTCAATCAATCAAAATCTTTATTTATCCAGGTTAACATCATTGAGTAGAGCTCATTTGTAAGATGGACCTGGTTATGATTAAGATCGCAGACAAAATACAAAAGATGAGGGATACATATCTAATGACAGTGGGACAATTTGATACGTATAGGTCATAGCATAAAAGACATCAGCCAGTAGCATGGAACAAACAATGTTGCAGCAGTATCATCTGCAAGTGACAAATTGTGGATATCTCAGATTTAAGTGACAGTATGCTAATTTGGGTTAGGTGGGTAACAGTAGATGAGGTGACTAAGGTAGACGTAGAAGTAAGAAGCCAGGCGGTAGGGGAATGTATCATAAGGCACAGCCAGAATAAAACATAATTATTAATAGGTAGCTTAGATGGAGGTAGGATATATAAATTAACAGAGGACATTGAAAAGCAGCAGACAGAGGTTAGAGCATGAGAAGAGGAAGGATTAGGGGAAATGTATGTAAAAGAGGACAGTTAGACTGCCAGTATGGTGATATTGCAGTTATTGGTTCCGATTAATGGCGAGAAAAGCACTTGCACGATTCCTTAATAAGATGAGAGTACAAGGCCTTGAATGAACTGATGCTGATGAATGTATTCAATTTTATGGTTTTCTGTAAGCTGTTCCACAGGGAGGGCAACACAAACTGATGGCTGTTCTGCCTTGGCGAGAGTAGACTTTGGGAATTTTTAATGAGATGCAAGAGTGACTTCTTGGGGCATAGGTGCTTATTGAGCTTAGCGGGAGGCAGTCCGAGATGTATTGTGGAAGTTTTTTTGAGATAGCTCTGTAGGTCCATGAAGCGGCATTTTTTTCCCTGCCTAAACTGGAGGGAGGTCCATCCTATGGCTGCATATAATAAAACAGTCGTGCGTACTGAAGGGGAGACTGGTAATGAATCTAAGAGCTCTGTGGTAGAGCGTATCCAGTTTTGTTACGTAAGAGGTAGGATAGTGGCTGTAAAGAAAGCCTTTGTAATCTACTAGTGAGAGAAATGTAGCTTGCACCAACCTCATCTTCGCATCACTTGTGAGGAGGTAACTGATCCTGAAGTAGAGACCAAGTCTCTGGTGAAGTCTTTTCAGCAAATCCTCGATATGCTCAATGAAGGATAGTTTATGGTATAACCAGACTCCTAGGTACTTGAACTTCATAGCGAATTCTAGGTTTTCCTCTAGAATTGTAGAGATCTGTGGTACTGTTCCTGTAGTTGCTGGAATAGCTGCATGTATATAAGGAGAGAGGAGCATTTCTTTAGTTTTCTTTGCGTTAAGTAAAAGCTTTTTGTTTAGGACCTGTTTTTGAAGTAGGTTAAATTCAGATTGAAGGTTGCTACATGCAGCTTGAGGTGATGGGTGGCTTAAGTAAAGCACTGTGTCATCCCCAAATTGGTGGACGTTGGCCTTAGTTACACTGTCACTGATGTTGTTGATGTAAATCGCAAACAGAATGGGACCTAAAATAGATCCCTGGGGCACTTCTCTTAGTAGAGGTTTAATAGATGACAATTCATCTTCTGCTTTGATTTGCTGTAAACTATCAGTAAGGTAATTTGTAAACCACCGAAGGGAAAGAGTCCAAGCTTATAGACTGCAAGGATGAGATGAGTAGGCTATGGTAGACAGTGTCAAATGCCTTGCTTAGGTCCTGGAATACTGCACAGACGATTTTCCAGTTCAATCTGCCAGTCGTTGGTCACTTTTGCGAGGGCTGTGATAGTGCTATGGTTAGCCCTGAATCCAGATTGGGCAGAATTTAGCAGATTTAATAGTTCTAAATAAGATCTCAGTTGTGTACTTAAAATGTTTTCCAATAATTTCGACAGGACAGGGAGAAGGGAAATCAGCCTGTAGCTGTGAGGTGGCAGGGGTTTCCTGATTTAAGAGGTATAACATGGGCTGTTTTCCAGATGGACGGAGGGACTCCTTGGCTAAATGACAGGTTAAGTGGGTGAGTTATAGGTACAGCTCGTACATGGCAAATCTTTAGGAAGTATGGGTCTAGGGAGTCGGCGCCGGCACTTTTCTTTACGTCCACTTGACATAGAAGGTCTTCAGCATACCCCCCAAAAGTCTGACTTGGCTGAGTTCCACCACTGGGATAGAAGGGTATTCTCGGTGGTGCACCTCCTTTTGTGCACTGCAGTGCACCAGGCTGCCCACATGAGGCAGAAAAACAATCATCATGCCACAGGTCAAGAGGAGATGCAAGCCCAAAAGCAGTAGCAGACAAAAATGCAGGACAGGCTGCACTATTCTGCATAAACTGTATCAAAATACAGAAATTGAAACTTGAAGGTCTTCAAGCTGGCTCCTCCCACCCACCCTGGTGGTAAAACTCTCGGCTCTGCCCCATGACTCCAGATCTTCCTTACTGCTTGGAAGCTCGGGTTCCCTCCTTAGTGCTCTACGTTTTAGGCCTGGATCCACACTCTTCGGTCAATCCAAAATGTATTCTTAAATTCAGAAGACTTGGGTCTTTTTATCTCGTGGCTGTGATGGACAACTCGACTTCTGGATTTCGTTGGTGCCCCTGTGGGCAGACGATGTCCCGGACCGACCCGCACTCCACATGCGTTTATTGCCTTGGACTCGGCCATGACTCACAGGCTTGTGAGTTGTGCAAATCTTTCTCGACTTCAGTCTTGGAGGACTGCGCTGCCCGACTGCTGTTGGGGCGACCCGAGAAACGTTATCCTCGGGTCAAGTCGAAGGAGGCCCGTTGGGCGATGTCCGCGGCTGTGGGCTCGGCTGAACAGCTCGAACAGATGATCGCTCTCGAGGAGGAGGCAGCCCAAGCCGCATCATCATCATCCTCAGTCGCGGCATTTATCCCACTCCCCTTAGGCTCCTCCTACACAGCTTCTTTTAAGGAGCTTTGCTAGTCCCTCTCCACCAAGGGAGAATGGCCTTCAGGACATTCCTCTTGGTCCAAAAAGCAGCACTCCATAGGTAAGTCCCACCGTCGACGTTCATGGGAGCGGGAGAGGTCCCCTTCCCCGGATAGTCAACACTATACTTCAGTCGAGGTTGCGGCTAAGGCCGCTGGATTCACGGTGTCCCCATCAGGTCAGCTGTCCGAGATACCCGTCGACGTGGTCGAGATTTTTCTCGACCCGTCGGACGGTCTGTTGACTGGAGAAGCAGACAACCCTTCTTCACCGGTTCCCCCAGTGGAAACCGAGGACTTGCCTGTGCCAGAGTCCCCGGTTAAGGTCCCTGAACTGAGGGGTGGGTTCCCTTGCCCCCTCTCAGACCCACCCTCGGAATCCCGGAAGTTCTCGTTCTCTGACCTCTTCCAGGTCCAACCGGTCCCGCCGACGTTGGCGGTCTGTCTCGGCACCATGGAAAGTGGCAGCACAGCTCATCCTCGTGCGTCCTCTTTGGAGGATAGGCTCCGGCGCAAATAGCGTTGGCGCTACAAGGATCTAATGTGGCAGCAGCTCTTATTGTCCGGGAACAAGCCGACTCCGTCGCCTTCTCTGGCCACTAAGTGGCTGTCACCGGAGCGGCAGAAACAACCCCTGGTAGTAGTCGAGGAGCCGAAGCTGGCACCAGTTCGGCCGAAACCGGCTGCGCCACCCATTGTGGTGGAACCCCCGCCTCCACAACCTGAAACTGGGGCCCCGACCAAGGATTCTTGGTCGGGTAAGGGCTTGCCCCACCGGTTGTCTGTCACCCTCACTCCCGATCGACCTTGGCAGGTGGAGGGTGGCTCAGGTGCTCGGCAGCTGTTCGCAGACTCCATCGACGACGACTTCTTGTTCTCCAGGCTGCTTTACCTGGAGTCCACTAGGGTCAGTCGGTGAAGAACCCATCCTCGTTCCTTGGAATGCTTCGGCTCATATCAGTGCCCACTGGGATGAAGCTTGAACCCGTTTCAAAATGGGCCAAGTATCCCCTCACGGAGATACTGGACCAAGGGGATTCCCCCCATGGAGACCTTCCTGGTGGCTGAAGCCATTGTTGGCCCGGCCCTGGAGCTATGGCAGCGGCCAGCTTCTTGTCCAGCACTTTCGGCCAGGGTGGCTCGGAAGTATGCTGTTCCGGTTCCTTGGAGCTTTGCGGAGGGCTGGTGACCTGTGTTTTCCGGCATTCCAGGAACGCTCGGGATGTGGACAAGCCACCCGATAAGGAGTCCGAGAAACTGGACTATGCCGGGTGGAAAGTCTGTGCTGCTTTCTCCCTAGGCCTTCGTCAGGCCAGCTTGGCCGTCCTGATGGCACACTTTTCACATGCCCTTTTGGGCTCCCTGGATGAGGTGATTCCTCATCTCCCAGCTGACCTCAAATGACGGTCAAGCAGGTGCGGGATCAGGGAAGGCCGGTGGCCAAACAGCAGCTCCAAACTTCCTTGGACATCGCTGACTCCTGTGCCCGGTCAGTAGCGGCCGCAGTGGCCATATGCCGCATAGCTTGCCTGCGGGTCTCTACCTTTTCGGCGAATACCCAGCACAAGTTGGCAGACATTCCCTTCTTGGGTACTGACTTGTTCGGTCCCAGGGTGGAGGGTCATCTGCAACGGATCGAGAAGTCCAACACCACCTTGGACTTTGTCCACCTTCTTGGTGGCTATCACGTCAGCCAGAAGGATGGGAGAGCTCCGGTGCTTTCCATCGAGTCTCCTTATCTGGTCTTCCATAGGGACAAGGTTGTCCTGCGCCTCCACCGGAAATTCCTTCCAAAGGTGGTGTCGGGTTTCACCTTAACCAGGTGTTGACTCTGCGGTGTTCTACCCCAGTTACACCTCGAGGCAGAATATAGGCTCCATACTCTGGACCCTAGAAGAGCACTCTCTATTATAAGGAGCGGACGGTTGAAGTTCGGGAGAGGTTCGCCAGCTGTTTGTCACCCACGCTGAAGCCGCACTCGTCAGACCTGCAGCCAAGCGGATGATAGTCAGGTGGGTCACCTCCTGCATAGATCTCTGCTATAGGTTGGCAGGCATGGAGCCTCCCAAAGGGATAAGCTCATTTTACCCACCATACCGCTGCTTCGGTGGCTGCTTCCAGGGTCGTCCCTATCCAGGAAATCTGCAGGACTGCTACCTGGAAGTCGGCTCACACCTTCATTGCCCATTACCACATCGACCTTGAGTCACGCCGGGATGCTGGTTTTGGGATCTCTGTTCTCCAGTCCTTATTTCCCAAGTAGGGGGTGTGCGCCTTGCCTCCCTCCTCCCGGAGAACTGCTAGGAGTCTGCCAGTAAGTGTGGATTGAACAGCATCCACGTCCCTAGAAATACAGGTTACTCATCTGTAACAGGAGTTGTATATGTTGTTCATCCTCACAACCCACCTGACCTCCCCGACTTTGTCGCGCAACCTGGCTTCCAGAGGGCTAGATCTGGCGTCATGGGGCGGAGTCGGGAGTTTTATCACCCGGGTGGGAGGGAGGAGCCAGTTTGAAGACCTTCCGGCAAGATTTAAAGCGGCAAGGAACCTGCCAGTAAATGTGTATGAACAACATATGCCACTCCTAGAACTCCTGTTACAGGTGAGTAACTTGTAATTTTTCAATTCTGGTCAACAAAAACTAAAGTGAAATAAACAAATGTTAACTGCATCCTGCAGACAAAACAATGTTACAAATGGAACCCGGGTAAAAGAAACCAGATTCCTCTCAAACATGTAAACAGGCACACCGAATCAGATTACTAAGAGTCTGCATGTAAACAGCACCACATAATTCTATCAGATTTTCTTCAGAATTCTGATTACTGCCTGATATGTAAACCTGGTGATTCATGAGTGTTAGCTGTCTGCTAAGGAAACAGCATTTTATTGCATTGTGATGTTGATGTATAATTGTGTGTGGGGGGGGGGGATTGTTTTCTGTTGCACTTATGGACAGACATCGTTGTAGTATCATATGTACAAGAAGAAAATCAGTAAAGCGTACTAATTTAAAAAAATGCATGCTGAAAATATTTAGAATTAGCATTTCAACCATAGGTTTTCAGAAATTATCAATAAAGAAAAACAAAAACAAACTGCATAGTGCATGGAAGCACCAGTACAAATGCTGCAGCTCAGAACTGCAGATATCCATTGTGGGGTCCTTATTCCACATCTGTGACCAGGGACGCCCAAGGGATGAACACCTAGCCACCATGCAGGTCTTTGGGTTTAGGTTTGTTCAGTTTGGTGAAGAACCATTTTGGAGCCAGGACTTAATGACATCCATTTCATCTACTACTATCCTGTAATTACTGTGACAGTCATACAATGTAAATTTTTTTGTGCTCTTTTCTGTAGGGCGAAATGGGTGGGCCTGGCTGGCATGTGGCCCTCAACTGGAAGTGGTTAATTCGATAACAGGGGAGCGCCTTTCTGCGTATCGATTTAGTGGGATCACTGAGCAGCCTCCAACGGTCTTGGCTGTTAAAGAGTTTTGCTGGTTGAAGAGGACAGGACTACTAGTGGGATTGGAGGAAACTGAAGGAAGTGTGCTCGCGCTGTACGATCTTGGAATATCAAGAGTGGTGAAAGCGGTTGTTCTACCTGGGAGGGTATGTATATATTTTCATATTTAAACGCACTCTTGTTCTTAGTACCCTCTTCTCTGTTCCTCCCCCCTTTGTCCCCTTCCGACAGCGACCCCCAGCTCCGTCACCCATTTTCTTGTGCCTCTCCTCTGCTACTTATTTCACCATGGGGTAAGTGTTTGCCTCATATTGTGGCATGGAGCCAGTGTTGTCATCCTCATCTGATCGATTGAAGTTTTTCTTCCCATTTTTCTCTCTATTCCCAGAGATTGACTCGTGTGCTATGACATGGGCATACGGTGTGAAGACACTGTGCGAACTCTGAGAGGTGGATGCTGTTGCTGGCTGTACCACCTAGTCTCTGCCAGGTGTCAACAGGGCTGCAGCATGTGTCCCCCACTCCCGTGAAGGAGGAAAGCTGTCTGACACTTCTTCCTCCTTCCCTAGCTATCCTGATCTGAACCCAGGTTGCTGGTGTAAATGGGGTGCCTCAGCCCTAAATTCCTCTAGGGGCGGACTGGCTGGTTTTAAGTGTTGGTCGAACGACTGTATGTCTGCATCTTATTCAATGCTCATTTAAAACTACTTGGATTACTTATATGTAGTCAAAGTAGTTTAGGGCTACAAAGCCTTTGCAAAGTTCTAGTTGCAGTGAGGACTGTATTATAAGAAGTGCAAGGGACTTGCTGATGGTCACATAGGTGCTCTCTGAACTTGTCTTCTGGTTCCCAAGGCTTTGTTATATGGTTACGGTCCGTAACCTTAGCCTTGGCTACAGGAGGGCGCACCCTGCCCTGGAGCTCCCAACCGAACAATTTCAAGGCTCATCATCCCTAAAGGTAATTTCTCGCCAGTCTAGCAGCGCCTCCCACTTTGGGCCTTCCTTTGTGTGACTGTTTGAATTTGGCGCCGTTTTTCCCCTGGACTTTCTGCCCGATTCTCAAACTGCTGAAACGACTGCCATACTTAAGAAGCCACCTGTTGTTGTATAAAGTGTAAAATTTGACTCCGTTGTGTGCTCACTAGGTGGGGATCGTGAAATTAATTTCTGCACCTTCAGCTATGGTCACCCACTAAAGTGGCGCCAAAACAGTGTTTAAACTCTTCCTCTGACTAGACTGAAATGCGCACAAGATTTGCCTAAAGTGCCCTTTCATTTTAATTGTGAAATACATGTAGCTGCTGATTGGCGTTACAGACCAGGAATATTTCAAAGTGCATTTCAGGTTTGAGAGGCACACCTCGGTCTTGTGAACCCGTGCTGTTATTGCAAGCTTGTTTCCTAACCTGCTTTTAGCTACTAAATCATTTAGAAAACAGCTAAAGTAAGGCACAAAGCAGCTGATAGGTAAAATTGCTGAGCCCGCAGCTCAGGAGTATGGACTGCTCCGCGCGTATCAGGCTCCTTTTAATTTTAATCTTCCCGTTGTGTAACGAAGCAGTAGTAGTGTTCTCCTCGCTGTGCAAGTGTGGTTATAGCAACTGCTCGAACTGAAACCACATCGCTAGCAGCTCAGGAGGAGACGGTAAATTAATTGTAAAACTGCTCCGACAGATTTAGCAGCTGCTGCTCTAATACTATTCCCAGCACCTGCAGTTTGGGAGGGAAACAGACTTTAACTGCTGCAGCTGCTCTGAGCTTGCCGGGTGCTGCCTTCCACGAATGACTGCTCCCCACCGGCCCCCCACCACTCCCACTCTTGGCCGGCATCACTTATTTAGTGTGAGGAACACTCTTGACGCCAGAAGGAAATTAACCATCTCCTGACTTTACCATTAGCGGGCTATACTTCTCGGCAGCTAGAGGGCGCCCGATGTTTAGTTTACATCTTACTGGCTCATAAATCATACCCCTGCTAGCAAAATAGTTTTGTTACTATCAAGTTCACCTTAAATCATAACCCTGCTAGAAAATAATTTTGCTACTCTCAATTTTAGCCTTCGTTCTCATACACCCTCACTTCTAAAAACTCTCTCAATAAAACTCAGTATGGCCATAAAATCTTGTGCTGTATTCCTACTAGTCTCCTTTTTCTCCAACCTTTTATGGCTCTCTATTTTTTTACTACCCTTCAACCAGGAACCATCGCCTCACCCATCCTGATGACACCAAACTCTCCATTATGCGTATGCCACCACACTGGCCCAGTGACACCTCCCCACTTCTCCTCCCTTATAAGTTCATCTACCACCTATCCTACACGCTGCATAAATCCCCTCTTCTGAACCTCACCCTACCCACCCCGTTCATCCATCGCAAACTGGTACGTGTTACTTCTAGCCTTACTGCTAGCTTGGGATACTGAGCTAAACCCGGGGCCCGTAAGTAATTTATCCCACAATGATACAATCTGGAATGACACTAAGGGACTCTGCATCGTACACGTGAATATCAGGAGCCTGCTCCATAACAAGGCAGAACTTGAGGCGTGGGTTGCTCAGTACCCACCCGATATCCTTTGCCTATCTGAAACATGGCTAAAACCCTCCACCTCTGATCACTACCCAGTTACAATCTCATCAGACAGGACAGGCCCTCATCAAAGCATGGAGGTACTGTTGCCATCCTCTATAAACCTCATATGCTGATATCCCATAATATTCTGCCTACCCTACTCGCTGCAAAGCTATCCATGCAACCTTACAGCTAGGCTCAAAGAAATTGCACATAGTTTGTGCCTGTAGCTCTCCTGCTGGTGGTAACACGGGACTTGAAGAACTCCTCTCCCTAGTGGACAGTGCCATCGGCCAAAATGAAGTCCTTATACTAGGGAGCCTCAACCTAAACTGGACCAGTAAATCTAGCCAGTCCTCTCATACTATGGTACAAGGCCGCAACCATCACCAACTAATTACAGACCCAAGAAGGGTCATGGCTCCCTCTCGGACGAGTACTCTTATTGACTGGGTCCTTACAAATCGACCTGACAGTATAATATGTGCAGATACCCTTGCCGATGCAATAAGTGATCACTCCCCAATATGGTGCTCTACCTGCAAACCATCCCCGCCTCCAAAACTCATTACTTTCCACAATATGACCAATTTCAACTTAAGAGTTTGCACATGATCTCTCATTGATTGACTGGTCTTCCATCTCCACCTCAACCAATGCCCAGTCAGCACAAGACTACTTCCTGACCCATTTTGGTTTGCTCCAAGACACCTAGGCTCCCAGTGTCACTCGTCGTATTTGTGGAACTCAGTGGCTAAACAAAGACCTTCTCACTCTAATAAGGGCCAGGGACAAATTATGGAAGCATTTCAAAACCACTGGGTTGCAGATCAACTATAATCACTACCGATCTCTAGGAAACGCATGCAAACGAAACATTCGTTTAGCTAAAAGTGCCTTCTGTAGAGACCTGCTTACTAAAGCTGCAGGGGACTCCAAGAAATTCTGGTCCACCATAAAAACACTCCTTGGCGCAAATCACAGGGCCCATGATAGTGATATACTGATAAATGGCATTCACTGCAATAATCCAGTGACTGTCAATCAATATCTTTATTTATCCAGGCGGGCACCGTTGAGCAAGCTCATTTACAAGGCGGACCTGCGGTCCTACAGAAAAACAAGTTACAGTAGTACAAACAGTAAAAATGCACATTTACAAGTAATATACATTGAACATAGAACTACAAGGAGTCGTGGATAATGAACTTGTGCTGGATCCAAGCCCAAAAACTGCATTTTGTAGTGGGAAATGTTGGGGAGAGGGTAGGCATGCCAGATAGAAGATATCAAGCACATAATGTAGGGAGAGGTGGGGAATAGGGGCACAAACGAAGAGAACCCAATTGTTAGAGGCAGAGTGAGGGATTGGGAGGCGGAGGACAATGCGAAAAGGCGGCAAAAGTGATTTTGCCCCAAGCGACAACATATGGAGGAGAAAAGCTGCAGTTATGCCAAGTGCAAGAGGAGGAATATAGTAGCAGGGCATAACTGGGAGGGTCCTGGAGGTTGGGGCAGAGGGAGGTGTTGGATGGACGAGGGACCGAATATTTTTTTGGGGCGAAAGACAATTCTCCCCAAGTGCGGTAGCATGTGCTAGAATCAGGCTGCAGCTGTTCAGAACATCAAAGAATAAGATATAGGAGTTTGGCAGTAAATCCTGTGGATCTGTTGGTGGGTATGCTAGATGCAGAGGCACACATTTCAACTCGGGGGCTGCCGTTTGAGGGACGGAGGTTAGTTAGTGTCTAGTAAAGCAGTTGCAAATTTCCGTGATGCCATCATGGTAAAGCCTGTTGAACAAAAGGGTACTTACTGGGGTTTTCAGCTTAAGTATTTTTTGGGTTTTATTCCATATTGATGGGAGTGAGAATCCAAAGGCGGCTCTCCCGACTCGTGTGAGTGCCCTGGGAGTATTTAGCAGGAGTTCTGAGCAGCTTCTAAGGGAGTAATTCCTGGGCACAATTGGAGACAGTAGATGATGTATTGAGGGAGTTTGCCACGGAGGGCTCTTAAGTGTCCAGAGTGCTGCATTAAAGTTGCGCCTATAGTGAAGTAAGGTCCAGCCCGTGGCAGCATATAGTGCGCAATGCTGGGTAGAAAAGGGGAGGTCAGTGAAGAAGCGTATAGCTCTGTGGTAGAGCGTATCCAATTGTCCAAGATAGGAAGCCGCACAGCTATTGTATATGAAGTCTGCATAGTCAATTAAGGACAAGAACGTGGCTTGAACTAGTCGTTTCTTTGCATCTGCTGTAAGAAGTCTTCTTATCCTGTAAAAAAAAAAAAAAAAGCCAAGTCTTTGCCTGTATTTTTTCAGCAAGTCTTCCAGGTTGTCAGTGAAGGAGAGTTTACAGTCGATCCAGACCCAAGATATCTGAATTTTGGAAAGTACTCTAACTCTCCCAGCATTGTGGTTATTGGGGAGGAAGGAGTCAGTAGCGCTTGTGTAGTTTGCGGGGGAAAATAAGATGGCTTTAGTTTTCTTAGCGTTTAATAGCAGTTTTTTATTAATTAGTTGGAGTTGCAGGAGGTTGAAATCTTTTTGTTCAGTACATGCTTCTTTTGGTGTGGGACGACTCTGGTACAGCACTGTCATCCGCGAATAAGTGAATACTTGCATCCTTGATTCCCTCATCAATGTTGTTGGTATACACTGCGAAGAGGAGGAGACCTAATATGGATCCCTGAGGGACACCTCTTTGTAAAAGTTTTAGGGCAGATAGTGCGCCATCCGCTTTCATCTGCTGGTGTCTGTCTGTCGGATATTCAGAGAGCCAGTTTAGAGAAGCAGCATCCAGTCCTAGTGTTTTTAGCAAGTCAAGGAGCAGGTCATGGTCGACTGTGTCGAATGTTTTACTGAGGTCAAGAAACACAGCACATACTGACTTTTTATGCTCCACCTCCAGTTGCCAGTCATTGGTTACTTTAGCTAATGCCGCGACTGTACTGTGGTTGGCTCTGAATCCGGATTCAAGGGGGTATAGTAATTTTTCTGTCGATGAAGGATCTTAGTTGGCCGTTTACTATTTTTTTCCAGTAGCTTCGAGAGTGTGAGTAGGAGAGAAATTGGCCTATGGTTAAGGTCGAAGGGGTCTCCAGATTTAAATAGCGGGATAACGTGTGTGCGATCTTCCATATTTGAAGGAGGGTACCTTGTGTTAGGGACAGGTTGAATAAATGAGTAATAGGCACTGCCAATCGTGGCATGCCATCTTTAGAGAAGTATGGTTAAAGAGCATCTGCGCGGCACTTTTCTTAGTATCCAGGTGGAGAATCAAGTCTTCCACTTCCTTGAGAAACTGATGAGAATGAGAAATGTTGACTAACTGAGCCAACATTTGGTGGGGTCATGCAAGTTAGGTCACAGGCTACATGCAGGCGAGTTATCAAGGCTAAGTCTGCTGTATGGGCGCGTGTTGAATGCCTGTAGTATCTTTTTTTTTTTTGTCATTGATTACTGTATTGTCAGAGGTAATTTTTGTAGGGAGCATATTTTGTGACGTTGCTCCTGCCAGTTTTGATTGTGGCCCAGAATTTGGAGGGACATTTGGCTGCAGTATCTAGTTCTGCTTGGTAATAGCAGGCTTTAGCTTCCCTAATCAGTTTGGTGCAGCGATTTCTGGCTGTTCTAAAGAGGCGTCAGTCTTCCTCTTTTTGGGCTTTGGGGACAGTTTTCCTGAGTTTATCTCTGGACAGTAGTGCAACCTTGAGATCTTAAGTGAACCAATGGCATTTCCTTTATGCGTATTTTTGACAGAGGCGCATGTAGATTCATGGCGTAGGTAATGATTTCATGTTTTATAGAATATGCAGTTTCCACTGTTTTAGCAAGGTAAAAACTCTGCCACAAGGGGGAGTTTTTTAGGTCAAGTAGGTATGACTTTGGGTCGAATGACCTGGTTGACCTTTTGGTGGAGAATTTGGCCGTAGTTGGCACTTTGTTGGCTGCCCAAACTCCAGCTATTAGTCAATGGTCACTAATATCCATGTCAAAGGTTCCAACGTGGGAGAAGGAATGGGGTTTATTCACAAGCAGGACATCCAGAAGGGTACTTTTGGCTGTATTCTTTTTGTTGATACGGGTGGGCTCTTAGTTGAGTGAGTAGGGGGAAACCAAGGGAGTCACAGAAAGATTTAAGCGGGTGACCGGCTTCCGACATCCAATCATAGTTTAGATCCCCGAGGATAATTGTTTCCGCTGGGCTAGTGTCCAAGATAGTTGTAAGATAGGACTAGAGCTGAGTACCGGCAGATGGTGGTCTATAGCATCCTATGACTCGGAATGCTAACGATGGGGATATGGGGACTATAGCAAACTTTCAATCACCAGTTCAGATATAACCAATTACCTGGCCTCCTTACTAGGGAGGCAGTATAGTGTAGTGGTTTAAGGCTCTGAGCTGCAAATCTGGTGACATCGAGCAGACCAGACTGGGGTTTGAATCCCACAGCCCCCACTTGCATACTGTGTGACCCTGAGCAAGTCACTTAACTTCCTTGTGCTCCCAGGTCGCACCTGGAAACAAGCTTCGGCTTAGTGTGCCTTTCTTGGTTAAACAATTTCCCCTTTCCTCTTTCCCTTTCCACCTGCTCACACAGCTTCCCCCACTAGTGATACTATACCTCAACGCGTGCATCCTCCCATTAGGTTCTGGAGCCTTACAAGAGCAGAGGTGCTAAAAGTGCTACTCTCCATTCCTGACAGCACTAGCTCGGGATCTGATGGTCTAGAACCTAGGCTCCTGAAAGCTTCTGCCCCTCTCATAGCGCCTCTCCTAACCAAAATCTTCAACCTATCTCTATGTCATGGTATAGTTCCTAATATGTGGAAAATAGCCAAAGTAACACCAATTCCTAAGCAGGGTAAGACTAAAGAAATTAAGAACTACTGTACCATAGCAATTCTCTCTGTGCTTAGCAAACTCTTGGAAAAACTAGTGGCCACCCAATCCATAGAATATCTTCAGAAGTATAACCTTCTTTCTTGTTCCCATCATGGCTTCCGCAAAGGCCACAGCACTTCTGCCGCTCTCCTCAAACTCACAAATGACAGCTATGTCTCTATGGCCTCCTGACAGGTGCAGTTTTCATTGATTTAACCAAGGCATTCAACCTGGTTAACCAAACCCTCCTTTTTGCTAAACTACGCTCCCTAGGTTTCTCTGCCGACGCAGTGGTGTGGGTCAAAAGCGATCTGTCCGACAGGAAACAGGTTTTAGTTTTCAACTCAGCCATATCAGATATCTCATCTATACACATTGGAGTGCCCAAGGCTCCATACTTGGCCCCTTGCTTTTGTCAGTCTTCATTAACAACATCCCGCTCCTTGCACCCTCCTCATCTCTGCTGTATGCTGACGACCTAGTTATTTACCATAGTGCAAGAAATATCAGACACAAACCACCCTCTTGCCTCGGACTTCGCAAGTATTCAGTCTTGGCTAGCTGAGAACAAACTTGTTCTCCACATACGCAAGACTTACTCTGTGCTCTTTGGCTCACCTACTAGACTTAAAGCGACTCATGATGACCTCAGAATTTCATGTGCGGATGGCTCCTCACTGGTTAGTACCATATCCTTTAAATATCTGGGTGTTACTCTCGACGAATCTCTAGATTTTGACCTGCACATACCAACCACCTGCAAATCTGTCAGTGCCAAGATAGGAAGTGCCTACCGCACTAGCTATGCCCTTACCCCTTCGGCTAGACTCGCTTTGGCACAAGGCTTTCTTCTCCCAGCCCTGGCCTATGGCTCAGTCATTTACCTGTCGGTCTCAAAATCCTCACTCCATAAATGGGACACCACCTATAATAAACTACGCTCCCTAGGTTTCTCCGCCGACGCAGTGGTGTGGGTCAAAAGCTATCTGTCCGACAGGAAACAGGTTTTAGTTTTCAACTCAGCCATTTCAGATCTCATCTATACACACTGGAGTGCCCAAGGCTCAACAGGTCTTGGAGCAGAACTGTCATATTCTTAATTACCCAGCACAGCGCATAAAGCGTAAGTATACACACCCCCAAAAAAAAATAAAATTTGTATATTATAAGGAAGAGGGACATGTGGGGAGTGGTGCAATGCACTAGCTGTGGGGCAGCAATTTTCCTGGAAACATTCTGGAACCTGCATTGCTGCCCTATTTGCAGGCAACTGTCAGCTCTGAGGGAGGAGGTTGCCCACCTCCAGGCTGAACTGGCAAGGACTAAGGAGGACTCCCCCACCCAAAGAGCACCAGTTCCACAACCACTGCCTCAGAGGTTGCCATGTGTGAAGAGCAGATGGACCACAGTAGGTTCTGGGAGGGTGAGGGTGGTGGAACAGAGGCGTAGCCCCTGAGTTGCACCTCTACACAAATCATATGTCAGTCTGGCAAATCAAGGTTCCTCTATGATGACACCCTCATTGGAGACCAAGAAGAATGCTGGGGACATCCACAAGGGAGACCCACAAAAGAGTGGCACAGGACAACACAAGGGAAAGAAACCGCTTCTGATAGGGGACTCAACTGTTAGGGGTGTAGACCTGGGGAAGGGAGAGGAGAGGGAAGTAAGGTGCCTGCCTGGTGCCATGGCTTGGAGGGACAGGAAGCGAATCCTCAGGATTGCAGAAGCAGCATCACAAGAGAGGAAACTAGATATTGTCCACCTCGGGACAAATGACCTAGCTAGGCATGAGATCAGTGCAGTGCAGGATGAATTTGTGGCGTTGAGGAGGGCCTCAGACAGGTTGCAAGCACGGTAACCTTCTCAGAGGTGCTGCCAGTCTATGGCAGGGGTGAGGCTAGGGTACTGCACACCATGCGGTTTAATGAATGGTTGCAAACTGGTGCAGAGCACAGGGCTTTGCTTCATTGGGGACTGGGGTCCACCTGGAGAGATGAAGGTCTATACTGGCATGATGGTCTGCATCTGTCCAGGAAGGAAACACGCTCCTAGGTGACAGGTTTAAATGCTTCCTGGCAAGCTTTTAAACTAGTCAAGGGGAGGTGCTGATAGGAAACAGGAAAGTTCAAGCCTCCCCATAAAAGCATGGCAGGTAGTAGGGTAAACACTGAGGTACAGAGCTTGACAGAGGGCAGGACGGGGTAAATGGAAAATTGGACAAGGGCAATAAGAGCAGGGATGGGGTAAAAAGGATAAAACCAACATTAAATGGAGGGCAATGAGTACCAATGCCCGTAGTCTGGAAACAAGCTTCCAGAGCTAGTAGCTCTGATGGAAGTGGAACACTTGGATATTGTGGCAGTCACAGAAACATGGTACGGAGAACCATGACTGGGATGTCAACATACCAGTACACAATCTACAGAAGGGACAGGGAGGGTAAAGAGGAGGTGGAGTAGCTCTCTATATAAGGGAAGGGATCAAAGTAACAGAACTAAAAAGTAAAGGGGAGGACAAGAGGAACTCTGGGTCACACTGGAGACAGGGAATGGCATCACAATCCGCAGGGGTTGTATACAGACCCCGTCTCAAGGGGAGAAAATGGACAAGAAAATGATAGAGGGCATTCTCAAAATGGCTGAAAAGGGAGATACTGTTGATGGGGACCTGAATATGCCAGATGTTAACTGGGCAACATGGACTGCAGCCACATCCAAGAGCAGGGTCATTCTCGATCGCTACGGGAGCATGCCTTAGACAGCTAGTGGTGGAACCCACTGGGAGGGAGCAATATTAGACCTGGTATTCTCAAATGGAGAAGGATCACAAACTTAGAAGTCAGTAGACACCTGGGAACAAGCGACCACTGCACAGTGTGCTTCACAATAAACACAACCATGGAGACAAGCCATACAAATACAAGGATACTGGACTTTAGAAGGGCTGACTTTGGCATAATGGGTGAATACCTGAGGAATGCATTAGCAAATGGCCAGAAAGGAGGGTGGAAGAACAATGGAGAAAATCAAAACTGCCATCATAGAGGCAACAAGCCTTTGTTTGAAACAAAGAAAACAAAGCGGAATAAAAAACCACTATGGCTCTCAAAGAAGTGTCAGGAAGGTTAAGGAGAAAAAGGCTGCATTCAAAAGTATAAGGAATCACAGACAGAAACACGCCAGGGAACTGTATCAATTAAAGCAGAAGTGGGAAGGCAGTCAGAAAAGCAAAGGCCCAACCCGAGGAAAGGATAGCCAACTCAGTTAAGAAGGGGATAAAACCTTTATAGGTACATTAGGGAACATAGAAAGGTTAAGGGAGGGATAGGGAAGATTAATAAAGGAGAGGGAGGTGGGCAGAGGAGACAGTGAAAAGGCAGAGATAATGAATGAATACTTTTGCTCAGTATTCACAAAAGAAGAGGAGGAGTTACCTAAACCAAACAGTAAAGCACTCTGGATAGTGGGGTTGATACCAGTCCATTTAAAGAAGAAGAATACTGAAAGAACTTCTAAAACTCAAGCTGGACAAAGCAATGGGCCTGTGAGTTCACCCTAGAATCCTAAAAGAGCTAAGGAGGACCTAGTGACACCACTAACCACACTTTTTAACAAATCATGGAAGATGGGGTGGTACCTGAGGACTGGAGGAGGCAGATGTGATTCCCTTCACAAAAGTGGGAGCAAGGCAGAAGCAGGAAACTACAGACCTGTTAGTTTGACCTCAGTGGTGGGGAAAGCTGATGGAATCACTTCTGAAAGAAAGAATTGTTGAGTACCTAGAGGCCAATGGGGCACTGGACCCAAAGCAGCATGGATTCACAGCAGGAAGGTCATGTCAGACAAATCTAATCAATTTCTTTGACTGGGTGACCAAAGTAATAGACAGGAGGGCTGTGGATATGGCCTACTAGACTTTAGCAAGGCATTTGACACAGTCTCGCACTAAAGATTAATAATCAAGTTAGCCAGCCTGAGAGTGGGTCCCAGGGTGGTAGCCTGGGTAGAAAACTGGCTGCACAACAGGACACAGAAGGTAATAGTGAATGGAACACATTCTGAAGAAAGGTTACTAGCGAGTACCTCAGGGCTCAGTACTGGGTCCAGTCCTCTTTAACGTCTTTATAGGTGACATTGCAGAGGGTCTGGAAGGAAAGGTGTGCCTCTTTGCGGATGACACAAAGATCTGTAACAGAGTTGATACACAAGGGGCGTAGAAAGGATGAGAAGGGACTTGGCAAGGTTGGAGGAATGGTCAGACATATGGCAACTTAGATTTAATGCAAAGAAGTGCAAAGTAATGCACCTGGGAAATAAAAATCCAGAAGAGTGCACAATAGCAGGGGAGGTACTAACAACTGTAATGGAAAGGGATTTGGGTGTAGTCATATCAGATGACCTAAAGGTGGGTATGCAATGTGAGAAGTCAGTAGGGAAAGCCAGGGGGATACTGGGATGCATAGGGAGGGGCATCACAAGTAGAAGAGAAAGTGGTTATCCCTCTATACAGACAGTTGGTGAGACCCCATCTGGAGTACTGCGTGCAGTTTTGGAGACCTCATCTACACAAGGACATAGACAGGATGGAAGCAGTCCGGAGGAGGGCAACTAAAATGGTGCAGGGTCTACATCAGAAACCATATGAAGAGAGACTGAGAGAGCTAATATGCATACCCTTGATGAAAGGAGGAACAGGGGGACATGATAAAAACTTTTAAGTACCTCAAGGGAATCAGCAAAGTCAGGAGGTAGCATCTTTCAGAAAAGAGATGTGTAAGAACAAAGGGGCACAATTTAAAGTTAGAGGGGGCGGCTCAGGGGTAATGTGAGGAAGTTCTTTTCACAGAGAGAGTGGTGGGCGCATGGAACCGCCTTCCTGGAGAGGTTGTGGGGTCTAAAACAGTGGAGGAATTCAAACATGCATGGGACAGACATAAGGCAATTATAGTGGGGGGTTGCAGGAAATAGGCTGTTGGTTAACTAGAATCTGCAGCTTATCCAGTAGGTAGGGAAATGGGCAGACTGGGTGGGCCAAGTGGTCCTTTTCTGCCGTCGGTCTGTTTCTATGTAATAGCATCTATCACTATGACTCTGCATCCCCACGCTTCAAACACCATTGCCAGCTCTATGCTGACCTAAATTGTCCTTGCCCCTCTGCCCATCAACTCCAGTCTCCTGGCAATGCAGTCAGTTAGTGAACCAAATCAGGCCTTCCCCATCCCCTTGCCTCCCTGCTGCACTCGCAACCTCTCTCTCTTATGGGCTACGATCTACTGACCAGGCCCCTCTCCATATTCCCAGATGCAGAACCAATATGGGTGCCCATGGTTTCTCTCATAAGTCTCCAAAATACTGGAATTCCATACCTCAAACTATTCGTCAAGCGACCACCCATGCTAGCTTTAAGAAACTTCACTGTGAGCATCTGCGTGCTACTAACCCCTGCACTTGCTTTCATCCACCTTGAACCATCCTTTCTCCCTGCCCTCTATTTCCCCAGGTAATCCATTTCTCTTACACCTTTCTCTACCTCTCCTAATATCTTCTCTTTCATCCCTTACCCTCTTTCTCTCCTCCCTACCACACCTCCTTCCTCTCCTCCCTATTTCATTAACCACACACTCTTTGGCACTTACTGTATTGTTTCTGTGTATGCTTTCTGTTGCAATGCCTGTTTCTCCGCATTGTATTGATCTTGTTTTATCTGTCCAAACTGTACTTAACTGCATTATACTGTGTAATATTTTCTATACCCTAAGTTTGAATAGCATGTTGAATCAATGTTTCTCAATACCCTAGTTTGATTGTATGTAATTCCCTCTTAACTGTGCTTCCTATCTCGTGCTGCGACACATGTATACCTATGTATTTCAAGCTGTTTTCTCATGGGTCGTGCCTGAAAATAGGCATTTTTATGCCTAGTGCACCCACCCGGTTACCAAAAGGAAATAAACTGTTCCATGTGATATAAACGGACGGGAGGGGGAGAGAGCGAGTCCCAAAATGGCGAGGAAACCACTGCGAACATCAAAAGAGCAAAGTCACTTGTTTGTTTTATTTCAATTTAGGATTAATACCTTTGAGTCAAGGACTCATTTTCAAAGGTTCCAAGTCAGTGGTGGACAAACATTACAGATGATACAAAGTATACAGAATATAGGGAACAATTTACTCGGGCAACTACGTTGAAATTGTATATATCTTATTGACAGTGGTGCTAGAGAAGAGATTAGGAAGGGAGGGGAGGGTAGTACTCTGTTTTAGTGTTCACTTAAATGGTAGGTCAACTAGGTGTTATCAGATATTTATCAATAAACTACTAAGAAGACAGAGGGTAGGGTGGTCAGCCAAGATTAGGCCTTATCTCAGGAGAGGGGAAGTGAGGGTGGGGTGGTCGGCCGAGAGAGGGCATAATCGGAGGTGGACAAACCTCATTAGTGCAGTCTGGTACAGGCCTTTGTTGTGTCAAAGGATCTGAGCCCAGATTTGAAGGTACTAATCTTGGGTGTATCAGTGAAGTCATCTGGCGACTCATTGTACCATTTCGGTCCTTGGTACAAGAAGGAATTGTGGGCAGGTTTCGTCTGTTTAAAGGGGATCACCCGCCTGTCAGTGGCCGCACTTCTGGTTGATTTAGTTGGCACTGCCAGTTTGAAGAGGCAGCCCAGAGACTGGGATGTTAGCCCAAGCACCTTTTTTTTTTTTTTTTTTTTTTTTTAAGTAGTAGGCATGATTGGTATTGTACTCTTAAGATGGAGTGGAAGTCACCCAGTCTCGGTGTAGAGCAAGCAGATGTGGGTGTCGAGCGCAGTCCCCAGTGTTAGGCGGAAGGCCTATTGAGGAGTGTGCTAACCCTGTTAAGGGCAGTCTTGGTGCCAGCCCCGTAGATAGGCAGCCCATAGTCAATGGAAGATGGTACTGAACTGCTGGTGGCAAGTTTGAGAGCATCTGGAGACAGAGTGCCTGTGCTGGAAGAGGACAACAAGCTTTATATTAGCTGATTTGACTACAGAGTCTGTGGCTTGAGAAGGGGTGTGTGTGTGTGTGTGTGTGTGTGTGTGTGTGTGTGTGTGTGTCATCAAAGGTAATGCCGGGGGATCTGAACTTTACTTGGTCTAGTATCTCACCCTTGTTGTGTATGAGCAGGGGTTTGAGGTGGAGAAGAGCAGACTGTTTTTTTTTGTGGTATAAAAGTAGTTTGTTTTGTGTGAACCAGTATTCAAGTTTGAGGAAGGTGCATTGTAGTTCAGTTGTAATGGAGTAGTATTTACCAGCAACCGATATTACTGCATCATACGCATACGGCACAGTTTGTGCTGAGCATACAGATGGGGCTGATTTGATGAAAAGGCTAAAAAGGAGAGGTCCGAGAATGGAATCCTGCGGAACCCCAAGGGACACATCCTTTGATGCTGACAGAGTATCTCCAGTTTTGACATGTTGTGATCTGTTGGAGAGGTAGCTGCCAAACCATAGTACTGAGTCAAGGGATAGACCTGTTGACCCAAGGCAGCTCATGAGGAGGTTGTGATTGAGTCAAAGGCCTTCGTAAGATCAATGAAAACCAAACCCTCTGCCTGCCCACTATCTAAGGCATTATATAACTGGGATGAGCAATCAACAAAGGCAGTGAGTGTGGAATGTTTTTTACGGAAGCAGTGTTGCTGCGGGCAGAGTAGGTTGTAGTTATCAAGATACTCTCTAAGCTGCTCAGAGACCATTCTTTCAAGTACTTTAGAAAGTTGGGTAAGATGGATATTGGTCTGTAGTAGGGTGTTAGGGTTTTGTCCCCTGCTTTGAAAATAGGTGCAACAATGGCTGACTTCCATGCATTCGGAAATGCACCTGATTTTAGAGGCATTAAACACCCCAAGGTAAGAGGACTGGCAAGTTCGTTCAGAAGCAGACCAACAAGCTTCATGTTGACAAGATCTGCTCCCATCCTGGTCTTGCCTAAGGCCCCTTTAATGCTTGATTGTTTCGGACTTGGTGACTCATCTAAAATAGAAGGGTGGCAGATTCTCCCTCCCATAGCGGCAACACAACGGTGAACACAATGCGGGATGGCATCAGACATTGCTAGTATCACCAGTAGTATCCCCACACACACACACCTTTGCCGGGGGTTTCTACCCCTGTACCCTCCGCCTCAGTAAAGCCCCACTACTTTTTCCCCCCACTGGTGACTCTCGAGTAATAACCCTAGTCTATTCACTGACGATACAGTTTCTGCAAAAACAGCCCATATATAATTTGCTCTTCAAACAACATGAAGTCTTACTGTATTCTGACATATGTATCCTGACATGCAGTTAGCCCCAGCATTTGAACTGCCCCGGAGAGGAAAGAGTTAACTCTATGCAGAAGCGCAGAACATTGAGCTCGAGCTCTGTTTTCAAACCTCTGTCTGTGGTGCTTCAGAGTGTAACAGATTTATTTACTCCGCGTAACTGTGAAGTCGCTTCGGAGATTGCTCTTTCCGTCCGGTAAAGTTTGAAAACTCCTCGGTTTTTCAACCGATTTCTTTATTTTCAGTTTCATATCTCTGTCTACGGTACAGTAAGCGGTGTAGATGGGTAGTGAACTGTGTTTTAAAAATTTTCTTTGTGGAAATTGTAGTTCTCGGTTCCTTGTCTGTCTGGTTGGGTACAGACTTTTGTGTGTGTGTGTATTTCATTTCTGGGATTTAGTAGTGGTTTGCTGGTTCCCATTGGTTTCAAAAAACTGAAATTCTGGGTTTCTTTTCACAACCCATGACACAGTTGGTAACCAATAGGAGTGTATTACCTAGTTAAAAGTTGTAAAGGGTAATTTGTTTAGTCTGGCCATGTCTGAGAAACCCAAGGAAAGAAAAAAAAAAATGGTCCCACTGGGTTTCAACACTGTTCAGAGTGTGGGCAGGCCTTTTGCTAAGGCTGACCCCCACCCCATCTGTGTGTATTGTCTGGGGTTTGACCACCTCAAAACAGACTGCCAAATCTGCAAAAATTTTCCTAAGGCTACTCTGGAAAATTGAGTAGGCTAAAGGAAAAGGAGGCAGAGAAGTCCACTGACCCAGATGGCCAGCCTGGTTCGGTTCCAACCTGAACCTGAGGAGGTGCTCACTGACCTGGGTGATACGTCCTCTGGCAGAAGGAGAGCCGACCCTGAGGGGTTGGTTCCATCAAAAAGGTGCAAAAAGTTAGCTGGTTCAGATCCATCATCTTACTCCAACCACTGAAGAAATAGCCAAAGCAATCAGTATTGTACAATTGCTTCACCCGGTTCCGTCCGAACCGGTGCCGACTGTTAGGCGCTTGGTTCGGTCGGATCAGACTCCTATCGGTTTATGATCCGGATACTTATTATGATTTGGAGTGAGAGGGGGACGAAGAGTTACCAGATGACTATGATGATGACAATGATTATGAAGGTCTGGACGTGCTCATTGAACCGAACATCTCCTCCAGACAGACCCTCAAATGTCTCCTCTCCAAGGCTTTGAGTCCACATCTCACTACTTGTTTTACCAAAAAAAAAAAAAGTGGCTGAAACCCTCCAGCTCCCTATGGTTGAAGCTTTCGAAGAAGAGGAGCCAGATTTTGTGGAAATGATGAACATCCCAGAAGAGGTTGTCTATTCCCCTCCATAAATCCCTAGGGAACCAGACACAAAAGATTTTACAAACACCAAATTCTTTACCTCCTGTGGATAAGAGAATGGACAGGAGGTATATGCTATGAGGCTCAGGTACGGAGTTTTTGTTCAATCGTTGCAGCCATGTTGGGGTAGGGCAGGCTGCAACCTGTGACAAGGCTAACATACCTTTGGCTTCACACACCCCAGATAAAGACTCCAGGAAGGTGGATGCCATGGCAACATTTGGCATCCTCCTTGGGACTCTGGCAGGTGAATTATTATATAGCCTACACAGCCAGATACCAGAAGTCCAGGTGGAACACTGTTCTGGAACTGGCTAAACAGGCTTCCTCACAGCTAGCCAAAGAGCTGGAGGAGGTGGCTGCTGACAGGACTGAGGCATCAGACTGCAATTTCATGCTGCTTTGGACTCCAGTGATGTGGCATTGAGTCATGACTACATCTGTGTCTCTGGAGATTTCCTTGACTCAGATGCACTAGCCTTTTCGGGACACCCAGGCTAAGGCCATGGATTTTCCTGTGGTGGGTAACTCTCTGTTAGGGGAGCAGACAGAGGCTTACATGAAGAAAATGGATGAGTACAGGACCACCTACAGGAATGCACAGGCCAAAGAAAGGCAAGCCACTCCTCAAAAGCAGCAGTCTAGGAGCAGGGGCAGGCCTTTTCAAAGGCCTTTCTACCAATCCCAGGTGTCCTCTCCCTTCCTACAGAGGGGGTTCTTCCGAGGGAGAGGCAGGAGGGGGATGAGCAGGGCTGCATCCCCTTCCAGTTAAAGGCTCCTGCCAAGCAGACACCCTGATGTGCCAGCCCGGGTTGACTCCCCAATTCCAGTAGTAGGCAGGCTGGCTTACTACTTCCAGGTCTGGAAGTCTGTTACCTCAGACAAGTGGGTCCTGGAGGTAGTAAGCCTGGGACTGGCCCTCAGTTTCAGAGAGTTTCCAAAAATGGTCAGGTTTTTTCCACCTGCAAACCTCTCCAAAACTATTGCTCTAGAAGCAGAGGTTTTTTCTCTGCTGGCTCACAGAGCCGTAGAGTTCCTTCTCTATACAGGGGCAAGGGTCTGTACTCCGGATATTTCCATACCCCAAAAAAGACACTGGAGTGGCGACCCATCCTAGACTTAATGTATTTGAACAAACACATCTTAAAACCAAAATTCAAAATGGTGACTCTGGGAGTAATTCTTCCTTCTCTAAGGCAAGGGGACTGGTTAGCATCCCTGGACCTCAAGGATGTCTGTTTCCATATTTCTGTCAGGTGCGCCCACAGAAAGTACCTCAGGTTCGAGTTGTCTTCAGGCCATTCTCTGTTCAGAGCTATGCCTTTCGGCCTAACATCGGCTCTAAGGGTGTTTGCAAGGTGCCTTACAGTAGTAGTGGCCTTCCTCAGAAGGCAGGGGATTTCTCTATTCCCATACCTGGACGATTGGCTCATTGTAGGACAGTCTTCCAACCTGGTCAAGTCAGTTCTACAGATCACTCAAGATCTGCTCAGTTCCCTGGGACTCCTGCTCAACCTGCCAAAGTCGCTTAGTGAACCAGTGCAGCTTCTCACCTTCATAGGGATAGTTACTGTTCAAGCAAAGGCCTTCCTCCCACTTGCAAGAGTTCAGGCCCTTGCAGGTCTCGCTTCCTCTTTTCATCCTTTGATTTCTCGTCCAGCAAGACATTTTCTTCAGCTCTTGGGCCACATGGCAGCTTCCACTGCAGTGGTGCAAGGGACCAGGTTCAAGATGAGGGACATTCAGTTTCACCCAAGGTCCTTTTGGTCTTGGAAGAAAGATTCTATTACCAAGCTGATTCCAGTGACTCAGACTCTGGTCCAACCTCTCCAGTGGTGGCTGGACCAGGACAATCTCGGGCAAGGTGTCCCATTTCTCAAGCAAACTCCTTCAATGGTCCTTACCATAGATGCTTCTCTCCTGGGCTGGGGAGCCCACCTGGGAGCTCTCACAGCACAGGGGGTTTGGTCTGCAAAAGTCTCTCCTTCATATAGCAGGGGAGGTACTAACAACAACAAAAATGGAGCAGGACTTAGGGGTAGTCATATCAGATGATCTAAAGGTGGGTAAGCAATGTGAGAAGTCAGTAAGGAGAGCCAGGGGATGCATAGGAAGGGGCATCACAAGTAGAAAAGGAAGTGGTTATCCCTCTGTACAGACAGTTGGTGAGACCCCATCTGGAGTACTGTGTGCAGTTTGGAGACCTCATCTACGCAAGGACATAGACAGGATGGAAGCAGTCCAGAGGAGGGCAACCAAAATGGTGCAGGGTCTGCATTAGAAATCATATGAAGAGAGACTGAGAGAGCTTAATATGTATACCCTTGATGAAAGGAGGGATGAGGGACATGATAGAAACGTTCAAGTACCTCAAGGGAATCAACAAAGTCCAGGAGGGTAGCATCTTTCAGAAAAAGAGATGTGTAAGAACAAGGGGACACAATTTAAAGATAGAGGGGGGACGGCTCAGGGGTAATGTGAGGAAATCTTTTTTCACAGAGAGAGTGGTGGATGCGTGGAACTGCCTTCCTGGGGAGGTTGTTGGGGCTAAAACAGTGGGGGAATTCAAACATGCATGGGACAGACACAAGGCAATTGTAGTGGGGGTGGCAGGAAGTAGGCTGTTGGTTAACTAGAATCTGCAGCTTATCCAGTAGGTAGGGAAATGGGCAGACTGGGTGGGCCAAGTGGTCCTTATCTGCTGTCAAAGTCTGTTTCTATGTATCAATCTTCTGGAACTCGGGGCAGTGTTCTTGGCCCTTAAAGTTTTCTCAAACTCAGTGAGGAACAAAGTGGCTCAGGTCAGGACAGATAACACTACCACCATGTGGTACATCAACAAGCAGGGGGACACTCTGTCTACGGCCTTGTGCATGGAGGCCATGAAAGTATGGTCTCTGGCCTACTCCCTGCAAACTTCCCTAATAGCAGTCCACCTCTCAGGGAAGGACAATGTGCTAGCAGATGCTCAGAGCAGAATGTCACAGGGCCATCACGAATGGACCCTGTATCCTCTCATCTTGAAAGTATTCTTCACCAAGTGGGGCACTCCAGAGATGGATCTCTTCGCAGCCCCATACAATCAACTTCCCCAGTTCTGCTGCAGACCTCCAGTTCTGGGGACTGTTCCCCTGGATGCTCTGATATTTGATTTGGAGGGCAAGTTCCTTTATGCCTTTCTTCCCTTTCCCCTGTTGTTCAGGGTTCTAGTCAAGATCGGGTCACAACCCTGTACAGTGCTTCTAGTTGCTTCAGACTGGGTGAAGGCAACCTTGGTATCCTCTGTCCTTAGCAGTCTCACTTCCCTCGCCTCTTCCCAAGAGACACAATCTCAACCTCCTCTCAGGGAGGATCTGGTACCCCAATCTCCAGTCTCTCAAGCTGAAGGCCTGGCTCTTAGAGTTAGAATACACAGGCCTGCATCTTTCTCAGGGACTTTGGACATCCTTAAGGTTTCTCGGAAGCCTTCTACCAGGAAAACTTATAAGTCCAAATGGAAAAGATTCGGCATTTGGTGTTCACACAGGGATATTCTGCTGGATGCTGCAGGTATTGCCACAGTCTTAGATTACCTGGTTCACCTTAATGGCTTAGACCTTAGGCCAGCCACTGTAAAAATTCATCTAGTAGCTGTCTCTGCTGTCAGCAGGGAAGGGCACTTCTGTGGCATCTCACCCTGTCTTTGGTAAGTTCTTTAAAGGTCTGGTTCATATCAACCCTCCTTTTAGAGAGCCTACTCTGGCTTGGGATCTCAATATCTGCATTGCTCAGCTTATGCAGCCACCCCTGAACCCCAGTCTTGATCCAAGCTTATGCATGATCTGGAAAACTTTCTGGTAGCTGTCGCTCTGCCAGGTGAATTGGTGAGTAACAGGCCCTGTCAGTTGAACCTAATTTTATATCCTTCCACAGAGATAAGGTGGTCCTCAGAACTAATAGGAGGTTCTTACCAAGGTGGTCTCATACTTCCATCTAAACTAGTCCATGTCTCTTCCTGTGTTTTTCAGTGATCATTCTTCAGGAGGAAGACGGTTACACAGTTTGGATGATAAAAGGGCAGTTAGCTATTACATAGAGCATACTAGGGCACATAGGAATGACTGTCTTCAGTTGTTTCTCACTTATGGTGAAGTGGGAAAAGGTAGGCCTCCTGCTAAAAAAAAAAAAAAATAAAAAATAAAAAAACTATTGCCAGGTGGATTGTAGCTTGTATAAAATTCTGCTATACCAAGCTAGGTAAAACACCTCCCTCAGGCCTGAGGGCCCACTCGACTAGGGGTACAGCTGCTTCTCTGGCTGCTGCCAGAGATATACCTTTACTAGAGATCTGCAAAGCAGCCACCTGGAAAACAGTCCATACATTCAACAAGCATTACTCTCTGGATATCCAGGCTAGGAGTGATGCTTGGTTTGGTACAGCAGTGCTGCAAAGCCTATTTCCAAAATAGGTTCGGTAACCTCCTCCATGGAGGTACTGCTTGGTAGTTGGTAGTCTGTATATGTCACAATACAGCAAGGCTTCATGATGTTTGAAGAAAAAATTACTCACCTTAGTAATTGTGTTTCTTCTAATGGAGTCTTGCTGTGTTCTATTACCACCTCCCTCTCAGAACCTAGTTTTGGGAAGTGGGCTGGCAGGTACAGTGTTGCACCTCAGGGTGTATCTTGCACCCCTCTTCTTCAGGGGTAGGTGTTATGTTTTAGATGTATATATTGTATCTCTTGTTCACTACCTTTTTTTTTTATAATCTTGTGTTCTCGACTTGTCTTTTGGGACCCAAGTAGTAGCCTGTTGGTATATTCCATTGCATCTTTATTTTTATATTGGAAGGTTTGTGGACAAGGCCATTTTCACAAACTTCCAGTTGTTACAAAAAATGCAAGACACGTCAAACAATACAATTGACAGTCAACAAGCATACATTATGTAAAACATTTACAAATTGAGTTCAAACAAATTATTTCTAAGAACCATCTTGAAAGTTGCTAACTTCTTTTGACTAATAGCACTGCTAGGAAGACTGTTGTACAACTTAATGGTACAACATTTTAATGAGTTTTGACCAAAGGCATTGTGAAAAGTGGAATCAGGGT
Organism: Neoceratodus forsteri; assembly: GCA_016271365.2. Classification (NCBI taxonomy): domain Eukaryota; kingdom Metazoa; phylum Chordata; order Ceratodontiformes; family Ceratodontidae; genus Neoceratodus; species Neoceratodus forsteri. The sequence continues at coordinate 91,542,733 of CM057451.1, forward strand.
AACCATCCTGACTGCTGTCTAGTGCTGCGGTTTTATGATCCTAGGAATAAACTAAGGATACTTTGTGATATTACACCCAGCTGAACCCTATGTAAAACCGTATAACGCCCCATTAATGACAAACCACTAAAATGTTTGCATATATTTTTAGTTTCCACACTGGAAATATAGGTAGGTAGTTGCTCGTAAGAATGACTGTTGCACTCTGAAGCACCACAGACAGAGGTTTGAAAACTAAGCTCGAGCTCAACGTTCTATGCTTCTGCATAGTTAACTCTTTCCTCTCAGGGGCAGTTCAAGTGCTGGGGCTAACTGCATATGTCAGAACACAGGAAGACTCCATTAGAAGAAACAGTTACTAAGGTGAGTAATTTTTTCTTTTTGACTCATGGTTTTTACTTCGCTCAAATGTACTCTCTCTCAAATCACAGGACATCATGGTTACCACCTAGACTATTCGTCCTGCCAAGAGGTGTAACATGGTCTGCCTCTGAATTTTTAAAATGGAGGTCTGCAGACCAACTGTTCCATACGCGAGGTGGGCTGGTCCCAGTTCGCACTTTTTGTGCAAAAACTTTACTTCTAGGGATGTGGATATGTTGTTCAATCCACACTAATTGGCAGGTTCCTTGCCGCTTTAAATCTTCCCGGAAGTCTTCAAGCTGGCTCCTCCCACCCACCCGGGTGGTAAAACTCTCTGCTCCGCCCCATGACGCCAGATCTTCCTTACCGCTTGGAAGCTCAGGTTCCCTCCTTAGCGCTCTGTGTTTTAGGCTGGATTCACACTCTTTGGTTAATCCAAAACTTATTTTAAGATTTACAAGACTTCGGTCTTTATCTTCCCTCATGGCTGCGATGGACAGATCGACTCCTGGATTTCGTTGGTGCCCCTGTGGGCAGATGATGTCCCAGACCGATACGCACGCCACGTGCATTTATTGCCTTGGACTCGGCCATGACTCACAGGCTTGTGAGTTGTGCAAATCCTTTTCGGCTTCAGTCTTGGAGGACCGCACTGCCCGGTTACTGTTGGGGCGACCCGAAAAATGTTATCCTCCGGTTAAGTCTAATGAGGCCCGTTGGGCGATGTCTGGCTGCGGGCTCGTGGGAACAGCTGGGCAGGTGGCGCCCTCGGGGGAGGCAGCCCAGGCCGCATCATTATCCTCCTCGGTCGTGCCATTTATACGCTCTCCTTGGAATCCTCCTGCAGCTTCCTTCAAGGAGCTTTGCCAGTCCCTCTCCACCAAGGGAAGGCCCTTTCTGGACATTTCTCTGGGTCAAAAGAAAGATCCCGAGGTATGTCCCACCGTCGGCGTTCGTGGGAGAGGTCCCATTCCGGAGAGTCGACACTCTGCCCGGTTGGGGTTCTTGTGAAGGTAGCTGGCTTAGATGTCCCCATCAGATCACCCGGCCAAGACACCTGTTGACACGGTCGAGATTTTTCTCGACCTGTCAGGACGGTCTGTTGACTGGAGAAGCAGACAACCCTTCTTCACGGTTCCCCAGTGGAAACCGAGGACTTGCCTGTGCCTCCTGTGCCTGAGACCCTGGTTAAATTCCCTGAACTGAGAGAGGCGTGTTTCCCCTGCCCCCTCTCAGACCCACACTCGGAAACACCGAAGGTCTGGACCTCTTCTCGGTCCAGCTGATCCCGCCGACGCCGGCGTTTTTCTCTGCACCGTGGAAGCGGGCGGAGCCACACATCGCTCGTCTCCGTCCTCTTGGAGGATGGACTCCAGCGCAAATGCGTCGGGCGCTACGAGGAGCTAATGTGGCAGCAGCTCCTTTGACGGGAATGGGCCAACCGTCGTCTTCCCGGCCATTAAGTGGCTGTCACCGAGCGGCAGAAACAACCCTTGCAGTGGTCGAGGCCAAACCGCTGGCGCCACCCATTGTGGTGGAACCCCACCTCCTAGCGTAAGTTTGGGGCCCGACCAAGGATTCTTGGTTGGGTCAGGGCTTGCCCCATCTGTTGTTGGTCACCCCTACTCCCGATTGACCTCGGCAGGTGGAGGGTGGCTCAGGCGCTCAGCAGCTGTTTGCAGACTCCTCTGAGTCTGATGATGACTCCTCCTTGTTCTCCAGGCCACTTGACTTGGAGTCCACTGGGGGTCAGTAAGTGGACGAGAGCCCATCCTCATTTTTGGGAATGCTTTGGCTCATCTGAGTCCACTGGGATGAAGCTCGAACCCGTTTTAAAACGGGCCAAGTATCCCCTCATGGAGATACTGGACCGAGGGGATTCCCCCACAGAGGCCTTCCGAGTGGCCGAAGCCATTGTTGGCCCGCCCCTGGAGCTATGGCAGCGGCCAGCTTCTTGTCCAGTACCTTCGGCCAGGATGGCTCGGAAGTATGCTGTCCCCACCGGTTCACTTTCCAGTTTCTCGGAGCACCCCTCTGCAGTGGGGCTCATGACCGATAGCGTTTTCCGGCGTTCCGGGAATGCTAGGGACGTGGACAAGCCTCCCAACAAGGAGTCCAAGAAGCTGGACTACTCTGGGCGGAAAGTATACGCCACTTCCTCCCTAGGCCTTCGTCAGGCCAGCTCAGCCGTCCTGATGGCACACTCTTCATTTGCCCTTTTGGGCTCCCTGGATCAGGTGATTCCTCATCTCCCGGCTGACCTCCAAACTGTGGTCAAGCAGGTGCGGGATCAGGGAATAGCGGTGGCCAAACAGCAGCTCCAGACCTCCCTGGACATCGCTGACTCGTGTGCCCGGTCAGTAGCGGACGCAGTGACCATGCGCCGCAGAGCTTGGCTGCGGATCTTCACCTTTATGGCTGATACCCAGCACAAGCTGGCAGATGTTCCCTTCCTGGGTACCGGACTTGTTCGGTCCCAGGTTGAGAGCACCTTCAACGGATCGAGAAGTCCAGTGCCACCTGAACTCTGCACGTCTGCCCAGAAGGACAAAGGCCGCCAGCAGCAGCGTGAATCATTTTGTCCTTCGGCCTCTGCAGCACGTCTGGCCCAGCAACACCAGCATCAGGGCTAGCAGGCTCACACTTGGCACCCCAAAGCCAAACCTGCCGCTTCCTCCAACAGGAAGCCGGAGAGCAGTCTGGGAGGCTTCTCGCCCAGTCCTGCCTCCAAGCCTGCCCAGTGACTGGTTGAGGGGTGTTGCCCCCAACCTCATCATTCCTCCCCGGGTTCCCCCCGTGGGGCGACTGGTTCGCCACTTCATTTCCGCCTGGTCTGATATCACCACGACCGCTGGGTGTTGGAAGTGGTAGGAAAGGGTCTGCCACTGGAATTCGAGCATTCCCACCCTATCGAGCCGTCGCCTCACGGGGGGCTACGGGGTCTGCAGCCTCTCTGTCGGCCCGTCGAGCCGACATTGGCCTGCAGCTCCAGAAGGAGGTGATCAGGGAGGTGAAGGACCCTCCTTCAGACCCAGGGTTTGTGTCCAGATACTTCCTGGTCCCAAAACAGACTGGGGGCTGGCGCCCCATTCTAGACCTCCACGACCTGAACAAGTTCCTAAGGTCTCAAACCTTCAGGATGGTCACTCTGGCTCAGATCATCCCATCCTTGGAACGAGGCATGTGGTTCTGTTCTCTGGACCTTCAGGACTCGTTCTTTCACGTCCTAATCCGTCTGTCCCACCAGCGATTCCTCTACTTCAGAGTGGAGGGATCCCTTTGAGTTCTGGGCCATGCCCTTCTGCCCCTCTCCAGCTCCCTGGGTCTTCACCAAATGCATGGCAGTGGTGACAGTGTTCCTGCGGGGCCGAAGGGTCCGGGTGTACCCTTACCTGGACGACTGGCTGATTGCAGCCTCCTCGAAGTCGGAGGTGGAGCGGTCCAATGATCTGGCCCTCCAGGTCTGCTCTCAGATTGGCCTCCTCATCAATGAGGCCAAGTCGGAACTCGTGCCAACGCAGGTGATACAATTCATTGGGGCAGAGCTCGACTCTCTTCGAGCCAGAGCATAGCTCCCGGCGGACAGGGCCGAGGTTCTTTCCTCCTTTGCCCACTCATTTCTGGTTGGGCAATTGCATCCTGCCCGTGACTTCCTGCACCTCCTGGGCCTCATGGCGGCCTGCACCAGTGTGGTCCGTTGGGCCCACTGGCACATGCGTCCCCTACAGTGGGACTGGCCCGCCAATGGTCACAGCGCTTCAGTCCACTGGACCAGCCAGTGATAGTGACCCAGGAGATGGGGAACGCTCTGCAGTGTTGGATCATTCCCGCTCATCTGCAGGAGGGTATCCCGTTTGTCTGCCCCGAGCTGACGGTCACTCTAACGACCACCTCTCTGATAGGTTTGGGTGCCCATCTGGGGGAGCTCAGAGTGCACGGCCTCTGGTCCCCCCAGGAGTCTCGATGCCACATCAACCTGCTGGAGCTCCGAGCGGTCCGACTAGCCCTTATCGCCTTCGCTCCGTTTGTATGGGGTCAAGTGGTCCAGGTCCAGACGGACAACACCACGACCATGTATTACCTAAACCTCCAGGGCGGGACGCGCTTCAAACAACATGAAGTCTTGCTGTATTCTGACAGTAGCAGTGAGTCCCAACCTTCGAACTGCTCTGGAGATGAAAGAGTTAACTTTCCATGCCAGGCATGGAATGCTGAGCTCGAGCTCGGTTGAGACTCTGTCTGTTGCTGTTTAAACTCAAACCGTCAGATTCTTTACTCCGCCTCACTGAAGTCACTCCGGAGATTTCTCCTTCTGCTCGGTTCAATTTGTCGGTTAAAGTACCGTTTTTCTCGGTTTTCAACCGTATTTAAACCGTAACCTGTCTGTTCAGTCTCTGTCTGTGGTATTTGTGAGTACTAGATAGGTTATATTTTATTCTATTCTGTGGAACTTGTAAACGGTTCATTGGTTCGGTTAGAACCGATCAAGTTGTTAGAAAATCTTAATTTGTACTTTGAGTGTGGTTACCGGTTCTTATCGGTTCTAAAAAGCGGATTTATTACGGTTTATTCCATGACCACGGTCAGGAACCGACAAGAGGGTCTTGCCTGGCGGATTGCCATTAAAAGGTAAGTTTGGTTAAGACTGGCACAGTGTCTAGAAACCCAAAAGAAAACCAGGCCCACTGGGTTTCAACACTGTAGTGTGTGTGGGAAGTCTTTGCTAAGGCTGACCCCACCCACCTGTGTTTATTGTCTGGGTTTGACCACCTCAATGCAGACTGCCAGATTTGTAAAATTTTCCTGCAGCTACCCTAGAAAAGAGAGTTGGTAGGCTCAGGAAAGGAGGCCAAAAGTCAGCTGAACTGAGGATGCCAGCCCGTTCGGTTCAAACCAAACCAGAAGGAGTGCCCTCTGACCAGGCGAGACTTCTTCAGGCAAAGGAGAACCGACTCTGAGAGTCGGTTCCGCTAAGAAAGAACTAGAAAAGAAAAATCAGCTGGTGTGGAGCCAAAACTTTCCTCTCCAACCGCAGAAGAAATAGCCAAAGCGATCAAAATTGTGCAGTCGCTTTCCCCTGTTCCGACTGAACCAGCTCCATCAGGCAGGCGCTCGGTTCGGCCGGTTCCACCGGTTCAAGAGTATGATTTAGAGGAATTTTATGAACCGGAGGAAGAGGAGTATGAGGAAAGTGAATGTGGTTTTGAAAGTCTGGATGTGCCTGTTGACCCGGACATCTCCCCAGACAGACCTTCAGGATTGTCTCCTCCTAGGCTTCCTGAGTCCCCTTCTCATTTTATGTTTTATAAGAAAGTGGCTGAAACCCTCCAGCTCCCTATGGAGGAAGCTGTGAATGATCAAGAGGAGCCTGACTATGTGGAAATGGATATCCCAGAGTCTAGGAGACTGTCTATTCCTTTGCATAAATCTTTTGGGAAACAGTTAAAATTCTAAAAACTCCTCACACTATACCTCCTGTGGATAAGAGAATGGACAAGAGATGCACGTTGTCAGGCTCTGATACAGAGTTCCTTACACAACAATGCAGCCATGTTGGGGTAGTGCAGGCTGCAGCCTGTGACAAGGCAAATATTCCCTTGGCCACACCCCTGACAAGAACTCCAGGAGGATTGATGCCATGGCAAAGAAACAGTACATGGCAGCATCCTTGGGACTCAGACAGGCAAATTATATGGCTTATGTTGCTAGATATCAGAAATCCAGATGGGATACTGTTATGGCTCTAGCAAAACAGGTCCCTGGCCAGCTTGCCAAGGAGCTGGAGCAGTTGGCTGCTGATGGTATTGAGGCATCCAAGGTGCAATTCCATGCTGCAGTGGACTCTAATCATGTATCAAGAGTCATGGATACATCTGTGGCACTTCGCAGAGTGACTTGGCTCAGATGTACTAGCCTGTCAGAGGATACCCAGACTAAGGCCCTGGATTTTCCTGTTGTGGGTAATTCTCTGTTTGGGGAGCAGACAGAGCATTACATGAAGAACATGGATGAGTATAGGACCACCTATAGGAGTGCACAGGTTAAGGAAAGGCAGGCCACTCCTTAAAGGCAGCTTTCCAGGGACAGGGGCAGGCCTTTTCATAGGCCTTTTTACCAAGCCCAGGCCTCCTCTTCTGCTTATGCTCATAGGGGGTTCTTTAGAGGGAGAGGCAGACGGGGTACAAGCAGGCCTGCTTCCACCCCTCAGCCTAAAGCCCCTGCCAAGCAGGCACCCTGATAGGGTTGCCGGGGCCGATTCTCAGCTACCTGTGGGGGCAGGCTGGCACTCTTGTCCAGGACTGGAAGTCTGACATCAGACAAGTGGGTCCTGGAAGTAGTAAGCCAGGGACTGGTTCTCAGCTTCAGAACATTTCCAAAGATGAGAACCAGATCCTTTCCACCTGCAAATCCACAGAGGCACTTGCCCCAGAGGCAGAGGTCTCTTCCTCCTGGCTCTCAGAACTGTGTAAGGGTTCACCCCTACACCAGGGCAAGGGTTGTACTCCAGGTACTACCCCTAAAAAGACAGGAGAATGGCAGCCCATCCTGGATCTCAGATATTTAAACAAACACCTTTTAAAACCAAAATTCAAAATGGTGAGACTGGGAATTATTCTACTCTCTCTAAGGCCAGGGGACTGGCTAGCGTCCCTGGACCTCAGGATGCCTACTTCCATATTCTCATCAGAAGCTCCCATGAGAAGTACCTCAGGTTCGAGCTGCCCTCAGGCCATTACCAGTTCAGAGCAGTGCCCTCTGGCCTCACCTCTGCTCCAAGGGTATTCACAAAATGCCTGGCAGTAGCAGTTGCTTCCCTAAGAAGGCAAAAATTGCCGTCTTCCTTTACCTGGATGACTGGCTCATAGTAGGCCAGTCTCAGACAAATCAAGTTACATCTACAGATAACTCAGCAACTGCTCACCTCTCTAGGTTTCCTTCTGGAATCTTTCAAAGTCAGTTCTAGAGCCTGTCCAGCTCTCACTTTCATGAATGCAGAGCTGAACACAGAGAAAGCCAGAACCTTCCTTCCTTTGTGAGGGCAAGGACCCTGGTCTCTCTGGCCTCCTCATTCCCCTGCAGGTCTCGACCAGCCAAGGCATTTTCTACAGCTCCTGGGGCACATGGCTGCTTCTACAGCAGTAGTGCAGGGACAAGATTTCAGATGAGGACATCCAGTTCCATTTGAGAGCCTTTTGGTCTCAAGGAAAGACCCTCTAACCAAATTGATCCCAGTAACTCGAACCCTGATCCAGGCCCTACAGTGGTGGCAGGATCAGAGCAATCTGAGACAAGGGGTTCCCTTTGTCACTCAGTCTGACTCCTTAATCTTTACTACAGATGCATCCCTCTTGGGGTGGCTGAGCTCACTACCCAGGATTGTGGTCCCCTCAGGAATCTCTGCTCCCACATCAATCTGTTGGAACTCAGAGCAGTTTTTCCTAGCACTTCAAGTTTTTTCCAAATCTGTTCAGAACAAAGTTGTACAGGTCAGAACAGACAACACCACCACAATGTGGTACATCAAAGCAGTTGCTCAATGTGTCTAAACGTGTGCAACAAAGGAGGTAAGGGAAATAAAGAAAATGTTTTACACTGATGGAGGAGGGAGAGGGGAGACTTGGGGGAGTGTTTGGTATCCTGCATCTGGAAGGGTGGGGGGTCGCTGGTGGACAACGAGAGCAATGGGTAGGGTGGTAGGCTGCAACAACTGCGGTGCACCAATCTTTCTAAAAATTGCTTGGAGTGTGGGAGGAAGTTTAGTGTGCAACCACATAGAAAAACTTAGAAAGGAGATTGAGGGTCTGCAGGAGGAACTAAGACAGGCAAGGCAGATTGGGGGTGGGTTTAGCCCAATACTGGAGGGAGGAAGAAGGGGAGATGAGGGAGGGCGATTTTAAGCCAACAGTGGTGAGGAGAGGTCAGAAGAAGGAAGCAGAGACAAGGGCCCAGGCCAGAAGAACAGTTGCGGAAAACCAGGTCAGAGACAAAAGACAAATGGAAGGAGGAGATGGGGACTTGTGAGGGAGACGAATGGCAAAAGTCATGGAGTGGAAAGGAGAGAACAGGTTACTATGAAGAGAGGAGCGGGCATTTGTGAAGGGCCTTCAGAAAATAGTTGTGCACTGCTAGAGAGGAAGAAGGTGGAGGAGGAAATAGATGAAATTAGAGGAGTAATTGATAAATGCCTGGACCAAACTGGAGCGGGGAAGTTCTGCTGGAGAATTACAACAGGGGTAAAGGGGGAAATAATGCAGGAGGAAGAGGAGGAGCTGGAAATGGGAGGGAGAGATGAATGGAAGCAAGCAGGGAGTAGGAGGGTGGAATCTTAGTGCTGGGGACTCCAATACTAAGAGGAGTTAGGTGGGGTAGCAAGGGGAGAGCATAAGTCGCATTTGGGTGGAGGCCATGCCAGAATGACAGCGGAAAAGGTGGGACAGTCTGTTCTGAAATATGCTAGAAGGGGTAGGGACAAGCCTCATTTAATTACATCTTGGGACAACGACCTGGCTGACAAGACAGTAGATACAGTCCAGAGGAGGTTTGAGGAACTAGCACAATTATGTGAGGAGCAGGAAGATCAGTAACTTTTTCAGAGATACTTCCGGTGCAAAGGCAAGCACAACAAGGAAGCTGAGAATAGAGAATTTAACAGATGGCTAAAAACCTGGTGTTGTGTTAAAGGGTATGGGCTGTTGGGGGGTGGGAGGGACCTGGGAGGACAGTAGTCTCTATGCCAGGACAGACTACACTTGAGTGAGGAGGAAAGAAAGTGTTGAAACAGAGGATGGAGGAGTATATAGAGGAAGTTGGGAATTTAAACTAGGAGTGGGGGGGTGGCAGTTGGGGAAGAGATATGCAGAGACCACAGGTTGGGCAATCATATGAGCTTACCCCCCATAACAGTGACAAAGGACAAATGGCAAGTACTGTTAGTGATGCTAGGAAAGGAGGACAGGATGGGAAGGGGGGAAAAGGGTGGAAGGTGGTTACCCTTAATGCTAGGAGCCTTGGGAGGAAAACTGCAGAGTTACAGGTTCTCATGGCAGAGGGAGAGGTGGACATTGCAGCCATCACGGAAACATGGGCCACCCAATACAATGACTGGGACCTGTCTGTACCAGGGTACAGGTTATTTCGTAGGGACAGGGTGATTGGGAAGGGGGGTGGCACTATATGTGAAGGAAGGACTGAAGTGTGTAAGGGAGGAAAGGGAGGAGGGTAGTACGGAGTCACTTTGGATGCAAATCCAGGATTCCAAGAATAGGATTCTTAGAATGGGAGTGGTGTACAGGCCACCATCTCAGACAGAGGAGTTAGACAGGGAACTAGCGGGACAGATCAGGAGGACCTGCGAAAGGGTAGTATGGTGATTGTGGGGACTTCAACATGCCAGGTGGACTGGAGCACCCCAACAACCAGGAACAAAGGGCAGGTACTGCTGGATGCCTTCAGGACAGCTTCCTGCTGCAAATGGTCAGTGAACCAACCAGGTTAGGGAATACCCTTGACCTTGTGCTGGCAAATGGGGACTTTGTGAGAGAACTTATAGTGGAGGAACCGCTGTCAGGAGTGACCACCACTCAGTATGGCTCACATTGGATATGGGCAAGGAAGGAGTGGAATCTGGCACAGTAGTGCTGGACTTCAGGAAGGCCGACTTTGGGAGGATGGGGAGGGAAAAGGGTACCTGGCCAGAATTCAGTCTAGTATGGACACTAACCAGAGGTGGGAGCTCATAAAGCTGGGGATAGTGGAGCAGCAAAACCTGCTGCAAAGCCCAGAGCAAGAAGCTAGGGCTAAGAAACTGATCTGGTTGAGCAAGGAGGTCATGGAAAGGTAAGGAGGAAAAGAGCTGCCTTAGGAGTACAAGAAAACAGGAGGGCAGGACAGGAGAGTACTTGACAGAAGCCGAAGGAGGTGACAAGGGCAGTAAGGGGAGCCAAAGCATCTAGGAACTCAGGCTGGCACAAGGCATTAAGAAGGGGAGAAGGACTTCTTAAGTACATCAGGAGAAAAGGAGCTATAAGGACCACATAGTAAGGATTAGGAAGGAGGGGGTTGGGTGGAAGCAGGTGCGATAAGGCGGAGCACTAAATGAGTACTTCTGCTCAGTATTTACTAAAGAGAAGGGGTGACACCCAAGGTGGGAGAAATACAGAAGCAGGGTGGGAAGTGGTGACAGATGGAAATCATGGAAGCAGAGTTCGAGAGGGTTTGAAGGCACTGAGGGTGGACAAGGTGCCAGGCCAGATGGCATCCCCAGAATACTGAAGAGCTGGCGAGGTCCTTGCAGGACCTTTGTGAACCTATTTAATGCCTCACTACATTGAGTGTGTACCTCAGGACTGGAGGATGGCTCATGTGGTGCCCCTCCACAAGAGTAGCCCCAAGGATGAACCGGAAACTACAGACCAGTGAGCCTCACATCCATCGTGGGTAAGCTAATGGAGACCATCCTGAAGGAGGCTGGTGGCCTCCTAGAGGCCAAGGACTACAGGACAGCAGACAGCATGGCCAGCGTGGCAGATCCTGCCAAACCAACCTGGTCGAGTTCTGTGACTGGGTAACTAGGCAACTGGACAGGGGCCATGCAGTGGATGTCCTGTATCTGGACTTCAGTAAGGTATTCGACTCGGTGCCACATGGAAGGCTGGGAAGGAAGTTAGTAGGCACAGAGGCGGGTGCAAAACTGGTGAGATGGGTTGGAAACTGGCTGCAGGGAAGGCAACAGAGGGTGGTGGTGGATGGGGAGCTCTCACACCCAAGGGCAGTGACGAGTGGTGTTCAACAGGGCTTGGTGTTGGGACCAGCATTGTTTGGGATATTCATTGCAGACATATCATGGGACATCAAGAGCAAGATCAGTCTGTTTGCTGATGATACCAAGGTAGGCACGGTGGTGGATGACCTAGGGGAATGGCAGGGGTTGCAGGATGATCTGGCAAAGCTTGAAACCTGGTCAGACACCTGGCAACTGGGCTTTAATGCCAAAAAGTGCAAGGTGCTGCATTTTGGGATGAATAACCCAAGGAGGAGTTACCAGCTAAGGGGAGTGCAGCTCAGACAGAGAAGGATCTGGGTGTGCTCATTACAGGGTCAATGAACAACTCTGCACATTGTAGGAAGGCAGCTGAAAAGGCCAACAAAATGCTGTGTTGTATGCAAGGGGTATATTCTCGGGAGGAGGAGGTGATTCTGCCACTGTATGGTATTAGTTGAGCCACACCTGGGTACTGCGTGCAGTACTGGCATCCGTATCTGAAGAGGACATTAAGTTACTGGAGGGTGCAGCGCAGGCGACAAAGATGATCAAGAGGCTGGGGGACTTATCATACGAGAGGAGGTTGAAGGAGTTGAACATGTACTCACTGGAGGAGAGGAGACAGGGGTGACATGATTGAAACCTTTAAATACATGAAAGGAATAAACAAGACAAGTACAGAGGGGCTGGTCAAAGTAAGGAAGGGGAGGGCCACCAGGGGCCATGATATGAGACTGGAGCGAGGAAGGTTCAGGAGGGAGATGAGGGGAGACTTTTTTAGAGAGGGTGGTGGTTGGGTGGAATACGTTACCTCCTGAAGTGGTATGCAGTAGAACAGTGGACTGCTTCAAACGAGGATGGGACAGGACAAGGGGGAGGGTTAATGAAGGGGAAGGGTGGATGGGAGGGGCAGCTGCAGAATAAGGGGTGCTAGCTGCACATTCGAGCAGACTTGATAGACCTCTAGGCCTTTATCTGCTGGCAAATTTCGTATGTTCGTATCAACAAGCAAGGGGGCACTCGGTCTACGGCCTTGTGCACCGAAGCAATGAAGTTGTGGTCTCTGGCTTACTCCCTGAGCACCTCCCTTACGGCAGTTCACCTCCCAGGCAAGGACAATGTCCTGGCAGATGCTCTCAGCAAGATTTCCCAGGGCCATCACGAATGGTCACTGGACCCCTGGTCTTGAGGTGATATTTGCCAGATAGGCACCCGCAGATAGATCTTTTGCAGCCGCAGACAATCACAACTTCCCTTTTTGCTGCAGGTCCCCAGTGTTGGGCTCAGTCCCTCTGGATGCCTTAGTTCTCAATTGGGAAGGAAGTTTCTCTATGTTTCCCCCTTCCTCCCTGTTCAAAGTGCTAGTCAAAATCAGATCTCAACCTGCAAGATGATCCTGATTGCTCCAGATTGGACAGACAACCCTGGTATCCACTCCTACTGTCCTTAGCAGTCCATCTTCCCTTGTGTCTTCCCAGGAATCACAACCTGTTAACCTGTGCTCAGGGGAGGGTTTGGTACCCGAACCTCAAATCTCTCAATCTCAAGGCCTGGCTCTTGAAGAGTTAGTTTGCTGATCTACACCTCCCCCAAGGTGTAATGGATATACTGAAGGCTTCTAGGAAACCTTTCACCAGGGCTACCTATAATTCCAAATGGAAGAGGTTTTTCATATGGTGCTCTGGGAAGCATATTTCCCCAGAATCTGCTGGATTTACCCACAGTCCTGGATTATATGGTCCATTTAAATACCTTGGGCCTGAGACCAGCTACCCTAAAAGTACATTTGGCAGCTGTCTGCTTTATTTCAGCAGGTAAACCCTCTTCTCTTTCAGCTCATCACTGTATTCTGCAAGTTTTTAAGGGATTGCTTCACACCAACCCTCCATTCAGGACCCTGCCCTGCCTGGGATCTTAATGTTTGCATTGCTCAGCTATACAACCCTTGAGCATTTATCTTCAGCGAGCTTAAGTACTTGACTTGGAAGAGTGTGTTTCTGGTAGCCATCACTTCTGCCAGGCATAAGTGAATTACAAGCTTTGTCAGTGGAGCCTGATTTTATCTCCTGTCATGAGATAAGGTGGTCCTCAGGATTAACAGGAAGTTCTTGCCTAAGGTGGTTTCAGATTTCCACCTAATCAATCTATATATTTTCCAGTGTACTTCACTGACCATTCCTCCTCTGGCGAGAAGAGCTGCACAGCTTAGATGTGAAGAGGCCTTAGTTACTACATAGGCGTACCAAGGGTCTGGGTTTGACTCCCTCAACTGTTCCTCACTTATGGTGAGGTTGGTAAGGAAACCTGCCACTAAAAGATCCATTGCCAGGTGGATTGTCTCTTGTATCCAATTCTGTTATGAAAAGCTGGGTAAAGTTCCTCCCTCAGGCCTCAGGGCTCACTGTACCAGAGGTACAGCTGCTTCCCTGGCTGCTGCCAGGGACATCCCTATTCTAGAGATATGTCAAGCAGCTACCTGGAAAACAGTTCACACTTTTACCAAGCATTACTCCCTGGACATCCAGGCTAGGAGTGATGCTCAGTTTGGCACAGCTGTGCTTCAGAGCCTATTCCCTAAGTAGGTTCTGTCCCTCCTCCATGGAGGTACTGCTGTGTAGTCTGCATATGTCATAATATAGGAAGACTTCAAGTTTGAAGAAAAAATTACTCACCCTTAGTAATGTTGTTTCTTCTAATGAGTCTTGCTATATATAACCTCCCATACTGCCCCTCTCAGAACTTCTGTTTTTGGGATGTGGGCAGTGCAGTGTGAACATAGTAGGTGCCCACCTTGTTGTTTCACCCTCCTTTTTGGGGTGACTTGGTGTTGTGTTTTTCATTTTTTGGGTCTCCTGACTTGAGTCTTCATTTTGGGTTCAAAAAATGTGTTCTTATGTTTAGTAGCCAGTTGGCTAGTGTAGGTTTACAGCTTCCACACAGGACCTCAGTGAGTTTAGCTCGTAAAGATCTGACGGTTTAAGTTTGAAGAACAACAGACAGAGTTTCAATCAATCTCGAGCTCAGCGTTCCATGCCTGGCATGGAAAGTTAACTCTTTCACCTCTGGAGCAGTTCGAAGGTTGGGACTCACTGCATATGTCATAATATAGCAAGACTCCATTAGAAGAAACAACATTACTAAGGTGAGTAATTTTTTTCTTCCTGTTTAGTGTAGTATAGTAGATTTTATCAGATAATTTTGCTTACTTCTACGCTGCCGTATTGCTTAACTACAAATCCCAGAATCAACAGCAGTGGGAGATTCAATAGTTAATCCTTAGGCTGCGAACTGAATTAGAATGTATAGGAATTTTTGGACTGATGTATCAGTTCGTGGCACAGCAAGAATGAATAGTTCATATACTAAAAGCCAGCAGAATAGGCCTAACGGTCTTTTGTGTCTGCTCGGTAGCCAGCCCCTATTGGGCGCTAGCTCCTTCTCTTCCCCCACCCCTGTCCCCGAGAGGTTCAACCTTGGCTTCAGTACACCCATGCTTCTGTTCCACCCCCACTTGAAGCCCTCCATAGTGCCTTGCTCGACTAGATTCCTGGGCAATGCATTCCATGGCTCCACCACCCTCTCAGTGAGGTAATGCCTTCTACGTTCTCACCTGTAGGTTCCCCTTCCAACTTCCATTCATGCCCCCTGGTTGATTCCCCTTTCTTTAGCCTGAACATTTCCTTGGCTCCGCCCCTGTTAATCCCTTTCACATATTTGAATACCTCAATCGTGTCCCCCATGTCTCTCCTCTCCTCCAGCGAGTACAGCCCAAGGGCCTCCACCCTTTCCTCATAGGTCCTATCACTCATGCCCTGGATCATCCTGGTTGCTCTCCTCTGGACTGTCTCCAACTGTGCTATGTCCTTCCTAAGGTGAACTCTCTAGAACTGCACGCAGTACTCTAGATGCGGCCTAACCAAGGCATTATACAGAGGTAGGATCACCTCACCCCTTCTGGACATTATTCCCCGAGCTATGCAGCCCAGTATTCTGTTTGCCTTTGCCGCCGATCTTCTGCAGTTTTCACTGCTGTTCATGCTGGTATCCACCACCACCCCCAGGTCCCTTTCACTCGATGTGGCTTGCAGTGAGACACTTCCCAGGGTTTATACATGACCTGAGTTTCTGACTCCCAGATGCAACACCCTACACTTCCCGGGATTAAACCTCAACCACCACCTCCTTGACCAACCCTCCACGGTATCCAGATCCCTCTGGACTACCACCCTCGCCTCCTCCCCGTCAGCCAGTGCTCCCAGTTTTGAGTCATCCGTGAAGAGGCTCATCTTACTCCTACTCCTAACCCTCATCCCTATATCAAAGACATAGGCGTTGAACAGGAGTGGTCCTAGTACTGAACCTTGAGGCACCCCACTGAAGACCTTCCTAGGGAGGAGACTATCCACCAGCCACTACCCTCTGTTCTATCTGTAAGCCAGTTTTCTACCCATCTAAGCAACTGTCCCATCCCACCCCAGCTTTGTCAATAACCCGATGTGGCATACCAGTCAAATGCCTTGCTGAAATCCAGATATGGCGTCCACGGTCTTTGTCTGTCCAGGGTCCCTGTCACCAGTCGGTAAAAATCTGAGGTTGGTCTGGCACCATCTTCCCAGGGCGAAACCATACTGTTTGTCATCCATATGCTAGCCTTTCCAGTTGCCTCCTGATCTTCCCTTGATGAAGTCCTCCATTAGTTTGCCTACCACTGGCGTTAGGCTGACCAGCCTGTAATTTCCCATCTCCTCCCTAGACCCACCTTTGTGGATCGACACCACATGAGCCACCCTCCAATCCTGGGGCACCCTTCCTGTCTGGAGAGAGGCGTTGAACAGCGCAGCTAGTAGAGCTGCTAGTTCGTCCGCCAGTTCCTTCAGCACTCTTGGATGCAGTCCATCCGGTCCAGGTGCCTTGTCAGTTTTCAGCACCCGTAGTGCCTCCCTCACACTGTCCTCTGTGATTTTTTTTTTTTTTGTTTCCGTCCCTAAACCCCCTCAAAAAGGCACCCATCCCCTTCTAGGCCTGGTCCACCCAGCCTCATCTGGTCCTCTCATCTCCATCTGTCCTCTCCTCTCAGCTGTCCCGCACCCCCCCCCTTTCTGGTTGAATGGATCCCATGTCTCCTTCCCTAAATACCAAGGCAAATACTTAAGTACCTGTGCCTGTTCCCCCACCTCCTGAGCCCATTCTTCCCCAGTCCTAATCCTGGAGATGTGTGCTCTCCCTTTCCTCTCTTCCCCTATGTATCTATAAAATCCCTTTCCACTCCTTTGGATATCCTGGCCAGGTTTTGCACCACGCCTTGGCTTCCCTCACCACTCTTGTGACCCTTCTGGCTGACAACTCGTGCCTCTCTCTCCTTTTCCCCAGGCGCTTAAAAAGCGTGCATAGGCAGCTTTCTTATCCCTCACTGCTTCTTGCACCTCCCTGGTCCACCTGCATGGCTTGATGGCCCTCCCATTTTTACGCCTTACCGTTGCACACAAACTAGTAGCCTCCTGTACCCCTTTTTTGATGGTCTCCCACAAGCTACCAACATCCATGTCTGGCCTAATCTGTCTGAAGCTATACCTCAGAATCCTGCCCATGCCCACGAAGTCTGTCCCCCTGAAGTCCACCACTGCTCTGTTTGAGCAGTCTCCCCCCACCCCCCGCCTGACACAGTAGAAACCAAACCGCGGCATGGAAGGGGATGGAACCACACATCATTAGGGCCGGCATCTTTGGGAGGGTGGTGGAGGGCACAGGGTGTGGAGCAGCCATGATACTGGACTGGGCTTGGAAGTTTGGTGGTTGCCCAGTGTGCTACCAGCTAGCACAGCTTAGGGAGGAGGTTGCGGGGATTAGGAGAAAGCTGGGGGAAAGGGGGATGGTATGGTTGGGAAGGGGCTGGGAATCTCCACAGGGTTGCACCAGGCACTGGGGTGAGGGGCATGAGGAAGGTGCAGGAGAATACTCAGGGTCACATAGGGAACCTGGCAGAGGGATCCAAGGACACTACCAAGGAAGCAGGCAGGTAACTGGGGGCCTCACAAGGGGGACGGAGGACAACATTCTCAGGAAGTAGGCAGATGGCCAGGGCTGGACAGAAGGAAGCAGCGGAGGTGGATCAGACCTTACACTCAGTAACCACTTCAATTCTCTTCTTCTGCTCAAGGATGAGGGGGTGATGTAGCCCGACAGGGGTAGTTAGAGATGGAAGGGAGTGGGAGTGGGAGGCAGGAGGCAGGGGCCAGATAGCAGGAAGAACAGGGGGACCTGGAATGCAGGAGAATGGGGAGCAGTGAATCAGAGCAGGAGGGGCAGGGGAAAGGAGGAAAGCACAAGGAGAAGGACCAGTTGGGAGGAAGGTAAGGAGAAGGACCAGAAGTACAAGGAGGATTCAGTAAAGGAGCTGAGGGTTTAGGCCAGGAGCACGACTACCAGGAGGAACTAAATGGAGACAGGAAGGAAGGGAGGAGGATGAGCCAGGCTAGTTTAGCAGATGGGGAAGGGACCAGCTTGCGAGCTGAGGGAATTAGCAAGGAACAGAAGGATACTCAGGAGGAGGAGGCATAGGATTGGAGGGGAGGAGGGGTGGCCATGGTAAATAAGGAGGGGGTGGCATGTGGCACCCAGAAAGGGGGAAGAACACAGAGCCAGCTGGGTGGAGGGGCCTGTAGAAAGGATGAGGGACATGGAAGTGGGAGGAATGGAGGAAAAGGAGTGGTCAGAGTGCTCCTGCTGGGGGATTCTATGATCAGGGGTATCAAATGGGATAGGGAGGGAGAAGCCTGACCAGTTAGAACAAGATGCTTCCCTGGACTAACGGTGCACAGGGCTAAGCACAGGTATATCAGCTGGCAAAGGATTGTGGGGTTCCCCAGACATACTGGTCCACCTGGTACAAATGACATTGAGGAAATAGCGAGCTAGAGATACAGGCAAGATTCAGGAGCTCGCCAGGGTCTGTCATGACATAGGATCAGTTTCCTTCTCAGAAATCCTGCCAGTGCCAAGGGCTAGTGGGGAACACAAAAGGAAAATGAGGGAGATAAACCAGTGGCTCAGGGGGTGGTGTGAGGCCAGAGGGTATGGGTTGATGGAGACCTGGGAGGATAAGGGCTGTATGCTAGAGATAGACTACATCTCAATTTGGAGGAGGAATCCTTAAGTTGAAAATAGAGGTTCATTGGTGAAAAGTGGGGTTTAAACTTGTGAAGGGGAGGGATGGGAGAAAAGGCTGTCAGGGGTGCCGATAAAGGAGGACTCTGTCTCACCCCTGGGGACCAGGAGGATTGCAGGAAAGGCCAGCTGGCAGAGTGCAGACCAGGGAAAACAGAATTCCCATGGGAACACGAGCAGGGAAATGGAACTATAGGGAAAGGGTGGAAGGTAGTCCTGCTAAATGCCAGGAGCTTGGGCAATAAAATGCCTGAGCTCCAGGCGATGCTAACTGAGGGAGCAGTGGATGTGGCAGCGGTCACTGAGACTTGGGCCACTGCAAGACATGACTGGGACCTGAACCTGGAGGGATACACTGTGTTCAGGAAGGACAGGAGGGAGGGAAGGGGAGGAGGGGTAGCAATGATAGTCAAAAACTGCATTGGCATAGGGGGAGTAGAGGAGGCGGAGGGAACCGTGGAGGCGATTTGGGTCACCTTGATAACAAGGGGGGGCAAGAGAGTAAAAATAGGAGTGGTGTATAGACCCCCTGCCCTGGCGGAGGAGCTGGAGGACAGTCTGGTGGCAGATGTTGGGAGACACTGCAGACTGGGCAGAGGAGCAGTGGTGGTGTTGGGGGACTTAAACATGCCAGGAACAGACTGGGAGACTATGACATCCTCTGTGACCAGGAACAGAGGTTGTTGGATGTCTTTCAAGGCGTTAAGTAACTCAGCAGGTGAGGGAACCGACCAGGGAGAGCACGGTACTGGATGTGGTCCTGGCAGACAGTGACCAGATTGGGGGCCTGGAGGTAAGGGACCCATTGGCGGGAGTGACCATGCACGGTCTGGTTCTGCCTGGACATAGGAGGGTAGAAGGCTGCACAAAGGCGGAGTAACCGACTTCAGGGGCAGATTTTAAAGAAATGGGAAGGATCCTTAAGGAGCATTTGGATGGGATTGGGTCAGACATGGACGCTGATAGTAGGTGAAATCATCAGGAGAGGGGTGCAGGATGCTACAGCACCTGTGCAAAGTAAGGCAAAATGCGGTGGGCCCAAAACCCTGTTGGTGGACCAGGGAGGTCCAGGAGGTGGTCTTGGGGAAAGAAAGCAGCCTATAAGCAATTCAAGTACTCAAGGAGTGAAAGGGATGGGGGAATGCAGGCTGATGGCTAGAAGAGCCACTAGAGTGGTGAGGCGGCTAAGGCAGGGAAGGAGCAGAACCTGGCCAGGAAATGGGAGAGGGAACAAGGGTTCTTTAGATACATTGGGGAAAAAGCGAAGGGTGAAGGGCAGATTAGCAGGATTAAATCGGGGAGAGATGGGCACAAGACCCGGGGAGCAGGCTGAGGTACTAAATGAGTACTTCACCTCAGTTTTCACCAGGGAAAATGGGGTGCTGCATCATACATGGGAGGAGACAGATACTGAGGAGGGGACCCTTACCGATCGGCAGGTCTGGGAGAGGGAGGCATCACTGGCAGGTGGGGGAGGGCTAAGCAGGAGAAGGGGTGCGGAGGTGGAAATCACAGCAGAGAGTGAGGAAGCCCTCAGCTCCCTTAAGACGGAGAAAGCACGGGGCGGATAAATTACATCCCAGAGTGCTGAAGGAACTTGCAGATGTCCTGGCAAAGCCCCTGGCAGAGCTTTCACCATCTCTCTGAGGACCGGGTGGAGTTCCCCAAGACTGGAAGGTGGTGCATATAGTGCCTATCACAAGGGGGGATCAAGGGAGGTGGCAGGGAACTACAGGCCTGTCAGCCTGACCTCGGTGGTGGGCAAGGTGATGGAGGGCATTGTCAAGGAGAGGCTGGGGGGATCTGGATAAGTCAGGGTGCCTGGACGATAGACAGCATGGATTCATCCCGGGGAAATCGTGTCAGACAAACCTGGTGGAGTTCTATGACTGGGTGACAAGTGCCTTGGACCTGGGTAGACCAGTGGATGTCCTCTTTCTAGACTTCAGCAAGGCATTTGACTCTGTTCCTCACGTGGGCCTGTTGGATAAGCTGGGAGAAATGGGGGTGGGGAACCAGATGATCAGATGGATAGGCAATTGGCTCCAGGACCGGACCCAGAGGTGCGTGGTTAGTGGGATAGTCTCATCCCCAAGGAGGGTCATTAGTGGGGTCCACAGGGATCAGTCGTTAGGCCCTTCTTCTGTTCACGCATCTGATCTGACATAAGGACAGGAATCAGGAGTGAGATGAGTCTCTTTGCAGATGACTCAAAACTGGAGGCGGTGGTGGATGGGGAGGAGGGAGGGTGGCCCTACAGGGGACCTGGAGGCTCTGGAAAGATGGTCTAGAAAGTGGAAGCTGAGGTTCAATGCAGGAAATGCAAGGTACTCCACCTGGGGCCAGAAACCCAGGCCAAGTGTACACCCTGGGCGGAAATGCTACAAGTCTCGATGGCTGAGGAGGGACCTGGGGTGGTGGTGGATGTCAAGATGAACAACTCTGAGACTTGTGGGAGGCAGCAACCAAGGCCAACAGGATGCTGGGATACATCGCTGGGGATCACCTCCAGAAGGAGGAGTGATACTCCTCTGTATAACTGCTTGGTGAGGCCGCACCTTGAGTACTGCGTGCAGTTTGGAAGCCACACTTAAGCGGGACATTAACCTCCTGGAGGGTCCAGAGGAGGGCAACCAAAATGATTTGGGGCTTGGGGACAGGACCTATGAGGGAGGCTCGAAGAGCTAAATATGTACACATTGGAAGAGAGAAGGGACCGGGGGACATGATAGAGGTCTTTAGGTACATGAAGAGGGTAAATAGGGGAGGAACAGTCGGGGTGCTTGAAGGAAGGGGCCACTAAAGGGCATGGCTGGAAGCTGGAGGGAAGATTCAGGGGAGAAGGAGGTTGCTACTTCACTGAGAGGGTGGTGGAGCCATGGAATGCACTGCCTAGGGGCTGGTGGAGGCAGAGACAGTGGAGGGTTCAAGAGGGGTGGGACAGGTACAGGGGAAGGGTTCTGGAAGCAAAATCCAATGCAGCAAGAATATCCGGAACTGGGAAGGGAGAAGCCAGAGAAGGCGAGGGGGACAGCAAGGTCAGCACCCAGGTTGGGGACTGACCAAACGAGCAGACACGAAAGACCGTTAGGCCTATTCTGCTGGCATTTTAGTATGTTAGTATGGTCTCCTCCTGCCAGTGGGCTACACACCTCCAGACCCCCTATCTGGTCTGTCTGCAAGGACAACATCCAGTATCCCCCAAGTAGGGTCCCCCACCTGTTCGACCAGAAAGGAGTCCTGGAACACATCCATCAAACTCTGCTCCCTGGCCACCGCTGATGTCAT
Organism: Neoceratodus forsteri; assembly: GCA_016271365.2. Taxonomy (NCBI): domain Eukaryota; kingdom Metazoa; phylum Chordata; order Ceratodontiformes; family Ceratodontidae; genus Neoceratodus; species Neoceratodus forsteri. Next base: position 91,564,310 of record CM057451.1, read on the forward strand.
GCTGTCCCAGTCTGCCTCCGGGGCATATTTAGATCCCCCATGACCACCACCTTACCCTTTACACGGTCACAGTGCCCCTTGATGTTCTCCACCAAATTTCCCTCCAGTTCCTCATCCATTGCGGGGGGGTCTGTACACCACCCCTACTTTCAATCTTTTGCCTCGCCCCTGATTGTAGGGTTACCCAAATCGCTTCCACTCCCCCCCTTCTGCCTCCTCCACGCACCAATATGCCATTCTTGACCATCAGTGCTACTCCCCCTCCTCTACCCTCTTCTGTAGCCCTCCAAGTTTAGGCCCCAGTCATTCTTCTGGGTGGCCCATGTTTCCGTAATCGCTGCCATATTCGCTGATCCCTCTGCCAGCACTGCCTGGAGCTCGGGCATTTTGTTGCCCATACTCCTGGCGTTAATCTGGACCGTCCTCCACACCATCCACCTCCCCTACACAATTTACTCGGCCCTGCGCACTCCCTATCCGCCCTTTCCTGCACAGCTCTTGCTTTGTGTACATTGCAGTCACCTGCCCTCATTTGCCGCCCTAGATCAGGGACCTCGGTCAGTCCTCCTTTCTCCATTCCTTCAGTCATCCCTCCCCCCTTTACAAGTTTAAACCCCACTTTTCGTTTATGAACTCGACGAGTTTCAGTATTAAGATATCCTTCCCCTGTAGGTTAAGATGTATCCTATCCTAGCATACAAACCCTTGTCATTCCATGTGTCCCCAAGTCTCCATCCAGCCCATACCCTTCTGCCCTGCACCAATACTTGAGCCACTGATTCACACTTCTGAGTTTGTTCTTGGCCTCCCCAGATGCCCTAGGTACTGGCAGGATTTCTGAGAAGGAAATTGAACTCCCTATAGAATGGCAGACTCTGGCCAGTTCCCGAAACCTCGCCTGGATTTCCAGATCACTGTTTCTTTCCAAGTCGTTTGTGCCCAGGTATTCCAGGAAATCTGGGGATCACCCGCATTCCAATGCTAATGAATATAGCTGGAATTTGGCCTTGTGAATGGATAGGCCCGGGATACATTTAGCCCTGACCAGGCTGCTTTCACCCTCTCGTACTCCCTCCCACTGGATGCCCGTGGTCATGGAGTCCCCCAGCAGAATCACCTTCACCCCACCTTACTGGCCCTTTTGACCCCTTCCAGGCTCTTCCTTCTATCCTTTACCCCCAGTTTACTCCTCCCACCCCTTCAGTCTGGTGACCACTAGTCTGTCGTGTCCTGCCGTGCTCTTCCTTTGCATCCGGTTTCCAGTGTACTCTTCACCACCCCCAACCTCCTGGTCGGCACTGTTGGCCCCCGGACTCCTTTTGGGTCAGAATCCACAGGTCCCCTCCCTACACCCTTCTACTGCTTCCCTCCCTGTCTCCAACCCTTCCCTCCGTTTTGTGTCTCTCCCCCCTCCCCGCCCTTCTGGCATATTTCTCCCTACCCTCCCTCCCATTCTTAGCAGATTTCTCCTCCTGACACAGACCCACCTAGAGTGCCCCCTACTACCCTCCTCCTCCTTGGCTTGACTCCCCAGCCCGAGTGCCTGCTCGCTCCCCTCTGTCCCCAACACCTCTCTTGGCCTCCATCTCCCCCAGCTTACTAGTCCCACCTCACTGCCTGCCTGCCCCTCCAGTTTTACTACCTTCTACCCCCACCCCCAGCTTGCTGACCAAACCCTCTCTGATTGCCTGCCCCCCCCACCAGCTTCATCCACCTCCTCACCTGGGTACAAGCATGGTGTATCTGTTGCTAAGTATAAAGCCTGCCGCATGTTTTCTCCCTGCCCCCTCCTCTTTGCTCCCCTGGGCGGTCCCCTCCTGTGAGGTGTTCTCCATCCATTGCTCGTATTACACCCTCGTCTGCAGAGTTTCCATTGAGCCCATGCCTACCCGCTCCTGGGGTATGCTGTGAGTGGCCTCGCCTCCCTCCAAGGGACTGTTTCCACTCCTCCCCTTCCCCCCATGCCTTCCAGTTCTCTTCTGATTCCCTCTACCGCCTTCTTGAGTCTTGCTAGCTGGAAACACAGTGGACACCCTCTGTTATTCCATGCCCAATTTAGGATTATTGCTGCCCCATGCACCCAGTCACCCTGCCGAAGATGTCTGCTCTGGCCAGCCCAGAGTCCACCCTCATTTTGGTGTGAGCAGTACCAACCACTTGCAGCCCCATTTAGTTCCTGCCCACCTCAAGAGATCAGACAGCAATATACAATTCAGCAGATATCTCAATTTACAATTATCAAAACCCGCAGATATATAATGCTTGTATTCAGTGGTGCCCAAGCACACGGCATACAGTCCCCCTTTCCCTGCAACCTGCACAAACCAGGACCGCTCCGTTTTTGCCTACCCCCCGAAGTTCAGCAGCACTAAATAGTTCAGCCCAGAATCAGTTCACATTCATCATGTCTCACAGCTGTATAGCAGGTAGTCAGCGTCTCCAAAGTAGGCACAGCATACAGTCGCCCTCATTTAAATACCCAAAATTCCAGTCCCACTCGCTCCTCTTGCTGTTCACATATGATCAGTGTTGCCCTCGCAGGCACAGCGTACAGCTCCCTTGAAGCCGGATCCAGTCAGCAGCAGCAGTCCAGGACACCCGCTCACAGCCTTCTCCCTCAAGGCTCACTCACCAACTATTTAATAGCGGTCAGGGCGGGCTGGGTGGTGTGGGATGAAAACCACTCTACGGCTTTCGCGACTGGACTAGTGCCTTTATAGCCCATCGCTCAGCCAAAAGTTTGTGCTCTCAGCTGATTTGCCCCACCCTCCTTGCTCCTGGCGCAGCGACCTCCAACTCTCCTATCCCTGCCGATGCGGTTCCTCCGGCGCTCCTCTGACCACCAATGTGGTCCCTATGCTTCCCTCCGCCGGTGCGGCCCCTGGATCTCCTGCCCAGTGTTCCCCACGGCAGCTGCAGACGAAAACAGCTTTGATCTTTTGTTTTCCTGTCCCCCTGTTATCCCATGGCTAAGTACAGTCAGAGAGGACTGTAGTTAGCTCCGAGAGCGGTGGGACCTGCAAACATCTGATCGAAGCTTAGAAAAATCTTAAAATACACTGCAGGCTATTGAATTCAGGGATTTGCTGTTAAACAGAACATGTCAGCCTGGAAGTAAGCAATCTACTAAACTTCAGTAAACTGTAAGAAAGAGTTTTGCACAAAGTGCAAATTAGGACCGAATCCCACATTTGGGTAGGCGTCTTAGTGCTGACTGTTCCCCTTTATTCAAACACCATGAAGTTTTGCTATATTATAACAATAGCAGTCAGCCACTGCAGCTGAACTGCCCGGAGAGAAAGCGTTAACTCCAGAGGATCTGGGTTCTAGTGTGAAATGTGCACAAACTCTATCTGGCCAGTTTCAAATGAAACTGTCAGATTCTTTACTCCGCTTCACTGAACAGTCGCTCGGAGATCAGCTCCTTCAGCTCGGTTCATTCTCTGTTCAAGCGAGTATTTTTGGTTCATTTGAACTGGCAAAAGTATTTATTTTACCGCATTTCGGTTAAAAGCTCTATCTGGTAAACCGTAAGTACAAATTTAAAGTCTGTGTGGAAATTCAATTTCGGTTCGATTTTGAACGATCGGTTCTTACGATTTTAACGTTTTGAAGTGTTTAGTTGGGCTTCTAGAGTCTGGTTCCCGGTTCTTATCGGTTCTAAAAAAACTGGTTTTAAATGGGTTTCAAATACCTTGACACGGTTAGGAACCGAGAAGAGTGTCTTGCCTGGCACTGCCATCAAAGGCAAGTTTTGGATAGGCTGGCATTATGTCTGAGAAACCCAAAAGAAAAACCGGGCCCACTGGGTTTCAACACTGTGATATCTGTAGGAAGCCTTTGCCAAGGCTGACCCACACACACTGTGTCTATTGTCTGAGGGCTGACCACCTCCTGTCAGACTGCCAGGTGTGTAAAAATTTCCTGCAGCCACCCTGGAAAGAGATTGGGCGGCTCAGGGGCGAGAGGCCAAAAGTCCGCTGACCGGATGGCCAGCCGGTCCAGCACCCACTGGACCAGAGGAGTGCCCTCTGACCAGGCGAGACTTCCTCGGGCAAAAGAAAGGCTGGTTCAGATGAACCAGTCCCAGTTAAAAAGACAAATCAGTAGGTTTGGAGTCAAAATTCTCTCCAACTGCTGCAGAGATAGCTAAAGCCATTCAGATTGTCCAGTCACTGTCTCAGGGACCTGTTGAACCACCAACAGTTGGTAAAGGTTGGTTTGTTCAGTTCCAGTGGTTCAGGAGTATGATGTTGAGGAATTTTATGAACCACAGGAGGGAGGAGGAATTTGATCAATATATGTGTGGCTGGGAGGGTCTGGGCGTGCCATTGAACCGGACATTTCTCCAGACAGACCTTTAGAATCTCCTCCTATTCTGTCTGGAGTCCCTTCTCATTTTATGTTTTACAAAAGGTTGCAGAAACCCTCCAGCTTCCTTTAGAGGAGGCTGTGGATGAACAAGAGGAGCCTGATTATGTAGAAATGATGGATATACCAGAGTCTAGGAGGTTGTCTATTCCTTTGCATAAGTCATTTAGGAAGCAAACAAAGATTTAAAAAAATCCTCATTCTGTCCCTCCTGTAGATAAAAAAAAAAAATGGACAGAAGGTATGCTTTGTCAGGCTCTGATACAGACTTCCTCACTGAACAGTGTAGTCATGTAGGTGTGGTACAAGCTGCAGCCTGTGACAAGGCTAATATTCCTCTGGCCTCACATCCTCCTGATAAGGATTCCAGGAAGATTGATGCCATGGCGAAAAAACAGTATATGGCAGCTTCTTTGGGACTCAGGCAGGCAAATTATGGCTTATGTAGCTAGATATCAGAAATCTAGATGGGACACAATATTGCAGTTAGCCAAGCAGGCCCATGGCCAGCTGGCTAGTGAGTTGGAACAGGTGGCTGCTGATGGCATTGAAGCCTCTAAAGTTCAATTTCATACTGCTGTTGATGTTAATGATGTCTCCTCTAGGGTCATGGCCACTTCTGTAGCTTTCCGTAGGTTGGCATGGCTCAGATGCACTAATCTGTCCCAGGATACTCCGTCCAAAGGCTATGGATTTTCCTGTAGTGGGAAATTCTCTGTTTGAGGAACAAACAGAAAACTATATGAAAAGATGGATGAATACAGAACTACCTACAAAAGTGCCCAGGCTAAGGAGACATAGCCACTCCACAAAACCACGCTCTCAGAGGTAAGGGCATGCCTTTCCACAGGCCTTTTTACCAATTTCAAGCCTCCTCTGCTTTTGCGCAGAGGGGTTTCTTCAGAGGCAGGGGTAGACGAGGCACAAGTAAACCGTCCCCCTCCCCTCAGCCTAAGGCTGCTGCCAAGCAGGCACCCTGATGGGGTGCCCAGGGCCGATTCTCCTGTACCAGTGGGGGGCAGGTTGGCTTATTTCAGCCAGAACTGGCTGTCCTTAACTTCGGACAGATGGGTTCTGGAGGTAATAAGCCAGGGTCTGGTTCTCAGCTTCAAACAGTTTCCAAAGATGAGAGCCAGACATTTTCCACCTGCAAATCCTTCAGAAGCCCTTGCTTTGGAAGCAGAGGTTTCTTCTCTTCTGGACTGCAAAGCAGTGGAAAGGGTCCCTCCTTGCCATCAGGGCAAGGGGCTATATTCAAGATACTTTCTTACCCCAAAAAAGACAGGAGAATGGCGGCCCATTCTAGATTTAAGGTACCTGAACAAGCATCTTTTGAAACCAAAGTTCAAAATGTTGACTCTGGCAATGATATTGCCTTCTGTAAGGCAGGGGACTGGCTAGCTTCCCTGGACCTCAAGGATGCCTATTTTCATGTTCTGATCAGGCCTTCTCACGAAAGTACCTCAGGTTCGAACTGCCTCAGGCCACTACCAGTTCAGGGCAATGCCTTTCGGCCTTACCTCTGCCCAAGGGTATTCGCAAAATGTCTAGCTGTGGTAGTGGCTCACTTAAGAAGGCAAGGGGTTGCTGTTCCCTACCTGGACGACTGGCTCATTGTGGGTCAGTCTCCAGATCAGGTGAAATCCCACTTGCAAGTCACCCAGCAGCTTCTCACTTCCTGATTCCTGCTAAATTTACAAAGTCAGTTCTGGAACCAGTTCAGGTCCTAACTTTCATGGGTGCAGAATTGAACACAAGTTAGCCAGGGCATTTCTTCCCTCGGAAAGGGTAGACAGACTCATTGCCCTGGCATCCTCCTTTACCCTGCGAGTCTCTCGACCAGCAAGGCATTTTCTGCAACTCCTGGGGCACATGGCTGCTTCCACAGCTGTAGTGCAGGGAGCAAGATTCCAGATGAGGGACATTCAGTTCCATTTGAGGGCCTATTGGTCTCAAAGGAAGGACCCCCTTTCCAAATTGGTCCCAGTGACTCAAACTCTGATCCTGGCCCTCCACTGGTGGCAGGACCGAAGCAATCTAAAACAAGGGGTTCCCTTCATTCCCATTTCCCACTCCCTCACCCTCACCACGGATGCCTCCCTGTTAGGGTGGGGAGCTCACTTGGGCGACCTGTCCACTCAGGGAGTGTGGTCTCCTCCGGAATCTCTGCTCCACATCAATCTTTTGGAACTCAGAGCTGTCTTTTTAGCTCTTCAGGTATTTTCAATTTCTGTCCAGAACAAAGTGGTTCAAGTCAGGACAGACAACACCACCACAATGTGGTACATCAACAAGCAAGGGGGCACTCGGTCATCAGCCTTGTGCACCAAGCAATGAAGTTGTGGTCTCTGGCCTACTCCCTGAACACCTCCCTGATAGCAGTTCACCTCCCAGGGAAGGACAATGTCCTGGCGGATGCCCTCAGCAGAATTTCTCAGGGCCATCACGAATGGGCTCTGAATCCACAGGTGCTGGGGTTCGTCTTTGCCAGATGGGGCACCCCTCAGATAGATCTTTTCGCAGCCCCAGACAACCACCAACTTCCTCTATTTTGTTGCTGGGCTCAGTCCCCCTGGATGCCTTTCTGTCGGACTGGAAAGGGAAGTTCCTGTATGCCTTTCCCCCCTTTCCTCTTCTTTTCAGGGTACTAGTGAAAATCAGATCTCAACCCTGCAAAGTGATTCTGATTGCCCCAGATTGGGCCAGACAGCCCTGGTACCCTCTGCTTCTGTCCTTGACAGTCCACCCTACCCTGAGCCTGCCCAGAGTCCACGACTTGCTGGCCTGTGCACAAGGGAGAGTGTGGTATCCGGACCTCAAATCCCTCCATCTCAAGGCCTGGCTCTTGAGGAGTTAGAATTTGCTGATTTACACCTTTCTCAAGGTGTCCTGGATATTTTAAAGGCTTCAAGGAAGCCTTCCACTAGGGCCACTTACAATTCTAAGTGGAAGAGGTTTTCCATCTGGTGCTCTGAGAGGCAGATTATTCCAGAATCCCTGATCTTCCCATTTTATTGGACTATTTGGTCCATTTAAATTCCCTAGGCCTTAGGCCAGCTCTTGAAGGTTCATCTGGCAGCTGTCTCTGCTTTTGTGTCAGCAGGGAAGCCTGCCTCCTTTCTTCTCACCCTGTTTTCTCCAAGTTTTTTAAAGGGTTACTTCATACTAACCCCCTTTTAGGAACCAGCTCTGCCTGGGACCTGAATGTTTACATTACTCAGTTAATGCAACCTCCCTTTGAGCCTCTGTCCTCAGCAGAGCTCAAGTATCTAACTTGGAAAACTGTGTTCCTAGTGGCTATCACTTCTGCCAGACGATAAGTGAATTACAGGCCTGTCAGTGGAAGAAGATTTTATTTCTTTCCACAGAGATAAGGTAGTCCTCAGGACTAATAGAAAGTTTTTGCCTAAGGTGGTTTCAGATTTCCACCTGAACCAATCCATCTCTCTCCCAGTATTTTTCACTGAGCATTCTTCCTCAGGTGAGAGGAGACTGCACAGCTTGGACGTCAAAAGAGCCTTAAGCTACTATTTGGAACGCACCAAGGGTCACAGGTTCGAATCCCTCCAACTCTTCCTTACTTATGGCGAGGTTGGCAAGGGGAAACCTGCCACTAAGAGGACAATTGCAAGGTGGATTGTCTCTTGTATCCAATTTTGTTACCAAAAACTAGGTAGAGAACCCCCCTCAGGACTGAGGGCCCACTCCACCAGGGGTACAGCTGCGTCTCTAGCGGCTGCTAGAGACATTCCCATTCTGGAAATTTGTCAAGCTGCTACCTGGAAGACCGTTCACACTTTTACCAAGCATTATTCCCTGGATGTCCAGTCCAGGAGAGATGCTCGTTTAGTACAGCTGTGCTAGAGCCTATTTCCTAAGTAGGTTCTGACCTCCTCCATGGAGGTACTGCTGTGTAATCTGTTATTGTTATAATATAGCAAGACTTCATGGTGTTTGAAGAAAAATTACTCACCTTAGTAATTGCTTTTCTTCTCATGGAGTCTTGCTATATTATAACCACCCTCCCTCCTGCCCTTCTCAGAACTTCTACTTGGGTAGGGGTGGCAAATTAGTGCAAGCACTGTGTCATGCCATTGTAGTTTTTTCCCTTTACCCTCTTTCTTTTAGGGTTAGGGAACTAGGTTGTTCGTTTAGGTAATATATTGGCCACCTTCCTGGACTTGAGTCTTTGGGGGAAGGGGGGTCCTAATGGTGCTTGTCAAGGGGGGAAAACTAATAATAATACCATTATTCATTGTTATTATGGTTATTGGTGTTTCTATTGTTTATATTGTTATTACTACTAGTAGGTAGCCATTTGGCTAGTGTAGAGCTTTCCACACAGACTTGTTGCTAGTGTTAGCTTGTAAAGATCTGACAGTTTCATTTGAAACTGGCAGATAAACTTTTAACTAGCGCCTCGCGCTGTAGAACTCAGGTCCTCTGGAGTTAACTCCTTCCTCTCCGGGCAGTTCAGCTGCAGTGGCTAACTGCTATTGTTATAATATAGCAAGACTCCATGAGAAGAAAAGCAATTACTAAGGTGATAAATTTTTCACATTGTTGATATAATTGCTAACTTTTAACACCGTCATTACGAACATTGGATCTTCATATTGTGAAGCTGCTGTGACTTGTATTACGAGGTAACCCCAACAGTGTTTATTTTTTGTAAACTTTATTTTAAGTAGCAGAGCAAGTTACAGCCCAGCTAGGACATAATCAGGTCACTTTTACATTGCATATCTCATGTCTACAGGTACACCTTCAAAACATTAACCTGAGTGAAATAACATCAAGAATACCAAGGACTGTAGTCAAACTCTTACTAAAACATCGGGAACCAAGCCTGTTGTAACGCAGTCTCTAGTGAGGCCCATATTTGTTGGTATTTATCTATTTGCCCTCTGACAATGTACTGAGTTCTCAAGTTTCGTACATTCCATGAGCGATTTTAATCCATTCTGCAGTAGTAGGGGTTTCAGACATTCTCTAGTGCATGGCCACGGTTCTAAGAGCCAAAACATTACCCAGCCTCCATAAGCTAATCATGGGGTGGACATCTTTTCTCCTCCGCCCAGAGGGAGTCCTATCAGGATCTCGGCTGGATCTAATCTAAGAGGGATCTGCAAGATAGAGGTTAAGATATGCTGAACACCACTCCAAAACCTTTAGACCCGTGGACAGTCCCAAATTAAGTGGAAGAACCCTCATGGATTTACATTTGGGACATAAGGGCAAGGTGATCGGATCAATCTTGTGGGCTGCGACAGGGGTGAAGTAGGTTCTGAAAAGGACTTTGTATTGAATTGTGCGTAGTCTGTTATTGACTGAGCACTTAGTAGAGTTTTTCAAAATGTTTAACCAGTCGCCTCCTGTGAGGCCGTCGGGTAAGATGTCCAACTCCCGCTGGGCTTTAATTTTTTTCTAGGGGGTCAGGGAGAGTGCCTAGAATCAGTGCATAGCACTTCCTGAGTGGTCTGAAAGCTTTATCAGATGACTGGCCCACGAAGAGTTCTTCCAGGGGGAGCGCACTCCAATTTGACCATCTGATCTCGGACACTTTAGCCTAGACACAATCTCTTTAATATGGAGGTAGAGAAAAAAGTGTGAGGTATTAGTATTATAGTAGTTGACCCAAAAGGGTGAACCTCCCCATCCCTCAAAAAGTGGCTCAACAAATACAGCCCCTTATTGAACTAAATCTTAAGTAACCTTTCATCCCCCGCATTACCCCCCTTTTCAAGAAGCATCAGTAATGGGATGTCCGGGAAGCTACATCTACGTAGCTAATCGTGTTATGTACAAGCTCCCAAAATCTCCACATAGTTCTCAGACATGGATTTTCTAGCTCGGAGAGAGGACGCGTCCTATTCGACCCACCAGTGTATGATAGTACAAGGGGATGAAAGAGGCTTTCTAAGTCCACCCAGGCTGGTCTATCATCCCCTTCCCCCAACAAATATTGTACATGATTGAGTTGAGCAGATACATAGTAGTGCTTTACACTTGGTAAACTCAAGCCCCTGTTTCTGAGTGGCAGCCATAGAATTTCTCTCTTGATTCTGGGCTTCTTATTTTGCCAAAGGAGTTGAATAATGGCTCCCTCCAAAGCTTTAATATATTTATAAGGTTTTCAAAGAGGAACTGTTTGGAAGAAGTATAGAAATTGAGGAACCAATAGCATTTTAACTAAGTTTACTCTTCCAATTAGGGTCAGTGGTAAAGCTCTCCATGAGAGGCGGTCTTCTTTAACCTTATTAACTATAGTGTTCATGTTAATCTTGACTAAATTCATTAGCTTGGCAGGAATGGTAATACCCAAGTATTTAATCTGTTTGCGGAGCTATTATGCTGCCTGCAATAGAAATGAAGTCCTTACATTCCCCATGGGTAACACATTGCTCCCCACCCAGTTAATTTTATGTCCGGATAGGGACCATATAGCTGGAATATTTTGGACAAATGAGGGAGTGAATTTTCAGGGGAGAGGAGAAATAATAAAATGTCGTCTGCGAAAAGTGAAATCCGGTGGTCTTTTAGCTTCCAAATAAAGCCCGTGATGTCCTGGTGTGACCTAACGCCCTGGGCCAGGGCCTCTATGATTAAGACATGTAACAAAGGGGACAACCTTGTCTAGTGCCCCTGGGAAGAGGGAAAGGAGAGGAAATGGAGTCATTCGTCAAAATTTGAGCTTTAGGAGAATAATATAAGGTTCTAATCCACTTCAACATCTGGGAACCCAACCCATATTTCCTTAGGACGGCTAACATAAAAGGCTATTCGACACGGTCTAACGCTTTTTCAGCGTTGAGGGCCAATAGGCCCCCTTCCTTTCCCTTTGACCATTTATGCATAATGTCAGTGGTTCTTCTAATGTTGTATTAGGCTTGTCTCCCTTTCACAAAACCGCGTTGATCTGGGTGCACCAATTGGGGAAGGAGTCCATCTAGCATAGAGGTCAGGAGTTTAGCAATCTTATAGTCTGAGTTGAGAAGTGAAATAAGGCGGTAGGACGAACATTTAAAAGGGTCTTTTCTAGGTTTAGGGAGGACAGTTGTGGTGGCTAAATATTGGGAGGAGGGCAGAACTTCATGGTCCAAGGCTTCAGTCACTACCCGTAACATGAATGTGCCTATGACATCCCAGAGTAATTTATAAAGTTCTGCTGGGATCCCATCAGGTCCTGGGGCCTTTCCCTTCTTAGCACCCCAAACTGCTTCTCTCAACTCCTCCAGTGTCACCGGGCTATCTAACCTAATTCTACCCTGTGTTGACAAGAGAGGTAAGTCAATGGTACTCAAAAATGTCTGAGGGTTGGCTCCTACAGGGTATTCAAGTTCAAGTTTATTGCAGGATATTCAGTGGTATATAAGTTAGAATAATAGGATTTAAAGGAATCATTGATTTTAGATTGATCATAGGTAATCCCACCCGTTGAATCCTCTATGCCAATAATAGTACGCTCAAATATTTTTGTTTTAACCATCCCAGCCAGCTGTTTGCCAGATTTGTCCCCTTCAAAAAAGGTATTAGACTTGGTTATAATAGTCTCTTTCCAGCTTCCTGGTTGAGAGCTGGTTAAGTTTACCCTTCAAAGTTTTAAGTTGTTACTTTCCTCTGGGACAGGGAGCGCATATTGACCCCCTCTAGTCATTTAATTTTTTTCTCAAGCTGGACTTCTTGGACTGAGCAAGATTTTTTCAACAAGGAGTATGAAATAGCCTTCCCTCTAATAAAAGCCTTGAGGGTGTCCCATACTACGCTGCTATTAGTGGTCTCCGGAGGGTTGAATGCAATAAATTCTTGAAGGTGCTGCTTAAGTTGACAGATAAATTTTGGGTCTGGGATCAATGAGGGGTCCATTTGCCACTGCAGCTGAGCTAGAGTCCTCACGGCCAGGGAGACCACTACCTTGAGAGGGACATGATCTAAAATAATCAAGGGTCCATATTCTGCCCCTATAAGGTTGCCCATCATGGGGGAAGGCAAGAAAATATAGTCAAGTCTGGTATACAGTGGCGTGAAAAAGTATTTGCCCCCTTCCTGATTTTCTCTATTATTGCATATTTGTCACACTGGATGTTTTCAGGTCTTTAGAGAAAATGTAATATTAGATAAAGGGAACCTGAGTGAACAAATAACACTTGTTTTTTTTTTAATTTCACTTATTTAATGAAAAAAGTTAACCAACACCAACTGGCACTGTGTGAAAAAGTAATTGCCCCCTTACACTTAATAACTGGTTATGCCACATTTAGCTGCAATGACTGCAACCAAACACTTCCTATAATTCAATATCAGTCTTTCACATCGCTGTGGAGGAATTTTAACCCACTCTTCCTCGCAGAACTGCTTTAATTCAGTAACATTTGGTAGGTTTTCGAGCTTGAACTGCTCGTTTCAGGTCCTGCCACAGCATCTCTATTGGGTTTAAGTCTGGACTTTGACTAGGCCACTCCAAAACTTTAATTTTACTTCTTTTTAGCCATTCTGATGTGGACTTGCTTTTGTGTTTTGGATCATTGTCTTGCTGCATGACCCAACTACGTTCAGCTTCAGCTGACGGAAGGATGACTGGACATTCTCCTTAAGAATTTTCTGGTACAGAGCAGAATTCATGGTTCCTTTAATTATGGCAAGTCATCAAGGTCCTAGGGCAGCAAAGCATCCCACACCATCACACTACCACCACCATGTTTGACTGTTGGTATGGTGTTCTTACTGTGGAATGCTGTTTGCTTTCGCAAGACATTATGGGATCCATGTTGTCCAAAAGTTCCACTTTGGACTCATCTGTCCATAGAACATTTTCCCAAAAGGCTTGGATCATCCAGGTGCTTCTTGGCAAATGAGATCGAGCATTTATGTTCTTCTTGGTTAGCAGTGGTTCCACCTTGCTACTCTCACCTGAAGCCCATTTTGCCCAGTCTCTTTCTGATTGTGGAGTCATGAACACTGACCTTAGCTGAGGCAAGAGAAGCCTGCAGTTCTTTGGATGCTGTTTTAGGATCCTTTGAGACTTCTTGGATGATTTTACACTGCCCTTGGAGTAATTTTGGCAGCCACTCCACTCCTGGGAAGGTTCACTACTGTTCCACGTGTTCTCCATTTGGAGATTATGGCTCTCACTGTGGTTCGATGGAGTCCCAGAGCCTTAGAAATAGCTTTGTAACCCTTTCCAGACTGATAGAGGGCAACAAATTTTTCTGATCTTTTCAGGAACTTCCTTTGATCATGGCATAATGTGCTTGTTGAATCTTTGTGCTGGCAACGTGACTCTGATGGTAAGGGCCAAAATAAGTGAGGTTTATATTGAGCAGGGCTGGCTGTAATCAAGCCTGGCTGTGTTCAATCAGCTGACTCTAATTATCCCTTTAATTGGGTTGATTTAACTAGGGGCAATTACTTTTCACACAGTGCCAGTTGGTGTTGGTTAACTTTTTTCATTAAATAAATGAAATAAGTAAAAAAAAAAGTGTTTGTTCACTCAGGTTCCCTTTATCTAATGTCATATTTTGTCTAAAGACCTGAAAACATCCAGTGTGACAAATATGCAATAATAGAGAAAATCAGGAAGGGGCAAATACTTTTTCACGCCACTGTATATGTTATGTGTATGCGAAAAGAATATTCTCTTGAAGTTGGGTGGCAAAATCTCCAAGCGTCCGTTACAGCCCTCCCCTCAACCAGACGGCGAAGAGCTACCGCACTGTGTAGGGCAAGGCCTCGTTTCAGAGTGATCCAATCTGGAATCCCAGTAAGTGTTCATGTCTCCCCCCCACGATTAAATTTTCAGGGAATGGGGCAAGGGTAGTCGCTAAGTGAGTGAAGCAGTCTGGGGAATCATTAGGGCCATAAATGGACACCAAAGATGATTTCCAGCCCCCGACTACCACCACTGCTATGGCATACCCCTTATGGATCCACTACAGAAGATAAACCTTATGTGGGAGGCTATGCTTAATCCAGATAGCAACTCCACAGGCTTTAGAAGTGAAAGGGGCAGCTATAAATGCCCCCCCCCCCAATAGTGACCCAGGTGGTCCACCACCTCTCTTGTGGAGGGGATTTCCTACAAGATGATGACGTTCCCACCTCAATTTTTTTTAATTTGTGACCAATTACGCTTACGTTTAATCACAGTATGAAGACCATTGGCGTTCCATGAAATACAGTAAATATAAGGTTATCCATTGCTGTAGAAAAAAATTAAATGACCTTTGCCTAGCCAACTGCGTGTGCCAACTAAGGATGCAACCAGCTCTACTAAAATTTTGTAATTCCCAACTAGGAACCCAGAAATACCCCCAACTCTCTTTTAAACAAGAAAAAACAAGAAAACAGCATAACAAACCCAACCTTTCGTCAGCCCACCTCCTCCCTCCCTCCCCATTTCGTTTCCACCCTCTGTAGTAAAATTAGTAGTAACAAGTATAACAAATTAACAAAGTCCCTCCTCCCTCCATTTCCAGAGTTCCTCATCCTCTACTTATTGTGGAGTTAGCGTTCATCCCCGCAACAGTGAAATTATTCAGTTTATATAAAAATAGTCCCCCATTGCATTAATCATTGTGTGGAGGCCCCAAACCACTCCGAGGTCACCAGAGGCACCCACCTAGTCCAATCGAGCGGAGCCCTGCTGAGGCTTCCCTAGGGGGGTAGCCACATCTCTGAAGTGGTGAGATAAGGCTAACCCCTAATCATATGGAAGAAACAGAACCGTCTACTATAACTTGTACATCCCATCATGTAGCCAAGAGGGAGCAAACCCGGAAGGTACACTGCCCCCCCGACCGAGCACCCCTAAAGTCCCCCCCAATCAAATATAACACATTCTTATTACAAGTCTAGCCCAAAACAGTGCAGACCAAAGGAAATAACTGAATTAAATGAAACAAACACCATCAAAATAGTCAGTCTTGGTGTAGTAAATTATAATGACAACTATCAAATCCACTTTGTCTAGTTGATCATCTGTCCAGAATCAAAATAAAGGTGGCCAAGAGTCCCAGGCAAAGAGGATTATTTAAATAAATTCAGCAGAACTAAAAAGAGACCTTACTGTAATAGATGTCTAGATCCCTGGAATAAGCAACATAGCTGTTCCATAAAAGCATGTGTTCAGGCCCCATCCAACTAAAGAGCTAGGAATACAGGTGGTAGTGGGGGAGTCCGACCCAGCCATGCTAGGCCTCCATTGGAGTTATGGGATGGAATAGTGCGCTTCCCCTCACCCTGTAAGTAAAAAAATGTGCAGTACCTCAAGTTTGCAAAATGAATCATCCGTTTTATCAGCATGACCACCGTGCCGCCTGCGCTCCAATTTTCGTGCAAACTCCATGGCAGCGGCAGGGCAGGTAAAAGCCTTCTGGTTAGATACCGACGGTCGTATTCTCAAACGAGCCGGGTAAGCCAATGTAAAAGCACAATTAAGAGAGTGGAGAAGCTTTTTTTCTTTCCATGAAGGCCTGCCTTTGGATCTCAAGCTGACTAGAGTAGTCTTCTGGAAAAATGCTGGCTCTGGCTTGCTGAACCAAAATTACTCCCTTCTTATGAGATGCTCCTAAGATTAGCTGCCGGTCCTGGTAAATTAAAAATGTTATAATGTGTCTAGGCTTCTGGTCTGGGGAGGGTTTAGGATCAGGGGGCCGATGTGCCCATTGAATGTCCAAGGTAGCTGACGGGGGCAGATCGGGGGTTGATCTCAACCAGGTACGAATATATTCTGGGCAGTCCCTTACCTCAAGGCCCTCTGGTAATCCTATGACCCATATGTTGCAGCGTCGCTCACGATTTTCTTGAGCGTCGATATTTTGTTTAAGGATCTCAGTCTCTTGAAGGGCTCTGGATTGGTCATCGTTACAATGCTTCAATCTATCTTCTTGGTCCCCAACCCTGGTTTCCACCTCTCCCAGCCGCGTTTCTTGGGTTTCCACAGTTTCTGTTACGACATTCACTGCTTGCTGAAGATGCTGAATCTGAGCAGTAACATTGTCAAAACCTTCCTCCATACACGTTTCAAGATCATATTTTAAATCTTTGATCAAGCGTTCCAGATTAAGGTAAGCCTCTGCCATAATTGAGTTGTCGCTGACTGGTGGAACAGGTTGCGAGGTGGAGGTGATCTGCGATCCTCCTGCGACTGGATTGTGCAGTTAAGTAATATGTAGCGAGCTTGGCTTTGGTAGGCCTGTAACTTTGTCGCAGCGTCTAGCAGATTTGTAAGGTAGTGTACCCTGCTTCTTGCCTAATTTCATATTCGCAGACATTTATATGACCAGGGCTTTCAAACATTACAGTAAAAAAACAGTATTGTTGAGACTATGGAGGAAGATTGCAAGGGATAAGTGGAGCTCTTCTCTTAGACGTCCATTCCGCTGCACCGCTAGGCCCCGCTCCATCAATGTTTGTGAATGCATGAGTTAATAGCTCTTAAGTGCAGTGATATACCTAAAGTTGTATATCTTTGAAGCAGTCTTAGAACAACACTTCAGATGCTGTAGTTCAACACCATTGCACATAGGAGACTAGTAATCAAGTTGGGTAGCTTAGGAGTAGGTCTAAAGGTGTAAACTGGATAAGAAATTAGTTTGGGGGGGTAGGCAACAGTGGGTGATGATAAATGGAGTTCACGCCAAGGAAGGGGAGGGTGACCAGCGGAGTGACTCTGGGATCAGTGCTGGGACTTGGCAGTCTTTAATGTCTCTAAGTGACATTGCAAGGGAGCTGGAAGGAAGATCTGCCTCTTGGTGGATCACACCAGAACCTGTAATAGGGTGGACACTCCAGGGGAGTGGAAAGGATAAGCAGAGACCTAAGAATACAAGAGGAGTGGTCACTGGTATGGCCGCTGGGTTTCAATGCGAAAAAGTGCAAACTAATGCACTTGGGGCACAGAAACCCAGGGTTGGAGTGGTATTGATGACCACCAAGCAGAAAAGATACCTGAGGGTAATCATGGGATGACCCAAAGGTGGCTAGGCAGTGTGACAGAGCAGTAGGGAGGGCGAGTTGGATGCTGGGATACATAGGAGAGGTATCTGCAGCAGAAAGAGGGAGGAGGTGGTGTTGCCTCTGTATAGATTGCTGGTGAGACCCCACCTAGAGTACTGTGTCCAGTTCGAGACCACATTTCTGGAAGGACTTAGAGTGGAGGCAGTCAGAGGAAGGCAACTGAAGTGATGCAGGGCCTACAACAAAATCCCTATGTGAAGACTGAAGGATCTCAATATGTACACTCTGGAACAGAAGGGGATATAATAGAGACCTTTCCTCACAGGGTAAATTAGATACAGGAGGAGTATTTTTCAGAAGAAAAGGTGCTCAAGAACAAGGGGACATGCTGTAAAGCTATAGTGGTAGATTCAGGAGAGATTTGAACTACTTCACAGAGATAATGGTGGATTCCTGGAACCGACTTCCAGTGGCAGTGGTGTAGGTCAAGAATGCATGGGATAAGCACAAGGAATCTTGGTGGAAAGGAAGGGGAGGGAGAAAGCTGTAGATCGGCGCGATCTGTGGTAATAGTGTAGGTGGGGAGAAATGGGCAAATTGTATGAGCCAAAGGGGTTCCCATCTGTCGTCAGTTTTTGTTTCTGTGGTGTTGATTTAGTGTTGTATGTTCTTAGAAACATAGAAAATGAAAGTGATGGCAGATGAAGGACCAGCAGCCCATCCAGTCTGCCCACCATGCTTGGCTGAATTACACAGAACCCTAGTGACCACCCGCCCCTTACCTCAGCCCCCTTTTGCTCGAAGTCCATGTGCCTGTTTCACACTACCTTGGAACTCCTCACAGATTTGGCCTTCATTTATTTAGAGTCTGTTCCACTTATCCACTACTCTTTTGGTGAAAATGTGCTTTTGGACATCCTTTCTGAATCTTCCTTCTGCCAGTTTCTCAGTGAATTCTCCTGCATACCTGTGTTCATGATCAAGACCAGTATGTCTTCTCAATTCACCTTCTTCATCCCATGCAGGCACTTTTAAGTCCCTTTTTTTTTGTACCCCCCACCAGTGACACCTACTTCCACGGGGTCTTGGCTTTTTCCCCCCAGGTGAGGTAGGAGAGAACCCTGGGACATGGAATCTTGTAACATGGTGTGTACTGGGGAGGTGGGGGACCCAGATATAATGGGGCTGTCATTGTGGAGGTGCAGGGTCAGTCTTTTCTGTTGTGTCCCATGCCCCAGGGACGTTGTGTGCAGTGGCATCTAGGCATGCTTGTGCATGCATCCATATGCCAGTGTCTGCAATAACTCCGCCTCATTGTATCTCCAGCTGTACTTTCACCTGTGGTCACCCAGGTGGCAGTATCGCAGTGGATAATGGAACCCTTCCTCCCCAGAGGAGGAGAGTGTTCTCTGGGGCACTTGGTCCCCCCTATCCCCCCCCCCCGGATGGCCCTCGACGACCTCAGCTTGTTCCTGAACTCTGATCTCTAAGTGTCGTAAGCGATAGCACTGCCGCTGCACTGACGTGCCGGCTGGTACTTGTATAATCATTTGTCTCCTTTCTAGTCTCTAGGATGTACATGTCGAGGTCTTGCAGTCTCTCCATGCATGTCTTTCCCTCCATACCCGGGATCATTTTAGTTGCCATTTACTGTACTGCTTCCACCTTCTTGGAGTCCATGGCAGGTATGGACTCAAACTTTGCACAGTACACACCAGGTGCGGTTGCACTAATGATCTTTATAGAGGAAGGACACCTTCCGGCTTCTGCTACTGATTTCCCTCCTTATGCACTCCAGCATCTTATTTTCCTGTCCCACACCTTTTGTGGCAGTGTGCTGTGGATTATAGGCTTTCGATATTATCACAGTATTC
The DNA here is from genome assembly GCA_016271365.2 of Neoceratodus forsteri. NCBI lineage: Eukaryota > Metazoa > Chordata > Ceratodontiformes > Ceratodontidae > Neoceratodus > Neoceratodus forsteri. The sequence goes on from CM057451.1 coordinate 91,583,512, forward strand.
CTACTGAGCTTTTCAGTACTACACCCCCACGGAATATTGCATTCTTGAGTTCTTTTTCACGATGTGCATTACTTTATATATTTTCACATTGAAGTTCGGCTACCAGATCTTTGCCCATTTTACCAGTCTACCCTGGTCCCATAGTGCCTGCCTCCCTCTTCATTGTCCACCCTTGTGCAGATCTTGGTGTCATCTGCAACAAGGCAGATCTTGCCCTGTGTGAAGAAGGACAGGGCCCAGGACTGAACTCTGGCACCCCACTCCTAACCTCTTTAACATCTGAGAGTTTGCCATTCACCAGTACCCTCAGAGTCCTTCTCCTCAGTCAGCTGTTCACTTGTGATGCTATTTGCTTTTTCAGCCCAGGTCCCTTTAGTTTTTATGGCTGTGGGCGGAGCCTATAGCCATTTCGCTTTTGCTTGAAAAGGGGTGTGTGTAACACATGTTTTTAGTAGTTTTCAGTGTATTCTTCTATAACACTGCAAATCCATATGGTAGTTAAAAATAATCTTCTTTCTAGAATGATGGACACAGAACTCACAGCTGTTTTTCTCTGAGAGCAAATGTGCACACTTTCCAAACAAATTTAAATCTCTTTAGAACTATTCAAGGTACACAAAAACAACCAGTGTGAAAGTTAAGGGTAAAAAGACCTTTCACATGAGGGTAGTCACTAATCTGAATTTTTGGTATTTTGTAAAATATCTTCCAAACAACTTCATTTCTCTCTCTCTCTATCTCACATCGTAGGAGTCATGGCAAACAAATGTAAATATCTTGGAAAGTATACAAGTTACCAATATACAAATGACATGAAAGTTGTTCAGGACATAGTGACCTTTCAAATGAGGGTAGTCACTAATCTGAATTCATTAGATTTGTTTTAAATGTAGCCATCCGAAAGGTGAAAATTGTGAGGAAAAATGAAAATTCAGGTAATCAGATGGCCATAGTTAAAAAAAAAAAAAAATAAATATATATATATATATATATATATATATATATTTAGTGCAGCTTAATGAATAAGTTCATTTGAAAGGTTGTTTTGTCCTGAACTGTCATACTGATGGTTTATGTAATTTGTATACTTTTAGAGATATTTACATTTGTTTGCCATAGATCCTATTAAACTTATAATAGCCTCATTTCTGTAAAACACTGTGCCACTTTAAGTGCAAAGAGACCAGACCAACTTGTTATGCCTAATTTAACAGTAGATCATCATGACTTACTAGTACTTCAGTGGAATTCTTTAGTGCTTACCAGCTTGAAACAAAACTATCTGCTTATTGGGGTCATATTAGATATTTTCAGGATGGGATCATGTTAAGTCTTTTAAGCACAAAGGCAACAGATTACTTTTTAGTAATTAGCCAGCAGTATCCTTGAGATCTATATGTGAAGCTGACACTGACCAGATAAGAGAAGAAGCAAGGCAGAGAAGAAGAATGGCTGTCTGTAAACTTTTAGGCATCTGTGCTGCAACACTGATTCTTTCATTTATTATGTCCTTTTGGCAACTTCTGTTATTAAACACATTGCATTAAATGCACAGTTTACTAAATCTTGACATTGGGATAACTCTTGAATTACTCCTAAATAAGTTTTAAGTCATTCCCTTTACAGTATGTCAAGACCTGTGCAAAAAGTGTTATTTTGTTTCTTTTTTCTAAATTTCCACAAGTGTGGAAAATCAGAAAAGCATGTACAACTAATCTCCTATGCATTTCGAACTTGGAGAGAAGTTAATATTTATGCAAAATCAAACCCAAAGTTTATGCAGTTTTTCAAAAGATTTTATTCTACCTCTTATTGGACTATTGATGAACTTGAATAAAGAAATTTTTAAATAAAACAAATTAAAGACACCAGGATTGGGAGGTAATTAAAATTGCAAAAGGTCAAATTATGAAACCTTAAATGAACTCATTAAGAGCATTCTTCTTAGTGTGTAATTATAAGAGCTACCTCATGAATCACTCTCAAAACAAGTTAGGATTGATAATGTCCTATCTGTCAGTAGACCTGTTCACTCCTGTGCGCCCCAAGGCTTCATCCTGGGCCCCATTTTATTCAGTTTGTTTCTAAACAGGCTCCCGTTTGCCAGTAGCTGTCCAATTCTGCTCTATGCAGATGATGCAGTCTTTTATACAAGTGATCCGATCCCTTTATCTTGGAGCATAGCTCAAGACAGCTTTACTACAGTTGAAAGATGGTTCAGAGAACAAAAACTCATTATGAACTACAAAAAAAACAAGACCTTGCTGTTTTCCATTCCCCAGAACAGGCATCGTTCACACCCACTCAATATATATAACAAACAAGTCTGGAACTACATTGGAACTTGTCCAGCATTTCAGATATTTGGGGTTCTTATAGACAGCACTATATCATATGCCTACCACATTGAAAATGTTGCAAAGCCTGTGAACATCCGTATTGGTTTGCTTCATGGACATCAGCAAAGTCTTAACCCGGAGGCCCTGGTGGGGGAAGAACTGGAGGGGTCAGGGGATGAGTGCTCACAATGTATGGAGGTGGAGCAATGATACCTGTGTGTGGAGATGGAATGGAGGGTTAAGTGCTTTCCATGTTAGTTTATTCTGAAGGGATAAAATCCATTGAGCAAGCTCATATGCAAGGAGATCCCATATACGAACAATGATAAATACATGGTGTGAGATACAAAAAGTAAGGACATAATATAAATTAAAATAAAGCAATTTTCTTTACATTAGTATTTATAATATATACAATGTTGCATTCAACAAGGATTGAAACCAAATATGATTACATAAGACACTATGGCCCTGTCCACACTGAGCCTAGTAAACCGTTACCGCTACCTCCAAAAGCGGTTTGCGTCTACACACTGTAATGGTTTAACAGCGTTTTAAAACCGATATCAAGACCTGTAAGGATGTGGTCTTTAGGTTAGAATGGGTAACGTTCTGGAACCTGTAACGTTATAGTTACATGTGTGGACGTGACTGTTTGGACCCTCCATTCACAGGGTCTTCCAAGCGGATTAAGACTGGGAGAAATAAGGTGTAATGTGGATGGTCTGTAACGTTTTTAAAAACATTACTACCAGAATCACGGTCTACAAAACTTTAAAGGGTGTTAACGTTTTTATAAACGTTACTACAGACAACGTTGTGTGAACAGGGCCTGTGTCCACCATGTGGAAGAGGGCTGAGAAGAATTGCTCCCCATATACAAAGGAGGCATGGAGGGAGGAGTGCTTCCCATGTGTGGAGGTGGGAGGGACAGTCACTTAATGGCCACCATCCTAGACCCCACTCCAGCCTGTGTGTGAAGCGTTTTTGGAATGGGCACAGTTTATGATGGGGCAGATGTGCAATCCACATCTCTTCTCTGGCTGCTGTAAAGTATTGGGTAGATAGGTGGGGTGCAGGAGGAGGCACCAGTCACTCAGGAGCACCCACTGTATCCTACCCCCCCACCCAGCAGAGTGGGAACAGTTGTGGGGGGGCAGGGGTGCAAGATCCATGTTTTTATATCTCAGTACCTCAGAGTGCTCTCCATGGGTAGAGCCTCTGGCTAAAGCAGTGTTCTGCAAGTGTAGAGGTGTGGCATAGGGTGAAGAAGTGCCAGTCACCCAAAATCCCACTCCAGCCTTCATGTCTGGTGGAGCAGGGACGAGTATGAAGAGGCAAATGTGCAACTTACATCTCTGTCCCTGGCTGCTGTGGGATGCTACCCTTGTGTGGAGGCGGGATGGGGAGGATGGGGCATCATTCTCCCAGAGCCACTTGCGTGGAGCCCACCCAATGCCAGTGCCAGCTTTCATGGAACTCGGATGGGTGAAGATGGAGAGATGTGTGAACCATATCTGTCATTGGCTCCTGCAGAGTACTCCTAACGTGCAGGAGGTGGAATGGAAGGAGAAAATGCTTCACATGTACAGAAATTTAGAAAGATGTGTTAGGTGCCAGTGACCTCGGCTACCCAGTAGATCTGGACCGCAACTCTATTTCCAATCACTTGGTGACCACCAGGCCAAATACAAACAGGTGTGGCGTGGCAAATGTGTAACTCACATTTCTGTCTCTAGCTGGGGCAGCCATTGTGCAGTGGTGGAGCGATTGTGGAGGGGACACCGATTACCGTCTGCCAGGCCACAGTCCACTATTTATCTAGGGGCACCTTGCAGTGTGGGTCACACTTGTCACTACCAACCTGTGCAGAGTGGGATGGGTGTGGAGGAAGATAGTAATCTACATCAGTCAGTGACTACTGCAGATTGTTCCATATGTGCTGTGAGCTGGAGGTGTAGGGGCAGCAACTACTCAGAGGTGCCCATCCAGTGTCCCACCCTGTACTGTGCTAGTCAGTTTGAAGGGGCAGATATGACCCACATATTTGTCTTTGGCTGTGTCTGGGTGCTCCTTTTGTGCAGTGGTGGAATAGAAGCACCAGGTTTGTTTTACACACTTTCTCTTCTGGTCTGGTCTTGCGTGCTCTCTCACGTCTGCTCCCCCACAATGAAAGAAAAACTCTGCAGCAGTGCGGTCTGTCCTAGTCATGACACTCTTGCTGCCACTTTCTCTGCCTCTCTGTATGTGCTGTCTGCTGCCACTGAGCTTCAGAAAGACAGTCAGATTGACAGCAAGGTGCCAGAAGTGAGTGGAAATAAAACGGATGGCAACTGAGCTTGGGCGAACACTGTACTCCACATCTCTGTTTTGGGGGATGGGGTGTGATACCGTCTCTGACTGTAACGGATTGAACCAGCACATATATGCCGCGACTGGAAGCAGCTCTGCTGTTGGTGTCTCTCGGGGTGGGGTGGGGAGTAGACATTGCTAGGGGATAGGCCACGCATTTAAATGAATGTTTGTTCAGTTGCAGGTCTGGGAGCCACCGGTCAGAGGTGGCAAGGAAGGTTAAGGAGAAAAAGGCTGCATTCAGAAAGTACAAGGAATCACAGAAGGAGCACGACAGGGAACTGTATCAATTAAAGCGGAAAGAAGTAGAGAAGGCAGTCAGAATAGCAAAAGCCCAAACCGAGGGAAAAAAATAGCCAATTCAGTTAAGAAGGGGGATAAAACCTTTTATAGGTACATTAGGGAGCATAGAAAGGTTAAGGGAGGAATAGTGAAGATTAATGAGGGAGAGGGGAGGTGGGCAGAGGGAGAGTGTGAAAAGGCAGAGATACTGAATGAATACTTTTGCTCGGTATTCACAAAAGAAGATGAGGAGTTACCTAAACCAGACAATAGAAACACTCTCTGGGTAGGGGGCTTGACGCCAGCCCATTTACAGAAGAAAGATTCCTGAAAGAATTCCTAAAACTCAGTGTACAAAGCAATGATGCCTGACGGGATTCACCCCAGAGTCCTAAAAGAACTAAGGGAGGACCTAGTGACACCACTGACCACACTTTTAACAAATCATGGGAGGATGGGGTGGTACCTGAGGACTGGAGGGGCAGATGTGATTTCCCTTCACAAAAGTGGGAGCAAGGCAGAAGCAGGACACTACAGACCTGTAAGTTTGACCTCAGTGGTAGGGAAAATGATGGAATCACTTCTGAAAGAAAGAATTGTTGTGTACCTAGAGGCCAGCGGGGCACAGGACCCAAAGCAGCATGGATTTACAGCAGGAAAGTCATATCAGACGAAACTAATAGATTTCTTTGACTGGGTGACCAAAGTAATAGACCAGGGAGGGGCTGTGGATGTGGCCTACCTAGACTTTAGCAAGGTATTTGACACAGTCCCGCACAAAAGATTGATAATCAAGTTAGCCTGCCTGGGAGTGGGTCCCAGGGTGGTAGCCTGGGTAGCAAACAGGCTGTACAACAGGACACAGAAGGTAATAAAAGGTTTTATCCCCCTTCTTAACTGAATTGGCTATTTTTTCCTCAGTTTGGGTTTTTGCTATTCTGACTGCATTCCCTACTTCTTTCTGTTTAAATTGATACAGTTCCTGTCGTTCTCCTTCTGCGATTCCTCATACTTTTGAATGCAGCTTTTCTCCTTAACCTACCCTGCCACCTCTTTTGAGAACCATATTGGTTTTTTTTACTCCGCTTTGTATTCTTTATCTGTTTCACACAAAAGGCTTGTTGCCTCTATGATGGCAGTTTTGATTTTTCTCCTGTGTAGGTCGGTGACCCCGAACTTGGATATGCTCTCATGGATGCAGAGCATATGTAATTACCTGCCTATGTTTTGGAGGTAATTTGAGAACATTGTGGGCTAAAATATAAAAAAAAAAATCTGTTGCAACAGTCTCCTGCTCTTCTAATCTCTTCCTTTTACTATTGCTCCTTCTCTGTCATTCCCCTACTCAAGCTTGGCCAGCTTTGAGTAGTCTTTCTGTCCCTTTCCTTATTTCCAGCTTGTTTTCTAAATAATAAAGCCCCAATGTTTAGAATGTTCTGTGCTTGCAGTACAAGCTGTTTTGATTAATTTTCCTGCAGATGTGCCGTTCGACTGTGCTTACGTTAGGCTGTCTTTTCTGTCGACTACAATGGCATACGATAGATAATCGCCACGTCGCGACTGTCACTTAGACGTCTGGAAGCACGAAAAAAGTTTGTTATGGCGTTTTCATTATCTGGTGAAGCTCTGAACAACTTAACAGCCTTTTGCTTGTTTTTAGTTTGAGAAGCTCAGAGTTATGTTATACCTCAAATTACAACCAAGAATCATTTAAAAAGTGGTGTTTGTTTGTTTGCTTAAATAAAAGGTTAAACTAGTACTTTTAAAAGAAAAAGGCAAAGCATGCCACTGTTAAAAGGAGAGAGATAAAATGTTTAACAAAAGGACTAAAGTCTCTCAATGTGATGCAGAAATGCCTTAGACTTACAAATCTCTTGTAAAGTAGCTTCCAGCTCCCTCTCAGTCCAACTCCTTATAGGACTGAGCGGCCCTGGTTGACCCACTTTTATGATGCAAGTTGGGGGAGGAGCTAACAGTCATGTGCTCCTCCACTGGTATAAAAGGAGGTGAATGTGAAATGTTGAGTCAGTGTGTGGTAGGAAGGCAAACCTACCAGATGCCTAGCCAGTTTCTAGGTGCCTTTTTGGCAGGAATTTTCTTTCTTGTTAAAGATATGATTTCCTGTGCCTTATGTCTTTTTGAAGTTATGTACAAGTTCTGCTTTAAGTCCATTTTATTTTTTTCTGCTTCTAATAAATTTTGAAATCGGATCCTGACTGCTCTCTGGACTTTATTGGACACCTCCACGTGCACATTTGGTGTCAAGTGGGATATCTAAGAAGGAGAGCCACCTTTCTTGTGGATATTGTCCAGAGTCATTATGGAGGCAGAAGAAGATGGAGAAAGCGGAAATGTCTGCACGGAAGGTACATGGACCAGAACCATGGTGGACAAATTTCAATTACCCCTAGCAGCTGGATTGGGTAATGTCAGAAGGAGAGAGACTGGTAAACCAAAGGCAGCGGAAGAAGCTATTGGCGGCGAAGATGTCAAAGAGAAGGAAGAGGAACCCCCTTCCGAAGTACATGATTTGCTGAGGTGGTTATGTGTGAGACAGCTCGAGCTGGAGAAGCAGAGAGAGAGAGAGACCGTCTACAAAATGAGAGAGACCGTCTACAAAATGAGACCAGGTGGGTGGAGACTCTTAAGGCTATTCAGGATATTGGAACTACTAGACCTATTCTACCTAGTGGGGGCCCAAAGGACATTACAATTTCCAGACTAATGGACAGTGATGATATTGAAGCATACATTACAACATTTGAAAGAGTGGCAACAGCTTGTGGGTGGCCTAGGGATCAGTGGGTTATTCGTTTAGCCCCATATCTCACAGGCAAGGCTCAGCTAGCTTATAGTCACGTAGAACCTGGAAATGTTACCAACTATGATCATGTTAAACAAGCAATATTAAAAAGGTATGACATCTGTACAGAGACTTATCGTCAGAAGTTTCGAGCATTCAGATATCATAGTGTTGAGTCCCCACAAGAAGCTTGTGCTCGATTACAAGACTTGTGCACAAAATGGCTACAACCTGCAACTCATACCATACATCAAGTGGTTGAGTCAGTTGTGTTAGAACAATTTGTAAAAATACTACCTTATGAGGTTCAAATGTGGGTAAGAGAACATCGACCTGACACAGTAGAAAAAGCTGTCAGTTTAGCTGAAGATTATATTACAGCTCACCCACATCGTCAGAAAGGGTCTCATGGAACAAATACTTCCCAAGTATTGATAAAACATCCACCCGCTAGTCCTTCTACTAAGCCAAAGAGGAAGAAAAAGTATGAGAACTTTTAACCCAGATATTATTTGCCATGAGTGTCAGACCAAGGGACACATCGCTAGATTCTGCCCCAAGAAAAAATCTGATCCTTCTCATCTGGCCTTAGCAAACTGGGGGCAATATACTGTGCCTTTAATGTTGGAGGACAGGATGTGATGGCATTGATTGATTCAGGAAGTAAGCAAACCCTGGTACGTGCTGATTTACTCAGTGGTGCTCTTACAAAGAAACACTCGGAGAAAACTGGGGTGACTTGTGTTCATGGGACACTCATTTTATCCTGTACAGAAAGCTACTATTACTGCATCAGGTATGGCACATCATCTGAAGATAGGTGTGGTTCCTGAGACTACCTGTACCTGTGATATTGGGACATGACTTTCCTGTATTTAACAATTTATTGACTGCTTCTTCTATATCTGCTGTGACTACACGATCTCAAGCATCTCAGGAACAAATGAACAGTGAATTGTTTCCTTTTGATGATACCTTATTTGATGTTCCTGGAAAAACTGTTAAATCAAAAAACCAAAAGCGACTAGAAAAATGGACATGGAATAAAACAAAGGACTTAGGTTGTGATGATGCCATGGTAACAACTGTAAAGTCGGACTCTTTTATCAGTGACCAAAAGAATGACCCTACACTAACCCTTTGTTTTCCCAGGTTATTGCTGATGGGGTGGAAGGTACACCTCAATGTATAAATTGCAACAGGATAAATTGTATAAGAGTTGTCAAAATCCAAAAACTGGGAAATGGTAGATCAACTGGTGGTTCCTAGTCAGTATAAGAGAACAGTTAATATTCTTAAGCATGATGTACCATGTGGGGACATGCAGGAAGGATAGAACTTTAAAGAGATTACTATATAGATTCTTTTGGCCTGGCATTCATGATCAAGTGGCTGAATATTGCAAAGTTGCAGCCAGTGCCAAAGGTGGCGCGATTACAAGAAAGGACAAAGTCCTCTTCAACCTTTACCATTAGTTGCTATGCCCTTTGAAAGATTGGCCATGGATATTATAGGACCTCTCCCCAAAAGTACTAAAGGCAACAGGTTTGCACTTGTGTTGTGTGACTATGCTACAAAATATCCTGAGGCTATTCCTCTACGCACAATAACAGCGGATAAAATAGCAGAGGAGTTGCTCAAGGTATTTAGCAGAGTGGGCATACCAAAACACTGAAGAAAATGATACAAAAGTATGTGGAAGATGAGGGTAAACACTGGGACCTATATCTGCCACTGTTACTTTTTGCATATTGTGAGGTACCTCAAGCATCGACTGGATTCTCATCATTTGAACTATTATATGGTAGGAATCCCAGAGGTCTCCCTAGGCGTAGTTAAGGAACAGTGAGGATATTACCACCTGGAAAAATCCACTACCCTTGATTATATTACGCAATACATTAAAAAAAAAATAGCTAAAGTATCCCAAGTTGCGCAAGAACAGAATCAAATCAAGCAAGACTATCAGAAAGAAAGATATGACATAGGGGTGGGTGAAAAACACTTTAGCTCTGGGGATCGTGTCTTATTGTTGCTTCCATCCACTGAAAACAAGTTAACTATGAAATGGCAAGGGCCTTATGTGATACAGAAACAAATTAGCCCCACTACGTATTTGGTGGAAGTACCAGACAGAAAACAAAAACTAAAAGTGTACCATGCCAATTTATTGAAAAGATGGCGTGATAGGCCTACTGAAGTCATGTATGTATGTTCCAACCCATTGGACAATGAGATGGAGCTGGCATATGATAGACTGGAGGAGAACAATTGTCTAAAGATTTGACAATAAATCCTTCTTTACTAGACAGTCAAAAACAAGAACTAGCTCACATTCTAAGTCAGTTTCATGATACTTTTACAACAGTCCCAGGGAAAACTACGGCAATGTGTCATCAGATCCATACATTTCAAAACACACCCATTAGAGTAAAGCCCTATCGGATTCCTGAGAAATTAAAACAAGAAGTCATCATAGAGATAGAAAAGATGAAAGCAATGGGTATCATAGAAGAAGCTAATAGCGAATGGGGGTTTTCTATGGTCCTTGTCCTTAAAAAAGAGGGAGGGATAAGAATTTGTCTAGACTTCCGAAAACTCAACGCAATATCAAAGTTTGATGGATATCCAATGCCCGTATAGATGACGACATAGACCAATTTGGGCAAGCGAGATATGTTAGTATACTTGATTTAACTAAAGGATACTGGCAAAATCCAAGAGAAAGCATCAAAGAGAACTGCTTTTGCACTCCTTTGGGGTCTTTTCAGTTCACAATGATGCCATTTGGACTTCACGGAGCCCCAGCTAGTTTTCAGAGGTTGATGGATAAACTCCTGAGACCTCACGTTGGATATAGCGCAGCTTATTTAGATGACATAATAATTTATAGTCCAACATGGGAAGACCACGTTAAACACCTTACTGCTGTTTTAAGGACTATAAAACAAGCTGGTCTCACCATCAACCCCAACAAATGTTCCTTTGCTATGGAGGAAGCCTGGTATTTGGGATTTATAATTGGTAATGGGCAAGTAAAACCAGAGGTAGGGAAGGTGGAGCGCCGTATAAGAGTCCTCGATCCCTCACAAAAAAACATGTGCGTTCATTTTAGGCCTAGCAGAGCTACTATAGATATTTTACCTCAGTTTGCTACTTTAGCTAGCCCTCTAATTGAATTGACCAAAAAGAACAAACCCTCAAAAGTAATCTGGAATTCAGAATGTGAAGAATCATTTCTTGCCATAAAAGCAATACTTTGTTCCTCCCCAGTGTTAAAAAGTCCTGATTTTGATAAACCCTTTTTGTTACAGACGGATGCTTCTAATGTTGGTTTGGGGGCTGTTATCTCAAATCTTTCATGGAGAAGAACATCCAGTACTATATATCAGCCGTAAATTACATGTCAGGGAAACCAAGTACTCCACAATAGAGAAGGAGTGTTTAGCACTCAAATGGGCCATACGATATTATTTATGGGGAACTCAGTTTACAGTATGGACAGATCATAATCCATTACGATGGATACATAACATGAAAGATAGCAATCCAAGGGTTATGAGATGGTATCTAACATTGCAACCATATAAATTCACTGTCAATCATAGAGCTGGAACTGCTAATAGTAATGCTGACTTTATGTCTCGATTTGGGGCAGACATAATGTTAGAACCAAATGTAGACCTCGGGGAATGAATATATTTGTATTTTGAAAATGCATTGTATTTAAGTAAAAAGAGAATATTAAAGGGCCCCGAGGTGGAGCTTTGGGAGTGGGTGGGCTAAAGCTCCATCTCTTTTTGTTTTACAAAAGAGATCTACATGCTATTTCAAGTAGTGAAAACTACTAGTTTTCATCTTGAGTGGGGAGGACTGTGGTAGGTTGGTGACCCCCCGAACTTGGATATGCTCACATGGATGCAGAGCATATGTAATTACCTGCCTGTGTTTTGGAGGTAATTTGACAACATTGTGGGCTAAAATATAAAAAAAAAAAAAAAAAATCTGTTGCAACAGTCTCCTGCTCTTCTAATCTCTTCCTTTCACTATTGCTCCTTCTCTGTCATTCCCCTACTCAAGCTTGGCCAGCTTTGAGTAGTCTTTCTTCCCTTTCCTTATTTCCAGCTTGTTTTCTCTAAATAATAAAGCCCCAATGTTTAGAATGTTCTGTGCTTGCAGTACAAGCTGTTTGATTAATTTTCCTGCACGACTGTGCGATCGTGCGACTGTGCAATCCTACGAACGTGCGAAGACGCTGAAAAAAGTTTATGGCGTTTTTCATTATCTGGTGAAGCTCTGAACAACTTAACAGCCTTTTTGCTTGTTTTTAGTGTGAGAAGCTCAGAGTTATGTTATACCTCAGAATTACAACCAAGAATCATTTAAAAAGTGGTGTTTGTTTGCTTAAATAAAAAGGTTAAACTAGTACTTTTAAAAGAGAATAGACAAAGCATGCCACTGTTAAAAGGAGAGAGAGAGAAAACTGTTTAACTTAAAAGGACTAAAGTCTCCTAATGTGATGCAGAAATGCCTTAGACTTACAAATCTCTCTCTTGTAAAGTGCTTCCAGCTCCCTCTCAGTCCAACTCCTTATAGGACTGAGCGGCCCTGGTTGACCCACTTTTATGATGCAAGTTGGGGGAGGAGCTAACAGTCATGTGCTCCTCCACTGGTATAAAAGGAGGTGAATGTGAAATGTTGAGTCAGTGTGTGGTAGGAAGGCAAACCTACCAGATGCCTAGCCAGTTTCTAGGTGCCTTTTTGGCAGGAATTTTTTTCTTGTTAAAGATATGATTTCCTGTGCCTTATGTCTTTTTTGAAAGTTATGTACAAGTTCTGCTTTAAGTCCATTTTATTTTTTTCTGCTTCTAATAAATTTTGAAATATCGGATCCTGACTGCTCTCTGGACTTTATTGGACACCCCCACGTGCACATCTCCATTGTTCTTCCACCCCTCCTTTTTGGCCGTTTGCTAGTTTATTCCTCAGGTATTCACCCATTTTGCCAAAGTCAGCCCTTCTAAAGTCCAGTATGCTTGTTTTTATATGGCTCTTCTCCATGGTTGTGCTTATTGTGAAGCACACTGTGCAGTGGTCGCTTGTTCCCAGATGTCTACTGACTTCTAAATTTGTGATCCTCTCTTCATTTGAGAGTACCAGGTCTAGTATTGCTCCCTCCCGAGTGGGTTTCAACACTAGCTGTCTAAGGCCTGACCCCTGCAGGGCATTGAGAATGACCCTGCTCTTGAATGTGGCCGCAGTACATGTTATCCAGTTAACATCTGGCATATTCAGGTCTCCCATCAACAGTATCTCCCCTTTTTCAGCCATTTTGAGAATATCCTCTTTCATTTTCTTGTCCATTTCCTCCCCTTGAGATGGGGGTTTGTATACAACCCCTGTGCAGATTGTGATGCCATTCCCTATCTCCAGGGTGACCCAGAGTTCCTTTTGTCCAACCCCTTTGCTTTTTAGTTCTGTAGCTTTGATCCCTTCCCTTATGTATAGAGCTACTCCACCTCCTCTTTTCCCCTCCCTGTCCCTTCTGTAGACTGTTTATCCCAGTATGTTGACATCCCAGTCATGGTTCTCCGTGTACCATGTTTTCGTGACTGCCACAATATCCAATTGTTCATCTTCCATCAAAGCTACTAGCTCAGGAAGCTTGTTTCCCAGACTACGGGCATTGGTACTCATTGCTCTCCATTCAGTGTTGGCTTTATCCTTTTTACCCCCCATCCCTGCTCTTTTTGCCCTTGTCTGTTTTTTAATTTACTCTTGTCCTGCTCTCTGTTGAGCACTGTACCTCCGTGACTGTGCACAGTTTTGGAGACCTCATTTACGCAAGGACATAGGATGGAAGCAGTCCAGAGGAGGGCAACTAAAATGGTGCAGGGACTGCATCAGAAACCATATGAAGAGAGACTGAGAGCGCTTAATATGTATACCCTTGATGAAAGGAGGGACAGGGGGGACATGATAGAAACGTTCAAGTACTTCAAGGGAATCAACAAAGTCCAGGAGGGTAGCATCTTTCAGAAAAAGAGATGTGTAAGAACAAGGGGGCACAATTTAAAGGTAGAGGGGGGATGGCTCAGGGGTAGTGTGAGGAAATTTTTTTCACAGAGAGTGGTGGATGCATGGAGCCACCTTCCTGGGGTGGTGGTTGGGTCTGAAACAGTGGGGGAATTCAAACATGCATGGGACAGACATAAAGCAGTTGTATTGGAGGGTGGCAGGAAGTAGGCTGTTGGTTAACTAGAATCTGCAGCTTATCCAGTAGGTAGGGAAATGGGCAGACTGGGTGGGCCAAGTGGTCCTTATCTGCCGTCAGAGTCTTATGTTTCTATGGTCATCGTGGTTATGGTCACTACATTGCACTGCCCTCAGTTTCACACTGCCAGGGTGGTGCTGCAATAATGACAGCCTGTCACCTCACGATCACTCTTATTCTGCTTATTCGCCACATCTCAGCATGTTGCTGTCACTGTTTGGGGGCTGTCTCTCTGCTCTGTCCTTGACACTGGTGCCACTCACCACCTCTTTGGATCATGTGCTCTCTTTCAGGGTTGGGGGGGCGCTGCTACCTCTCCTTCTCTGTGTTGGTCTCTGCTGCTAGTTGTGTACCTGTCCCTGCCATCCAGAGTTAAGGTACAGCTCTGCAGGCAATGCTGCCTCACTTCTCTGCACTCTTTCTCATTGTATTGTGCGGTGGTGTGGGGGGCACTCTGAGGCAACATGGACACTAGGAGATCCATGAGGCAGGTCAGTATGTACCATCACAGAGAGCAGTGCTCAGTTTGGGCATTGTGGCACACATTAAGCACTGTAGAGAAAGAGAGAGGAGCTCAGGGATAAGAACACGCACTGTCATTCTCACAGAGACCCAAACAAGTTCGACGCGGATGTCTGTCGTGGGGGAGATAAATAATTTTTCTTTACTACTAGGATTGTTTACTGCTTATGGCACAGAGAGTGGGAGGTTGCAGTGTATGGCTGGGTACCCGGACATCTGCAGGATGGCTGGGGAGAAGAGCAGCAAGATTAGTACAGGCATGAATGAAAGGAATGAAGCGCTCTCATTCCAGCACTTTTCTTTCAACTACAGAAGCGGATTCCAGATGTGAAACTGTGACTAGTGTCAGTCTGGTTGCATGCTCATTGGTCTGCCAGGGATAAGCCCACTGTAGATTGCTGTGCATTGGACTCGTCCCTGACACACACACCTGAAATATCGTTCTATCACAAGATGTTTCTTGCACACACACAAGCAAACATAAACTATAAAGAATTAAGATTAGTGACTACCCTCATTTGAGAGGCATTTTTGTCTGGAACACACACATGTAAAATAATGCACTTGGGGTACAGAAATCCAGGGGCAGAGTACACACGGGTGGAGTGATATTGATATCATTAAGAAAGCACACATTCCAAAAAAAGGGCTTTTACATGCAGTTGATTACTGTTTAACAGTATTTTGCATCTGTTATTTTCACAGAAAGCTGAAGCATACACTAATCCCAAAAATAAAATCAGAGCTACTAATTTTTATATATATAATGCACCAACCAGACCACCTGACTCGTTTCGAACCAAGGTCCTTCATCAAAGGTTTAAAACATCAGACAAGCATTTGTTAAATATTTCATATGATGTCATACTGACGTCCTTCAAATTAATTGGTTAATAACAATCATTAACAAGTTAAAACACCTTCACCCATATAAAAACAATGAAACCTTAAATATACAAGTGCAAGATCCCTTCAAACTTGAAACAAATATCCAAAAGGCAAAATATTAGATTAATACATGCAAATATTTATATAGTATTTACATTCCAATAATAAAGTTAGTTCCAGTTTCATAACGATACTTAAAAGAAAATATTAAAGTGCAAGATCCAGTTTCACTTTCATAGAATTATCATAAAGGCTAAGAACTGCAAAAAGGATTTTTACTCTTATTTGTATTCCACATAGAGCTTTAACTTCAGATTTGCATTAATTCCTGTTTTTTTTATAAGCTTTTAATCTAAGAATCCATTCATTCTCTTTTCTCAATATTTTGTTGCGAAAATTACCACCTCTCTGACCGTAAAAAACCTTTTTATCTATTCCCATAACTCTAAAGACATGCGTTTCATTTTGATCTTTATTCTCCAGTATACGTGCTGCCATGGCATAAGTTAAATCTTGTTTGTCTATTGCACGGACATGTTCTAAAACTCTAACTTTAAAAGCCCTCTCTGTTTTGCCGATATAAAATGCTTCACAGCTGCAGTTGGCCAAATAGATGACTTCTTGCGTATTACATGTAATCAGTTGTCTAACATCAAAAACTCTGTTCCTTTGGTTAACAGTAACTTCTTTATCTTGCACTATATACTTGCAAGCTGTATAGTTTTTACATTGCTTGCATCCTTTGCTGTTAAGCCAATTGTTGGTGTGCCCCTTCTGTGTTGTAAAATAACTCTTTAACGTATCCTTTAATGTTGGTGCATGTCTATATGACATAATGGGAGAAAGTAAGGTATATTCTCGTAGTCCACGTTCACAGGACAGCACTTGCCAATGTTTTCTTATCACTTTCTCAACTTCCTTACTATGTGTACTAAAAGTCATGACAAAATGAAACCTTTCATTACTACTTTTTGCACCTTTCTTGTCTAAAAGTAAATCTTTTCTAACAGAGCTGCTGCTTGATAACCCGTCTCTCTATTTCATCTACTGTCTCGTTAAATCCAGTACGAACGATTATTGACTTGCATTTAATGTGCAGAAAACTTAAGCTTTCAAATTATTTTCACAAGATGAATGGTGATGTTTCTGAACTGAATCCCACTTTGTCGAAAGTGACGTTTAAACCTAAATCTATATTTCCAGGCTCAGGGACCTGTGTCCATTTTTTTGTCCTCACCTGTCAGCAGAGGTATACAGACGGTGTAGGGCTTTGGGGATTGTTAGAAAGAGGAGGAGGACGAGGGTTGGGCCTGGAGAGGGATTGGAAAGGAGTGGGCAGATAGGGATAGTGGGAACAAGGAGACGCCCTGGGGCGAAATGGGTCCAGGAAAGGGGTCCTCCCTGTGTGGTTCCCATACCCAAGGGTTCTGCTTGTAGCAGGCAGGTAGCACGGTCATCCTCGGATTCTCATCCCACTCGGGTGGTGTTATGCAACACCTGGTCTATTAAAACCAAAACCGCCACAATAGCGGATTTTGTTGGATCATCTGACCTGGCTAAATGAGAATGCTGCCCAGTTTTGGCATCAGCAATTCCAGCCGGGTACTCTGTGATAACACCGCCTAGGATGGATCGTAGGGGCGGGGGTGTTGCCATTTGTTTTAGATCGGAACTGGGCCTAATGGAGGTACCAGTGGGAACTACCAACTCCTTTGAATGCATCATGGGCGAGGATGTGGGGTGCAGGATACTTCTAGTCTACCGTTCACCAGGTGACAGGAATATTTTCCTCTCGGAAGTCGCAGACTTCAGTGTCGACCTGACATTGGGATCCCCCAGATGGTTGGTTCTGGGGGATTTCAGTGCCTGGGTTGATGATGAACTCTCGCAATTTGGTCAGGACTTCCACCAGTTTATGATTTCACTGGGCTTCACACAGGTTATTTCCTCCTCGACCCATATTGGTGGTCATTCATTGGACTTGGTGTTCCTACTGGGGATGGAGATATCCGATTTTGGTGGTGGAACCAGTCTGGTGGTCTGACCATCATACCATTGGGTTCAGTTTCGAGCTCACCCCTAATAGGCCAGCCCCTATGGAGATGGTCCGGTACCACCCTTTGAGGGGTGTTTCCTCAGATGGCCTGATGGCGGTACTGGACCTATCGGGTTTACCGAGTGATTGCATGAATCCAGGGGACCTGGTACGTGCCTATAATCAAGGCTCCTGGAATTCTGCGGTTGTGGAATTTGCCGCAGAATTTTCATCATGCTTCAGAAGATATATATATATAGCCGCAGAATTCATTGGTTTTGGTGAATTTTGATATAAATATACTGTTTTTCCATAGTGTCAGGCTTTCTTTCCCATCTCGTTTATCCTGAAGCCCCTCCTCTATGCTCAACATGTCATCGATGACATCACATCATATTTAGCCAATGACAGGACTACATTCTGCCAGAGAAATGAATAAATCATGCTGCAGAAATCGGAAAATGCTGCCGCAGGAGCCCTGCCTCAGAAATCAGAAAATGCTGCCGCAGAACACCAGGGGCCCTGCCTATAATAAGGCGGTACTAGGGGCCCTGGATTCCATTGCTCCTGTTTGTGTTCTTCCTCTCACTCTTCGCCCCAGGTCTCCTTGGTTTGATGAGACTCTGAGGGAGTTGAGGAGAGTTGGACGAAGGCTAGAGAGGTGCTGGCGGAGGTTGGGCCTGGATTGTGTCAAACTTACTTTGATGGACCATTATGTGGTCTATCAATCAGCAGTCTCTCCTAAGAAGGCAGAATTCCTGTCCAGGTATTGCTGCTGCACAGAATCGACCAGCTTAGCTTTTCCGGACTGTGGTTAGATTGTGCAATCCAATCTGTCTTCAGCCTGGAAGTGCTTTTTCTCAAGAACGGTGTGAGGAGCCGGATATTGTGCTCAGTTCTTTTCAGTTAAGGTTGCCACAATCATGTCTGATATTCGCTCGACCCTCCTTTATGGGAGCTGTGATGGTCGGCAGGAGATGTCGGACACCCAATTTGTGTGGTCTGACTTCAGACTTCCCACAATCAATGACATTGTGATGATCATCCAGTTATTGTGTCCGACAACCTGTGGTCTGGATCCTGGCCCCACACGTCTCCTAGTGGGCTGTGTGGATAAAATTTGTCTGGTCCTTGCTGAGATAGTCTGGAGGTCCTTGGAGAGGAGAATTTTTACTTATCCCCCTGAAGGAGGCTGTGGTTCAGCCCCTTCTTAAGAAGCCCTCCTTGGACCTGGATTGTCTGGCTAACTACAGGCCTGTCTCTAACCTGCCCTTTTTGGGCAAGGTTATTGAGAAGGTGGTCGCGTCGCAGCTGGATGATCATTTGACCAGCCACAATGTCTTATGATTCTCTCCAGTCCAGATTTAGCAAGAGACATAGTACTGAGACAGCTCTTGTCTGG
Source organism: Neoceratodus forsteri (assembly GCA_016271365.2). Taxonomy (NCBI): domain Eukaryota; kingdom Metazoa; phylum Chordata; order Ceratodontiformes; family Ceratodontidae; genus Neoceratodus; species Neoceratodus forsteri. Next base: position 91,602,409 of record CM057451.1, read on the forward strand.
GTACTAAATGATCTAATAGCGAGGGATCGAAGGACCCGTTCTATTGTGGTCCTTCTTGATCTCTCTTCAGCATTTGACACCGTGGACCATGGTGTGCTGTTGGAGCGCCTGCGGCTTATCTCTGGGCTGTCTGGTACAGTCCTCAGTTGGTTTCGATCTTTTCTCAAGGGTAGGACTCAGAGGGTGGTGTCTGGGATTTTTTCCTCGACACAGATTCGTATTCATATAGATTGTTACAATTTCAGAAGGCACATGCCCATTTATGAACTCGCCACCAGCTAAATTAGCAGTGGAAGGAAAATTTCTTGTCACCCATGCATTTATCAAGGTTTCTCTTAAATTGTTCTGTGTTTTCGCTGTTTATAATATTACTAGACAATGTATTCCAGATTGGAGAAATTCTCTGTGTAAAAAATCTAGATCGTTTTACATAAGGATGATTTTAGTTTTGAATTGTGGGATCTATTGGGATTACTTATTGAAAACTTTTCCAATCGTATTGCGTTTAACAAGTAATCGTTATTGTATGCATTGTAAGTATGGATTAAGTCGCCTCTTAGTATTCTGTACTTCAAAGAGTAAAGCTCTCTAGATTTTAATCTAGAACCATAATCAAGTTCGGACATATTAATCCTTTTAGTTATTCTTCGTTGAACTTTTTCTGTCATGTTTAAATAGCCAATGGAAGTTGGAGCACAAACTGAAACACAATAGTCCAAATGTGGACGAACCAGGCTTGTGTATAGGGGCAAGATGACAGATGATTCCCTACTTTTGATATGTCTCAATATACAACCTATAATCTTGTGACATTTTTCAACAGTTTTTTATTGGTATGGGTGTTAAATTTTAAGTCATCAGTTATAGTTATACCCAAGTCTCTTTCCTCTGTTGTGATTGTTAATTTCACATTTTAATAAAATATGGGTGTCTCTTATTATTCCCCATATGCATTACCTTACACTTTGCTGGGTTCAATTTCATTTTATTGTTCACTGTCCACGATGTTAATTTATTTAAATTATCTTGGGGAGTGTTTGCAGATGCAGTAGTGTTCACAGTACAGCCCAATTTGCAGTCATCTGCATATTTATTTATCCAAACTTATTTTATTTGCATACTTGCTATCAATATATTAAAAAGTAAAGGCTCAAGAACAGATCCTTGGTGTCAGGGCTCCAGTTGAATTTATGCCCTCGTACAACCACCCTTTGATGTCTGTTGTATAACCATGCTGATATCCACTTAATTAAGTACATGTCCAAATTTATATTATAAAGTTGTGTGATCAAAATTTTATGGGAAAGTGTCTAATACTTTTCAAAATCCAAGAATATGATGTCCACTGGAAGGCTCTTATCTAGGGCGTCACTAACAGGTTTGAAAAAAACTAATAAGGTTTGTTTGACATGACCTACCAGTAGTAAAGCCATGCTGGGAAATGTCAGTACAATTGGAAATTTTAAGATGAGTTGAAATTTTAACATGTATTAACCGTTCAATAATTTTACTGACAAGTGATGTAAGGCTGATAGGCCTATAATTAGATAGTAACTGTTCATTACCTCCCTTATGTATAGGGGTTATATTTGCTTCTCTCCAAGACTGAAGAACTTTCCCATTATTTAGACATATTGAACAAATAGGTAAATGGTCTAGCAAGTTCCTTTGATACCTCTTAAGAACTTGGGGTGAATACTGTCAGGGCCTGGAGATGTATTGCATTTGATTTTGTTAATGGCCTCTGTGTCTTGTTCAAGAAAGAATAATTTGATATTTGATTGTAATGTATCTTGAGTAAAATCCATTGGATTAAATATGCTTGTAAAATAATGATTACATTTAGTAGCCATTTCTTTTTCGTTAGTTATTAATTCATCATTTACCTTTAGTGGTCCAATTCCTGTACATGTTTGTTTTAATGAACCTATACAGTTATAAAACTGTTTTTTTATTGTCTTTGATGTCTTTGGCTAAATTTATTTCCATTTTTTGTTTTGATTTTTTTAAATTATTTGTTTAGTTTTTTGGCTAGTATCTTAAACTTGCCCCAATCAGAAGCCTTTTAAGTCTTGCTGTATTTTTTATAGGTACAATGTTTCTTTCTTATTATACACTTTATATCTTTAGACCACCACATGGGAACTCTTCGTTTGCTATGATCACATTTTGTTCCCTGAGGTACCCATGTATTTATACAGTAATCTGTTTTGGTCTGTATTGTCTCCCACACATGTTCGAAGTCAAGATTACCTAGGTCTTTTAACCATTCCCATGAAGTCAGGTACTTTTTTGTTTTTATAATCTGCTTTATGATTTTTAAACTTATTCATTTGTTATAATTTGTTTTGTTTTTTAAGATGTCATATACAATCATGTTGTGATCACTGTCACCCAGAGGGGGTATGATAACAGGGTGGAGAGAAGGTCAGCATTGTTTGTTTAAAAAAAAAAAAAAAGTCGAGTATATTATTATTCCTAGTGGGTATAGTTACTAACTGATTCAGTCCATGTTTAAATGAAATTTCTAAAAACTGACGTTCAGTAGTACTGTGTGTATCAAGTGTTTCCCAGTTTATATTTGGGAAATTGAAATCACCCACAATTTAGTCTTCTTTCACTTCGATATTGTCTAACTGCTTCAAGAAGACTAGGTTATCTGTAACAAAGGCCTGTAGTTAAGATTTCATTGCCTAATTAGATTTTGGCCCAAAGTATCTCAGTTGGAGAGTCCTCATATATTATCTCATGACTGTTGTATTTATTACATATGTATAAAGCTAACCCCCCTCCTTTAACATTGTCTGTTTTTTAAGAATTTTGTAAAACCACTTGTATCAGAATTCCAATCATTTTCAGTCAACCATGTTTCTGTAATACAACAGATGTCATTCTCTCGCCTAAGCTGGTCTCCGGGCTTCCTTACTCCTGGGCTGTACCTCCTGATGCTGATAGGTAGGTAGGCAGGAATCAGACCTCTGCAGCAGGGGACATCCAGCCCTCCACTCCTGTCTTCCTCAGTTTACTTCCTGCCTGCAATGAAGCAGGTACTCTGCAGCAGAGCCCTGTCACAGGAGGCAGGGCTGAAGAGACTGAGTTACAAAATTCTTATTCTACAGAAACAAGTGTATTCTTCTTTTTTGGATTACAAGAAATGCTCTACAAAATCCTTGTTCTACAGAAACAAGTGTATTATTTTTTTGGGGGGGGGGATTACAAGAAATGCTCTAGCAATGGGAGCGGCATTCAAACGCTCCAGGGTGGGATCCAGTCTCAGCGTTGCAAGCTGCACAGGCTCGCCCCACCTCTTACTGGCTCACTTTTTTCCTTGGGTTGGTGGCTAAAAACTGAAGCCGTTCATCGTAGGGGCATCTCGTCGGGCTAATTGGCCCCCTCATCCCCAGGGGATTCTCAGGAATTTTGCTAGACGTTTATTGCAGCACTGGAGTGCTTCCAAAAGCTAGGCATGCCATCTCTCATCCCAGAGTTCTCAGAGTTTGGACCTAGCAGAAAACCTTTCATCGAGCTTGCAGTGCTTCCAAGAGCTAGGCATGCACCGTGTGGCTTCCGATCTATGAACGGCCTTTGGGAAAGCTTCAGCTGTTCGTCATCGGTGTAACTAGGCAATGCGAAAGGTGCTGGGCCGCTCAATAAGTGTATTTAAGCACCGGAGTGCTCCAAGTTCATCTAATTTATTTGTTAAGCTACGAGCATTAGTTAGTAGAATTCGTATTCCCTTAACTTTAACTTTATTATCAATTTCACTTTGTGTAGTAGCTTCCTGACTTGGTGGATGTTTTTGATTATTCAAACCAGGTTTTGATATCCTCTTAATTTGTTTTCTTAGTTTTTTTTTTTATTGTTTTTGCAATCATTATTCTACATATCGCCTACAGAAGTATATTCTGCTGAATGTGTTGTGTATAACAGTTTCACCCTACCCCCATTTAATAGTTTAAATTTGCATCTATTGTGTTGTTAAACTGGAGGCTGAGAAATTGTGACCCTACTTTATTTAAATGTAGTCCATCTTGACTGTATATGTCAGTTTGCATTGTATTCTTCCCAATGTGTTATACATGTAAGATTTTGCCTCAGGCACCATTGTCTGAGCCAATTGTTTGTTTCAATATACAGTTTTGTTTGTATGTTGCTCTGGGAATTGGAAGTATTTCAAAAAATAGAATGTCACAGCCCAAATCTACCAGCTTGTTGGTTAAATTAACAAATTCCTGCTTGATTTGTTGAGGATTTTGGTGTAGAACATTATTGGCTCCTGCGTGAATTAAAACTAATTTTCTAAGATTTTTTTCGGAAACAATATCAATCATTTTTGTAATATCTGATATTTTAGCACCCCTAAAACATGATAGGGTACGATGTGCTTTGTCTGTATACATATAGCATGGTCAAGTCCTTTAATTATGAGAGTCGCCCAAGACATATATTTGTTTCATTAGTCTGAGAAACCTGGATTTCCATATCTTGCTCAACTTGCTGTGGAATGATAGAAGTAGTATCAAAAGATATTAAGGGTGGGTCTAAATTAATATTCTGATTCATGCAGGTAGATTGATTTTCATTATATGATAGTGTAGTACAGTCTGAGTATCACTTCCTTAACAGAAGTAGTCATAGCTATTGACTCTTCTTGAGTGATGTCTAAATTGGGGGTCAAACGAGTTGGTGATTTCAGTGTTGAATTGTTTGATTTTTCCTTCCCCCTTTTTTTTGATGTTTCAAGTGTTGGACTTGATACCAAGCATCCTCAGGGTCAGTACTTTCTTCTTCTTCCCTTCCCCTTTTTTTAGTTGGAGGGGTATTATTTATAGGTGCAAGAACATCAGTGCAGGTTTAATTTTTTTAGTACAGGCGTAGTAATACTTAGATTGGTATATGTCAGTTTAAAGTCATACTTGAAAGCGAGATGCCATATCCTTCTGACTTCTCAATTTCACTTATCCTTTTAATAAACTGCTCTAACAGGACTGACATTTCATGATTATCAAGATATTTAGTACATGTAAATAAGTTGTCGAATGGATACTCTGGTACTATCGTATACATGTTTTACATAGTATAGCTTTTTCACCATTTTTGGTTTGTATGACTGTTTCCATGGTATCTATCCTACAGTTAAAGTCACAAACAAGGAAACAAGAAAAGAAGTGTGAAAAAATACTAGATTTGGTAATTATAATTCTTAAGATACCCAGAGAAGACTCAACTTCCTGATTAAGTTTTGGAAACAAAGTTCCAAATTCCAAAGAAGTCTGTTGATAGTATTATGTACTATTTGCCAGAAATAATAATTTATTATTTTAATTTTAACCCAGAATGTGATAATTTTTCAAATTACTTTCACCACAGTAGGCAACATTAAAGATTTTAAAGACAGACGTTGTTCTTTGCTGTTTCTGACTGAGCTTTCAGCAACTCTGAGCTACTCTAAATGGTATCACAAACAAAGAAAACACAGGCTGAAATCAGATAAGTGTATAGATGTTAACTACTTATTCTATAGTCTTCTTCCTAGAGCAAATATTTAATTTTAGTGCTTTCTAATGATACTCAGAAGTGCAGGGCAGGATCTCTATTGGCAGAGTACTTTAAGAAATACAGCAAACAATATGAACTGGATGTCTAGTAGCCCCTGCTGTTACCTACAAGCTGAGTGATCATAGAACCGTCCTTGACTACAGAGGATTTGTGTTTGACTGCTTTACTAGAGACCCCTCTTATATTTAAACATCATTCTCCCTGTCCTGCGGGGGGAACTGACTGACACAGGAGCTCCATTTGGCACCCATGTTTGCGGTGTATATGCTTCTGTTGGGAGTGATTATTAGGCAGTACGGCTTGGGTTTTTACTGCTATGCAGATGATACTCAGCTGTACATGTCCTTCGTGCCCAGCCAAGATGCTGCCATTTCGGTCTTTAATAACTGTCTCGTCGAAATCCAGGATTGGATGAATGTGAGTTGGCTGCGGTTGAATCCTGGGAAAACTGAGGTGTTGGTTGTGGACCCAGATCGTCTGGAGGCGGGTTTGTTGGCGGGATCACCTTCAGGTTTAAGGCTTGGTGGTGTTCAGCTAACTACCTCAGACCAGGTGCGGAACCTGGGCGTTGTTTGATGACTGTTTGACACTTAAATCTCGGGTGTCTGCAGTTGTCAAAGCATTCTTTTACCATCTGAGGAATATCGCCCAGGTGAAGCACCTGGTTCCTTCAGACGATCTTCCAACATTGATCCACGCCTTAGTTACCTCCTGCCTTGACTACTGCAGCTCCGTTTACCTTGGGGTACCGGGATTGATATCAGTGTCAGTGGTTCAGTAGGTAGCACACTCTCCTCTGAGGCCGGGAGATCAGAGGGCTGTGGGTTCAGTTCCCACATCTGGCACTTGGGTTAATGTACCAGTACTGACACTGTAGTGCAGCATGAGAGGGGTGCTGTACTTCTGAGGTGCCGTCTTTCGGATGAGACGTTAAACCGAGGTCCCATCTGCCTGGATTGGTGGTAGTTCAGGTGGATGTTAAAGATCCCATGGCACTTCTCGAAAAGAGTAGGGGAATTTCCCCGGTGTCCTGGCCAAATTTCCCTCATTCACTAAAAATACCACCAACAGCTTAATCTGGTTCAGGGTCAGTTGGCATTCATCTGTATCCCCTTCCCCCGGGTCATGCCTGAAAATAGGCAGAATTTGTCTAGTGTACTTACCCGGTCAACAAAACCTAAATAAATAAATATCCTCCGCTTGCAGGTAGTGCTGAATGTGGCAGCCAGGCTATTGACTGGTTCTTTTAGGACCAGCCATATAACGCCTGTGCTCCGTGGACTGCACTGGCTGCCAATATTTATTTATTTAGCTTTTGTTTACCGGGTAAGTACACTAGACAAGTAGTATGCCGATTTTCAGGAACGACCTGGGAGAGCACAAAGCATACAGTATACACACATGGCAACATTGGAGAAACAGCATGATACAGTAAAAAACAGCTATAACAACGCTTGTATAAGGGCAGAGATACTGCCACACATAGTACAGATTGTTACAGGACATAGATAGACATTAGAATCACTGAATACATATTTCATAGACCATCATGGACTCAGAGTGGACAATAGTGGACTGCAGAGTATTACATTACAGAGACTAGGAGCAGTCACATCTTGTCGTTTGTTTTAGGTGGGACCACAGGGAGGAGCGAAAGGTCCCATGGGAAAGGGCAGAGCGAACAGAGTCCGGAATGGAGTTCCAGAGCCTAGGCACAAAAGCGGCAAAGTCACGATCCCCCATAAGGGTCCGAGTAGGGGGAACTTTAAGCAACTCGGCGGTCTGTGACCTGAGCTGGTAGGGGATGGCGTCTAGTTTTGGGAGGAGATGCCAGTCCCGACGGTATGCCCGTGGCAAGCACTTTCCTGGTGAAGTTTTCTACACCAAGGATCAGGAATTCTGCAGGGGGGAGCCAGCTGAGTTTGTCATAGAGCTCACATCAGTGGGTGAGTTTGGGAGCAGCAAGAGCAAACCGACAGATATAATTATATGCCGTGTTCCACCGATTTAAGATGGATGTGAGGTGACCTGGCAAATAGGTGGTATCCATAACTAAGGAAGGGGAGAAGCACTCCCCTCGCAAGTGCCAGCCTCGCTCCCGGAGTCAGGTTGTATTTGGCCCTTTAGGCAAGGCCAAGCTTACACCTGGTGGTTCTGCAGATGTTTTGGATATGGCTTCCCATGTCAAGTTGTGGGTCGAGGGTGACCCCAAGATATTTAATTGAGCTCACTGTTGGCAACAGGGGGCCTCCATCACAAGCTATTTTGAGCATAGCCGATGGGGCTTTTAACTTGGCCATGGAACCAAAGAGCATTGCCTGAGTTCTGTTAGGATTCAGTACCAGTCTATGGTTGGTAATCCAGGCCGAGACTCTGCTGAAGTCTTCAGATAGGCACTGGTTAAGGTCAGCAGCATTACGAGCATGGTCCACTAGCACAAGGTCATCTGCATAAGCGTGACTTAGCGAGGAGGTCACCGTGGGAGTTGATTAATAAAAGTGAGAATAGGAGGGTCCAAGTACCGATCCTAGGGAACTCCCATGGTCACAGCCCTAGGCTCCGAGGACCTTGTTAAAGCAGGTGCGCTGCTTTCTACCGTTAGGTAGCCCATCATCCAACTCATGGCATGCGGAGAGAACCCGAGAGCCTGAGCTGCTCCCCTAGTAGGTCATGGTTGACAAGGTCAAAAGCTTTTGACAAGTCAATAAATATAGCACCTGACAGTTTGCCCTGATCCATGGCGGATCTAATACTAGAGTTACAGTAATCAGGGCAGTAGTGGTACTATGACCCTTCGGAAACCACGTTGGGCCCCAGAAGCAGCTCATGGGTATCCACGTTACTCTGAGAGTTGCTCCGCACAACCTTTTCAGGAGTTTACCAAGGGATGGGAGAATAGCAATAGGGCGATAGTTGTCAGGGAGTTTGGAATTTCCCTGCTTCAAAACGGGGACTATCCTTGCCTCCTTCCAGATGTCAGGGATTATCCCCGAGCTAAGGGATAAGTTAAAGATATAGGCAATCAGAGGGGCAATGAAGCTGCTCCCAGCTTGAGAAGCCTGGGCTCAAGGTTGTCAGCCCTGCACTGGAGTGCTGGAGAGGGCAGGCGGTTCCGAACATCAAGGACAGACCACGGCCTTAAGATTAAATACTCTCCGAGGAGGATGTTCCTCTGCATCGGAGGGATATTAAGCAAATGACCCCCATCGGTCGTGAAGCGAGAGGTGAGGCAAAGTCGGAGAAGTGGAGATTGAGGTGGTCGGCTATAGTGTGGGGATTATTGCACGAGACTCCATCAATAATCATGTCCACGACACCCGAGTGAGAGGGCCCACTGACGAGGGATTTAATGTTCCTCCAGAACCTCCTAGGATCTCCGACAGAGCTAAGTAGTGCCGATTTACAGAAGTTACTTTTGGCAGCCCTAATGGCTTTTTTACACCGATTCCTGAGTTGCCGATATCTCAGGAGATTAGCAGGATCTCTGGAACCCTTAGTACTTGCCCAGCATTTGTCTCTCTCTCCCGCATCTGGGCAAGTAAGTCACCATTCAGCCAGAAGGTGGCTGTTCCCCTCACCCTCCGGGTGACCCTGGGGGCGTGTCTATCTTGGAGAACACCAAAGGAATGTATGAAGCACTGAGGGGTCAGAGGCTTCAAGCACCCTGGTCCAGTCAGTACATCCTAGATCGGCCAGGAAAGCCTGAGGGTCAAAACTGGAGTATTTTCTGACTAGAATGATTTTGTGTGGAATTCTAGGGAAGGGGATTTTCCAGACACAGTATACCGGGGAGTGGTCAGATATGGAGTCTGATAGCGTGCCTGATGAGGCAGTCCTCTCCGGCCGGTTGGTCAGGATCCAGTCCAGCAGGGAACTTGAGGAACCATTGGCTGCCTGTCTCGTCGGGTCATCGATTAGTTGGTTAAGGGATAGGCAGGCAAGTTGTGATTCGCATTTCCCAATATTGCCACACTCCCAGTTCATGTTGATATCACCCATAATAATGAGGTTCATTGCCACCTATACTGGGCCTAACTGCATCTAAGATGTAAGTGAGTCCTGTCAGACCCCAGGGGTATAGGACACCAAGTGCAGCTTCTTAGCATCGCCCAGCAGGAGCACATGAAGAAACTCACAAGGTGGATGATCAGGTTTACTCTGTGCCACCAGGGAGATTTTCAGATGGGATCTGTAGTAGATGAGGGTGCCACCCCCCTTCCTACCCCCAGTCCTGTCTAGACGAATGAACTCGTATCCTGTTAAGAAGCAGGCAGAGTCAGGAATCGAGGGTTTGAGCCAAGTCTCAGTTATCCCTAGGATGTCTGGCTTGTATAGCTCAGTCCACGCTAGGAGATCATCTCGGTTAGGAAGCAAGCTCCTAATATTCATATGCACTATTTTTAGTCCCTTATTCCCATTCCAGGTGGCGGGAATATTAGAGATCAGCTTAGATGGCCCAGGATTGAGCTCAATATCTCCAGCCATGAGAAGTGAGTAGGGCTAGCCAGGGGAGGAACAATCTTACGAGCGGCCTACCTCCAGGCCTGTGCATGCTTCTGACTTTCTTTCACCCTGACCGTATACATAAGGCATCTAGTGTCAAGGCTAAGGACAGTACCAGAGTGCATTACCTTAGTTACAAGTTGGTTGGAAAAGGAGATCGGTATCATCATGGGAGGAGGGCCACAACCCTGGGTCAATAAATAGGCTGGGAGTCGAGTAGCACAATAAGAGGACTAGCCCCAGGGCCAGTATCATAATTATTAGTGTCGTAAAACCGACCTGCCGCTCCCTCCTGAACATAGGAGAGGTGGCTTCCAGTTCTTCCATGGTAAGGACAGTAGTAACCACCCCCACAGATTATAGGCAACTGGAGACCTAGAAAAAATATGCTGGCGGATCACCTTCAAGGTCAGTTTGCTGACCTATAAGGCCCTACATGATCAGGGACCTGGTTACCTGAAAGATCTCCTTCATTTAGGAGGGACATTACACTCCTGGAGAGGGTCCAGAGGAGGGCAACCAAAATGATTTGGGGCTTGGGGCACAGGACCTATGAGGAGAGGCTCGAAGAGCTAAGTATGTACATATTAGAAGAGAGAAGGGACCGGGGGGACATGATAGAGGTCTTCAAGTAATGAAGAGGGTAAATAGGGGAGGAACAGTCAGGGTGCTTCGAAGGAAGGAGGAGAGGGCCACTAAAGGGCATGGATGGAAGCTGGAGGGGGGAAGATTCAGGGGAGAAAGGAGGAGGTGCTACTTCACTGAGAGGGTGGTGGAGCCATGGAATGCACTGCCTAGGGGGCTGGTGGAGGCAGAGACGGTGGCAGGGTTCAAGAGGGGCTGGGACAGGTACAGGGGAAGGTTTCTGGAAGCAAAATCCAATGCAGCAAGAATATCCGGAACTGGGAAGGGAGAAGCCAGAGAAGCGAGGGGGGCAGCAAGGTCAGCACCCAGGGTGGGGGCTGACCAAACGAGCAGACATGAAAGACCATTAGGCCTATTCTGCTGGCATTTTAGTATGTTAGTATCCCTACTGTCCCTCCCGCTCCGATCCACTGACGAGGGATTGCTAGCGATTCCCAGGGTTCATTTAAAGACATCTGGTGCCACATCTTTTAGTTTTATGGCCCCAACCCTGTAGAATTCTCTACCTCGTCTGGTAAGAGACTGCCCGACAATCCAAAGCTTTATGGGAGCATTAAAAACATTTTTTAGCTGTGCATACAATGATTTTTAATGTGGCTGCCATGGAATTTTATTTATGGTTTTAATTTGATTTGTATTATGTTATGTACAGGCGCCTTGGTTTTGGAAAGGTGCCTTTTATAATTAAAGATTGGTGGTGATATTTAATCCTCCTCTGATGTATGTTGACTACGAGAATATACCTTACTTTCTCCCATTATGTCATATAGACATGCACCAACATTAAAGGATATATTAGTAAAGAGTCATTTTACAACATAGAAAGGACACACCAACAGTTGGCTTAACAGCAAAGGATACAAGCAGTGTAAAAACTGTACAGCTTGCAAGTATATAGTGCAAGATAAAGAATTTACTGTTAACCAAAAGGATAGAGTTTTTGATGTTAGACAACTGATTACATGTAATACACAAGGAGTCATCTATTTGGCCAAATGCAGCTATGAAGCATTTTATATCGGCAAAACAGAGAGGGCTTTTAAAGTTAGTTTTAGAACATGTCCGTGCAATAGACAAACAGGATTTAACTTGTGCCATGGCAGCACGTATATTGGAGAATAAAGATCAAAATGAAACACGTCTTTAGATTTATGGGAGTAGAAAACGTTTTTTATGGTCAGAGAGGTGGTAATTTTCGCAGCAAAATATTGAAAAAAGAAAATGAATGAATTCTTAGATTATAAGCGTATAAAAAAAACAAAAAAACAGGAATTAATGCAAATCTGGAGTTGAAACCCTATTTGGAATATAAATAAGAGTAAAAATCCTTTTTGCAGTTCTTAGTCTTTATGATAATTCTATGAAAGTGACTTTGGGTCTTGCACTTTAATAATATGTTTTAAGAATCATTATGAAACTGGAACTAACTTTATTATTGGAATGTAAATACTATATAAATATTTGCATGTATTAATTTAATATTTTGCGTTTTGGATATGTTTCAAGTTTGAAGGGATCTTGCACTTGTATATTTATGCTTTCATTGTTTTTATATGGGTGAAGGTGTTTTACCTTGTTAATGATTATTAACCAGTGAATTTGAAGTACGTTTGTATGACGTCTTATATGAAATGATATTTAACAAATGCTTGTCTGATGTTTTAAACCTTTGATAAAGGACCTTGGTCCGAAACGCGTCTGGTTGGTGCATTAAATATATAAAAATTTGTAGCTCTTGTGTTTTTATTTTTGAGATTAGTGTGTGTTTCAGCTTTCTGTGAAAACTTTGAAATTCGAGCTGAGAGCACCACTGTTACAGAGTGCATGGTTCTTTTGTGGACTAGACTATTTTGCATCTATGGCTGCCACTGTACATCTGATGCAGACCCATAAAGACGTTCCGCACTTGAAGCAAAAGGGGGGTGGGGGGTTGGGTGGAGGTCCTAACTGACTCCTTGTTTTTGTGTTAAAGGGGTCAGTTTCTTAACAGCAAAAACGAGGAAAGGCATTTCTAAAATGTGAAGATGAGCATGGGGACCACTTTTTTCCAGAGCATGCCACCACCAACGGCTACCACTTCAAGACTGCTACTATCTCTGCCTAATATAATCTGGGGAAAAGCAGAAGTAGTCTACCAGCACTGAGATCAATATGGATCTTACTTCGAGAGGAGGCTCTTGCAGCAGGTAAAGCATGTAGGACTGACACCACCTGGCGGCAGATCTCTGCAATTCTTTTCTCCAGCAGTACTGACTGACGGCCCACCCGTCGGCTCCACCGCTGACGTCATCCAGTATAAAGGCTGGTGGCGGTCCCCACATGCTCCAGTTCTTTCCCGCCATGGCAATGCATTAGTCAGCTCTCTGCTGTCTAACAGTTCCTTAGCTTACAACTTTTTTCTACAGTCTTGCTTCAGCAACCTTTATGACGTATGTCTTCTCCACCGACTGGGTGCTGTAATGCTAACATTCCAGCAGAATAGGCCTAACGGTCTTTTGTGTCTGCTCGTTTGGTCAGCCCCCACCCTGGAGCTGACCTTGCTGCCCCCCTCTCCCTCTCTGGCTTATCTTCCCAGTCCCAGATATTCTCGCTGTACTGGTTTTTGCTTCCAGGACTCTTCCCCTGTACCTGTCCCACCCACTCTTGAACCCCCTCCACAGTCTCTGCCTCCACCAGCCCCCTTAGCAGTGCATTCCATGGCTCCACCACCCTCTCAGTGAAGTAGCACGTCCTCCTTTCTGCCCTGAATCTCCCCCTTCAGCTCCGCCCATGCCCTCTAGTTGTCCCTCCTCGGAGCACCCCGACTGCTCCTCTCTCTTTATGTACATTAAGACCTCTATCATGTTCCGTCCCCGGTCCCTTCTCTCTTCCAGTGTGTACATGTTTAGCTTTTCGAGCCTCTCCCCATAGGTCCTATCCCCCAAGCCCCAAATCATTTTGTTTGCCCTCCTCTGGACCCTCTCCAGGAGTTCGGTGTCCCTCTTTAAATGAGGCCTTCAAAACTGCATGCAGTACTCGAGGTGCGGTCTTATCAAGCAGTCATACAGTGGGAGTATCACTTCCCTCCTTCTGGAGGTGATCCCCCTAGCGATGCATCCAAGCATCCGGTTGGCCTTTGCTGCCCTCCTTCAAGTCTCCAAGTTGTTCATCTTGACATCCACCACCCCCAGGTACTTGTCAGCCATTGAGACTTGTAGCATCCCCCGGGTGTATACTTGGCCCAGGTTTCTGGCTGCCAGATGCAGTACCTTGCATTTCTCTGCATTGAACCTCAGCTTCCACTTTCTAGACCACCTTTCCAGAGGCCTCCAGGTCCCCCTGTAGGGCCACCCTCTCCTCCTCCCCATCCATCACCGCCCCAAGTTTTGAGTCATCTGGAAAGACTCATCTCACTCCTGTTACCTTTCCTTATGTCAGAGACATAGGCGTTGAACAGGAGGGGCCCAAGAACTGATCCCTGAGGGACTCCACTAATGACCCTCCTTGGGGATGAGACTATCCCGCCAACCATGATCCTCTGTGTCCGGTCCTGGAGCCAATTGCCTATCCATCTGATCATCTGGTTCCCCACCCCCATTTCTCCCAGCTTCTCCAACAGGCCGCTGTGAGGAGCAGAGTCAAACGCCTTGCTGAAGTCAAGAAAGAGGACGTCTATTGATCTACCCAGGTCCAAGGCACTAGTCACCCAGTCATAGAACTCCACAAGGTTTGTCTGACATGACGAATCCATGCTGTCTATCCTCCAGGCACCCCAACTTTTCCAGGTCCCCCCCAGTCTCTCCTTGACAATGCCCTCCATCGCTTTGCCCACCACTGATGTCAGACTGTTGGGCCTGTAGATCTTACTTCGAGTGGGAGCTCTTGCAGCAGGCTATTACATTTAGGACTATGCCGCAGGCACTAGGACCACACGGTGAAAAGACTTCTGCCAGCAATACCAGCGGGGACTGCCCCCGATGCCGGCCCCGCCCAGACGTCGGTCAGGGTACAAGAGGGGGTGGACCCAGCTACACCTCAGTTCTTTCCCGCCGCGCACGTGAAGCTAGCTTCTGTCTGCGAATCTCATTGAGAATAGAGATCTTCAAGCAAGATTTACCGTTTTTCGACGCTTTTGTTAGTTTCCTCCGTTACCGACATCAGTATCGCTGTCGTCGCTTCGTACGGTTTTCCCGCATTTTTGGTCTTTTCTCCTTGGTGTTTGCCGCCGTTAGTACCGACGTCAGCCCTCTTCCCCTCGGCTGGGTTCGATGTCTTCCCGGGCTTAGGTTTCCCCTGAACACCTCAACAAGTGCGACTGCGGGTGGCAGATTCCCGCTAAGGACAGACACCGGCGGTGCGTCTTCTGCCTCGGCCCCGACCACGACACCGCTCATTGTGCTGACTGCCAGACCTTTACCAGCCGGACCTGCATCCGCCGCCTGAAAGCCCTTAAGGCGTTCCTTCTAGAGCAGAAAATAGATCTGCACTCGTCGGAGGGGAAGAAAGAGGAGAAGCGGCATAGTAAGGAGCGTAGTCGGTCCCGACACCGGTCCCGGTCTCGGTCCAGATCGCGTTCGCGGCCTTCTCCAAAAAAGGCCCATCCTTTGGGGTCTGGAGAATCGCTGAAGTCTTCTCAGGCTAAGGCCGGCCCGTCGGGGAGAAGCGGCCAAGCCAGGTGACTCCGCTAAGAGTCATTGCCAAGTCCGTTAGGGGTACCTGCTTTGGCCCCCTACCTGCAACACCGGCGCCCCCCAAGCGTCACCCATATCGCAGTCCCTACACCGGCCGCGGTCGAGAGGGGCTGAGACCCGAGGTTGGTCATAGAACTACCGATGTCCCCATCGCCCAAGTCCTCCTCCCCCCCATGGCCCTCAAGAGAGCTCTCCTTCGCGTCCCGCCGCTTTGGAGACTTCTTTTCCTCAGCGGGTGGCTGAGATCTTCTCCAAGGATGAGCTCCAGCAGCTTTTCTCTTTTTGGTGGGGGCAGGTTTATAAGCGAACCTCCCCATCGCTGGCCCAGACACCGGTGCCGGATCCTGCGGGTGAACCACAGCCAGAGGGCGAGACCTCTCCGTGGAGGTCACCGGAGCGCCGTCCTTCACCCCCTTCCAGGGCTCGTTCCCGCTCTAGATCCGAGGACCACCGACGTCGCTCTAAGGTTTCTAGTGACTGACGTCGGTCTCGGTCTCGTTCCAGGAGCCTTTCTTGCGCTAAGCGGGACTGCTCCCAGCGTCTGTCTCCTGACCGGTCATTGTTCCGTCGCCAGTCCAGGGGCAGGAGTCTGTCATCGGACCGTCGCCGGTCTCCTAGTCACTGCCGTCAGCGCAGGCATGGTCATGGGGTAGAATCAACTATTCCAAGTCGGATAGTCGATCCTCCTGTTCTTCATCGACCTCTTCTTCGTCTGTCAGTCTCGAGCGCTCCCCTGAAGAGAAGGACCTGCCTCGCTCGCCTCCGGGCGATCCTACCTTTATGGACGTCATGAGGCACATCCAGGCTTCCAATGAGTGGGACACGGAAGACCTGGACCCGGAACGCCGGAGATTGGCTAAATACCTGAGGCAGAAGGGGCCGAAGCCCCTGGTTATTCCTCCTTTGGTGGATACTTTCCAGGACCTTACTAAATCCACCTGGATGCATTCGGCCTCCATCCCGGCAGTTCCGAAAAAGTTGGATAGGCTCTATAAGGCCCCGGAAGGCGGAACCCTTCTTGGCAGAGCACCCTCGGGCCGATTCATCGGTGATCATGGCTGCTCATGATAAATCTCGACAGCAGTGACACCTCAGCTCCCAGCCTCCCGACTTGGAGTACCGATACCTGGATCAGGTGGGCAAGAAAGTTTACGCTGCCTTCACCTGTTCCATTCGCTCCCTGAATTTCCTCACGCATATGGTGCAGTACCAGAATGCGTTATGGAAACGGGGACTTGAGCTGACACAGGCCATGCCAGGCTCTGATAAGAAGACAGAGCTCCTGGCCCTTTTGCAGTCAGGCTCAGACGTAGACTCATGTGCTGAGAGCCTTGTATGACACTGCGGACACGGCAGCCAGGGCGGCCGCCTCTGGAGTATGCCTTCGGCGCCATGCCTGGTTGAGAGTCTCGGGCTTTCACCAGGATCTGCAGTCCGGTATCCGGGATTTGCCATTCCAGGGTACCGTCTTATTTGGGCAGGAGACGGAAGCTTTGATCTCCCGTCTCCAGGAATCGGGTAAGTAGATCTGGTCAGTCCTCCAGATGTACCGTGGCGACCAGCGACGCCCCCATCGCCGTCGGCCTTTTCGTAAGTCCTCAGGCAATCGGACTTCAGCCCGCGGAAACCAGCAAGGGCAGAAATGTGGCTTCCGCAGAAGGTCTGGGAACCAGCAGTCTGGTGGACCTTCCGCCCGTGGGCCCAAGTCCTCCCAGGCCTCTCTCTCCCAACCCCCGGTTCTGCCCAATGACTCACTTCTGCGTGCCCCCCCCCCTTCTGTCAGAAGTTCATGGGGAGCCGGTTGGGGGCCGCTTCTCCCTTCATCTCGAAGGGTGGAGCTCTATTACCACAGATCATTGGGTCTTGGATGTTGCACGGAGAGGACACACCTTGGAGTTCAGAGTTTCCTCCACACACTCCACCAAAGCTCTCCCGTTATCCTCCTTCTCACATCCCACTATTGGAAGGAGAAATTCAGGCCCTCCTGCAAAAGAGAGCGATGGAGAGTCCCCTGGGATCAGCGAGGCCAGGGGTTCTACTCCCACTTTTTTCCGGTCCCAAAAAAGGCTGGGGACCTTCGTCCCATTCTGGACCTCAGTCCGTTAAATCTCTGTATCGAGTACAAAAAGTTCAGGATGATGACTCTTCAGGGTCTCCTTCCCCTGCTGCACCAAGGGGACTAGCTCTGTTCTCTCGATATGCAGGATGCGTACATGCATATAGGGGTCTTTCCTTCTCACAGGAAGGTTTTTTGAGGTTCCACTTCCAGGGGGAGCATTTTCAGTTTCGGATGCTCCCGTTCGGCCTTTCTTCTGCTCAGCGAGTCTTCACCAAATGCCTCGCAGTGGTGGCTGCGGCTATGAGGCGGTTAGGGCATTATGTGTTTCCTTACCTTGACGATTGGCTTCTTACAGCCCCGTCAAGGGTCGGCCTCTTGTACTCTCTCGGAGACATTTATACTCTATTCCGAGAGCTGGGGATCACCCTGAACTTAAAAAAAAAAGTCATCCCCAGAACCCACCCAAAAGCTCGCCTTCATAGGAGCGATCCTGGATTCCGTCCAGGGCATGGCCTTTCTCCCACAGGACAGGGGGATTCGCTTGCGAACATTGACGGAACAGATCTCTAGCACCTCAGGTTCCAGCCCGGAACTTCCTCAGCTTATTGGGGCATATGGCAGCTGCCATTCCAGTCACGCCCTTGGCCCGCCTCCACATGAGTCCCACAGTGGATGCTCAGGGTGCAGTGGGACCAATGCTGCGACGACCTGGACGCTTTAGTCAGGATCTCGGAGCTAGTCAGGAGAACATTGCTTTGGTGGTTAGACCTCAGCAATCTGGAGAAAGGGGTCAGTTTTTGTCCAGAGCCTCCAGGTCAGACTCTGACGATGGATGCATCGGACCTGGGCTGGGGGAGCACACCTGGGTGTTCATCAAACGCAGGGGGTTTGGTCACCCGAGGACCGGTACCTCCACATCGATGTGCTGGAAATGCGAGCGGTCCTCTATGCTCTTCGGGAGTTTCGGGAGGATCTGGTACCGGGCTTTCTTCTAATTCAGACGGACAACATGGTGGTCGTCTTTTACATCAGCAAGCAAGGAGGCACTCATTCCTATCCTCTTTGCAGGGAGGCAATGAGAGTCTGGTACTGGGCACTGGAGTGGGGCATTCTACTGTCTGCCATGCACGTTCCAGGCGTCCTAAATGATCTGGCCGACAACCTCAGCAGGTCGCGGGCTAGAGCACACGAGTGGGAGTTGCTACAAACCGTAGCGGACCAGCTCTTCGACAGGTGGGGTCTTCCCGAGCTGGATCTCTTTGCGTCACCATGCAACGCCAAACTGCCAATGTTTTGCTCGCGAGAGCACACGCCTGGAGATTTTGGCCAGACGCGTTATCCCTTTGCTGGGCAGGGAGGTTTCTTTATGCCTTTCTGCCCTTCCCTCTCATTCAGAGGGTTCTGCTCAAACTGCAGGCCGAAGGGGCCCGGATGATCCTTGTGGCCCCCAACTGGCCTAGACAGATTTGGTTCCCACTCCTGCAGCGGTTGTTCCAGGAACCTCCAATTCCGCTGCCCATTTGCTCGCAGTTGCTGTCCCAGGACCAGGGGTCTCTAGTTCACCCGGATCTCAGGTCCCTGCACCTTCATGCTTGGCTCCTTCAGACGTAGCTAGAAACAGATACGGGGTTTCCCCGGAAGTGGCGGAGGTCTTAGCGTCCGCAAGAAAGCCCTCTACTCGCTCCACTTACGCCATGAAGTGGAAACATTTGTCTTTGGACCTTGCCGCAACATTTGGATCCTGTCATCTGCCTTGTGAACTCCACTGTGCAGTATCTCCTCTCCTTGTACGAGAAAGGCCCGAGTTGTTCCTCTATCAAGGTGCACATGTGGGCAATTTCCGCCTGTCATGCTCTCGTGGGAGAGAGAGCATTCTCGCAGTTAGATGTAGCCCGTGCCTTCCTTAGGGGAATTCTACACATGAAACCTCCCATTAGGGACCCTGTCCCACCCTGGGACCTCCTTTTTGTGTTGGAGAAACTCACCCTCCCTCCTTTTGAGCCTGCAGCAAGTTGTGAGCTGCGTTACCTTTCTTGGAAAGTTTGTTTTTTGGTTGCTGTTACTTCAGCTCGAAGGGTTTCCGAGCTTCAGGCTCTGATGTGTAAAGAGCTCTATTTGGTTTTTCATAGGGAAAGAGTTTCCCTCAGAACTAATCCTAAGTTTCTTCCCGAGGTGGTCTCGGGTTGACCCTCAACCAGTCGGTTGATCTTCCAGTTATTTTCCTTCCCTTCCAACAGAGGAAGGCTCTCCTCCACACATTGGATGTCCACAGGTCCCTGAGGTATTACCTCAGCAGAACGGTTCAGCACCGTAAATCGGAGCAGCTCTTTGTGGCTTTTGCACCACATCGCTTCGGTCAACCGGTGTCCAAGCAGACTATCTCTAAATGGATAGTCCGTTGCGTCTCGTTTTGCTACGAGCATCACAATAAACCCCTGCCTGGTCTGGTTAGGGGTCACTCCCCAAGGGGAGTGTCAGCTTCTTTTGCCGCCATGCGGAATGTCGCTATCCAGGACATTTGTGCGGCCGCGACCTGGAACTCTGTGCATACTTTTATCAAGCATTACAGCTTGGATATTGGCTTCGGCCTAGCGGTTTTACAAGGACTTTTGTCCTAGGGCCTCTGGAGTCGGCATATTCCTCCTCCCGGGGTCGGCTACCTCCTTGCTGTGGGACTGCTTGGGATTCAGTCCTAAATGTAATAGCCTGCTGCAAGAGCTCCCACTTGAAGTAAGATAGTACAGTTACGTAAGAACTTTCACTAACAGTAGATCTTTGAGAGGAGCTCTTGCAGCAGGCGCTGCTTCCCTCCCGCCTTCCCCCTCGGAGTGTGCAAATCTATTTTCTTTCCTTTCTAGATGGTGGGCTTCGCCGCCTTCTCTTGTCAGGCCTTCTGCTGGGTACTGGCGGGAGAACTGAGGTGGAGCTGGGTCCGCCCCCTGTTGTACCCTGACCGACGTCGGGGCCGGCTTCGGGGGCGGTCCCCGCTGGTATTGCTTGCAGAAGTCTTTTCACTGTGTGGTTCTAGTGCCTGCGGCATAGTCCTAAATATAATAGCCTGCTGCAAGAGCTCCTCTCGAAGATCTACTGTTATGGTAAGTTCTTACGTAACTGTACTTTCCCTGCCACCTCCCTTGATCGCCCTTGTGGATAGGCACTATATGTGCCACCTTCCAGTCCTGGGGCACCCACCCTGTCCTCGGAGAGATGCTGAAGAGCTCCGCCAGGGGTTTCGTCAGGACATCCGCCAGTTCCTTTAGCACTCTGGGATGTAATTTATCCGTCCCTGGTGCTTTCTCCGTCTTAAGGGACCTGAGGGCTTCTCTCACTCTCTGCCTTGATTTCCACCTCCGCTACCTTGTCCCCCTGCTTTGCCTTCCTCCCACTTGCCAGTGATGCCCCCCGCCGACTCGCTGATCGGTAAGGATCCCCCCCCTCAGTTCCACTGTCTCCTCCCATGTATGAAGCAACTCCCCCCCCAAATTTTCATTGGTGAAAATTGATGCAGAGTACTCATGTAGTACCTCAGTCTGCTCCCTCGGGTCTTGTGCCCATCCCACCTCTATTTTATTCCTGCTAATCTGCCCCTTCACCCTTCGTTTTTCCCCATTGTATCTACTAAAGAGCCCCTTGTTCCCTCTCCTAATTTCCCTGGCCCTGCAAGTTTAAGTGCTCTTGTGGAAAATGGATCCCTTCAAAGGACGGACATTCGGCTTGCCATTTTTGTCTGAGCCCAGACCACGACACCAGCGCCTGTACCCACTGCCAGGCCTTCAACAGTCGGACCAGGATTCGGAGACAGAAGTCTCTTCAGGCTTACCTAGTCCAACAACGTTTGGCGCAGATGTAGCAGGAGATGTCCTCCAGGAGGGAATCTCGTCCACCCTCTCCAAAGAAAAAAACATAGAAAGGAGAAATGCCACCAGCAGGACTGGGATTGCTCGCCCTCCAGACCCAAGTCTTCCTGCTTCCAGTCAGCTGGTCGCTTCGGCTCCTCCGGACATGAGGCCCAGCTTGCCTCTCAAGCTTCCCGCCTCAGCTTCTTTGGCTAAGGGCTCCTCCCTTCAGCCTATAAAGATTAGGGCCCCGGTCTCCGGTTCTGTAGTGGCAAAAAGGCCCTCTGACTTTGGTTCTGCGGTGGCGAACAGGCCCTCTGACTCTGGCTCCTCGGCACCTATGGGGCGCTCCAGTGCTGGCTCTGCAGCGGCTAAAGGTAAGTCCTCTTCCTGGTCGGCCTCGACCAATCCACAACAGTCCAAACTGTCAGCGGGGCAGTCCTCTTCCAGGGCTTCGTCCCTGCCACCAAGCACAAGTCTGACCGGCATCTGTCCGGGGACCCTGACAAGGCCGCTTCCCGCTCCGGCCGTCCCCACCCTTCTCCAGATGGGGGATGTCTGTCGGACAAGGCTTTGGGCCTGATGCTGGAAAAGTGACCTTCAGTGCCTTCTCCGGCACCAGATGAGCCTCCCTCCGTACCACTACCGTCGTCTGTACCCCCGGTGCCTCTCTGAGGGACCGTACCGACTCCTCTCTGAAGGACCTATGCCAGTCCATCCGACGTCTGAACCAGACTGTACTACTGAGCTACCACTGATGTCGCCTATTAGACAGATACCAGATCCAGCTGACGCTGGTTCAGGAGAAGGCAGACCGACACCGCCCCCAAAACCTGGGTCTCCGAAGCTGGGCATGTCTCAGGTGAAGGAACTTTTCACTTATTGGTGGGAGGCTGTTAAGCAGGATCTGGTTTCTCCTCCTGCTCCCGCATCTAAGCCTACTCTTAACACCCTGGAGCCAGATGTTAAGATCATCCCTGTTCTATCTTGAAATGGGGGGGGGATAAAACCCCCACTAGCCCCAGGAAGCACAAGGATAAGTGCAGGAGGACCCAATCTCCTTCCTCCTCCCGCTCTCCTTCACCTAGACACGAGACTACTGCGTTCCTCCTCCTCCTCCTCCTTCAGAAGACTATGGGGAGTCCGAAACTTCCTACCCTGGTTCTGACCCTGATTTGCTTCCAGGTGATATAGAGGACCAGCCAAAATCTCCACCCGATGACCCCAGTTTTATGGAGGTCATGAGGCACATACAGGAGAATATGGGATGTTGTACAGAGGCCCTGGACCCCAAACGCTTGTGTCTGGCTAGGTTTTTGTGCCAGAAGGACCCTAAGCTGGTGGTTATCCCCCTCCATTAGTGGATACCTTCCATGATGTCAACCTTGTCACTTGGAAACATCCACACGCTTCCTCTGCAGTGCCCAAAAAGGCAAATTGCTTGTACCGGGCTCCTAAGGACCACTCATCTAGCCAAACATCCCACAGCTGACTCCGTGTTTATATCTGCTACATATGATAGTTTGCAGAGCGAGGCACCCAAGTACCCAGCCGCCAGACAGCAGCTGGATTCTTTTAGAAAGTGGCCAGATTGTATTCGTCTGCCACCTGCACCATTAGCTTCAGTTTTTGATGCACATGGTCCAGAACGCCCTTTGGGACCAAGGACTTGGACATCCTGCAAGACATGCCCGACTGCCCTCAAAAGGCGGAGCTTGCTAAGTTTTTGCAGACTTGCTCAGATGTGGGTACTTGCGTCCTCCGAGCAGCGTATGACTCTGTGGCCACCTCAGTGAGGGTGGCTGCTACCGGAATTTGTCTTCAGCGCCATTCCTGGCTCCGAGTTCGACCCAGAAGTGCAAACTACTCCTCTGGACGCCCCTTTCAGAGGCTCTGTGCTCATTGGCGAAGACTCAGTGAAAATCCTAGTCAAACTGCAGGACTCCGGAAAGGCTAACCGTTCAGTCTATGTATCGCCCAAAATGAGAGCATTTTCGCTGGCACAGTTTTCATGGCAGAGGAGGACATTAGCCTCTGCAGCTCCGTGTTCAGTCTCTCACGCAGCAGGGAGGCTTTGGTCAAAGTGGTGGGTCCAGAGGTGCTGCCTCAACCTCCTCTGGACAGGCTAGACCTTCAGCCACCACCCTTCCTCCCTCCCTCCCTCCCCTCTATCTACCTGACTAACTACCCCCTGACCTGTCGTCAGGAGTGCTGTTAGATCATTTTTCTCTCTGCGCCAAAGCCTGGAGAGAAGTGATCTCTGACCAGTGGGTCCTTGACCTCGTGGTGTTTGGGCACTCTATAGAGTTTGAGTCTTTACTCCTGGACAGACCACCGCCCCCCTCCCACTATCCGAGAGACCACAGGGCTCCTATCAGACAGGAGATCCTGTCTCTCTTGTCCAAGGACACGATAGAATGCATCCCGGAGGCAGAGGTAAACTCTGGTTTTACTCCCGTGTCTTCCTGGTTCCCAAGACGTCTGGGACTTGAGACACATTCTGGATCTCCGCGACCTCAATCGGTGGGTCTCCTATCGGAGATTCCAGATGGTATCTCTTCCAAATTTCCTTCCGTTCCTTTCGGTCAGGGATATCTGCACATACCTATTTGCAGAACTCGTTGCAGATTCCTGAGATTTGGGTTCGAAGGTTAGTCCTACCAATTCAGGGTCCACCCCGTCGGCCTTTCCTCTGCCCCCAGGGTCTTCACAAAATGCCTTGCCATTGGCACTGTTCAGAAAGGGACATTTCCTTTTTCCCTATCTAGATGACTGGCTTCTGTTGGCACCGTCCAGGCCTCGTCTGTGGGAGACCATCCTGGACACACTATCTCTGTCGGCGCCTGGGGATCACAGTGAACCCAGAGAAGTCATAGCTCCTATCCTCCCAGTGTCTGCAATTCATAGACCACCTACTGGATACCACCTTGGGGAAGGCCTTCCTACTTTCCGACAGCGGAGCGCCTCTGGGCACTGGCAATCCAGGCTTGTTCAACATCTGTCGTCCTGGCTAGATCCATTCTTCGGCTTCTGGGACACCTGGTGGCTGCAGTCGTTTTGGTCTCCTTCGCCAGGCTGCACATGTGCACCATTCAGTGGATGCTTCGCGTTCAGTGGGACCAAACTAGGGACGATTTGGATTTGCCTGTCCAGATCACAGAGTCGGTTCATCGAACTCCGCTGGTGGGGGTCCCCTCATCTCTGCAGAGGCCTCCCTTTCCAGCCAGATGCATACCCAGACCGGACAGGATAGGGGGCTCATCCGGGGATCCACAGGACTCAAGGGCTGTGGTCCCTGTTGGAGGAGAACCTGCACATCAGTGTTATTGAGCTACGAGCAGTCCTGTAGTCTCTGCAGGCTCTGTCCTTTCATACCTCCCAGCCACCTTTGGATTCAGATGGACAACACCTCTGTGGTGGTATGTCAACAAGCAGGGAGGCACACACTCTTATCCCCATGTCGGGAAGCTGAGTGTGGGATTGGGCAATGGAGCATCTGCTCAGTATCGGCAGTCCATGTTACAGGTTCTCTGAATGTGGTTGCAGACCCGCTCAGCCAAGCCAAACCATTAACTCACGAGTGGTCTCTGCTTCAGTCTGTAGCAGACACCGTGTTCACCAGATGGGGATGCCAGAATTGCACCGGTTTGCGTCTCAGTGCAACGCAGAATTGCCCAGTTCAAACATGTAGTCTTGCTGTATTCTGACTAATGCATTTAGCCCCAGCCTTTAAACTGCCCCGGAGAACAAAGGGTTAACTTTCTATGCAGAGCATAGAATGCTGAGCTTGAGCTCAGTTGATGTCTGTTTCCAGGTGAAATCTAACCGTCAGATTCTTTACTCCGCCTTACTGAACAGTCGTTCCGGAGATTTCTCTTGCAGCTCAGTTCAAAAGTCGGTTGAAGTGTCTGTTTACTGTCGGTTTTTAACTGAAATTTATTTTCCGCGTAGTCTGTTCAGTCTCTGTCTGTGGTGCCATGAGTATTAGATAGGTTTTGTACTTTTTTTTTTTTCTGTGTAGAACTTGTAAAAGTGTGGATCGGTTCGGCTGCACCGATCAGTTGTTAAATCTTTAGTGTGTGGTTACCAGTCCTCATCAGTTCTTAAAAAAATAAAAAAAAGTGTTTGATATGTTTTTTTCCAGCACCCGTGACACGGTTAGGAACCGATAAGGGAGTCTTGACTGGTGGTTGTCGAAAAAAGGGTAAGTTGGTTAGGTTGGCCATGTCTGAGAAGCCCAAGGAAAAAAACTGCCCACTGGGTTTGAACACTGCAGTGAGTGTGGGGAGGTCTTTGCTAAGCCTGATCTCCACACCACCTGTGTTTATTGTCTGGGGGTTTGAACACCTCGATTCAGACTGCCAAATTTGTAAAAACGTTCCTAAATCTACTGTCGAGAAGAGATTAGGTAGACTGAGGGAAAAGGAGGCCGAGAAGTCCACTGACCCGGATGGCCAGCCCAGTTCAGTTCCGACCGAACCAGGAGTTCCCTCTGACCAGGGTGATACTACTTCAGGCAAAAGGAGAGCCGATTCCGAGGGTTCGGTTCTGACAAAAAGAAAACGCAAAGAAAAATCGTCTGGTTCGGATCCAGAAGTCCATGTTCCGACCGCTAAGGAAATAGCCAGAGCGATTCGGATTGTGGAATCGCTTTGCCCGGTTCTGACCGATCCGGCACCTTTTGGCAGGGGCTCGGTTTGGTTGGTTCCCACGGTTCACGATTATACCCCTGAAGAATTTTATGAACCGGAGTTTGAGGAGGAGGGAGAGTTTGAGGATGATGATGGTGATGGTGAAAGTCTGGATGTGCCTGTGGAACCAGACATCTCCCCAGACAGACCTTCAGGTGTATCCCCTCCTAGGCTTTCTAAGTCCCCTTCCCACTTATGTTCTACAGAAAAGTGGCTGAGACCCTCCAGCTTCCTATGGAGGAAGCAGTGGAGGATCAAGAGGAGCCTGATTTTTTTGGAAAAGATGGGACATCCCAGAGTCCAGGAGACTGTCTATTCCACTTCACAAATCTTTTGGGAAGCAGACACAAAATCTTGAAGTCTTCCAGTTCTATACCTCCTGTTGATAGAAGAATGGACAAGAGGTATACACTTTCAGGCTGAGATACGGAGTTTTTATATCAACAATGCAGCCATGTTGTGGTTGTGCAGGCTGCTGCCTGTGATAAGGCAAACATTCCCTTGGCTTCACACCCCCTAGACAAAGACTCCAGGAAGATTGATGCCATGGCAAAGAAACAGTACATGGCATCTTCCTTGGGACTCAGGCAGGCGAATTATATGGCCTATACGGCCAGGTACCAGAAGTCCAGGTGGGACACTGTACTGGCACTGGCTAAGCAGGCCTCCCTCCAGCTAGCCAAGGAGCTGGAGGAAGTGGCTGCAGATGGGATTGAGGCATCAAAAGTTGTTTCATGCAGCTGTGGACTCCAGTGATGTCAAGAGTCATGGCTTCATCTGTGGCTCTTTGGAGAATGGCTTGGCTCAGATGTACTAGCCTCTCACAGGATACCCAGGCTAAGGCCATGGATTTTCCTGTAGTGGATAATTCTCTGTTTGGGGAGCAGACAGAGAATTACATGAAGAAAATGGACGAGTACAGGGCCACTTACAGGAGTGCTCAGGCCAAAGAAAGGCAGACAACTCCTCAAAGGCAGCAGTCTTACCAAGCACAGGCCTTTTCTCCCTTTTCACAGAGGGGGTTCTTCAGAGGGAGAGGCAGAAGGGGGATGAGCAGGGCTACATCCACTCCTCAGCTTAAGGCCCCTGCCAAGCAGGCACCCTGATGGGCCTGCCCGGGTCGACTCTCCTATACCAGTAGGGGGCAGGCTGACTTGCTTCGTCCAGGACTGGATGTCTATTACATCAGACAAGTGGGTCCTGGAAGTAGTAAGCCAGGGACTGGTTCTCGGCTTCAAAAAATTTCCAAAGCTGAGAGCCAGATCTCTTCTACCTGCAGGTCTCTCAGAAACCCTTGCCCTAGAGGCAGAGGTTTCATCTCTGCTGGCTTTGAGAGCCATAGAGAGAGTACCTACCCTACAGTGGGGTGAAGGTCTGTACTCTGGTAATTCCTTACCCCAAAAAGACAGGGGAGTGGCGACCCATCCTAGACCTAAGATACCTAAGCAAACATCTTTTAAAACCAAAGTTCAAGATGGTAACTCTGGGAATAATCCTTCCCTCTCTATGACCAGGGGACTGGCTAGCCTCCCTGGACCTTAAAGATGCCTATTTTCACATTCTCATCAGGCGCTCCCACAGAAAGTACCTCAGGTTTGAGTTGCCCTCAGGCCACTCAGTTCAGAGCAATGCCCTTAGGCCTAACTTTAGCCCCAAGGGTCTTCACAAAGTGCCTGGCAGAAGTAGTTGCCTTTTTAAGGTGGCAAAATATTTCCATTTTTCTATACCTGGACGACTGGCTAATAGTGGGTCAGTCTCCAGACCAAGTCGTCAGACCTGCAAGTGACCCAGCAAGTGCTGACTTCTCTAGGATTTCTTCTCAACCTTCCCAAGTTAGTTCTCGAGCCTGTCTAGCTTCTTATCTTTTTATAGGTGCAGAGCTGGATACGGTCAAAGCAAGAGCCTTTCTTCCCCTGGACAGGGCAAGATTTCTTATAGGGCTGGCTTCTTCCTTCAGCCTTCAGGCGTCCCGACCAGCAAGGCATTTCCTTCAACTCTTGGGCCACATGGCAGCCTCTACAGCAGTGGTCCAAGGGACAAGATTACAGATGAGGGACATTCAGTTCCATCTGAGGGCCTTTTGGTCTCAAAAGAAGGATTCCCTTACCAAACTGACTCCAGTGACTCGGACCCTGATCCAAGCCCTTCAATGGTGGCAGGATCAGGACAATTTAAGGCAAGGGGTTCCATTTGCCACAGATGCTTCTCTTCTGGGCTGGGGAGCCCATCTGAGGGCCCTCACTGCCCA
This sequence comes from Neoceratodus forsteri, assembly GCA_016271365.2. Taxonomy (NCBI): domain Eukaryota; kingdom Metazoa; phylum Chordata; order Ceratodontiformes; family Ceratodontidae; genus Neoceratodus; species Neoceratodus forsteri. The sequence goes on from CM057451.1 coordinate 91,630,620, forward strand.
GGGACTGTGGTCCCCTCAGGAATCCCTTCTCCATATCAATCTCCTAGAACTCTCGGCAGTTTTTATGGCCCTGTAAGCCTTCTCTGTCAGTACAGAACAAGGTGGTTCAGGTCGGAACAGACACCACCACCACCACCATGTGGTACATCAGCAAGCAGGGATGCACTTAGTCTGTGGCCTTGTGCACAGAAGCCATGAAGTTGTGGTCCCTGGCGTATTCCCTACAGACGTCTCTGATAGCAGTTCACCTTCCAGGGAAGGAAAATGTGCTAGCAGATGCACTGAGCAGGATCTCACAGGGCCATCACGAATGGTCTCTGGAGCCTCTGGTATTGAAGGTGATTTTTATCAAGGTGGGGCACTCCAGAGATGGATCTTTGCAGCCCCAGACAATCACCAACTTCCTCTCTTTCGTTGCAGACCCCCAGTCTTGGGCTCAGTCCCCCTGGATGCTCTGGTTCTGAACTGGGAAGGGAAATTTTTGTATGCCTTCCTTCCCTTCCCCCTTCTGTTCAGAGTTTGTCAAGATAAGGTCACAACCTTGCAAAGTGATTCTGATTGCTCCAGACTGGGCCAGACAGCCCTGGTACCCACTGTTGCTGTCCCTAGCAGTCCATCTTCCCCTGTCTCTTCCCAGGAATTACAACCTGTTAACCTCCTCTCGGGAGGATTTGGTTCCCCAGTCTTCAGTCTCTCAATTTCAAGGCATGGAGTTAGTTTGCAGATTTGCATCTGTCTCAGGGGTTCTGGGTATTCTCAAAGCTTCTTGAAAGTCCTCCACCAGAAAGACCTATAACTCCAAATGGAAGAGATTCAGCATTTGGTGTTCTAAGAAGCATATTTCTCCAGACACTGCTGAATTTGCTTATAGTTCTGGACTGTATGGTCCATCTTAATGGCCTAGGCCTCAGACCAGCTACTCTCAAGGTACACTTGTCAGCTGTTTCGCTTTTCTGTCAGTGGGGAAGTCTTCCTCACTATCTCATCCTATATTCTGTAAATTTAAGGGATTTCTTCATACCGATCCTCCCTTTAGAGACCCTTTCCCTTACCTGGGATTTAAATGTTTGCATTGCTCAACTTATGCAACCTCCTTTTGAGCCTATGTCCTCAGCAGAGCTTAACTACTTGACTTGGAAAACTGTGTTTTTTGGTAGCCATTACCTCTGCCAGACATATCAGTGAACTACAAGCCCTGTCAGTGGAACCTGATTTTATCTCCTTTCACAGGGATAAAGTGGTCCTCAAAACCAATAGATGGTTCTTGCCCAAAGTGGTTTCAGATTTCCACTTGAATCAGTCTGTCTCTTCCTGTTTTCTTCACTGATCATTCTTCCTCAGGAGAGAGGAGGCTACACAGTTTAGATGTTAAAAGAGCCCTTAGCTACTACATAGAGCGTACCAAGGGTCACAGGTTTGAGTCCCTCCAGTTGTTCCTCACTTATGGAGAAGTGGGAAAGGGCAAACCTGCCACCAAGAGAACTATTGCCGGGTGGATTGTGTCTTGTATACAATTCTGCTGTGAGAAACTGGGAAATATTCCACCCTCAGGCCTGAGGGCTCACTCTACAAGAGGTACACTTGCTTCCCTGTCTGCTGCCAGGGATATTCCTCTCTTAGAAATCTGTCCAGCAGCCACCTGGAAAACAATCCATACCTTTACCAAGTATTACTCTGGATATCCAGGCTAGGAGTGATGCTCGATGTGGCACAGCCGTACTTCAGAGCCTATTCCCAAAGTAGGTTCTGTCCCTCCTCCATGGAGGTACTGCTTGGTAGTCTGCATTAGTCAGAATACAGCAAGACTTCATGTTTGAAGAAATAATTACTCAGTAATTATGTTTCTGCTATTGGAGTCTTGCTGTATTCTGACTTCCCCCTGCCTCCCCTCTCAGAACCTAATTTTTGGGCAGCGGGCAGGTGCAGTGTTGCACCTCAGGGGTGCTCCTTTGCTTCTTTGTTTGGGTGTTTCTCTTGTTGTTGTTGTTCTTATTTGAATGGGTTTTTTGTTTTGGGTTTCCTGACTTGAGTCTTCCCTTGGGAATCCAAAACTTTTTGTTGCCAGTTGGCTAGTAAAAATTTTACAGTTTACACACAGAATAGTTAGTGAGTTTTTGCTTGTAAGAATCTGACGGTTAGATTTCAATGGGAAACAGACAGACGTCCACCGAGCTCGAGCTCTGCATAGAAAGTTAACTCTTAGTTCTCCGTGGCAGTTTAAAGGCTGGGGCTAACTGCATTAGTCAGAATACAGCAAGACTCCTGTAGAAGAAACGTAATTAGTAAGATGAGTAATATTTTCTTTCCGCTCGCTTGGTCCCAAGCCTGGAGCTTTCTGGCAAGATTCATTGTCCCTATCCTGGAAAGGGAGGTTCCTTTAGGCATTTCCTCCCTTCCCCCTCTTACAGAGGGTTCTGCTCAAAGCCCAATCGGAGAGGGTGGGCATGATCTTGATAGCCCCTCTGGCCCAGACAGATTTGGTTTCCACTGCTCAGGCGTCTTGACAGTGGAGCCTCCGTGGCCTCTTCCACTCTCGGGTCAGCCACTCTCTCAGCAAGAAAGAGCTTTGGTCCACCCTAACTTATGCTCCCTCCACCTGCATGCTTGGCTCCTCAGGATTTGGCATACCGGATGAGGTAGCGCAAGTCTTAGTTGAGGCGTGGAAGCCCACTACCAGGGCCACTTACACCATGAAATGGAAACATTTTTGTCTGTGGGCCACAGCCAGGAGATTGGTCCTCTGGTCTGCCTGGTCAGCTCTATCTTACAGTTTCTGTTGTCTCTCTCAGAGTTGGGTCTTAGTTGTGCTTCCATAAAAGTACACCTGGCCGCTGTTTTAGCCTATGATCACTGTGTCCATGATAGGACAGTGGCTCAATTGGAGGTAGTTAAAACCTTCCTTAAGGGGATCCTGCATCTCCGTCCTTCTGTTCGGGGACCCTGTTCCTCCTTGGAACTTATTGTTCGTTCTGGAAAGGCTTATGCTTCCCTCATGTGAACCGGCCATGAGTTGTGAGCTTCGTTACCTCTCCTGGAAGACTTTGCTTTTGGTAGCAGTCACCCCTGTTAGATGCATTTCTGAGTTTAATGCCTTGATGTGTAGAGCCTTATCTGATTTTTTTTTTTCCTAAGAATAGGGTGGATGTCTGCACCAATCCAAAATTCCTTCCTAAAGTAGTCTCTGAGCTTATTCTGTCTGTTCAACTTCCGGTTTATTACCTGGAACATTCCAGCTGGGATGAGGCGCTTCTGCACACCTTAGATATGCATAGAGCCTTGCGTGGTTACCTGTCCAGAACCAAGGAGGACAGACAATCGGATCAGCTTTTTGTGTCCTTTGCCGACAGGTCTTTGGGGCGCCCGGTTACCAAACAAACGTCGCGTTGGTCAACTGCATTTCCTTCTGTTATGAGAAGGATGGGAAAACTCTTCCGGATGCGGTCAGGGCACATTCTACCAGAGCGGTTGCTACTACTTTTGCAGCACTCGAGAGTGTCGGCGGCTGACATTTGTGCTGCCACTGCTTGACACTCTGTTCACAAGTTCATCAGGCACTACAGCCTGGATATAATTTCCAGGCGTTGAGCAGGGTTTGGCCTTGCGGTTCTCCAGGGTCTCATCTAATGAGAGGTCTCTTTCCCAATGTGTCTGCCTCTCCTTTCCTCCTTTCCAAGGGTTGTCTTAAGTTTTATACTGCTTGGGAATCCTTCCTACATGTTATCTGCTGCTAGAGCTTCCTCTCGAATAAGATAGTACAGTTACATAAGAATTTACCATAAGTCGATCTTCGAGAGAAGCTCTTGCAGCAGGTATGATTTTCCCTCCCTCCTTCCCCCGGGAGAAAGTCTCTCTGCTCTGATCCAACATTCATGTTTTTCAGTTGCGGGTTTAGTTGTTTGCCTTTGTTTTTCTTGTGGAGTTTGTTCTATCCACAGCTGTCTGCTTTTGCCCTGCCATTGGCGTGCAAGAACTGGAGCACGTGGGGACCGCCAACTGCCTTTATACTGGGTGACGTCAGGGGTAGAGCCGCAGTCGAGTGGGCTGTCCCATGTCGGTACTGCTGGAGAAAAGAATTGCCGAGATCTGCTGCCAGATGGCGTCAGTCCCAGTGCTCCAACATAGTTTCCAGTGATTCTGTTTATGCACTCCTTCCCCTCCACAGGCCACATAAACATACCCACTTCCCGGCACACTACTTTACTGTTCTGCAACTGCAGTACTGATGTCCACCGTGTGCAACATGGTGACGTTGACTTAAACTGTGCATACATGACTATCGTGCATACATAGATATGTCAGCATTGCCATGTTGTGCAGGGCTGACTACATGGCAAACTTCACATGTGCGAGTATCACACATGCGCAGTACTGTAATTGGTGTAGTATCACTTACAGCTGACTCCAGTGCAGGAAAAGCACCGCATATTCTTTTATATGCTCTTGCCACTCATAAAAGCTCTCCACTGCCATGTCTGCTCTGATCAGAGTTTGTTTAAACTGTCTCCTGATGGGTTACTGAGTCAAAGGCCTTACTAAAGTCCAGGTACAGTTGTTAACTGCTTATCCTTTGTCGGCTAACTTGCTCAAGCAATCAAAAAACTCTTTTCGTCTGGGATGACTTCCTTTGGTGAATCCATGCTGCCTATCATCTTGCAACCCATTTATTTTGAGAAAGTCCACCAGACTTTCCCATACTATGCCCTCACTTATCTTACCCACTGTAGATGTCAGGCTGACTGGTCTGTCTTTGCCAGACTCACTCTTCCTACCGCTTTTATGCAGCGGGACCACGTCACCAGTCTTCCAGTCCCTGGAGACTGCACTGTTGTCCGGCAAGCAGTTGGAAAAAGTCTTATACTAGAGCTGCTAGTACCTTAGCCGTTTCCTTCAGTATCCTAGGAAGCAGCCCATCTAGTCCCAGTAGTCCAGGAGCATTTATCTATGTGTCTAGGCCCGAAAGGCTTGATGTGTGTAGAATCCAGAGTTACAGCTCAAAGTTGAATGTTTTCTTGGAAAATGCACTTCAATGAAAAAATGAACTGTTGGTGAAAATTGTGTATATTTTAATTGGCAATAACTCTGGAATCCCTGGTAATGAGGGTAGGGATTGAACCCAGGGTAGAACTGTCCGTAGTGGCTCCAGTCCTGAGGGGGACTAGCCGGGTAGTGTTCCCCAGGAAAAACCAACGGGTAATGGGGGACAGTTTGGGGTCTGGAATAGATAAGTAGTCTGGTCTGGCGGCGGGGGTACCCATGTTGGACCTGCCGTTGTATAAATAGGCTGGGGGTCCGGCATTGGGAAAGCCCACGTCAGGGGAACAAACATTTGAACTGGCACCACCCGATCCGGCGCCGGGAACTGGTCCGACGTCTGCACTGGGCGAAGGGGTCCTGACTGCAGGACTGGATCTGGCGTCTGGGCCACTGGCTGAGGCTGATCACTAGGTCCTGGCTGAGGAACAGTCGTCGAGACATCCGGCGTAGGAACAGGGTTCTCCGGGTCCACTGCCGGGATCTTGGCTGGAGTCGGCTCTATAGGGATCCCACCCGGAGGTGGGGCCTCCACTGGTAGGCCAACTGGCCAAGGAGGAGCCTCCTTTCCCTTGACCTCAAGAGGAGAGCAAGGAGTAGACCCCACAGAATCGACAACGTCGAGGGGTCCTTTGCTGTCTTCGCTGGAAGTACCCGCCGGTGAAGGGAAGGGTACGGGTGAAGGAAGGGGCCTTCTCCCCTAGTTCCGCCGGACGTCTGGTGAGCGCCGTTATGCTCAGCAGAGGAACCACGCCTGAGCGGCCATCTGGGATGGGTGTCTTAGCAGGTGGCGTCGGGTGGGTGGGGAGGAGCCCCCAGCCAATTTAACGACGGTTGCCGGGCGGGTCTCCACAGGCTGGGGATCCGGCTTACTGGCTGCCGAGTGGTCCTTGGAGGAGCCTGGGGCTGACTTATAGGCTGGCATGGTGCGGTTGTCTGAGGAGCTGATGTTGCACTGACCCGCTATGGCCTTAGCAGACTTAGTCTGATTTTTCTGGGTGATGACTGGGCCTTGCTCGTTGAGGGCCGTGTGTCTTCCGCGGAGCGCTCCTGCGACTTTTCCTTGTTCTCCTTCGATGGGGAAGATTTATCTGCTGAGAACTCTCAAACGATCGATCTTCTCTAGAGAAGCCAGGCGAGCTTTCAAGAGATGGACTTTCAAAACCTGCTATCTCCTTTTCTTAGTGGCCTGGTTAAAGGTCTGGCATTCCGGACAGGAGGAGACAGGGTGGTGTGGGCCAAGACAGAGGATGCACTTGAGATGACCGTCCTTGTGTGGAATCTGCGTGCAACAGGATGAGCACTTCTTCTTGGGTGAAGACATCAATGAACACGAACAAAAAAATGGAAAATTTTGACGACGGAAATCAGACACAAGACGCTTTTCACGACGATCGCTATATGCAGTGCGATTGACGCAAGGGGAAAGAACTGAAGGGCGGGCGTGGGGACTGCCCACTGTATACAGTCACGCTGATGTTGGTCACGTGACATCTGGTGGGCAGTCCCCCCGTCAGGGATTGCTAGAAGTCTGCAGTGCGGCCTCACGCCAGATGGCACCAGTCCTATACGTGGTGATCTACTGAAGGAACCACTCAAAGATCTACTGTTACGGAAAGTTCCTACGTAACTGTACTATTTGCATGGTTGCAGTGAGCTTGTCTGCTCCTTTCGTCTTTTCTAACTCTGTACCGAGGACTCCGGTTCTCCCTCTGGTGGGACCGGCATGCATTCCTGGTCGGCCTGTTCTGGTCTCCCCACCAATTTTGGTGGAACCACTGCCTAAGCAGCCTCAGGCAGGGGCTCCCTCTAAGGAGGATCGGACAGATACAGGTTTGCCCCGACGGCTGTCCATTACTGTTACTCCTGATTGCCCTAGGCGCATCAGAGGGGACATAGGCAGGAGACCCCTGTATCCCGACTCTTTGGACTCGGATACTATTGGTCTTCACTCACACCCTGATGATGAGTTGTCAGTGACAGGCCTGGAGGAAAGTCCTTCCTTCCAGGGCATCCTTTGACTCATTGCTGAGTCCACTGGTATGCCATTGCAGCCTATCTAAAAGAAGGTGGAATATCCTCTCACGGATATCCCTAAGAGGGGGGATACCCAAACGGAGGCCTTTCCAATGGCTGAAGCCATTGTTAGCCCGGCCCTTGAGCTTTGGCAGCGTCCTGCCTCTTGCCTGGCTTCGTCTGCCCGTATGGCTTGAAAGTACGCGGTACCCATGGGGTCCTTGGTCTTCACTGAGCATCCTTCGGCCGAGAGCCTTGTGACTGCCTCAGTGTTTTGGTGCATGGGTAGCTCAGCGGATATTGACTGCCCTCCGGACAAGGAGTCCAAAAATATTGACCACTCTGCCTGGAAAGTCTATGCGGCCTCATCCCTGGGCCTTTGGTAGGCCAGCTCAGCAGTGATTATGGCACACTTCTCATGCCCTACTGGGGTCACTTGATGAAGTCCTCCCTCATCTCCCAGCAGACATGCAGACCACGGTCAAGCAGGTCCATGACCAGGGCCGTGCTGTTGCGAAACAGCGGCTCCAGACGGCTCTGGACATTGGAGATTCCTGTGCCCGTTCATTAGCTGCTGCAATGGCAACTCGCCGCAGGGCCTGGCTGAGATTATCCTCCTTTCCAGCGGATACTCAGCACAAGCTAGCTGACGTGCCCTTCCTTGGCACCGACCTCTTTGGTCCGGGAGTGGCAGTTCATCTCCAGCGCATTGAGCAGTCTAATGTGACCTTAGATGCCACCTCTGCTAAGGGCTCTTTGGGAAAGAACCAGCAGAAGTGCAAGAAGAAGGCTTTTTGGCACTCTTTCCCTGCGGTTAGGCAGCCCTCCTTCCAGGGAGGTCAGCAGCAACAGCAGGCTCAAGCTTGGCGCCCTAGGCCCAAGCAGGGTCGCCAACAGCCCCTCAAAGGAGGCCGAGGTGCTGGCCCAGGAGCCTCCTCCTCCTCCTCGAAGCCTGCACAGTGACGGGCCGGGGGTGGCCTCCCCTACACCCATTACACCAGTTCTGGGTCCTCCCATGGGGGGCTGACTCCGCCACTTTCTTTCCGCCTAGTCCGGTATCACTTCGGACAGGTGGATTCTGGAAGTGGTTGGTCAGGGACTGCCTCTAGAGTTCGAGCAGTACCCCCCCACGGGAGGAAAGGATCTCAGTTGGCGCTCAGTCGGCCCTTCGGGTCGACATGGCTCAGCTCCTCTGCAAAGAGGCGGTAGCTCCAGTGCCGGATCCTCCTACAGACCCAGGCTTCATGTCCAGGTACTTCTTGGTGCCCAGGCAGATGAGGGGGTTGGCGCCCCATCCTAGATCTCCACGATCTGAATCAATATCTCAGGTCTAGCACCTTCCGGATGGTAACTCTGAACCAGATCATACCATCCCTGGAGCGGAACATGTGGTTCTGTTCACTGGATCTACAGGACGTGTTCTTTCACGTCCCTATCCGTCCGCCCCACCAGCGGTTCCTCCGCTTCAAGGTCGAAGGGACCCTGTACGAGTTCCGAGCCATGCCGTTCGGCCTATCTTTGGCCCCTTGGGTCTTCTCCAAATGCATTGCAGTGGTGGCAGCCCATCTGCGGTGTAAAGGGGTTCGCATATACCCCTACCTCGACTTTGGCTCTTGGCGGGTTCCTCCCTGCAGGAGGTGGAGAGGTCCAGGGACCTGGCCCTCCGAACCCGTTCCCATCTAGGCCTCCTGATCAATGAGGCCATGTCAGAACTCGTGCCCTCTCGGGTGATGGGCTTTATTGGGGCAGAGCTTGACTCTCGTCAAGCCAGAGCTCGGCTTCCGGCGGACAGGGCAGAGGTTCTTTCCTCCTTTGCCCAGTCATTTCTGGTTGGGCACTTGTGCCCTTCCCGGGACTTCCTGCGCGTTCTGGAGTACATGGCAGCGTGCACCTTAGTGGTCCTTTGGGCCAGATTGCACATGCGCCCCCTCCAATGGGAGCTGGCTGCTCAGTGGTCTCAGCGTCAGGGTCTTTTCAACCAGCTGGTCATTGTCACCCAGAGGATGAGGGACGTTTTCCAATGGTGGACCATCCCAAGTCATCTGCGGGAAGAGATCCCGTTTGTCAACCCCGAGCCGATGTCGTCCTCACGACCGTTGCGCCTCTCATGAGCTGGGAAGCCCACATGGGGGACCACAGAGCCCACGGGTTCTGGAACCCCGAGGAGTCCTGTTGCCACATCAACCTGTTGTAGCTCAGAGCAGTCAGACTGGCACTGTCAACTTTCGCTCCTCGGCTCTGGGGTCAAGTGGTTAAAGTCCAGATGGACAATACCATGACCATGTACTATCTCAACAAACAGGGCGGCACGCACTCCTGTCTGCTATGCAAGGAGGCACTCTGGATCTGGACCTTCGTCATCCGGTTGGAGGCGGATCTCCTTGCCATCCATGTGGCAGGAGTCTCGAACCAACTGTCGGATGCTCTCAGCCGCATAGGCCAGACATCCCATGAGTGGTCTCTCCAGAGGTAGCTTGTTAATTGGATCCAATTATACAATTTATACAGGTTCCTGGTTGGTAATTCTCAGTAATTCAATAAAGTCAGCACGCTATTTCTTTGCCAAATTAGTTGTATTTTATTATGATAGTATGAATAAGATTAGCCAGAAAATTATATAGTAACAATAAAGACACCCTGACAGGATGATCCTGTCATGATTAATAATCCTAGTTTACAAAAGGGAATACATGCTAACATTATTTTTAAACATCAGGTAGCCCACCACTGTCTAGGTGTTTCTGATACAGTTTAGTTGTAAAACAGCCAAAGGGCAATCCCAATGGGGTGTTTCTAACATACAATCTAGACAGCTAGTGATATTTGCATTACAGGGCTACAGCATTTCAGAGACACATAAACCATATGTCTCTGGATCCCCCGAGCAATCTATGGATAGTATCAGACTGCATCTTGTCCGAGACTGCGTCTCCTTGAAGGGACGCTGGACATAATCGTAGGTCCCATATTTATGTGTAGCAAGCTTAGAAAAAAAATGCAAGGCTGGAATTTCCCAAAAACTACCTCCGCAGTTTTAAACACAGACAATGTCATTCAACAAGTCATAAGATTCTGGTTCAAAAATACACTGGCCATTAGATACCTTGGTCACAAGATACTTTTTTGATACTTTGCCGAGACATGCAGTCATTCTTAAATGGAAAAACAAGTAATCAGGGGATTTTTATTTGTTAAAATTACTTACTTTAGGATACAGAAAACGTGCGAGGGGATGTGACTGTTTCAAAAATAATTGGCCTACAGATGAAATCAGACAGTGGCCAAATTGGGGAACTTAATCTTCAAGGCCAGCGTGGTTACTAGCAGCTGCGCTCTTATCTCGACTGTAACCTTTTAAAAAGACATGTTTTGGTATACAGCATGGCTGAATAAGAATTCTAAACTGGACCCTGACTATGCTTTATTTTATCTTCTTCAGTTTAACCGTTAACCATTTAAAGCCTCCACGTACATGCATTGATATGGTGGTATTATTCATTTGCTTAGCCACTGGCAGTCATTTGCTAGCTAGCCATATTAACTTGTATGTGAGCCTCATTCAGTCATTTATTGGCCGTTTGTATTTTCTGCAAGCCTTTTACACCTTGCCATAGTCAACTGTATATATAGAGGTGGCTATCAGCAATCCTATATAACTGAACTTGTATATACCTAGGCCTTGGGGCCCCTTGGGAAAATTCAGCAAGCTTACAGTCTGTTCTCCCGTTGGGGCAAACCGTTGGTGGACCTGTTTGCCTCCAGGGAGAACACCAAGCTGAGACTGTACCATGCCCGTCCCCTTCAGCAGGGCTTGCTGCAGGGGGATGGCCTCTCGAGGCTGCGGACCCCAGGCCTCTTCTGCGCCTTCCCTCCATTTCTCTTGATCCACAAGGTGTTACTCAAGATGAGGAGGGACAAGGCGAAGGTGATTCTTGTAGCCCCAGATTGGCCCTGCCAGTTCTGGTATCCAGATCTCCTCAGTTGCAGGGCCCTGGAGCGGTTTTGTACACGCCCGGACCTGATATCATTGAACCAGGGGAAGGTATTCCACTCGGACCTTCAATCCATGCACCTCACAGCCTGGCTCCTGAGCTGCTAGAGTTCCAGGCTCTGGGTCTTTCCTAGGATGTCTATACTGTGGTGGAAGCATCTCGAAAGGAATCGACCAGGAAATGTTGTGCCTTCAAATGGAAAAGGTTTTCCATTTGGTGTCAGGGTAAGAGTCTTGACCCCTTATCCTGCTCTGTGGCTAACATTTTAGATTACCTTTGGTCCCTCTCCAAAGGGGGCCTTCGGTCATCGACCCTTAAGGTGCACCTGGCAGCCATCTCTGCTTACTGGGCGCAGGCTGGTCAGTTGACATTGGCACAGGAGACGGTGGTCGGGCATTTTTTCAAAGGACTGGATCACATGTCCCCTCTGGTGCGTGAACCTCCATGGGATCTTTTGCTGGTTTTGGCAAAGCTCATGGGCAAGCCATTCGAACCCATGCACAAGTGTGAACTCTCACACTTGTCGTGGAAGACTGCCTTCTTGGTGGCTATCACGTCAGCCAGAAGGACAGGGGAGCTCCAGGTGCTCTCGGTGGACTTCCCTTATCTGGTCTTTCACAGGGACAGAGTTGTCCTGCGCCCCAACCCGAAATTCCTTCCAAAGGTGGTGTCAGAGTTTCACCTTAACCAGTGTTGACTCTGCCGGTATATTACCCTAATTACACCTCGGCTGCCGAGTACAGGCTCCATACTCTGGACCTCAGATGTGCTGTCTCCTATTATAAGGAGAGGATGGCAGAAATTCAGGGAGAGGTTCGCCAGCTGTTTGTCACCTACGCTGAAGCTGCTTCTGGGAGACCTGCAGCCAAACGGACTATTGCAAGATGGATCACATCATGCATAGGTGTGTGTTATGAGTTGGCGGGCAAGGAGCCTCCCAGAGGGTTAAGAGCTTATTCTACCCGCCATACTGCTGCATTGGTGGTTGCTTCCAGGGACATCCCTATCCAGGAAATCTGTCGGGCTGCTACTTGGAAGTCAGCAAACACCTTCATTTCCCACTACCACATCGAACTTGAGTCACGCCGGGATGCTGGTTTTGGGGCCTCTGTTCTCCAATCTCTTTCCTAAGTAGAGGGTGTGCGCCTTGCCCCCCTCCTCCCAGAGACCTGCTAGGAGTCTGCCAGACAGTGTGGATGAACAGCATATCCACGCTCCTAGAAAAACAGGTTACCCACCTGTAACAGTAGTTCTAGGAATGGTATATGTTGTTCATCCACACGCACTCACCCAACCTCCCCAGCTTTAGGCGCACCACCTTGTTTCCAGTGGGCTAAGATCTGGCATCATGGGGTGGAGCCGAGGTATATACCATCAGGGTAGGTGGGAGGAGCCAGCTTGAAGACTTCCGGCAAGATTTAAAGGGGAAAAGGACATGCCAGACAGTGTGGATGAACAACATATACCACTCCTAGAACTACTGTTACAGGTGAATAACCTGTTTATTTGGTGCACAAGTTGGGCCAGTAGATCTGTGGGGCCAGGGGCCAGTGGATTTTCCCTGTGAACTTAACCCTAGTGGCTAGTAGGCACAAAACATTAATTCAAACATGAAGTCTTGCTGTATTCTGACAATATGCAGTTAGAACGACCTGTTCAACTGCCCTGGAGAAGCAAGAGTTAAACTCTATGCAAATACATAGAACGTTGAGCTCGAGCTCCGTTTTCAAACCACTGTCCTCTGTACGTTCTAGTAACTGATCAGATTCTTTACTCCGCTCACCAGTGAAGATGCCTCGGAGATTTTTCCTCGCTGCTTTCGGTCTAGCGTAGTTTTGACTGTTTATTTCAAACCACTTTGTTTTATTTCAGTAACTTTCTCAAACCGCTGTCTTCGGTGTAGCTCACATTTCCTAGGTTGGGTAAATGTTCTGTTTCCGATCGGTTCTGCGACCGTGAGGGGGGCCAAACTTCTAAACTTCTCTGTTTATACTAACATACTAAAATGCCAGCAGAATAGGCCTAACGGTCTTTCGTGTCTGCTCGTTTTGTCAGCCCCCATCCTGGGTGCTGACCTTGCTGCCCCCCTCGCCTTCTCTGGCTTCTCCCTTCCCAGTTCCGGATATTCTTGCTGCATTGGATTTTGCTTCCAGAGCCCTTCCCCTGTACCTGTCCCACCCCCTCTTGGACCCCTCCACCGTCTCTGCCTCCACCAGCCCCCTAGGCAGCGCATTCCATGGCTTCACCACCCTCAGTGAAATAGCACCTCCTCCTTTCTCCCCTGAATCTTCCCCCCTCCAGCTTCCACCCATGCCCTCTAGTGGCCCCCTCCTCCTTCCTTCGAAGCACCCTGACTGTTCCTTCCCTATTTACCCTCTTCATGTACCTGAAGACCTCTATCATTTCCCCCCGGTCCCTTCTCTCTTCCAATGTGTACATATTTAGCTCTTCGAGCATCTCCTCATAAGTCCTGTCCCTCAAGCCCCAAATCATTTTGGCTGTCCTCCTCTGGACCCTCTCCAGGAGTTTAATGTCCCTCTTTAAGTGTGGCCTCCAAAACTGCACGCAGTACTCAAGGTGCGGCCTCACCAAGCAGTTATACAGAGGGAGTATCACTTCCCTCCTTCTGGAGGTGATCCCCCTAGCGATGCATCCCAGCATCCTGTTGGCCTTGGCTGCTGCCCTCCTACAAGTCTCTGAGTTGTTCATCTTGACATCCACCACCACCCCCTTATCTAAATTTTCACTGTATTGGGATACCGGTGCAAAGTCCTGACCAGAACCGGGGGCTCTCGGTTCATTTTTTGGCTGGCACTAAACCATTGGCCGGTTCGGACTTTGTCTTCTCTATTACCAGGCCCAACTACAGAGTTCACGCTGTGTCCAGGTCGAGAGGGCTCCGAGCACCGCTTGCAGAGGCCTCCCCCCACCACCCTCCGAATCGCACCACAGAGCTCATGCTGTGTCCAGGTCGAGAGGGCTCCGAGCACCTCTTGCAGAGGCTCTCCCCCAACCCCCTAAATCGCACCACAGAGCTCACACTGTGTCCAGGTCGAGAGGGCTCCGAGCACCGCTTGCAGAGGCTCTCCCCCACCCCCAAATCGTACCACAGGTATGGAGTCTGATGCGCCCAGGACAAAGAGAACTGTAGCCAGCAGTTGCCTATAGCCAGCAGTTTTGGCACCTTTGATTTCAGATCCTCTCTTTTTTTTTTTTTGTCCCCCACCCCACCAAGTGTGAAGATACTTTATTTCATGCTTCTGTACTATTTAAAGGCTGTTTGGTCCTTTCTGTTCCGTCACCTTAATTTATTTCTGGGGCAGCATTCGTTAAAGGCATTGTGTTAATACTCTAGTCACTGCTTGCTAAGGAATACTGCGTTGCTGTACCTCGTCAGTTAGGACCATTTACTTCTGATTAGTTTAATTCGGATTAACATATGACACACTGTAATGTGATGAGATATAAATGATCCTACCTTTGATTTTCTTAAGAGCTCACGCTGTGTCCAGGACGAGAGGGCTCCGAGTACCACTTGCAGAAGCTCTCCCCCCACCCCCCGAATCGCACCACAGGTACGGAGTCGGCCGCACTCCAGGGACAAAGAACTGTAGCCAGCAGTTGCCTACCCCGCGGCACGACTGCTCCCCGCCCGCCCCCCAATACCTTATCACCCTTAGCTGGTCTTAGTTTTATAGCGTGAAACTTCGCGATATGTGCGACTGCCTCGCATTTTTTCTAACACCCTAGTTTCCCATCTGCTCCTTATAGTCGCTTGACAAAAGAGGTTGCCATTCAACAATCCTAAGTGCCTTCTTTATGTTGCTATCTTTCCTGGTGGATCCTGTATTTCAGCACCCACCCATCTCAACCCATTATACCTGTGCTGTTCCCCTTTTTCTGGGTGTCCTCATCCTTTTTCCCTGGTTCCCCTTGCATACTTTTGACCTTATGGCTTCCACAGCTCTGCTTACCCTTCTCTCTGGTGCTATTTTGCTACTGACATACTCAGTTCTCACCTGCCCAGTCATGATCATTTCACCCTCCAATGATTGCTCTCCTGGCAGCTTTTGTTTCTCCAACCTACTAGCTAATGCCTCTCCTACTCCTACTCCTTTTCCCCCATCTTGGCTTATCGTCAGGCACCTGAGCTCACTACTTAGATACATCCAGTTTAAGTTTAAAATATCCCCTGGTGGTTTAAAAAGGGCTTACATTATTGTCTCACTCTGGATATTTATCCTTTCCCTTACGCTTGCGGGGGATGTTGAGGCTAATCCTGGTCCTCCTCAGGTATCTAATCATACACAGACTCCCCTGTGCTCTGCCTGCCACAATCCAACGGTCTCACCTTTGCTCACATAAACTTCAGGAGCCTTCTTGCCAGTCTCCCTGACCTGCAGGCATGGATCAGTGTAAACAGCCCAGATATCTTAACCATCACTGAAACATGGCTAAAGCCCTCAGTTACTGATTCCCAGTGCTCCTTTCATGGCTACAAAATGCTTCGGGCGGATTGCACTGGGGCAAAAAGAGGTGGAGGCCTGGTGCTGTAGTATAAATCTCATCTGAACATCTCCTTAACGCAGGACTCCCTGCTGTCTAACTGCGAGGTTCTTCATTCCCTCCTTCTGCTTGGGGGAGTAAAGAAACTCCATATTTTCTGCATATATAATCCTCCCATGAACTCCAAGCTGGGACTTACTGAATTCATTATTTATCAGTTACAGGTAAAAGTGACATCTGTCTTGGTGATTCAACCTAGACTGGCAGGACATAGCTCCTCCCCACCTATCCTCCCTGGTCAGCAAGGCCAACCTCTCGCAGCTTATTCAGGAACCCACCAGGATCTTCTGTGGGGGTGCCTGTGCCACCCTTCTCGACTGGATCCTAACAAATAGGAAAGAATATATCACCTCGGCAGGAGTACTCCCAGACACCATTAGCGATCACTATCCAGTTTATTGTGTATGGGACACCTCCACTCCCTCCTTCCCCTCTAAAGTTGTTACCTTCTCCAACCTCTCCCACCTAAACGTGGATGCCTTCACTCAAGATCTTGCTCTAGTTGACTGGTCTCCTCTCTACTTTACTGAGTACATTAACTTTGCAACTGGATATTTCAGCTCTCTTCTACTCTCGTTGCAAAACAAACACATCCCCGTCACCACGCGTAGGGTAAAAGGGAAGGTTACCAAATGGCTCACGCGTCCCCTACTTCAACTACTGAAACATAGGGATAAACTGTGGTCTGCGTGGAAAGTCTCGGCTACGTACTGACTTTGAAGCCTATAGAGCCTCACAGAACAACTGCAAAAAGGAATTACGCTTTGCTAAATGTTCTTACTATAGAATCTCCTTATGTCCTCTGCCTCCAACCCTAAAAGGTACTGGGCCCAAATCGAGGAAATTCTTGGTAATGACATGCCACAGACATGTATATACAGGGTACACACTGTAACAATTCACTAACTATTGCCAATGCTTTTAACTCCCTCTTTTCCTTGCTACCTTCTACAGCACCCGCCAGGATCCGAGATGACTGGCTTGCTGCTTCCTCCATGACCCCCACTCCCTCCACCCTGGTGCTGGCTCTGACCACATACCAAGAAGTACAAAAACTTCTCAAAACACTACCAGCTCGTGGGGGCCCAGGCCCTGATGGAATCCATCCAGGGATACTCAGACAGTTTGCGACCTGGCTTACCAAGTCAGTCACCAGGCTTTTCAACCTTTCTATCGGTACTTCCTTAGTCTCCCTTGCCTGGAAAACTGCCAGAAATATCCCTATTTTCAAAAAGGGAGTTGACAAACTTATGTCCAACTACCTTCAGTCCCCCTGCCAACATTGCTTTAGGGCTGGGCACAGTACCACCACTGCTCTGACCCAACTTACCTGCGATGTCAAAAGTAATATGGATAAGGGCCTACTCACAGGAGCTGTTTTCATTGACCTGTCCAAAGCATTTGACATGGTCCATCACTCACTTATGCTGATGAAGCATCAAACCTTTGGTGCCTCTGTCTCCACTCTGTCCTAGTTCCTCAGTTACCTGGACAACCGTAGTCAGGCTGTAGCTTTCCACAAAGCTGTATCCTCCCCCAAACCTGTCACCCTCGGCGTTCCACAGGGGTCCGTTCTCAGTCCTCTCCTCTTCTCCCTATTTCTTAATTATATTCCCAACCCTTCTCGCCACAGTAGCATATTCACGTACGCTGATGATCTGGTCCTTTATTCCACGTCTAAATCAGTTGACGACATCAACCTCAGACTCACTTGACTTTCAATCCCTTCAATCATGGCTCTCTAACAGCCATCAAATTCTAAACGTAGATAAAACACGGGCCATGCTTTGTGGCTCCTCAGAAAACTGCACTCCACGGCTCCTAAGCTCCTGGTTCACTGCAGGGACAGAACCTCGGTCACTAACACGTCCTCCTTCAAATACCTTTGGGTTGCACTTGATCCTTCTCTCTATTTTTCAGTCCATGTCAACGTGTTTGTCGTGCTGTCAGTGCAAAAATAGGTGGTGCCTACCGAGTGCGCCACTCCCTCACACCATCTGCCAGACTATCTGTAGCTAGAGGAGTGCTTCTCCCTCATCTCCTATATGCTCTCCCAGTTCTTTATCCTGCCTATACCAGTGTGCTCTGCAAATGGGACACTTCCTACAATATCTGCAGATTCGCCTTATCTGCCCCTCGCCTTACTCATCACTGCCTCCTTTACTCTGGCTTAAACTGGCTGTCACCCAAGAATCTCCGGGCCTACGCCCTTTGGTGTCTTATCGGCTCCCTAACTAGACCACCTCACCCAGACTTGCTGACCAACTTGCTTGTTCCAGTTTCCCAATCCCGCACCCTCAGGTCCTCCTCAGTCCCAATGCTCTCTCTTAGACCTGGTGCTACAAAAATGGGTGAACAGGCGTTCTCCAATTTTGCTCCTAAGTTCTGGAACTCGCTTCCCCTCCATGTTAAAAATTCTGCCTCCCATCATGTTTTAAAAGCTCGCTGTTCTCTCACCTCAACACCCTGGGTAACTGCAAATGCACCAACACTTAACTCCACTAGGCCTCCTGGTTGGGGCTTGACCTATTGTTATATTTGTTGCTTTTTCAAAGTGTTCTTGTCATGTACTTGAAGGGACTAGGACAGTTAGTGTGCAAGCACTTCCACTAGACTACCTTGCCTCTTCTGGTATCCTGTATTACTATATTTTTGATCTATCCTAGCATGTATTCCTACCTGTACTATCTTGTATGTATTCTGATGTTCTTATTTATTTGTACTACTGTTATTATCTGTACTTTTGTCTTGTACTCTCCCGGGTCGTGCCTGAAAATAGGCAGGATTGTTGCCTAGCGCGCTTACCCGGTTACCAAAAGCTAATAAATAAATAAAGCCTTCAGGGGTAATTTTCTCTTTTCTATTTCTTTATCCTGGCCTAACTTAGCCACTACGAATAAAGTAGGCATTTCATTCTTGCTTAACCGGCCTAACTAAGCCACTGGGTTAAGCTCCAAATTTTAGGGTTATGTCACAGAAACCCAAGAGAAAAACTGGTCCCACTGGGTTTCAGTGTTGTACTGAGTGTGGGGAGCAATTTGCAAGAGCTGATCCACATTGGTTTGTCTGTATTGTTTGGGTTTTAACCACTTACAAACAGACTGTGATATTTGTAAGAATTTCCCTCAGTCTACTTTAGACAGGCACCTCGGTAAACCGAAGGAAAGAATGAACAAGACTGCCGAGGCCGTTCCGGTTCTACTGAACCTTCTGATTGGACAACCAACCTTTCAAGCCAGAGTGAACCGTCGATGGCTAAATGAGACTTGGAGTCTGTTTCTGAACCCGCACCCTCTAAGAATGCCAAATGCTCCTGTTTGGAACTGCGTAAGCAGTCTGTCTCTGTTCCAACCGCGGATGA
Source organism: Neoceratodus forsteri (assembly GCA_016271365.2). Taxonomy (NCBI): domain Eukaryota; kingdom Metazoa; phylum Chordata; order Ceratodontiformes; family Ceratodontidae; genus Neoceratodus; species Neoceratodus forsteri. The sequence continues at coordinate 91,649,586 of CM057451.1, forward strand.
AATTGCAAAGGCCATCCGAATAGTGTAGTCTTTGCAATCTGGATTTGGCGAACTGTCGCAGGTACCGTCTGGGCAGCCAGTGGTTCTGGATACTGATTCAACTCCTTCAGGACACCTTGATCCTTAGGAGTATAACTTTTCTGAATATGAGAATGAGGAGTAGGATGAAGGGGAGCTCATTGACCCTGAGGTCTCCCCTGACCATCCTCAGTGTGAATCCCCTCCCAGGCCTGTCTCTGAGGCTACTTCCCACTTTGCTTTTATGAGGCAGGTGGCTGAGACCCTGCAGCTGTCTGTACAAGAGGCCAGGCAGGAGGATGATGAAGAGGATCACAAGGAGATGATGGATCTTCCTGTATCCCAGGGACTTTCAATTCCCATTCACAAGTCCCTAAAGAAGCAGACTTTAAAGATCCTCCAAACCTCTAGTTCTGTCCCTCCTTTAGATAAGAAGATGGATAGGAAGCACCTTTTGGCTGGCAATGGCACTGACTTTTTAGCTAGCCATTTAGGAGTAGTTCAAACTGCAGCCTGCGAGAAGGCTGGCATTCCCCTGGCCTCTCACCCCCTGACAAGGATTCCAGGAAGGTGGATTCTCTTGCCAAGAAAGGGTACCTGGCATCTTCCTTGGGTATCAGGCAAGCCTCCTATATGGCTTATGCCTCCAGGTATCAAAAGTCCCTTTGGGAGACTGTCTAACAACTAGCTAAAAAGGCCCCTCCTGAATTTTCTGCTGACCTTCAGGAGTTGGTCAGTAAGGGGGTACAAGCATCTTAAGTCCCAGTTCCACATGGCTGTGGACTCCAGTGATGCAGCTTCTAGGGCTATGGCTTCTGCAGTATCCCTCAGGCGTTCTTCCTGGCTCAGGTGTACTAACATGTCCCAGGACACGCAGAATAATGCCATGGATGTTCCCCTTGTCCAGAACTCTGTTTGGGGAACAGACTGAGGCATATATGAAGAAAATGAATGAGTACAGAGTGGCATACAGGAGTGCTTCAGCAAAAGAGAAGGCTGCCACTCCTCAGAATCAGCAGACCAGGGGCAGAGGCAGACCTTACTCCAGGCCTTTTCACCAGGCCCAAGCTTTTCCCTCTTACCAGCAACCCAGGGGGGTTCTTCAGAGGGAGAGGCGGGAGGGGTGCTGGCAGGGCCACCTCCACCCCCCAGTCTGCTACCCCAGTCAGACACCCTGAAAGCTCTGTGTGGACTGCCTCCCCGTATCCTGTTGGGGGCAGGCTGACCCACTATCTCCAGGCTTGGCGTTCCATCACTTCAGACAGATGAGTCCTGGAGATGGTGGGTCAGGGACTTGCTCTCGCCTTCAAGGTGCTCCCAAAACTGTCAGCAAGAATTTTCAGACCTTCCTGCACTGCAGAAACAGCCCAGCTGGAGGCAGAGGTTTCCACACTTCAGTCAAGAGCAGTGGAACCTGTGCCACATCAGTACAGGGGAAAAGATCTGTACTCAAGGTACTTCCTGGCACCAAAGAAAAATGGGGAGTGGCGGCTCATTCTGGATCTCTGATTCCTGAACAGGCATCTTACAAAGCCAAAATTCAAAATGACAACCCTGGCTACCATTCTACCTACTCTCAAACAAGGGGATTGGCTGGCATCCCTAGACCTAAAGGATGCTTACTTCCACATCCCCATGGGACAGTCTCACAGAAAAATATCTCTGGTTTCGACTGCCTTCAGGCCAATTCAGAGCTATGCCCTTCGGCCTGACATCTGCACCAGGGGTGTTTACAAAATGTCTGGCAGTAGTGGTGGCATTCCTCAGAAGACGAGGGCTTCAGCCTACTCCTCATCTAGACGACTGGCTGGTGGGTCAGTCCCCCCCAAGCAGGTCACAGAAGCCCTAAACTCACTCAGGATACTCTTTGCTCCTGGGTTTTTGGTAATCAGAAGTTGTCTGTCTTAACCCCAGTACAGATACTAGACTTTATAGGCAAAGCTGGATACCATTCAGGCAAGATCCTTTTTGCCTTCTGCAAGGGCACAGGCCCTCAGAGTTGGCAAAATCCTTCCGGGTTCAAGTTCCTCGTCCGGCGAGGTACTTTTTACAGCTTCTAGGACACATGGCCTCCACCACAGCTGTGGTCCTGGGGCCAGGTTTCAGATGAGGGACATTCAGTTCACCTCCGATCCTTCTGGTCTCAAAGGATTCTCGGTCCAAACTGATTCCAGTGTCTCACACCCTTTTGTTAGCTTTTCAGTGGTGGCAGGAAATGGACAACCTCAGAGTGGGGGTTCCTTTTCTCCCTCTGGTACCCTCTCTGGTGCTGACAACAGATGCTTCTCTTCTGGGCTGGGGTGCCCACCTGGGGGATCGCACAGCACACGGTACATGGCTCCCTCAGGAGTCTCTCTTGCACATCAGTCTTCTGGAACTCAGAGCAGTGCTCCTAGCTATTCAGGAGTTTGCCAGTCTTCTACAGGGCAAGGTGGTACACGTCAGGACAGACAACACCACTACCATGTACTACATCAGCAAGCAGGGGGGAACAAGATCCTCCCTGCTTTGCACAGAAACCATGAAGATTTCGAAGCTGGCATATTCTCTCAACATGTCACTGTTAGCAGTTCACTTGTCAGGCAAGGACAATGTACTGGCAGATGCTCTCAGCAGAATCAGCTAGGGCCATCATGAATGGACCTTGAACAAACCGGTCCTTTTAGTATTCAGGAGGTGGCGGGGTTCCAGAGATGGATCTCTTTGCAGCCCCAGACAATCACCAGTTACCTCTATATTGTTGCAGGCCTCCACTCCAGGGCTCAGTGCCACTGGATGCTCTCCTTCTGGACTGACCAAACAGTTTCCTTTATGCTTTTCCTCCCTTTCCACTGATGGCCAGAGTCCTGGTCAAGTTGAGGTCCCAGTCTGCCACAATGATTCTCATAGCCCTGGACTGGGCCAGACGGCCATGGTATCTGATGCTGTTGTCACTGTCAGTGACTAAACTTATTTCTCTACCCAGGAGGTACAATCTGCTGACATCCTCTCAGGGCAGGATAATGTACCCCAATCTTCAGTACCTTCACCTTAGGGCTTGGCTCTTGAGGACCTAAAATATGTAGATTTACACCTGTCTCAACCTGTCCTGGATATCCTAAAAGGTGCCAGAAAGCCTGCTACCAGAAAAACCTATTCCTCTAAATGGAAAAGATTTTCCATCTGGTGTGCACAGAAGGATTTGGATCCTCAGCAAGTTGCAGTTCCGCAGCTTCTGGACTATCTGGTCCACCTTCAGTCTCTGCATTTACAGCCATCTACCCTGAAGGTACATCTTTCTGTTGTCTCTGCTCATCTTTCAGCAGGGAAAGCATCTTCGCTGGCTGCAGACCCAATTTTCAAAATGTTTTTCAAGGGGCTGTTGCATCTTCATCCCCCACATAGGGAACCTACCCCTGCATGGGACCTGAACATATGTATAGGTCCGCTTATATAGCCTCCTTTCGAACCTGTGTTTTCTTCAGAACTCAAATTTCTCACTTGGAAAACTGTTTTTCTAGTGGCTATCACTTCTGCTAGAATCAGTGAGCTCCAAGTCTCACCTATGGAGCCCAACTATATTTAATCTCACAGGGACAAGATTTTGCTCCAAACCAACAGGAAATTTCTCCCTAAGGTGGTTTCTGATTTGCATCTGAACCAATCCATTACTTTGCTTGTATTTTTCTCCGATCACGCTAGTTCAGGTAAATGCAGGCTGCACAGCCTGGATGTTAAACGAGCTATTAGCTATTATATGGACAGGACAAAAGAGCTAAGGAAAGATTGTTTCCAGCTTTTTCTTACTTATGGGGATGTTGGCCAAGGCAGGCCAGCTGCAAAAAGGACTATAGCTAGATGGATTGTGGCCTGTATCCAGTTCTGCTACAGTAAGCTAGGTGAGGACCCACCAACAGGTCTTAGGGCCCACTCTACCAGAGGCACTGCGGCCTCCCTGGCGGCTGCCAGGAAGTTCCCTTACTTGAGATATGTAAGGCTGCCACCTGGAAGTCTGTCCATACATTTACTAAGCATTACAGCCTGGATAGTCAGGCAAGGAGTGATGCCAGGTTTGGCACAGCAGTACTACAGAGCCTATTCTCCAAATAGGTTCTGTGCCCCCCTCCTGGGGGCACTGCTTTATAGTCTGCATATTGTCAGAATACAGCAAGACTTCATGTTTGTTGTTTGAAGAAAAAATTACCATAGTAATGTTGTTTCTGCTAATGGAGTCGTGCTGTATTATGACCTCCCACACCACCTACCTCCCCTTCAGAACCTGGGGAAGGGTGGCTCTTCTGCAGCAACTTTATGAAACCATCAGTGGTAATGGTTTTCTCTGGGCATCTGTGACTTGTCTTTTATATGCCGTTTGGTTTTTGTTTCCTGATGTTGCCCCTGTTGGGGTCCTGTTTAGGCTTAGTTTTGTCCATTACACACACACATTAAATTAGTTTGCTTCATAGAATCTGATCAGTCACTAGAACGTACCGATGACCGTGGTTTGAAAACAGAGCTCGAGCTCAACGTTCTGTGCATTTGCATAGAGTTTTAACTCTTGGTTTTCCAGGGCAGTTGAACTGGTCGGTCTAGCTGCGTATTGTCAGAATACAGCAAGACTCCATTAGAAGAAACAACATTACTATGGTAAGTCATTTTTTCTTTCAGCCCCTGCTGGAGTGTGCCAAATCAAATTAGTAGGGTATGGAAGAGAACAGAGAGGTGTGGCAGCCCTGACTAATTCGAGCACACAAGATCTTCCTGCAGAACCCCACAGTGTTTGGCTTCTTAGAAAATTAATGTTGGGCAAGACAGTGCTCAGAAATGATTTACTGCATTGAGCATACTGGATTTTTCTGGACCCAGGAGAATTTCCATCTCCTCACTTGATTTGCATGCTCATTTCCCTGTTACAAAAATATGGAGTTTCCTGCTCATTACCCTGTTAAAATAGGTTTTAGTTTGAAATTGGCATCAAGTAGATGGCAAGATGGTACCATAACATATATTTCATTTGTTTTAACTCAATAAAACGTTTATTGATGTATGTGAAAATTGCATATCTCATTTCTCGGGTTACATTTTCAGATTTCCATATAACTATTCACATTTGATATGTATTTTCTTCATATTATTTAAGAATCATCCATATTCAGCCTAAGCCTTTGATTATATTGATCCATATTTGACCATTCATTTAGTACACATTGCACCAGTGCACATTCTAAACTCTCAATGCATTTCTCAATTCAAAAATGGCCTAAGGCAACACCTTCTTACTAGGACAGTTTGTGACTGCCACTAGAACTCTTAACACCCATAATGCCCACTTTCACCCACACTCTCCTTCCCCTTCCTTTTACCCCCACTCTTCCCCCTTGCTCTATCCTGCTGTCTTCCTCTCCCCCTGTGCCTTTCCCCCCACTGGATCAACCTTATAACCAACCTTCTACCACTACCTCCCAACCTCCAGATAAAGCCACTTCTTTGGCTGCCCACCCCCGCCTCCCTTCCCTCACCTTGACTCCTCTGACTCTCACACTAGGTGTCGCACCTCTTTTATCTCCTTCGCTACATACAAACACTGTCCTTTACCCTAGTTGAATGCTCTTGATGCTGTACTGTCACCATTGGTACTATGAATGGCATTGTAACCTTATTGTATACTAGCTACCTACTATTTGAGTATTGAATATTAACTGTTTGACGTGGAACCTTTGTAAAAGAGCTCTGAGCTCAAAGGTATGATCTGAATCCCTAAATAAAAAAAATACACTGTTCAAAGTCTCTGACTTGTATAAGATGGTTAGTCCTGCAGTGTCCTTATGGTCCTGGCAATTTAATCTGGGTAAAAATCTATAAAAATAACAATTTCTTACTAAATTTAAGAACTCATTTGGCGCAACTCCTTTTCTCTCTGCTCTGATACATTTAATTTTTGTGGTGACCTTTTGTTATAGTAGGATGCAAAAATTGCTTAGTATATTGTGCATATGTCTGTGTGATCACATTGGTTTGTCACTATATGGGGCCGCTAGTGTATTTGTAGGGCCTAGGCATGTAATACTACATCTAGTGACAGCAAATAAAATGATATGTAGGGAACCATGTATTACGGTACTATAGTTGCATTGAAAGATCCTGTTAACATAACCACTAGAGCAGAGCTTGAGAGGTGATATCCTGTTACCCAAACATTGATGGAATTGTAGCAGAGTAAACATGGTTCACTACTTTTTTTTTTTGGGTGATAGATGATTTCCAGAGGATTAAAATACTAATAAGCACGCACTATAGAAACTTCATTGAAAAAATTGGTAATTTGTAAATCCTACAGAACTAGTGCTCGTGCTATGTATTTAAAATAAATAACTAAATTAAACGTTTGCATCTAGCTGTCGCCATGCAGTCAGGTTTGGAAGAGCACTAGTAATTTTCTTTGCGCTCCATAGCCACAGATGGACGCACTTCCAGTCACCAGGGAGGATGGAAGATGAGGCTGTGGCCTTTTGAGGAAGCTCCTTAAACTGAACGCAAAGAATGTTGAATAGCGTAATACTGTTAATGAGACATCACATCGGTAGTATTATCATATCCTGATATCGGAATGATGGTATTTCAGAATCTTAATTCCACTGGTTGTTGGGGTGGGGGACGACAACCATATGACAACCATGTATTACATAACTTTCCAGTATCCTCCTAATACTAAAACAATCCCATTTTCATTGTTTTTAGGTGACTGCTATTGAACCCATTATAAATCACGGAGGGGCTAGTGCCAGCACCCAGCATTTACATCAGAGTTTGCGTTGGTTCTTTGGAGTGGTGGCTGCGGTTACGGATATTGGCCATGTTTTCCTGATTGATCTTTGTTTGGATGATCTGTCGTGTAGTCAGAGCGAACTAGAGGCATCAGGTAAGTAGAGTTCGTCTAATACACTGAGTAGCAGTGTTCAAAATGGCACAAGGTTATCTATACTTTTTTTGTGATGCATATTTTTTAAGCCAAGTCTTTCATTTTTGAAAAATACTTTTAATCTGGCCATCTGAGTTTATTCTTTGTTTTCAGTAACGCTAAAATGGGAAATCGATCCTCAGGGAAACACAGAATTAATTTGTGGTGGTGTTTTTTTTTTTTTACAACCTGTGTTCTAACCCAGGAATCTGTCAGTGTTGCTTTACAATAGCGAGCAGTCTACTGAATTGAGTTGCCCTGAAGATGGAACTTGCGCTGATTTTTGGAATCTTACAGTTAGAAGTAAGTCCAAACTGTGCACTGTCTCTCTCTCCGCCCCCCCACCCCCAGTCAGATTGGTTTATTCGCTTGAAGAGCAGCCACCCCAGAATACAGCTCCAGGACGGTTTAGCATAGCTTAAAAAAAAAATATATATATAGTTTTAGGTGTCTTTTAATATATTTATTGAAGTTTTACAAGGTCTGCACAATACATGAGACGATCAATAAAGTAGTTTTTGAACGGAATCCATACAAAATCTGACATGCCAATTCTTGACTGAAATCCCGACGTATGGCAGATCTCCCAACAACCACATTTCCCACGGTGATGGCTGGGCTGAAGTGTTTTTATAATCAAGGGCAGAGGCACCTCGCACATATATCAGGAATTGCGCTTTTGGCATTTTCTTACTAACTTACTAAAATGCCAACAGAATAGGGCTAACGGTCTTACGAGTCTGCTCGATCTTCAGCACCCGCACTGAGGGCTGATTTTGGTGTCCACCCCCCTCGGGTTATACTGTCTTCAGTCCCAGATGTTCACCTGTATTGTGCCTGGTCAGATTTACCTTCCCCCGTACCTGTCCCATCCCCTCTTAAACCCGTCCACAGTTTCCATCTCTACCAGCTCCTTGGGCAGTGCATTCCATGGCTCCACCACCCTTTCAGTGAAATATCTCCTCCTCTCCCCTCTGAGCCTGCCGTCTTCCAGCTTACAACTGTGACCTCTTGTTGCCCCACCCTCCTTCCTTTGGAGCACCATGACTGGGCCTCCTTTATTGATCCCTTTCATGTATTTACCCATCATGTCCCCCCCTGCCCCTCCTCTCCTCCAGGGTGTACATGTCGCACTCCTTGAGCCTCTCCTTATAGGTCCTCTCCGCCAGGCCCTAGATCATTTTGGATTCTCTCTCTAGGAGTGTAATGTCCCTCTTTAAATGTAGTGTCCAGAATTGTACATAATACTCGAGGTCTGGCCTAACCAAGCAGCTGTACAGTGGAAGGATCATTTCAGTCTTTCTGGAGGTAATCCCCTTGGCGATGCATCCCAGCATCCTATTTGCCCTTGCCCTCCTACAGGTCTCAGAGTTGTTCATTTTGACATCTACCACTACCCCCAGGTCCCTCTCATCCTCTGTGACTTGAATCATGTCTCCTCCCAGTGTATAGCCCAGGCCTGGATTTGACTCCCAGGTGCAGAACCTTGCACTTCCCCGCATTGAATTTTAGTTTCCATTTTCCCGGCCACCTTTCCAGAGCCTCCAGGTCCTCCTGCAAGGCCACCCTTCTCTCCTCCCCATCCACCACTGCACCTAGCTTTGAGTCATCTGCAAAGAGACTCGTCTCACCTTTGATCCCTTCCTGATGTCTGAGATATAGGCGTTGAACAGGAGTGGCCCCAGCACTGACCCCTGGGGAACCCCACTAGTAACCCACCTTGGGGATGAGGCTAACCCTCCAACTACCACTTGTTCTCTCGTCAGGATTGTCACTGTCGGGATGTTGGTGTTGTGATGTCAGTTGGGCTTGTGTGTGTAGTGATTCAAACAACATGAAGTCTTGCTATATTATGGACATATGCAGTGAGTCCCAACCTTCGAACTGCTCTGGAGGTGAAAGAGTAAACTTTCCATGCCAGGCATGGAACGCTGAGCTCGAGCTCAGTTGAAACTCTGTCTGTTGTTGTTCAAACTCAAACCGTCAGATTCTTTGCTCCGCCTCACTGAACAGTCGCTCCGGAGATTTCTCCTTCTGCTTGGTTCATTTTGTCGGTTAAAGTATTGTTTTTCTTGGTTTTCGACCGAATTTAAACCGCAACCGGTCGGTTCAGACTCTGTCTGTGGTATTGTGAGTACTAGATAGGTTTTACATTAATTTCTATTCTGTGTGGAACTTGTAAACGGTTTACTGGTTCGGTTTGAACCGATCAGGTTGTTTAAAATATATTAATCTGTCATTTAGAGTGTGGTTACCGGTTCTAAAAAAAAAAACAGATTTTATTACGGTTTTTTCCACGACCCGTGACACGGTTGGGAACCGATAAGAGGGTCTTACCTGGCGGATTGCCATAAACGAGTAAGTTTGGTTAGGCTGGCACTGTGTCTGAGAAACCCCAAAGAAAAACCGGGCCCACTGGGTTTCAACACTGCAGTGTCTGTGGGGAAGTCTTTACCAAGGCTGAGTCCCACACCACCTGTTTATTGTCTGGGGTTTGACCACCTCAATGCAGACAGCCAGATTTGTAAAAATGTTCCTGCAGCTACCCTGGAAAAGAGAGTTGGTAGGCTCAGGGAAAGGGAGGCCAAAAAGTCCGCTGAACCGGATGGCCAGCCCGGTTCGGTTCCAACCGAACCGGAGGGAGTGCCCTCTGACTAGGGCGAGACTTCCTCTGGCTAAAGGAGATCTGACTCTGAGGAGTCTGTTCCAGCAAAAAAGGACTAGGAAATCAGCTGGTGTGGAGCCAAAACCTTCCTCTCCAACCGCTGAAGAAATAGCCAAAGCGATTAAAATTGTCCAGTCGCTTTCCCCGGTTCCGACCGAACCGGCACCATCTGGTAAGCGTATGGTTCGGCCGGTTCCACCAGTTCAAGAGTATGATTTAGAGGAATATTATGAACCGGAGGAGGGGGAAGAGGAGTATGAGGAGAGTGAATGTGGATTTGAAAGTCTGGATGTGCCCATTGACCCGGACATCTCCCCAGACAGACCTTCAGGAGTGTCTCCTCCTAGGCTTTGAGTCCCCTTCTCATTTTATGTTTTATAAAAAAGTGGCTGAAACCCTCCAGCTCCCTATGGAGGAAGCTGTGGATGATCAAGAGGAGCCTGACTATGTGGAAATGATGGATACCCCAGAGTCTAGGAGACTGTCTATTCCTTTGCATAAATCTTTTGAGAAATGGACAGTAAAAAATTCTAAAAACTCCTCACACTATACCTCCTGTGGATAAGAGAATGGACAAGAGGTACACATTGTCAGGCTCTGATACGGAGTTTCTTACACAACAATGCAGCCATGTTGGGGTAGTGCAGGCTGCAGCCTGTGGCAAGGCAAATATTCCCTTGGCTTCACACTCCCCTGACAAGGACTCCAGGAGGATTGATGCCATGGCAAAGAAACAGTACATGGCAGCATCCTTGGGACTCAGACAGGCAAATTATATGGCTTATGTTGCTAGATATCAGAAATCCAGATGGGATACTGTTATGGCTCTAGCAAAACAGGTCCCTGGCCAGCTTGCCAAGGAGCTGGAGCAGGTGGCTGCTGATGGTATTGAGGCATCAAAGGTGCAATTCCATGCTGCAGTGGACTCTAATGATGTGTCATCAAGAGTCATGGCTACATCTGTGTAACTTCGCAGAATGGCTTGGCTCAGATGTACTAGCCTGTCACAGGATACCCAGACTAAGGCCATGGATTTTCCTGTTGTGGGTAATTCTCTGTTTAAGGGGGGCAGACAGAGAATTACATGAAGAAAACTGACTAGTATAGGACCACCTATAGGAGTGCACAGGCCAAGGAAAGGCAGGCCACTCCTCAAAGGCAGCTTTCCAGGGGCAGGGGCAGGTCTTTTCATAGGCCTTTTTACCAAGCCCAGGCCTCCTCTTCTGCTTACGCCCAGAGGGGGTTCTTTAGAAGGAGAGGCAGACGGGGTACAAGCAGGCCTGCTTCCACCCCTCAGCCTAAAGCCCCTGCCAAGCAGGCACCCTGATGGGGTTGCCAGGGCCGATTCTCAGGTACCTGTAGGGGGCAGGCTGGCTTACTTTGTCCAGGACTGGAAGTCTCCGACATCAGACAAGTGGGTCCTGAAAGTAGTAAGCCAGGGACTGGTTCTCAGCTTCAAAAAAAAATTTCCAAAGATGAGAACCAGATCCTTTCCACCTGCAAATCCACCAGAGGCACTTGCCCTAGAGGCAGAGGTCTCTTCCCTCCTGGCTCTCAGAACTGTGGAAAGGGTTCCACCCCTACACCAGGGCAAAGGATTGTACTCCAGGTACTTCCTTACCCCAAAAAGACAGGAGAATGGTGGCCCATCCTGGATCTCAGATATTTAAACAAGCACCTTTTAAAACCAAAATTCAAAATGGTGACTCTGGGAATTATTCTACCCTCTCTAAGGCCAGGGGACTGGCTAGCGTCCCTGAACCTCAAGGATGCCTACTTCCATATTCTCATCAGAAGCTCCCATCGAAAGTACCTCAGGTTCGAGCTGCCCTCAGGCCATTACCAGTTCAGAGCAATGCCCTCTGGCCTCACCTCCAAGGGTATTCACAAAATGCCTGGCAGTAGCAGTTGCTTCCCTAAGAAGGCAAAAAAATTGCCATCTTCCCTTACCTGGACGACTGGCTCATGGTAGGCCAGTCTCCAGACCAAGTCAAGTTACATCTACAGATAACTCAGCAACTGCTCACCTCTCTAGGTTTCCTTCTGAATCTTTCAAAGTCAGTTCTAGAGCCTGTCCAGCTCCTCACCTTCATAGGCGCAGAGCTGAGCACAGAAAGCCAGAGCCTTCCTTCCTTTGGACAGGGCAAGGACCCTGGTCTCTCTGGCCTCCTCATTCACCCTGCAGGTCTCTCGACCAGCAAGGCATTTTCTACAGCTCCTGGGGCACATGGCTGCTTCTACAGCAGTAGTGCAGGGAACAAGATTTCAAATGAGGGACATCCAGTTCCATTTGAGAGCCTTTTGGTCTCAAAGGAAAGACCCTCTAACCAAATTGATCCCAGTAACTCGAACCCTGATCCAAGCCCTACAGTGGTGGCAGGATCAGAGCAGTCTGAGACAAGGGATTCCCTTTGTCACTCGGTCTCACTCCTTAATCCTTACTACAGATGCATCCCTCTTGGGGTGGCGAGCTCACATGGGCGAGCTCACTACCCAGGGATTGTGGTCCCCTCAGGAATCTCTGCTCCACATCAATCTGTTGGAACTCAGAGCAGTTTTTCTAGCACTTCAAGTTTTTTCCAAATCCGTTCAGAACAAAGTTGTACAGGTCAGAACAGACAACACCACCACAATGTGGTACATCAACAAGCAAGGAGGCACTCGGTCTACGGCCTTGTGCACCGAAGCAATGAAGTTGTGGTCTCTGGCTTACTCCCTGAACACCTCACTTCCGGCAGTTCACCTCCTAGGCAAGGACAATGTCCTGGCAGATGCTCTCAGCAGGATTTCCCAGGGCCATCACAAATGGTCACTGGACCCCCTGGTCCTGGAAGTAATATTTGCCAGATGGGGCACCCCGCAGATAGATCTTTTTGCAGCCCCAGACAATCACCAACTTCCCCTTTTTTGCTGCAGGCCCCCAGTGTTGGGCTCAGTCCCTCTGGATGCCTTACTTCTCAATTGGGAAGGGAAGTTTCATGCTTTTCCCCCTTCCCTCTCCTGTTCAAGGTGTTAGTCAAAATCAGATCTCAATCCTGCAAGATGATCCTGATTGCTCCAGATTGGGCCAGACAACCCTGGTATCCACTCCTACTGTCCTTAGCAGTCCATCTTCCCTGTGTCTTCCCAGGAATCACAACCTGTTAACCTGTGCTCAGGGAGGGTTTGGTACCCAACCTCAAATCTCTCAATCTCAAGGCCTGGCTCTTGAAGAGTTAGAGTTTGCTGATCTACACCTCTCCCAAGGTGTAATGGATATATTGAAGGCTTCTAGGAAACCTTCCACCAGGGCTACCTATAATTCCAAATGGAAGAAGTTTTCCATATGGTGCTCTGGGAAGCATATTTCCCCAGAATCTGGTGATTTACCCACAGTCCTGGATTATATGGTCCATTTAAATACCTTGGGGCTGAGAACAGCTACCCTAAAAGTACATTTGGCAGCTGTGTCTGCTTTTATTTCAGCAGGTAAAACCCTCTTCTCTTTCAGCTCATCCTGTATTCTGCAAGTTTTTTAAGGGATTGCTTCACACCAACCCTCCATTCAGGGCCCCTGCCCCTGCCTGTGATCTTAATGTTTGCATTGCTCAGCTTATGCAACCTCCCTTTGAGCTCTTGTCTTCAGCAGAGCTTAAGTACTTGACTTGGAAGACTGTGTTTCTGGTAGCCATCACTCCGGCCAGACGCATAAGTGAATTACAAGCTTTGTCAGTGGAGCCTGATTTTATCTCCTTTTATAGAGATAAGGTGGTCCTCAGGACTAACAGGAAGTTCTTGCCTAAGGTGGTTTCAGATTTCCACCTTAATCAAGCTATATCTCTTCCAGTGTACTTCACTGACCATTCCTCCTCTGGCGAGAGGAGGCTGCACAGCTTAGATGTGAAGAGAGCCCTTAGTTACTACATAGAGCGTACCAAGGTTCACAGGTTTGACTCCCTCCAACTGTTCCTCACTTATGGTGAGGTTGGTAAAGGGAAACCTGCCACTAAAAGGTCCATTGCCAGGTTTATTGTCTCTTGTATGCAGTTCTGTTATGAAAAGCTGGGTAAGGTTCCTCCCTCAGGCCTGAGGGCTCTCTACCAGAGGTACAGCTGCTTCCCTGGCTGCTGCCAGGGACATCCCTATCCTAGAGATATGTCAAGCAGCTACCTGGAAAACAGTTCACACTTTTACCAAGCATTACTCCCTGGACATCCAGGCTAGGAGTGATGCTCGGTTTGGCACAGCTGTGCTTCAGAGCCTATTTCCTAAGTAGGTTCTGTCCTCCTCCTCCATGGAGGTACTGCTGTGTAGTCTGCATATGTCATAATATAGCAAGACTTCATGTTGTTTGAAGAAAAATTACTCACCTTAGTAATGTTGTTTTTCTAATGGAGTCTTGCTATATTATGACCCCCGCCCCTCTCAGAACCTCTGTTTTTGGGATGTGGCAGTGCAGTGTTGGCACTTAGTAGATGCCCACCTTGTTGTTTTTCACCCTCCTTTTTGGGGTAACTTGGTGTTGTGTTTTCATTTTTTGGGTCTCCTGACTTGAGTCTTTGTTTTGGGACCAAAAAATGTGTTCTTATGTTTAGTAGCCAATTGGCTAGTGTAGGTTTACAGCTTCCACACAGGACCTCAGCGAGTTTAGCTCGTAAAGATCTGACGGTTTGAGTTTGAAGAACAGACAGAGTTTCAACCGAGCTCGAGCTCAGCGTTCCATGCCTGGCATGGAAAGTTAACTCTTTCACCTCCGGAGCAGTTCGAAGGTTGGGACTCACTGCATATGTCATAATATAGCAAGACTCCATTAGAAGAAACAACATTACTAAGGTGAGTAATTTTTTATTTTGTAGTAGATCCTTTTTCAACATGTGTGTTGGGTCATTGCTTTACATTTTAGTATAGTAAGCACAGTGTTAATAATGGGGCTTGCAGTATAACCTCGAGGTTAGAGTAACGAGCTGTGAATGGACTTGGTACATCCAGCAGACCTTGGTTTGATTCCCATAACATCCACTTGCATACTGTGCGACTCTGAGCAAGTCACTAATCCCCCAGTTCGCCCCTGAAAACAGGCACTTGTGCCTAGTGGGCCTTACCCTGTTACCAAAGACTCAAATAAAATTAAAATAGTGATACCCCCTCTTAGGTATAGTGCAAGGAGGGCATAAACGGTACATCTCAACAGGTCAGGTGGGTCCTGTCACAGCGTTTATTTATAGAGCTTAAGTAAGACCTTGTGTGGTGTTTGGGGGCTAGACAGAGGGTAGCCAGTGGGCAGCAGAGCAGTACACTATTTGTGATTCAATCTAAGGACTAAGGGACCTTAGTGGAGCTGGCAGCATCCTGTAGGACAGGGCCAAAGATCTAGGTTCAAGTCCCCAGGACCCTGTGGTGCCAGGATGGATCTTTACGCATGGTGTGAAGAAGCCAAACTTTCCATTGAGTCACAGACCTCTGCGCAGTAATGAGGGATTCTAGGGACATGGATATGTTGTTCATCCACACTCATTGGCAGTATCCTTGCCGCTTTAAATCTTGCCGGAAGGTCTTCAAGCTTGCTCCTCCCACCCACCCGGGTGGTATAACTCTCGGCTCCGCCCCATGACGCCAGATCTTCCTTACCGCTTGGAAGCTCAGGTTCCCTCCTTAACGCTCTGCGTTTGTGACTGGTTCCTATTTCTCCGTTTGCGGATTTAAAAATAATATTTTGCAAAAGGACTTCAGTCTTCGATCCCTCGCGGCTGCGATGGATAAATCGACTCCCGGATTTCGGAGATGCCCATGCGGGCAGAAGATGTCTCGGACGGATCCACACTCCACGTGTGTCTACTGCTTAGGCCTTGAGCACGACCCGCAGGCTTGCGACCTGTGCTCATCTTTCACGGCCCTCGTCCTCGAAACCGTGCTGCCCGATTGCAACTGGGCCGTCCGGCGAGCGCCTCCGGTGAAGTCCAGGAGGCCCGGTTACGTGTGTCCGCGCGGCGGGTTTCGGGCGGATCAGCTCGAGCGGATGGTCGCCTCAAGAGGAGGCGCGCTGGCTGTGATTCTCCTCGGCCATGCATTTATCCCGCCTCTGGGTTCTTCCTACACGGCTTCCTTTAAGGAGCTTTTGTCTGTCCCTCTCCACTAAAGGAGAAGGGCCTGCGTCTGCTGGACCTTTTTCGGTCCAAAAGAAGGACAAGGGTAAGTCCCTCCGTCGACGCTCTTGGGAGCGGAAGGTCCTTCCGGCCGTCGACCGTCGGCTGGTCGACGCCGCCCGCCACTGGCCTCACGGTGTCCCCGTCAGGTCAGTTGACCGAGACTCCCACTGATGAAGTCGAGATTTTTCTCGACCCATTGGACGGGCTGTCGCCTTTAGCAGCCGAGATTCCCCTCTCCCCGGTTCCCCCGGGAGGAGTTGAGGATCCCGTGGGCTCGCCTGTGCCTCCGGTTCCGGAGCCCTCGGATGGACCTTCCGAGCCGAAGGGAGTGTCGGTTCCGGCCGACACCTCCCTGCACCGACCCCGGAAATTCCGGGACTCTCGGTCTCGGTCTCGGACCTCTTCGCGGTCCAGCCGTTCCCACCGTCATAGGCGGTCTCGGTCTCGGCACGCGGTGGCCCGGCGTCGCGCTCGTCCTCGTCCTCCTCCTCGGCGGATGAGGCTTGCGCGTAATTACGTCGGACGTGCACGAGGACCTTATGTTGCAACAGCTCCTCCTGGCCGGGAATAAGCCGACTCCGGCGCCTTCCCCGGCCATTAAGTGGCTGTCACCGGAACGGCCGACACAACCCCTCGACTTGCCGAGGAGCCTATACCCAGGCCGGTTGTTCGGCCAAAACCAGCTGCTCCACCGATTGCGGTGGAACCTCCGCCTCCACAGCCACCAATTGGGGCTCCGACCAAGGATTCTCGGTCGGCTAAGGGTTTACCCCATCGGCTGTCAGTTACCCTCACTCCCGACCGACCTCGGCAGGTGAAGGGTGGCTCAGGCCAGAGGCAGCTCTTCGAGGACTCTTCCGAGTCCGAAGATGATTCCTCCTCCTTCTCCAAGCGACTGGACTTGGAGTCTTCAGGAGGTCAGCCAATGGACGATAGCCCGTCGTCCTTCCTAGGACTGCTTGGCTCATCTCGAGGAGTCTGCGGGATGGAGCTCGAACCCGTTCCAAGCGGGCCAGGTATCCCCTCACGGAGATTCTGGACCGAGGGATTCTCCGACGGAGGCTTTCCGTGGCCGAGGCCATAGTGGGTCCAGCACTGGAACTTTGGCAGCGCCCTGCTTCCTGCCCTCGCCCGGCCAGGATGGCCAGGAAGTATCGCGGTCCCTACCGGTTCCTTGTCGGGTTTTTCGGAACACCCCTCTGCTGAGGGGTTGGTTACCGACAGCGTTTTTCGGCGCGCCGGCAACGCCAGGGATGTGGACAAACCTCCTGACAAGGAGTCCAAGAAATTGGACTATGTCGGGCGAAAAGTCTACGCTGCGTCCTCTCTCGGCCTTCGTCAGGCCAGTTCGGCCGTCCTCATGGCACATTTTTCTCATGCCCTGTTGGGCTCCCTGGATGAGGTCATCCCTCATCTCCGCCCGATCTGCAGACTACGGTTAAGCAGGTGCGGACCAGGGCAGGGCAGGGCCAAACAGCAGCTCCAGACTGCTTTGGATGTAGGGGACTCATGTGCCAGATCGGGCGGCCGCAGTGGCTATGCTGTCATGCGGGCTTGGCTGAGGATATCCACCTTTACTTGGATACCCAGCACAAGTTGGCGGATGTTCCCTTTTTGGGGACTGACCTCTTCGGCCCTGGGGTGGAAGGTCACCTGCAGAGGATCGAGAAGTCCAATGCCACCTTGGACTCGGTCTCTTCCGCTCAGAAGGACAAAGGCCGCAAACCACAGCCTAAGCCCTTTCGTCCTTCTGTGCCCCCGGCGCGCCCGGCCCAGCAACGTCAGGGCCAGCAGGCTCGGCCTTGGCATCCCAAACCCAAGCCGCCGGCTTCCTCTAACAGGAGGCAGGGAGGAAAGGGCCCAGGAGGTCCCTCGGCCGGTCCCTCCTCCAAGCCTGCCCAGTGACGGGCTGAGGGGTGTCGCCCCCATCCCCGTCACCTTACCCCTGGGTCCCCCCGTGGGGGGACGGCTCCGGCACTTCCGTTCCGCCTGGTCCGCTGTTACCACGGACAGGTGGGTCTTGGAGGTGGTGGGAAGAGGCCTGCCTCTGGAATTCGAGCAGGCACCACCCTTCAGAGCCGTCGCCCCTCGGGGGGCTTCGGGATCCCCAGCCTCACTGGCGGCTCGTCGAGCCGACATCACTCTCCTCCTCCAGAAGGAGGTGGTAAGAGAGGTGGTGGACCCTCCTTCAGACCCAGGGTTTGTGTCCAGATACTTCCTGGTTCCGAAACGGACGGGGGGCTGGCGCCCCATTCTCGACCTACAAGACCTAAACAAGTTCCTAAGGTCTCGAACCTTCAGGATGGTCACTCTGGCTCAGATAATACCATCCTTGGAGCGGCGTGTGGTTCTGCTCTCTGGACTTGCAGGGCCGCGTTTTTCACGTCCTATCCGTCCGTCTCACCAGAGATTCCTTCGCTTCCGGCGGAAGGATCTCTCTTCGAGTTCAAGCCATGCCCTTGGCTTGTCTCCAGCTCCCAGGGTCTTCACCAAATGCATGGCAGTGGTGACAGCATTCTCTTGCGGGCCCGAGGGGTCCGGTGTACCCTTACCTGGACGACTGGCTGATAGCAGCTCCCTCCAGGAAGGAGGCGGAGTGGTCCAGAGATCTGGCCTCCAGGTCTGTTCTCAACTGGGCCTCCTTATCAACGAGGCCAAGTCGGAACTCGAGCCGGCAGGTGATTTTATTCATCGGGCGCAGCTCGACTCTCTCGAGCCAGAGCGGCTCCGGCGGACAGGGCCGAGGTTCTTTCCTCCTTTGCCCGATCATTTCTGGTTGGGCAATTCGCCTGCCGGGACTTCCTCGCCTCCTGGGTCTCATGGCGGCCTGTACTAGCTGGTCCGTTGGGCCCGCTGGAACATGCGTCCCCTTCAGTGGGGACTGGCCAGCCAGTGGTCCTGGCAGCTGCGATCCCTTGGACCAGCTTGTCGGTGACACAGGGGATGTGGAATGCTCTCCAGTGGTGGACCGTTCCAGATCATTTGCAGGAGGGCATCCGTTCGTCCGCCCGAGCCGGCGGTCTCTGTCGACCGATGCCTCTCTGATGGGTTGGGGTGCCCATCTGGGGAACACTGGCTCATGGCCTCTGGTCCCTGGAGTCCCGATGCCACATCAACCTGCTGGAGCTCCGAGCGTCCGCCTAGCTCTCACCGCCTTTGCTCCGTTCCTCCGGGGTCAAGTGGTCCGAGTCCAGACGGACAATACCACGACCATGTACTATCTAAACCGCCAGGGCGGGACGCGCTCCATGCTTCTATGCAAGGAAGCTCTCCGCATTTGGTCACTCGTGCGCAGCCTGGAGGCGGATCTCCTAGCCATTCACGTGGCAGGAGCCTCCAACACCCTGGCCGATGCCCTGAGCCGGATAGGGGCTGCATCCCACGAGTGGTCTCTCCTGCCGGAGGTAGTACAGCATCTGTTCTCCCTTTGGGGCACACCTCAGGTGGACCTGTTTGCCTCCATGGAGAACGCCGGTTGAGTCTGTTCCATGCCCGCCTCAGCAGGGCTCGCTGCAGGGATGCCTTCGAGGCAATGGACCCCGGGCCTCTTTTACGCCTTTCCCCCATTTCCCTTGATCCACAAGGTGCTTCTCAAGGCGAGGAGGGACAAGGCGCAGGTGATTCTGATAGCCCCAGACTGGCCTCGCCAGTTCTGGTACCCAGATCTCCTCAGTCTCAGCTCCAGGACTCGCGGAGCTTCCAGCTCGCCTGACCTGCTCTCAGTCAATCAGGGAAGGTGTTCCATCCGGACCTTCAATCCCTGCACCTGACGGCCTGGTTCCTGAGCGGCTAGAGTTCCAGGCTTTGGGTCTTTCCGACGAGGTCCTCAATGTAGTTGAGGCGTCCTGTAAGGAGTCGACCAGAAAATGTTATGCCTTCAAATGGAAAAGGTTTTCCATTTGGTGTCAGGGCAAGGGCTTGGACCCTTCCTCCTGTTCCTTGGCAAGCATCTTGGACTATTTATGGTCCCTTTCTAGTCAAGGGCTTAGGTCGACGACCTAAGGGTGCACCTGGCAGCCATCTCTGCTTACCGGCGCGGGCCGGAAGCAGTCGGTGCGCAGGAGAAGGTGGTCTGGCGCTTCAAAGGCCTTGATCACATTTCCTCCAGTGCGGGAACCCCACCTCCGTGGGATCTACTGCTGGTACTGGCAAAGCTCATGGGCAAGCTATTCAACCTATGCACAGGTGTGCTCTCTCTCACCTGTCGTGGAAGACCGCCTTCTTGGTGGCTATCAGTCGCCAGAAGGATGGGAGAGCTCCAGGCGCTCCATCGAGTCTCCTCTGGTCTTCCACAGGGACAAGGTTGTCCTGCGCCCCCCACCCGAAATTCCTTCCGAGGTGGTCTCGAGGTTCACCTTAACCAGGTGTTGACTCTGCCCGGTGTTCTACCCCAATCACACCTCGGAGGCGAATATAGGCTCCATACTCTGGATCCTAGAAGGCGGCAGCTATTATAAGGGAGCGTGACGGTTGAAATTCGGGAGAGGTTCTCAGCTGTTTGTCACCTACGCTAGCCAGCAATCTGGCAGACCTGCAGCCAAGCGGACGATAAGCAGGTGGGTAACCTCCTGCATAGATCTCTGCTATAAGTTAGCGGGCATGGAGCCTCCCAGAGGATAAGAGCTCATTCTACCCGCCATACTGCTGCAACGGTGGCTGCTTCCAGGGACGTCCCTATCCAGGAAATCTGCAGGGCTGCTACCTGAAGTCAGCAAACACCTTCATTACCCACTACCACATCGACCTTGAGTCAGCCGGGATGCTGGTTTGGGGCCTCGGTTCTCCAGTCTCTCTTCCCAAGTAAGTATATGGGGTGTGCTGTCTTGCCTCCTCCTCCGGAGAACTGCTAGGAGTCTGCCAATGAGTGTGGATGAACAACATATCCATGTCCCTAGAAATACAGGTTACTCACCTGTAACAGGAGTTCTAGGAATGGTATGTATTGTTCATCCACGACCCACCGACCTCCCGGCCCGACGCTGGCCTGAGCTTCCAGCGGGCAGATCTGGCGTCATGGGCGGAGCCGAGAGTTATACCACCCGGTGGGTGGGAGGAGCAAGCTTGAAGACCTTCCGGCAAGATTTAAAGCGGCAAGGATACTGCCAATGAGTGTGGATGAACAACATATACCATTCCTAGAACTCCTGTTACAGGTGAGTAACCTGTATGTGTCTCTCCCACACACACACACATTTGAGAGACTTGGTTAATGACCTATCCCCAGGTAACCAAATTCTAAAGTCTGGGAGTTAGCTAGAGTTTTGTGATGGATTTCTTAGCTACCTTTAGAGGTAACATTTGCTAGGCTCCTGGAAACCTCTTGGTACAGTAACAAGAGGTGAAGCTCAGGTGTTGGTGGAAACAATCTACCCAAAAATTGCTCCAGCTCTATCTGGAGAGTCCTGGGGGTGGTTTACATCATAAGTGTGCGTGACTCGACTCCCAGCATCCCTTCCAACACGGTGGGGGGGGGTACAGTGATGACAGGCGTTCTAAAGAGCCTAAGCAAAATGCTTCTACATAGTCTCTTTAATAATCTGAACTGGTGACCCTGGATGAAGCTTCACACGTTCAATACCAAAGTGTCCCTATCTAGGAAGATGCCAGCCTCTTCCTCCCATTTTAGTGCAGCATCTATAGCGCCATAAACTAGTGAGGTCAGCAAGGCGTGATGGATTAGAATTCCCAATTTGAGGGAGTTCATGCAGTTGGATATGATGGCCAGGTGCATATCTGGGGTATAGGCAACAAGTGGTAGAGAGATCGAGCAAGAGAGATAATGAAATGTCAGATTTGTAAACTGCAGAAAAATTCTGTGCCACAAGGATTGTATTGCATTTGGAGGGCAGTGAAGCACTAAACAGTGGGTCCTAATATATAAATTAATGTATGTATTGAGGAAGTACCTTTCCCAGGTTTGATAACCCGGGTCCAGTTGGAGAGGGGCAAAGTCTTCCAGTAATGCAGTCTGACACCGTATAGGAAAGAAAGGGTTCCGGTGTAAGACATTCTTAGGAGTATATCAGACTTTTAATTGGAATTAAGGCCCATAACAGGGTGCTGAGAGGGGAGGCCCTGTGGTACGTAGCCTGGATAGATTGGGCATTTGTGAAAAGGTCCCTCTCTATGTCTAACAATGTGCATTGTCTTGCCTTGCCTAATGACAGAAAAGGATAAAGCAGACATGGGCAGCCCAGTAGTACAACTGGAGGTGCTGGAGGACCAGACCATGGGTTTGGTGAGAAATGACCATTCTAGGGACATGGATATGTTGTTCATCCACACTTTCTGGCAGGTATCCTTGCCGCTTTAATTCTTGCCGGAAGGTCTTCAAGCTGGCTCCTCTCACCCACCCGGGTGGTAGAACTCTCGGCTCTGCCCCATGACGCCAGATCTTCCTTACCGCTTGGAAGCTCAGGTTCCCTCCTTAGCGCACTGCGTTTTAGACTGGATCCTAACTCTTCGGTTTGTCCAAAATTGGTTTTGAAGTTTTCTAAACTTCGGTCTTCTTCTTCCCTTGTGGCTGTGATGGACAAATCTGTTCCCGGCTTTCGGAGGTGCCCTTGCGAGCAGAAAATGTCCAGGACGGATCCGCGCTCCACATGCGTCTACTGCTTAGGCCTAGATCACGACCTGCAGGCTTGCGAGTTGTACCGCTCTTTCTCGGCCAACGTTCTGACAGACGATCGCTGCCAGTTTGAAGCTCGGGCGCCCGAAACGTTCCGCTGGTAAAATCTAAAGAGCTCGCATGTGTGTCTGGCGGCTGGCTCGGCTGAGCAGCTCGAGGAGGAGGCGCCAAGGCCGATCTTCCTCGGCCGCGCATTTATCCCGCCTCTTGAGTTCCTCAGATACGGCTCTGCTCAAGGAGCTTTCAGTCCCTTCCACGAAAGGAGAGGGGCCTTCGGGCGTGCTTCTCTGCCCAAGAAAAAGGAGTCGAAGTAAGTCCCACTGCAGGCTCGGTGGGAACGGGAGAGGTCCCTCTCGGCAGCCGACTGCTCGACTTCGTCGCGGGTTGCGCTGAGGCCGCTGGCTTCACGGTGCCCCAGTCAGGCCAGCCTGCCGAGTCTTCCGTTGACGAAGTCGAGATTTTTCTCGATCCGTTAGACGGGCTGTTGACTGGAGAAGCAGACAACCTTCCTTCACCGGTTCCCTTGGTGGATACCGAGGATCTGCCTGCGCCTTCGGGGCCGCAGTCCCCGGTTAAAGTGCCCGAGCCGAGGGAACAGCGGGTGTCCCCACCCTTCCCAGACCCACCCTCGGTCCCCGGTTGGTCTCGGTCCTGGACCTCGGTCCAGCCGTTCCGCCCCGACATCGGCCCGGTCTCGTTACAGTAGCGGCGACGTCGTTCTTCCTCGTCGTCCTCAGGTGAGGAGAGGCTGCGGTGCAAGTTGCGCTGGCGCTTCGAGGACCTTATGTGGCAGCAGTTGCTGTTGTCCGGGCCTAAGCTGACCCCGGCCATCAAGTGGCTGTCTCCTGAACGTCCAAAGCAACCACTCGTTCCAGTCGAGTTGCCCGCTCCAGGGCCGGTTGCTAAGCCCAAACCAGCTGATCCACTGATTGTGGTGGAACCTCTGCCTCCACAACCAAAGTCGGGGGCACCGACCAAGAATTCTCGGTCGGGTCACGGCCTGCCCCACAGGTTGTCTGTCACCCTCACTCCCGACCGTCCTCGGCAGGTGGAGGGTGGCTCAGGGCCAAGGCAGCTCTTCGCAGACTCTTCAGAATCCGACGACGATTCCTCCCTGTTCTCCAGGCAGTTCGATCTGGAGTCCTCCGGGAGTCAGTGGGACGATAGCCCATCGTCCTTCTTGGGTCCGCTTCGACTCATCTTGGAGTCCACCGGGATGCAGCTCGAGCCCGTGTCCAAACGGGCCAAGTATCCCCTGACGGAGATTCTGGACCAAGGGGATTCTCCCATGGAGGCCTTTCTGGTGGCTGAGGCCATTGTCGGCTCAGCCTTGGAGCTTTGGCAGCGGCCTGCTTCCTGTCATGCGCCCTCGGCCAGGATGGCCAGGAAGTATGCGGTCCCTACCGGCTCTTTGCCCGGTTTCTCGGAACATCCCTTTGCTGAGGGGTTAGTCACCGACAGCGTTTTCCAGTAACGCTTGGGATGTGGACAAACCCCCCGACAAAGAATCCAAAAAGCTGGACTTTGCCGGGTGCAAGGTGTATGCTGCGTCCTCCCTCGGCCTCAGACAGGCCAGCTCGGCCGTGCTGATTGCACACTTCTCCCACACCCTCATGGGCTCCCTGGATGAGGTTGTTCCTCATCTCCCACCTGACTTGCAGACCACGGTCCACCAGGTGCGGGACCAGGGTAGGGCGGTGGCGAAGCAGCAGCTCCAGACTGCTCTGGACATAGGTGATTCCTGTGCCAGGTCAGTAGCGGCCGTGGTGGCCATGCGACGCAGGGCGTGGCTGAGGATATCCACCTTCACGGCGGATACCCAACACAAGTTAGCAGACGTCCCTTTCTTGGGGACTGACCTCTTCGGCCCTGGAGTGGAGGGACACCTCCAGCGGATTAAGAAGTCCAATGCCACTCTGGACTCTGTCACCTGCGCCCAGAGGGACAAAGGCCGCCGTCAGCAGCAGAAGTCCTTTCGTCCTTCGGTCCCTGCTTCTCGACCGGCCCAGCAGCCCCAGCAACAGGGCCAGCAGGCTCGTGCTTGGCGTCCCAAACCCAAGCCGACTGCTTCCTCCAACAGGAAGCAAGGAGGTAAAGGCCCAGGAGGTCCCTCGGCCAGTTCTTCCTCCAAGCCTGCCCAGTGACGGGTTTCGCCCCCAACCTCGTCACTCCCTCCTGGGTTCCCCTCGTGGGGGGATGGCTCCGCCACTTCCTTTCCGCCTGGTCCGCTATCACCACGGACCGCTGGGTGTTCGAGGTGGTTGGAAAAGGCCTGCCTCTGGAGTTCGAGCAGGCCCCACCTTTTTGAGCCGTCTCCCCTCAGGGGGGCCACGGGGTCCGCAGCCTCGCTGTCGGCCCGCCGGGCTGATATTGCCCTGCTCCTCGAAAAAGAGGTAATCAGGAAGGTGGCGGATCCTCCTCCAGACCCGGGGTTTGTGTCCAGGTACTTCCTGTTCCCAAAACGGACGGGGGGCTGGCGCCCCATTCTCGACCTGCACGACCTGAACAAGTTCCTAAGGTCTCGGACCTTCAGGATGGTCACTCTGGCTCAGATAATCCCATCCTTGGAATGAGGCGTGTGGTTCTGCTCCCTGGACCTCCAGGACGTGTTCTTTCACGTCCCAATCCGTCCGTCCGTCCCATCAGAGATTCCTCCGCTTCAGAGAGGAGGGATCGCTATACGAGTTCCGGGCCATGCCCTTCGGCCTCTCCCTAGCTCCCAGGGTCTTCACCAAATGCATGGCAGTGGTGACAGCGTTCCTGCGGCGCCGAGGGGTCCGGGTGTACCCTTACCTGGACGATTGACTGATAACAGCCCCCTCCAGACAGGAGGTGGAGCGGTCCAGAGATCTGGCCCTCCAGGTTTGCTCTCAAGTTGGCCTGCTCATCAATGAGGCCAACTCGGAACTCGTGCCAAAGCAGGTGATTCTGTTCATCGGGGCAGAGCTCGACTCTCTGCGAGCCAGAGCACGGCTCCCGGCGGACAGAGCCGAGGTTCTTTCCTCCTTTGCCCAATCATTTCTGGTTCGGCAATTGCGCCCTGCCTGGGACTTCCTGCGCCTCCTGGGCCTCATGGCGGCCTGCACCAGCATGGTCCGTTGGGCCCGTTGGTACATGTGTCCCCTTCAATGGGGACTGGCCAGCCAGTGGTCACAACGCTGCGATCCGTTGGACCAGCCTGTGACAGTGACCCAGGAGATGTGGAACGCTCTCCAATGGTGGAATTTTCCTGCACATCTGCAGGAGGGTATCCCGTTTGTCCGCCCCGAGCCGACGGTCTCTCTCTCGACCGATGCATCTCTGATGGGTTAGGGTGCCCATCTGGGGGAACATCGAGCGCATGGCCTCTGGTCCCTCTGGAGTCCCGACACATCAACCTGCGGGAGTCCCGAGCGGTCCATCTAGCTCTCACCGCCTTCGCTCCGTTTCTGCGGGGTCAAGTGGTTCAGGTCCAGACGGACAACACCATGACCATGTACTATCTGAACCGCCAGGGCGGGACGCGCTCCATGCTATTATGCAAGGAAGCTCTCCGCATTTGGTCCCTTGTGCGCAGCCTGGAGGCAGATCTCCTAGCCATTCATGTGGCAGGAGCCTCCAACACCCTGGTCGATGCCCTTGTCGGATAGGGCTGCGCCTCACAGTGGTCTCTCCTGCCGGAGGTAGTACAAGATCTCTTCTCCCACTGGGGTACTCCTCAGGTGGACCTGTTTGCCTCCAGGGAGAATGCGACGCTGAGTCTGTTCCATGCCCGCCCCCCTCAGCATTGCTCGCTGCAGGGGGATGCCTTCTTGAGGCCGTGGACCCCAGGCCTCTTCTACGCCTTTCCCCCGTTTCCCTTGATCCACAAGGTGCTTCTCAAGGCGAGGAGGGACAAGGCGCAGGTGATTCTGGTAGCCCCAGACTGGCCCCGCCAGTTCTGGTATCCAGATCTCCTCAGCCTCGGCTCAGGGTCCGAGGCGGCTTCCAGCCGCTGGGACCTGATCTCAGTCAATCAGGGGAAGGTATTCCATCCAGACCTTCAATCCCTGCACCTGACGGCCTGGTTCCTGAGCGGCTAGAGTTCCAGGCCTTGGGTCTTTCCGACGAGGTCCTCAACATCGTTGAGGCGTCCCGTAAGGAGTCGACCAGAAAATGCTATGCCTTCAAATGGAAGAGGTTTTCTATTTGGTGTCAGGGGAAGGACTTGGACCCTTCCGACTGCCCCTTGGCAAGCATTCTGGACTACCTGTGGTCCCTTTCTCAGCAAGGGCTTCGGTCAACGACCCTTAAAGTGCACCAGGCAGCCATCTCTGCTTACCGGGTGCGGGCCGGCAAGCAGTCGGTGTCGCAGGAGAAGGTGGTCGGGCGCTTTCTCAAAGGCCTTGACCACATTTCCCCTCTGGTGCGAGAACCTCCACCTCCGTGGGATCTACTGCTGGTATTGGCCAAGCTCATGGGCAAGCCATTTGAATCAGTGCACAGGTGAGATTCCACACATTTGTCGTGGAAGACCGCTTCTTGGTGGCTATCACGTCAGCCAGAAGGATGGAGAGCTCAGGCGCTTTCCATCAGTCTCCCTACCTGGTCTTCCACAGGGACAAGGTTGTCCTGCGCCCCCACCCGAAATTCCTTCCGAAGGTGGTGTCTGAGTTTCACCTTAAGCAGGTGTTGACTTTGCCGGTGTTCTACCCCAATCACACCTTGGAGGCTGAGTATAGGCTCCATACTTTGGACCCTAGACGAGCACTCGCTTACTATAAGGAGCGCACGGCTGAAGTTCGGGGAGAGGTTTGCCAGCTGTTTATCACCTACGCTGAAGCCGCACCTGGCAGATCTGCAGCAAAGCGTACGATAGGCAGGTGAATCACCTCCTGCATAGAGCTCTGCTACAGGTTGGCGGGCATGGAGCCTCCCAGAGGGATAAGAGCTCATTCTACCCGCTGCATCGGTAGCTGCTTCCAGGGATGTCCCTATCCAGGATATCTGCAGGGCTGCTACCTGGAAGTCGGCACATACCTTTATTACTCACTACCACATCGACCTCGAGTCACGCCGGGATGCTGGTTTTGGGGCTTCGGTTCTCCAGTCTCTTTCCCAGGTAAGTATTGGGGGTGTGCACCTTGCCTCCCTCCTCCTGGAGAACTGCTAGGAGTCTGTCAGACAGTGTGGATGAACAACATATCCATGTCCCTAGAAATACAGGTTGCTCACCTGTAACAGGAGTTCTAGGAATGTTATATGTTGTTCATCCACACGCACCCACCTGACCTCCCCAGGCTGACGTACAACCTGAGCTTCCCAGTGTCCAGATCTGGGAATATATGAGCCAGAGTTTATTACTCGAGGTGGGAGGAGTTGATTTTTCTCAAGGTTTAAAGCGCAGGATACATGCCAGTGATGAACAACATATACCATTCCTAGAACTCCTGTTACAGGTGAGTAACCTGTATTTCTAGGACATGGATATGTTGTTCATCCACACTGTTCTGGCAGCTTTCTTGCCGCTTTAAATCTTGGCCGGAAGGTCTTCTGTTGGCTCCTCCACCCACCCGGTAAAACTCTGCGCCCCCATGACGCCCAGATCTTCCTTATCGCTTGAAGCTCAGGTTCCTCCCTAATGCTCTTCGTGATAAGACTGGTTCCTAATTCTCGGTTCTATGAATTCTGTAAAAGTTTTTGCATTTCTAGACTTCTGTCTTCATCCCTCGCGGCTGCGATGGACAAATCGACTCCTGGTTTTCGGAGATGCCCTTGCGGGCAGAAGATGTCTCTGATGGATCTGCACTCCACGTGTGTCTACTGTTTAGGTCTTGAGCACGACCCGCAGGTTGCAACCAGTGCTCTTCCTTCTCAGCCTACGTCCTCGAAGACCGTGCTGCCCGTTTACAACTGGGGTGTCTCGAGAAACGTTTTCCTCCGGTGAAGTCAGAAGAGGCCCGGTCGGCAGTTCCGCGCCGGCGGGCTCGGCAGATTAGCTAGAGCAGATGATCGCCCTCGAAGAGGAAGCGGCGCGGGCTGCATCTTCCTCAGCCGTAGAATTTATCACGCTCTCCCTGGGTTCCTCTTATACAGCTTCCTTTAAGGAGCTTTGTCTGTCCCTCTCCACTAAGGGAGAGGGACCAACGTCTGCTGGACCTTCTTCTCGGTCCAAAAAGAAAGACAAGGGTAAGTCCCTCCGTCGACGCTCTTGGGAGCGGGAAAGGTCCCTCTCCCGAAGTTGTCGGCCATCGACTGGGTCGATCATTCGCTTCGCCACTGGTCTCACGGTGTCCCGGCCAGGTCAGTTGACCGAGAGACTGCCGATTTAGGCTCGAGATTTTTCCTCATTCGCTGGACGGTTGTCGCCTGCTTCAGAATCCTCTCTCCCTGTTCCCCAGTGGGAGTTGAGGTCTCGTGGGCTTGCCAGTGCCTCCGGTTCCGGAGCCCTCGGGTGAACCTTCCGAGCCGAGGGAGAGCCGGTTCCCTCCTCCTCTCAGACTGTCCTCGGAAAAGCTTGAGGTTCTTGGTCTTGGACTTCTTCAGGGGTCCAGCCGATCCCGCCCGCCATAGGCGGTCTCTGTCTCGGCATCCATGTAAGCGGCACCGCCGCCGTCTCGCCCTCCTCCTCGGACTTTAGGGAGGTTTCGACGTAGTTACGCCGACGAATACGAGGACCTCATGTAGCAACAGCTCCTCCTGACCGGGAACAAGCCGGCGCCATCACGCCTCCCGGCCATTAAGGGTTGTCACCGAGCGGTCGAACAACCTCGACTTACCCGAGGAGCTTGTTCCCAGGCTGGTTGTTGGCCAAACCAGTTGTCTCACGATTCGTGGAATCTCCGCCTCCAGAGCTCAATATTTGGGGCCTCACCAAGCATTCTCGGTCGGCTCAGGGTCTGCCCCATAGGCTGTCTGTTACCCTCACCCCGATCGACCTCGCAGGTGGAGGGTGGCTCAGGCCCAGGTAGCTCTGCGGACTCTTCCGAGTCCGGCGATTCCTCCCTTTTCTCCAGGCGAGTAGACTTGGAGTCCTCTGGAGGTCAGTCGATGGACGATAGCCCTTCGTCCTATTCGGATTGCTCGGCTTATCTCCGGAGTCCACCGGGATGAAGCTCTAACTCAGGTCTGCGCGGGCCAGGTATCCCTCACGGAGATACTGGACCGAGGTTCCCCACGAGGTTTTTCCGGGTGGCCGAGGCCATAGTGCCTCCGGCCTTGAGCTCTGGCAGCGCCCCTGCTTCCTGTCCTATACCGGCCAGGATGGTTAGGAAGTATGTCGACCCACCGTTCCTTGTCCGGTTTTTCGAACACCTCAGCCGAGGGCTAGTTACCGACAGCGTTTTCTGGCGTGTCGGAACGCTTAGGACATGGACAAACCTCCCGGCAAGGAGAGTCCAAGAAATTGGACTGCCGGGCGAAAGTCCATGCTGCGCCTCCCTCGCCTTCGGCAGGCCATGGCCGCAGTCTCATGGCACATTTCTCTCATGCCCTGTTGGGCTCCCTGGGCGAGGTAGTTCCTCATCTTCCGGCGGACCTGCAGACCACGGTTAGGCAGGTGCGGGACCAGGGCAGGGCAATGGCCAAACAGTAGCTTCAGACTGCTCTGGACATTGGAGACTCATGTGCCAGGGCAGTAGCGGCCGCAGTGGCTATGCGCCGTCTGGCATGGCTGAGGATATCCACCTTCATTTCGGATACCCAGCACAAGTTGGCGGATGTCCCCTTCCTGTTGACCGACCTCTTCGGCTCTGGGGTGGAAGGTCACCTGCAGAGGATCGAGAAGTCCAGTGCTACCTTGGACTCATCTACACAGAAGGACAAAGGCCGCAGACCACAGTCTAAGCCTTTTTGTCCCTCTGCGCCGCTGCACGCCTCGGCCCAGCAACGCCGGGGCCAGCAGGCATGTGAGCTTGCATCCCAAACCCAAGCCCTCGCTTCCTCCTCCAGGAAGCAGGGAGGAAGGCCCTGGAGGTCCCTCGGCCGGTCCTTCCTCCAAGCCTGCCCAGTGACGGGTTGAGGGTGTCGCCCAACCCCGTCGCCTCACTCCCAGGTGCCCCGCTAGCGGCTTGTCATTTCTTTCCACCTGGTCCGTTATTACCACAGACCGTGGTGCTGAGGTGGTGGGAA
This sequence comes from Neoceratodus forsteri, assembly GCA_016271365.2. Classification (NCBI taxonomy): domain Eukaryota; kingdom Metazoa; phylum Chordata; order Ceratodontiformes; family Ceratodontidae; genus Neoceratodus; species Neoceratodus forsteri. The sequence goes on from CM057451.1 coordinate 91,680,047, forward strand.
AAGGCCTGCCTCTGAAAGTCTCGAGCAGGCTCCACCCTTCAGAGCCGGGCTGCACTCGGGGCCTCTGGTCCGAGCTCGCTGTCGACTCGCCGAGCCGACATCGCCTCCTCCTCGAGAAGGAGGTGATCAGAGAGGTGGCGGACCCTCCCTCAGACCCGGGGTTCGTGTCCAGGTACTTCCTGGTTCCGAACGACGGGGGGGCTGGCGCCCCATTCTCTACCTACACGGCCTAAACAAGTTCCTAAGGTCTCGAACCTTCAGGATGGTCACTCTGGCTCAGATAATTCCATCCTTGGAACACGGCGTGTGGTTCTGCTCTCTTGACCTGCAGGACGCATTCTTTCACATCCCTATCCGTCTGTCACATCAGAGGTTCCTTCGCTTTCGAGTGGAGGGATCCCTTTTCGAGTTCCAAGCCATGCCCTTCGGCTTATCTCCAGCTCCCAGGGTCTTCACCAAATGCATGGCAGTGGTGACAGCATTCCTGCGGTGCTGAGGGGTCCGGGTTAACCCTTACCTGGACGATTGGCTGATAGCAGCCCCCTCCAGACAGGTGGTGGAGCGTTCCAGAGATCTGGCCCTCCAGGTTTGCTCTCAGGTCGGCCTCATCAACGAGGCCAAGTCGGAACTCGAGCCAAAGCAGGTGATTCTTTTCATCGGGCAGAGCTCGACTCTCTTCGAGCCAGAGCACGGCTCTCGGCGGACAGGGCCGAGGTTCTTTCCTCCTTTACCCAATCATTTCTGGTTGGGCAATCGCTCCTGCCCGGGACTTCCTGCGCCTCCTGGGTCTCGTGGCGGCCTGTACCAGTGGTCCGTCGGGTCTGCTGGAACATGCGCCCCTTCAGTGGGGCTGGCCAGCCAGTGGTCCCAACGCTGCGATCCATTGGACCAGCTAGTGACGGTGACCCAGGGATGTGGAACGCCTCCAGTGGTGGACCGTTCCAGTTCATCTGCAGGAGGGCATCCGTTTGTCCGCCCAGGCCGGTCTCTCTATCGACCCGATGCCTCTCTGATGGGTTAGGGTGCCCATCTGGGGAACACGAGTGCACGGCCTCTGGTCCCCGCGGAGTCCCATGCCACATCAACCTGCTGGAGCTCCGAGCGGTCCGCCTAGCTCTCACCGCCTTTGCTCTGTTTCTTCGGGGTCAAGTGGTCCGGGTCCAGACGGACAATACCACGACCATGTACTATCTAAACCGCCAGGGCGGGACGCGGCCCATGCTTCTATGCAAGGAAGCTCTCCGCATCTGGTCACTCGTGCGCAGCCTGGAGGCGGATCTCCTAGCCATTCATGTGGCAGGAGCCTCCAACACCCTGGCCGATGCCCTAAGCCGGATAGGGGCTGCGTCCCCAGTGGTCTCTCCTGCTGGAGGTAGTACAAGATCTATTCTCCCATTGGGGCACACCTCAGGTGGACCTGTTTGCCTCCAGGAGAATGCAGGCTGAGGTGTTCCATGCCCGCCCCTCAGCAGGGCTCGCTATGGGGATGCCTTCTCGAGGCCGTGGACCCCGGGGCTCTTCTACGCCTTTCCCCCGTTCCCCTTGATGCACAAGGTGCTTCTCAAAGCAAGGAGGTACAAGGCGCAGGTGATTCTGATAGCCCCAGACTGGCCCTGCCAGTACTGGTACCCAGATCTCCTCAGCCTCAGCTGCAGGCTCCCGAGGCAGCTTCCAGCTCGCCCGGACCTGTTCTCAGTCAATCAGGGGAAGGTGTTCCATCCGGACCGTCAATCCCTGCACCTGACTGCCTGGTTCCTGAGCGGCTAGAGTTCCAGGCCTTGGGTCTTTCCAACGAGGTCCTCAATGTAGTTGAGGCGTCCCGTAAGGAGTCGACCAGAAAATGCTACGCCTTCAAATGGAAGAGATTTTCCATTTTGTTCCAGGGCAAGGGCCTTGACCCTTCCTCCTGTTCCTTGGCGAGCATATTGGACTACCTTTGGTCCCTTTCTCAGCAAGGGCTTAGGTCGACGACCCTTAAGGTGCACCTGGCAGCCATCTCTGCTTACCGGGCGCGGGCCAGGAAGCAGTCGGTGGCGCAGGAGAAGGTGGTCTGGCACTTTTTCAAAGGCCTTGATCACATTTCCCCTCCGGTGCGAGAACCTCCGTGGGATCTACTGCTGGTACTGGCAAAGCTCATGGGCAAGCCATTCGAACCAATGCACAGGTGTGAACTCTCACCTGTCGTGGAAGACCGCTTTCTTGGTGGATATCACGTCAGCCAGAAGGATGGGAGAGCTCCAGGCGCTCTGCATCGAGTCTCCTTACCTGGTCTTCCACAGGGACAAGGTTGTCCTGCGCCCTCACCCGAAATTCCTTCCGAAGGTGGTGTCGGAGTTTCACCTTAACCAGGTGTTGACTCTGCCGGTGTTCTACCCCAATCACATCTCGGAGGCCGAATATAGGCTCCATACTCTCGACCCTAGAAGGGTGCTCGCTTACTATAAGGAGCGCACGGCTGAAATTCGGGGAGAGGTTCGCCAGCTGTTTGTCACCTACGCTGAAGCCGCACCTGGCAGACCTTGCAGCCAAGCGGACGATAGGCAGGTGGGTCACCTACTGCATAGATCTCTGCTATAAGTTGGCGGGCATGGAGCCTCCCAGAGGGATAAGAGCTCATTCTACCCGCCATACTGCTGCATCGGTGGCTGCTTCTAGGGATGTCCCTATCCCGGAAATCTGCAGGGCTGCTACCTGGAAGTCAGCACACACCTTCATCACCCATTACCACATCGACCTTGAGTCACGCCAGGATGCTGGTTTTGTGCGCCTTGCCTCCCTTCTCCCGGAGAACTGCTAGGAGTCTGCCAGACAGTGTGGATGAACAACCTATCCATGTCCCTAGAAATACAGGTTACTCACCTGTAACAGGAGTTCTAGGAATGGTATATGTTGTTAATCCACATGACCCACCTGACCTCCCCGGCTTCGACGCACAACCTGAGCTTCCAGGGGCCAGATCTGGTGTCATGGCAGAGCTGAGAGTTTTACCACCCGAGTGGGTGGGAGGAGCCAGCTTGAAGACCTTCCGGCAAGATTTAAAGCGGCAAGGATACCTGCCAGACAGTGTGGATGAACAACATATACCATTCCTAGAACTCCTGTTATAGGTGAGTAACCTGTATTTTCAATCCACTGCGTAGTCTACCTGCCTGTAGAAAGCGAGACCCCCCCGCCCGTTGCACTGTTGTCATGTAGGGGCTGGCAAGGCTAAAGGGACTTTGTGAAGAGAATACAGTGCTCTAGGTAGGTGATTCTACAGACTACTACTAACCTTCTGGTCGGGCTGAGGGGCAGGGTCAACCAGCGAGCAAAATCTAGTCATTTATTGAGTAAATGGAGAGTAATAGTTGTGATGTGCTGAGGCTGGTGTAGGGGAAGCATTAATGCCCAGGTATTTCAGCTTTAGTAATCACCAGCAGAAGGGAAATTCTGTTTTAAGGAGCTGGGAAGGGGTGAAGGGAAAGCTGAGGGTTTCTATTTTGGACAAATTCAGGCAGTACCTCTAGTCCTCCCCATATCACTTTTAGGCTAAACACCTGCACAAGAACCCCCTCCATGTTAGTACGATATAGCATGTCTGCATACAGGGTGGTCTGTTGCTCTGTCCCATCCACTGCGATGCCCCTAAAGCTAATAGTCTCCGTAATGGCCTGTGCCAGGGGTTCGATACATATCATAAGCAGGGGTGACAGGGCATCCCTGCTGCATCCTTTGTGATAGTGAAAAGTATGGGGAGTGTTGCCTGTTCACATTTACACAGGCCTGAAGTGTGGCATATGTCCTTTGAAGTAGCTCTACGAAGGAGACGGGGAATCCCAGCCACCCCAGCAGAGGGCAGAAACGACTTGGAGACCCAGTTAGACTCGCTGTCAAGACTTGAGTAACACAGAAGGGGGACTCGCAGTTCTGTCTGGTGAAGAACATGGAGTCTTCAGATATTATCCATCGTGGTATGGGAGTGTACGAACCCCGTCCCTTCTCTGGGTAAGAGAGGGGAGTAACTTGTCCAGGCGCCTTGCCAGGAGGGACATAAAATATATATAGTTGGTGTTGAGCACTGAAATGGGGTGGTAGGAAAAGCAATGAATAGGATTTACCTGGCTTTGGAGTAACTGAAATGATCGCGAAGGACCAGGATTTTGGGTTGGGTGGGTGGCATTCAGGACCTCATTGAAGGCAGTTAGTAAGAGTTAAGAAATGTTCATCTTTGGGGATATCTCTCATTAGGTCGCACCTTTGGAAACATACTTGCGTCAGCGCTGGCACCTCATGTAAACTTTTGCCAGCTGGGGGGCTGCCTATAATGATGTCCTGCATCAGTGTCTGTATAAATGTGGGCTGCCTCATCACTCTCCTTTTCTTGCTGTCTATCATGCTCTGACTTCCTGAAGGCAGTGTCGTTATTTTGCCATTTTTGTTTATTCTTCATTTATTTAACCAAAGTGTGTGTGTTATTTTTGTCCTTGCATGCCGCCCAAATCACAAGATGTTATTTTGGTACAATAAGTGTGGTGATAACATTTAACAGAGAATATACAGTTTGTGTGTGCAGTTTGGGCCTGTTTCACAATGCGAGGACTTGTGAGATCTACCAGGGCTTGAACCAGGCAATAAGGCAGTGCTGTAAAAAAGCTCTAGAAACTTTCCTTCTCCAGAAAGCCTTAGAAGCCATTGGGAAGGAGCAAGGCCTAAAATCGATGTCACAGTCCACTTTGGCCGAGATGCAGCCCTTGAAATCTACAGACTGGGACTTGGAAAGGTTGTCGTCATGGGCCATAATCATGAGAGATGGACACCCTCGGGTTGCCGTTGAGACAAGGTAACCCTACAGGGTACTTGCCTAATGTGGTGGCATTGATGACAGACCCCCACCCGACCATCGCTGATGACAAGATGGAATATAATCCTGACCTCATGGTACAGTATTAGGGATGGGTTTAGAGAAGGATTACGAGAGAGAACAGTATGTAGCACTTCGTTCTAGTTCTGCCGTCTCATATTACAGTGAGGACTCTGTAATCTATACCCTGAGTGTGCTTCCTGAGGATCCTGCTTTTCAAGCCACGATATAGCAAATGCAAGCTGCCATGAGCTTTGCTGTGGAAGACGATTCCACTAAAAATAATCTAATGGAATTTTTTGAGGTCCCTTGCACAGCCTCAATTATGATTCCACCTATTTATCTTGCATTACAGGATGCATGGTACAGACCTAACTCGCTGCCTACATTTCCCAGAAAGGCTGATGAGCAGTTTCCAGCCCAATCTGCTAAGCCTTATTTTGCCAGCCAGAAACTTACCCAGCACATGGGTACTTTGCCTTCTGACAAGGAATCTAGAAGTCTTGATGTGATGTGCAGGCTTAGAATTTGATGGCAGATAAGGACCACTTGGCTCACCAGAGTCTGCCCAGTTCCCTACCTAATGGATAAGCTGTAGATCCTAGTTTACCAACAGCCCACTTCTTCCTACCCCCACCCCCTAGGATTGCCTTATGACTGTCCCATGCATTCTTGAATTCCACCACTGGTTTTTGACTACACAATCTCCTCTGGAAGGCAGTTCCATGCATCCACAACACACTCTGTGAAAAAATACTTCGTTAAATTACCTCTGAGCCACCTCTCCATCTATCTTCAAATTGTGCCCCCTTGTTCTTGCACACCTCTTTTTCTGAAAGATGCTATCCACTTGGACTTTGATTCCCTTGAAGTACTTGAAAGTTACTATCATGTCCCCCCTCTCCCTCCTTTTCTCGAGGTTATACATATTAAACTCCTTAAGTCTCTCTTCATATGTCTTCCAGTGCAGACCCTGCACCATTTTAGTTGCCCTCTTCTGGACTGCCTCTGTCCTGTTTATGACTTTGTGGAGATTGGGTCTCCAGAACTACACGCAGTACTCCGGATGAGGTCTCACCAGCTGTCTGTACAGAGGGATAACAACTTCCTGTTTTCTGGTGGTGATGCCTCTCCCTATGCATCTCCGTATCTCCCCAGCCTTCCTTACTGCCCTCTCACATTGCTTGCCCACCGGGTATGCCTTTACCTCACTTGGCCTTACAGTTGCAGATTATCAGGCTCATATAGCAAAATATCAAATCAGCCTGTGGAAACCTGGAAAGGCTACAACCCAGGCTTTGCCTGAGAGTTTTGCCAAAAATGAATTATTTAACATTTTCACTTCTGCTGTTGAGGTTTGCAGACATTTGCTTCGGTCAGCCTATGATGTGTCTGATACTGCTGCGAGACCTGCTGCTTCAGGCATATGTATGAGAGATTTCTTTTTACTCAAGAGTTACAAGCATATGAATCTGCCAGCAGAAACTGGCTTTGTGGTCTGTCTAGTCTGCTAGAGTGTGCAGCTAGCACCCTTAAACTGCAGCTGCCCCCCCACCTTCCACCCCCTCTCCTTGACGACCCCCCTCACGCGCCCTGTCCTGTGCTCATTTAAAGCTGTCCACAGTCCTGCAGGATGCCACCCCCTTGGGCAGTGTTCCATTTCGACACCACCCTCTCTGTGAAATAATGTCTCCTCATCGCTCTCCTAAATCTACCCCTTCCAACCTGAGTCCATACCTTGTGTCCCTCCCTTTCCTCAGCCTAAATCTGTCTGTGCCAGATTTGTTGATCCCCTTCAGGTATCTGAACATCTCAATCATATCCCCCAATCTCTCCTCTCCTCCAGGGTGTACAAACTCAAATCCTCCAGTCTGTCCTCATAGGCTTAATCTTCAATCCCCTGGATCATTTTTGTCGCCCTACACAGCCCCCCCTCCAGCAGCCTGATGTTGCTCTTCAGGTACGGACGCCAGTACTGCACACTCTACTCCAGGTGCAGCTTGACTAATGACCTGTACAGAGGCATGATCACATCCTTGTGTCTGGATGAGAAATCTCTTGCAATACGCCCCAGCATCCTGTTGGTCTTAGCTGCTGTCTTCCTGCACTGAGCAGAATTATTCATGCTCCCCTTACCATCATTCCTAGGTCCTTTTCTTCCTCTGACACCTAGCCGAACCCCCTCCCAACCAATATTACTTCTTAGGGTTCTTTGCTCCGAAGTGCATAACCTTGCACTTCGCATTGCAGCAAGCAAGAAACAGGGCACCACAAGGTAATGGAAATGAAGTTAATCATAAAAGACGGTTAAAAGAGCCACCCTGTAGTACTAAGGCACCAACACCTCTACCGGTTTCACACAACGTGCGTCATCAGGTGGATTGAAGCCCAGTTGCTGGTTTTGCTAATGATGTAGAGCAAGCAGTTTTAAATGCATCTTTTTAGAGGGCCAAAACTGTTTGGTTGTGATGTTGAAGAGGGGATCAGGAGCCCTTAAACATCCACAGTGATCCTCAGATTTGTCAGGTCCCTCTGTCCTGCTCCTTCTAGCAGATGTGGGAGGGGTCCTTTTGTTGGCTTGTTGACAGAGGTATTCATGCCTATCATCAAGGACAAGGTAGGGGAAGTGGCCTTTTGTCAGGAGACCCTCCAGCTGCCCATTCAAAAGCACCCGAAGCAGTTGGTGCTGGTGGCTCTGCCCCTACTGGTTCCACTTGACTTTCTTCCGACTACACCCCCACCTCTACTGTTACCCATAGAGGTGCTTGTGGGGGAGGGTCTGAAGCTCGGTGCACGTAAACCAGTGGTGGGAGATTACAGTGGACAAACGGATCCTGGAGATGATAGCAAAGGGTCAAGGCGTGTATTGTCTTGAATGTATATATCACACCTGGCAGTATAGCCTAGAGCTGTGAATGAACTTGGTACCTGCAGACATGGGTTTGATTTTCACAACCTGCACTTGCGTACTGTGACTCTGAGCAAGTCATTTGACCAGTCCAAAGCTCCCGGGTCACCTCTGGAAACAGGCAGTTGTGCTTAGGGGACCTTACCCGGTTAACACAGACTAAATTAATAAAAAAATAAGCACTGTACCAGCCTCCTAGTGACTTTGGGGAGTGCTTAGGACTGGGGTGGCCTAATGGAAGAGATGTCCTCGAAGATGGAACATTTACATAATGACCGTAATGGTAGATGTTAGAGAATCTCTTCCATAAGGCCATACCAGCCCTCCCTCCATCCCCTTTCTGCTTCAGTGAAGGCTACATCAGATATTGAGGGATGCCGTATTCTAATCCATGGCTGTTCTACCCCAGCACCATTTGTTGCCTTGAATGCTTGGTGCTGGTCTGATCTCCTGGTTCTCCATGGTTGGAGGTCCTCCAAGTCTAATGTCCTATTGGGAACTGAGGAATGATGTGGGGCGTACGTTTATATGAGCACTAGCATGAATCTGCGTGGTGGGTGGTCCTAGCAGCTGACATGGATATAGTTCTCAAAGGTGTGGCCTAATGGAAGGGATTCCCTTGAAGTTCTGTTACGGTAAGTATGCAGCTATTCTTTCCACATGTCCCCAGTCCTTCCCAGGAGTGTCCATGGACGGTTCTGTTCGCTAACGAGCAATACTAAGATGCCAGAATTCTGCTCCCTGACCAGGAACATCAGGTTTGCAAGTGGGTTGCCATTTTCCCTTATGGTGGGAGCACTAGGAATAAAACACACTGTGCCTCAGATCCCCAGTTTATCAAGGGTTCTACCTTTTTTAGGTAGGTTTTTATGCTCCCTGGAGCCTAGCGGGTAGCTACAACCCCTCCCTTGGAGGAGCTTATCTCAGCCCCTGAGCGTCCCTGCCCGGACCAACCCTGGAAATCTCCTGTGGCTAACCCCCCATGATGGAGCCAGGGAGAAGAGCGTCTACACTTTCTCCCCTTCCCCAGAGCATAATCAAGAAGTCTGGGCGATCATGGAGCCCGCCAGCTCCCTTATTCTGTTTTCTCTTGACCCATCTACCCGCTCGTTGCCATCCCAAGCCGTACTACCCTCCAGCCACCGCCAGAGGGCAGTCAGCGTGCGGGATGGCAGAACCTCCTTCCCCAAGAGAGCAGTCCTCTGGACGTTCAATCCTCTCTCGCCACTGCCGACCCCGGCTTGTTCCCGAACCTGGGTCGTTGGCTTGGCATGAGGTGTAGCGACCAGCGCCGCAACCTCTAGTGCCACCGGGCCGTACATCAAGGGTTCTACTTATGACAGTGTAACCTAAGGTTGTGGGTAGACCCCAGTTACGATGTTCATTGTATAGTACTTGGTTAGAGACGACACGGACACAGCCAGGAGAGTTAGCAGATTTAATCGGCGCCTTGCCTTGCATTACACATCGATGTTGGATCTCTCTCTCTCTCTCTCTCTCTCTCAGTGCCTTGAGAGCACTCACTTGTATAAATTTAGTCAGTACTAGATATGCAAATCTGTCAGCCAATCATAAAACAGAATGACAAGTTGATCCCAAGGTGTGGTGTACTTTTCCACAGCTTACTTCATTTTTTTACACAGTATTTTTTTATACATATACCAGTGGGTCAGTTTGACCTAGGTGAAATGATGAGTTTCACTTGCACTATAGCAACATACAACAATAAGGCTTGCCCTTAATGCTTAAACATGCTGTTATCTTGTACTTTGCCCAAGCATATGGTCATTAGTTTGGAGCTGAGCTACTTAGCTTACATACAGTGCTTTTATAAACTAAATTTTACAATTTTTATCTTGAAAAATCAATTAGTACTGTTAGTACGAAACATATCAATGGTTGCTATCTTAAGACGGAATTGGTGAGTTTGTACTTCCTATAGATTAAAATTGACTGCAATATTCTCAATGGCCAGTGGATGGCGGCATTGTATAACTAATGATTTAAATACAATGGCATGGTATGCAGTGACCAATACATCTTTTAATAGGCTGATAGCCTAGTTTGTGTTTTGGTTACACAGACTAACACATACTCTATTATGAGTTGTGTTTTTGCATCTTTTACACTTGCTGTTTATAGAAACGTAGAAAGGAGGTAATCTTTGTTTAACAAAGCAGAAGCTTATTTCTAGGGACATTGATATGATGTTCATCCACAGTGTCTGGCAGGTTTCTTGCCAGAAGGTCTTCAAGCTGGCTCCTCCCACCCACCCGGGTGGTAAAACTCTTGACTCCACCCCATGATGCCAGATCTTCCTTACCGCTTGGAAGCTCGGGTTCCCTCCTTAACGCTCTGCGTGTAGACTGGATCCTAATTCTTTGGTTCGCCGGAAACTTATTTTAAAATTTTCAAGACTTCGGTCAAGTTTCTCCTAAGTAGCTGCGATGGACAAATCGACTCCGTTTTTGGCGGTGCCCTTGTGGGCGAAAAGGTCAGGACAGACCAGCACTCCATGTGCGTCTACTGCCCTCGCCTAGAACATGACCCGCAGGCCTGCAGAGAGTTATGCCGTTCAGTTTTGACCATTCGTTTTAGTAGCGTCCTGGAAACCGCACTGCCGGTTACAACTTGGGTGCCCCGAGAAGCGCTACCGGCCGGTTAAGTCGAAGGAGGCCCGTTGGGCGGTTACCGCGGTGGCTGGCTCAGCTGAGCAACTCGAGCAAATGATCGCCCTCGAGAAGGAGGCAGCACAGGCCGCATCATCCACTTCCTTGGTCGTGGCATTTCTCCTGCTCTCTCTGGGTACCTCATATTCAGCTTCTTTCAAGGAGCTTTGCCAATCCCTTTCCATGAAGAGAGAGGGGCTATCTGGGACACTCCTCTCTGTCCAGAAAGGAGGACTCAAAAGGTAAGCCCCATCATCGGCGTTCGTGGGAGCGGGAGAGGTCCCCTTCCCCGGACAGTCGACACTCTGCTTCGGTCGAGGTTGCTGGCTTCACGGTGTCCATCAGGTCAGCCGGCCGAGACACCCGTCGACGCAGTCGAGATTTTTCTCGACCCATCGGACGGACTGTCGACTGGTGAAGCCAACGACTCTTCTTCACCGGTTCCCCAGATGGAGACCGAGGACTTGCCTCGCCTCTGGTGCGCAGTCCCTGGTTAAGACTTCGAGTTGAGGGAAGGCGGGTGTCCCGCCCCTTCCCAGACCGTCCTTGAAGCGCCAGGTTCTCTGTCTCGGACATCGTCTTGGTCCAGGATCCGCCGACATACGGAGGTCTCGGTCGGCAGCAAGTAGCGCGCGCCGCCTCGTCCTCATCTTCCTCCTCGGAAGAGGATAGGCTTCGGTGCAAGTTGCGTCGACGCTACGAGGACCTGATGTGGCAGCAGTTACTTCTGTCCGGGAACAAGCTGACGCCCGCCTTCCCCGGCCATCAAGTGGCTGTCACCCGAGCGGCCGAAACAACTCCTCGCTTTAGCCGAGGTGCCCAAGCCTGGGCCGGTTGTTCGGCTGAAACCAGCTGCCCTACTGATTGTGGTGGAACCTCCGCCTCCACAACCGAAATCGGGGGCGCCGACCAAGGACTCTGTCGGGTCAGGGCCTGCCCCACAGGTTGTCGGTCATCCTCACTCCCGACCGTCCTCAGCAGGTGGAGGGTGGCTCAGGCCCCAGGCAGCTCTTCGCGGACTCCGAGGAGTCAGACGACTCCTCCCTGTTCTCCAGGCCCATTGACCTGGAGTCCTCCGGGGGCCAGTCGATGGACGAAAGCCCACCGTCCTTCATGGGTTTGCTTCGGCTCATCTCGGAGTCCACTGGGATGCAGCTCGAGCCCATATCCAAGCAGGTCAAGTATCCCCTGATGGAGATACAGGACCTAGGGGATTCACCCATAGAGGCCTTTCCGGTGGCTGAAGCCATTGTTGGCCCAGGCTTGGAGCTCTGGCAGTGGCCTGCTTTCTGTCCTGCGCCTTCGGCCAGGATGGCCAGGAAGTATGTGGTCCCTACCGGCTCTTTGCCCGGTTTTTCGAAACATCCCTCTGCCGATGGGTTGGTCACCGACAGCGTTTTCCCGCCTTCCGGGAACGCTAGGGATGTGGACAAGTCTCCCGAGAAGGAGTCCAAAAAGCTGGACTGTGCCGGGCACAAGGTATACGCTGCGTCCTCCCTTGGCCTCCGCCAGGCCAGCTTGGCCGTGCTGATGGCACACTTCTCCCACGCCCTCATGGGCTCCCTGGATGAGGTGATCCCTCATCTCCCGGCTGACCTGCAGACCACGGTCTGGCAGGTACGGGACCAGGGTAGGACGGTGGCTAAACAGCAGCTCCAAACAGCTCTGGACATTGGAGACTCCTGTGCCAGATCGGTTGCGGCCGCAGTGGCCATGCGCCGCAGAGCATGGCTGAGGATATCCACCTTCACAGCGGATACCCAACACAAACTGGCGGATGTCTCCTTCCTGGGGACAGACCTCTTCGGCCCTGGAGTGGAAGGTCACCTCCAGCAGATCGAAAAGTCCAGTGCCACTCTGGACTCTGTCACCTCTGCCCAGAAGGACAAAGGCCGCCGACAGCAGCAGCACAAGTCCTTTCGTCCTCCTGCGCCTGCGGCACACGTCCGGCCCAGCAGCACCAGCACCAGGGCCAGCAGGCTCACGCTTGGAATCCCAAACCCAAGCCCACAGCTTCCTCCAGCAGGAAGCAGTGAGGTAAAGGCCCAGGAGGTCCCTCTGCCGGTCCCTTCTCTAAGCCTGCCCAGTGACGGGTTGAGTAGCGTTGCCCCCAGCCTCGTCACTCCCCCCTGGGCTCCCCCCTCCGTGGGGAGACTGCTCTGCCACTTCCTTTCTGCTTGGTCCGTTATCACCATGGACCGTTGGGTGTTGGAGGTGGTAGGAAAGGGTCTGCCCCTGGAGTTCGAGCATGCCCCGCCCTTCCGAGCCGTCTCCCCTTGGGGGGGCTACGGAGTCTGCAGCCTCTTTGTTGGCTCGCTGAGCCGATATCGCCCTGCTCCTCAAAAAAGAGGTGATCAGGAAGGTGGTGGATCCTCCTCCAGACCTGGGGTTTGTGTCCAGGTACTTCCTGGTCCCAAAACGGACGGGGAGGCTGGCGCCCCATTCTCGATCTTAACGACCTGAACAGGTTCCTAAGGTCTTGGATCTTCAGGATGGTCACTCTGGCTCAGATAATCCCATCTTTGGAACGAGGCATGTGGTTCTGTTCTCTGGACCTTCAGGACGCGTACTTTCACGTTCTAACTCGTCCGTCTCACCAGAGATTCCTCAGCTTCAGGGCGGAGGGATCCCTCTACGAGTTCCGGGCCATGCCCTTTGGCCTTTCCCTAGCTCCCAGGGTCTTCACCAAATGCATGGCAGTGGTGACAGCATTCCTGCGGCGCCGAAGGGTCCGGGTGTACCCCTACCTGGAAGATTGGCTGATAGCAGCCCCCTCCAGAGCGGAGGTGGAGCGGTCCAGAGATCTGGCCCTCCAGGTTTGCTCTCAGGTTGGCCTCCTCATCAACGAGGCCAAGTCGGAACTCGTGCCAAAGCAGGTGATACATTTCATCGGGGCAGAGCTCGACTCTCTACAAGCCAGAGCACGGCCCCAGGCGGACAGGGCCGAGGTTCTTTCCTCCTTTACCCAGTCATTTCAGGTTGGGCAGTCGCGCCCTGCCTGGGACTTCCTGCGCCTCCTGGGCCTCATGGCAGCCTGCACCAGCATGGTCCATTGGGCCTGCTGGTACATGCGTCCCCTTCATTAGGGGCTGGCCAGCCAATGGTCACAGCACTTCGATCCACTGGATCAGCTAGTGACAGTGACCCAGGGGATGTGGAATGCTGTCCAGTGGTGGACCGTTCCAGCACATCTGCAGGAGAGCATCCCGTTTGTCCACCCGAGCCGACGGTCCCTCTATCGACCGATGCCTTTCTGGGTTGGGGTGCCCATCTGGGGGAGCACAGAGCGCACGGCCTCTGGTCCCCTCTGGATTCCCGATGCCACATCAGCCTGCTGGAGCTTCGAGCGGTTCATCTAGCCCTCACTGACTTCGCTCCGTTTCTACGGGGTCAAGTGGTTCAGGTCCAGACGGACAATACCATGACCATGTACTACCTAAACTGCCAGGGCGGGACGCGCTCCATGCCTCTGTGCAGGGAAGCTGTCCGCATTTGGTCACTCGTGCACAGCCTGGAGGCGGATCTCCTTGCCATTCATGTGGCAGGAGCCTCCAACACCCTGGCCGATGCCCTAAGCCGGATAGGGGCTGCATCCCACGAGTGGTCTCTCCTGCCGGAGGTAGTACAAGATCTCTTCTCCCACTGGGGCACGCCTCAGGCGGACCTGTTTGCCTCAAGGGAGAATGCGAAGCTGAGACTGTTTCATGCCCACCTCCCTCAGCAGGGCTTGCTGCAGGGGGATGCCTTCTCGAGGCCGTGGACCCCGGGCCTCTTCTACGCCTTTCCCCCATTTCCCCTTGATCCACAAGGTGCTTCTCAAGGTGAGGAGGGACAAGGCACAGGTGATTCTGGTAGCCCCAGACTGGCTTCACCAGTTCTGGAATCCAGATCTCCTCAGTCTCAGCTCCAGGCTCCCGAGGCGGCTTCCAGCCCGCCTGGACCTGATCTCAGTCAGTCAGGGGAAGATATTCCATCCAGACCTTCTATCCCTGCACCTGGCTGCCTGGTTCCTGAGTGACTAGAGTTCCAGGCCTTGGGTCTTTCCGACGAGGTCCTCAATGTCGTTGAGGCGTCCCGTAAGGAGTCGACCAGAAAATGCTACGCTTTCAAATGGAAGAGATTCTCCATTTGGTGTCGGGGCAAGGTCCTGGACCCTTCCTCCTGTTCCTTGGTAAGCATTCTGGACTACCTGTGGTCCCTTTCTCAGCAAGGACTTCGGTCGACGACCCTTAAGGTGCACCTGGCAGCCATCTCTGCTTACTGGGCGCGGGCCGGGAAGCAGTCGGTGGCGCAGGAGAAGGTGATCGGGCGCTTTTTCAAAGGCCTTGATCACATATCCCTTCCGGTGCGAGAACCTCCACCTCCGTGGGATCTACTGCTGGTATTGGCCAAGCTCATGGGCAGGCCATTCGAACCGATGCACAGGTGTGACATCTCTCACCTGTTGTGGAAGACCGCCTTCTTGGCGGCTATCACGTCAGCCAGAAGGATGGGAGCGCTCCAGGCGTTTTCCACAGGGACAAGGTTGTCGTGCACCCCCACCCGAAGTTCCTTCCGAAGGTGGTGTCGGAGTTTCACCTTAACCAGATGTTGACTCTGCCGGTGTTCTACCCCAATCACACCTCGGAGGCCGAATATAGGCTCCATACTTTGGGCCCTAGAAGAGTGCTCGCTTACAAGGAGCGGACAGCTGAAGTTCGGGGAGAGGTTCGCCAGCTGTTTATCACCTACGCTGAAGCCGCACCTGGCAGACCTGCAGCCAAGCGGGCGATAGGCAGATGGGTCACCTCCTGCATAGATTTCTGCTATAGGTTGGCGGGCATGGAGCCTCCCAGAGGGATAAGAGCTCATTCTACCCGCCATACTGCTGCATCTGTGGCTGCTTCCAGGGATGTCCCTATCCAGGAAATCTGCAGGGCTGCTACCTGGAAGTCAGCACACACCTCCATCACCCACTACCACATCGACCTTGGTTTTGGGGCCTCGGTTCTCCAGTCTGTTTCTCAAGTGTGGTGTGCGCCTTGCCTCCCTCCTCCTGGAGAACTGCTAGGAGTCTGCCAGACAGTGTGGATGAACAACATATCCATGTCCCTAGAAATACAGGATTTACTCACCTGTAACAGGAGTTCTAGGAATGGTATGTGTTATTCATCCCTACATTCCTGTTCCTCCCGGCTTCGACACACAACCTGGCTTCCAGCGGGCTAGATCTGGCGTCATGGGACAGAGCCGAGAGTTTTACCACCCGGTTGGGTGGGAGGAGCCAGCTTGAAGACCAGCAAGATTTAAAGCGGCAAGGAACCTGCCAGACAGTGTGGATGAACAACATATACCATTCCTAGAACTCCTGTTACAGGTGAGTAACCTGTATTTACTTGCTAGCATTTGAATAGCCAGTTACAAATATACACCTGCGACGGGCCTCTCCCAGTATTTTTAGCTTGGGGACTCTCTTGACCCATACAGTGCTGTGTCTCTCCATGAACTAACTGGTGATTTAAGGTCATATAATCTGTACGTTGTCATAGCTCCTTATGGCATACATATACTGATTGACCTTTCTTGTTAGTTTTATTTAACTCAGTTATGGCATTTATCATGTTTACTGTATCAGTGCATGTAACTGCATATAACTACCAACATTTATGTACTGTAACTTCCTATTAATATCTAGGCTGACGATTGCAAACAGGTCACAAGACCTTTTAGCTAATAGCTGCACAACACATTGGAAAAACCCTAACTTTTAACTTACCTTTACAAGATGGAGAAAAAATGCAGAAATGATCTCAGACCTATTAAAACTAGCTTGTTAAATGCCATTTTAATAACAGCCAATGGGGCAGTCCCATTGGGGTATTTCTAACACATAATCTAAAAGCATGTATTGTAGATAGCACGTATAGTAGCACGCTTGATCGTGTTATGGTCTGTAATAAAGAAACAAAAAAATAAAACAGTTTGTTACAATGGTTGTGTAGTGGCCACACACTAAAAAATCATTTTATTGTTACAGGCAGCACACAGCTCCAGCTGTCCTCTACCCAAGCTGCGATTCCTAGGACTGATAACACATTCAAATCTTTGCAGTCTTTTCCTATTGATAAAGCAGTTTGACAAGAGGCCTTGGGGGTTAGTGGATGTCCACTGGTGGTCATAGGCCTTGTGGTAACTATATGACTCTTGATGAAACCCTGGTAAAACAGTTTTCCATAAATAACTTCTGGGCACCAGTCCACTTTGAGGGTATATTAGAGAACTTTGAGGATATAATGGAGATTTTGGAGAGCATTACATTTATAGCGCTGAGGTTGTAACGGTGCGTCAGCTGGGTCAGAGCCTTTTCTCCTAAAATTCCTTAGAAGCGTTTAACAAAGCTACCACCTTGGTGACCTTCGATATCTGTTTGTGATTTTCATCCATAGACCTCTATGGGGCTGTGTTGCTGTAGCAACATCAATAAAGCCGTAGGTCCACAGGGATTTAGTTCTAGTGTTCACAGTTCACACTAGCCCCCAATCCATCATAAATAAATAATGTGGAAGACTGAGCGAGGTTGTGGCCCCAATCCTCAGAGCCATACGTGTGTTCTCATCAGGGCTTGGTTCTGTTTTGCTGTGATCCTCATTGCCTGCCACAGGTTAAAGGGACACTGACAACCCCCTTAGGCCTCATAATGTCCCTAGTTTAAAAAACATATTTTGAGTCTTCACATTCTGTAGATATTGCTGATGCAGTTGATGGTTTCATTCCGATTATTTTTGGTTTTTAAAATGTGAAAAACTGACTCCTCACCATACTGGTTACCACACCAAAACATGTTTGTTTACATTTCTTGACCTGCTTCAACTGCATCTTTCCTGGATTCAGGAAGACCCCCAACACAGTCTAGCCACTGATTCAAACCCAAGGAAATATTACTGTATTCTGACAAATGCAGTATGGTCTCACCATAGGACTGCCCCGGAGCCAAAATGGTTAATAGAACCTATGCTAATAGTGGAATGTTAGGATCTGCCTTCAAATCACTGTCCCTGGTTGCACTTCCTGCAACCGTCAAGATTCTTTACTCCGCTTGCCTCAGTAAGATGTCTCCAGAGAGCTGTCCTTCACTTTAACTGAAGAAATAATTTTCTCTGGTTTTAAACGCTGTTTAATTCAATTTTTGAAGCACTGTCCTTGGTTCACAGGTAGAATTAGTTGGATTAGTGTAGTTTTGGTAAGTCTTTTCGGTTCCTCCTCGGGTCTTTCAACCGGGAAGGAACTGATATCATTTGATGTTTTTACTTAAATTAAAAATTACTGGTTATCGTCTGGTAAGGAGGTTTTTCTTAGTTTAGACCTACTGGGGTAATTCTCGGTTTAGTTCAGTTTTTTACAACCGATCAATGTCACAGACCAAGAAGTGAACAGGCCCCACAGGTTTCCAACAGAGTAGAGTGTGGGGAACCGTTCGCGAAAGCAGATCTTCATATTATTTTTGTGTTTTGCTGGGGGTTTGACCATCTCAAAGGGGACTACGATATCCATAAAAACATCCCTCAGTCGGCGCTTGAGAGGCGCTTAAAACGATTGCAGGAAAGGATGTCTGAGAAGGCTACTGAACTGGTGCAGATAAACAGATTTCTGGCCAGAAAGAACCTGATGATCAGCCGTCTGACAAGGGTGATGGTTCTTCAGCCAAAAAGACATGCTGACCCTGCCGCTAACCTGGCAGCCACAGGAAAGAGAAAAGAAAAGAGAAAAAATTCAGCAGTTGAACCGCAACAGAGTACTCTGGTTCCAGCTGCTGAGGAAATGGCAAATGGTATTAGAATAATTCAGTCGCTTAAACCGGTAACCCTGGTTCAGGTTCCGAAGCAGGCACGTTTGGATGCCTCAAGTTCCGCTCTGGTCCCCTGGAACCAGAATTGGATACTTCTGGTGAGGATTATGATGCTGACTATTATGAGGATGAGGACCATGGGTGGACCCATTGATCCAGATATTTCAGCTGATCCTTATCGTCCTGACTTCCCTGACAAGAGAACCGAGGACTTTACCTCTCATTTTAAATTGATGAAACAGGTGGCTCAGTTCCTGGACCTTCCCACCCAGGAATCAACTGATGAAGAGGAGGAACAGGACTGTAGAGACATGATGAATGTTCAGGCTCGTAAAAG
The DNA here is from genome assembly GCA_016271365.2 of Neoceratodus forsteri. Classification (NCBI taxonomy): domain Eukaryota; kingdom Metazoa; phylum Chordata; order Ceratodontiformes; family Ceratodontidae; genus Neoceratodus; species Neoceratodus forsteri. The sequence continues at coordinate 91,698,626 of CM057451.1, forward strand.
GGTTTTACTTCCCATTCATAAGTCCCTGAAGAAGCAGGCTATGAAAATCTGCATACCACAACCTCTATTCCACCAGTTGTTAGAAAGGTGGATAAGAAATAATCAGTGGCTAAGGGGGGGAGAGTGTCTGTTCGGCCACCCTAGCTGTGAGTGTGGTACAGGCAGCAGCCTGTGATAAAGCAGGCATTCCCCTGGCATCCCACCCTACTGACAGATTCCAGAAAACTGGATTCTGTTGCAAAGAAGATGTATGTTGGTTCCTCTCTGGCAATTAGGTAGGCTTCATACATGGCCTATGTTGCTAGGTACCAAAGGACACTGTCCTGCTAATTACAAATTCTGTGCCAGCACCAATGGCAGCAGACCTGGAGGAAGCTGCCAAGAGTCGGATAGAAGCCTCCAAAGTTCAATTCAATTCAGAATGGCAGTGGATAACAATGACACTGCAGCCAGACAAATGGCTTCTTCGGTGTCCTTAAGAAGTTTTGCTTGGCTCAGGACTACTATGGAAAATTTTTTAGCTGGCAGTCTGTGGCGATGTCTGGTGACTGGCGTCTGATGACGTTGGTATAAAAGGGTGGTCCCCCTCACCTGCCTTCCAGTTCTTTCCCACCGTTGGCTTGTGAAAGCGCTTCACGGTTAAGTTCACTGCTTCGTCAGTCAGTTTGTCGACTTGATTACTGTTTTTTCTTAGATTTTTCTCGACAGATCTCTTCAGTATCTGCCGTGTATGTAGTCCCCTACTCCATCCGATTCACATAAAAATAAGTGCGATTCCTGCGGCGCCCAGCTCCCGCATAAGGACGGACACTCTCAGTGCCTCTTCTGTCTAGGCCTGGATCACCCCGTGGAGAAGTGCTAGCAGTTTTAACGCTGCCACCCACAAACGGAGGCAGCAGTCCCTGGAGGCCAATATCTTGAAGATGTCCTCCGTGGAGAAGGAGCTGAAGAAGCCTCGGCAGGCCTCTACTTCCCCTGATGGTCACCACATAAAGAAGTACCGGGTCTCCTCTTTCACGGTCACCGCGACTGGCTGGAGTCGTCATGCTAAAGGTAACCCCGGACTGGTCTTCGGCCGTCTTGGAGGTTCCTGTGGTGGCGTCCCTTCTGTTGGGCTCGGGCCCATCTGGAGCCTCTGGGACAAAGGAGGCAGCCGCTCCCAGGAAGACCACCACTGTGCGGCCTTCCGGGTCGAGCAGCTCCGGTAAGCTTGACATTGGTGACACCGCCCACTTGGACAAGGCAGCTAAGATGCCCGAACTTCGGGGCAACGCACGGTCTGAAAGGCCTGCCAAGGCCGCTTCTCCCTTGCGGCCTTCAGGTGTCTGTTCCAATAAGTTGGACGCTGGCTCCTCCGCCCGGACCCTGCCGATAATGTAGACGCTGGTCCTCTGGACGCACGGTGTTCGAGCTGATGCCGGACCCGACTGATCAGTCTGTTGTCCTCGGCTCTCCGCAGCGCTCTTCTTTGCTGACCGAGGCTCCAGCGTCTCCCCTGTTGGACCCCGGGGATTTGAGTCCTTCCCTGGGTGACACAGAGGACACTGGCACGCTCCTGTCGGGTCTCCCTCCTGCTGGGCTGGAAGACTTGACGTCGGACCCTCAGATGCTGGCCTATCTGACGCCGGGCGACATCACCTTACCGGATGCCATCCCAGCACCAGACCAGATGCCCACCAGGCCACCTGTTCCTGGCCCGCCTGTTGGGCCTATCCAAGGGCCGTCTGCTCCATCAGAGCCCTGGCGCCCGGGTATCCAACCCAGTCTTATCTGACGCCATCCTACCCGGGACCACCATATCCGGCACCACAGTATGAGACGCCGCAGTTCCCTGTGCCTCAGTGCCAGATGCTGGGCTTTCTGTCCTCTGGCTACATATACGCACCTTACGGATATCCCCAATATCTGTACCCCCTCCTCCTCCACCGCCCCTCCCGCCGCCGGTGGATCTGAAGGAGACTCTTGCTTCCTGGTGGGCTGAGGCCAGGGCTCGGTTTACCAGGGAGGTGGTGAGCCATCTGCCAACATCGGACCCGGTTCCGGATGCCCATCGGAGACGAGGACCCCCCACCACCAGACACCAGCGGTGAGCCTTCAGGTGCCAGAGTGGGGAGGACGCGCTTCCCCGTGAGTTACCCAAGGGGTCCGTTCTTCCCCGTGCTGGAAGGGTTTTTCTTTTTCTTCCTATTCAGAGACCTCTGAATCCGATACTGATGGGTGCTTCGATTCCAATGACGAGCCACGCACTCCAGACAGACCCAGGCCTAGGACTTCTCTGAAGTCACCTAACATACTAACATACTAAAAGTCAGAATAAGCCAAACACCTCCAGAAGATCTTTCTTTTCTGGACTTGCTGAGAAAGATACAGGCGGTTCACTAGTGGCAATCTCTGGAGCCAGATCCACAGCAGAAGAAACCTGCTGCCCATTTGGATCTCCCCGAAACCGCTCAGACATTGATTCCCCCCTGGATCGAGCCTGACAAGGACCTTGTTTCCACTATTTGGATAGAACCGTCAGCGTTGGCCCCCCTTCCGTGGAAGGCGGATAGGCTATACCAGGCTCAGGAGGGTGTTGATTCTCTGAACACACACCCCAAAGCCGACTCGGTCATGATTAGCACCACTTACGGCCGATCGGTGAATCCAAAGCATCTCTGCTCATCTCCACCTGACAAGGGATCCCGCCTTCTGGATCAGAACGGGAAGAAGGTGTATGCTTCTTCCACTCTGGGAATAAGGGTCCTGAATTATGTCGTACATATGGGGGATTACCAGAAGGCTATCCTGAGTGAGCTGGAAGCCAAGTTGGACTCCCTTCCTGAGTTTAAGCAGGAAGTGGCTGATCTAGTCCGGTCTGCTCGTTTGGCCAGTCGGCACATGCTTTGTGCCACGCACGATGTAGTGGACGCTGCTGGTCGGAACTCAGCTTTTGCTGTAGGCCTACAGCGTCATGTCTGGCTCCGGGTGTCTGGTTTGTTCCCTGAAGTGCAGTCTGCTATTCAGGACGTGCCCTTCAGGGGGTCGGTGCTGTTCGGTGGGGATGTCAATGACATCACCGACCTGCAAAAGAAGGGCACTGCACTTGCTTCTGTCGACTCCAGACAGCGCCGCCCTTTTCACAGATGTTCTCTACCCAGAGCGAAACCTCAGGGCAAGTGGGCCAACAAACGTCTGGCCCCTTCGGCTGCCAAGTCTTCCCGCCCAGAAAAGCGGTGGGAGCTTCAGCAGCGGAGCTGCCCCACACCTTCAGACTCCTCTCCTCTCCCACAGCCTCTGGACTTCCCAGGGGAACCAGTAGGAGGGAAGTTCTCCTTCCATCTACCGGGCTGGGAGAGGATTACATCAGATGCTTGGGTGCTCCAACTGATAGCAGCAGGACATTCAATCAAGTTTCTTCAGACCCCCAAAGGTCATCTTACTCCCCGGAACATCTTCCTCTATTTTGGGGAAAGAAATATCATCCCTTCCTCTGAAGGCAGTGAAGGAGCCTGTCCCAACCCACCTTCGGGGGACCAGCTACTACTCCCATTTTCCTAGTTCCAAAGAAAACGGGGGACGTGAGGCCTGTTTTAGACCTCAGTTCCCTGAACATATTCGTGGAGTACAAACGGTTTAGAATGCTTTCCTTGCAGAGCCTTCTGCCGCTTCTTCGGCATGGACAGTGGCTGTGTGCTCTGGACATGCAGGATGCTTGCCTGCATATCCCTATTCGCTCTTCCAACCGCAAATTCCTCTGGTTTGCTTTCCAGGGACACCATTACCAGTTCAGGGCCCTCCCATTTGGTCTTTCCTCGGTGCCCGGAGTGTTCAAATGCCTTTCTGTGGTAGCTGCTCTCCTGCCTACCCAGGGAGTACAGGTTTTCAAGTACCTGGACGATTGGCTCCTGGCAGCTCCATTTGAGGAGAATCTCCTGTGCTCCCTTTCCCTGCAGGTTTTTACCAGCCTGGATATCACCATCAACCTGGCCAAGTCCCATCTGGTCCCTTCCCAGAGGCCCCAGTTTATCGGGGCAATGCTGGACACGACCTCTGATATGGCTTTCCTGCCACTTGACAGGATAGATAACCTTCAGGCTCATGCAAGCCTGCTGTTCAGTCGTAGGCGGTTCATCACCAGGTCAGTCGTTCGCCTCCTTTGGCTCATGGCAGCTGCTATTCTGACCGTCCCTCGCGCTCTGCTCCATATGAGAATCTCTCAGTGGATGCTTCGGTCTCAGTGGGACCAGATGTTGGATGACCTAGACCAAGAAGTCTGGGTTTCCAATCCCATGGCTCGGGGCTTGCAGTGGTAGATGGTACAAGAGAACTTTTGCCGAGGAGTTCCCTTCTGCCTCAGTCCTCCCTCCCAGACTTTGACAACAGATGCCTCGTGAGAGGGTTGGGGAGCCCTTCTAGGGTCTCACAGGACTCAGGGCTCCTGGTCCAGACTCGAGCAGACTCTTCATATAAATGTGCTCGAACTCAGGGCCGTTCTGTATGCTCTCCAAGCCCTGGCCTTGTATGTGCTTCCCAGTCATCTGGCTGTCCAGAGGGACATGTGCGTGGTCTGGTACATCAACAAGCATGGAGGAACGCGTTCCTACCCTCTATGCAGGGAGACAATGAGAGTTTAGGATTGGGCTGTGCAACATAACCTTCACCTGACGGCGGTTCATATTCCGGGGGTCAAACACACTGGCCGACCAGCTCAGTTGGTCATCAGCAAAGGCTTCTGAATGGGAATTAGATCAGGGGTAGTAGACTATATCTTCCTCTCGCTGAGAGCAGGTAGACCTGTTCGTGATCCTCCTAGCATAAAACTTCCTGCCTTCTGCTCGCTCACTCGGGCGAGGCATTTTAGAGACAGATTAGTCTATGCCTCCCCCAATTCCCTTGATTTCGAGGATATTACACAAACTCTGCTCAGAGGCGCTCGTATGATCCTCCTTGACCCTTTCTGGCCCAGACAAGTTTGGTTTCTCTTCTGCAACAGTATTCAGAGGAACCTCCTCTTCCTTTGTCGCAGCATTTGTTGACCCAGGATCAGGGGACCCTGATTCATCCAGGTCTCAAGTCCCTTCAGTTGCATGCGTGGCTCCTGCAGACGTAGCTCAAGCCTGATTCGCGGTCTCCCCTCTGGTGGCTGAGATCCTGGTGGAGGCTAGAAAGCCTTCCACTAGATCGGCCTACGCCAAGAAATGGAAGAGGTTCTCTCTTTGGGCGTCTTCCAAGGATTTCAAGCCATTCTCGTGCCCTGTCGGGAAAATTCTGGACTACATGCGCCATCTCTTTGATCTGGGTCTCGGCCATTCCTCTCTGAAAGTTCACATGGCAGCCATTTCCGCTTACCATGTTCCTTTTGGGGACAGAACTTTCGCGGAGGTGGAAGTCTCCAAAACTTTTCTAAGAGGGGTTCTCCATTTGAGACCCCCTATTTGCGTTCCTGCTCACCCTTGGGATCTGAACTTGATTCTTCAGAAGCTTACTCTGCCTTCTTTTGAACCGGCAGCCTCAGCAGACTTAGTTCCTATCTTGGAAGACTCTCTTCCTAGTGGCCATTACTTCAGCTCGCCATATTTCCGAGCTCCAGGACTTGATGATGTGCAAAATCCTGTATTTGAATTTTCACAAGGAACATGTGTGGCTTAGCATACCAACCCTAAGTTTCTCCCTAAGGTGGTAGCGGAATCTACGCTGAAGCAATCCATTGAGCTACCTACTTTCTTTACGCAACACTTCAATCAAGGGGAGTACCTCTTGCATACCTTGGATGCTCATAGAATACTGAGATACTACACAACTAGGACTAAGGATCTCAGGAAATCTGATCAGCATTTGTCTCTTTTGCTCACAAAAGAGAAGGCAATGAGGTTACCAAGGAATGCCTGTCTAAATGGTTGGCTCATTGTATCACTTTCTGCTACGACAAGTATCACAAGACCCTGCCGGGTCAAGTCAGAGGCCACTCCACTAGGGGTGTTGCTGCCTCTGTGACATGTTTCAAGAATGTGTCAGTGGCTGACATTTGTGCAGCCGCCACTTGGACTTCTGTCCATACCTTTATGAAACACTACAGTTTGGACATTGCCTCTCGCCGAAGAGCAGGCTTCGGGCAGGCTGTTCTGCAAGGTCTCCTTTCTTGAGACCCTTACAGCTGGAGGATCTATGGATGGGTAGTTTTCTTCCTTCCGTGTGCTTCTCCTTTTTCCAGACTGCTTGGGACTGGGTCCTGTATGTAATTACCTACTGCAAAAGCCCTCTGGAAGTAAGATAGTACAGTTACTAAGAACTTACCGTGACAGTATGTCTTCGAGAGGCTCTTGCAGTGGTATCCTTCCCGCTGTCCATCCCTTAGCTTTTTCAGCTCCTTTTCATGAGGGGAGCGATCACTCTCTCTCGTCTCTTCTTTTGGCCTTGGGAAAGAACTGGAAGGCAGGCGTGAGGGACAGCCCCTTTATACCGATGTCGTCTGACGCCGGTCACCTGATGTGGGGGCAGTTCCCCACCAGAGACTGCTAGCTAGAAATTTTTCCTTGGGGTCTTGATGCCTGCCGGCTTCAGTCCTCGAAGATCTACTGTTAAAATAAGTTCTTCTGTAACAGTATTTTTCTAGGCACTGGACTACCTCCCCATGGTTTTCAGGGCCTCCTGGAGGGCCAACTTCTCCTCCTCCTCCTTATCCACCACTGACCACAGTTTCGACTTTCGGCAAAGACTCATCCCACTCCTGATACCTCTTTTGGTGTTTGAGATGTAGGCATTAAACAGAAGTGGGCCCAGCACTGAACCCTGTGGGACCCCGCTAATGACTCTCCTGGGAAATGAGACCCCCCCTCCCCCCACCTTCTACCATCACCTTCTGTACCTGCCCCGCTAGCCAGTTTCCTATCCACCTGCCCAGCTCCCCCATTCCGGGATCGGCACAGAGTTAAATGCCCTGCTGAAGTCTAGAAAGAGGATATTCACTAGCCTGCCCTGATCCAGCTCTCTCATTGCCCCTTTGTAGAACTCCACCAGGTTGGTCTGTCACGATCTGCCCCTAACAAAGCCATGCTGGCGATCATCAAGGTGGCCCCGTGCCTTCACAAACCCCTCTAGCCTCTCTTTCAAGATGTCCTCCATCACTTTGCCCACTACTGATGTCAGGCTTTCCGGCCTGTAATTATCCAGTTCCTCTCGCAAGCCACCCTTGTGTCTAGGCATGATATGGGTCATCCTCCAGTCTTGAGGCACCCTCTTCAACTGAAGGGAGGAGTTAAAGCCCACCAGAGATGCAGCCAAGATATTGGCCAGCTCCTTAACCACACTGGGATGGATCCCCTCTCGGCCTGGTGCCTTGCCCGCTCCTTCACAAACCCCTCCAGCCTCTCTTTCAAGATGTCCTCCATCACTTTGTCCACTACCGATGTCAGGCTTACCGGCCTGTAATTATCCAGTTCCTCTCGCAAGCTTCCCTTGTGTATAGGCATGATATGGGCCATCCTCCAGTCTTGAGGCACCCTCTCCAACTAAAGGGGGGAGTTAAAAAAGCCCACCAGAGGTGCAGCCAAGGTATCAGCCAGCTCCTTAACCACACTGGGATGGATCCTCTCTCGGCCTGGTGCCTTCCCCGCTGTCAGGGCCTTGAGTGCTTCCCACACCCTCCCAATGGGGATTTCCTCATCCATTGACCCAACTACATCTGCTTGTCCTCCTACCCCTTCCCCTTGCAGAGGATTTTATTTAACTCCAAAAGTTAATTAGCGTTTTGCTCATAAAAGTGCTAAAACATTGTGAAAATGCATAGCACTTGCTTCACTATGTTTAACAAACATAACAGTTCTAGAAAACCTATATAAATACTTTCTGTACAGTTAGCATTGTCCCAAGAAAAAAACTGCTAATCAATTATTTAAAACCCTGTTGCAGTACCACCCCCCTAATCATTGGTGAAGATTGAGGTAAAAAAATCATTTAGTACCTCCGCCTGCTCCCCTGCCTCCTCCACCCACCCACTCCCCGACCTAAGTCTACTAATCTGCCCCTTCTCTTTTCTTTTCTGATATACCCAAGGAACCCTTTTCCCCTCTTCTGATCCTCTGAGCCAGTCTCTGCTGCGCCCCCGCCTTGGCTGACCTCACCACCCTAGTGACCCTCTTGGCTGCCCTGTCACACAAATTAAGACACGAGCTATGCATTATCCCAATTGATTAGCAGTTGTACTCGAAAATGCTAATCAGTTTTGCAGTTATGTAAAATCCTGGTGGCGTGATCACTTCCTGCCAGTGGGTCCCCAACCACTAGGTCCCTGATGAGTTCACCATCTGACAGGACCACATCCAGGCCGCGACCCCACGCGTTGGATCAGTCACTAGCTGGGCAAGAAACGTATCCTGGAAGACATCCAACAGGCGCTGTTCCTTACCCGATGAGGTCGACATAGTCCCCCAGTCTGCTCCTGGCATATTCAGATCCCCCAGTACCACTGTTCTGCCCTGTCCTTACCATAGTGGTCCCTAAGACACGCCACCAGGCCTCACTCCTGTTCCTCCTCGTTTCTGACCAGGTGGTCTATATACCACCCCCATCTTCACCTGCTTGCCCCCCGGAGCCTGTAGGGTGACCCATAAGGCCTCCACCTGATCCCTCGCCTCCTCAACCTTGAAGATCCCTAATCCATTCTTAATGATAGATGCTACCCCTTCCCCTTCCCTCTGCCTTGTCCTTTCTGCACGTGGTGTATCCTGATGTATCCTGATAGGGTTAGCTCCCAGTCATGTTTGGAAGTGGCCCAGGTCTCCTTGATAGCTATCATATCCATCCCACCCTCCAAGAACAGCGCCTGTAGCTGTGGCATCTTGTTCCCCATGCTCCTGGTGTTAATCAGGACCACCTTCCAGCGGGTCTGCCTACCCCCGTCCAGAGGACTCACGCGTCCCTACGTACAAGGACCTTCTTTTTCTGCACCATCTGTGTACCTAATCTGTGCCCCCCCAAATTTGTGAGAAGGCCTGGGCCTCAGGCGCAGCCTGCCAGGAGCCCCACCCTCCCCCCTTCACAAGTTTAAACCTCACCTGGAATGGATGAACCCTGCCAGTTTAAGCTTCAGGATCTCTTTCCCTTCTGAGGTAAGGTGGAGCTTGTCCCTAGTGTACAGTTTCTTGTCCTCCCAGGTTCCAGCCCAGTCACCCACGCACCCATACCCTCTGGCCTCGTACCACTGTCTGAGCCATACATTCACCTCCCTTATTTTCTGCTTTATTCCCCACACTGGCCCTAGGCACTGGTAGGATCTCCGAGAAGGAGACAGAGCACCTCACGTCTTGACAGACCCTGGCTAGCTCTAAACCTAGCCTGAATCTCCAGTTCACTGTTCCCCTCTATATTGTGTGTTCCCAGGTGCACTAAGATGCCAGGGGTCCCGCCACACACTCTCGCCAGAGCAAAGACCAGATGCTTGGCCTTATGCACTGTCAAGCCAGGTGTACTCTTGGTCTTGACACCACAAAAGCTCTCCATCTACCCCCCACTACAGTCCCCCCACCCCAAAAAAAATCATGAGTCACCAAGAATAGCACTCTTATGCATCCCCTTTCCTAGAGCCTACTACGGTCCCAGTTGCCTCCCTCCTGCCTCGTTTCTTTTAACGTCCTCTTCCCTACCCCTCGTGCCAGTTTCCTTCCCGTCCAGCCCCTATTCCTCACTGACCTGTCCTCCCTGGCCTCTTTGTTCCTGCAATGGCACGTTGGCCCATCCCTTTATTTTCCCCCAGGAGCGAAGGCCCCCCCCCAGCTCTTTCTTCCCTCACCTCTCTTCTCCTTACTGTTCCCGAGTCCGTCCCCGTATCCCCCGAGGGTCAAGGGACCCCACTGGCCCCCAGTTTTTTTATTGGCACCACCTCCCCTTTCTCCGTATTACCCCTCTTCTTTGTCTCCCTGCATGACCCCATCCCTTTTCTCACCCCGACCCTAATTCCTCCACCTCTACCCCCCATGTCCTCCTCACTCCAAGCTCCCCCTTCCTTGCCATTCCCACAGCGTTCTGCCTTCCATTCCTCACCTTCCTCCTACCAGCTCTCTCGTATCCTTGTTTCCCAGACTCTATGCTGGGTAGTAGCTCATCCTCCCCAGTCTGCTTGAACCTGCTGCCATCCCACTTGCACCTGCCTCTGCAGGGGCCCCCTTGGTTCAAGGTACCTCCCCTCTCCATCATTTGTCCGTGCCATGGGTGTGAATCTGTTTTGCTCTGTTAAATGCCCCCGGCCCCCGGCTCCCTTCTCCTTTGACCATAACCTGGCCCTATCTTCCTAATCTCCTGCCTGGTCCTTATTTTTCTTACCCTCTACTGGGTGCTTCACCTGGCCCTTCTCTTCTACTGTAATTCCGCCCCCCCACTGCCCTCACCCCCCCACAGAGAGCCAGTTTCTCTTTTCCTCCCCCCTTCCCAACTTAGCCTTCTGACCTCCTCGAGATGTGGCATTCGTTGGCACACCATACAACTCCCCATCCTCCAGGCCAGGGCTAGTACTACGGCCGCCCCGCACCCTGCACACTCCACTACCCTTCCAAAGATTCCTGCCCTCATAATCTGTGGTCCCTGCCCCATTTCCCTCCAAGTCGGCTGCCTCATCCCTAATTGCTGTAGCAGTACCAGAGCACGCAGACCCTGGGCCAGCTGCCAAACAGACTGCCCTTTTCGAGTGTGCTAAAAACTATGCATATGCTGCAAGTCACACAAAGCTTCATACAAGACGAGTAATAAATTTCCTACCCAAAGGCTGGAAATGGTGCTAGCTACCACCCAGCTCTACCCCCGGTTTTTTTTTTTTCCAGCTACGAGTTTAAGACCAGATGCTCATTTCCCTTCCAAGTCCTACTCAGTTCAATTTTTTTTGAAGTGCACAGCTCCTTCCCACTTGTTTGCTGTCTGCCAATGGGATCTTTCCTGACTATCTTACTCCGCCCTCCCTGGGCATTTAATGGAGGTCGGGGCTGCGGTGGGTGGGTGGGAGAAAGATCCCCCTGGTCCTTCTTGCTGTCTGCACCCTGGCCCACTTCCTGTGGCTGGGAAGGCTCACCTGATGTGCTGCTGGCTTCTGGTGCCCTGGCCTGCTCAGTGTGGCCCAGAAGGCTCCCCCGATCTGTTGCTGGCTTCCGGTGCTCTGGCCCGCTCTGTGCGGCCGGGAAATGCTTCATCTTACTTCGAGAGGGCTATTGCAGTAGGTAATTGCATATAGGACTGACGCCGGCTGGTGGCAGGACCCCACGGAAAAATTTCTAGCTAGCAGTCCCTGGCGAGGGACCGCCCCCACGTCAGGTGACTGGCATCATAAGAGGTCGGTGTAAAGGGGCCTTCCAGTTCTTTCCTGCCATTAGCTCGTGCAGCGCCTTGCGGTAAAGTTTGGGCTTTGTCAGCCCTGTCTTTCGTTGGTTTGTTACCGAAAATTAGTTGTTGTTTTCAGTCGTCGGTACATCGTCTGTGTGTATCTCCACCTCCGAGCACAAAAACAAGTGCGACTCGTGTGGAGCTCAACTGCCACACAGAGGCTGACCATTCCTGTGCCTTTTCTGCCTGGGCCCCGATCACCCGGTCGATAAGTGCCAGCATTGTCTCAACTTCAACGCGGCCACCCGTAAACGGTGCCAACAGTCCCTGGAAGCCCATCTCCTGAAGAAAAAGATGTCTTTTATGGAGAAAGAGCTGAAAAAGTTGAGGCAGGCGTCCACTTCCCCGGAAGGACATCGGAAAAAGGACAAGGAGAGGCACCGGGAGAAGTCCTCCTCTACCGTGTCTCCCGCTGGAGTCGTGGCCCAGGTAACATCCCCTCCGAGACCGTTCGGCAGCCTCAAGGGTTTGGAGGCGTCGGCCGCCCGTCTGTGGCTCAGCGCTCGGGCCTTCGCGGGTGACTCGGGCGAATGGGGCCTCCGCCCCGGTTGGCCGCCAGGTTCGCGGCCTCGGCGTGGCAACTCCTAAGTCTGGCGTGGCTCCCTGATGTCCGCATGGAAGGTCGATGGATGCCCGACGCCAGGGGCTGCGCACTTCCCCATCAGACGGGCCGCCCTCTCTTGGCCGCCTCTGGTGAGGCTCCTGTAAGCAGACGCTGGCCCCTCCGGCTTGCCGAAACTCACCCCCAAGTTGCACATCGGCTCTTCCGATCGGCGCGGGCACGATAGCGGACCCCCACATCTGGTATCCGGTCCCCGCATGCCTTCACTGCTGGCTGGGGGCCAGTCACCCAGCCTGACCCGGGGTTTTCTCCTCCTTCCCTGGGCGATGCACGGGGATCTTCCCTTCCGCCATACCCTTCTCCGGCGGAACCCGGATCTGGCGTCGGCCCCCAGCGCCCGGCCCCTCCGCGCTGGCACCTCCGCCCGGTCCTGCCGGCTGGCAGGGGTCATTCCCCTTCCGCCGGGCCTTCGGGCCCGTGCGTGAATCCACCCGTGGGAGCCGCCGACCCGGGCTGTCTGCTCCGTCAGCTCCCGGCTCCTAGGTACCCGCTGTCTTATCCGATGTCGTCGTACCGGGACCGCAGTATCCAGCGCCCAGTACCAGGCGCGGTTCCTCGCGCCGCAGTACCCGGCGCCCACATTACGGCGACGCTGGGTTTCCCGCCAGCGGGTTATGAATACTCGCCTTACAGGTACAACCCGTACTCCTTTCCCTCCTTCTCCACTGCCCCCGGCTGCTGGTGGATCTGCAGGAGACTCTGACCTCTTGGTGGGCTGAGGCCAGGCTCCAGCTCACCAAGGAGTGAAGCAATCTTCTGACGACAGTGCGCCCCGGCTCCCGTGCGTCCAAGGCGGCACACTCCCTCACCGCCTCCAGACTCCAGGGCTCTTCTATCTGGATCCAGAGAGGGGCGGGATATGCGTTCACGGGTACCACCCAAGGAACCCGTTCCTCCCCCTAGTCATGTGAGGGAGTCTTATTCTTCTTCTGCTTCTTCCTCCCTCTCGGATTCCTCGTATTCTTCCGACTGATGTTCTGAGAGAGACGACGAGCCCCGCTCTCCGTTTAAGCCCCGGCCGAGGACCCCTCCGAAGTCTGGTCCGGAGGATCCATCCTTCACGGAGTTGCTTAGAAAAATCCAGGAAATTCACCAGTGGCGCTCCTTGGAACAAGATCCCCAGCGTCTAAAACTCGACGAGCATCTGGACCTGCCCGTGACAGCTCCAACTTTAGTGCCGCCCTGGATCGAGCCTCACGCCCACCTTGTTCCACGATTTGGAAACGACCGTCAGCGTTAGCCCCACTTCCCAGGAAGTCCAACAGGCTATACCAGGCTCCCGAGGGTGTAGACTATCTTTACTCTCACCCTCGTGCCGACTCAGTCGTGATTAGCGCTGCTCACGGCCGGTCGGCACATCCAAAACATTGAGCTCGTCTCCTCCGGATAAGGAATCTCTAGCCTCCTGGACCAGTGTGGAAGAAAGATTACGCCTTTCCACACTGGGAATTCGAGCCCTGAATTATATGCCCACATGGGGGATTACAAGAAGACCATCCTTGCAGGTGGAATCTAAACTAGACTCCTTACCTGACTCTCCAAGTCAAACAGGAGCTAGCAGATTTATCCATTCTGCTCGTTCAGCCAGTCTCCACATGTTACAGGCATATGATGCAGTGGACACTGCTGGTGAACCGCTTTCAGCGTAAGTCTCGGCGTCATGCCTGGCTCAGCGTGTGTCGGTTTGGTCCCGGAGGTGCAATCCGCCATTCAAGGGCACCTTTCAAGGGGTCGGTGCTTTTCGGGGTGATGTCAAGACATCATCACCCGACTTACAAGAAGAAGGATGGCCCTGAAATCCGTGGATTCCATGTACCGTCCCCATACTCGGCAGCGCCCGTCCTTACCATGAGCGGACTCGGCCTCAGCGGGAAACCCCAAGGAAGGCGGGCCACTAAGCGTCGGGCCCCGCGGCGCTCCCAGACCCCTCTTAAAAAGCAGCGGGTGCCTCAGCTCAGGCGCTGCCCCACCACCTGACTCCTTCCCTCTCCCACCGCCTCCAGATCTACCGGAGGAACCGGTAGGAGGGAGATTTTCCCTCCACCTTCTGGGTTGGGAGAGGATAACCATGGATTGTTGGGTGCTCCAGCTTATAGCGGAGGGGCACTCCATAGAGTTTCTTCAGAAACCATCCCGCCACCCTCCTCCGAAGTCGATGTACTCCAGAGGCCATCTTCCCTTGGTTCAGGAAGAAATCTCGGCCCTTCTCGTGAAGCAGGCCACAGAACCCATTCCCCTTCATCTTCGAGGGACGGGTTACTATTCCCATTTCTTCCTGGTCCCAAAGAAGACTGGAGATCTCAGACCCATTCTAGATCTCAGCTCCTTGAACCTTTATGTGGAATACAAAAGGTTCAGGATGCTCTCTCTGCAGAGTCTTCTGCCCTTCTTCGGCTGGGTCAGTGGCTTTGCACTGGATATGCAGGATGCCTATCTGCACATTCCCATTGCCTTTCTCGCCATAAGTGTCTTAGTTTTTCGCTCAAGGGGGACCACTACCAATTCAGAGCGCTCCCATTTGGTCTTTCCTCGGTGCCCTGAGTATTTACCAAATGCCTGCCTGTGTTAGCGGCCCACCTGCGTACAATGGGAGTTCAGATGTTCCCTTATCTGGACGACTGGCTCCTGGCGGCCTCGTCCAGGGAGGAACTCCTGCATTTTCTCTCCCTAACCCAGCAGGTTTTCACTGGCCTGGGTATTACCATCAACCATTCCAAGTCCCATCTGGACCCCTCCCAGAGACTTCAGTTCATCGGGGCTGTCCTCGATACGACAGCGAGCAAGGCCTTCCTGCCTCCGGACAGGGCGGCCTCTCTTCAATCCAGATTTCCTGCTATCAAGCAGGAGGGTTCAGCGAGTCGGTCCTCCGTCTTCTGGGGCTCATGGCGGCCGCTATTCCGGCGGTCCCTAAGGCTCGACTCCACATGAGGATCCCTCAGTGGACTCTTCGCTCCCAGTGGGATCAACATGAGCGAGCCTAGATCAGCTAGTTCACATTCTCCTCGCTGATGTACGGGACTTGCAATGATGGATGGTTTGAGAGAATCTTTTTCGGGAGGTCCCCTTCTTTCAGACTCTGACCATGGATGCATCAGGCGAAGGTTGGGGACCCATCTGGGCCCTCATCCGGACCCAGGGCTTATGGTCCAGACTGGAACTAGCTCTCCACATCCAGCGATGCTCGACCTTGAGCTGTGTACTCACGCTGTCCCAAGCCCTTCACCAATACATTCATCCGCGACCTAGCCATCCAGACAGACAATATGTGCGTGAGTGTGGTACAGCAACAAGCAAGGAGGAACTCGTTCCTATCCTCTATGCCAGGGAAGCTATGAGGTTTGGGATTGGGCAACTCTTCACAACCTTCACCTCACATGATCCATGTTCCAGAATTAAACCACATCAGCAGACAAATAAGCCGCTCCTCTGCCAGGGCACCACGAGAAAAAAATTACTCACCTTAGTAATGTTGTTTCTTCTAATGAGTCTTGCTATATTATGACATACTGCAGTATAACCCCAGGTTAGAACTGCTCGAGTGAAAGAGTTAACTTTCATACCAGGCATGGAACCTTGAGTCTTGGCATTTCGGTTTGAAAATTCTGTCTGTTGTTGCTCAAGCTTAAACTGTCAAATCTTTACTAGCAAAACAAGCTAAGGTTCTGTGTGGAAGCCATAAACCTACACTAGCCATTAGCTACTAACTACAAAAAAAAACACATTTGTCCTGCCGGCTGGCAGGGGTCATTCCCCTTCCGCCGGGCCTTCGGGCCCGTGCGTGAATCCACCCGTGGGAGCCGCCGACCCGGGCTGTCTGCTCCGTCAGCTCCCGGCTCCTAGGTACCAGCTGTCTTATCCGATGTCGTCGTACCCGGGACCGCGGTATCCAGCGCCCGCCAGTACCAGGCGCGGTTCCTCCGCGCAGTACCCGGCGCCCACATTACCGCGACCTCGGGTTTCCGCCAGGCGGGTTATGGATACTCGCCTTACAGGTACAACCCGTACTCCTTTCCCTCCTTCTCCCTGCCCCGGCTGCTGGTGGATCTGCAGGAGACTCTGACCTCTTGGTGGGCTGAGGCCAGGCTCAGCTCACCAAGGAGGTGAAGGCCTCTTCTGACGACAGTGCGCCCCGGCTCCCGTCGTCAAGGAGCACACTCCCTCCCGCCTCCAGACTCCAGGGCTCTTCTATCTGGATCAGAAGGCGGGATATGCGTTCCAGGTACCACCCAAGGAACCCGTTCCTCCCCTAGTCGTGTGAGGAGTCTTATTCTTCTTCTGCTTCTTCCTCCCTCTCGGATTCCTCGTATTCTTCCGACTGATGTTCTAGAGAGGCGCGAGCCCGCTCTCCGTTTAAGCCCGGCGGAGGACCCCTCCAGTCTGGTCCGGAGGATCCATCCTTCCACGAGTTGCTTAGAAAATCCAGGAAATTCACCAGTGGCGCTCCTTGGAACAAGATCCCCAGCGTCTAAAACTCGACGAGCATCTGGACCTGCCCGTGACAGCTCCAACTTTAGTGCCGCCCTGGATCGAGCCTCACGCCCACCTTGTTACCACGATTTGGAAACGACCGTCAGCGTTAGCCCCACTTCCCAGGAAGTCCAACAGGCTATACCAGGCTCCCGAGGGTGTAGACTATCTTTACTCTCACCCTCGTGCCGACTCAGTCGTGATTAGCGCTGCTCACGGCCGGTCGGCACATCCAAAACCATTGAGCTCGTCTCCTCCGGATAAGGAATCTCGCCTCCTGGACCAGTGTGGAAGAAAGATTTACGCCTTTTCCACACTGGGAATTCGGGCCCTGAATTATGTCGCCCACATGGGGGATTACAAGAAGGCCATCCTTACCCAGGTGGAATCTAAACTAGACTCCTTACCTGACTCTCAAGTCAAACAGGAGCTAGCAGATTTTGTCCATTCTGCTCGTTCAGCCAGTCTCCACATGTTACGGGCGACATATGATGCAGTGGACACTGCTGGGCTGAGCTTCGCTTTCAGCGTAAGTCTACGGCGTCATGCCTGGCTCCGCGTGTCAGGTTTGGTCCCGGAGGTGCAATCCGCCATTCAGAGGCACCTTTCAAGGGGTCGGTGCTTTTAGGGGTGATGTCAAAGACATCATCACCGACCGGCAAGAAGAAGGATGGCCACAAATCAGTGGATTCCATGTACCGTCCCCATACTCGGCAGCGCCCGTCCTTATCGCAGAGCGGACTCGGCCTCAGCGGGAAACCCCAAGGAAGGCGGGCCACAGAGCGGAGCCCCTTGGCTGCCAGACCCCTCGCCCAAAAGCAGCGGGTGCCTCAGCTGGTAGCACCCCACCCACCTGACTCCTTCCCTCTCCCACGCCTCCAGATCTACCGGAGGAACCCGGTGGGAGGAGATTTCCTCCACCTTCTGGGTTGGGAGAGGATAACCATGGATTGTTGGGTGCTCCAGCTTATGCGGAGGGCACTCCATGAGACATCTCCAGAAACTCCAGCCACCCTCCTCAGTCGATGTACTCCAGAGCCATCTTCCCTTGGATCCAGGAAGAAATCTCGGCCCTTCTCGTGAAGCAGGCCACAGAACCATTCCCTTCATCTTGAGGGGACGGGTTACTATTCCCATTTCTTCCTGGTCCCAAGAAGACTGGGATCTCAGACCCATTCTAGATCTCAGCTCCTTGAACCTTTATGTGGAATACAAAGGTTCAGGATGCTCTCTCTGCAGAGTCTTCTGCCCTTCTTGGCTGGGTCAGTGGCTTTTGCACTGGATATGCAGGATGCCTATCTGCACATTCCCATTGCCTTTCTCGCCATAAGTGTCTTAGTTTTTCTTTCAGGGACCACTACCACACCAATTCAGGCGCTCCCATTTGGTCTTTCCTCGGTGCCTGGTATTTACCAAATGCCTGCCTGTAGAGCGGCCCACCTGGCATAAATGGAGTTCAGATAACCCCTTATCTGGAGCGACTGGTCTCGGCGGCCTCGCCCAGGGAGGAACTCCTGCATTTTCTCCCTAACCCAGCAGGTTTTCACTGGCCTGGGTATTACCATCAACCATTCCAAGTCCCATCTGGACCCTCCCAGAGACTTCCAGTTCATCGGGCTGTCCTCGATCCGACAAAGAGCAAGGCCTTCCTGCCTCCGGACAGGGCGGCTCTCTCTTCAATCCAGATTTCCTGCTATCAGAAAGCAGGAGGGTTCCAGCGAGGTCGGTCCTCCAGTCTTCTGGGGCTCATGGCGGCCGCTATTCCGACGGTCCCCTGAGCTCGACTCCACATGAGGATCCCTCAGTGGACTCTTCGCTCCCAGTGGGATCAACTTGTAGACGACCTAGATCAACTAGTTCTGATCTCCTCGCTGATGGCACGGGACTTGCAATGGTGGATGGTTTGAGAGAATCTTTTTCGGGGGGGTTCCCTTCTTTCAGACTCTGACCATGGATGCATCAGGCGAAGGTTGGGGAGCCCATCTGGGCCCTCATCGGACCCAGGGCTTATGGTCCAGACTGGAACTAGCTCTCCACATCAACGTGCTCGAGCTTCGAGCTGTGCTATACGCTGTCCCAAGCCCTTCACCAATACATTCATCCCGGCCACCTAGCCATCCAGACAGACAATATGTGCGTGGTGTGGTACAGCAACAAGCAGGGAGGAACTCGTTCCTATCCTCTATGCAGGGAAGCTATGAGGGTTTGGGATTGGGCAACTCTTCACAACCTTCACCTCACCGCGATCCATGTTCCAGGAATCGACAACACCCTGGCAGACAAACTAAGCCGCTCCTCTGCCAGGGCACACGAAGAAAAAATTACTCACCTTAGTAATGTTGTTTCTTCTAATGGAGTCTTGCTATATTATGACATATGCAGTATAACCCCAGGTTAGAACTGCTCCGGAGGTGAAAGAGTTAACTTTCCATGCCAGGCATGGAACCTTGAGTGCGCGCTCGGTTGAAAATTCTGTCTGTTGTTGCTCAAACTTAAACTGTCAAATCTTTACTAGCAAAACTCGCTAAGGTTCTGTGTGGAAGCCATAAACCTACACTATTGCCACTTTATACTAACTACAAAAAAACACATTTGTGTTCTTGATCCCAAAACAAGACTCAAGTCAGGGGAATCAAGAAAGAAATTAAAACAACACCCAGGCACCCCAAAGAAAGGGTGAAACAAAGTGGGCATCTATGAAGTGCCAACATTTGCACTGCCACCCACATCCCAAAATAGAGGTTCTAGGAGGGAGCAGGCTAGTGGGGGAGGTCATGACTGTGAGACTCCATTAGGAAGAAACAACATTATTAAGGTGAGTAATTTTTCTTCAAACAACATGAAGTCTTGCTATATTGTGATATATGCAGACTACAACAGTACCTCCATGGAGGAGGACAGAACCTACTTAGAAATAGGTTCTGAAACACGGCTGTGCCAAATCAACATCACTCTAGCCTGGATGTCAGGAGTAATGCTTAGTTAAGTGTGAACTGTTTTCCAGGTAGCTGCTTGACATATATCTAGGATAGGGATGTCCCTGGCAGCAGCCAGAGCGCAGCTGTACCCCTGGTAGTGAGCCCTCAGGCTTTGAGGAGGAACCTTACCCAGTTTTTCATAGCAAAATTGGATACAAGAGACAATCCACCTGGCATTGGATCTTTTAGTGGCAGGTTTTCCTTTTCCAACCTCACCATAAGTGAGGAACAGTTGGAGGGAGTCAAAGCTGTGACCCTTGGTACGTTCTATGTAATAACTAAGGGCTCTTTGACATCTAAACTGTGAAGTCTCCTCTGCCCAGAGGAGGAATGGTCAGTGAAATACACAGGAAGGGACATGGATTGATTAAGGTGGAAATCTGAAACCACCTTAGGCAAAACTTTCTGTTAGTCCTGAGGACCACCTTATCCTGTGAAATGGTCAGGTTCCACTGACAGTGCGCAACTCCTTATACGCCTGGCAAGTGATGGCTACCAAAACACAGTTTTCCAAGTCAAGTACTTGAGCTCTGCTGAAGACAATGACTCAAGGGGTTGCATAAGCTGGGCAATGCAAATATTAAGATCCCAAGCAGGGGCAGGGTCCCTGAATGGAGGGGTGGTGTGAAGCAACCCCTTGAAAAACTTGGAGAATACAGGGTGAGCTGAAAAAGAAGAAGGTTTACCTGCTAAGAAAGCAGACATGGCTGCTAGGTGCACTTTTAGGGTAGCTGGTCTCAGCCCCAAAGAATTCAAATGAACCAAATAATCCAGGATTGTGGGCAAGTCAGCAGATTCTGGTGGAATATGCTTGCCAGAGCACCATATGGAAAATCTCTTCCATTTGGAATTATAAGTGGCCCTGGTGGAAGGCTTCCTAGAGGCCTTCAAGATATCCAATGCACCTTGGGAGAGGTGTAGGTCAGCAAACTCTAACTCTTCAAGAGCCATGCCTTGAGATTGAGAGATTTGAGGTTCGGATACCAAACCCTCCCCTGGGCACAGGTTAACAGATTGTGATTCCTGGGGAGGTGCAGGGGAGGGTGGACTGCTAAGGACATGAGGTAGGTACCAGGGCTGTCTGGCCCAATCTGGAGCAATCAGGATCATCTTGCAGGGTTGAGATCTGATTTTGACTAGCACCTTGAACAGAAGAGGGAAGGGGGGAAGGCATAGAGAAACTTCCTTCCAACTGAGAAGGAAGGCATCCAGAGGACTGAGCCCAACACTGGGGCCTGCAGCAAAAAGGGAAGTTGGTGATTGTCTGGGGCTGCAAAAGATCTATCTCGGGGTGCCCCATCTGGCAAATACTACCTCCAGTACTAGGGATCCAGTGCCCATTAGTGATGGCCCTGGAAATCTTGCTGAGAGCATCCGCTAGAAGACATTGTCCTTGCCTGGAAGGTGAACTGCCGTAAGGGGATGTATTCTAGGGAATAAGCCAGGAGACCACAAATTCATTGCTTGTGCACAAGGCCGTAGACCGAAGTGCCTCCTTGCTTGTTGATGTACCACATTGTAGTAGTATTGTCTGTTCTGACCTGAACAACCTTGTTCTGAACAGATATGGAAAAAGACCTGAGTGCTAGAAAACTGCTCTGAGCTCCAACAAATTGATGGAGCAGAGATTCCTGTGGGGACCACAACCCTGCAGTGAGGGTCACTCATGTGAGCTCCCACCCCAAGAGGGATGCATCTGTAGTAAGGGTCAAGGAGTGAGACTGGGGTTGAAGGAACCCCTGTCTCAGATTGCTCTGGTCCTGCCACCACTGAAGGGCCTGGATCAGGTTCGAGTCACTGGGATCAATTTGGTTAGAGGTCTGTCCTTTGAGACCAAAGGCTCTCAAATGGAACTGGACGTCCCTCATCTGAAATCTTGCTCCCTGCACTACTGCTGTAGAAGCAGCCATGTGCCCCAGGAGCTGTAGAAAATGCCTTGCGGTCGAGACCTGCAGGGTGAAAGAGGAGGCCAGAGAGACCAAGGTCCTTGCTCTTTCCAGAGGGAGGAAGGCTCTGGCCTCTTGTGTTCAGTTCTGCGCCTATGAAGGTGAGAAGCTGGACAGGCTCTAGAACAGACTTTGGAAGATTGAGAAGGAAACCTAGAGATGTGAGCAGTTGCTGAGTTACCTGAAGGTGTAATTTGACCTGGTCTGGGGACTGACCTACTATGAGCTAGTCGTCCAGATAAGGAAAGATGGCAATCTTTTGCCTTCTTAAATGGGCAACTGCTACTGCCAGGCATTTTGTGAATACCCTTGGGGCCGAGGTGAGGCCGAAGGGCGTTGCTCTGAACTGATAATGGCCTGAGGGCAGTTCGAATCTGAGGTACTTTCGATGGGAGCTTCTGATAAGAACATGGAAGTAGGCATCCTTGAGGTCCAGGGAGGCTAGCCAGTCCCCTGGCCTTAGAGAGGTAAATAATTCCCAGAGTCACCATTTTGAACTTTGGTTTTAAAAGGTGCTTGTTTAGATACCTGAGATCCAGGATGGGCCGCCATTCTCCTGTTTTTTTGAGGGGTGAAGTACCTGGAGTACAACCCTTTGCCCTGGCGTAGGGGTGGAACCCTTTCCACAGCTCTGAGAGCCAGGAGGGCAGAAACTTCTGTTTCTAGGGCAAGTGCCTCTGAAGGATTTGCAGGTGGAAAGGACCTGGCTCTCATCTTTGGGAATTTTTTGAAGCTGAGAACCAGTCCCTGGCTTACTACTTCCAGGACCCACTTGTCTGATGTTAAAGACTTCCAGTCCTGGACAAAGCCAGCCAGCCTGCCCCCTACCGGTAGTGGAGAATCGGCCCTGGCCACCCCATCAGGGAGCCTGTTTTGCAGGGGCTTTGGGTTGAGGGGTAGAAGCAGGCTTACCTGAACCCCTTCTGCCTCTTCCTCTAAAGAACCCCCTCTGGGCATAAGCAGAAGAGGAGGCCTGGGCTTGGTAAAAAGGCCTATGAAAAGGCCTGCCCCTGCCATGCTGCCTTTGAGGAGTGACTTGCCTTTCTTTGGCCTGTGCACTCCTATAGGTGTTCCTATACTCATCCATTTTCTTCATATAATTCTCTGTCTGCTCCCCAAACAGAGAATTGCCCACAACAGGAAAATCCGTAGCCTTAGACTGAGTATCCTGTGACAGGGCAGTACATCTGAGCCAGGCCATTCTGCGAAGAGACACAGCTGTAGCCATGACTCTTGATGAAACATCATTAGAGTCTACTGCAGCATGAAATTGCACCTTGGATGCCTCAATACCATCCGCAGCCACCTGTTCCAGCTCCCTTGCAAGCTGGTCAGGGGCCTGTTTTGCTAGGGTCAGCACAGTATCCCATCTGGATTTCTGGTACCTAGCAGCATAAGCTATATAATTTGCACATTGCTGAGAGAGGAACTCTGTATCAGAGCCTGATAATGTATACCTCTTGTCCAACCTTTTATCAACAGGAAGGATAGAGTGAGGAGTTTTTAGAATTTTTACTGTCTGTTTCCTAAAGGATTTGTGCAAGGGAATAGACAGTCTCCTAGACTCTGGAATATTTGAATAGCTTTAGCTATTTCCTCAGCGGTTGGAGAAAGAACTTTTGGCTCCACACTAGCTGACTTTCTAGCCCTTTTAGTTGGAACCGGCTCCTCAGAGCTGGCTCTTCGTTTGCCCGAGGAAGTATCGCCCTGGTCAGAGGGCACTCCCTCAGGTTTGGTTAGAACCGAACCGGGCTGGCCATCCGGGTCAGCGGACATTTTGGCCTCCTTTCCTGGAGCCTACCAACTCTTTCCACGGTGGCAGCAGGAAAATTCTACAAATCTGACAGTCTGCATTGAGGTGGTCAAACCCCAGACAATATACACAGGTGGTGTGTGGGTCAGCCTTAGCAAAGGCTTCCCACAGAAGCCACAGTGCTGAAACCCAGTGGGTCGGTTTTTCTTTTGGGTTTCTCAGACATAGTGCCAGCCTAACCAAAACTTGCCCGTTAGTGGCAATCCGCTAAGCAAGACTCTCTTATCGGTTCCCAACCGTGTCACGGGTCGTGGAAAAAACCGTAATGAAATCCGTTTTTTTTAGAACCGATAAGAACCGGGAACCGCACTCTAAAGGACTAGAAAGTTATTTTAAACCAATCTGATTGGTTCAAACCGAACCGAAAAAGACGTTTACAAATTCCACACAGAAGAAAATAAACGTAAACCTATCTATTACTTACAATACCACAGACAGAGCTTGAACTGACCGATTGCGGTTTAATTACGGTTAATAAACCGAAAATTACACTCTTTAACTGACAAACGAACCGAGCAGCAGGAGAAATCTCCGGAGCGACTGTTCAGTGAGGTGGAGTAAAGAATCTGACAGTTTAAGTTTGAGCAACAACAGACAGAGTTTTCAACCGAGCTCGTGCTCAAGGTTTCATGCCTGGCATGGAAAGTTAACTCTTTCACCTCTGGAGCAGTTCTAACCTGGGGTTATACTGCATATGTCATAATATAGCAAGACTTCATGTTGTTTGAATGGGAATTGGATCAAAAGGTGCTCGACGATATCTTTCAGCTTTGGGGGACTCCACAGGTAGACCTCTTCGCCTCCCCCCAAAATGCAAAACTTCCTAGCTTTTGCTCGCTCTCTCCAGAGCGAGGCACGTTCTGGAGCGACGCTCTGTCTCTAGACTGGAAGGACAGATTCGTCTATGCCTTTCCCCCAATTCCACTGATCCCAAGAGTTTTGCAGAAGCTATCCACAGAAGGAGCGAGAATGATTCTCATCGCTCCTTTCTGGCCCAGGCAAATCTGGTTCTCTCTTCTACAACAATACTCAGAGGTTCCTCCTCTTCCTCTTCCTTAATCTCAAGGTTTGCTGACCCAGGATCAGGGGACCCTGGTCCATCCAGGTCTCAAGTCCCTTCAACTTCGTGCATGGCTCCTGCAGACCTAGCCCAATCCTGTTTTGGCGTCTCTCCAAAAGTGGCGGAGATTTTGGTGGAGGCTAGAAAACCCTCCACTAGGTCCACTTATGCCATGAAATGGAAGAGATTCTCTATTTGGGCCACCTCTAGGAACGTGGAGCCATTCTCCTGTTCAGTGGCTGTTCTGCTGGAGTATTTACGTCGTCTCTTTGACCTGGGTCTCAGTCATTCCTCCTTGAAGGTGCACATGGCTGCTATCTCAGCCTACCATGCTCCCTTCACAGATAAAGCCTTTGCCCAACTGGAGGTCTCTAAGACCTTTCTCAGAGGGGTCCTTCAACTGAGGCCCCCCCATCCGAACTCCTGCTCCCCCTTGGGACTTGAACTTCGTTCTCGAGAAACTTACTCTTCCTCCCTTTGAACCTGCAGCAACCGCAGATCTGAAGTTTTTTTCGTGGAAGACTCTCTTCTTGGTGACCATTACTTCAGCTCGAAGAATTTCCGAGCTCCAGGCCCTTATGTGTAAAATCCCCTATTTGATTTTTCACAAAGAACGAGTTGCTCTTCGCACGAATCCTAAGTTTCTACCTAAAGTAGTAGCAGAGTCTACCGTAAATCAGTCCATAGAGTTACCTGCCTTTTTCACGCAGTACTCCAACCAAAGGAAATATTTACTCCATACCATGGATGTTCACCGGTTTCTGAGATACTACACCAACAGGACAAAGGATCTCAGAAAAACTGATCAGTTGTTTGTCTCTTTTGCTCACAAAAGGGAAGGCAATGCTGTTTCCAAGCAATGCCTATCGAAATGGTTGGCTTATTGCATCACTTTCTGTTATGACAAGTACAACAAGACCCTTCCGGGTCAAGTCATTTCCTCTCGCCGTAGAGCAGGCTTCGGGCTAGCTGTTTTGCAAGGCCTCCTGTCTTGAGGCCTTCAAGGCTACTGCTACTTTCTGGAGTAGTTTCCTCCTCCTGGTGCCTCTCTTTTGTTCCAGACTGCTTGGGATGCAGTCCTGTATGTAATTACCTACTGCAAGAGCCCTCTCGAAGTAAGATAGTACAGTTAGGTAAGAACTTACCGTAACAGTAGATCTTCGAGAGAGGCTCTTGCAGTAGGTAATACCTTCCCGCCCTCCATCCCCTAGACTTTTTCAGCTCCTTTTCCAGGAATGAAACATCTGCTTCTCTCGTCGTCCGGTCTTCCGGACCTGTGGCGGGAAAGAACTAGGCGGGCGTCGGGACCGCCTTTTATACCGAAAGGTCCTATGACGTCATCGGATCGGGGCGGTCCTCGCCAGGACTGCATAGCTAGAAATTTTTCCGTGGGGTCCTGCCGCCGGCCGGCGTCAGTCCTATATGTAATTACCTACTGCAAGAGCCTCTCTCGAAGATCTACTGTTACGGTAAGTTCTTACGTAACTGTAGTTTTTTCCACTGCCACTCCTCTCCCAAAGGTATCCTGTGCCCGGCACCCTGGCCCACTCTCTGCGGCCGGGAGAATAGCAAAGCTGAAATCAACCATCTCAACAAGGGCTAGCCTTTCATCTTGGTAACCCTAAGAAATTATGGACCAGCATCAAGAACATCTTGGGTAGATCTAAGGGCCCTCAGTCCTGGACCATTGAGGGTAAGGATGGGGTCACCTGTGATCGCATAGCCAACACTTCAGACCTTGACAAATACCATAATGCCATCTGTTCACTTTCTCCCCCATGCGAGCATTTCCTACCTTGTCACTGGGAGTCTCGCCACCCAAACTTTACTTCAAAACACCCTACGGTGGAACAGGTTGCAAAATCCCTGCGATGTTCTGATCCTAAACCAGTTTTGGGCCTTGATGTGAGTGACTGCGCCTCATTAAATTGCCTTGCGAGGCACTGGCATACCCCATATCATCACCTCATAGGATTTTTCCCCTCCATCACCGGGCGAAGATGGGGATCTTCCACCTCTGTCGGTCCTTCCGCCACCTGGTGTGCCAGACCTGACGTTGGTTCCCTGGACGCCGGCTCTGACGCCGGCCCCTCCGACGGTGGTACCTCAGACGTCGGCCCTGACGCCATCCTTACTGACTCTGGGAGACATCCCGCTCCCATCGGGCCCTCCACTGTGGACCCGCCTTTGAGGCCACCGGCTGGGCCATCTGCTTCGGCAGCCCCTCCAGCTCCCGGGTACCCTCCGTCCTATCTGACACCGGCGTAGCCGGGACCGCAGTATCTGGCGCCACAGTACCAAACGCCACAATACCTGGTGCCGGGCTACCCGCAGCCGGGTTTTGGATACGCTCCATACGGTTGCAACCCGTATCCTTATCCCCCGCTGCCTCCTCCTCCTCCACCACCCTTGCGGCCGCCTTGTGGACCTGCAGGTGACTCTGGCCTCCTGGTGGGCTGAGGCCAAGGCTCAGCTCACCAAAGATGTCGAGAGCCGCCTTCCGATGACTGTGCCGTCCCAGGTTCCCATATGTCCGAGGTGGCACCTCCCTCACCACCTCTCAGTTCAGGGTTCTTCCGTTTGGATCAGAGAAGACAGGGCAGCTTCCGGGACTTCCCAAGGGGTCCGTTCCTCCCCCGGGTCGGGAAAGGGAGTCTTTTTCCTCTTCATCCTCCTCTTCACCCTTGGACTCCTCTTGGTGCCACCCTGGATAGAGCCTTACGCCGACCTCGTTACAATATGGACACAGCCGTCGGCCTTAGCCCCACTTCCTAGGAAGTCGAACAGGCTATATCAGGCTCCAGAGGGTGTTGATTTTCTGGATTCTCACCCTCATGCCGACTCGGTCGTGATTAGCGTTGCTCACGGCCGGTCGGCGAACCCCAAACATCTTGGCTCGTCACCTCCTGATAAGGAATCACGCCTTCTGGACCAGTATGGGAGAAAGATTTATGCTTCCTCCACGCTGGGGATCAGGGCCCTGAACTATGTCAGCCATATGGGGGACTACTAGAAGGCCATTCTGACTCAGGCGGATGCCAAACTGGACTCCTTGCCTGACTCCCAAGTCAAGCAGGAGTTGGCTGATCTTGTCAGCTCTGCTCGTTCGGCCAGTTGACACATGATACATGCGGCATACGATGCCGTGGACACTGCTGGGCGGAGCTCAGCTTTCGGTGTAGGCCTACGGTGTCATGCTTGGCTCAGTGTGTCAGGGTTGGTCCCGGAGGTGCAATCTGCTATCCAGGAAGCACCCTTCCGGGGGTCGGTGCTTTTCGTGGGGATTTCAAGGACATCATCACCGATTTGCAAGAGAAGGAGAAGGCACTGAAGTCAGTTGATTCCATGTGCTGTCCCTTTCGCAGACTGAATCGGCCAAAGGCGAAACCTCAGGGAAGGCGGACCACAAACGCCGGGCCCTCACAGCTGCTAAGCCCCTTCCCCGCCCAAAAAAGCAGTGGTTGCTTCAGCTGCGGCGCTGCCCCACACCACCTGACTCCTTTCCTCTCCCACTGCCTCCGGACTCCCCGGAGGAACCGGTAGGAGGGAGGTTTTCCTTCCACCTTCCGGGATGGGAGTGGATTCCCACAGATTCTTGGGTACTCCAGCTCATAGCAGAAGGGCACTCGATAGTTTCTTCAGAAACCACCCCACCACCCCCCTCTGAAGTCGTTATATTCACGGGAACATCTTTTCTTGGTCCAGGAGGAAATTTCGGCTCTCCTGCTGAAACAAGCAATAGAGCCTGTCCCCCTTCATTTGCCGGGGAAGGGTTACTATTCCCATTTCTTCCTGGTCCCAAAGAAGACAGGAGATCTCGGACCAATTTTGGATCTCAGTTCCCTGAATCTTTTCGTAGAATACAAAAGGTTCAGGATGCTCTCTTTGCAGAGCCTTCTGCTCCTTCTCCTCCAGCCGGGTCAGTGGCTTTGTGCTCTGGATATGCAGGATGCTTATCTGCACATTCCGATTCCCCATCTCATCGCAAATACCTTCGTTTTGCGTTTCAGGGGGACCACTACCAGTTCAAGGCGCTCCCGTTTGGTGTATCCTCGGCCCCCTAAGTGTTTACCAAATGCCTGGCAGTGGTAGTGGCCCACCTGCGTACCAGGGGAGTGCAGGTTTTCCCGTACCTGGACGATTGGCTCCTGGCGGCCTCGTCCAGGGAGGAACTCCTCCGTTATCTCTCCCGTACCCAGCAAGTTTTTGCCTGCCTGGGTATTACCATCAGCCATTCCATGTCTCATCTGGTCCCATCCCAGAGGCTACAGTTTATTGGGGCTATTCTCGATACGACCACGGACAAGGCCTTCCTGCCTCTGGACAGGGTGTCCACCCTTCAGACCCCAAATAAGTCTGTCCGACCACAGGATGGTCTCTGCGAGGTCGGTCCTTCCCCTTCTCGGGCTCATGGCGGCTGCTATACCGACGGTTCCTCGTGCTCGACTCCACATGAGGATATCTCCATGGAGACTACGCTGTCAGTGAGATCAGCTAGTGGGCGACCTAGATCACTCAGTTCTGATCTCCTCGCCGATGCTTCGAGATTTGCAGTGGTGGATAGTTCAAGAGAACCTGTTCGGGGAGTTCCTTTCTTTCGTCCTCCCCCCTCCCAGACTCTAACCACAGACGCCTCAGGCGAAGGTTAGGGAGCCCATCTAGGCCCTCATTGGACCCAGGGCTCCTGGTCCAAGCTAGAACAAGCTCTCCACAGCAGTATACTCGAGCTTCGGGCAGTGTTGTACGCTTTCCAAGCCCTTCACCAATACATCCTTCCTGGCCACCTAGCCATCCAGATGGACAACATGTGCGTGGTGTGGTACATCAACAAACAGGGAGGGACTCGGTCCTACCCTCTTTGCAGGGAGGCAATGAGGGTTTGGGATTGGGCAACACAACACAACCTTCACAGCAGTTGGACCACAGTGGGCTCAGGGAGGGTGAGGAGGGTGGAACAGAGTCACACCCAGTCAATTGTTCCACTCCACAATCCATACACCATTCTGGGGGAGCATAGCTCCCCTTATGGATGCACCCGCAGAGAAGACTGATGATAACTGTCACAAGGGAGGCCCACAGAAAGGAGGCAGAGGACACCAAAGGGAAAGGAAGCAGCTCCTGGTGGGGGACTCGGTTATTAGGGGTATAGAACTGGGGGGAGCTGGGAAAAATGAAGTAAGGTGCCTACCTAGTGCCATGGCTTGGAGGGACAGGAAGCGCATCCTCAGGATCACGAGAACAGCTGCAAGGGATTCTGAGCTGGACGTAATTGTCCACCTAGGGACAAATGACTTGGCTCATCATGAGATTAGAGCAGTGCAGGAGGACATTGCAGAGTTTGGGAGGGACCTAAGACGAGTAGCACACACAGTATCCTTCTCAGAGGTGCTGCCTGTCAAAAGCATGGGGGAGGTAGGGTAATTGGCACCATGCAGTTTAATGAATGGTTGAAAAAATGGTGCGGAGCACAGGGGTTTGGCTTCATTGGGGACTGGGGTTCCACCTGAGGACACCAGCCTATACTGGCAGGGTGGTCTGCATCTGTCCAGGAAGGAACAAGTCTTTTGAGCAATCAGTTTAAATGCTTCATTGGCAAGCTTTTAAACTAGTCAAAGGGGAGGCACTGACAAGCAGCAGGAAAATCCCAGCTCCCTACAAAACAGGGTACTAAATGAGAAAAGACTGAGGTAGAACGGTCAGTGGGGATGCTGCAACAGAAGGTAAAGCCATCAAAAATGGAGAGCAATGAGTACTAATGCCCGTAGTCTGGGTAACAAGCTTCCTGAATTAGTGGCCTTGATGGAGGAGGAACATCTGGATCGTGGCAGTCACAGAAACATGGTACACACAAACCATGACTGGGACATAAACATACCAGGATACACTGTCTACAGGAGGGACAGGGAGGGTAAAGAGGAGGAGGAGTAGTTCTTACATAAGGGAAGGAATAAAAGCAACAGAACAAAAGGGTAAACAGAGGAGAAGAAGCACTGTGGGTAAATTTGGAGACAGGCAATGGCACCACAATACGCACAGGGTTGTATACAGACCCTTCTCAGGGGAGGAAATGGACAGGAAATGATAGAAAGTATACTTAGAATGGCAGAAAAAGGGGAGATATTGCTGATGGGTGATCTGAATATGCCAGATGTTAACTGGAGTGCAGTTGCAGCTGCCACTTCGAAGAGTGCAGTTATTCTAGATGCCCTACAGGGGGCATGCCTTAGACAACTAGTACTGGAGCCCACTCAAGAGGGAGCAATATTAGACTTGATTCTCTCAAATGGAGATGGAGAGAGGATTACAGATGTAGAAGTGGGTAGCCATCTGGGAACTAGCGACCATCAAACAGTATGGTTCACAATAAACACAGCAATAGAGTCAAGCCATACAAAGACAAAAGTACTGGACTTTAGGAGGGCTGACTTTGCCAAAATGGGTGAGTGCCTAAGGAATGCACTAGCAAATGGGCAGGAAGGAGGGGTGGAAGAACAATGGGGAATAATAAAAACTGCCATCATAGAGGTAACGAGCCTTTGTGTGAAGCAAATAAACAAGACGATGTAAGAAACCACTATGGTTCTCAAAGGAAGTGGCAGTGAAGGTTCAAGAGAAAAAGAAAGCATTCAGGAAGTACAAGGAATCACAGAAGGAGCAGGACAGAGAACTGTATCAGTTAAAGCAAAAGGAGGCTGGGAAGGCAGTCAGAACAGCAAAGGCCCAAACCGAGGAAAAGATAGCCAACTCAGTTAAGAAGGGGGATAAAACCTTTTATAGGTACATCAGGGAGCAAAGGAAGACCAAGGGAGGGATAGTGAGGCTTAATAAAGGGGAGGGAGGGTCGGCAGAGGGAGACTGTGAAAGGCAGAGATACTAAACAAATATTTTTGCTCAGTATTTACAAATGAAGAGGGGGAGGTACCTAAAACAAACAGTAGTAACACTCTGGATACAGAAGTTGATACCAGCCTTTTACAGAAGAAAGGGTTCTGGAAAGAACTCTTAAAACTGAAGGTGGACAAAGCAAGTGGGGCCTGATGGGATTCATCCCAGAATTCTAAAGAACTAAGGGTAGAACTAGTGACACCACTGACTACCCTTTTAACAAATCATGGCAGGATGGGGTGGTACCCGAGGACTGGAGGAGGGCAGATGTGATTCCCTTCACAAAAGTGGGAGCAAGGCAGAAGCAGGAAACTACAGACCTGTTAGTTTAACCTCAGTGATAGGGAAAATGATGGAATCACTTCTGAAGGAAAGAATTGTCGAGTATCTAGAGGCCAGAGGGGCACAGGACCCTAGGCAGCATGGATTCACAGCGGGAAGGTCATGCCAGACAAATCTGATAGATTTCTTTGACTGGGTGACCAAAGTAGTAGATCAGGGAGGGGCTGTGACATGGCCTACCTAGACTTTAGCAAGGCATTTGACACAGTCCACACAAAGATTAATATACAAGTTAGCCAGCCTGGGAGTGGGTCCCAAGATGACAGCCTGGGTAAAGAATTGGCTGGAGAATAGGACACAGAGAGTAATAGTAAATGGAGTCCACTCAGAAGAAAGGAGGGTTACTAGTGGGGTACATTAGGGTTCAGTATTAGGACCGGTCCTCTTCAATGTCTTTTATGTTTACATTACGGAAGGACTGGAAGGAAAAGTATGTCTCTTTGCAGATGACACTTAAGATCTGCAACAGAGTTGATGCACAGGGTGGGTGGAAAGGATGAGAAGGGACTTGGCAAGGTTAGAGGAATGGTCAAATGTATGGCAGCTTAGATTCAGTGCTAAGAAGTGCAAGGTAATGCACCTGGGAAACAAAAACCCAAGGGAAGAGTACACAATGGGGGGTGAGATACTAACAACAAAAATGGAAAGGGACCTGGGGGTAGTCATATCAGATGACCTTAAGTTGGGCAAGCAATGTGAGAGGGCAGCAAGGAGGGCCTTGGGGGGTTACTGGGATGCATAGGGAGAGGCATCACCAGTAGAAAACAGGAAGTTATTATCCCTCTGTACAGACAGCTGGTGAGACCCCATCTGGAGTACTGTGTGCAGTTCTGGAGACCCAATCTCCGCAAAGACAGACAGGATGGAAGCTGTCCAGAGGAGGGCAACTAAAATGGTGCAGGGTCTGCACCGGAAGACATATGAAGAGAGACTTAAGGAGCTTAATATGTATAGCCTCGAGGAGAGGGGGGACATGATAGAAACTTTCAAGTACCTCAAGGGAATCAACAAAGTCCAAGAGGGTAGCATCTTTCAAAAAAAGAGGTGTGCAAGAACAAGAGGGCACAATTTGAAGATAGAGGGGGGGCGGCTCAGAGGTAATTTAAGGAAGTATTTTTTCACAGAGATGGTTGTGGATGCATGGAACGGCCTTCCGGAGGAGGTTGTGGAGTCAAAATCAGTGGTGGAATTCAAGCTTGCATGGGACAGTCATAAGGCAATTCTAGGGTGTGGGGGTAAGAAGTAGTAGGCCGCTGGTTAACTAGGATCTGCAGCTTATCCAGTAGGTAGGGAAATGGGCAGACTGGGTGGGCCAAGCGGTCCTTATCTGCCATCAAATTCTATGTTTCACCTCATGGCAGTTCACGTTCCGGCGGGAGTCGACAACACCCTGGTAGACAAGCTAAGTCGTTCTTCTGCTCTGACTCACGAGTGGGAACTGGAACAAGGGGTCCTAGACAATATCTTCCAACTTTGGGGAACACCACAGGTCGACCTGTTCGCATTCCACCTAAAAGCAAAACTTCCAGTCTTCTGCTCGCTCGTTCCAGAGTGAGACACTTTTTGGAGCGATGCTCTGTCTCTAGACTGGAAGGACAGATTCGTCTGTGCCTTTCCCCCAATTCCACTTATCCCACGAGTCTTGCAGAAACTAGCTTCAGAAGGAGCGCGAATGATTCTGATTGCTCCTTTCTGGCTCAGGCAAGTTTGGTTCTCTCTTCTACAATACTCAGAGGATCCTCCTCTTCCGCTTCCTCAAGGTTTACTGACCGAGGATCAGGGGACCCTGGTCCATCCAGGCCTCAAATCCCTTCAACTGCATGCATGGCTCCTGCAGACTTAGCCCAATCCCGTTTTGGAGCGTCTCCCAAAGTGGCGGAGATTTTGGTGGAGGCCAGAAAACCCTCCACCAGATCCACTAATGCCATGAAGTGGAAAAGATTCACTATCTCGGCTGCTTCCAAGAACGTGGAACCCTTCTCCTGTTCAGTGGGGCTTCTGCTGGAGTATCTGTGTTATCTGTTTGACCTGGGTCTCAGTCATTCTTCTCTGAAGGTACACATGGCGGCCGTCTCGGCCTATCATGTTCCCTTCGCAGACAAAGCTTTTGCTCAACTGGAGGTCTCTAAGACCTTTCTCAGAGGGGGTCCTCCATCTGAGGCCCCCCATCCGTACTCCTGCTCCCACTTGGGACTTGAACTTTGTTCTTGAAACTTACTCTCCCTCCCTTCGAACCTGCAGCTTCTGCGGATTTGAAGTTCCTTTCGTGGAAGACTCTCTTCCTGGTGGCCATCACTTCTGCTCGGAGAATTTCCGAGCTCCAGGCCCTGATGTGTAAAATCCCATACTTGATTTTTCACAAGGAACGTGTCGCTCTTCGCACGAATCCTAAGTTTCTACCTAAAGTAGTAGCTGAATCTACTCTAAATCAGTTCATAGTTACCTGCCTTTTTTACGCAGTACTCTAATCAAGGGGAGTATTTACTCCATATTATGGATGTTAACCGGATTCTGAGGTACTACACCAACAGGACGAAGGATCTCAGAAAGACTGATCAATTGTTCATCTCTCTTGCTCATAAAAGGGAAGGTAGTGCTGTTTCCAAGCAATCCCTGTCTTAGTGGTTGGCTCATTGTATCACTTTCTGTTATGACAAATACAACAAGACCTTCCCAGGTCAAGTAAGAGGCCACTCCACCAGAGGAGTAGCTGCCTCAGGGGCTTGTTTCAAAAATGTGTCTGCGGCAAACATTTGTGCTGCCGCCACCTGGACTTCCGTCCATACCTTTACTAAACAGTACAGTTTACATGTTGCCTCTCGCCGTAGAGCAGGCTTCGGGCTGGCTGTTCTGTAAGGCGTCTTGTCTTGAGGCTTGCACAGCTAGAACTGCTTTTTGGAGTAGTTTTTCCTCCTCCTGGTGCCTTTCTTTATTCCAGACTGCTTGGGACTCAGTCCTATATGTAATTACCTACTGCAAGAGCCCTCTCGAAGTAAGATAGTACAGTTATGTAAGAACTTGCCATAACAATAAATCTTCGAGAGGGGCTCTTGTAGTAGGTAATACCTTCCCACCCTCCATCCCCCTAGGCCTTTTCAGCTCCTTTTCCAGTGAGGGAAATATCCGCTCCTCTCTCGTCCAGCCTTTCTGGCCCGTGGTGGGAAAGAACTGGAAGGCGGGCGTCGGGGACCGCCCCTTTATACAGGCGATCTCCTGATGCGGTCACCTGACGTGGGGGCGGTCCTAGCAAGACTGCTAGCTAGAAATTTTCCGTGGGGTCCTGCCGCCTGCCAGCGTCAGTCCTATATGTAATTACCTACTGCAAGAGCCTCTGTCGAAGATCTACTGTTACAGTAAGTTCTTACGTAACTGTACTTTACAGTGAATGGTCTCTTTTTATATAGAGTCCAATGACATCAAAGCTATGTCACTGATTTAAGATCACATCACACATAAGTGCAATAGTGCAAGTGAAAGTAAATGTATGCATATGTATGGACATATCCACATGAAAGACTTGTACAAACAAATAAAAAGAACATTTGATTCAAACATCTATTGCTTAAAGGGGAACTGTCATCAGCAGGGTTTCTTAATGTCTGAAAGACCATAAACCGCTAATATGAGTGAGCCATTATGTTTATCTGTCTTTGCAGTCCAGAGTTACTCGTATGTAAATTGGCCTGTAATTAAAGGCTGGGGGCAGCCATATGTTTTAGGCTCCTAACAGGAAATGTCGCTGAGGATCTTGGCCCTCCAGTGACAGTAGGTTAAATAGGAAATTGTTTTATTAAGTGTCCTTTAAGGTGTTATTACAGCACTTTCGACAGTTATAATACTTGTTTTGTATGCGCATTGAAACTAGTAAGTTATCACCTTTACATTTCAAACTTAGTAAAAATAATCCCTCTTTAGGGTTACTTTAACCTCTGGGCTATACTGTCAGCTGATCATCAAAAACTACACATCCCAAGGCTGGCTCTGTGGTGCCAACAGGTATTGGGGCCCCATATCAGGATTTCTAAACCATGTCTTGTGTTCATGTCAGTACAGATTTCTGGGGCTGCCACAGCACTAACTTTTGTCTTTTTCCATTCCCTCTCTTTTAGCCTTTTCTCTCTTACTATTTCGGGTGTGAACTCTGGTCTACAAGATGCAAATATGGCTACGTACCTACTGGCCTGGCATTATGGGGCCATCCTTGAAATGTGAAGTTTTTGATTATCTGCTGGCAGTACAGCCTAGCGGTGAAAGCAAAGAGTTGTGAACAAGCTTCATTCATCCAGCAGAATGGATTTTGATTATATCATGTTCTACTTGTATATTGTGTGACCAGAGCAAGTCACTTAACCTCCATGTGCTCCCAAAACACACCCAGAAACGAGCTTTGTGCCGTTCCTGGACAAAGACAGTAAAAAACAATCAGCATGTTATGACTTCTGAAAATATTATGCTTTTTCTATCCAGATTTGACTTAAAAAAAGACACCATTACTTGTTTATTGCAGAAACACATAGATGGACAACAGTTAAAATGTGCATAACTTGAAATTATTGAAAGAGTATTTTACTTCTTTAGATGAAAAGTATAACTGTTTCTTACTGAAATGCTTTGGATGTAATGGGAGTTTCTACTGTAAAGGGGGAAAAAAATAAATCTGGATGATCCTACCGCCCATACCCTTGGAGCGTGTCTTATACTCCGCAGTTATGCCGACGGACCTCAACTTTCCAGAATGCCATTCCCACTAACGTAAAAAAAAGGAAAAGCAAAAGAAGAGGCTGGCAGTGTGTGTGTGTGTGTGTGTGTGTGTGTGTGTGTGTGTGTATATGTGTATCTCTGAAAAAAGTGCTGCGTTAACCGAATTGTGGTGAAAGGGAAAAAAATCACCATTAATTAAATAAAATGTGGGTGGGTGTAAAACCCAGATTCTATGGATATGTTTAATCCACACTTCTTGGCAGGTACCTTGCTGCTTTAAGATGTGCTGGAAAGTCCTCAAGCTGGCTCCTCCTACCCACCCGGGTGATATAATCCTTGGCTCCGCCCCATGATGCCAGAACTTCCTTCCTGCTGGAAGCTCAGGTTCCATCCTTGGCACTCGGCGTGTTTAGAGGCACTGAGCTCTCGAATCCTCGGATTCTTTGCCAAAACTTGCTTTAAAACTCATTCAGGGAGAGGCGCTAGTGAGCATGCCCACGGTCGTGACACACGTAGTAAGAGCTCCTCAAATAATCCCGCTGAAAGTGAGAAGTTCTGAAAAGGCTGATCCCCCCCCCCCACACACACACACACAATTTTATCCCCACCTACTACCCACTGGACCCACATCTTCGGGAGTCGCCCATCAAGCCTTACCTGTCAGTCCCAGGTCCCTCCATTCTGCCGCGGATACCCCCGGGTGGGGTCAGGGTGGGGGCAATCCCCCGAATCTAGCAAGTGTCTGGGTCCGCGGTGCTGCAGGCTTGGCTCCGGCACATAGAGGCCCTGGCTCGGCGCCCCGTCATCTTGGCTCCAGTGGGGGTATTTCCAATTTTCTCCTGATGGGACATCGCGGGCCCTGTACGTCGTGGCGTGAATGCTGACGTCGGCAACGTCCCTCCCTATAGTCCTGAGGCTGATTGGTTGCTGACCTATGTCCTCAACCAATCCAGCCCCTGGGACCCCGACTTGCTGTCGCCCCCAGCCTCCGCTTGAGGTCGCCGCTTGCCAGGATAAAGAACCCTCCCTCCCCCGGAGAAGGCGAGCCGTCGTCAGACACAGCAGCCCATCTCTCCTCAGCGGCCCGAGCTCGCTCCCGAACCCAGGTTGCCGGCGTGGAGCGAGATGTGGCATCCAGCGCCTGAACTCTCAGCACCACCGGGTAAGCAAAAAGGCTGATTCTCCTTGGAATTCGTGTTATATAGACCGAGCTGCGTTGAATGATGTCTTCCTTTAGTCATGGGATGGAGTAACAAAGCACCAGCAAGCAATCCGAAGAACCCACCTGCCCAGACCGTGCCAGTGGAGACCTCGGGGCCAGCTTCTCTGGATTCTGAACCACTGTGGCGGGCTTTGCAAAAGTCTATGCAGGCGATCCCTTTACAAAATTAGAACAAGATGCAAAAATAGCAGCAATATCCAGTACTGCAGCTGAATCTATGGCAATGAAGGCCTTAACTGCCACGAGCAAAATTTGAACAAGAGAATGCTCAGCTGAAATATCGGTTGGAAGCTCTAGAGAACTCCCAAAGGGCATCAAATACTCGAATTGTGGGACTACCTGAACATATCAAGGGAGACAACTAACTTTAATTCCTTAAGGAGTATTTGCCTGGAGCCCTACTGCTTGACACACAAGTAACGGATCAGTTTGTTCGTGCTTACCAGATATCACCCAGAGTGGCGACTGGTTAGAGTGAGATACCTAGAACAGTCCTCCTGATCACAAGGAGCCCAGGAATTCGGGACATTATTCTTCAAGTAGCCAGGAACACTGAATGGCTTAATTTTCAAGGATCTACTATCCACATGTTTCTGGACTTAAAATTTGCCACTAGGGCGAGGATGAAAAGGTTTGACTGTGTGCGAACTAATTTGTGCATTTTGGGACTAACACATTCTCTACTGATGCCTGCTCACTTGAGGATCCGGTATGGAGGCCATGTTTATCAGTACACAGACCCCGAAGAAGCTGGGAGGAAGGCAGAGGCCCTTTCTTGGGAGTTCGACCGGGCAATATGGATGGCGGAGACCGAATTGGAATCGGAAACTGAAACTTGAAAAGCTTAAGGTTTTTCCACATAAATCTGTACCCTAGCTATGGATAAAGATTAAACAGGATATGCTTTCTATATAATAAGAAAAAGAATGCTGATATTTTTGTTGGGTCGGAAGCTGCAGTTTTGGTATATTGCTCATTTAGGACAGTATTTCACTGTTGGTTAGGAAGTTTGCTTTTTATAATAGCCATAGTAGTTTCCTTCGTTATTGAATTGAGATCCTTGGGGAGGCTAGTCTAGTTAAATATTATCTTTTGTGCCTTGATATTAATTTAGTGGGAGTGGAGGGGCTCTAATACTGTTTGCTGCCATCTGTTGTAGCTGCTGTTTGGTAGCGGGTCATAACACGTGCTGTTGTGTTATTAATGTACGGTAAAATTATTTTTAAAATAACTTCTCAAAGTCTTATGGGGTGCAGCTTTTCTCTGGACTTTTATATGGACTGATAAATGGAGAAATACCCCACTTATCCAAAAATAAGAATGTTCAGACTAACGAATGTATCCTATGTTTTAATTTTATTTGTTATGGGATTTCTGACATGAGAACTTGTATGAAAATGTGTTTTCTGAAAACAATAAACTATGTACAAAAAAAAAAAACTCTGTTCTGTCTTCAACTTCCTCTCTTGCAGCTGCGATGGAAGAAAACTTACTTCGAGAGGGCTCTTGCAGTAGGTATGTACAAATAGGACTTACCCGCTTGGGGTTGCTCTCTGGGTATCAGACACCTCAATACCCAGTGCTGTCTTACCCTTTGCCACAGTATCTGACGCTGCAGTACCCAGTGCCTGAATACCAGATGCCGGGCTTCCTGCTGTTGGGTTATGGATACTCAATGTACGGATATCCTCAGTATCCGTATGCCCCTCCTCTGCCGCCCACGGCCCAGCCGCTGGTGGATTTGAAGGAGACTTTAGCTTCCTGGTGGGCTGAGGCCAAGGCTCAACTCACCATAGAGGGAGTCGTCTACAGACGCCGGACCCTTCACAGGATCCCCTGTGTCGGAGATGGGAGACTCCCTCCCCCTTAGCTGACACCAGAGGTGAACCCTTGGGCGCCAGGGGTGGGGAGGATACGTTCAGAAGTTTTCCAAAGGGACTGTTCTCCCCCCACGTAGGGAGGAGTCTTCCTTCTTCTCGGAGACCCTGACTTGGACGCCGTGATCCAGATGACGAGCCTCTTACTCCAGACTGACCTAGGCCAGGGACCCTCTGGAGGATCCTTCTTTTCTGGAGCTACTGAGAAAGATCCAGGAAGTTCATCAGTGGCAGTCTCTGGAGCCAGATCCACAGCGTAAACAGATCGCTGCCCACTTGGATCTGCCAGAGACCGCTCCTACATTGATTCCACCCTGGATAGAGCCTCACGTGGAAATTGTTTCTCCTATTTGGAAACAGCCTTCTGCGTTGGCCCCCCTGCCGAGGAAGGCAGATCGGCTATATCAGGCTCCTGAGGGAGTAGATTTCTTGAACCTACATCCCTAAGCGACTCTTGTCGTGATTAGCGCTGCTTATGGCCCCTCTGCTAATCCT
Organism: Neoceratodus forsteri; assembly: GCA_016271365.2. Lineage (NCBI taxonomy): Eukaryota > Metazoa > Chordata > Ceratodontiformes > Ceratodontidae > Neoceratodus > Neoceratodus forsteri. The sequence continues at coordinate 91,738,380 of CM057451.1, forward strand.
AGACATCCCGGCTCGTCTCCGCCTGACCAGGAGTCTCAGCTTCTGGACCAATATGGGAAGATCTATGCATCTTCTACCCTGGGTATTAGGGCCCTGAATTATGAAACAGATATGGGGGATTACCAGAAGACCATCCTTAGTCAGGTGGAATCAAAGTTAGACTCCTTTCCTGAGTCTCAGACAAAACAGGAAGTGGCAGAACTTGTCCGTTCTGCTCGTTTGGTCAGTCGGCACATGCTTCGTGCCACTTACGACACAGTGGACATAGCTGGATGGAGCTTGGCCTTTGCCGTAGGCCTTGGACATCATGCCTGGCTCTGTGTGTCGGGTTTGGTCCCTGAAGTGCAATCCGCTATTCAGGATGCTCCCTTCAGGGGGTTCAGTGCTGTTCGGCGGTGATGTCAAGGACATCATTACCGACCTGCAAGAGAAGGGCACTGCACTAAAGTCCGTGGATTCTTTGTACAGACCCCCTTGGGAGCAGCAGCGTCCTTTTCGTAGACACAACCCACAAAAACCAAAACCACAGGGCAGTTGGGCCAACAAGCGTCTGGGTCCCTCCAACAACCAAGACTCCCCCTACCAAAAAAGCCGCAAGAGCCTTGGCTGCTGCACTACCCCAGACCTCCTGACTCCTTGCCTCTCTCACTACCTCTGGAGGTCCCAGAGGAACCGGTAGGAGGAAGATTCTCCTTCCATCTACCAGGTTGGGAGATAACGTTGGATGCTTGTATGCTTCAATTGATTGCAGCAGGACACTGAACAGAGTATCTACAGAAACCACCCCGAAACACCCCCAAAAGTTGTCTTACTCCCCGGAACATCTTCCTCTGGTCCTAGAAGAAATTACCTCCCTTTTCTCAAAGGCGGTGATAGAACCAGTTCCCAACCACCTTTGGGGGATGGGTTATTGTTCCCATTTCTTTCTAGTTCCAAAGACTGAAGACGTGAGGCCTGTTTTAGACCTCCGTTCCCTGAACATGTTTGTGGAGTACAAAGGCTTCAGAATGCTCTCGCTGCAGGGCCTTCTGCCTCTTCTTCAGCAGTGATTGTGGCTGAGCGCTTTGGACATGCAGGATTCTTACCTGCATATCCCCATATACCCTTCTCACCGCACCACAAATTCCTTTGATTTTTGCTTTCAGGGGGCCCACTACCAATTCAAGGGCCTCCCATTTGGTCTTTCCTCTGCTCCCCAAATATTTACCAAATGCCTGTGTGTGGTAGCAGCCCACCTGCATACCTGGGGAGTTCAGGTATTCCAGTACCTGGACGATTGGCTCCTGGCGGCTTCATCCAGGGAGGAACTCCTGCACTCCCTTTCCCTTACCCTGCGGGTTTTCACCAGCCTGGGTATCACCATCAACCGGGCAAAGTCCCATTTATAGGGGCGATTCTGGACACTACCATCGGCAAAGCCTTTTTGCCTCTGGACAGGGTGGACATTCTTCAGACTCTGGCCAGTCTTCTGTTCAGTCGCAGAAGGGTCTGAGCCAGGTCAGTCCTCCGCCTCCTCGGGCTAATGGCAGCAGCCATTCCGACAATCCCACGAGCTCTGCTCCATATGAGGATTTCTCATTGGACTCAGTGTGACCAAACACTGAAAGACCTAGATTCCAATCCCTTGATCAGGGACTTGCAGTGGTGGATGGTGCAAGAGAACCTTTGCCGGGGAGTTCACTTCAACATCGACCCCCCCCTTCCCTGACGTTGACGACAGATGCCTCTGGAGAGGGCTGGGGAGCCCATCTTAGGTCTCACAGGACTCTAGACAGGTGGCCCCGGTACGAACAAAATCTACACATAAATGTGCTCTAACTCAAAGCAGTCCTTTATGCCATCCAGGCCCTACACTCCTCCATCCTTCCTGGTCATCTCATACAGCCAGACATCGTGTGTAGTGTAGTATCTCAACAAACAGGGAGGAATACGTTCCTACCCTCTATGCAAGAAAGCAGTGAGTGTGGGTCTGGGCTACCCAGCACAACCTTCACCTGACTGCCATTCACGTTCTGGGAGTGAAAAACACACTGGCAGACCACCTGTCGGTCGTCAGCCAGGGCCCACGAATGGGAACCGGTTCAGGTGGTCATAGACAACATTTTTCTGCAATGGGGAACCCCTCAGGTAGACCTGTTCGAGTGTCCTCAAAATGCAAAACTTCCAACTTCTGCTCGCTCGCTCACTCCAGGGCGAGGCATTTTTTTTTTGTGGAACGCTCTGTCTTTCGATTGGAGGGACAGATTCGTCTGTGCCTTCCCTCCTATTCCCTTAATTCCGAGGGTCCTGAACAAACACAGATCAGAGGGGGCATGAATGAGCCTCATCGCTCCATTCTGGCCCAGGCAAGTTTGGTGTTCTCTTCTGTAACAGTTTTCAGAGGAACCTCCTCTTCCTCTGTCGCAACACTTGTTGACCCAGGATCAGGGGACCCTTGTTCGTTCAGGTCTCAGATCCCTTCATTTACATACGTGGCTCCTGCAGACATAGCTAAAGCCTTCTTTGGAGTCTCCCCGCTCGTATCAGACATATTGAGAGAGGCCAGAAAGTCTATCACCAGGTCCACCTACGCCATGAAGTGGAAACTTTTCTATTTGGGCCACGTCAAAGGACCTCAAAACTTTCTATTGCCCAGCCAACAGTCATGGACTACATGCGTCATCTCTTCGATCTGGGTCTCAGCCATTTCTCTTTAAATGTCCACATGGCAGTGATTTCAGCCTACCATGTCCCCTTCGGAGATGGGACTTTTGCTCAGTTGGAAGTCTCTAAGACAGTACTCAGAGGGGTCCTCCATTTGAGATCCTCCCCAATCCACATTCCTGCTCCTCATTGGGACTTGAATTTTATCCTTGAGAAGTTTTGCCTCCCTTAGAGCCGGCAGCCTCAGCAGATTTAAAGTTCCTTTCTTGGAAGACTCTCTTCCTAGTGGCCATTACGTCAGCTCGACGAATTTCCGAGCTTTAGGCCTTGGTGTGTAAAATGCCGTATTTGATTTTTCACAAGGAACGTGTGGCTCTGCGCACCAACCCTAAGTTTCTCCTAAGGTGGTGGCTGAGTTTACGTTGAATTAATCCATTGAGCTACCTGCTTTCTTTACGCAACACTCCAGTCAATGTGAGTACCTCTTGCATACTTTGGATGTTCACAGAATACTGAGATACTACACCACTCGGCTAAGGATCTCAGGAAATCTGATCAGCTTTTTGTCTCTTTCTTACAAACGAGAAGGCAATGCTGTTTCCAAGCAATGCCTATCTAAATGGTTGGCTCATCGTATCACTTTCTGTTACGACAAGTACAAGAAGACCCTGCCGGTTCAAGTCAGAGGTCACTCCACCAGAGGAGTAGCTGCCTCTGTAGCTTGTTTCAAGAATATGTCTGTGGCAGACATTTGCGCAGCTGCAACTTGGACTTCTGTCCATACCTTTACGAAACGATACAGTTTGGACATTGCCTCTCAAGGTAGAGCAGGCTTCGGTTTGGCTGTGCTTCAAGGTCTTCTTAAGACCCATTCAGCCGGAGGTTCCATACCATGGATAGTTTTCCTCCTCCCAAGTGCTTTTTCTTGTTCCTGACTGCTTGGGATGCAGTCCTATATGTAAATACCTACTGCAAGAGCCCTCTCGAAGTAAGATAGTACAGTTACGTAAGAACTTACCGTAACAGTAGATCTTAGAGAGCTCTTACAATAAAATATCCATCCTTCATCCCCCTAAGCTTTTTGGCTCCTTTTCCATGAGGGAAATATCCTCTTCTCTCTCGTCTTGCCTCTTTTGACCCTTGGTGGGAAAGAACTGGAAGGCAGGCATAGGGGACCGCCCCTTTATACTGATGTTGCATGACATTGGTCACCTGACGTGGGGGCAGTCTCCCGCCAGAGACTACTAGTTAGATATTTTTCTGTGGGGTCCTGACATCTGGCTGGTCAGTCCTATATGTAAATACCTACTGCAGGATCCTCTCTTGAAGATCTACTGTTATGGTAAGTTATGGTAATTCTAGGTAAAATCAACTCAAATATCTTGGAAAAAGGTCTGACCGATATATTCCAACACGGTTTTCAACCTGGAAGATCATGTCAGACCAATTTGATTGATTTTTTTGAACCAGTTAGTGAGGCTTTGGACCTTGGTTTGCCGGTGGATGTCATCTGTCTGGACTTTGAAAAGGCCTTTGGCTCTGTTTCATACGATATATTATTTAATTGTTTAGTCAAATTAGAACTTAATAAATATTTGACTAAATGGATAATGCATTGGCTATCCAACAGAAGGCAGCAGGTATGCTTGAGGGTTTTTTTCTCCCCATGGACTTTGGTTACTAGTGGAGTCCCTCAGGGATCCGTCCTGGGTCCAATATTTAATATTCTTATAACTGGTATGAACATAAAAAATGGTAATTGGGCTATTAAATATACTGATGATGCCAAATTAGGAGGGATTGTTAATAACTCTGAATCTATATCCATATTACAGAAAAATGTAAATAACATATCTGAATGAGTTAGCAATCACAAGTTGAAATTCAACACCAATAAGTGTAGGGTCATGCACTTCGGAAGTAATAGATGTGCTAAATATTATATAGAGAATCACACATTAAGTGTTACTACATCTGAGAAAGATCTGGGTGTTATCAATAATAAATTAAAATTTACTGAACATTTAAATTTTATGGTTAACAAATGTTCCAGATTTAGTAACTGTTTATTTAGAAACATTAAAAGTAGAGAGCCATCAATAATGATCCCCTTATACACTAGTATCATAAGAGCAAATTTTGATTATTATTGTTCATTTTGCGCACCCACACAGAGGGGAGATAAACCTTTTTTGCACCTTCTCCTTAGATACTTTATCAGGAATATAGCTGGAATGGGACATCTGACTTATGAGGAAAGACTTAAACAACTTAATTTGTATAGTATGGAATATAGATCAATACGTGGGGATCTCTGCTTGCTCTATAAAGCATCTAGAAATGAATACTTGTTTGATACATTGCATTTGAAATGGAACTCTGCTACAGTTTCAACTCGATCGCATAATTTAAAATTATTTTTACCAATTAATCGAACCACCAAAAGAACACAATTTTTTAACCAACGAATAGTTCCAATTTGGAACTCACTCCCATATGAGGTGGTAAATTGCGTAAATTTGACACAATTTAAAACTCAATTAGATATATATATGAATGATTCTAAATTTGCAACCCACTTAGCTTAAGTGGCATGATCATAATGGGCTAGTCCCTCGATCGTGTAATTTACCTATGAACCTACTTTTTCGGGTTCAGTCATTGCTGCTTCGGGCACAAGATGTCTCGCACTGATCCTCGTGCCACATGAGTTTGCTGTCTTGGGCATGACCACGATCTGCAGGCTTGCAGGATGTCTGTCCTTCTCGCCTTTGGTGCTCGAAGACCGCGCTGCCCAACTCCAACTGGGGTGACTGGAGAAACTGTACCTGCTGGTCAAATCGAAGGAGGCCTGTTGGGTGGTGTCTATGGCAGCGGGCTCTGCAGAACAGTTACAGCAGCTTGAACAGCTCATGGCCCTCTAGGAGGAGGCGGCGCAGGCCACGACTAGCTACTCTCCAGCTAAGGCCTTTATTCCACTCCAATTGGGTTTCTCCGACATGGCTTCCTTTCGCGAGTTGTCAGTCCCTCTCCACCAAAGTGGAGGGTTTTTCTGGGTCTCATTCTTCTCGGCCCCAAAAGAAGGAACTGAAAAAAGATAAGACCCACAGTTTGCGTTCTTGGGAGCGGGGAAAGGTCCCTTCTTGGGAGGGTTGACTCTTGACTTCGGTCGAAGTTGCGGCCCGGGCTGCTGGTTTTGTGGTGTCCCCGTCAGACCAGTTGGCCGAGATGCCTGTCGATGTGGCCGAGATTTTTCTCAAGCCCACTGACAGATTGTCGCCCGAAGAGGCTGAAAACTCTCTCAGACACCGGTGCTTCTGGTGCCTTCTGGGGGATTTGACTTAGCCCACTGGGTTGAAATCCTCTGTCTTGGACCCCGGACTGCTGGATCCGCGGGTATACACGGCCTCTTTGATCCACTGCCGGCACCACCAATGGTAGAGAATTCTGGCTCGTTCCACGTCTGCATCAGGCAAATCCCGCCGACGTCCGCTCTCTCGGTCCCAACATCGTGGAAGATGACGGCACCGCTCTTCTTCCTCATCCTCTTCAGCTGAGGGAGAGGCTCCATTGCAAGTTATCTGCTCTACGAGGACCTTATGTGGCAACAGCTCATTGACTGGCTCTAAGCCGACACCGCCAGCTTCCACATCGGCTATTAAACGGCTGTTCCCTGAATGACTGACAGTCTGCTCCCGCCACCGTCTCTTCAGTTGAGGAGTCAGTCCTGGCCCAGTCGGCTCAGCCGAGGCCAGCCCCTCCGCCTATTGTGATGGAACCGCTACCTCCGCAATCGAAAGTTGGGGTGCCGGCTCAAGGTCTTCCCCACCGGTTGTCGGTCACTCTCACCCCCAATTGCCCTCGGCGAGTGGAGAGTGATCCGGGTGGCTGCCGGCTTTATAAGGACTCTTTGGAGTCCGAAGATTCCTACGTTGCACTCCTGTGCTATGGACCTGGAGTCCTTTTGGGGGGTGGGCGCTGTTTGTGCATTAGAGCCCCACCTCACTCCTTGGCATTATTTGGCTCATCTCCGAGTGCACCGGGATGCAGCTGGAACCTGTGCAGAAACAGGCCAGATATCCCCTCATGGAGATTTTGGACAAGGGGGATTCCCCCATGGAGACCTTTCCAGTGGCTGAGGCCATTGTTGGCCTGGCGTTAGAGTTGTGGCAGCGTCCAGCCACTTACCCCGTGCCATCTGCCCAGATGGCACGCAAGTCTACGGTCCTCACAGGCTCTCTTTCGGGGTTCACTGAGCACCCCCTGGTTGAGGGGTTGGTGGCGTACTGTCTTTAGGCGCTTGGGAAACACTGGGGATGTGGACAAGCTCCCAGATGAGTCAAAAAAGCTGGGCCATTCGGGAAAGGTGGTTTGTGCTGTCAGCTTGGCTGTTCTGATGGCACACTTCTCACATGCCCTGTTGGGCTCCCTGGATGAGGCGATTCCTCATCTGGCTGACCTTCAGACAGTCAAGCAGGTCCGGGATCAGGGTACAGCAGTGGCTAAGCAGCAACTCAAGACTGCTCTGGACGTTGGCGACTCCTGTGCCTGTTCAATTGTGGCTGCAGTGGCCATGTGCCGCAGGTCTTTGTTGAGGATCTCGACCTTCACGGCCAACACCCAGCATGAGTTAGCAGATATCCCTTTTTTGGGCACCGACCTGTTCGGGCCTGGTGTGGAGGGTCCCCTCCAGCCCATTGAGAAGTCCAGTGCCACCTTGGACTCTGTGACCTCTGCTCAAAAGGATAAGGGTGCCCGCTACCAGAAGCATAAGCCCTTTTGTCCCTCCGCTCCTGCGGCCAGACCAGCCCAGCAGCAGGGCCAGCAGGCTCAGCTTGGCGTCTCAGTGCCAAGACTGTAGCTGCCTCAGTCAGGAAGCTCGGATGGAAGGGGCCTGGTGGCCCCTCGGCTGGATCCTCCTCCTCCAGGCCTGCCCAGTGACGGGTCGTGGGGTGCCACCTCAACCCCGTCACATCTCCCCTGGGTCTCCCCATGGGGGGTCAGCTCTGCCACTTTCTTTTTGCCTGGTTTGCTGTCACCACGGACCGCTGGGTGCTGGAAGTGGTCGGTCGGGTCTATCTCTGGAATTGGAGCAGGACTTCCTACGGCGCCAGTGGGGGCGGGCTACGGGGTCTGTTTACCTTCCAGTCGGCTCTTTGAGATGACATCATTCAGCTCCTCTGCAAGGAGGTCCTCTGCAGGGTGGTTGAATCCTCCGACGAACCCTGGGTTCGTTTCTAGGTACTTCTTGGTCCCAGAATGGATGGGGGGCTGGCACCACATTCTGGATTTGCACGACCTAAACCAGTTTTCTCTGACCACGCACCTTTCGGATGGTAACTCTGGCTCAGCTAATACCATTCCTGGAGCAGGACTTATGGTTCTGCTCCCTGGATCTGCAGGATGCGTTCTTTCATATCCCAATCTGTTTGTCTCCGTGTGTTCCTCTACTTTTGGGCAGAGGGAACCCTCTACAAATTCCGAGCCATGCCTTTCGGCCTATCATCAGCCCCCAGGGTCTTCACCAAATGCATTGCAGTGGTGGCGGCATTCCTGAGGCACTGAGGGGTCCAGGTCTACCCATACCTGGATGACTGGCTGATGATAGGCCCCTTCAGGCAGGAGGTGGAGTTGTCCAGGGATCTGACCCTCCAGGCTTGCTCACAGCTTGGTATTCTGATAAATGAGGCAAGTCCGAACTCGCGCCTTTGCAGGTGATCCAGTTCATCGGGGCAGAGCTAGCTCAACTCACTCCAAGCCAGAGCTCGGCTCCTGGTGGACAAGGCAAAGGTTCATTCCTCCTTTGCCCGATCATTTCAGGTTGGGCAATTGCACCCTGCCCGGGACTTCCTGCGCCTTTTGGGTTACATGGCAGCCTGCACCAGTGTGGTCCAGTGGGCCCTCTGGCACATGCGTCCCCTATCGTGGGTTCTGGCCAGCCACTGGTCTCAGCACTCTGGTCATCTGGACCAACTGATCACTGTGACCCAGAAGATCTGGGACGGCCTTCAGTGGTAGCTCGTCCCAGCTCATCTGCAGGGGGAATCCCATTTGTCCGTCCCGAGCCGATGGTCATCCTGACGACCACCTCTCTGATGGGTTGGGGTTCCCATCTGGAGGAGCACAGAGCCCATGGGCTCTGGTTCCCTCAGGAGTCCTATTGCCACATCAACCTGCTGGAACTTGGTGGTCCGGCTGGCCCTGAGCGCCTTCGCTCAGTTTGTTGGGGGTCAAGTGTGACAAGTCCAGACGGACAACACCACGACCATGTACTATCTCAACATGGCAGGAGACACTCCTTGTCCCTATGCAAGGAAACTCTTTGCATTTGGTCCCTCGTGCTCAGCCTGGAGGCGGATCTCCTAGTCATTCACATTGCAGGAGCCTTGAACAGTCTGGCCGATGCTCTCAGCCGGATGGGCGAAGCATCTCGCGAGTGGTCTCTCCTGCAGGAGGTAGTGCAAGATCTGTTCTCCCACTGGGGCACTCCACAAGTGGACCTGTTCATGTCCAGGGAGAATGCAAAGCTGAGGCTGTATCATGTCCACCTTCCTCAGTAGGGATCACTGCCAGGGGATGCCTTCTCAAGGCGGTGGACTCCAGGTCTCTTCTACACCTTCCCTCCACTTCCCTTGATTCACAAGGTACTCCTCAAGGTCAGGAGGGACAAGGTGCAGGTGATCCTGTCAGCCCCAGACTGGCCCCACCAGTTCTGATATCCAGATCTCCTCAGCCTCGGCTCCAGAGGCAGCTTCCAGCACACCCGGACTTGCTCTCGGTCAGACAGGGGAAGGTACTCCACCCGGGCCTTTAATCCCTGCACCTGATGGCCTGGTTCCTGAGCGGCTAGAGTTCCAGGCCTTTGGTCTCTCTGGCGAGGTTCTTAGTGTTGTTGAGGCATCCCGTAAGGAATCTACCAGAAAATGCTATGCCTTTAAATGTAAGAGGTTCTCCATTTTGTGTCGGGAAGGTTTGGACCCCTTGTCCTGTGGCCAGCATTTTGAACTACGCGTGGTTTCTCTCTCAACAGGGGCTTTGGTCGACTACCCTCGTGCACCTGGCAGCCATCTCTGCTTACCGGGCGCGGGCTGTTAAGCAGTCAGTGGCACAGGAGAAGGTGGTTGGGTGCTTTTCAAGGCCCTAGATCACAAATCCCCCTCCGGAGCATGAACCTCCACCTCCTTGGAATCTACTGCTGGTTTTGGCTAAGCTTACAGGCAAGCCATTCGAACCGATGCACAGATGTCATCTCCCACCTGTCGTGGAAGACCGCCTTCTTTGTGGCTATCGCATGAGCCAGAAGGATTGGGGAGTTACAGGCGCTCTCCATTGAGTCTCCTTACCTGATCTTCCTCAGGGACAAGGTTGTCCTCTGCCCCCACTCAAAATTTCTTCCGAAGGTGGTGGAGTTTCACCTGAACCAGGTATTGACTCTGCCGGTGTTTTACCCCAGTTACACCTCGGAGGCAGAGTACAGGCTCCATACTCTGGACCTGAGATGAGCACTCGCCTAATATAAAGAGCATACGGCAGAAGTTCAGTGAGAGGCTCGTCAGCTGTTTGTCACCTACGCTGAAGCAGCACCTGGCAGACCTGCAGCCAAGCGGAGAATAGCTTGATGGATCACATCTTACGTTGACCTCTGCTATAGGTTGGCGGGTAGGGAGCCTCCCGTAGGGCTAAGGGCTCATTTCTCCCTCAATACTGCTGCATCATGGCTGCTTCAAGGGACGTCCCTATCCAGGAAATCTGCAGGGCTGCTACCTGGAAGTCCGCACACACCTTCATTTCCCATTACCACATCGACCTTGAGTCATGCTGGTTTTGGGGCCTCAGTTCTCCAGTCCCTGTCCTCTATGGAGTGTGCACCTTGCCTCCCTCCCTCCTCCTGGGGAACTGCTAGAAGTCCCCAAGAAGTGTGGCTTGAACAACATATCCATGTCCCTAGAAAAAGAGGTTACTCACCTGTAACAGTTATAAGAGTGGTATATGTTGTTCATCCACACTGACCCACCCGACCTCCCCGACTTTGATGCACAACCTGGCTTCCAGCGGGCTAGATCTGGCGTCATGGAGCTTAGACGAGGATTATATCACTCGGGTGGGTGGGAGGAGTCAGCTTGAAGACTTTCAAACAACATGAAGTCTTGCTATATTATGACATATGCAGTATAACCCCAGGTTAGAACTGCTCCGGAGGTGAAAGTTAACTTTCCATGCCAGGCATGGAACCTTGAGCGCGAGCTCGGTTGAAAACTGTCTGTTGTTGCTCAAACTTAAACTGTCAGATTCTTTACTCCGCCTCACTGAACAGTCGCTCCGGAGATTTCTCCTGCTGCTCGGTTCGTTTGTCGGTTAAAAAGTGTAATTTTAGGTTTATTAACCGTAATTAAACCGCAATCGGTCGGTTCAAGCTCTTGTGATATTGTAAGTAATAGATAGGCTTACGTTTATTTTCTTCTGTGTGGAATTTGTAAACGTCTTTTTCGGTTCGGTTTGAACCGATCAGATTGGTTTAAAATAACTTTCTAGTCCTTTAGAGTGCGGTTCCCGGTTCTTATCGGTTCTAAAAAAAACGGATTTCATTACGGTTTTTTCCACGACCCGTGACACGGTTGGGAACCGATAAGAGTCTTGCTTGGCGGATTGCCACTAACGGGCAAGTTCTGGTTAGGCTGGCATTATGTCTGAGAAACCCAAAAGAAAAACCGGACCCACTGGGTTTCAGCACTGTGGCCTCTGTGGGGAAGCCTTTGCTAAGGCTGACCCACACACCACCTGTGTACATTGTCTGGGGTTTGACCACCTCAATGCAGACTGCCAGATTTGTAAGAATTTTCCTGCTGCCACTGTGGAAAAGAGTTGGTAGGCTCAGGGAAAGGGAGGCCAAAAAGTCCGCTGACCCGGATGGCCAGCCCGGTTCGGTTCCAACCGAACCTGAGGGAGTGCCCTCTGACCAGGGCGATACTTCCTCGGGCAAACGAAGAGCCAGCTCTGAGGAGCCGGTTCCAACTAAAAGGGCTAGAAAGTCAGCTAGTGTGGAGCCAAAAGTTCTTTCTCCAACCGCTGAGGAAATAGGTAAAGCTATTCAAATTGTCCAGTCTCTTTCCCCGGTTCCGTCCGAACCGACACCATCAGGGAAGCGCTCGGTTCGGACCGGTTTCACCGGTTCAAGATTATGATTTTGAGGATTTTTATGAACCGGAGGAAGGGGAGGAGGGGTATGAGGAGAGTGAATGTGATTTTGGAGGTCTGGATGTGCCCATTGAACCGGACTTCACTCCAGACAGACCATCAGGGGTCCCCCACCCCCAGGCTATCTGAGTCCCTTCTCATTTTATGTTCTATAAGAAAGTTGCTGAAACTTCAACTCCCTGTTGAGGAGGCTGTTGATGACCAAGAAGAGCCTGATTATGTGGAAATGATGGATATTCCAGAGTCTATGAGACTGTCTATTCCTTGCACAAACTCTTTAGGAAACAGACAGTAAAAATTTAAAACTCCTCACTCTATCCTTCCTGTTGATAAAAGGATGGACAAGAGGTATACATTATCAGGCTCTGATACAGAGTTCTCTCAGCAATGTAGCCATGTGGGGTAGTGCAGGCTGCAGCCTGTGACAAGGCTAATATTCCTCTAGCCTCTCACCCTGCTGAAAAGGATTCTAGGAGGATGGATGCCATGGCAAAGAAACAGTACATGGCAGCATCTTTAGGATTCAGACAGGCAAATTATATGGCTTATGCTGCTAGGTACCAGAAATCCAGATGGGATACTGTGCTGACCCTAGCAAAACAGGCCCCTGACCAGCTTGCCAGGGAGCTGGAGCAGGTGGCTGCGGATGGTATTGAGGCATCCAAGGTGCAATTTCATGCTGCAGTAGATTCTAATGATTCATCAAGAGTCATGGCTACATCTGTGTCTCTTCGTAGAATGGCCTGGCTCAGATGTACTGCCCTGTCACAGGATACTCAGTCTAAGGCTATGGATTTTCCTGTTGTGGGCAATTCTCTGTTTGGGGAGCAGACAGAGAATTATATGAAGAAAATGGATGAGTATAGGACCACCTATAGGAGTGCACAGGCCAAAGAAAGGCAAGCCACTCCTCAAAGGCAGCATGTCAGGGGCATGGGCAGGCCTTTTCATAGGCCTTTTTACCAAGCCCAGGCCTCCTCTTCTGCTTATGCCCAGAGGGGGTTCTTTAGAGGAAGAGGCAGAAGGGGTTCAGGTAAGCCTGCTTCTACCCCTCAACCCAAAGCCCCTGCAAAACAGGCTCCCTGATGGGGTGGCCAGGGCCGATTCTCCACTACCGGTAGGGGGCAGGCTGGCTTGCTTTGTCCAGGACTGGAAGTCTTTAACATCAGACAAGTGGGTCCTGGAAGTAGTAAGCCAGGGACTGGTTCTCAGCTTCAAAAAATTCCCAAAGATGAGAGCCAGGTCCTTTCCACCTGCAAATCCTTCAGAGGCACTTGCCCTAGAAACAGAAGTTTCTGCCCTCCTGGCTCTCAGAGCTGTGGAAAGGGTTCCACCCCTACACCAGGGCAAAGGGTTGTACTCCAGGTACTTCCTTACCCCAAAAAAGACAGGAGAATGGCGGCCCATCCTGGATCTCAGGTATCTAAACAAGCACCTTTTAAAACCAAAGTTCAAAATGGTGACTCTGGGAATTATTTTACCCTCTCTAAGGCCAGGGGACTGGCTAGCCTCCCTTGACCTCAAGGATGCCTACTTCCATGTTCTTATCAGAAGCTCCCATCGAAAGTACCTCAGATTCGAACTGCCCTCAGGCCATTATCTGTTCAGAGCAACGCCCTTCGGCCTCACCTCGGCCCCGAGGGTATTCACAAAATGCCTGGCAGTTGCCCATTTAAGAAGGCAAAAGATTGCCATCTTTCCTTATCTGGACGACTGGCTCATAGTAGGTCAGTCCCCAGACCAGGTCAAATTACACCTTCAGGTAACTCAGCAACTGCTCACATCTCTAGGTTTCCTTCTCAATCTTCCAAAGTCTGTTCTAGAGCCTGTCCAGCTTCTCACCTTCATAGGCGCAGAACTGAACACAAAAGAGGCCAGCGCCTTCCTCTCTCTGGAAAGAGCAAGGACCTTGGTCTCTCTGGCCTCTCTTTCACCCTGCAGGCTCTCGACCGGCAAGGCATTTTCTACAGCTCCTGGGGCACATGGCTGCTTCTACAGCAGTAGTGCAGGGAGCAAGATTTCAGATGAGGGACGTCCAGTTCCATTTGAGAGCCTTTGGTCTCAAAGGACAGACCCTCTAACCAAATTGATCCCAGTGACTCGAACCCTGATCCAGGCCCTTCAGTGGTGGCAGGACCAGAGCAATCTGAGACAGGGGGTTCCCTTCAACCCCCAGTCTCACTCCTTGACCCTTACTACAGATGCATCCCTCTTGGGGTGGGGAGCTCACATGGGCGACCTCACTACCCAGGGGTTGTTGTCCCCACAGGAATCTCTGCTCCACATCAATTTGTTGGAGCTCAGAGCAGTTTTTCTAGCACTTCAGGTCTTTTCCACATCTGTTCAGAACAAGGTTGTTCAGGTCAGAACAGACAACACTACTACAATGTGGTACATCAACAAGCAAGGAGGCACTCGGTCTACAGCCTTGTGCACCGAAGCAATGAATTTGTGGTCTCTGGCTTATTCCCTGAATGCCTCCCTTACGGCAGTTCACCTTCCAGGCAAGGACAATGTCCTAGCGGATGCTCTCAGCAGGATTTCCCAGGGCCATCACGAATGGGCACTGGATCCCCTAGTACTGGAGGTAGTATTTGCCAGATGGGGCACCCCGCAGATAGATCTTTTGCAGCCCCAGACAATCACCAACTTCCCCTTTTTCGCTGCAGGCCCCCAGTGTTGGGCTCAGTCCCTCTGGATGCCTTCCTTCTCAGTTGGGAAGGGAAGTTTCTCTATGCTTCCCCCTTCCTCTTCTGTTCAAGGTGCTAGTCAAAATCAGATCTCAACCCTGCAAGATGATCCTGATTGCTCCAGATTGGGCCAGACAGCCCTGGTACCCACTCCTCATGTCCTTAGCAGTCCACCCTCCCCTGCACCTCCCCAGGAATCACAATCTGTTAACCTGTGCCCAGGGGAGGGTTTGGTATCCGAACCTCAAATCTCTCAATCTCAAGGCATGGCTCTTGAAGAGTTAGAGTTTGCTGACCTACACCTCTCCCAAGGTGTATTGGATATCTTGAAGGCCTCTAGGAAGCCTTCCACCAGGGCTACTTATAATTCCAAATGGAAGAGATTTTCCATATGGTGCTCTGGCAAGCATATTCCACCAGAATCTGCTGACTTGCCCACAATCCTGGATTATTTGGTTCATTTGAATTCTTTGGGGCTGAGACCAGCTACCCTAAAAGTGCACCTGGCAGCCATGTCTGCTTTCTTATCGGCAGGTAAACCTTCTTCTTTTTCAGCTCACCCTGTATTCTCCAAGTTTTTCAAGGGGTTGCTTCACACCACCCCTCCATTCAGGGACCCTGCCCCTGCTTGGGATCTTAATATTTGCATTGCCCAGCTTATGCAACCCCCTTTTGAGCCGCTGTCTTCAGCAGAGCTCAAGTACTTAACTTGGAAAACTGTGTTTTTGGTAGCCATCACTTCTGCCAGGCGCATAAGTGAGTTGCAAGCATTGTCAGTGGAACCAGACTTTATCTCCTTTCACAGGGATAAGGTGGTCCTCAGGACTAACAAAGTTTTTGCCTAAGGTGGTTTCAGATTTCCACCTTAATCAATCCATGTCCCTTCCTGTGTATTTCACTGACCATTCCTCCTCTGGCGAGAGGAGATTGCACAGTTTAGATGTCAAAAGAGCCCTTAGTTATTACATAGAACGTACCAAGGGTCACAAGTTTGACTCCCTCCAATTGTTCCTCACTTACGGTGAGGTTGGAAAAGGAAAACCTGCCACTGAAAGATCCATTGCCAGGTGGATTCTCTTGTATCCAATTTTGCTATGAAAAACTGGGTAAGGTTCCTCCCTCAAGCCTGAGGGCTCACTCTACCAGGGGTACAGCTGCGTCTTTGGCTGCTGCCAGGGACATCCCTATCCTAGAGATGTCAAGCAGCTACCTGGAAAACAGTTCACACTTTCACTAAGCATTACTCCCTGGACATCCAGGCTAGGAGTGATGCTCGATTTGGCACAGCCGTGCTTCAGAGCCTATTTAGTAAGTAGGTTCTGTCCCTCCTCCATGGAGGTACTGCTGTGTAGTCTGCATATGTCATAATATAGCAAGACTTCATGTTTGAAGAAAAAATTACTCACTTTAGTAATGTTGTTTCTTCTAATGGAGTCTTGCTATATTATGACCTCCCCCGCATCTGCCCCTCTCAGAACCTCTATTTTTGGGATGTGAGTGGGCAGCGCAATGTTGGCACTTCATAGATGTCCACTTTGTTTCACCCTTTCTTTAGGGTGCCTGGGTGTTATGTTTTAATTTTCTTTCTTGATTCCCCTGACTTGAGTCTTTGTTTTGGGATCAAGAACACAAATGTGTGTGTTTGTAGTTAGTAGCCAATGGGCTAGTGTAGGTTTACGCTTCCACACAGAACCTTAGTGAGTTTTGCTCAGAAGATCTGACAGTTCAAGTTTGAGCAACAACAGACAGAGTTTTCAACCGAGCTCGCGCTCAAGGTTCCATGCCTGGCATGGAAAGTTAACTTTCACCTCCGGAGCAGTTCTAACCTGGGGTTATACTGCATATGTCATAATATAGCCAGACTCCATTAGAAGAAACAACATTACTAAGGTGAGTAATTTTTTCTTCTGGCACATCTTGTAGCGGCAAGGTACCTGCTAAGTAGTGTGGATGAACAACATACACCACTCCTAGAACAACTGTTACAGTTGAGTAACCTGTTTATTTTGCACACGCCATCGGTGTGGGATGCTTTTATAAACCACTCCGACTTTGCCGTCGGATTAATGTAGCATCCCACACCTTGAGTGTGTGTAAAATTTGTTACATACACACACACATTCTGTATTTTAATAATGTAGTTCAGATTATTCTTTTTTTAAACAATGTTGTCCATACATGTTTTTTGCAATTGACAATTAATGGTGTCCTATTTTTTCTTTTGAAGTAAAATCTGGATAGAAAGAGCTTAATAATATTAGAATCCTAGCACATGCTCAGATTGTTTGTACTGTCTTTGTCCAAGAAAGGCACACAGGTATAACTCGTTTCTGGGTGTGTTTTTGGAAGCAAGGGGAGGTTTAAGAGCTACTGACTCCATCTGGCCAAAAGTGCTACATTGCAGAATTAGAAGAAGCATATCCCCAGTAAATCTCATACCAAAAAGTAGATTTTTATGTTACTTCATTTTAAAATTAGCCGTTTTGTAACCCTGATTTCACTACCTGTTCAGAAAAAGCCTGTTTCAGTGAAAAGCTGCTGCCGTCGGCAACTAGGGACCTTGCAGTCTAGTATTCCACGTCAGCAAGCTTATATAGGACCGGTTTCTCTAAAGTTGTAAAGATCATGTGCAGTGGTTTTCACAAGGAAAACTGGCTTTGTGTTTCAGGTTTTGTAACAAAGCTGACAAATTTCGTCTGTGTGCCTTTTAGTTGTGGTCCTTTTTTTTGCCTGGGTTGCTGGGTGCTGGGTTACATGGCAAACTGTTGAGAGGTTTGCAGACTGAATAAGTTTCTGATGTGGTGAAAGGCTGAGATAATTCACACCTTTCAGTCAATTGATGCAATTACTAAGAATGACAATTTAAAACAATTATATCTCCTTGTCAATGGGGGCGGGGCAGACTCACCTATGTTCTACTCTAATTTACAATGATTAGTTTACCAGAGCCAACACTTCATCCCTAGTAGGAATTACCACATAAAAGGCACCTATTAAAACATATTGTAAAGCAGACAGTGACAAACAGCAGTGAAGTTACCAACATTACAATACTAGCAGCAAATACAACTTCCTAATGGGCACAATAGAGTAGCACTCCAAATGGCTCCAGCAGCCTGGAGGCATGCTGACTCGGCATCCAGCAACCCTGGAGAAATGGACCACACCAAAACCACATTAAATACAATTTTATCAACTTTGTTACAAACCCTGAAACATACATAGTTTTATAGCAATGTTTACTGACTGGTGCTACCTTTTACTTGTGAAAACCATTGCACATGATCTTTACAACTTTGGAGAAACGGGTCCTATAAGCTTGCTAATAGGGAATAGAAGCCTGTGAGGTCCATACATGACATCAGCAGCAGCTCTTTACTAACGCCTGCTTTTATTGCACAGATAGTGCAATCAGGGTTACAAAATGGCTAATAACTTTAAAATGAAGTAACGTAAAAATGTAGTTTTTTGGTATAGGATTTACTGGGAGTATGCTTATTCGGATTCTGCAATGTAGCACTTTTGGCGTCAATGACTACTCTGGTCACACAATATACAAGTAGAGCATGTTGGAATTAAACCCCATTTTGCTGGATGAATGAAGCTTGTTCACAGCTCTTTGCTTTAACCTCTAGGTTGTACCACCAGCTGTTAATCAAAAACTACACATTTCAAGGCTGGTCCCATGATGCCAGGCCAGTAGATATGTAGCTACATTTGTATCTTGTAGACCTGAGTTCACACCCAAAATTGTAAGAGAAAAGGCTGTAAGAGAGGGAATGGAACAGGAACAAGACAGAAGTTAGTGCTGTGGCAGCACCAGACATTTGCACTGACATGAACACAGCCAGGGTTTAGAAATCCTGATACAGTATGGGGCCCCAATACCTTGGCACCTCAAAGCCAGCCTTTAGATGTGTAGTTTTTGATGATCAGCTGGCAGTATAGCCTAGAGGTTAAAGCAATCCTAGAGGTGGATTATTTTTACTAACCGTTTGAAATGTGAAGGTGATAACTCACTAGTTTCAATGCACGTCGAAAACTGTTATTATAAATGTATAAAGTGTTGTAATAACACCTTCAAACACACTTAATAAAACAGACTATTTCCTATTTAACTTGTTAATGGAAGACCAAGATCCTGGGTGACATCATTTCCTGTCAGGAGCCTAAAACATATGGCTTCCCCCCCCGGCCCTTAATTACAGACTGATTTACATATGAGTAACCCTGGACTGCAAAGACACACAATGGCTCACTTAAATTAGCTGTTTATGGTCTTTCAGACATTAAGAAACCCTGTTGACATTAAATGTGCTGTCTTTATGAACTTCACCGATCAACTTCGTGTCCCAGGCGAAATTCCAATACTAAAATTGGTTTCTACAAGAGAATCTGAAAAATGTATGGGGGCAGACAAACTTTCTTGATTAGTAAGAAGGGTAGATTTCAGAGAATAGACAGAAAAGGCAGTCAAACAAAGAATATTAAAGTATGATTTTTATATAATTTTTATAACTTGTTTAAACTAGGAATTGTGGACTGGATTTGGATCAAAGGTTGCAACCACAGGAGCTAGGAGAGTTTCGTGGTGTTAACCTGCTCGAAGAGAAAAGCATATAAATATAGAGGATAATGTATGGTCATCGTTGGTTAACCTGTTTGTTAACCATCGAGAGGTTGCCAGGGCGACCATGTAAACCTCGAGAGCAAAGCTCAAGAGGTTTAAATTGCCATGCAACCCTCGAATACAAAAAAAAAAAAAAGTTATTTATCGCTAAAATTATGCATTATATTTTTATAGTGGTGGTACCATTTAGGTTTTAAGAAAAGAAAGCAGTTCACTATTGCAGTTTTGTTTCAGTCATCACCACGCTGCCCTCACCGCCGGGGCAGTTTCAAGGCCGTCCGATCCAGTTGCGTGCATGCCCAGACTGTTCCCGGTTGTTAACCCATCAATTTGACGTACCATCGATGGGTTAACAAGATCGTGACGTCACATCGATGGTAAAACGTTGTTAAAAAGGTAGATTTCTACCCATAGCAATGTTCTATTATACATTGTAGTAATTTTGTGTCTAATATAAAATTTGAATAGAATTTAAAGATCTAGTTCCAGTTAATACAAAAAAACCTTACACAAATCAGTGAAATAAAATGTCAGTGGATCGCTAGCCAGGGCTCTAAGGATTCCTGGTGCAGATCAACTTGGAAGGAAAGCTAAAGGCAGAAAATACGCATGTTAAAATTATTTTGGCAGGCCTATAATTGTTGCTTGACTTATACTGTTGTACCATTCCTGCACTGTATTTTTTTTTTTTTTTTAACAGGTGTCAGCGTGGCTCAGTTGGTAGCACATCCGCCTCTGGACCAGAAGGTCGTGGGTTCTCGTCCCATACCGGGATGGACTTGCACCTAAAAATCGCTAGCATCTAAGTGCAGTATTGGGGAGTGCTGTGCTGTTGGGATGTGCCGTCCTTCGGATGAGATGTTAAACCGAGGTCCCTTCTGCCCATCCTGGTGGAAGTAAAAGAATCCAGGGTACTCTTCGTAAAGAGCAGGGAACATTCCCAGTGTCCTGGCCAACATTCCGCTTCCCATAAACTGGTTCATGCAGTCATCCAGGCTGTGTGTGTGGGTGCTGTGCGTTATGGCCACCACCACACATTCAGTCACTTCACTGCTAGTCTAGCATTGCTTGTAAAGCGCTTTGGGATACTGTGTATGAAAAGCGCTATATAAATGCTTCTTCTTCTCCTTCTACTTGTGAAGACGAGCTTTAGCTCATCTTGTTCTCCAGTATAATAAAAATGAAAAATTAAATATCAGTGAGGGCATCAAAGGCAAAATCTGCATTTTTACAGACAAGACTCTGTGCTAGGACTGGTAATGATTGGGGTACAGTGATTTGAGAAGACCTGAGAGTTGTTCTGGAATCTGCAGCTGGGCTTTAATGCCAAGAAGTGCAGGGTCATGCACATGGGGAGAAAAACCCCAGGGGGGTAAATACTGGTGGGGTGGTAGTCATGGTGTTGGATGAAGAAATGGAATAATGGGGGTAGCAAGGATGAGCAGCCTTCAAGTCTTCTGCACAATATAGTAAAGCAGTGGAAAAAACAAATGGAATGCTAGGATATGTACTATAAGAGGGATCAGTAGCAGGAGAAAGGCGGTAATAAAACAGATCCCTGGTGCAACTGCATCTTGAATTCTGTGTCCACTGCTGGAATCCCTGTCGGACGAAGGACATGCATACTGGAAGCTGTGCAGACGGGAGCCACTAAGATGATCCAGGGTCAGAACGGGAATACATTAAAATGTAGACCAGAGAGCCTAAACATATTCTTGCTAGAGACCAGGATAGAAAGAAGACCCTGCCTTAGTGGGGGACAAGAATGTGGGGAGGGACTTGGACCTATAAGTGGCTGGGCTGGCAGTATAGCCTAGATGTTAGAGTAACAAGCTTGGTACATCCAGCAGACCAGACCTGGGTTTGATTCTCACAGCCTCCACTTGCATACTGTGACTCTGAGCAAGCTACTTAACCACTCAGTGCTCCCAAGTTGCCCCTGAAAACAAGCACTTGTACCTAGTGGGCCTTACCTGATTACCAAAGACTAAAATAAAAAAAATTAAAAAATAATGGACAAACACTTCCATATTGGATGGGCATGATAGACTGACAGGCCTTCCTCTCCTGGTATATTTTTGTTTCATCATATCAGTTTCTCTCCTCCGGCATGCCCCATTCAGCCTGACCAGCCCCGACACCTGGAATTACCAGGGCTTACCTTATGCCTGGCCCGGGAACGGTTCCTGTGGAGGGTCTGGCGTCATCCTGCCTTTCGGGTTATTTTCTCCTCCATTTTTGCCCCAATTACCTCAGGCCCCAGGAGTAGACGCATGCGCCTGGAGGTGTGCATGCGCTCTACGGCCTCGGTAACGACCCCTTCTGCCCACCCATTGGCCTAGCGCCGTTGCACCCTCTAGTTTGTACTGCAACCTGGCCTCCACCAGGAGGGAGGCCAGAGCCGAGGGATGCAACCCATACCACCCGGAAAGGAGAGCTGCCTTTGGTTGCTCCATCCACCTCTGCACCTCCTGACGCTTCCAGTGGCCGTGCTCGTTTCAAACATATGTCGCTGGCTGGCACGAGGTAAGGCATGCAGCGCCTCAGCCCTTGGTGCCACCGGGCCGGCTCTAATTCTTTTTCATTTTCTCTGGGCCAAACCACCTTAGGAGGTGGTGATAGAGCAAGGAGTCTGAATTGTGACGTGATCCTAGGTCCCCTGCGTGGTAAGGCGGTGCACTTCTGCCTATGCCATTGGGCCAGTCCATCCTGGTCCTCTGCATGGTAGGACAGTGCACTGCTGCCTGTGCTATTGGACCAGGCCATCTGGGTTTCCTGTGTGGTTGGGCAGTGGGAATGTGCCTAGACTTCTCTAAGCTATGAAACTCCAAATTCTCCTCATACATATTGGAACCTCTTTATAGTTATTTATGAAGTCTAAAGGAGCTAGTTGGGGCAGTGTTGAGGAGGTATTTAATGGTGTGATTCAGTTTAATTTTTCCTGCAATTCTTTGGTTTTAGATCTAGAAATTGTCAACAGAATCCCGGCAGATATTCCTCAAATAAGAGAGGCTGTGACCAGAGATGGACGACACCTCTGCTACCAGTTACAGAGTGCAACTGGAACATCAGCTACTGTCCTTCATTACATCAGCAGAACAAATCAGCTGGCAGTGGGCTTCTCTGATGGCTACCTGTCGCTTTGGAACTTGAAAACATTGAAAAAAGAGTAAGACTGAGTTCATTGTTTTGCGAGTGTCAGTATTTTTCTGCTTTACAATCTATGTATAATGTTGTTGGGGACTGAGAAATGTCACACAGGTTTCAGTGTTGACTACCTTTTCTTCTCCCTTGGACAGTCTGGCTTAATGTTCTGATGGTTTTACACTAATTCTTCAAGAATGTTGGCTCAGTTTAACAATGTGACTTTTTTTTTTGTTTGTTGACCCTTACATTTTATACCCAGTAGGTCAGTGTTGCACATAGCCAGATATATGAAATGAACCCTAATGTAGTTTTAGGTGTCGGAGGAACAATATAATGAAATGTAATACTATTGTTTCAGAGAACGAGATCTATCCAATATAGCATCAATCAGGGATATAACCCACTAAGAAAGTCTTGTTTACAGTGGGGTCCCGGACAAAAGTCAGCAGATCAGATAATTATAGTAACCGAACAGTACGATGCATAAATCGGGTGTTTGGAGAGAAAAAAAAAAGTTCAGGCTTTTTGCATTTGTACACAGACAAAATTGGACATTGCTATGCAATTAGAAGCTTTCAGTTTAAATGACAGTATTTGACTGAATGGTAGCTTGTATGTGCTATGTGAAGTATTTATTATAAAGTTCATAATTCTTTGGAGTTTTGGCAGTTTGTTAGAATCGGGCATTTAGTTGTGGCTGAAATTAACAGTGGCCAAAGGCCCGTGCCTCTTGAAATTTGGCTATTTTTTTGTTTTATCCTTGTTGGCCAAGAGATCAGTAGACCATCCTCTCCCTGTTTTGTTTGCCTCATTTATCCTTGTCTTTCAAATAACCCATTTTTGCCAGTTAAAACGACTGCTCAAACTACATTTGTCTCGAGCAGGAAAGCAGGAGTCTGATATTGTTTATAAGAAAAGTCTGGTTTAGTTTACTGATATTTGAAAATGCACATATTAAATCCATACTGACTTGTAAGGATACTGGGCAAGATTTTCAAAAGGAGTTGCCCAAAATGAGTCTAAACCTATTTTCTAAGCAGAAATGTGTCCAAACCTGGTAGACCCATTTATTAGATGGCCTTACATCGTCCAAAAACGGACGCAGTTGCAAGTTGCGTCTGGCTTGGATGCAGCTGCATCTGTACTTTGTGCCACAGTTTGACTTTGTGGTGTTCAGACATCATTTTGGAAAATACAGCAGGGCTGCCTGGGCACAAGTGGATAATGTGGGCACAGCATGCATTTACATGTGTGCCCAGCCCTTTTGAAAATCTGCCCCGTTAATGTTGAAGGCTCTCTGTTCATTCTGTCAGCTCTTAACTTTGATTCTTGGGATAAGTCTTCTCTGCTGTAATGCTTATCTACATAACTATGCTTTTGAGGAAATTAAAGTATAAATGGGCATTGTATATTGTCTAGTAATGATCTTCTGATACTTGAATTATTGGACGCCCTCAGTCTTTTACAACCTTTCCTAGCTGGTAGACAGAGCCCTGCTCTGCAGCAATTCCTCTTAGAATATTCTCTGCAATAATCTGCTAATACAGGATGTTCTTATCATGTAGAAGAAACTTGATGGCTAAAGCATGATTTTATATCCCGTATCTTAGTTTTTGCTGCGCTGCTGCTCCTATATCAGGGTTGGAACCCTAGGGCTGAGGTGCTTGGTAAAGACCACTCTAGGCTCCACACGTCCTGTGTTGCCTGTTTATGACTGCTGATCTGCCCTACTGGACCAAAGTTTGGATCACTGTAATATTTCGGTAATGGGGGGGGTGTTATGTAGAGATTAGACATGAGTGCAACACACAAGCAGGGTTCCAAGGCTGGCTGTTAACGAAGTGGTTAGTTTTGTGTAGCTAATAAATGGAATGCGTGTTAGCTGGAAACCCAGAATCCTGTGGTATTTTGGCTAATTTGCACCAGTACATTTTTGCCAACTAGCAAACCTCACTCAGACCTAAAAAAAAAGTTAGCATTTTTGTTCTACATGTTCAGAAACTGCAGTAGTAATTTGGCTACCTGAACGATGTATTTCATATGTAAATATAGAAATGCTTGGCTAGTTTTACCTTGGACCATTTTATTTTCCTTGGGTCTCAGAAATACAAATAGATACCATATTCTCTCCTCTTTTGAAATACAGTAGTTGCAGATAGTTTCAACAGGGAGTTAGTCATCGGGGGATATTCCTCTTCCATCGCGCCCTCCACCCCACGGGCCTATCACTGTCGATCCGCCCGTGGAGTTCCCTACTGGGCCGTCTGCTCCGGCAGCTCCTCCAGTACCTGGGTATCCGCCGTCTTATCCGACGCAGACTTACCCGGGTCCTCAGTGTCCTGCACCGCAGTACCCGGCGCCGACTCCACCGACGCCGCAATACCCAGCTCCGGTATTCCTGCAGCTGGGTTACGGATACTCCCCTTACGGATTTCATCCATACAACTACCCCCCCCCTCCTCCACCGCCCCCTAGGCCGCCGGTGGATCTCCAGGAGACTCTGGCCTCCTGGTGGGCTGAGGCCAAGGCTCAGCTCACCAAGGAAGTCGAGAGCCGTCTTACGGCGACGGTGCCACCTCCGGGCCCCGTACGCCCCAGATGGCACACTCCCTCTCCACCTCTGGATTCTCGGGCCCTGCCCACGGGATCCAGAGAGGGGCAGAACACGCGCTCCAGGGACCCCTAAGGAACCCGCTCTCCCCTAGACGAGCTAGGGAGTCTTACTCTGCTTCAAATTCCTCTTCTTCTCTCTCGGAATCCTCCGATGGTTGTTCCGAGAAAGACGACGAGCCTCGCTCTCCGTCCAAGCCCTGGCCAAGGACTCCTCCGAAGTCTCCGGAGGATCCTTCATTCACGGAGTTGCTCAGGAAGATCCAGGAAGTCCATCAGTGGCATTCTTTAGAGCCAGATCCTCAGCGGGTTAAACTCGCCGAACATCTGGACTTGCCCCTTACGGCCCCTACTCTAGTGCCACCCTGGATCGAGCCTCACGCCCACCTTGTTTCCACTATTTGGAAACAACCATCGGCTTTAGCCCCACTTCCTCAGAAGTCCAACAGGCTATACCAGGCTCCGGAGGGTGTAGACTTTTTAGACTCTTACCCCCGTGCAGACTCGGTTGTGATTAGCGCTGCTCACGGCCGGTCAGCACACCCGAAACATTTGAGCTTGTCTCCCCCGGATAAGGAATCTTGCCTTCTGGATCAGTATGGAAGGAAGATTTATGCTTCTTCCACACTGGGGATTAGGGCCTTAAATTACGTAGCACATATGGGGGATTACCAGAACGCTGTCCTTACCCAGGCGGAATCTAAGATTGACTCCTTACCTGACTCCCAAGTCAAGCAGGAGTTAGCCAACCTGGTCTGTTCTGCTCATTCGGCCAGTCGTCACATTCTGAGGACGACCTACAACGCAGTGGACACCGCAGGACGGAGCTCTGCATTCGCCGTAAGTCTTCGGTGTCACGCATGGCTCCGTGTGTCAGGTCTGGTCCTGGAGGTGCAGTCAGCAATCCAAGAAGCACCTTTCAGAGGTTCTGTGCTTTTGTGGTGATGTCAAGGACATCATCAATGACTTGCAGGAGAGGGCGGCCCTTAAATCTGTTGATTCAATGTACCGTCCCCATCCACCTGGTGACGTCCCTTCCAGGGCGCGGCGGGCGTCAAGCGAAACCTCAGGAAGGTGGGCCACCAAGCGGGCCCCACAGCTGCCAGGCCCCGCCGCCCAAAAAGCAGCGGGGTGCCCCAGCTGCTGCCTCACACCACCTGACTCCTTCCCTCTCCCACCGCCTCCGGATGCCCCGGAGGAACTGGTAGGAGGGAGATTCTCCCTCCACCTTCCGGGTTGGGAGAGGATAACATCGGATTCATGGGTGCTTCAGATCATAGCAGAGGGGCACTCCATAGAGTTTCTGCAGAAACCTCCACGTCACCCCCCTCTGAACTCCTCTTACTCAAGGGACCATCTTCCTTTGGTCAGGGAAGAAATTTCTGCTCTTCTCCGAAGCAGGCCATAGAGCCCATCCCCCCCTCACCTTCACGGGACGGGTTACTATTCCTATTTCTTCCTTGTATCAAAGAAGACTGGAGATCTCAGACCCATTCTCGATCTCAGCTCCCTGAACCTTTACGTGGAATACAAAAGGTTCAGGATGCTCTCCCTTCAAACCCTTTTAACCCTGCTTCGGCCGGGCCAATGGCTTTGTGTACAGGATATGCAGGATGCATACCTGCACATCCCCATTCGCCCTTCGCACCGAAAGTACCTCAGGTTTGCGTTCCATGGGGACCACTACCAATTCCGGGCGCTCCCCTTTGGTCTTTCCTCGGCTCCCTGAGTTTTTACCAAATGCCTGGCGGTGGTAGCGGCCCACCTGCGTACTTTGGGAGTTCAGGTTTTTCCCTACCTGGACGACTGGCTCCTGGTGGCCCCGTCCAAGGAGGAACTCCTGCACTCTCTCTCCTCACCCAGCAGGTTTCTCTGGCCTGGGTATTACCATCAACCATTCCAAGTCTCACCTGAATCCTTCACAGAGGCTCCAGTTCATCGGGGCAATCCTCGCAACGACAATGTGCAAGGCCTTCCTGCCTCCGGACAGGGGGCCTCCCTCCAGTCCCAGATTTCCCTCCTGTCGGAACACAGGAGGGTTCCGGCGAGGTTGGTGCTCCGTCTCCTGGGGTTTATGGCGGCTGCCATCACGACGGTTCCGCGTGCGCGCCTCCACATGAGGATCTCTCAGTGGACTCTCCGCTCTTAGTGGGATCAACTGGTAGACGACCTAGATCATCTGGTACTAATCTCCTCGCCGATAAGAGACTTGCAATGGTGGATGGTTCAAGAGAACCTATTCCGGGGGGCCCCCTTTCTTCTTCCTCCCCCCTCTCAGACTCTGACCACGGACGCTTCAGGCGAAGGTTGGGGAGCCCATCTGGGTCCTCACCGAACCCAGGGCTTATGGTCAAAATTGGAGTTAGTTCTCCACATCAGTGTGCTCGAGCTTCGAGCAGTGCTGTATGCTCTCCAGGCCCTTCACCAATACATCCTTCCCGGTCACCTAGCTGTCCAGACAACATGTGCGTGGTGTGGTACATCAACAAGCAGGGCGGGACTCTGTCCTACCCGCTATGCAGGGAAGCGATGAGGGTCTGGGAATGGGCGACTCTTCACAACCTTCACCTTACAGCAATCCATGTCCCGGGAGTCGACAGTGTCCTGGCGGACAAGCGAAGTCGTTCTTCGGCTCTACCACACGAGTGGGAACTAGATCAAAAAGTTCTAAAAAGCATCTTCCAGATTTGGAGGACTCCACAGATGGACCTGTTCACCTCCTCCCAAAACGCAAAGCTTCCAACCTTTTGCTCGCTCGCTCCAGAGCGAGGCGCTTTCTGGAGCGACGCTCTGTCTCTAAACTGGAAGGACAGATTCGTCTATGCTTTTCCCCCAATTCCTCTAGTCCCTCGTGTGTTGCAGAAGCTCGCTTTGGAAGGAGCGAGAATGATTCTGATCGCTCCTTTCTGGCCCAGGCAAATCTGGTTCTCTTTCTACAACAATACTCAGAGGTTCCTCCTCCTCTCTTCCTTTATCTCGAGGATTGCTGACCCAGGATCAGGGACCCTGGTCCATCTGGGACTCAAGTCCCTTCAACTTGCATGGCTCCTGCAGACCTAGCCCAATCTCGTTTTGGCATCTCTCCTAAGGTGGCCGAGATTCTGGTGGAGGCTAGAAAACCCTCCACTAGGTCCACCTATGCTAAGAAATGGAAACGATTTTCCATTTGGGCTGCCTCCAGGAACCTGGAGCCTTTCTCCTGTCCTGCGGCCATTCTACTTGATTATTTGCATCATCTTTTCGACCTGGGTCTCAGTCACTCCTCTTTGAAGGTTCACATGGCTGCTATTTCAGCTTAACATGTTCCCTTCGATGATCAAACTTTTGCCCAATTGGAGGTATCCAAGACCTTTCTCAGAGGGGTCCTTCATCTCAGGCCCCCTGTTCGGACTCCAGCCCCACACTGGGACTTGAACTTCGTCCTCGAGAAACTTACCCTTCCTCCTTTTGAGCCTGTGGCTTCCGCAGACTTGAAGTTTTTATCGTGGAAGACGCTCTTCTTGGTGGCCATTACTTCTGCTCGCAGAATTTCCGAGCTTCAGGCCCTTATGTGCAAAATCCCTTATCTGATTTTTCACAAAGAACGAGTAGCTCTTCGCACGAATCCTAAGTTTCTTCCGAAGGTGGTAGCTGAGTCCACCTTAAATCAGTCTATTGAACTACCTGCCTTTTTCATGCAGTACTCCAATCAAGGAGAATACTTGCTCCATACCATGGACGTCCACAGGATTCTGAGATACTACACCGATAAGACGAAGGATCTCAGGAAGACTAATCAGTTGTTTCTCTTTTGCTCACAAAAGGAAAGGCAATGTTGTCTCCAAGCAATGCCTATCAAAGTGGTTGGCTCATTGCATCACTTTCTGTTATGACAAGTACAACAAGACCCTACCGGGTCAAGTCAGAGGCCACTCTACTCGACGAGTAGCTGCCTCTGCCGCTTGTTTCAAGAACGCGTCTGCGGCAGACATCTGTACTGCTGCCACTTGGACTTCCGTCCACACATTTAGTAAACATTACAGTTTGGACATTGCCTCTCGCTGTAGAGCCGGCTTCGGGTTAGCGGTCTTGCAAGGCCTCCTTTCTTGAGGTTTGCAAGTTTGTTTGCTACTTCTTGGAGTAGTTCCTCCTCCCGGTGCCTTTCCATTTGTTCCAGACTGCTTGGGATTCTGTCCTATATGTAATTACCTACTGCAAGAGCCCTCTCGAAGTAAGATAGTACAGTTATGTAAGAACTTACCATAACAGTAGATCTTCGAGAGAGGCTCTTGCAGTTGGTAATACCTTCCCTCCCTCCATCCCCCTAGGCTTTTTCAGCTCCTTTTCCATTGAGGGAAATATCTGCTTCTCTCGTCCGGCCTTCCAGGCCTATGGTGGAAAGAACTGGAAGGCGGCGTCTGGGACCGCCCCTTTATACCGACGTCGTCTGATGCTGGTCACCTGACATGGGGGCAGTCCCCGCCAGGGACTGCTAGCTAGAAATTTTTCCGTGGGTCCTGCTGCCTGCCAACGTCAATTCTATATGTAATTACCTACTGCAAGAGCCTCTCTCGAAGATCTACTGTTATGGTAAGTTCTTACGTAACTGTACTTATCAGCAATGCAGCCATGTTGGGGTAGTACAGACTATTGCCTGTGACAAGGCAAATATTCCCTTGGCTTCACACCCCCCAGACAAGGACTCCAGGAAGATTAATGCCATGGCAAAGAAGCAGTACATGGCATCTTCCTTGGGACTCAGGCAGGAAGATTACATGGCCTATACAGCCAGGTACCAGAAGTCCAGGTGGGACACTGTACTGGCATTGGCTAAACAGGCCTCCCCCAGCTAGCCAAGGAGCTGGAGGAGGTGGCTGCAGATGAGACTGAGGCATCTAAAGTTCAGTTTCATGCTGCTGTGGACTCTAATGATGTGTCATCAAGAGTCATGGCTACATCTGTGGCCCTTCGGAGGATGGCTTGGCTCAGATGTACTAGCCTCTCGCAGGACACCCAGGCTAAGGCCATGGATTTTCCTGTAGTGGGTAATTCTCTGTTTGGGGAGCAGACAGAGAATTGCATGAAGATAATGGATGAGTACAGGACCACTTACAGGAGTGCTTGGGCCAAGGAAAGGCAGGCAGCTCCTCAAAGGCAGCAATCTAGGAGCAGGGGCAGGCCTTTTCAAAGGCCTTTTTACCCAGCACAGGCCTGTTCTTCCTTTTCACAGAGGGGGTTCTTCAGAGGGAGTGGCAGAAGGGGGATGAGCAGGGCTGCATCCACTCCTCAGCCTAAAGCCCCTGCCAAGCAGACACCCTGATGGGCCTGCCCGGGTCGACTCTCCTATTCCTGTAGGTGGCAGGCTGGCTTATTGTGTCCAGGACTGGATGTCTATTACATCAGACAAGTAGGTCCTGGAAGTAGTAAGCCAGGGACCGGTTCTCAGCTTCTGAAAATTTCCAAAGATGAGCCAGATCTTTTCCACCTGCAAATCTCTCGGAAACCCTTGCCCTAGAGGCAGAGGTTTCTTCTCTACTAGCTTTAAAAGCCATAGAGAGAGTATCTACCCTACACTGGGGCAAAGGACTGTACTCCAGGTACTTCCTGACCCCCAAAAAGACAAGGGAGTGGCGAACCATCCTAGACCTAAGATATCTAAACAAACATCTCTTAAAACCAAAGTTCAAGATGGTAACTCTGGGAATAATCCTTCCCTCTCTAAGGCCAGGGGACAGGCTAGCTTCCCTGGACCTCAAAGATGCCTACTTTCACATTCCCATCAGGTGCTCCCACAGAAAGTAACTCGGGTCAGAGCAATACCCTTTGGCCTAACCTCAGCCCCAAGGGTTTTCACAAAGTGCCTGGCAGTAGTAGTTGCCTTTCTAAGAAGACAAAAGATTTCCATTTTTCCATATCTGGACGATTGGCTAATAGTGGGTCAGTCTCCAGACCAAGTCCGTTCTCACCTGCAAGTGACCCAGGAAGTGCTCACTTCTCTAGGATTTCTTCTCAACCTTCCCAAGTCAGTTCTTGAACCAGTCCAGCTTCTTACCTTGATAGGGGCAGAACTGGACACAGTCAGAGAAAAGGCGTTTCTTCCCCTGGAAAGGGCAAGGGCTCTTATAGAACTAGCTTCTTCCTTCAGCCTTCGGGTATCTCGACCAGCAAGGCATTTCCTCCAGCTCTTGGGCCACATGGCAGCTTCAACAGCAGTGGCCCAAGGGGCAAGATTAGAGATGAGGGATATTCAGTTCCATCTGAAAGCTTTTTGGTCTGAGGAAGGATTCCCTTACCAAA
The DNA here is from genome assembly GCA_016271365.2 of Neoceratodus forsteri. Lineage (NCBI taxonomy): Eukaryota > Metazoa > Chordata > Ceratodontiformes > Ceratodontidae > Neoceratodus > Neoceratodus forsteri. Next base: position 91,769,571 of record CM057451.1, read on the forward strand.
CTGATCCCAGTGACTCTGACCTCGATCCAAGCCCTTCAATGGTGGCAGGATCAGGACAATTTAAGACAAGGGGTCCCTTTTGCCACTCAGCCTTATTCAGTTGTCCTTACCACGGACACTGCTCTTTTGGGCTGAAGAGCTCATCTGGGGACCCTCACTGCCCAGGGACTGTGGTCCCCCCAGGAATCCCTTCTCCATATCAGTCTCCTAGAACTCAGGGCAATTTTTCTGGCCCTGAAAGCTCTCTCTCAGACAGTGCAGAACAATGTGGTTCAGGTCAGAACGGACATCACCACCACCATGTGATACATCAACAAGCAGGGAGGCACTCGGTCCACGGCCTTGTGTACAGAAGCCATGAAATTGTGGTCCCTGGCTTATTCCCTGCAAACCTCTCTAGTAGCAGTGTACCTTCCAGGGAAGGACAATGTGCTAGCAGATGCACTGAGCAGGATCTCTCGGGGCCATCACGAATGGTCCCTGGACCCTCAGGTGTTGAAAGTGATTTTTTTCAAGGTGTGGCACTCCAGAGATCTCTTTGCAGCCCCAGACAATCACCAACTTCCTCTCTTTTGCTGCAGACCCCCAGTCTTGGGCTCAGTCCCCCTGGATGCTCTGATTCTGAATTGGGAAGGGAAATTTCTGTATGTCTTCCCTCCCATCCCACTCTTGTTCAAAGTTTTGGTCAAAATAAGGTCTCAACCTTGCAAAGTGATTCTAATTGCTCCAAATTGGGCCAGAGAGCCTTGGTACCCCCTGTTGTTGTCGCTAGCAGTCCATCTTCCCCTGTCTCTTCCCAGGAATTACAACCTGTTAACATCCCCTCAGGGGAGGATTTGGTACCCCAATCTTCAGTCTCTAAATCTCAAGGCATGGCTCTTGAAGAGTTAGGTTGCAGATCTGCATCTTTCTCAGGGGGTTCTGGATATTCTCAGCTTCTCGAAAGCTCTCCACCAGAAAGACTTATAACTCCAAATGGAAGATTCAGCATTTGGTGTTCTAAAAAGCATATTTCCCCAGATAATGCTGAATTGCTTACGGTTCTGGATTATATGGTCCATCTTAATGGCCTAGGCCTCAGACCAGCTACTCTCAAGGTACCCTCGTCAGCTGTTTCTGCGTTTGTCAGTGGGGAAGTCTTCCTCACTATCTTCTCATCCTGTGTTCTGTAAATTTTTTAAAGGATTGCTTCACACCAATCCTCCTTTTAGAGACCCTGCCCCTGCCTGGGATTTGAATGTTTGCATTGCTCAACTTATGCAACCCCCTTTTGAGCCTATGTCCTCAGCAGAGCTTAAGTGCTTGACTTGGAAAACTGTGCTTTTGGTAGCCATTACCTCTGCCAGGCGTATCAGTGAATTGCAAGCCCTGTCGGTGGAACCTGATTTTATCTCCTTAAAGTGGCCCTTAGAACCAATAGAAAGTTATTGCCCAAAGTGGTTTCAGACTTCCATTTAAACCAGTCTGTCTCTTCCTGTTTTCTTCACTGATCATTCTTCCTTAGGAGAGAGGAGACTACACAGTTTAGATGTTAAAGGAGCCCTTAGTTACTACATAGAGCGTACCAAGGATCACAGGTTTGACTCCCTCCAGTTGCTCACTTATGGAGAGGTGGGAAAGGGCAAACCTGCCACCAAGAGAACTGTTGCCAGGTGGATTGTGTCTTGTATACAATTCAGCTATGAAAAACTGGGAAAGATTCCACCCTCAAGCCTGAGGGCTCATTCCACAAGAGGTACAGCTGTTTCCCTGGCTGCTGCCAGGGATATCCCTCTTCTAGAAATTTGTTGAGCAGCCACCTGGAAAACAGTCCATACCTTTACCAAGCACTACTCTCTGGATATCCAGGCTAGGAGTGATGCTCGGTTTGGCACAGCATTACTTCAGAGCCTATTCCCAAAGTAGGTTCTGTCCCTCCTCCATGGAGGTACTGCTTGGTAGTCTGCAGTTGTCAGAATACAGCAAGACTTCAAGTTGTTTGAAGAAAAAATTACTCACCTTAGTAATTGTTTTTTTCTATTGGAGTCTTGCTGTATTCTGATCTCCCTTCCTGCCTCCTCTCTCAGAACCTGGGTTTGGGAAGTGGGTGGGCAGGTGCAGTTTTGTACCTCAGGGGTGCTTCTTTTACACCCTCTTCTTTTGTTTGGGTGTTTATTTTATTATATTCCTGTTTGGTTTTGGGTTTTGAGTTTCCTGACTTGTCTTCTTTTGGTAATAAAAATCTTTTTGTTGCCAGTTGGCTATTAAGTATTTTACAATTTAAACATATAATAGCTATCAGAATGTTGCTCGTAAGAATCTGACTGTTAGCTTTCAGAGGGAAACAGACATCAGCCGAGCTCGAGCTCAGCATTTTATGCTCTGCATAGAAAGATTAATCCTTTGTTCTCCGGGGCAGTTTAAAGGCTGGGGCTAACTGCACTTGTCAGAATACAGCAAGACTCCAGTAGAAGAAACATAATTACTAAGGTGAGTAATTTTTTCTTCTAGGGACATTGATATGTTCATCCACACTGTCTGGCAGGTTCCTTGCCACTTTAAATCTTGCTGTAAGGTCTTCAAGCTGGCTCCTCCCACCCACCCGGGTGGTGTAACTCTCGGCTCCGCCCCATGACGCCAGATCTTCCTTACCGCTTGGAAGCTTAGGTTCCCTCCTTAACGCTCTGCGTAATTGACTGGATCCTAATTCTTCAGTTCGCCTGAAACTCATTTTAAAATTTTCAAGACTTCGGTCATCTTTCTCCCTCGCGGCTGCGATGGACACATCGACTCCCGGGTTTTGGCGGTGCCCTTGTGGGCAGAAGATGTCCAGGATGGACCCGCACTTCACGTGCGTCTACTGCCTCAGCCTAGAACACGACCCGCAGGCCTGAGAGTCATGCCGTTCGTTTTCGGCCAACGTCCTGGAGGACCGCGCTGCCCGGTTACAGCTTGAGCGCCCTGAGAAGTGCTACCCGCCAGTTAAGTTGAAGGAGGCCCGTTGGGCGGTTACCGCGGCGGCTGGCTCGGCTGAGCAACTCGAGCAGATGAAAGCCCTCGAGGAGGAGGCGGCCCAGGCCACATCATCCTCTTCCTCGGTCACGGCATTTATCCCGCTCTCTCTGGGTACCCTATATTCTGCTTCTTTCAAGGAGCTTTGCCAATCTCTCTCCACGAAGGGAGAGGGGCCATCGGGACATCCCTCTCGGTCCAAAAAGGAGGACTCAAAGGGTAAGTCCCATTGTCAGCGTTCGTGGGAGCAGGAGAGGTCTCCTTTCCTGGACAGCCGACTGTCTACTTCAGTTGAGGTTGCGGCTAAGGTCGCTGGCTTCACGGCGTCCCCGTGAGGCCAGCCGGCCGAGACACCCGTCGACACGGTCGAGATTTTTCTCAACCCGTCGGACGGGCTGTCTACTGGTGAGGCCGACAACCCTTCACCGATTCCCCCGGTGGAGACAGAGGACCTGCCTGTGCCCCCGGTGCCGCAGTCCCCGTTTAAGGTTTCTGAGCAGAGGGAAGAGCGGGTGTCCCCCGCTCCTTCCCAGACCCGTCCTCAGAAACACCGAGGATCTTGGTCTCTGTCTCGGACATCGTCCCGGTCCAGCCGATCCCACCAACATCGGCGGTCGCGGCGCCGCCCCTCGTCCTCGGAAGAGGAGAGGCTTCGGCGCAAATTGCGTCGATGCTACGAGGACCTGAGGTGGCATCAGTTACTTCTGTCTGGGAACAAGCAGACGCCGTCTCCCTTCCCGGCCATCAAGTGGCTGTCACCCGAGCGGCTGAAACAACCCCTCGCTGTAGTCGAGGTGCCCAAGCCTGGGCCAGTTGTTCGGCCGAAACCAGCTGCCTCACTGATTGTGGTGGAACCTCTGCCTCCACAACCAAAATCGGGGCGCCGACCAAGGAGACTCGGTCGGGTCAAGGCCTGCCCCATAGGTTGTCGGTCACCCTCACTCCCGACCGTCCTTGGCAGGTGGAGGGTGGCTCAGGCCCCAGGCAGCTCTTCGCGGACTCCTCAGTCAGACGACTACTCCTCCCTGTTCTCTAGGCCCATTGACCTGGAGTCCTCCGGGGGCCAGTCGATGGACGAAAGCTCATCGTCCTTCATGGGTTTGCTTCGGCTCATCTCGGAGTCCACCGGGATGCAGCTGGAGCCCGTATCCAAGCGGGCCAAGTATCCCCTGACAGATACTGGACCGAGGGGATTCACCCATGGAGGCCTTTCCTGTGACTGAAGCCATTGTTGGCCCAGCCTTGGAGCTCTGGCAGCGGCCTGCTTCCTGTCCTGCGCCTTCGGCCAGGGTGGCCAGGAAGTATGCGGTCCCTACCGGCTCTTTGCCCGGTTTTTCGGAACACCCCTCTGCCGAGGGGTTGGTGCACCTGACAGCCAACTCTGCTTACCAGGCGCGGGCCGGTTAGCAGTCGGTGGTGCAGGAGAAGGTGGTCTGGTAATTTTTATGACCTAGATCACATATCCCCTCCAGTGTGTGAACCTCCACCTCGTTGGGATCTACTGCTGGTTTGGGCTAAGCTCATGGGCAAGCCATTCGAGCAGATGCACAGGTGTGATATCGCCCACCTGTTGTGGAAGACCACCTTCTTGGTGTCCATCACGTCAGCCAGAAGGATTGGGGAGTTACAGGCGCTCTCCATGGAGTCTCGTTTCCTGGTCTTCCACAGGGACAAGATTGTCCTTTGCTCCCACCCGAAATTTCTTCTGAAGGTGGTGTCGGAGTTTCACCTGAACCAGGTGTTGACTTTGCCGGTGTTTCACCCCAATTACACCTCTGAGGCAGAGTACAGGCTCCATACTCTGGACCCGAGACGAGCGCTCTTATTATAAGGAGCAGACGGCTGAAGTTCGAGGAGAGGTTTACCAGCTGTTTGTCACCTACGCTGAAGCCGCACCTGGCAGACCTGCAGCCTAGTGGGGACAATAGCTCGATGGATCACATCTTGCATTGACGTGTTATAGGTTGGCGGGTAGGGAGCCTCCTGTAGGGGTGAGGGCTCATTCCACCCACTATATCGCTGCATCGGTGGCTGAATCTAGGGGCATCCTTATCCAGAAAATCTGCAGGGCTGCTACCTGGAAGTCGGCACACACCTTCATTTCTCATTACCTCATTGACCTCAAGTCATGTTGGGATGCTGATTTTGGGACCTCAGTTCTCCAGTGCCTGTTCCCTAAGTAGGGTGTGTGCGCCTTGCCTCCCTCCTCCCGGAGAACTGCTAGGAGTTTGCCAAGAACTGTGAATTGAACAACGCATCCATGTCCCTAGAAAAACAGGTTCTGGGGACATGGATATGTTGTTCATCCACACTGTCTGGCAGGTTCCTTGCCACTTTAAATCTTGCCGAAAGGTCTTCAAGCTGGCTCCTCCCACTCACCCGGGTGGTAAAACTCTCGGCTCCGCCTGATGACGCCAGCTCTTCCTCACCGCTTGGAAGCTTAGGTTCCCTCCATAACGCTCTGCGTATAGACTGGATCTTAACTCTTTGGTTTACCCAAAAATAATTTTGAAGTTTCCCACAATCGAAATCGGGGGCTCTGACCAAGGATTCTCGGTCAGGTTGGGGTCTTCTCCACCGGTTGTCAGTCACCCTCTCTCCCGACCGTTCTCGGCAGGTGGAGGGTTGCTCAGGCCCCAGGCAGCCCTTCGCAGACGCCTCGGAGTCTGACGACTCCTCGCTGTTTTCCAGGCCCCTTGACCTGGAGTCCTCCAGGTGGGCAGTCTATGTATGAGAGCCCATCATCGTTCATGGTTCTGCTTCGGCTCATCTCGGAGTCCACCAGGATGCAGCTCGAGCCTGTATCCAAGCGGGCCAAGTATCCCCTCACGGAGATACTGGACCGAGGGGATTCTCCCACGGAGACCTTTCCGGTGGCTGAAGCCATTGTTGGCCCAGCCTTGTAGCTTTGGCAGCGGCCGGCTTCCTGTGCTGCGCCTTCGGCCAGGATGGCCAGGAAGTATGCGGTCCCTACTGGCTCTCTGTCCGGTTTTTTGGAACACCCCTCTGCGGAGGGGTTGGTCACCGATACTGTTTTCCGCGCTCCTGGAATGCTAGGGATGTTGATAAGCCCCAGCGGACAAGGAGTCCAAAAAGCTGGACTACGCCGGCGCGCAAGGTATACGCTGCATCCTCCCTCAGGCCAGTTCGGCCGTACTGATGGTGCACTTCTCCCGCCCCCTCATGGGCTCCCTGGATGAGGTGATCCCTTATCTCCCGGCTGACCTGCAGACTGCGGTCAAGCAGGTGCGGGATCAGGGAAGGGCACTGGCGAAACAGCAGCTCCAAACGGCTCTAGATATCGGAGACTCCTTTGCCTGGTCAGTAGCGGCCGCAGTGGCCATGCGCCGCAGAGTCTGGCTGAGGATATCCACCTTTACGGCGGATACCCAGCACAAGTTGGCGGATGTCCCCTTCTTGGGGATCGACCTGGTCGGCCCTGGAATGGAAGGCCACCTCTAGAGGATCAAAAAGTCCAATGCCACCTTTGACTCGGTCACTTCCGCTCAGGACAAGGGCCATCGTCAGTAACATAAGTCCTTTCGACCTTGTGCTCCTGCAGCACATCCGGCCCAGCAACACCAGCATCAGGGCCAGCAGGCTCGCGTTTGGCACCCCAAAGCCAAGCCTGCAGCTTCCTCCAACAGGAAGCAGGGAGGAAAAGGCCCAGGAGATTCCTCTGCTGGTCCTTCCTCCAAGCCTGCCCAGTGACTGGTTGAGGGGTGTTGCCCCCAGCCACGTCGCTTCCCCCTGGGTTCCCCCCGTGGGGGGACGGCTCCGCCACTTCCTTTCTGCCTGGTCCGCTGTCACCACAGACCGCTGGGTGTTGGAGGTGGTAGGAAAGGGTCTGCCTCTGGAGTTAGACCAGCCCCCGCCCTTCCGAGCCGTCGCCCCACGGGGGGCTACGGGGTCCGTAGCGCCTCTGTCGGCTCATCAAGCTGACATTGCCCTGCTCCTCAAAGATGGTGATCAGGAAGGTGGTGGATCCTCCACCAGACCCAGGGTTTGTGTCCAGGTACTTCCTGGTCCTGAAACGGACGGGGGGGCGTGGCGCCCCATTCTAGACCTGCACGACCTGAACAGGTTCCTACGGTCTCGAACCTTCAAGATGGTCACTCTGGCTCAGATCATTCCATCCTTGGAACGAGACGTGTGGTTCTGTTATCTGGACCTCCAGGATGCGTTCTTTCACGTCCCAATCCATCCGTCCCACCAGCGATTCCTCCGCTTCAGGGCAGAAGGGTCCCTCTATGAGTTCTGGGCCATAACCTTCGGCCTTTCTCTAGCTCCCAGGGTCTTCACCTAATGCATGGCAGTGGTGACAGCATTCCTGCGACGCCGAAGGGTCCAGGTGTACCCCTACCTGGACGACTAGCTGATTGAAGCCTCCTCCAGAACGGAGGTGGAGCAGTCCAGGGATGTGGCACTCCTGGTTTGCTCTCAAGTTGGCCTCCTTATCAACGAGGCCAAGTCTGAACTCGTGCCAAAGGAGGTGATCCAGTTCATTGGGGCAGAGCTCGACTCTCTACGAGCCAGAGCATGGCTCCCGGCGGACAGGGCCGAGGTTCTTTCCTCCTTTGCCCAGTCATTTCAGGTTGGGCAATTGCGTTCTGCCTCGGACTTCCTGTGCCTCCTGGTGGCCTGCACCAGTGTGGTCCGTTGGGCCCGTTGGCACATGCGTCCGTACAATGGGGACTGGCCAGCCAATGGTCACAGCACTCCGGTCCTTTGGATCAGCCAGTGATAGTGACCCAGGAGATGTGGATTGTTCCAGCTCATCTGCAAGAGGGCTTCCCGTTCGTCCGCCCCGAGCCAATGGTCTCTCTATCGACCGACGCCTCTCTGATGGGTTGGGGTGCCCATCTGGGGAAGCACAGAGCGCACGGCCTCTGGTTCCCTCGAGAGTTCCGATGCCACATCAACCGGCTGGAGCTTCGAGTGGTTCATTTAGCCCTCACTGCCTTCGCTCCGTTTGTACGTGGTCCAGGTCCAGACGGACAATACCACAACCATGTACTACCTAAACCGCCAGGGCGGGACGCGCTCCATGCCTCTGTGCAGGGAAGCTCTCTGCATTTGGTCACTTGTGCGCAGCTGGAGGCGGATCTCCTTGCCATCCATGTGGCGGGAGCTTCCAACATTCTGGCCGATGCCCTAAGCTGGATAGGGGCTGCGTCCCACGAGTGGTCTCTCCTGCCAGAGGTAGTACAAGATCTGTTCTCCCACTGGGGCACGCCTCAGGTGGACCCGTTTGCCTCCAGGGAGAATACGAAGCTGAGACTGTTTCATGCCCACCCCCCTCAGCAGGGATCGCTGCAGGGGGTTGCCTTCTCGAGGCCGTGGACCCCGGACCTCTTCTGCGCCTTTCCCCCATTTCCCTTGATCCACAAGGTGCTTCTCAAGGCGAAGAGGGACAAGGCACAGGTGATTCTGGTAGCCCCAGACTGGCCCCACCAGTTCTGGTATCCAGATCTCCTCAGTCTCAGCTCCAGGGTCCCGAGGCGGCTTCCAGCCTGCCAGGGCCTGATCTCAGTCAATCAGGGGAAGGTATTCCATCCAGACCTTCAATCCCTGCACCTGACAGCCTGGTTCCTGAGCGGCTAGAGTTCCAGGCCTTGGGTCTTTACGACGCGGTCCTCAACGTTGTTGAGGCTTCCTCAGAAGTGAGTCGACCAGAAAATGCCACCTTAAAATGGAAGAGATTCTCCATTTGGTGTCAGGGCAAGGGCCTGACCCTTCCTCCTGCCCTTGGCAAGCATTCTGGACTATCTGTGGTCCCTTCTCAGCAAGGGCTTCGATCGATGACCCTTAAGGTGACCTGGCAGCCATCTCTGCTTACCGGGTGTGGGCCGGGAAGCAGTCGGTGGCGCAGAGGAGAAGGTGGTTGGGTGCTTTTTCAAAGGCCTTGATCACTTATCCCCTTCGGTGCGAGAACCTCCACCTCTTTGGGATCTACTGCTGGTATTGGCTTAGCTCATGGGCAAGCCATTCGAACTGATGCACAGGTGTGACGCTTCTCACCTGTTGTGGAAGACCGCCTTCTTGGTGGCTATCACGTCAGCCAGAAGGATGGGAGAGCTCCAAGTGCTTACTCATCGGTCTCCTTATCTGGTCTTCCACAGGGACAAGGTTGCTCCTCACCTGAAATTCCTTCTGAAGGTGGTGTGGGAGTTTCACCTTAACAGGTGTTCGCCTGCCGTGTTCTACCCCAGTCACACCTCGGAGGCCAAATATAGTCCCATACTCTGGACCCTAGAAGAGCGCTCGCTTATTATAAGGAGCGGATGGCTGAAGTTCAGGAGAGTTCGCCAGCTGTTTGTCACCTATGCTGAAGCAGCACCTGCAGACCTGCAGCCAAGCTGGACGATAGGCAGGTGGGTCACCTCCTGCATGGATCTCTCTATAGGTTGGCGGGCATGGAGCCTCCCAGGGATGAGAGCTCATTCTTTCGGGCCATACCGCTGCATCGGTGGCTGCTTCCAGGGACGCCCTATCCAGGAAATCTGCAGGGCTGCTACTCTGGAAGTCAGCCACCCAGTCATTATTCTCTAAGTAGGGGTGTGCTTTGCCTCCCTCCTCCCGGAGAACTGCTAGGAGTCTGCCAACAAGTGTGGATGAACAACATATCCATGTCCCTAGAAATACAGGATCTTACTTGAGACACAGCTCTTGCAGCAGGTTACACCATTAGGATTGAAGCTGGCAGGGTCAGGACCCCACGGAAAAATTCTAGCTAGCTTCTTCAGCGGGACCTCCGATGTCGGTCCTGCCTCCGGCGTCAGGCGTAGTACTAAGGGCGGCGGTCCCTTAGATTCCCTGAATTTTTCCCGCCGTACGACTTGCATGTCTCGACCCTTCGGTCTGGTTTCTAGCGTACTGACGTGGTAAAGTTCTTTCCTACGGAAATTTGTTCTCAGAGATTAGTTTTTCTCTCTGATGTCCTCCCGACTTCCGGGTCACTCCTCGAGTGCGCCTGTGGAAGCAGATCCCATTTAAGGATCCGACTCGCCTGTGTCCGGGTGCCCAGGCTCAGACTACTTACACCCGGTCCTGCCCTTTGCCAGGGTTTCAACAGCAGAACCCGGATCCGTCGCCAGAAGGCCCTACAGGCGTTCCTGTTAGAGGAGCAACTCAAGTCCATGGCTTCCAAGGGAGATTCTTCGCAGAAGGCCCGCAACCATCCTGAGAAGCACAGAGAGAAGGCCCCTTCCAGGTCCCCTTCTAGGGCCTCTGACTCGCGCAGCTCTGGTTCCAGGTCCGACCGCTCTCCTTCCCGGGCCAGCTCTCAGCCTTCCCCCACTGTGATGTGAAAATCTTCTTCCTCTTCTCGGGCCAAGACTCCCAGGCCTTCCTTGTCATCCAAGGCCTTGCCTAAGTCGGGGGATCGCCACCATCACCACAAGTCGGGTTCCCGCCATTCTGAACCCGACGTCGGGTCTGCTTCCTTGCCTCCTCGGAAAACCAAGGAGCTCACCTCTCTCAAGAGGCCACAGGACCCGACACCGGTTCGTCCGACGTCGACCTCTCGCCACAGGTCCCCAGAGCCATCGTCTGCCGGAAGACCGTCGCCGGCCAGGCCTACTCATCACCGGACACCAGTAAGGGGACCGGCGCCCGCTCCAGTTGAGAAGAGGACCCGATGCCTCCGACCCACTGTCAGGAGACCATCACCGAGAGTGAGTTAACCCAGCCCGAGGACCAGACGGGCTGACCTGGTCCTGTTGAGACCCCAGGAAACCTCAGCCGCACCAGAGCTCCCTGTGGAGCCGGCGCCGGGTCCCGACGACCATCCACCGCGCGGACCGTGGACGGGCGCTTTCCTTTTCAGAGGTGAAGGAGCTTTTCACTTACTGGTGGGATACCATCAAAAAAGACATGGTCCCCACTCCACCTCCTCCTCCTTCTCCTATACCGGTTGCTCCTCTGGTTCCTGCGCCCCCCGTCTCCGTCTGGGTCTGCAGGCAGGTTACCTCCTCCCCAGGAGCCCAGGACCCCTCCAAGGGGGAGACTCGATAAAAGGAGACCTCTGTCCAGATCATCATCTAGGTCACCCAGTCCCAAGAGACCGAGAAGACGCCGCCGTTCGCCTTCGACGGAGGACATGGGATCAGAGTTTTCTACATCCAGATCCCCATCTCCCCTCTCCATCCCTTCTCTGGACCCATGTGAGCTGCCAAAGTCTCCTCTGGATGACCCTTAGTTCTCCCGGATATCCATGAGACACATCCAGGAGAACATGGAATGGGATCATGCCATGATATTACGACAGAAGAAGGACCCCAAGCCTGTGGTGGTGCCACCGTTGGTAGTCACTTTCGTGGACGTCACCAAGGCAGCGTGGAAGCGTCCACATTCGCTCCCGGTGATGCCAAAGAAAGCTGACTGCTTGTACAAGGCTCCATGAGAAGACCAGTACTTGACCCAGCATCCTCAGGCCGACTCTCTGGTCATAACAGCCTCTTATGACCGGTCCCAGAGACTGCAACATCTGAGCACCCTGCCACCGGACCCAGAGTCCAAGCAGCTGGACTCCATGGGAAGGCACGTATGCTTCCTACCTGTGCCATCAGATCCCTGAATTATTTGACCCACATGGTGCAGTTCCAAAATGCCCTGTGGGAGCAGGGTCTGGATGCGGCTGAGGATAGCGGAAGGTGAGCAGGAGGAGATGTTACAGCTCCTCCGTACGTGTTTGGACGTGGGAACCCAGGTGCTATGAGCCGCGTACGATTCCGCGGACTCCTCGGCCCGAGCAGCAGCTTCAGGCGTACGCTTCCAGAGGCACTCTTGGCTCCGTGTCTCCGGTTTTACCCTGGACGTCCAGAAAAACATCATGGATGCCCCATTCGAGGGAGAAGTTTTGTTTGGTAAACCCTCAGAGAAGATAATTACCAAACTCCAAGAGGCGGGAAGGCGTGTGAGGTGCGGTTCAGGCCATGTACCGACCCAAGCAGTTACTTTCTGTCAGGAACCAAAGCCGATTCATGGGCGCACACAGAGGCAACAGTCCACCCGTTCCACAGCAGAGGGCTCCGGTTTTGCAGAGCCCAGGGAAAACAACCCGCAGGTCGGAGCCAGCGCACTTCTAAGCCGGTCCAGCCAGCGGGACCCTCAGGTGCCACAGCCTGACTCCTTCCCGGCCCCCGCCCCTCAGTATCAACGGGACGTCATGGTCGGGGGTCGCATTGCGAATTTCCTGCCGGGATGGCAGACTATAACCACTGACAGGTGGGTCCTACAGTTGGTCGGAGGAGGCCACTTTATAGAATTCGCGGAAAAGCCCCCCTCGAGGCCTCCGTTGCTCTCCCGGTACCCGGGTCAGCACAAGTCACTGATCAGGCAAGAGGTGCTCGCGCTCCTGCAAAAGGGAGCGATAGAGTCCGTCCCAGAGAACCAGAGAGGACACGGATACTACTCCCACTTCTTCCTGGTTCCAAAGAAGACAGGGGACCTCCGTCCGATTCTGGACCTAAGCGATCTCAATTTGTCGGTCGCCTACAAAAGATTCCGTATGGTAACTGTTCCGGGTCTTATTCCCATGCTGAAGTAGGTTGCCTTTTTAGCGTCGCTAGATATGCAGGACACTTACCTGCACATCCCTATAGCTCAAGCGCACAAGAGGTTCCTGCACTTCGAGTTTCTCGGCCATCATCTTCAGTTCCAAGCCCTTCCATTCGGGCTGTCATCGGCACCAGGGTCTTTACCAAATGCATGCAGTGCGTGCGCGTCTCTAGGAGGCAGCCATTATGTGTTCCGTACCTGGGCGATTGGCTTCTCATGTCCGCCTACAGAAGCGTTGTCACAGGGCGATCAGAGCACCCAGGACCTATTCCGATCTCTGGGTATCCTAATCAACCACGAGAAGTCCCTCCTGGTACTGTCGCAGAAACTGCAGTTCATAGGCGCAGTACTGGACACCGTTCAGGGAAGAGCATTTCTTCCAGGCGACAGGCCGGGCGCATCAGATCCCTCATCAGGAGCTGTCGAACAAGACCGCCCCAGCCAGGTGGGTCCCAAGCTTGCCAGTGACACAGCTGTGACCATTCCTACTGTCCCTTTCGCAAGGCTTACATCTGGGTGACTCAGTGGATGCTCGAGTGCAGTGGGACCAAAGGCAAACCACATGCAGCATCCGGTCCAGAATCACGAATACCGCTGATTCGAGGTCTGGCAGTGTTGGCTGAACCCAGGGACACCTTATGGGCGTCCGTTCATGGCCGTCCCGGAGGTAATCCTCACCACAGGCGCCTCAGGTCTGGGTGGGAGCACACCTGGGCGGGTGAAGTCCCAGAATGCGTGGACCCCTCTGGAGGCCCACCTCCTTATCAGCGTCCCAAAGATGAGGCCGGTCTTTATGCCCTGCAGGCCTTTCAGTCAGAAGTCCGCTGAGTACTCTCCTGCTTCAGACAGACGATGCGGCGGTGATGTATTCACCTCCAACAAAAGCACACACTCTTACCCCTTTGCAGGAGGCCATGAGGGTGTGGGATTGGGAAATCCGACCAGCGCGAACATGATCACAGTACATTGTTCACGGGGTGGACACACGATTGGAGCCAGGCATGAGTGGCTCCCAGGCCAGAAGTCCACAGTGGGAACTTCTCCAGGAGGTAGCAGAGGATCTGTTTCTTGATGAGAACTCCAGAATTGGACTTGTTAGCCTCCCATCCAATGCAAAACTGCCCAATTCTGGGACATGGATATGTTGTTCATCCACACTCATTGGCAGTATCCTTGCGCTTTAAATCTTGCGGGAAGGTCTTCAAGCTTGCTCCTCCCACCACCGGGTGGTATAACTCGGCTGCCCCATGCAGCGCAGATCTTCCTTACGGCTTGGAGCTCAGGTTCCCTCCTTACGCTCTGCGTTTGTGACTGTCCTATTTCTCCGTTGCGGATTTAAAAATAATATTTTGCAAAAGACTTCAGTCTTGATCCCTTGGCTCGCGATGGATAAATCGACTCCAGTTTCGGAGATGCCCATGCGGTCAGAAGATGTCTCGAGACGGATCCACACTCCCGTGTGTCTACTGCTTAGGCCTTGAGCCCGACCCGCAGGCTGCGACCTGTGCTCATCTTTCTCGACCTACGTCCCTCGAGGACCGTGCTGCCCGGTGCAGCTGGGCGTCCCGAGCGTTTCCCTCGGTGAAGTCCAAGGAGGCCCGGTTGGCCGGTGTCAGCGGCGAGCTCGGCGGATCAGCTTCGGCCGGATGGTCGCCCCCAAGAAGAGGCAGACGTGAACGTATCTTCCTCGACGCGGCATTTTATCCGCTCTCTCTGGGTTCTTCCTACACGGCTTCCTTTAAGGAGCTTTGTCTGTCCCTCTCCACTAGAGAAGGCCTGCGTCTGCTGGACCTTTTCTCGGTCCAAGAGAGGACAGGTAGATCCCTCCGTCGGCGCTCTTGGGAGGCCCGGAAGAGTCCCACTCCCGGGCCGTGACCAGTCGGCTCGATGCGACGCATCGGCTTCGACCACTGGCCTCACGGTGTCCCGTCAGGTCCAGTTGACCGAGACTCCCACTGATAATCCCGAGATTTTTCGACCCATTGAATGAGCTATCGCCTTTAGCAGCCGAGATTCCCTCTCCCGGTTCCCGAGGAGGTTGAGATCCCATGGGCTCGCCTGTGCCTCGGTTCCGGAGCCCTCGGATGGACCTTCCGAGCGAAGGAAGTGGTCGGTTCGGCCCGACACCTCCTGCACCGACGAAATTCCGGGACTCTCGGTCTCGATCTCGGACCTCTTGGCGGTCCAGCCGTTTCCCACCGTCATAAGCGGTCTCGATCTCGACACCGTGATAGCGGCGTCGCCGCTCGTCTACATCCCTCCTCCTCGGATGAGGGAAACTGGCGTAAATTACGTCGGCGATGCGAGACCTTATGTTCATACAACTCCTCCTGGCGAACCAAAGCGACTCCGGCCTTCCCGATGATGAGTCAACTGTCACGGGCAGCCGACACAACCCTACGACTTGCCGAGAGCCTATACCCAGGCAGTTGATCGGCAAAACCAGCTTCTTCCACGATTGCGGTGGAACCTCCGCCTCCACAGCCACCAGGTGGGGCTCCGACCAAGGATTCTCGATTACGGCTGAGGTTTTACCCCTTCGGCTGTCAGTTACCACCTCCTCGACCGGCCTCGGCAGGTGAAGGTGGTTCGAGCCAGAGGCAATAACGAGGACTCTTCGAGTCCGAAGATGATTCCTCCTTCTTCTCCAGCGACTGGACTTGGGTCTTCAGGAGGTCAGCCAATGGGCGATAGCCCGTCGTCCTTCCTAGGACTGCTTGACTCATCTCGAGTCTACCGGGATGCAGCTTCGAACCCGTTTCAAAGCAGACCCAGATATCCCCTCACGGAGATTCTGGACCGAGGGATTCTCAGCGGAGGAGGCCTTTCCGGTAAAGCGCGAGGCCACCAGTGGGTCAACACTGGAACTTTGGCGCCCTGCTTCCTGCCCTCGCCCGGCCAGGATGGCCAGAAAGTATCACGGTCCCTACGGTTCCTTGTCGGTTTTTGAACACCCTCTGCTGAGGGTTGGTTACCGACAAGCGTTTTCCGGTAGCGCGTAGCGCCAGGGATAATGAACAAACCTCCTGACAAGAGTCAAGAATTGGACTGTATGGGGCGAAAAGTCTCACAGCTCGTCCTCTCGACGCCGTCAGGCCAATTCGGCCGTCCTCATGGCACATTTTCTCATGCCCTGTTGGGCTCCCTGGATGAGGTCATCCCTCATCTTCCCGCCGATCTGCAGACTACGGTTAAGCAGGTGCGGGACCAGGGCAGGAGCAGTGGCAAACAGCAGCTCAAGGCTGCTTTGAATGTAGGACTCATGTGCCAGATCGGTGAAGCGGACACGATGGCTATCGTCGGTGAACTTGGCTGAGGATATCCACCTTTACTTGGATACCCAGCACAAGTTGGCGGATGTTCCTTTTGGGGACTGACCTCTTCGACCCTGGGGTGGAAGGTCACCTGCAGAGGATGCAATCCAATGCCACCTTGGACTCGGTCTCTTCGGCTCAGAAGGACAAGGCCGCAAACCTCGCCTAAGCCCTTTAGTCCTTCTGGCCGCCCAGGCCAGCATCAGGGCCAGCAGGCTCGGCCAGCATCCCAAACCCAAACCGCCCGGCTTCCTCTAACAGGAGGCAGGGAGGAAAGGGCCAGGAGGTCCCTCGGCGGTCCCTCCTCCAAGCCTGCCCAGTGACCGGCTGAGGGTGTCGCCCCATCCCGTCACCTTACCCCTGGGTCCCCAGTAGAGGCGGCTCCGGCACTTCCGTTCCGCCTGGTCGCTGTTACCACGGACAGGTGGGTCTTGCAGGTGGTGGGAAGAGGCCTGCCTCTGGAATTCGAGCAGGCACCACCCTTCAGGCCGTGCTAGCCCCTCGAGGAGACCCGAGATCCCCAGCCTCACTGGCGGCTCGTCGAGCCGACGCCAGTCCCTCCTCCAGAAGGAGGTGGTAAGAGAGGTGGTGGACCCTCTTTCAGACCCAGGGTTTGTGTCCAGAGTACTTCCTGGTTCCAAGAAGCGGACGGGGGCTGGCGCCCATTCTCGACCTACGACCTAAACAAGTTCCTAAGGTCTCGAACCTTCAGGATGAGTCACTCTGGCTCAGATAATACCATCCTTGGAGCACGGCGTGTGGTTCTGCTCTCTGGACTTGCAGGGCAGCGTTTTCCGTCCCTATCCGTCCGTCTCACAGAGATTCCCTTAGCTTCCAGCGGAAGGATCTCTCTTGAGTCAAGCCATGCCCTTGGCTTGTCTCCAGCTCCCAGGGTCTTCACCAAATGCATGGCAGTGGTGACAGCATTCCTCTGCGGCCGAGGTCGGTGTACCCTTACCTGGGCGACTGGCTGATAGCAGCTCCCTCCAGGAAGGAGCGGAGTGGTCCAGAATCTGGCCTCAGGTCTGCTCTCAACTGGGCCTCCTTATCAATGAGGCCAAGTCGAACTCGAGCAGAAGCAGGTGATTTTATTCATCGGGCGCAGCTCGACTCTCTTCGAGCCAGGCGGCTCCCGGCCAGACAGGGCGAGGTTCTTTCCTCCTTTGCCCGATCATTTCTGGTTGGAGCAATGCGCCCTGCCGGGACTTCCTCGCCTCCTGGGTCTCATGGCGGCCTGTACCAGCGTGGTCCGTTGGGCCCGCTGGAACATCGTCCCCTTCAGTGGGGACTGGCCAGCCAGTGGTCCTGGCGCTTTCGCGATCCCTTGGACCAGCTTGTGCGGTGACACAGGGGATGTGGGCGGCTCTCCAGTGGTGGACCGTTCCAGATCATTTGCAGGAGGCATCCCGTTCGTCCGCCCGAGCCGCGGTCTCTCTGTCGACCGATGCCTCTCTGATGGGTTGGGGTGCCCATCTGGGGAACACCGGGCTCATGGCCTCTGAGTCCCCTGGGAGTCGATGCCACATCAACCTGCTGGAGCTCCAGGCGGTCACGCCTAGCTCTCACCGCCTTTGCTCCGTTCCTCGGGGTCAAGTGGTCCGAGTCAGGCAGGACAATACCACGACCATGTACTATCTAAACCGCCAGGGGGGGGGCGCTCCATGCTTCTATGCAAAGAGCTCTCGCATTTGGTCACTCGATGCGCAGCCTGGGGCGGATCTCCTAGCCATTCACGTGGCAGGGCCTCCAACACCCTGGCCGATGCCTGAGCCGGATAGGGGCTGCATCCCACAGTGGTCCTCCTGCGGAGGTAGTACAGCATCTGTTCTCCCTTTGGGGCACACCTCAGGTGGACCTGTTTGCCTCCATGGAGAGCGAGCTGAGTCTGTTTCATACCCGCCCCCTCAGCAGGGCTCGCTGCAGGGGATGCCTTCTCGAGGCAATGGACCCCGGGCCTCTTTCGCCTTTCCCCATTTCCCTTGATCCACAGGTGCTTCTCAAGGCGAGGAGGGACAGGCGCAGGTGATTCTGATAGCCCCAGACTGGCCTCGCCAGTTCTGGTACCAGATCTCCTCAGTCTCAGCTCCAGGACTCCCGGCAGCCTCCAGCTCGCCGGACCTGCTCTCCAGTCAATCGGGGAAGGTGTTCCATCCGGACCTTCAATCCCTGCACCTGACCTGGTTCCTGGCGGCTAGAGTTCTGGGCTTTGGGTCTTTCGACGAGGTCCTCAATGTAGTTGGCGTCCCGTAAGGTCGACCAGAAAATGCTATGCCTTCAAATGGAAAAGGTTTTCCATTTGGTGTCAGGAACAAGGGCTTGGACCCTTCCTCCTGTTCCTTGGCAAGCATCTTGGACTATTTATGGTCCCTTTCTAGTCAAGGGCTTGGGTCGGCTGACCCTAAGGGTGCACCTGGCAGCCATCTCTGCTTGCAGGCGGCGGGCAGGGAAGCAGTCGGTGCGCAGGGGAGAGTGGTCTGGCGCTTTTCAAGGCCTTGATCACATTTCCCTCCAGTGCGGGAACCCCCACCTCCGTGGGATCTACTGCTGGTACTGGCAAAGCTCATGGGCAAGCCATTCGAACCTATGCACAGGTGTGCTCTCTCTCACCTGTCGTGGAAGACGCCTTCTTGGTGGCTATCCGTCAGCCAGAAGGATGGGAGAGCTCCAGGCGCTTTCCATCGAGGTCTCCTTACCTGGTCTTCCACAGGGACAAGGTTGTCCTCGCCCCCACCGAAATTCCTTCGAAGGTGGTGTCGGAGTTTCACCTTAACCAGGTGTTGACTCTGCGGTGTTCTACCCAATCACACCTCGGAGGCGAAATAGGCTCCATACTCTGGACCCTAGAAGAGCTTCGCTTATTATAAGGGCGCCGCGGCTGAAATTCGAGAGAGAGGTTCGCCAGCTGTTTGTCACCTACGCTGAAGCCGCATCTGGCAGACCTGCAGCCAGCGGACGATAAGCAGGTGGGTAACCTCCTGCATAGATCTCTGCTATAAGTTGGCGGGCATGGAGCCTCCCAGAGGATAAGAGCTCATTCTACCGCCATACTGCTGCAGGTGGCTGCTTCCAGGGCGTCCCTATCAGGAAATCTGCAGGGCTGCTACTGGAAGTCAGCAAACACCTTCATTACCCACTACCACATACGACCTTGAGTCACTTGGGATGCTGGTTTTGGGGCCTCGGTTCTCAGTCTCTCTTTCCCAAGTAAGTATGTAGAGGTGTGTCTTGCCTCCCTCCTCCGAGGAGAACTGCTAGGAGTCTGCCAATGAGTGTGGATGAACAACATATCCATGTCCCTAGAAATACAGGTTACTCACCTGTAACAGGAGTTCTAGGAATGGTATATGTTGTTCATCCACCATTCTCGACCTCCCGACCCGGCCAACCTGAGCTTCAGCCGAGCCCAGATCTGGCGTCATGGGCGGAGCCGAGGTTATACCACCGGTGGGTGGGAGGAACAAGCGCGAAGACCTTCCGGCAAGATTTAGCGGCAAGGATACTGCCAATGAGTGTGGATGAACAACATATACCATTCCTAGAACTCCTGTTACAGGTGAGTAACCTGTATTTTTTGCTCGCTAGATCCAGGGCCTGGTGTTTTCTGGCGAAACGCGTTGTCCCTCTCCTGGCCGACAGATTCCTCTGCGCTTTCCCTCCCTTCCCGTTGATCCAGAGAGTTCTTCTCAAACTGCGCAGGGAGCATGCAACAATGATCTTGGTGGCCCCATTCTGGCCCAGGCAGATCTGGTTCTCTTTGCTAATTCAGCTGTCCTGGGAACCTCCGCTCCCGTTGCCATTCAGCTCCCACCTCTTGTCTCAGGAGCAGGGTTCACTGGTCCACCGGACTTCGCTCACTGAACCTGCGCATGGCTCCTAGAGACATAGCCATCTTCGCCCACGAGGGTCTCGCAAAGAGTTGCGGAAGTCCTTTCTGCAGCCAAGCCAAACAGCGCATCACGACATATGCCATGAAATGGCGCCGTTTTTGTCTATGAGCATAACCGCGGTCTTTCCCCTTTAGGTTTTCGGTGGCCGGTGTTAAGTACCTGCTCTCCTTTTCCGTTCGGTCGCCTACTCCTCGATTAAAGTGCACCTCTGTGTCATTTCAGCTTATCACTTCCGATGGGACAGCGCACAGTGGCACAATTAGATGCCTGTCGGGAATTCTTAAGGGGTGTTACACCTAGGCCGCCCATTAAGGATCAGTGCCTCCTTGGGACTTGCTCTTTGTCCTGGAGCAACTCACGCTCCCCCTTTGAACCTGCTGCGGATTGCGAGCTGCGTTTTCTGTCATGGAAAACGTTATTTTTGGTTGCTGTTACATCAGTGAGAAGAGTTTCTGAGCTTCAGGCTCTCATGTGCAAAGAGCCCTATTTAATTTATCACCGGGACAGAGTATCCCTGAGGACGAATCCTAAATTCCTGCCTAAAGGTGGTTTCCACACTCACTCTCAACCAGGATATTGACCTGCGGTCTACTTTCCTAATTACTCTAACAGAGGAGAGGCTGCTACACCCTGGATGTTCACGCAGCTTGAGGTACTACCTGAGCAGAACTAAGCAGCTTCGCACTTTGGAGCAGCTTTCGTCTCCTTACCGAAAGGATGAAGGGCCAGCCAGTATCAAACAGTCCCTGTCTCGCTGGCTTGTCCAGTGCATCTCTTACTGTTATATCAAAAGCCCTCCAGGAGCAGTCCGGGGCCATTCCACTAGGGGCGTGGCCACATCTTTTGCAGCACTTCGAGACGTCTCCACTTCTGCCATTTGTGCTGCAGCCACTTGGAGCTCTGTTCATACCTTTATCAGGCATTATAGCCTGGACATCGCTTCACGGTGAAGAGCAGGCTTCGGCCTGGCAGTGCTACAGGGTCTCCTGTCCTAGATTCAGGACCTGGAGCGTTCTTTCTTATTTCCTCCTCCCAGAGTGTTTGCAAGCACTATTGCTTGGGAATCAGTCCTAATGGTGTAACCTGCTGCAAGAGCTGTGTCTTGAAGTAAGATAGTACAGTTATGTAAGAACTTACCGTAACAGTAGATCTTGAGAACAGCTCTTGCAGCAGGCTCTTCCACCCACCTTCCCCTTGGAGGAGGCATGGCTTAAGCCTTTAACAGGAATTTTTTCCGTTTGTCTTCTGACGGTGGATCCTCGGTCTCCCATTTGATGTCGGCCTACGGCGAAGTCTCAATGGGAGAACTGGGGAATCTGGCGGGACGCCCCCTATGTACTAGCTTCAGCGTCGAGGCGGTCCCCGCTGAAAATAACTAGCTAGAATTTTTCCATGGGGTCCTGGCCTGCGGCTTCAGTCTAATGGTGTAACCTGCTGCAAGAGCTGTTCTCAAAGATCTACTGTTACGGTAAGTTCTTACGTAACTGTACTTTACTCACCTGTAACAGGGTGCTAGGAATGGTATATGTTTTCATCCACACCCACCGGCCTTCCTAGCTTCGACGCGACAACCTGGCTTCCAGCAGGCTAGATCTGGCATCATGGGCTGAGCTGAGAGTTTTACCACCCGGGTGGGTGGGAGGAGCCAGCTTGAAGACCTTCCGGCAAGATTTAAAGCGGCAAGGAACCTGCCAGACAGTGTGGATGAACAACATATACCATTCCTAGAACTCCTGTTACAGCGAGTAACCTGTATTTCCTGTGCCTGCTCCTTGGCAGCTGCAGTGGCCACTCGTCGCAGGGCTTGGCTGAGGCTGTCCTCTTTCCCGGCGGACACCCAACATAAGTTAGCTGACGTGCCCTTCCTAGGCACTGACCTGTTCGGTCCAGGAGTGGCTGGTCACCTCCAGCCCATAGAGCAGTCCAGTGCCACCTTGGATGCTATCTCTCCGAAGGGTACTTGGGGCAAGAACCAGCAGAACCGCAAGAAGCCTTTTCGGCACTCCTCATCACCTGTGGTTAGGCAGCCTTCCTTTCAAGGAGGCCAGCAGCAACAGCAGGCTCAAGCTTGGCACCCCAGGCCCAAGTAGGGTCTTCAACAGCCTCGTAAAGGAGGTCGAGGTGCTGGTCCAGGATCCTCCTCCTCTTCTAAGCCTGCTGAGTGATGGGTTGAGGGTTGCAGTACCCTCCCAGCCGAGCGTGCACCCCTTGGGAGGAAAGGATCTCAGTTTGCACTCAGTCGGCTCTCCAAGACGACATTGCTCCGCTCCTCCGCAAGGAGGCGGTAGCTCCAGTGCCGGATCCTCCTACAGACCCAGGCTTCGTCTCCAGGTACTTCCTGGTGCCCAAGGAGATTTGGGGGGGGGGGTTGGCGCTCAATCCTAGATCTCCACGACCTGTCTCAGTATCTCGGGTCTCCCACCTTCCGGATGGTAACTCTGAACCAGATCATACCATCCCTGGAGCGAAACGTGGTTCTGTTCACTGGATATGCAGGACATGTTCTTTCACGTCCCAATCCGTCCTTCCCACCTGCTGTTCCTCCGCTTCAGGGTCGAGAGGACCTTGTACGATTTCTGAGCCATGCCGTTCGGCCTGTTATCGGCCTCACAAGTCTTCACCAAGTGCATTGCATTGGTGGCGGCCCATCTTCGGCGTCTGAGTTCGGATATACCCTTATCTCGACGACTGGCTCTTGGCAGGTTCTTCCCCTCAGGAGGTGGAGAGGTCCAGGGACCTGGCCCTCCAAACCTGCCCCCAGCTCGGCCTCCTGATCAACAAGGCCAAGTCGGAACTCGTGCTCTCTCAGGAGATGGGCTTCATCGGGGCAGAGCTCTACACTCGTCAAGCCAGAGCTTGGTTCCCGGCGGACAGGGTAGAGGTTCTTTCCTCCTTTGCCCGATCATTTCTGGTTGGGCACTTGCACCCTGCCTGGGACTTTCTGCGGCTTCTGGGTTACATGGTGACGTGCGCCTCAGTGGTCCGTTGGGCCAGGTGGCACGTGCGCCCCCTCCAGTGCGAGCTGGCCGCTCAGTGGACTCAGCGCCATGGTCATTTTGACCAGCTGATCACTGTAACCCAGAAGATGAGACACTCTCCAGTGGTGGACCGCCTGAGACCCAGTTACCGGAAGAGCTCCCACTTGTCCGCCCAGAGCAGACGGTCATCCTGAGCACCGCTACCTCTCTCATGGGCTGGGGAGCCCAGATGGGGGACAGCAGGGCCCACGGGTTCTGGACCCCTGAGGAGTCCCGATGCCACATCAACCTTTTGGAGCTCAGAGCAGTCAGACGGACACTTTCAGCTTTCGCTCTTCAGCTCCGGGGTCAAGTGGTTCAAGTCCAGATGGACAATACCACGACCATGTACTACCTCAACAAATAGAGTGGCATGCACTCCTGTCTGCTGTGCAAGGAGGCGCTCCACATCTGGACCTTCTTAAGTCGGTTGGAGGCGGATCTCCTAGCCATCCACATGGCAGGAGTCTCGAACCAACTGGCAGATGCTCTCAGCCTCATAGGCCAGATGTCCCACGAGTTTTCTCTCCATCCAGAGGTAGCTTACAGTCTGTTCTCCTGCTGGGGCAAACCGTTGATGGACCTGTTTACCTCCAGGGAAAACACCAAGCTGAGACTGTACCATGCCCGCTCTCCTTAGCAGGGCTCACCGCATGGGGATGCCTTCTCGAGGCCATGGACCCCAAGCCTCCTCTATGCCTTTCCTCCATTTCCCTTGGTCCACAAGGTGTTACTCAAGGTGAGGAGGGACAAGGCTAAGGTGATCTTGGTAGCCCCATATTTACCACACCAGTTCTGGTATCCGGATCTCTTCAGCCTCAGTTGCTGGGGCCCCGGAGCAGCTTTGTACACGCCCGGACCTGATATTGCTCAACCAAGGGAAGGTATACCACCCGGACCTTCAATCCCTGCACCTTACAGCCTGGTACCTGAGCGGCTAGAGTTCCAGGCTCTGGGTCTTTCCAAGGATGTCTACATTGTGGTGGAGGCATTTTGTAAGGAATTGACCAGAAAATGTTACGCCTTCAAATGGAAAAGGTTTTCCATTTGGTGTTAGGCTGAGTCTGGACCCCTTATTCTGCTCTGTGGCTAACATTCTTGACTACCTTTGGTGTCTCTCCAAAGGGGTCTCTAGGTCATCGACCCTTAGGGTGCCCTAGCAGCTTGTTCTGCTACAGGCGTGAGGCCAGTCAATAACTCTGGCACAGGAGACAGTGGTCTGGTGCTTCTTCAATATCTTGGATCACATATCCCCTCTGGTGCGTGAACCTCCGTTTTTGGCAAAGCTCATGGGCAAGTCATTCGATCCCATGCACTAGTGTGAGCTCTTGCACTTGTGGAAGACTGCCTTTCTGATGGCTATCACGTCAGCCAGGAGGACAGGGGAACTCCATGCGCTTTCAGTGGACTCCCATTATCTGGTCTTCCACAGGGACAAGGTTGTCCTGCGTCCCCACCCGAAATTCTTACCGAAGGTGGTGTCAGAGTTTCACCTTAACCAGGTCTTGACTCTGCCGGTATACTACCCTAACTATACCTCAGATGCCGAGTACAGGCTGCATACTCTGGACCTGAGATGTGCTCTCTCCTAGTATAAGGAGAGAATGGTGGAAATTCGGGGAGAGGTTCGCCAGCTGTTTGTCACCTACGCTGAAGCTGCTTCTGACAGACCTGCAGCCAAACGGACCATTGCGAGATGGATTTCATCATGCATAGGTCTGTGCTGTGAGTTGGCAGGCAAGGAGCCCCCCAGAAGGATAAGAGCTCATTCTACCCGCCATACTGCTGCATCGGTGGCTGCTTCCAGGGACATCCCTATCCAGGAAATCTGCCGGGCTGCTACCTGGAAGTCAGCAAAAACCTTCATTATCCACTACCACACAACCTTGAGACATACTGGGATGCTGGTTTTGAGGCCTCGGTTCGCCAGTCTCTATTTCCCAAGTAGGAGATGTGCACCTTGCCTCCCTTCTCCCCGAAAACTGCTTGGAATCTGTCAGAGTGTGGATGAACAACATATCCACGCTCCTAGAACAGGTTACTCGCCTATAACAGTAGTTCTAGGAGTGGTATATGTTCATCCATGCGCATCCACCTGACCTCTCTGGCTTTAGGCGCACAACCTTGCTTCCAGCGGGTTGAGATCTGGCTTCATGGGGCGGAGCCGAGGTATTTACCACACGAGTGGGTGGGAGGAGCCAACTTGAAGACTTACGGCAAGTTTAGAGGGGAAAGGGACATGCCAGAGTGTGTGGTAGAACAACATATACCACTCCTAGGACTGTTACAGGTGAGTAATGTGTTCTTACTGACCTCCAGGACGGAGGTCTCGCCCCAAGATCAGTAAGGTCCATGTGCCGATCGGGCACTCAACAGCGCAGCATTAGCCCTTTCAGTAAAGGACCTGGAGGCAGAGGAAGCAGGCCCTGGCTCGGCACCAGGGCAAATGCAAGTCCACTGTTTGTGCCAGTCCTCTGGCCTCCAAGAATCAGACTTTCAGGCGGTCCTCCCCCTGAACGGCTTGCCACTTCCTGACTCCATGTCCCCACTAACTCTTCAGTTTCATGACGAGAAGCAGGTGGGGGGAGGTTCAACCGCCATGCGCAGGAATGGAATTCTATAACCTCCGGCGCATGGGTCCTGCAGTTGGTGTCCGTCGGACACACTATACAGTTTCTGGAAATTCCCCCAGAACCTCCGACGAAAAGGTCTTCTTACTCCAGGGATCAGGCTCTTCTCGTTCAAGAACAAGTGCAAAGCCTCTTGCTCAAGGAATCAGTAGAGCACGCTCCCCTCCGGTAAAAAGGCAGGGGGTTCTAATCTTGTTTTTTCTTGGTTCCAAACAAAAATGGAGACTTAACAACCATTCTGAACTTGAGCAGCCTCAATCGCTTTGTAAAGTACAGAAAGTTCAGGATGTTGACGCTCCAGAGTCGTATTCCACACCTTCTGGAGAATCATTGGTTGTGCGCTCTGGACATGCAGGATGCTTTCCTGCACATCCTGATCATCCCCAGCCACCGCCGTTTCCTGTGGTTCCAATTACAAGAGGAGCACTTCCAGTTTTTAGCACTCCCTTTTGGTTTGCCCTTGGCACCTCGGGTGTTTACCAAGTGCCTAGTGGTGGTGGCGGCCTCTTTATGCTGCCATGGTATTGCGGTTTTCCTTTACCTGCATTATTCGATTGGCTGATTCAAACACATGAAGTCTTGCTGTATTCAGACATAATGCAGTTATCTCTTGCACTTGAACTGCCTCGGAGAGGAAAGCGTTAACTCCATGCAGAAACATGAAACGTTGAGCTCGAGCTCTGTTTTCAAACCTCTGTCTGTGGTAATTACCAGTGCAACCGTCAGATCCTTTACTCCGCCTAACAGTGAAGTCACTCCAGATATTCCTCTGCTCGATTTGCTAAACGTAAGGCGTTCAGTTTAAATCTAATTCTTTATTTTTTCCGATTTCCAGCCTCTGTCTACAGTACAGGTAGTGTGGTAGATAGGTAGTGACAGTATTTTATTTTAAATAACTTGTGGAAATTGTTGATTTCTTTGGTTTCTTCCCGGTCGGTACGGTTAGGAACCAACCTTGTTTCCTTCTAATTTTAAATTTATTGTTTTAGAGTGGTGTTCCGGAACCGATCGGTTTCAAAAGAACTGGGCTTTTTCTCTGTTCTTTTCCAAACCTGTGACATTGTTGTTACCGATCAGTTGGTATTAGCTGGCTTGAAAGCTTCTATAGGGTAATTTTGGTAGGCTGGCCATGTCTGAGAAACCCAAAATAAAACGGGTCCCACTGAGTTTCAACACTGTGCTGAGTGTGGGGAGGCCTTTGCCAAGGCCGATCCCCACCTCATGTGTGTTTATTGTCTGGGGTTTGACCACCTTCAGTCAGACTGCCAAATTTGCAGAAACTTTCCTAAAACCACTCTAGAAAAGACTGAGTAGGTTGAAGGAAAGGGATGCCGAGAAGTCCGTAGACCCGGATGGCCAGCCCAGTTCGGTTACGGCCGAACCTGAGGAGGTGGCTACTGGCCTAGGCGATACCTCCTCTGGCAAAAGGAGAGCCAACTCTGAGGGGTCGGTTCTGTCAAAGAAACGAAAGTCCGCTGGTTCAGATCTAGTACTGCTTACTCCAACAGCGGACGAGATAACCAAAGCGATTAGTATTGTCCAATCGCTTCGTCCGGTTCTGTCCGAACCGGTGCTGCTGGTTAGGCGGTCGGTTTGGTCGGAACCGGTTCCTTCAGATTACTATCCGGATGCTTTCTATGAGGAGTGGCAGGGAGACTAAGACTATCCCAATGGTGAGGGTCTGGATGTGCCCATTGAACTGGACATCTCCCCAGACAGACCATCTGTCTCCCCTCCCAGGCTTTTGGAGTCCCCTTCTCACTACTTGTTTTACAAGAAGGTGGCTGAAACCCTCTAGTTCCCTTTGGTTGAAGCTGTTGAAGAGGAGGAGGAAGAGCCTGATTTTTTTTTTTTTTTTTTGGTGATGATGGACATCCCAGAGTCCAAAACGTTGTCTATTCCCCTTCTCAAGTCCTTGGGGAAACGGACAAAAAAGATTCTACAGACTCCAAACTCTCTACCTCCTGTAGGTAAAAGAATGGACAGGAGATGCATGTTATCAGGCACAGCTGCGGAGTTCCTTTATTCACATAGCAGCCATGTTGGGGTAGTGCAGGCTGCAGCCTGTGACAGGGCAAACATTCCTTTGGCTTCACACCCCCCAGACATTGACTCCAGGAAAGTCAATGCCATGGTGAAGAAACTATACTTGGCATCCTCTTTGGGACTCAGGCAGGCAAATTATATGGCCTACACAGCCAGGTACCAGAAGTCCAGGTGGGTTACGGTTCTGGAACTGGCTAAAAAGGCCTTCCCCCAGCTAGCCAAGGAGCTAGAGGAGGTGGCTGTGGATGGAATTGAGGCATCCGAAGTACAGTTTCACGCTGCTGATGACTCCAACGATGTGGCATCCAGAGTCATGGTTACATCTGTGTCTCTCAGAAGGCATGCTTGGCTCAGATGTACTAGCCTATCACAGGACACCCAGTCTAAGGCTATGGATTTTCCTGTAGTTGGTAACTGTCTGTTTGGGGAGCAGACAGAGGCTTACATGAAGAAAATGGACAAATATAAAACCAGTTACAGGACTGCACAGGCCAAGGAAAGGCAAGCCACTCCTCAGAAGCAGCAGTCCAAGGATTGGAGCAGGCCTTTTCACAGGCCTTTTTACCAAGCTCAGGTCTCTTCGTCTTACCCACAAAAGGTTTTTTCTGAGGGAGGGGTAGAAGGGGGATGAGCAGGGCTGCCTCTTCTTCACAATCTAAGGCTCCTGCCAAGCAGACACCCTGAGGTGTCGGCCTGGGTCGACTCTCCAGTCCCAGTCGGAGGCAGGCTGGCTTACTACTTTCAGGCCTGGAAGTCTGTTACCTCAGACAAGTGGGTCCTGGAAGTAGTAAGCCAGGGACTAGTCCTCCGCTTCAAAAGGTACCCAAAAAGGAGGGCCAAGTCTCTTCCACCTGCATCAGTTTCAGAAACCCTTGCCCGAGAGGCAGTGGTTTCCTCTATCTCCTGGCTCTCAGAGCTGTAGAGAAGGTTCCTACTCAACACAGGGGAAAAGGCCTCTACTACAGGTACTTTCTCACCACAAAGAAAACTGGAGTGGTGACCCATCCTGGATCTAAGGTATCTGAACAAACACATTTCAAAACCCAAGTTCAAAATGTTAACTCTGGGAATAATCCTTCCCTCTTTAAGGCCAGGAGACTGGCTAGCATCACTGGACCTCAAGGATGCCCGCTTCCATATCCCTATAAGGTGCTTCCACAGAAAGTATCCCGGGTTCGAGTTGCCTTCGGGCCATTATCAGTTCAAGGCCATGTCTTTTGGTCTTAACATCTGCTCCAAGGGTATTCACAAAGTGCCTTGCAGTAGTGGTGCTTTACCTCAGAAGACAGGGTATCACCATTTTTCCATATCTGGACGACTGGCTCCTAGTAGGACAGTCTTCAGACCAAGGCAGGTCAGCTCTGCAAACCACTCAGGACTTGCTCAGATCTTACTTCGAGAAACTGCTCTTGCAGCAGGTTACACCATTAGGACTGAAGCCGGCAGGCACCAGGACGCCATGGAAACTTTATAGCTACCAGTATTCAGCGGGGACAGCCCCCAGCGTCGGTCCCGCCCCTGAAGTCAGGCACAGTACATAAGGGGGTGGTCCCCCAGAATCCCCAGTTCTTTTCCCGCCGTCAACTCGCCAGCATCGACCTCTGTCTCTACCTAGCGCACAACGACTTTGCACTTCCAGAGCTTCTAGTTAACTAACGTCCTCTCCAACGCCTTCATTTGAGGGGCACCTTTCAAAGTGTGCCTGCGGAAAACAGATCCCTTTCAAGGATCCTCACTCTTCCTGTGTGCGGTGCTTAGGCCCGGACCACGACACCAAGTCCTGCACCTTTTGCCAAGGGTTCAACAGCTGCACCAGCATCTGCTGTCAAAAGGTAGTTCAGGCTTACCTGCTCGAGGAAAAATTTAGCAGGATGGACAAAGAACCTTCCTCCAGGGGCGATTCTTCCTCCAAGGTCCACAGACACTGGGACAAGCACCAGGAGATGGCAAGGTCCAGATCCCCAAACTGGCCTTGGATTCGCGGCGCTCAGGCTCCACCCGATCGGACCGCTCTCCCTCCCGGGCTAGGTCTCGCCTCCCTCTGGTGAAGGTCCGGGCTTCCAGCGGCTCTTCGACTCTTCAGCCCATCAAGACTTCCAGGGCCTCAGCTTTCTCTACTGCCTTTCGGGCCTCTTAAGTCCTCTGAACGCCACAAGTCTTCCTCTTCCCCCAGATGTCGGGACCCTGACTCCAGGTCGGTCTCCCATCCCCCTAGAGGCCTGGATCCTCCACCCAGGAAGAAGGACCTGACGTCCCTGAAGCTGACGACGGACCCGACGTCTGCCAAGCACCAGATGCCGGCCAGGCATTCACTAGACCAGAAGTCGTCGGCCAAGCGACAGACATTGGCTTCACCAGAGCCGAAGACTGCCCCCCAGTCACCGGTAGGCACCTGTCACAGGGACTCCATGGAGGAGGACACCGTGTTACCCGAAGACCAGGCAGGCGACTCAAAGGATGCCGGGCTTCTGAGGGAACCGTTACCCCCCCCGAGGACCCGACGCTCGACCCTGGCGACAGACCCGTCGTCTGGCATGAATATTCAAGAAGTAAATGAACTCTTTACTGGTGGGACACCATCCGAAAAGCCGTGGTCCCAGTAAAGCCTCCTCCTCCTACACCCCCTCCTCCACCACAAGTGCCAGCAGGACGACCACCAACCCCCAAGGAGCAGACTCCACCTCCTAGGGGTAGATCCCAGCAGTGGAGAAGACTTCTCTCAAGATCTCCATCAGGGTCTCCCAGCCCCAGGCGACCCAGACGTCGGCGGTATACTCCGTTGGAGGAGGACTCCAGATCGGATACTTCGGATTACTCCAGATCTCCTTCTGTACTCAGCATTTCATCACCTGAGCCACATGACCTTCCTAGGTCTCCTCTGGATGATCCCTCTTCCTCTGAGATCATGAGGCACATCCAGTACAACATGGGGTGGGATGCTGAAGACCTCGACCCCGAAAGACAGCGCCTTGCCGTTATCTTCGGCTGAAAGACCCAAAGTCTGTGGTAGTGCCACCCTTGGTGGACACCTTTGTGGTCGTCACCAAGGCTGTGTGGAAGCGTCCGCACTCCACTCCTGCAGTGCCAAAGAAAGCTGACTGCCTGTACAAGGCCCTGAGAGAGAACCAGTACCTGGCTCAACAACCTCTGGCAGACTCCCTGGTCATTACTGCCTCACATGACTGGTCCCAAAGAGCGCAGCACATGAGCATACAGCCACCGTACCAGGAATCCAAACAATTGGACGCCCTGGGGAGACACACATATGCGGCCGCTACATGCTCAGTCAGGTCCCTGAACTACCTGACCCTCATGGTACAATTTCAGAACGCCCTATGGGAACAGGGCCAGGACCTGGACAATAAGCTCCTGGATTGCGATCAGAATGTGGAGCTCCTAAACCTCCTCCGCACAGGGTCTGATGTGGGGACCCAAGTATTACGAGCCACATATGATTCTGCGGACTCGTCCGCCAGAGCTGCAGCTTCAGGCATCTCTCAGGCGACACTCTTGGCTCAGTGTCTCCGGCCTCACCCCGGACGTATAGAAGAACATTCTTGATGTCCCCTACAACGGCGAAGTACTCTTTGGTGAGCCCTCTGAGAAGGTGATCGCCAAACTCCAGGAAGCTGGGAAGGCTGTCAGGTCTGTACAGGCCATGTACAGACCCAGACCTGGTTCCTTTCGTAGGAACCAGAGCCATTTCACAGCCAGTAACAAAGCAGCAGCCACGTTCTGGCCAGCAACAAAGGGGCACCTTTCAGCGGAAAGCCCAGGCTAAGTCATCCCCAGGCAGAGCCCAATGCTACACTAAACTGGCCCAGCCTGCAGGGACCAGTGCTGCCACAGCATGACTCCTTCCCGGCCTCTGCCCCTTCTCTGGATCAACGGGTGCAAAAGGTTGGGGGTCGCATCGCTCGCTACTTTTCAGGGTGGCAGTCGATTACCACCAACCGGTGGGTTCTCCAATTGGTCAAGAAAGGCCATTTCATAGAATTTCTCGACCACCCACTGGCAAGACCTCTCCTGCTTTCCCATTACTTGGGTCAGCACGCCCTGCTTATACAGCAGGAGGTCCCTGCACTCCTGGAAAAAGAAGCAATAGAGCACGTTCCACGGAACCAGAGGGACACAGGATATTATTCTCACTTCTTTCTGGTTCCCAAGAAAACAGGGGACCTTCATCCGATACTGGACTTCTGCGACCTCAACGAGTTGGTCCTGTACAAACGCTTCTGCATGGTGACCCTCCCGGTTCTGATTCCCATGCTCAAGCAGGGAGCCTTTCTAACGTCCTTGTACATGTAGGACGCTTATCTGCATATACCCATCACACAACCGCACAGGAGGTTTCTGCACTTCGAGTTCCAGGGCCACTATTATCAGTTCCGAGCCCTCCCTTTCGGACTGTCATCGGCACCTCTGGTATTCACGAAGTGTATGGCGGTTGTAGCAGCGACTCTGAGGAGGCAAGGCCACTACATGTTCCCCTACCTGGACACTGGCTTCTCATGGCCCCCTCTCGGGAGGCCTTGATGTCCGCCATTCATTATACTCTGTCTCTGTTCGAGATGCTGGGCATCTTGATCAATCAAGAGAAGTCACGTCTGGTTCCGTCTCAGACTCTGCAGTTCATAGGCACAGTTCTGGACACCGTCCAAGGGAAAGACTTTCTTCCCCAGGACAGAGCGGAACACATCAGATCCCTCATCAGGGACATTTTGGGGAAAGAAGACCGTTCCTGCCAGATTGGTCCTTTGCCTGCTCGGACACATGGCTGCAGCCATTGCAACAGTCCCGCTTGCCTGTCTCCCAGTGGCTGTTATGGGTTCAATGGGATCAAAAGCAAGACCATCTGAAGCTTTTAATCTGGATCACGAAGACCGTAATCCAGGATTGGCAAATGTGGCTAGATCTGAAGAATCTATCGGCAGGGGTCCCCCTCGTTGCGCCGTCTCCGATTGTGGCACTCTCCACAGACTCCTCAGGGCTCGGATGGGGAGCACACCTTGACGGTGTCCAGTCTCAGGGCCTGCGGACAGCCCAAGAGACTCATCTCCACATAAATATCCTGGAAATGAGAGCAGTTCTTTACGCCCTGCAGGTCTTCCAGTCGGAGATTCCACCGGGTACTCTTCTGTTACAGACAATTCCATGGTGATGTATTACCTCAACAAACAAGGAGGCACCCATTCCTACCCGCTTTGCAGGGAGGCCATGAGGGTTTGGGATTGGGCTTTGCAACACAGCGCAAACTTCATTGCTGTTCATGTCCCAGGAGTGGACAGTGTCCTCGCAGTCAGCCTGAGCCGCTCTCAGGTTAGAGTCCACGAGTGGGAACTACTCCAGGAGGCAGTAGAGGATCTGTTTCACAGATGGGGTACACCAGAGTTAGACCTTTTCGAGTCCCCATCCAACACAAAACTGCCCAATCTT
Organism: Neoceratodus forsteri; assembly: GCA_016271365.2. Classification (NCBI taxonomy): domain Eukaryota; kingdom Metazoa; phylum Chordata; order Ceratodontiformes; family Ceratodontidae; genus Neoceratodus; species Neoceratodus forsteri. Next base: position 91,802,453 of record CM057451.1, read on the forward strand.
TGGTTGCTGGATCCATGGCCTGGTGTTTTCTGGCGAGACGCGTTGTCCCTCTTCTGGGCGGGCAGATTCCTCTATGCCTTTCCTCCCTTTCCGTTGATCCAGCGGGTTCTTCTGAAACTTCGCAGAGAGCAAGCGACAGTGATACTTATCGCGCCGTTCTGACCTAGGCAGAACTGGTTCCCTCTACTGCACCAGTAATACCTGGAACCTCCGGTGCCTCTGCCAATCAGCTCTCACTTGTTGCCTCAGGAGAAGGGCTCCTTGGTCCATCCAGACCTTCATTCGTTGAGCCTGCATGCTTGGCTCCTAGAGAAATAGCCATTTTGCGACACGGGGTCTCGCAAGAGGTAGCTGATGTCTTGGTGGCTGCGAGGAAACCGGCCACTCATGCCACTTACACCATGATATGGTGCCGTTTTTGCCTGTGGGTTCAAGTGCGGGGGTTTTCGCCTCTAGACTGTCCAGAAAAGTCGGTCTTGGATTACCTCCTGTCTCTTTTTCAGACAGGCTTGGCCTCCTCCTCGATCAAAGTACACCTCTGTGCCATATCAGCCTATCATTGTCCGATAGGCCAACGCACCATATCCCAGCTGGACACGGCACAAGCCTTCCTGAGAGGTATTCTCCACCTCAGACCTCAGATTAAGGATCCGATCACGCCATGGGATCTACTCTTTGTCCTGGAGCAGCTCACGCTGCCACCCTTTGAACCAGCCGCAGATTGCGAGCTATGTCTTCTCGCTTGGAAGACTTTGTTTTTAGTTGCCGTTACTTCGGCCAGAAGAATTTCTGAACTCCATGCACTCATGTGCAAAGAGCCTTATTTGTTTTTTCACCAAGATGGTGTATCCCTATGGACTAATCCCAAATTTCTGCCTAAAGTGGTCTCAGCTCTCACCCTTAATCAGGACATTGATCTACCAGTGAACTTTCCCAACTATTCGAATCGAGGAGAGGCCCTGTTGCACACCCTAAATGTGCATCGGTATCTCCGATACTATCTGACCAGAACCAGACACCACCGAAAATCGGACCAGCTTTTTGTCTCCTTTGCCCACAGAATGATGGGAGCTCCTGTTTCCAAACAATCGCTGTCCAGGTGGCTCCTTCAGTGTATCACGTTCTGTTAACTGAAGCGCAACAAACCCTTGCTGGGCGCGGTTAAGGGTCATTCCACAAGGGGGGGGGTGGCTACCTCCTTTGCGGCCCTTAATGTGTCCACCTCGGCCATCTGTGCTACACCTACTTGGAGCTCCGTGCACACTTTCATCAGGCATTATAGCCTGGATATTGCATCGAGGCGAAGAGCAGGTTTTGGTCTAGCAGTCCTTCAAGGACTTCTGTCCTAGGCTTTGGTTTCATTAAGGATTTCTACCTTCCCTCCTCCCAATAGTGTGAGATTTCCATTATTGCTCGGGAATCGGTCCTAATGGCGTAACCTGCTGCAAGAGCTGTTTCTCGAAGTAAGATAGTACAGTTGCGTAAGAACTTACCGTAACAGTAGATCTTCGAGAACAGCACTTGCAGCAGGTACTTTCCCCCCCACCATTCCCGCTGGAGGTAGATTCTAGTTCCATCATCCTTCTCCTAGGATCAGGTATTTCAGCATTCCTCTGACTGCCATTTGATGGCGGATCCTCAGTCTCCTCTTCTGATGTCATCCATCAGCTGGGAGTCTCCGGCGGGAGAACTGGGGATTCTGGGGGGATTGCCCCCTTATGTACTGTGCCGGACGTCGAAGGCGGGACCGACGAGGGCGGTTCGGCTGAATGCTGCTAGCTAGAAAATTTCCGTGGGGTCCTGGCGCCTGCCGGCTTCAGTCCTAATGGTGTAACCTGCTGCAAGAGCTGTTCTCGAAGATCTACTGTTATGGTAAGTTTATACGCAACTGTACTTTCCTTGGGGTTTCTTCTGAATCTGCCAAAATCTGTCCTCGAACCAGTACAGCTTCTCACCTTTATAGGGGTGGAATTGGATACTACCCAAGCAAAAGTTTCCTTCCTCTGGAAAGGGTGAAGGCCTTAGTAGACCTCGCTTCCTCCTTTCGGCCTCAGGTTTCTCTTCCAGCGAGACAGTTCCTCCAACTCCTGGGCCACATGGCAGCCTCCACTGCAGTGGTTTAGGGAGCTAGATTTCAGATGCGGGACATTCAGTTCCATGTAAGGTCCTTTTGGTCACAGAGAACAGATTCTCTCAGCAAACTGATTCCAGTGACCCGAACTCTGGTCCAGGCTCTCCAGTGGTGGCTGGACCAGGACAGCCTCAGACAAGGGGTTCCATTTCTCCCTCAATTTCCATCAATAGTACTGACTACGGATGCTTCTCTCCTAGGCTGGGGAGCCTACCTGGGAGCCCTAACAGCTCAGGGGATCTGGTCCCCCGCTGGAGTCACTTTTTCATATGAACCTACTGCAACTTGGGGCAGTTTTTCTAGCCCTTCAGACCTTTTCGGATTCAGTCAAAGGCAAGGTGGTCCAAGTCAGGACAGACAACACTACCACAATGTGGTACATCAACAAGCAGGGAGGCACTCGGTCCCAGGCTTTGTACACAGAGGCCATGAAGATTTGGTCTCTGGCCTATTCCCTTCAGACTTCCTCGGTAGCAGTTCATCTTCCAGGGAAGGACAATGTGCTGGCAGATGCCCTGAGCAGGATTTCACAGGGGCATCACGAATGGTCCTTGAATCCTTACATTCTGAGGATCATTTTCTCCAAGTGGGGCATTCCAGAAATAGATCTATTTGCAGCACGAGACAATCAACTTCCTCTGTTTTGCTGCAGACCTCCAGTCCTGGGGACAGTTCCCCAGGATGCCCTTATTCTGAACTGGAAGGGCAGGTTTCTCTATGCCTTCCCTCCTTTCCCTCTCCTGTTCAGAGTTCTGATCAAGATAAGAACTCAACCCTGCACAGTGATACTGGTGGCTCCAGATTGGGCCAGACAACCCTGGTATCCTCTACTGCTGTCCTTGGCTGTCTCACGTACCCTGTCTCTTCCCTGGAGATAGTCTTCTCAACCTCAAGGCCTGGCTCTTGAAGAGTTAGAATATGCAGGTCTACATCTCTCTCAGGGAGTTATGAATATTCTGAAGGTCTCCAGGAAACCTTCCACTAGAAAAACATACAGTTCCACATGGAAGAGGTTCAGTATTTGGTGCTCTCAGAAAGGTATTGTGCCTGATTCCGCAAGCATTTCCACAACCTTAGATTATCTAGCTCATTGGAATAGTCTAGGCCTTTGGCCTGCCACTCTGAAGGTTCATCTACCAGCTGTCTCTGCATTCCTTTCAGCAGGGAAGGGCTCTTCCCTGGCATCTCATCCTGTTTTCAGGAAGTTTTTCAAAGGCCTGGTTCACATTAACCCTCCCTTTAGGGAGCCTACTCCGTCTTGGGATCTTAATGTCTGCATTGCTCAGTTTATGCAGCCACCCTTTGAGCCTATGGCTTCAGCTGAATTGAAGTACTTGACCTGGAAAACTGTGTTCCTGGTAGCTATTACTTCTGCCAGGTGGATTAGCGAATTACAGGCCCTGTCAGTTGAACCTGACTTCATTTCCTTCCATAGGGATAAAGTGGTCCTAAGAACTAATAGGAGGTTCTTGCCCAAAGTGGTATCTGATTTTCACCTAAACCAGTCTCTCTCTTCCTGTATTTTTCACTTACCATTCTTCTCCAGGGTAAAATAGATTACACAGTTTGGATGTTAAAAGGGCACTTAGCTACTACATAGAGCATACTGAGGCACACAGAAATGACTGTCTTCAATTGTTCCTCTCTTATGGTGAAGTGGGGGGAAAGGTAAGCCTGCCACCAAGAGAACTATTGCCTGGTGGATTGTTTCCTGTATACAATTTTTCTATGACAAGTTGGGTAGAATACCCCTTTCAGCCTGAGGGCTCACTCGACTAATGGTACAGCTGCTACTCTAGCTGCGGCCAGAGATGTACCCTTGTTAGAGATCTGTAAAGCAGCCACCTGGAAAACAGTACATACATTCACCAAGCATTACTCTCTGGACATCCAGTCTGGGAGTGATGTTAGGTTTGGCAGAGCAGTACTGCAGATCCTGTTCCCAAAGTAGGTTATGCATTCCCTCCTCCATAGGGAACTGCTTGGTAGTCTACATTATGTCTGAATACAGCAAGACTTCATGTTGTTTGAAGAAGATATTACTCACCTCAGTAATGTTGTTTCTTCTAATGGGGTCTTGCTGTATTCAGACCTCCCCCACTGCCTCCCCTCTCAGAACCTGTATTTGGGAAGTGGGTTGTCAGGCACAGTGTTGCACCTTAGGGGTGTACCTTGTACCTTCCCTCTTGGTGGTGTAACTGTTATGTTTTTCCTTCTTGTGTTGCATAGTTTGAATTGTCACTACCTTATTTCTTGGGTTCTCGACCTGAGTCTTTTTTTGGACCTCAAAAAGTATTTTGCCTTTTGGCTATGTGTTCAAACAATTTTCACATTTTAGTGTCACGTTAGTTAGTTGCTCGTAAGAATCTGACTGTTGCACTGGTAAGTACCACAGACAGAGGTTTGAAAACCGAGCTCGAGCTCAACGTTCCATGCTGCTGCATGGAGTTAACTCTTTCCTCTCCGGGGCAGTTCGAGTGCTGGGGCTAACTGCATTATGTCTGAATACAGCAAGACTCTATTAGAAGAAACAACATTACTATGGTAATTTTTTTTCTTTCAGCCCTGTCCAGAGACTCTTAATGGAGGCTCTCTCCTTTACCCTGGACCTCTTGGCAGACTGGGGATTACTGTCAGTATTCCCAAGTCATCTATGACAACGTCCCAGAGACTACAGTTCATTGGGACAGTTTTGGAAATGGTCCAGTGCAGAACCTTCCTTCCTCCAGACAGGGTGGAGACCCTGATCAGTCAGGCTTTGTGGGTGGCTTCGTCCAGGAGCATCTCGGCCTGGGAGATCCTCCGCCTTCTTGGCCTGATGGCAGCCTCCATCACTACTGTCCCCTGGCAAGGCTCCACATGATAGTTACTTAGCGGTCCTTGCGAGTACAGTGGGACCAACTCCTGGACGAGCTGGACCAGCCTGTCCTGGTGCAGTCAGCAGTTCAGAAAGAATCGCTGTGGTGGAGGGACCACTGCAACCTTTACTTGAGCCTTCCTTTCAGGAGCCCAGCTTTTCTGGCATCCCTAACTACAGATGCATCAAACATGGGATCGGGAGCACATCTAGGGGAGCACCAAGCTCAAGGACTGTGGTCCAGCTTGGAGGCATCATTACACATCGACGTTCTGGAGATGAGGGCAGTCTTGTATGCCTTACAGGCCTTCCAGACCCTCCTTCCCAAGGGATCATTGCTGGTCCAGACGGACAATATGTTGATAGTTTGGTACCTCAACAAACAGAGGAACTCGGTTATACCCCCTTTGCAGGGAGGCGATGCAAGTGTGGAACTGGGCGGTCCAGCACGATCTGGCCCTAGTGTTGCCGTGCGTGTTCCAGGCATTCAGAATGTCCTGACGGACAGTCTCCGCAGGTCTCGGACCCTAACTCACGAACGGGAATTGAATCAGGAAGTGGCAAAATATCTCTTCTAAGATGGGGGTGTCTGGAAAGCGACCTCTTTGCCTCCCAATACAACGCAAAACTTCCCAGTTTTTGCGCTCTTGTTCCAGGCATGGTGCTTTCTGGCACGACTCACTCGCTCTCTCTCCTGGACAGGGAAATTTTTGTATGCCTTCCTTGCATTTCCCATTCTCCAGAGGGTCCTTCTCAAGCTTCAGGCAGAGAAGGTGAGGATGATTCTCATCGCCCCTCTCTGGTAGAGACAAATTTGGTTCTCGCTGCTACAACAGCTTTTGAGGGAACCACCGGTTCCACTTCTAGGGACTCACAACCTCTTGACTCAGGATCAAGGTCGCCTTGTTCATCCGGGGCTCAGGACCCTGCATCCTTCACGCATCGCTCCTGCAGACATGGCGATTTCTCACTTCGAGGTCTCCTCTCGAGTAGCTCAGGTTCTTTGAGGCTAGAAAACTCTCCACTTGTTTCGCTTATGCCATGAAGTGGAAACTTTTTTCCATCTGTGCAACCTCCAAGAAGTGGAACTCCTTTTCCTGTTTTGCCCCACAAGTCATGGAATACCTCCATTTGTCAGACTCGAGTCTGTCTTATTCTTGTCTTCCTTGAAGGTCCACCTTTCAGCAATTTTGGCGTACCACGAGCTGGTGGATGTTAAACCCGTGGCTCATTTGTAGGTCTCAGAAACCTTTGTGAAAGGGATCCTCCATCTTAAACCCCCCATCCACAGCCCAACCCCACCTTGAGATTTGAACTTTGTGTTGGAGAAGCTAACCCCCCCCCCATGTTTGCATATTTGAACCTGCCATGAGCTGTGACTTGAGCTTCCTTTCCTGGAAGACATTATTTTTAGTTGCCATTACATCAGCTCAGAGCATTTTGGAGCTTAACGCTCTGGCTTGTAAAGAGCCTCATCTTATTTTCCATAAAGACTGGGCGGTCCTCAGGACAAATCCTAAGTTTTTACTCAAGGGGGTGTCAGAAGCCACACTGAACCAATCAGTAGAGCTTCCATTTTTCTTTCCATCCCCTTCGAACAGAGTCGAGGGACTCCTGCACACTATGGACGTCCATCAGAACAGTCTGTGCTACACACACTGAACCAAGGATTTCTGAAGCTGCAATTAGCTTTTTGTTTCCTTTGCCCCCAGGTCAAAGGGCAAAATGGTTTTGAAGCAGTGTCTTTCCAAATGGTTAGGCAGCTGTATTTGGTATTGTTGCCAGAAGTACTATAAACCTCTGCCGGGTCCCATCAAAGGTGATTCTACTAGGGGCCTGGCTGCTTCCGCTGCTTTTTTGCGGAACGTCTCTGCGGTTGATATCTGCACTGCAGTTACTTGGAGTTCTGTCTACACTTTTATAAACACTACAATCTGGACATTGCTTCTAGGCGGAGGGCTGGCTTCGGCCTAGTTTTTCTCGTAGGGCTTTCTGTCCTAGGCTGGGTCCATTCTGGATTCCAATTTTCATCTGTCATTTTCTCCTCCTCCCTTGTTTCTGTCTCTCTTTGGAGGGACTGCTTGGGACTCTGTCCTATATGTAATGACTTACTGAAGGAACCCTCTCGAAGGAAGATAGTAGTTATGTAGGAACTTACCATAACAGTAGATCTTCGGAAGAGGTTCCTTCAGTAGGTCATATTTTTCCCTCCCTCCTTCTCCTCCTTTTATTTCTTGCACATTGACTCCAAATCCTATTTGAGCCTGCTGTCAGGCCTCTTCCTAGCTAAGGTGGGAGAACTGGAGGGTGAGCGTGGGGACCGCCCATTTTATACGGTCACACTTATGTCAGTCACGTGATGGGTGGGTGGTCCCCCGTCTGGGATCGCTAGAAAGGTCTGCTTTGTGGCCCGACACCAGGTGGCCCCAGTCCTATATATAATGACCTACTGAAGGAACCTCTCTTGAAGATCTACTGTTACTGTAAGTGCCTACATAACTGTACTTTAATGCATCAGTTAGGGCTGAAGCAACTAAAGTAGGGAAATGAAGTGTTGGGTTTGACACCCTAACACCCCCACACTACCCTACCACCCCAACCCCCACAGACTAATAGGTGACTGGGTGTGCCTTGGGGTTGTCCGACTTCTCACCCCATTCTCCTATACTTTATCATGTAAGCTTTGTTACACATGGAAAGGGGTGAGAGTTGGGGCAGACAACCCCATGGCACACCCAGTCGTCTGTGGGGGTGGGGTATGGTGGTTGGAAGGGTGGGGGTGTTAGGGTGTCAACCCTAATGCCTCATTTCCCTGCTTTTGTTGTTTCAACCCTAACTGATGCATTAACAGTGTTTTGCAATGAATATGCATATATAGTGTGTGTGTGTGTGTGTGTGTGTGTGTAGCTCCCTTAATCAAAGGATGTTCAGTAGTAGGCTTTTGTTTGCAGTGGTTTACTGATTTCTTGCCTACAGAATTGGAGAGATTTAACTGACTGTGATGCGATTGGAGTGTGCCTTCCACTCTCAAGCTTTCAGTCTGTCCCAGCTAGGAGGGAAAGACAGCCCATACTGTCTGCTTCCTGCCAATGGATGGAGCCTACATGCAACTGTAATCACCTTTAATTATCATTCTTCTTTTAGGAGCAGATTCTAAATGCATAATAATGTCTCTCCCAAAAAAAAACAACCTGAATGTGAAAATTGCGGCTGAATCAAGAGAAAAGTTAAAGTTAACTTTCTTGCCTCTTCCTTTTTTTGGCAGATACCACTCTCAGTTAGAAGGAGGCAGAGTGCCCATATATGCCATAATTTTTCAAGAACCGGAGAATGATCCTCGTAGCTGTTGTTACCTGTGGGCTGTACAGTCTGCTCAAGACTAGTAAGTAATGTATAATTTCAAGGTGCGTTTAGTAAAATGAGTAGAAAAAGCCTGCACTTTGTATACAACTCATGACTCCATAGTAAAATGTCCACCTGAATTGCTTGCAGATATAAACTAAGTAATTTACAGTCTTCAAGCTCTAAGTAGTTTACAGGCTTCAACTTTACAGAGATCCCACATTGTTTGAATTATGTATTTATTTGGATGTGAAAACACAAATTGCACATAACCCAATAATGCAAAGCATCATGGGAAGCATGCAATGCCCGTGAATTAATCTGGACTGGCTCAACTTTAAGCAGAACTGCATGGTGCTGAAGGCCTACAATACAATCCACAAAGGCTGAGACAGCAGACACAATACACAAGATGTCTGCTGTTTCAGCCTTGCTGATATATTGTGAACACTCTTCATCTAACAAAGTTAAAACCAATCAGGTATTCATGAACATTACATGTCATTGCTTCGCATGATGCTTCCTCGATGAAAACATGTGCCGGTTGTATTTTCTTCAAAAATAGTGGCTGTATGACCAGTATCCTCTGGGATAACCCTTGCCCCAGTGTATTTGCTCTGGGGCTCTTTTGGGTTTTATTTGGATGTGTCTGCCTGTTTCTTTTCTACAAAGGTGTTGATTTTTTTTTTTTTTTTGGTCCGATCTTCAGACTGCCTCCACCACCCTGACTGTATCTGTCACTAATCTCGACTATCAGCTTCACAGGACTGTCTTCTAACTCTGCCTCTGCCCCATGGGAAGCCTCTCCCAAGTAGTTGGCCCCAGATCATCAGCTGTGCCTGAGCAGTAATCCATGTGTCTATGTAAGATTCAGGGCAGAGCACCGTATTGCATGTGGCCTTGAGGACTACAGTGGCATCATGTGTCACTCGGGATGTGTTTGTCCCCCTCCTTGTTTGAAGAGCAGCCCACCACCTGGACACTAAGGCCAGGCAATACTGTGTCTGGGGGGTGTCACATGGCAACCTTAAGGTCAAGGGCTTCCTCAAGCCCACCACAGGAGGCACTACTACAGACTGGAGATTCCCTTGCTGTCCCCTGAGTCGTCTGCTCATGCAGCATTCCACAGACTACTTCTTGCCTGGATACCCATATGGTAGCTCTGAGCAGGCTCCTGGGTGTTGCCAGATCAGTGCAAAGGGTTTTGTTTTCATCCAGTTATTGTTTGCCTGGGTACTAACTCCATGTATAATTTACTTGAATGCACTAACATTTTCAATGGTTAATAGCTTTGTCAATGTTGTTGTTTTTGCAGCGAAGGTGATGTCTTAAGTTTACATTTGCTGCAGTTGGCGTTTGGTGACAGGAAGTGCCTGGCATCTGGTCAGATCCTCTATGAGGTAAATCTACTTCTCTGTTGTAGAACAGTTGATCAGTGTTGGGCATCCTTGTTTATATTATCCTAGACATAACATTTGTAAAACTTTTTAAGCCTTCATTGAAGAAATTGAATTTTATCAGCTTTCATAGTTCATGCCATTTCAGCTAGTACCACCATAGGAATAGTGTTCCCTAATGTGCATTTCATTGCTTTTGTAACTAGCATATGTTTTGAAAACCACTGATCAAAATTGTGAGATCAGCGTTTGCATAGACATTCTTTGCTGTGACTGCTTGTGGCTATTAGTATATCAAAAATGGGCTGTTTCTGCATAAATTATGATTTCTGTTATGTTTTTATTCTTTGGGAAGTATCTTGAACCACTTATCCAGTTGATCAAACTTGGTATGGATATTCCTTTCTGCAGTCTGTTGATAATTCTACATCTTTATTGAGGATATCTCCTCCTTTGGGCCACACCTGTTGAGCTGTAAGCCATCAGTGTCAGGGCCATCTGGAAACATTTGCCTGACTGGGGGCTGCCAAGATGATGTACATTGTCTGCTCCTATGAGACATGGATGGCTTCCTCACTTCTCAGTGCTTTCTTTCTCCGTCAGCATGCTCGTCAGACCTGAAAAGAAACACAGTTTTTGGTTTTTGTTATGTAACTGATTTTATATCGATGCCCTGTAAGCTGCCTTTGAAAGAACCATTTGGTTTTGTACCTGTGATTACAAGATCTACAAGGACGATACTCAGACCATGTGTGTCTGCTGTTTGGGCCTCTCCCACAGCTTGAGGGCCTGCAAGGTCTGCCAAGGATTTGCTTTGTTCAAATTTTGCTTAATTCCTTTTGTGATATGGCCATTGTATTTCTTGTTTGCACATTGTTTCATTGTCCCAGGAGTCTAGAACGACCTAGCGGACAGTCTGTCGCACCAAGGCAAGGGCACACGAGTGGGAACTGTGGCAATCAGTGGTTGAAGACATCTTCGATCTGTGGGGTCGCCCAGCCCTTGATCTGTTAACCTCCCCATACAACGTAAAACTACCCAGTTTCTGCTCGCGTATTCCTGGGCATGGAGTTTTCTGGCTAGACACGCGATCTCTCTTTGCTGGACAGGAAGGTTCCTCTGTGCCTTTTCTGTCTTCCCGCTTTTGCAGTGGGTACTTCAGAAAATGCGGGTGGAAGGGGTCCACATGATTCTGGTAACCCCTTTCTGGCCTCGTCACATTTGGTTCCCTCTGCTCCAGCAGTTGGCCGTGTAAGCTCCGGTTCCGCTTCCCCTCTTTCAGGACCTTCTGACCCAGGAGCAGTGCAGGCTAGTCAATCCGGGCCTTAGATCCTTTCACTTTACTACTAACATACTGAAATGGCAGCAGAATAGGCTCAACAGTTTCTCGACTCTGCTCGATTTTCAGCACCTGCACTGAGGGTCGATTTTGGTGTCCCCCTCCCCCTTGGGTTATACTGTCCCCAGTCCCAGATGTTCCACCTGTACTGGGCCTGGTCAGATTTACTCTCCCCCTGTACCTGTCCCATCCCCATTTAAACCCGTCCAGTCTCCACCTCTACCAGCTCTCTGGGCAGTGCATTCCATGGCTCCACCACCCTTTCAGTGAAATAACATCTCCTCCTCTCCCCTCTGAGCCTGCCCCCTTGCAGCTTACACCCATGACCTCTGGTTGCCCCACCTTCCTTCCTTTTGAGCACCCTGGCTGGGCCTCCTTTATTGATCCCTTTAATGTACTTAAAGACCTCTATCATGTCCCCCCCTGTCCCGCCTCTCCTCCAGGGTGTACATGTAGAGCTCCCTGAACCTCTCCTCATAGGTCTTCCTCAGGCCACAGATCATTTTGGTTGCCCTTCTTTGGATCCTCTCTAGGAGTGTAATGTCCCTTTTTAAATGTGGTCTCCAAAACTGCACACAATACTCGAGGTGTGGCCTAACTAAGCAGTTGTACAATGGAAGGATCACTTCCGCCTTTCTGGAGGTAATCCCCCTGGCGATGCATCCCAGCATCCTATTTGCCCTTGCCGCTGCCCTCCTACAGGTCTCTGAGTTGTTCATTTTGACATCTACCACTACTCCCAGATCCCTCTCACTCTCTGTGACTTGAATCGTGTCTCCTTCCAGGGTATACCTCTGGCCTGGATTTCTGACTCCCAGGTGCAGAACCTTGCACTTTCCCACATTGAATTTTAATTTCCATTTTCCCGACCACCTTTCCAGAGCCTCCAGGTCCTCCTGCAAGGCCACCTTGCCCTCCTCCTCATCCACCACTTCAACCAGCTTTGAGTAGTCTGCAGAGAGACTCATCTCACTCCTGATCCGCCTCCTGATATCAGAGATATAGGTGTTGAACAGGAGTGGCCCCAGCACTGACCCCTGGGGAACCCCACTAGTAACCCACCTTGGGGATGAGGCTAACCCTCCAACCACCACCTTCTGAGTACGCTCAGAGAACCAATTTCCTATCCATCATAACTGTCTCCCTACCCCCATTTCCTTCAGCTTAGCCAGCAGGCCACTGTGGGGTACTGAATCAGATGCCTTGCTAAAGTCCAGAAAGAGGACATCCACTGGCCTACCCTGGTTCAGGGCCCAAGTCATAGAACTCAACAAAGTTTGTCTGGCAGGATCTTCCCGTGACAAAGCCATGCTGCCCTCGTCCAAGTACTCCGTTTACTCCAGTAACCCACCTAGCCTTTCCTTGACAATACCCTCCATCACCTTGCCGACCACTGATGTCAGGCTAACGAGCCTGTAATTTCCTGCCTCCTCTCTTAATCCCTCCCCCTTTGTGGATCACCACAGCATGGGCCACCCTCCAGTCTTGGGGCACCCACCCCGTCCTCAGAGAGATGTTGAAAAGCTCTTCTAGAGGGACTGCCAGGACATCCGCCAGTTCCCTCAGCACCTGGGATATATCTTATCTGGCCCACGTGCTTTCTCTGTCCTAAGGGACCTGAGGGATTCCTTTACTCTCTCTACTGGGATTTCAGCCTACACGTCTTCCCCCTTTTTACCTGCACTGCTGGCCCCCCACCTGTTGTGGTGGCCTCCCTCCCCAGACCCGTCAAGGCCCGGTCTCACGGTCCCACCCCTTCCTCGGTTTGCCCCGCTCCTCGCAAGACACTGGCTCCTCCATCCCCCTGGTAAACACTGAGAGCAAAGTACTCATTTAGGATTCTGCCTGTTCCCCGCTTCCTGTGCCCAACCATCCCCCACCCTTATCTTGCTGCTCTTCCCCCTTACTTTACTTTTTTTCCCCTATGTATCTAAAGAACACCTTGTCCCCCCTCCAGATCCCATTGGCCAAGGACTGCTCTTTTTTCGCCTTAGCTACTCTCACCACCCTGGTGACTCTCTTGGCTGTCAGCTCATATTCCTCCTGATCCCCTTCACTCCTTGAGCACTTGAAGCGCCTGTAGGCTGCCTTTTTTTTCCATCACCACCTCCTGTACCTCCCGGGTCCACCAGCAGGGTTTTCTGGCCTTACCGAACTTATGCTTTTCCCCTTGCGTAGGATCTGGTAATCTCCTGTATTCCCCTCCTAATGATCTCCCACCTGCTGTCAGCATCCATATCCGGTCTTATCCTTTCCAGACGATCTTTAAGGATCCTTCCCATCTCCCTGAAGTCTGCACCCCTAAAGTCTGTTACTACCGTCCTTGTTCGGCTTTCCTCCCCCCCAGGTCCAGGAAGAACCAAACTGAGGCGTGATCACTCCCCGCCAAAGGGTCCCTCACCTCTATGCCCCTAATCTGATCACTGTCCACCAGGACCACGTCCAGTGTCCGGGCCTCCCTAGTTGGCTCACCCACCTGTTGTGTCAGAAACGCATCCTGGAAGACATCCAGCAGCCTCTGCTCTTTGGACACTGGTGATGTAATAGTCCCCCAGCCTCTTCCTGGCATGTTGAGATGCCCCATTATCACTACCCTTCTCTTTCCCAATCCACAGTGTCCCTCAAGATTTGCCAACAAACTTTCTTCCAGGACCTCTGCCAGTGCTGGTGGTCTGTACACCACTCCGGCCTTTACTCTTTTACCTCCTGCATCAGCAAGGTGACCCAGATAGCCTCCACGTTCCCCTCTGCTGCCTCCACCTCTCCTATACCCATGCCATTTCTGACTAACAGTGCTATACCACCCCCCCTTCCTTCCCTCCTATCTTTTCTAAACATAGTATAGCCCTCCAGATTTAGGTCCCACTCGTGCCCTTGAGTGGCCCAGGTCTCAGTGACTGCTGCCACATCCACCTCTCCCTCAACTAGCATCGCCTGGAGTTTGGGCATTTTATTTCCTAAGCTCCTAGCATTTATCAGGACCACTCTCCACCCCTTTTCCCTCCTTGAGCTCCCATTTCTCAGCTCCTGCACCCTACCTGGTGACCCATTTCCACATCTTCCTAGCCCCCTAGAGGAGTGGAGACCATGTCCCTCATTTATCGTACCTGCTGACAGTGCCCCTTTTTTGATCCCTCCCCCTTCACAAGTTTAAACCCCACCTTTTGTTGATGAACCCAGCTAGTTTGAGCTTCAGGATTTGTTTTCCCTCCAGATTAAGGTGGAGCCTGTCCCTAGCGTATAGCCTCTTATCTTCCCAGGTCTCCCCCCAGTCCCCCATCAGGCCATACCCCAATTCCCCACACCACTCCCTAAGCCATTGATTTATCTCCCTAATCTTCATCTCATTTTCCCCGCTAGCCCTTGGCACAGGCAGGATTTCCGAAAAGGAAATCTTACAGCCTATGGAAAGACATACCCTGGCCAACTCCCGGAACCTTGCCTGAATTTCTAGCTCACTATTACCTTTATGTTGTTTGTTGCCAAGTGTACTAGAATGTCCGTGGCCCCCCCCCCCCGCATTCCCTTGCCAGTGAATACAACTCATGCTTGGCCTTGTGCACCGTCAGGCCTGGGTGGTATTTGGTTCTGATCAGACAGGTTTTTGATGTCCCCCTGCCCCTCCCACTGGATGCCTCTGATCATGGAGTCCCCCAATAGCAGTACACTAACCTCCCCCTTGTTTCCCTGTTCACTCCTCTGGTTTCCCCTCCTTCCATTCCCCTCCTCATCCCTTTGTTCGGGTTCTCCCCCCAACCGGCTCCTTGCACCTCCCACAATGTGGGTGTTGAAGGTAGCCCCTTCACTATTGTCCCTGGTCACCTGCTTTACCCGTGTCCTGGCCTTCTTTATCCCTCCCACACGAATATCTTTATCTCTTTCCCTACTATTTACTGATCCATCTATCCTATCAGTTTGTCTACTTGGCTTTCTGCTTGCTATCATCCCATTTATGTCCTGCACCTTCCTGCCTGTCATGCTCCCCTGTTCCATACCATCAGCCTCCTCTTTGTTCCCCTGATCCTCCTTCCCCGCCCCCCCCTTACTCTTTCTTCCCCATCCTGTCAGGACCCTCTCTAGTGCGCATTTGTCTTTGTCCCCTTCCCCCTTTCTATCAAATCCCTGCCCCAGCTTCACCAGCAGTATCCTCCTCCTCCTCCTCCCCACACTCCCCTCTTCTACCAGTGGGCATAGAGGTTAAAATGATTTGTCCTTAGCCCATCTCCAGTGCCCCCGACCCTATCACTCCTCTCTATTTCCTGGGCGCCCCAGTCTGTGCCTATTGCTGTGGGAATTTCTGCCTTTTGGGCCCCACCTGCCAGGGTTCCCTAGAGCCCCCTGTGTGTACCCCCCTTCCGTCCTCCCCTAGTGTGAGCATCTCTCTTCACTCCTTCCCCAGCTTGGGAGGCCCCAGCACCTACTGCTTCCATGTAGGTGACTGCGTGCCTCCTACCTCTCCAGTCCCCGTCCCCAGCACCCCCAGCTGCCTTTGGATGCCCTCTACCTCCTCCTTAAACTTTGCCAGCTAGTAGCACAGTGGGCATCCCCAAAACTTCCAAGCCCAGTACAGTATGATGGCCGCACCACACCCTGTGCACCCAACCATGCGTGGCATCTTCTGACATAGCTGCTTCATGCTGTGGGGTTTCTGCCAGAGTCGCGCAGGTTCTTGTGGGGGCCAGAAAGCTATCCACTCGAACCACCTGTGCAGTGAAGTGGAGAAGACTTTTCATCTGGGCAGCCTCAGAAGGTTGGGATCCTTTTTCCTGCCTGGTTCCTCAGGACATGGGGTACCTGCTTCACCTCAGACCTTGGGCTAAGTTATTCCTCGCTGAAGGTCCATTTGTCGTCCATTTCTGCCTACCATGTTCTAGTGGACTACAAAACCCTGGCACAGTTGAAGGTTTCCAAAACTTTTCTGAAAGGAATACACCACTTGAATCCCCTGGTTCGGAACCCTGTTCTGCCGTGGGACTTGAACTTTATTCTTGAGAAACTAATTTTGCCTCCCTTTAAACCGTCCACGAGTTATGACCTGCGCCATCTTTCCTGGAAAGTGTCATTTTTTTTAGTTGCTATAACTTTTGCTCGAAGGATTTCCGAGCTTCAAACCCTGATGGGCAAGGAGCCTTATTTGATTTTTCACAGAGACCGGGTGGCTCTGCATACAAATTCAGTTTTTACTCAAGGTAGTTTGTTTACTTTGAATCAGACCATACACTTGCCAGTGTAGTACTCTGAGCATTCCAGTCAAGGGGAGGCAAGCCTGCACACTACAGACGTGCAGAGAATTTTGCGTTACTACACAAATTGGATGAAGTCGGTCGAAAAAAAAAAAAAATTCATTTCGCTGCGCACAAAGAGGACATTGCAATTTTGAAAGTGTTTGTGAAATGGTTGGCAAACTGCATTTTGTTTTATCAGAAGTATAACGCATACACACCCGTTCTGGGGAAAGTCAATGGTCACTCAAGAGGCATGGCTGCATCTACTGCTTGTTTCAGGAATTTCTCAGCCGCAGACATTTGTGCAGCGGCTGCTTGGAGCTCTGTCCACACATAGATACATCGATACGTAGACAGTGTCGGCAGATAAGGGCCTACGGCCCACCCAGTCTGCCCATTTCAGCTTGTAAGTTTACTTAGTTTTCCTAGAAGTATGTTGCCCCTTAACCCTGACCTCCAGAATTCCTTTGTCTATCCCATGCATTCTTAAATACCGTGATTGTTTCGGACCCCACCACTTCCTCTGGCAGGGTGTTCCACTTGCCGTCCACCTGTTCTATGAAGAAATTCTTCCTCACGTTTCCTCTGAATCATCCTCCCTGTAACTTCATCCCATGCCTTCTAGTCCTGGAGCATATTTTTCGCTTAAAAATGGCGTCTTCCTGCACCCTGTTCCTCCCTGTAAGATACTTGTATGTCTCGATCATCCCCTCTCTCCCTCCTCTCCTTTAGGGAGTACATATTCAATTCCTTCAATCTGTCCTCATAGGACTTGTGATGCAGTCCATGTACCATCTTTGCCCTCCTCTGAACACTCTACCCTGTCTATGTCCTTACGCAAGTAAGTTCTCCAGAACTGTACACTGTACTCCAGGTGGAGCCTCACTAGTGTCTTGTATAGTGGAATTATGACCTCCATTTTCCTGCTGGTGATGCCCCTGCCTATGCATCCCAGCATCTTATTTGCTTTACCTGCTGCCTCGTCACGCTGTTTCCCTATCTTGAGGTCATCAGAGATATCCCCAAGGTCTCTCTCCTGCTTGGTGCATGCTATATCCTCACCCCCTAACTGATGTATTGTGCCAGGGTTTTTGTTCCCCATGTGCATTATCTTGCACTTCTTTGCATTGGATTTCAACTGCCAAATCCCTGACCATTCTTCAAGTTTCTGCAGGTCCCTTCTCATTCTGTCTACACCCTCTGGTGTGTCTACGCTGTTAGAGCTTTGTGTCATCAGCAAACAGGGAAATTCTGCCTTCTAGGTCCTGCGCAATGTCACTGATGATGTTGAATAGGACCTTTCCCAGCACTGATCCCTGTAGTACCCCACTGGTCAGTCTTCCCTCTGTGGAATGACAGCCACACCTTCACTAAACTTGAAAATCTGGACATTGCCTCTAGATGCAGGACTGGGCTTGGACTAGCTGTCCCCCAGGACCTACTTTCTTGAATCCCTGCCTACTGCAGACCTTTTTCCTGCCACCCATGTTCAGTCCTTGTCTGACTCGCACTGCTTGGGACTCTGTCCTAATGGTTATTACCTACTGCAAGAGCTCTCTTGAAGTAAGATAGTACAGTTACATAAGAACTTACCATAACAGTAGATCTACGAGAGAGGCTCATGCAGTAGGTACCTTTCCCTCCCACCTTCCCCCTGCTTCTGCTGCTGCTTTTCTATATAGCCTTTCTTTCCCACTCCTTTCCTTCGCTCTTCCTCTTAGGCTCCCCGGCGTGAGACCGAGGCGGGCGCGTGAGGACTGAGCACTACATAGGATCACGCTGACGTCCATCATGTGATGTCGGGGTGGGTGGTCCCTGCCTGACACTGCTAGCTAAACTTTTCCATGTGGTCTTGGGGCCTGACAGCTCAGTCCTAATGGTTATTACCTACTGCAAGAGCCTCTCTAAGATCTACTGTACATTTAAGTTCTTACATAACTGTACTGTTTTGTTAGTTATTTCTGGTCCCAGCAGCTACAGGAGAACTGGACCCTGTGTTGAATCTGAGCTCTGAACAAATTCATGAAATGCAAAAAGTTTTGAATGGTCTCTTCAGGCTCTCGTTCCCCTTCTGCAAAAAGGACTAGCTTTGTGCTCTTGACATGATGGATGCTTACCTTCATGTACCTACCTTACTCCCTCCACCCATGTTTGCAACCCATCCTTCTCACCTCTGAGAGCTTCCAAGTAGGGTGTTAACCTCTGACGCCTGCTAGCTGCTGTACTGCCTAAGCTGTTTAATGCTGTTGTACACTGTAACTTACCTGTACCATATGTAACCCAGTCATCGGTATTGTATTGTCTATGCAACTGATGTGGTCCCTAAAAATGAGCATCTGCTCACTAGTGTAATCCAAGACCTCAATAAATAAAAAAATATAAGTATTGGAATCGTAACATGCCACATGCAGTACCTTTGATTCACTTTAGTGGATTGCCATTATCCAATCCGAGTCTTGCCATTTTTCTTTTCCTCTGCACTGCAGGTATTTACCAGATGCTTTGCAGTTGGGGCAGCAGCCCTCCAGAAAGAAGGGCTTTATGTTTTCACCTATTTGGATGACTGGCTCCTGCAGGAGCTATCCAGGGAAGTGGTCCAGTACATCATTTTTCAAGCTTTGCAGTTGCTAGAGGGGCTGGGTAATCTCAGTCAGTGTACCAAAATCTGTTCTCACTCCATGCCAACTCCTCCAGTAGATTGGAGCAGTACTGGACACTGCAGTGGATGGTGAATTCTTGCCCCAGGACCAAGCAGAGTCCCCGATTGCTCAGGCCAGTCGCTGTATTTATTCATTATTTTATATTTCGCAACTGGGAAAGGTGCACTGAGCTGAGACTCACTTCCAGGTGCGACGCGGGGATGTGGGTGACATATACATACAGAAGAGGTTTATACATACAAAGATATGTAACCTGTAACATTTATAATGCAATCCAAACCTGCCTCCTGGGTAAGAAGGCATTATTGGGCAAACCCCCTCCCCCGTGTATCCAACATCCTTTGGCCGATTGCTACCCTCTATGACACGAGAGGTAGGATGAGGAGGGCCCTATCAAAATCTTTCCTTCGAACTGCACTTCGACAGTGCGCCTTCGCCTGTAGGGCCTCCCAGTGGCTTAACTAAATCCCTATGCCCATTCAAACCTCCACCTGCCTATCACACTTCAAAACTGGACTAAGACAATACCTTAAATCAATCAGTGTGACTGTCTCTGAATGCTAGTCCCTCCACCTTCTTAGCCTCCCGAGTTGCTCATATGGCAGACCTGCTGCACCCCGCTCCTCCGTACAGCTAGTGTCTGCTCTCCCTAGTAGCCACTCTTTCCCTCCTTTGGTACTCTCCTCCTCCATTAACCTACACCTTGCCTCCTGAACTGACAATAGGCATCCACTCTGTGTCTCCCCCGGTCCCTCCTGCACCCACCACCTCTTCTGACATGCTAGGGCCAACCCCACCCCCATGTGGCTTTCAGCATGCTGCCCCTGCTGTTCCCAGACACCTCCCTTCATCATAACTCCATCCCTGCACCCTCCCCCCATTTCCACTTTCTGACCATTTAGTCAAGCACTTTTCCTGTCTGGTGTGCTTCCCTTCCCCCTCCTCCCTGGGACCCCCCTGCCACTATTCTCCGTCCTGTTTTGACAGCCCCAACACGAGGCTGCTTACCCTTTCAAGTTTCCACGTCAACTCGAAAAAGGGATCCTCCCCTGCTTTCCCCACGCAGCTCACCACTGCTTTTCTATATCCTTTACCGATGCTGTAATAATAATTCCACGGTACTAATGATAACACTGTAATATTGTAACCTATGTATGTTCTATGCGTGCTTGATGTACTATGTCTATCGTCTGTCAACCTGACGTGGAACCTTTGTAAAAGAGCTTGTGCTCAAAGGTCTTCTCCGAATCCTTAAATTAAAATAAAAAAAAAAAGGAAATAATGCAGGTATTTACATAGCATTGCTGGGTTAGGTCGAATAGCATACATTTTTACATAAAGTGCATTTGATAACTAAGGATATAAAAGGGAAAGAGGCTGAAAGAAAGGAGCGGTGAGGAGGGTGAATAAGAAGTTGGGATAAGGAGGGGGTAGGAACTGATTGGGGCGAGGGGGAGGCCTCTGCCCAGACTGTGCTCTGCCTTCTGGACCATATAGCAACTGCCACTGAAACTGTTCCATTTGCATTCCTTCATGAGAATCCTGTATTGGATTGTTCGGGTGCAGTGTGACCAACTGATGTAGGAGTTACCATGAATGATCCTTGTCGCATCCCCTCTAACAGAGTCTACTTTGGTGGATGGAACCCCTGCTCTTGTAACAGGATTTCCCCAACTTTGGAGCACATCCTCCTGACTGAGGCCTCCAGGACAGGATTGGTTGCCCCACCTGGGCCTTTATCAGACCCAGGGGTTGTGGACAGGTTGAGATTTGTATCTCCACATCAATGTTTGTAGATGAGGTGTATTCCTGGGTTTCAGGCTTTCAAAAAGCATATCTCTCCAGGTCCCCTGTGGATATGAACAGACAGTGTGGTCAGTGTGTTGCACTCTACCTACAAGCAAGGGGCACTAGTACTCTCTGTGCAGGGAAGTGATGAGAGTATGGCAGTGGGAACTCTCCCGGCCTACAATTGACAACCGTGTTTCTCCCAGGATTCCAGAATGTCTTGGCAGACAGGAAATCTGTCTCAGTCTCTGGTGCATGAGTGGGAACTGCTTACCTCCATGGTTAATTACCTCTTCGCAAGATGGGGTCGAGAGTTGGACCATTTTTGCAGCCCCGCACATCGTAAAATTGCCACATTTCTGCAAGCTTACTCCAAGGCCTGGTGTTTTAAGGCGATATGTGTTGTCCCTCTCCTGGAGGAGGAGGTTCCTTTACACATTCACTCCGATCCCTCTGAGGGTCCTTCTAAAATTGCAGGCAGTGAGGGCCACCCTGATACTGATTGCCCCCACCCCCCGGCCTTGCCAGGAATGGTTTCCACTTCAGCATCTGGTGGTGGAACTTCCAGTTCATTTGCCCTTATTTTGGGGTCTGCTGTCCCTCCCCCTTGGTGCACTTAGACCTTGGGTCCTTCCACGTGCATGCTTGGCTCCCGGGGACGTACGCATTGCATGTTTTGGGCTTTCTCCCCAAGTGGTTAGTGGCTTGCTGGTGGTTAGGAAACATTGCCCAGACCTACTTAGTTGCTGAAAGGAAGTGTTTCACTATTTGGTGTGCTTTCCACTCTGAGGACCCTTTTTACTTGTCTGTTAATACTGTACTTGCCTACCTTGTGTCTCTGGGCTCTGGTTTGCAGTACTCCTCTAAGGTATATTTCACTGCTGTTTTGCCTTTGAGTCTGTTCATGAAAAGGGGTTACCAAAGTGTGACGTGGGAGTGAAATTTTCAAATCGGTTGATACTATGACCCATATATGAAAAAAATCACAATGTTTTAAGAAAAATGGGCTCTAGTGTGATGATGATAATGAGACGTACTGTGATGAGTGTAACAATACACACCACACACCCTGGTGTGTAACAAGAAACACCACACATCACTGTGAGTGTAATAAAGGGTACCACACAACTGTTAGTGAATAAAAACGTTTGCTTATGTAGACTGAAGGCTTTTTAAACATGACATTACATTAAAAAACATGTTTATTATAATTACATTATTTTAAACTATTCTACGTGGCACGGGACACTCAAGACCATTAAACAGGAGAGGAACAGAGCACTCGAGGCCATTTGATGGTATGAAAGAGTCAGCATGCACACAACATGATCCTTCAGTCGAGGGAGAGGCATGGAATACTCGGGGGCAATTTTGCAGAAACATAGAATTTGATGGCAGATAAGGACTGCTTGGCCCACTTAGTCTGCCCATTTCCCTATCTGATGGATAAGCTGCAGATTCTAGTTAATCAACAGCTTACCTCCTCCTACCTCCCACTAGAATTGTCTTATGCCTGTCTCATGCATTCTTGAATTCTCCCACTGTTTCTGACTCCATGACCTCCTCAGGAAGACTGTTCCATGCATCCACAACCCTCTCTGTGAAAAAATACTTTCTAACATTACCTCTGACCGTCCCCTCGCTCTTCAAATTGTACCCCCTTGTTCTTGCACATCTCTCTGAGAGATACTACTCTCTTGTACTTTAATTCCCTTGATATACTTGAAATACTTGAAAGTTTCTATCATGTCCTCCCTCTCCCTCCTTTCCTCAGTGGTATACATATTAAGCTGCTTTAGTCTCTCCTCATGTCTTCTGGTGCAGACCCTACACCATTTTAGTTGCCCTCCTCTGAACAGCTTCCACTCTGTCTTTGTGGAGATGGGGTCTCCCGAATTGCATACAGTACTCCAGTTGGGGTCTCACTGTCTGTACAGAGGGTTAACAACTTCCTGTTTTCTACTGTTGATGCCTCTCCCTATGCATTCCAGTATCCCCCCAGCCCTCCTTACTGCCTTCTCACATTGCTTGCCCACCTTTGGGTCATCTGATATAATTACTTCTAGGTATCTTTCGATTTTTGTTATTAACTCACCCCCCATTGTGTACTCTTCCCCTGGGTTTTTGTTTTCCCAGATGAATTTCCTTGCACTTTTTTGTATTGTATCTGAGCTGCCACATATTTGACCATTCCTCTAACCTTGCCAAGTCCCTTTTCATTCTTTCCGCCCCACCTTGTGTATCAACCCTGTTGCAGATCTTGACACATACCTTTCCTTCCAGGTGCTCTCCAATGTCACTTATAAAGACATTAAACAAGACCGGTCCCAGTACCGAACCCTGCGGTACCCCGCTAGTTACCTTCCTTTCTTCACTGTGGACTCCGTTTACTATTACCCTTTGGGTCCTGTTGTCCAGCCAGTTTTTTTTATGCAGCCTACCACCTTAAGACCCACTCCAAGGCTGGCTAACTTGTATATTAATCTTTTGTGTGAGACTGTCAAATGCCTTGCTAAAATCTATGTTGGCCATATCCACAGCCCCTCCCTGGTCTACTACTTTGGTTACCCAGTCAAAGTGTATTAGGTTCGTCTGACATGACCTTCCTGCTGTGAAACCATGCTGCCTTGGGTTCTGCACCCTACTGGCCTCTAGATACTGAACAGTTCTTTCCTTCAGAAGTGATTCCATCATTTTCCCTACCACTGAAGTCTAACTGGTTTGTAGTTTCCTGCCTCTGCCCTGCTCCTACTTTTTTGAAGTGGAATCACATTTGCCCTCCTCCGGTACCCCCCCCTTCCCCCAGTACTCCCATGATTTGTTAGAGAGTAGTCAGTAGTGTTACTAGTTCTACTCTTAGTTCTTTTAAATTCTTGGTGAATCCCATCAAGCCTCATTGCTTTGTCCTCTCAGTTTCAATAGTTCTTTCAAAACACTTTCTTCTGTGAATGGACTGTGCATCGACCCCCCTCAGAGTTTCTCCCTTGTTTGGTTTGGTGCCTCCCTCCTCTTCCGTTGTGAATGCTGAGCAGAAATATTCGTTCAGTATCCCTGCTTTTCACTGTCCCCCTCTGCCCTCATTCCCTTCCCTTTAAGTCTCTGTATCCCTCCCTTGGTCTTTCTTCGCTCTCTAATGTACCTATAAAAGGTTTTATCCCCTTTCTTAAGAATTGTCTATCTTTTCCTCAGTTTGTGCCTTTGCTATTCTGACTGCCTTCCCTGCCTCTTTCTGCTTTAACTGATAGTTCTCTGTCCTGCTCCTTCTGTGTTTCCTTATTTTCTGAATGCTACTCTTTTCTCCTTAACCATCCCTGCCAGTTCTTTTGAGAACCATAGTGGTTTTTTCCTTTGTTTTGTTGATTTGCTTCACACAAAGGCTTGTTGCCTCTGCGATGGCTGTTTTGATTATTCCCCATTGTTCCTCCACCCCTCCTTCTTGCCCGTTTGCTAGTGCTTTTCTGAGGCACTCTCTCATTTTCCCAAAGTCAGCCTTCCTAAAGTTCAATACTCTTGTTTTTGTATGGCTTGACTCGGTGGCTGTTTATTGTGAACCACACGGTTTGGTGGTCACTTGATCCCAGATGGCTACCCACTTCTAAATCTGAGATCCTTTCTCCTTCCCCATTTGAGAGTACCAGGTCTAAGATTGCTCCCTCCCATGTGGGTTCCAGCACTAGCTGTCTGAGGCATGCCCTCTGTAGGGCATCAAGAATGACCCTGCTCTTGGACGTGCCTGCAGCAAAGGTACTACAGTTGACATCTGGCACATTCAGGTCCCCCATCAACAATATCTTCCCTTTTTCTGCCATTTTAAGGATGCCTTCTATCATTTCCTTGTCCATTTCTTCCCCTGAGGAGGGTCTGTACCACAACCCCATGAGATTGTGGTGCCATTTCCTGTCTCCAGGTGACCCATAGTGACTCATCAACTTCCTGTTTACTCTTTAGTTATGTTGCTTTAATCCCTTCCCTTATATAGAGAGCTACTTTTCCTACCCTGTCCCTCCTGTAGACTGTGTATCCTGGTATGTTGACATCCCAGTCATGGTTCTCTGTGTACCATGTTTCAGTGACTGCCACAATATCCAGGCATCCCTCTTCCATCAAGGCCACTAGTTCAGGGAGCTTATTGCACAGACTGCGGGCATTGGTACTCATCACTTTCCATTTATTTTTTATGGTCTTAGCCCTTTTAGCCCCATCCCTGTCCTTACTGCCTTTTTCTGCATTTATCCCTGTCCTGCTCCCTACTGACTTCTTTACCTTGGTGTTTACCTCTCTAACTACTGTGTTTTGTGGAGGGGAGGCTGGGATTTCCCTGCTCCTTTTCAGTGCCTCCCCCTTGGCTAGTTTAAATGCTTGCCAGTGAAGCATTTAAACCTGTCACCTAGGATCCTGGTTAACCCCCTGGACAGATGCAGACCATTGCGCCAGTATAAGTCTGCATCCCTCCAGGTGGCTCTCCAGTACTCAATTAAGCCAAAACCCTGAGCTCCACATCAGTTTTTCAACCATTCATTGAATCCCGTGGTATGGAATACCTAACATCATCCTTGCCATAGACGGGCAGCACCTCAGAGAAGGTTACTGTACATGCTACTTGTCTAAGGCCCCTCCCCAATTCCACAAACTCCTTTTGCACTGCTCTGATCCCATTCACAGCCAGGTCATTTGTCCCTAGGAGGACAGTGACATTCAGCTCTCTCCCTCGTGCAGCTGCTCCCGTGATCCTGAGGATTTGCTTCCTGTCCCTCCGAGCCGTGATGCCAGGCAGGCAGGCACCTTACCTCCCTGTTCCCTTGCTCCCCCACTTCTACCCCCCTAATGATGGAGTCTCCCACCAGGAGTTGTTTCCTTCCTCTGTGGGGTCTCGTGCCACCCTCCTGTGGGTCTCCTTTAAGGAGGTTCCCAGCATTCTCCTTGGTCTCCACTGCAGGTGCCTCCATAGAGGAACCACTCTTTGCCAGAACAGCATATGAATTATGGAGAGGTACAAAAGATGGAATATTATAAAAAGGCTTTCAGAAATGCTGCAATCTGATTGTCTGTTAGGAGTCCAAAAGCCTTACACTAATCCTTGGTACACTGTCATGTACAGCCTGATCACCATGGCATAAATGTTTGTTTATTTAGTTTTTGTTGACCTTATAAGTGCACTAGACAAATCCTGCCTATTTTCAGGCACGACCTGGGGAGGGGGATACAGATGAATGCCAACTGACCTTGAACTAGATTAAGTTGTTGGTGGTATTTTTAGTGAATGAGAGACATTTGGCCAGGACACCGGAGAAATTCCCCTACTCTTTTCGATAAGTGCCATGGGATCTTTAACAACCACCTGAACTACCACCAATCCAGGCAGATGGGACCTCAGTTTAACGTTTCATCCGAAAGACGGCACCTCAGAAGTGCAGCACCCCTCTCATGCTGCACTACAGCATCAGTACTGGGATATTAACCCAAGTGCCAGATGTGGGAACTGAACCCACAGCCCTCTGATCTCCCAGCCTCAGAGGCGAGTGCGCTACCTACTGAGCCACTGACACTGAAATTTATAATTGCAATAAGACACTCCCAAGAGTTAGATTAACAGTCTAAGTACCCCACCAGCATCAAAAGCACCGAGTACCCCCAGCCACAACCCACCAGCAGGAAAGCCGCATGGGTGCTCATGAAGGCTGAATACGAATGCTCACACAGGCCAAGTCAAAAGACTCGTTGGGACACGCTCCCAGGCCAGAATAAGATTGCTTTTCCCTACCTCATTTCAATGTAAAAACTGTATTTGCTTAACTTTGCACTTACTATGTACTCGTTAGGCTACTGTAATGTGTTGCCTAGCTCTCCCTATATGTTAGATAGCTGGTTTTATGGTTTTGTACACTTACTCTGCCCCACCTGTACGCTCGTCTTCACCATGTATATATTCTCAGCCAGTTTGTAATTTGCTTTCGTGCATTTTCTCCAATCTTGTCTATATAGTACGTGTAATGTTGTGCTTTTTCTCATGTTGTATTCCTCCCGGGTCGTGACTGAAAATAGTCAAGTCTTACTTTGAGAGGGCTCTTGCAGTAGGTAATTACATATAGGACTGATGTCTGCAGGCGGCAGGACCCCACGGAAAAATTTCTAGCTAGCAGTCCCTGCCGACGGACCGCCCCCACGTCAGGTGACCAGCGTCGGGAGACGTCGGTATAAAGGGGCGATCCCTGATGCCCGCCTTCCAGTTCTTTCCTGCCGTTGGCTCGTGCAGTGCCTTGCGGAAAAGTTTGTTGCTTCGTCAGCCTCCTTCGCCGGGTTTGCGAATAATTTTTGACTTTTTGACGCGATACGTCAGGTCATCGTCGGTGTATGTAGTCCCCACCCTCCGAGCACAAAAATAAGTCGCGACTGCGTGCGCAACTCCCGCTGGGCCGGCCACATTCCTGTGCCTGTTCTGTCTAGGCCTTGATCACCTGGTTGAAGTGCCAGCACTACCTCAGCTTCAACTCGGCTACCTGGAAAAGGCGGCAGCAATCCCTGGAAGCCCACATCTTGAAGAAAAAGATGAGTTCGATGGAGAAGGAGCTCAAAAAACTGAGGCAGGCAGGTGCTCCGGCTCCCGGATGCCCTGCATCCTATCAGACACCGGCGTATCCGGGACCACAGTATCTGGCGCCACAGTACCAGACGCCGGGTTTCCCGTTGCCAGGTTTTGGATATTCTCCGTATGGATACAACCCATAGCCTTATCCCCCTCCTCCTCCACTGCCCCCACAGCCGTCGGTGGATTTGCAGGAGACTCTTGCCTCCTGGTGGGCTGAGGCCAAGGCTCAGCTCACCAGGGAGGTGGAGAGCCGCCTGCCGGTGACGGTGCAGTCTCAGGTTCCTGTACGTCTACCGCGGCATACTCCCTCACCACCTCTGGACTCCAGGGCACTCTCATCTGGATCCAGAGAGGGGCAGGATAGGCTTCCTTGGGTGCTTCTTAAGGGGTCCGTTCCTCCCCCGGGTCGAGAAAGGGAGTCTTTTTTTCCCTCTTCCTCTTCACCCTTGGATTCCTCCAGTTGCTCCGAAAGGGACGAGGAGCCATGCTGTCCGTTGAAGCCCAGGCCAAGGACCCCTTCAGAGTCTCCTCCGGAAGATTCTTCTTTTACGGAGTTGCTACGAAAAATCCAGGAGGTTAATCAGTGGCACCCTTTTGAACCAGACCCTCAGCGGTTGAAACTCGTCGAGCATCTGGATCTGCCTGTGACAGCTCCTACTTTGGTTCCACCCTGGATAGAGCCTCACGCCGCCCTTGTTACCACCATCTGGAAGCAGCCGTCGGCTGTAGCCCCACTTCCGCGGAAGTTGAATAGGCTATACCAGGCTCCCAAGGGTGTTGATTTTTTAGATTCTCACCCTCGTGGTGACTCAGTTGTGATTAGCGCCGCTCACGGCCGGTCGGCTAACCCAAAACATCTCAGCTTGTCGCCACCTGACAAAGAATCCCGCCTGCTGGACCGGTATGGAAAGATCTTCGCTTCCTCCACGATGGGGATTAGGGCCCTGAACTATGTCGGTCATATGGGGGACTACCAGAAGGCCATTCTTACGCAGGTGGAAACCAAACTGGACTCCCTGCCGGACTCTCTCGTCAAGCAGGAGGTGGCTGATCTTGTCCACTCTGCGCGTTAGCCGGTCGACACATGCTTCCGTCACGACATCTGATGCAGTGGACACTGCTGGACAAACTCAACGCCGTGAGCCTATGTCGTCATGCTTGGCTCCGTGTGTCAGGGTTGGTCCCGGGTACAGTCTGCTGTCGAGCGCCCTTCACCAAGAATTCGGTGCTTTTGGTGGTGATGTCAGGACATCATCACCCGTTTCAGGAGAAGGGATGGCACTGAAGTCTGTTGACTCCATGTACCCGCCCTCACCAGCACGCAGCGCGTCCCTTTACGCCAGGCTGATCGGCTCAAAGCGAAACCCCAGGGAAGGCGGACCTGAAACATTCGAACTCCCAGTTTTCAGCCCCTGCCCAAAAAAGCAGCGGGTGCTTCAGCTACAGCGCTGCCCCATGCCACCTGACTCCTCTCCTCTCCCACAGCCTCGGGACTCCCCGGAGGAACCGGTAGGAGGGAGGTTTTCCCTCCACCTTCTGGGATGGGAGAGGATAACATCAGATTCTTTGGTGCTCCAACTGATCGCAGAAGGACACTTGATAGTTTCTACAGAAGCCGCCTCGCCACCCCCCAAAGTCGTCATATTCACAGGAACATCTTCTCTTGGTCCAGGAATAGATTTCAGCTCTGCTACTGAAAGAGAAGCAATAGAACCCGTCCCTCCTCATCTTCAAGGAACAGGGTACTATTCCCATTTCTTCCTGGTCCCAAAGTAGACAGGAGAGGTCAGACCTATTCTAGATCTCAGTTCCCTGAATCTTTTTGTGGAATACAAAAGGTTCAGAATGCTCTCGTTGCAGAGCCTTCTGCCTAGCCCGATGTGGGACAATGGCTATGTGCTCTGGATATGCAGGATGCTTACCTGCACTTTCCATTCGCCCGTCTCCATCGCAGATATCTTAAGTTGCGTTCAGGGGACCACTACCAGTTCAAGGCACTTCCATTTGGCCTATCCTCGGCTCCCCGAGTATGTACCAAATGCCTAGCGGTGGTGGCGGCCTACCTGCGTACCCGAGGGGTGCAGGTTTTCCCATACCGATTGCCTCGTGGCGGCCTTTTCCATGGAGGAACTCCTGCACTGCCTCACCCTTGCCCAGCAGGTTTTTACCTGCCTGGGTATTACCATCAACCATTCCAAGTCTCACTTGATCCCATCTCAGAGACTACAGTTTATCGGGGTGATTCTAGACACGACCATTGGCAGGGCCTTCCTGCCACCGGACGGGGCGTCCACCCTCCAGACTCAAATAAGTGTTGTCTGACCGCAGGAGGGTCAGTGCAAGGTCAGTCCTTCGCCTTCTAGGGGTCATGGCGGCTGCTATCCCGACAGTCCCTTGCGCTTAGCTTCACATGAGAGTTTCTCAGTGGAGACTCCGCTTCCAATGGGATCAGTTAGTGGACGACTTAGATCACCCAGTTCTAGTCTCCTCGCTGATGCTCCGAGACTTGCAATGGTAGATAGTTCGAGAGAACCTGTTTCGGGGAGTTCCATTCTTTCATCCTCCCCCATCCCAGACTCTAACCACAGATGCCTCGGGCGAAGGTTGGGGAGCCCATCTAGGTCACCACCGGACCCAGGGCTCTTGGTCCAAGCTTTCGAACAGACCTCCACATCAACGTGCTTGAGCTTGGGCAGTGTTGTATGCTCTCAAGTCCTTCACCCATACATCCTTCCGGCCACCCTAGCCGTTCAAGCGGACTATGTCGTGGTTTGGTACATCAACAAATGGAGGGGACTCGGTCCTACCCTTTATGAGAAGCAGTGAGGGTTTGGGATTGGGCAACACAACACGACCTTCACCTCACGGCAATTCATGTTTCAGTCTACAACACCTTAGCAGACAAGCTAAATTAAACTTGTCTGCCTGACTCCATAAGTAGGAACTGGACCAAGGGTTCTAGACAGTATTTCCACGACTCTAGGGAACACCACAGGTTGACCTTACAGCATCCCCTCTAAACGCAAAGCTTCCCGTCTACTGCTCGCTCGTTCCAGAGCGAGGCGTTTTCTGGAGAGACGCTCTGTCTCTAGACTGGAAGGACAGATTCGTCTGTGCCTTTCCCCCAATTCCACTTATCCCACGAGTCTTACAGAAACTAGCTTCAGAAGGAGCACACATGATTCTGATCGCTCCTTTCTGGCCCAGGCAAGTTTTGTTCTCTCTTCTACAACAGTACTCAGAGAATCATCCTCTTCCTCTTCCACGAGGTTTGCTGACCCAGGATCAGGGGACTGTGGTCCATCCAGGCCTCTGATCTCTTCAGCTGCATGCATGGCTCCTGCAGACTTAGCTCAGTCCCGCTTTGGGGTTTCTCCCTTAGTGGCGGAGATTTTGGTGGAGGACAGAAAACTCTCTACTGGATATACTTACGCCATGAAGTGGAAAAGGTTCACTATCTGGGCTGCCTCTAAGGATGTGGAACCCTTTTCCTGTTCAGCGGGGCTTCTGCTGGAGTATCTAAGTCATCTTTTTGGCCTGGGTGTTGGTCATTCTTCTCTGAAAGTCCACATGGCGGCCATCTCGGCCTATCATGCCCCCTTTGCAGACAAGACATTTGCTCAGCTGGAGGTCTCTAAGACTTTTCTCAGAGGGGTCCTCCATCTGAGACCTCCTATACGTACTCCTGCTCCCCCTTGGGACTTGAACTTTGTCCTCGAGAAACTTACTCTGCCTCCATTTGAACCGGCAGCTTCGGCAGACTTGAAGTTCCTTTCATGGAAGACTCTCTTCCTGGTGTCCATTACTTCCGCTCGGAGAATTTCCGAGCTCCAGGCCCTGATGTGTAAAATTCCATACTTTAGTTTTCACGGGGAACGTATTGCTCTGCGCACTTACCCTAAGTTTCTCACAAAGGTAGTAGCGGAGTCTACTCTGAACCAGTCCATAGAGTTACCCACCTTTTTTGCGCAGTACTCCAGTAAGGGGGAGTATTTACTCCATACTATGGATGTTCACCGGATTCTGTGATACTACACTAACAGAACATAAGATCTCAGGAAGACCGATCAATTGTTTGTCTTTTTTGCACCCAAAAGAGAAGGCAATGCTGTTTCCAAGCAATGCCTATCCAAATGGTTGGCTCACTGCATCAGTTTCTGTTATGACAAGTACAAGAAGACCCTTCTGGGTCAAGTAAGAGCCACTCCAGGGGTGGGGGAATTCGCCTCAGTGAATTGTTTCAAGAATGTGTCAGCGGCAGGTATCTGTGCTGCCGCCACCTGGACCTCCGTCCATACCTTTACAAAACACTACAGTTTGGATGTTTCCTCTTGCCATAGAGCAGGCTTCGGGCTGGCTGTCCTGTGAGGCCTCTTATCTTAAGGCTTGCACAGGTAGAGCTTCTTCTAGGAGTAGATTTCCTCCTCCTGGTGCTTCTCCTTGTTGCAGACTGCTTGGGACTCAGTCCTACATGTAATTACCTACTGCAAGAGCCCTCTCGAAGTAAGATAGTACAGTTACGTCAGAACTTACCATAACAGTAGATCTTCGAGAGAGGCTCTTGCAGTAGGTAATACCTTCCTGCCCTCCATCCCCCTAGGCTTTTTCAGCTCCTTTTCCATTAAGGGAAATATCCGCCCTCTCCTCATCCGGCCTCTTCTGGCCTGTGGAGGGAAAGAACTGAAGGCGGGCGCCAGGGACTGCCCCTTTATACCGACGTCTCCTGACGCCAGTCACCTGATGTGGGGGCGGTCCCTCGCCAGGGACTGCTAGCTAGGAATTTTTCCGTGGGGTCCTGCCGCCTGCCGACGTCAGTCCTATATGTAATTACCTACTGCAAGAGCCTCTGTCGAAGATCTACTGTTACGGTAAGTTCTTATGTAACTGTACTTTCTGTGGCTAGCTCACCTACCCGGTAAACAAAAACCAAATAAATAATATATAAATAATAACCACAGCATAACTACGCCTGTTTTTTATTTTACCCAGACACAATGATTCAGACAATCTGAAGCATGAAGGCTGTGTAAGCGTTCATATTTGGCCATAATGCTGCTAGCATCAAAGCAGCAAGCGTACCTCCCCCAACCACAACCCACCAGTAGGGAAGCCATGGTGCTTATGAAGGCTGAATATGAATGCGCTCACACAGGCAGAGTCAAAAGACTGGCTGGGACATGCTCCCAGGCCAGCATAACGACAGCATAACTACACCACTTCTCTTATTTTAGCTAGACACAATGATTGGGACAATCGGAAGCATTGAGGTTGTGTGAGCATTCATATTTGGCCATAATGAGACCAGCGTCAAAGGCACCAAGAGTACCCCCCACCATCCTCCAGCAGGGAAGCCACATGGTGTTCAGGAAGGCCAAATATGAATGCTTACACAGGCAGTAAAAACTAGTTTTCACTTTTTCTGTATAGATCATTACTATATAACATTTATTCTAAAATTAAAAATAAAAAATAAAGTATCAACAGATCACAGTACATTAAGCCCCCAACCCCACCCCTGTACAAAATGCGTGGACAGCAATTACAAAGAATGCCATCAATTTTATTTCGGTCACTGCCTCTCTCACACTTATGACAAAACAATGAGACCTAGCCCTTCGTCTGATGAACCCTTGAGCCAGACCATGAGTAAAATGACTCCACCACCTACACAGCTTAGTTATAAGGAGGTGCAGGGAAGGAGGTTGTAAACAATACCGAAATAAAAGTAATACAACAGGACACAGAAGGTGCATCAAAATATTTGGCAGCAAAAAACAAAAACATACCCTTGTAAAAAAGAACGTCAACTAAATTAATAGCACATTTAAATTATTTTATTCTATGGTAACTGGGTAAGGCCCACTAGGCACATGTGCCTGTTTTCGGGGATGACCAGGGAGCACGGGAGGCTTGGGGATTTGCTCAGTCATACAGTGTGCAAGTGGAGGTTGAAGGAGACTCTGCAGTGTTGCTGCATTGGAGCTCACACAGTCAGCATCACTATGAAATTTATTGCACTAGAGCTCTGACATCCAGAACAAAACACCAGGATGCTTGAACAAGCATTTAATATTGTTGCTGCCATGCAACCTATGCCTCAGAAGTAAAAACTGTCCAGAGGAGATTTCCACTACTAACCTCTCTCAAAGGGGAACATGTACAAACAAAAATGCAGGTAAACGGGCCGGGACCAAACCAAAGAGCTTACAGGCTTGACAATACAGGGACATAGTCCTTTTAAAATGTATACTAACTTACATTGCTAACCGCACTAAAGAAACTCATGAGGGAATATGATGGGCGATCAGATACACCACAGGTTTTAGTATGTTTCACTAACTCCAGCAAGTTGTCAGTGAAATGAAAAGCCCGCCCCATATCCAAAATCTGAGAACTTGCATACTAATACCACCAGTGAACAATCAATCCTATAGAATTGATCTCAGTTGCCCAGTTCGCTAAATGTCACTTGTCCCCCATGATTGTAACTAGTCACTCACCTCGTGATGGTTGGAACACTGAAAAGTGGCAAACACACCGCTCTTAACTATCACTGGATGTGAAGGAAAAGAGGAAGATCTGGTCACAAACGTGATTTTTATACTACCACCAACTCAAACTGCTTTTCCCACACAGACACAAGACCAGTATCACGCTGGGCTACCAGACTGACTCCTCACCTGTGATGTGCAAACACAGGCAAATCTAGGACACTGTCAGGAGGGGGATCAAATGGCCACATAGCATTGTTGTGCAAGGGGTCATGGACCAATCATTGCTTTCTCTCAGAAGCTGAGATCCAGGGAGCAAGGAAAAGTGCAAGAATTTTAAATGACTGACGAAGTCAGTGTGGGGTTCCCTGTGATGGGTGTAACAGAGGACACCACATGTTATACCCATCACGAAAACTATTGAGCATCTTTGCAGCCAAAGGGAATAAAGTAAAGGGCCAGGACAGTGTGGATATCTTAAAACAAGATGTTTTGAGCAATACAGTACTTTAGTTTGAATACTGTTACTGTACGTAAAATGAGTTCACAGTAGCAAACAAACACGTTGATTTTAATGTCACATTTTGAGGCAAGAAAATCAGCAGTAAATTAACTTAAATTGAAAAAAAGATAAATGTTAGGGATGTAATTAAAAAAAAAAAAAAAAATTACCCATCTCTACTACCAAGTACCATTAAAAAGCACCACTTGCATTAGGGTTTTATTTTTGTAATACAATTCAATCAAAGCGATGGGTGCCTTGGTAACCTCTTTTTGTGAACAGACCCCTTTCCATTCCCATATCGATGAATGTACAGTGGCACAACTGGAAGTGTCCTGTTTTTGCACATTTTTTATTTGTAAAGCGGTTCTGCTGTGGGACCTAAATTTTATAGTTAAGAAGTTGACTGGTTCCTTTTCAGCCTGCAGTAGCTTGTGAACTATGCTTCCTTTCTAGAAAGGTGCTTTTATTAGTTGCTGTTACCTCGGGTCACTCTGCTCAAGGTATGGACATCTCTGTTGCCTATTTTATAGGCCATGTCTGCTGCTGACATTGATGCTGCTGCCATATAATACTGTCCAAACTTTTACCAAACATTAAGTCTGGTCAGCATTTCATGCAGATGTGCTGGATTTGGTTTTGATGTCCTGCAATGCCTTCTGTTCTGATTGCATATCGGACTTTGCCAGCCTCCATGGGTAGTTTGTGCTGCTTGGGAATAGTTTTCAAAGGGGTGACCCTAAGGAGATGTCCTCAGTGAAGATGGAATATTTACCTACCAGTAACAGCAAATCCTCATCAGAATCTCCTCCAATGGGCCACAGGACACCTACCATCCTTCCCTGTTTTGTGAGGTACCAGCTGGCGGACTGTCTCATTGCATTTGCAGAAGGTATGGTTATTTGTGGTTATGTCTTCTGTCATCATCCCCAGCCTCTCCTTGTGTGCCCGGTCCTGGTGTTGTCTCCTGGTTCCTCGCAATAAGTATCCCTCCTAGCAGATCTCCGGCAGGGAATGGAGGAGTTAAGGGGCTACCCACATTTTATAGGCCCCAATGTACATCATTTCGAGAGGCACCCAGCTAGGCAGACGTTTCCGGACGGTCCTGATACCAGTGACTTACAGTTACAAAGATGTGGCCCAATGGAAGAGTCTGTCAATGTACTGTTACTGGTAGGTAACTGTTCTTTCTAGGGACATGGATATGAAGTTCTGTCCACACTGTCTGGCAGTTGCCTTTCCCCTTCAAGCTGGCTCCTCCCACCCACCCGGGTGGTAACTTTCTCGGCTCATCCCCATGATGCCAGATCTTACTTTCCACTGAAAGAAGCAGGTTTCCTCTCGCTCTCGTGCTGAGTAGGCCCTTTGCTACTTAACATTCGGATTTCCTTCTAAAAGTGATTAAAATGTTTTCTGACTTCTGCCTTTGGGCTACGATGGACGTCAAGTGGTTCTGGCGATGCCTTTGCGGGCAGGAAATGTCCTGAACAGATCTTCACACCGCGAGTGTCTGCTGCTTGGGACATAAGCCCTCATCCCACCATTCTTGAGGACTGTCATGCCAGACTTACCTTGGGCCGTCTGAATGAATGGAACTTGACGGTCAAATTGAAGGATGCCCGTTGGGTGGTCTTCGGCTGCAAGTCTGCTGACAGCTGGCCTTTGAGGAATGGTGACTAGGCCGTGCGCTCACACCCCTCACTTCGGCCTTCGTGACTCTTTCTCTGGGCGCCTCCTTCACAGGGGCGTTCAAGGATTTGTGCCAGGCTTTACTGACTTGGTCAGTGCACCTCATTGGACCACAAATCGAAATCTAAAAAAGACCAAAAAACGTGGGCTCAGGAATGTTTTTGGTCCATGGCTTCAATTCCCGTGCTTCTCCAGATCCGACTTAGGTTGAATCTTCAGCCCAGACCACCGGCTCCATGTTAACCCTATCAGGCCAGTTGGTCAGGACGCTAGTTGAGCTTCCATCTGATCAGTTGTCAACTGAGGAGGCCGACACCTTGTTATCCAGGACTCTGGTCTTGACCCAGACTGTGGGAGGTATGGATCAATCTGTTGATCCGCCACCTCTTGTCATTGACCAGGACCCAGAGGTGCCTCTGCATTTGCAGACACCCTCCGAGGCCCGCAGGTGGTCGAGGTCTTGATCTTACTCCTGGGGGTCAAATGGCTCCCGTCGGCATTTCCGCTGTCTACTCTGGGAAGTGACACTGCCGGTATTCATCCTCTGGTGAAGTTTTGGCGCAGGTTACCATGAGTGAGGCTCCTGGGTGGCAGCAGCTGGTATTTTCCGGTATGAAGCCCGTCCCAGATTCTCCCCCGGCAATCACCTGACTTTCACCTCAAAGGCAGACTTCTCCGCCTCAGCCAATCAGACAGGTCCTAACTTGGCAGATTCCGGTGTCTCCACCAATTTTCCGTGGAGCACTTCCTAAACAGCTGAAATCTGGTGCTCCCTCCAAGGAGTCTCAGCCAGCCTTGGGTCTTCCAAATCAGCTGTGTCACAGTCACTCCCTGAAAGTTTGCGGAGGGTCAGCGGGGATTCTGGTGGTCAAACCCTCTTCAGCGACTCCTCCGAGTCGGAGGGTTCCTCCTTACACTCCCGTCAGGTTGATGTGAAGTCGTTTGTTTGGGAGGGGGGAGGATGGGGTCTCATGATGAATGAAGGCCCTGCCTCCTTTACAGGCCTCCTCCATCTGATCTTGGAATTTACAGGTCTTAAGATGGAGCCTGTTCAGACTGGGGAGGCTCCCCTGGGAAAGCCTTCCTGGTGGCAGAGGCCATCCTTGGTCCTGCCTTGGAGCTTTGGCAGTGCCCTGCTTCCTGCCCAGCACAGTCTGCCTGGATAGCCTGCAAGTATGCGGACCCTACCAGCTCCCTTTTGGGATTCACAGAACACTCCTCGACTGAGGGCTTTCTGGCTGATTCTGTGTTCTGGCACTCTGGCAACATGGGGGATGTCGACAAGCCACCAGATTCCAAGAAGTTGGACCATGTAGCCAAAAAAGTCTGCACTGAGTCTTTGCTTGGTCTTCACTAGGTGAGCTTGACCCTCCTGATGGCCCACTTCTCCCATACCTTGTTGGGCACCCCCGATGAGGTGCTCCTTCATCTACTGGTGGATCTCCAGATCATGGTCAAACAGGTCTGGGACCAGGGCCAGGCTGTGGCAAAGTAACTGCTCCAGACAGTCGTGGAAATTGGACTCCTTTGTCCACTGCATGGTGGCCGCAGGGCTTAGCTGCGGATCTCAGCCTTCATGGCAGATACCCAGCACAAACTGGTGGATGCCCCTTTCCTGGGCACCGACCTGTTCGGGCCTGGGGTAGAGAGTGATCTCATCTGCATTGAAAAGTCCAGTGCCACCTTGGACTCCGACATCCGCTCAGAGGAACCCCAAGTGCTCTAAGAATCCCTGACTTAAACTGGGGCGACCAGAAAAGCGTTACCCGCCAGTTAAATCCAAGGATGCCCGTTGGGTGGTCTTCATGGCTGCTGGGTCCGACGAGCAGCTGGGACAGCTTAAGGCCTTCGAGGAGGAGATATCTCAGGCCGCGGCGGACTTCTCTTCGGCTTTCATTCTGCTGCAACTGGGATCCTCCTATTCGGCTTCCTTCAAGGAGTTGTGCCAGTCTCTCTACCAAGGGAGAGGGCCCTTCAGGGTCGTATGTTTCGCGCTCTCAGAAGGAGTCGAAAAAGGACAAGTCACGTCGTCTATGCTCTTGGGATCAGGAGCGATACCGCTCACAGGAATCCTGTTTCGAATTGTCAGTGTCGCGGCCAAGGCTGCTGGTTTCATGGTAACCCCGTTAGATCAGTTGGCTAAGATGCCTGTCGACTCTACTGAGATTTTTCTCGAGCCGATTGGCAGGTTGTCGCCTGATCCGGCCAATGACTCTATTTCAGACTCCAGTGCTTCCAGTGTCTTCGGACGGTTCATCTCAGCCCGCTGGGCAGGACCCGCCCACCAAGGAACCTGACCAGGAGGAGTCGCAGGTTTCCCAACTCCTTCTGAGGTCCCCCGTT
Source organism: Neoceratodus forsteri (assembly GCA_016271365.2). Classification (NCBI taxonomy): domain Eukaryota; kingdom Metazoa; phylum Chordata; order Ceratodontiformes; family Ceratodontidae; genus Neoceratodus; species Neoceratodus forsteri. Next base: position 91,840,803 of record CM057451.1, read on the forward strand.
GGCCGCCTCGCCAGTGGTCGAGGTCGGTCTTATTCCTAGACTTCAGCATCTGACAAGACTCGCCCTCATCGGCAGTCTCGTTCCCGACACCATGGTAAGTGGCGGCACCGCCGCTCCTTGTCTTCATCCTCCTCGGGTGAGGAGAGGCTCCGGCGCAAGTTGCGTCGGCACTACGAAGACTTAATGTGGCAGCAGTTGGTCCTGTGCGGGTCGAAACAGATTCCTATATCTACCTTGGCCATTAAGTGGCTTTCGCCTGAGCGACCGGCCACAGCCAGTCACCGAGGTGCCCATTATGGCCCTGCAGGCTGGGCCGAGGCTGGCTACTCCACCGATCGGGTGGAACTACGGCCCGAGCAACCGAAGTCCGGGGCGCCCACCAAGGAATCTCAGTCGGCCCAAGGCCTGCCCCATTGATTGTTGGTCACTCTTACTCCCAACTGCCCAAGGCGGGTTGAGAGACACGGGTGGTCGCCCACTTTACGAGGACTCCTTGGAGTCTGAAGATTCCTCCATGGTCTCCCGTCCTCTCGACACTGAGTCTTGGGGGGAAGGGGGATTTCTGTCGACGAGGGCCCTACTTTGCTCATGGGTATTTGTCTGCTCATTTCTGAGTCCACGGGAATGGAGCTTGAGCCTGTGCAGAAACGGGCAAAATATCCCCTCACAGAGAGTCTGGACAAAGGGGATACTCTGATGGAGGCCTTTCCAGTGGCTGAGGCCATTGTGGGTCCAGCCTTGGAGCAGTAGCAGCGTCTTGCCCTGTGCCTATAGCCCACATGTATGTAGTCCCTATGGGATCCTTTCGGGATTTTCAGAGCACCCCGCTGCAGTGGAGTTGGTCGCAGACTCTGTTTTTCTGTGTTCAGGCAACAGAGGGATGTGGACAGACCCCCCGAACAAGGAATCCAAACAACTGGACCATTCCAGGAAGATCTATGCAGCCTTCTCCCTTGGCCTTCATCAAGCCAGTTAGGCCATTGTCATGGCACATTTTTCTCATGCCCTCTTGGGCTCCCTGGATGAGGTGATCCCTCATCTCCCTGCAGACCTCCAGACCACGGTCAAGCAGGTCTGGGACCAGGGTAGGGTTGTGGCGAAGCAACTCCAGATGGCTCTGGACATTGGTGACTCCTGTGCCCATTCAGTAGTGGCCGCAGTGGCCATGCTTCGCAGGGTTTGGCTGAACATCTTGACCTTTAAGGCTGATACGCAACACAAGCTGGCAGATGTCCCCTTCCTGGGCACCGACCTGTTCGGGCCCGGCATGGTGGGCCACCTCCAACGTATAGAGAAGTCCAGTGCCACGTTGGACTCCACCACATCTGCCCAGAAGGATAAGGGCCCCAAGCATCAGAACTACAGGCCCTGTCGTTCTTCCACTTCTGTGGCCAGACCAGCCCAGCAGCAGCAGGGCCAGAAGGCTCAATCTTAGCATCCTCGGGCCAAGTCTGTGGCCTCCTCATTCAGGAAGCCTGGGCGGGGGGTCCTGGTGGCTCCTCTGCTGGACCTTCCTCCAAGCCTGCCCAGTGATGGGTTGGGGGTGCCTCCATCAGTCCCGTCACACCTCCCATGGGGGGGGGGGGGCAGCTCAGCCACTTCCTTTCCGCCTGGTCCGCTATCACCACAGACTGTTGGGTTCTGGAAGTGGTTGGTCGAGGCCTGCCTCTGGAATTCGAGCAGGCTCCTTCACTTCGAGCCTGTGCCCCATGGGGAGATCTGGTGTTTGTGGTGTGCAGGGTAGCGGACCTGCCTTCAGACCCAGGGTTCTCTTCCTGGTACTGAAGTGGACGGGGGTCTGGTGCCCGATTGTAGATTTGCATGACCTGAACAAGTTCCTCGGGTCCCGCACCTTCTGGATGGTAACTCTGGCTCTGATCATACCATCCCTGGAGCAAGGCATGTGGTTCTGCTCACTAGATCTTCAGGACACGTTTTCACATCCTGATCCGTCAGTCCCACCGATTGTTCCTCCGCTTCTGAGCCAAGGGAACCTTTTATGAGTTCCAGGCCATGCCCTTCGGCCTGTCTTCAGCCCCGGGGTCTTCACAAAATGCTTAGCAGTGGTGGTGGCTTACCTGAGGTGCCCGGCTGTACCCTTACCTGGACAACTGGCTGATAGCAGGTCCCTCCAGGCTGGAGGTGGTGCGGTCCAGGGATCTGGCCCTCCAGACTTGCCTTCACCTTGGCCTCCTGATCAACGAGGCCAAGTTGGAACTTGTACCTTTGTAGGTGACTCAGTTCATCAGGGCAGAGCTCTACTCCCGCCGAGCCAGAGCTCACCTCCCAGCGGACAGGGCAGAGGTTCTCTCCTCCTTTGCCCAGTCATTTCTGGTTGGGCAATCGCGCCCTGCCCAGGACTTCCTGCATCTTCTGGGCTGCATGGCGGCCTGCACCAGTCTGGTTCCGATGGGCCTGCTGGCATATGCGTTCCCTCCAGTGGGAACTGGCCAGCCAGTGGTCTCAGCGGTCGGGTCATCTCGACCAGCTGGTCTCTGTGACCCAGGGGATGTGGGGTGGCCTCCAGTGGTGGCTCTTCCCATCCCACCTGCAGGAAGGGGATCCTGTTTGTCCACCCTGAGCCGACGGTCACCCTGACAACCGACGCCTCTCTGATGGGTTGAGGTGCCCATCTGGGGGAGCAGAGAGCCCACTGGCTCTGGTCCCCGAGGAGTCCTGATGCCCCATCAACCTGCTGCAGCTTCGACTGGTTTAGCTAGCCCTGACTGCATTTGTTCCGTTTGTTCGGGGTCAAGTGATCCAGGTCCAGATGGACAACACCACGAAGATGTACTATCTCAACAGGCAGGGCAGGTCATGCTCCTTGCTCCTCTGCAAGGAAGCTCTCTGCATTTGGTCCCTTGTGCTCTGCCTGAAGGCAGATCTCCTAGCCATTAATGTGGCAGGAGCCTCGAATCAGCTGAGCGATGTTCTCAGCCGGATGGCTGGGGCATCTCACAAGTGGTCTCTCCTCCAGGAGGTAGTACAAGACCTGTTCTCCCACTGAGGCACCACTCAGGTGGACCTGTTTGCCTCCAGGGAGAACGTGAAGCTAAGGCTGTATCATGCCCCCCCAGCAGGGTTCGCTGCAGGGGGATGCCTTCTCGAGGCTGTGAACCCCAGGCCTCTTCTATGCCTTCCCTCGAGTCACAAAGTGCTCATCAAGGTCAGGAGGGACAGGGCGCAGGTGATCCTGGTAGCCCCAGACTGACCCCGCCAGTTCTGGTATCCAGATCTCATCAGCCTCAGCTCCAGACTCCGAAGGCGGCTTTCAGCATGCTCGGACCTGCTCTGTCAATCAGGGGAAGGTACTCCACCCAGACCTTCAGTCCCTGTACCTGATGGCCTGGTTCCTTAGTTGCTAGAGTTCCAGACCTTGGGTCTCTCCGATGAGGTCCTCAGCGTTGTTGAGGCTTCCTGTAAGGAATCGACCAGAAAACGCTATGCCTTTAAATGGAAGAGATTATCCATCTGGTGTCGAGGCATAGGGTTGGACCCATCGTCCTGTCCAGTGGCTAGCATTTTGGTTTATCTTTGGTCCCTCTCCCAGCAGGGACTTTGGTCGACTACCCTAAAGGTGAACCTGGCAGCCATCTCTGCTTACTGGGCCGGTCAGCAGTCGGTGGTGTAGGAGCAGGTGGTCTGGCGCTTTTTCAAAGGCCTAGATCACACATCCCCTCTGGTGCGTGAACCTCCACCTCCATGGGATCTGCTGCTGGTTTTGGCAAAGCACATGGGCAAGCCATTTGAACCGATGCACAAATAGGACATCTCATTTTTGTCATGGAAGACCGCGTTCCTGGTGGGCATCACATCAACCAGAAGGACTGGGGAGTTACAGGCCCTCTCTATTGAGTCTCCTTACCTGGTCTTCCACAGGGACAAGGTTGTCCTTCGCCCCAGCCCGGAGTTCCTCTCAAAGGTGATGTCTGACTTTCACCTTAACCAGGTGATAAATCTCCAGTGTACCTTACCAACCACACCTCAGAGGCTGAGCACAGGCACCATACTCTGGACCTGAGGTGAACGCTCTCTTATTACAAGGGGTGCATGGCTGGAATTCGGGGAGAGGTTCGCTAGCTGTTTGTCACCTACACTGAAGCTGCACCTTGCAGACCAGCAGATAAGTGGATGATTGGCAGGTGGATTGTTTCCTGCATTGATCTCTACTATAGGTTGGTGGGTAGGGAGCCTCTGTAGGGCTAAGGGCTTATTCCACCTGTCATACTACTGCGTCTGTGGCTACTTCTAGGGACGTCCCTATCCAGGAAATCTGCAAGGCTGCTACCTGGAGGTCAGGACACACCTTCGTGTTCCACTACCACATTGACTTTGAGTCTGATGCAGGTTTTGGGGACTCTGTTCTCCAGTTCTTTCCCAAGTAGGGGGTGTGTGTGCCTTGCCTCCTGCTCTGGGAGAACTGCTCGGAGTCTGCCAGTGTAGGTAGATCATCATATCCACGTCCCTAGGAAAACAGGTTCTAGGATTGTGGATATGTTGTTCACCCACACTGTTCAGCATGTCCCTTCCCCTTTAAATCTTGCCGGAAGTCTTCAAGCTGGCTCCTCCCACCCGCCTGTGTGGTGTATATACCTCTGCTCCGCCCCACGACGCCAGATCTTCCTTTCTGCTGGAAGATACAGACTGCCTCCCTCATACTAATGAATTTCGTAGGCCCTGGCTTTCAAAACTTCGGTTTTACTGAGACTAAAACTCGTTCGAGTTAGTGATTGCGCTTTTGTGTCCTCGATCATGGAAGATAAATCTTCTCCAGGATTTTGCTGGTGTCCTTGCAGCCAGATGATGTCGTGCACCGATCCCCATCTCATGTGCGTCTACTGCCTAGGTGTCTGCCATGACACCTCGTCCTGCAGTTTTTGCTTGGCCTTCCATCCCAACGTCCTGGACGACCGCCTGGCACGTTTGAAGTTGGGGAGACTGGAGAAAAGGAATCTTCTGGTGAAGTCTAAGGAGGCTAGGTGGGCGGTGGCTGTGGATTCCGCTGAGCAGCTGGAAGGCATGAAGGCATTAGAAGAAGCTGCCCGTGCTTCGGTGAATCAGCTTTTTTGTTCCACTTAACCTGGGCTCCACCGTTACAGGTTCTTTTAAGGAGTTGTGCCAGTCTCTCCCCACCTGGGGTGAGGCGCCCGTGGGCTTGCACTCCTCCCGCTCTCAAAAGAGGGATAAAGAACCCAGTTTGTCTTTGTCTCTACAAAGGTGCTCTTGTGACTGAGGGAGGTCTCAGTCCCAGGAGCATGCGGTCTCAACCTCGGTCAGGATCGCTTCCTCGGCTGCAGGCTTCACGGACCTTCCGTCATGCCAGATGACTGAGGAAGTGGCTGATGAGGTAGAGATCATTCTCGCCTCAATTGACCCTCTGATGCCAGCCATGGCCGATGACTCCTTGGAGAGGACTTCGGTCCTCGTGTTTCCCGGTGAGACCCAGCCTGCTGGTGTCCCCATTGAGGTCCCAGTTCTGGACCCCTGGGTTTCACCGATCCCTCCGGTGTCTCCCAAATGACTGAGTCGGCCTGCTCAATCTCTGTCGAGGTCTAGAACCCCCCTGGCCGAAAGGCCAAGTAGGAGCCATAAGCACTCCAAAAAGAGGCGATGCCACAGGTTGTCCTCGTTCTCCTCGGATGAGGAGAGGCTCCGATGGCAACTCCAGCGCTGTAAGGACCTTGTGTGGCAACAGTTGATGTTGTCCAGGGGGAAGCCAGCTCCACCGCCTTTCCTGGCCATTACTTGGCTTTGGCCTCCTAGGCCGAAGCCGACCCCCTCGGAACCGGAGCCCTTGGTTCCCCCTCCCACGGGGCCGGGCCGTCCTCCGGTTTGGCCTATTCCAGTCTCTCCACCGATAGTGGTGGAGGTGCCATCTAAGCAGCCTGTGGGAGGGGCTCCTTCCAAAGAGGACCGACCAGATACCTGGCTTCCCCGATGTCTGTCGGTCATGGTCATCCCAGACCGCCCTCGGCTGGTCGAGGGTGATTAGGCGGCAGGCCGCTGAATCCAGACTCCTCGGACTCTGATGTCACCGGGCTCCACTCTCATCCTGGGGATGATGAGTCATCCATTGGCATAGGGATGGAGGAAGGTCCTTCTTCCTTCCGAGGATCCTCAGTCTCATCTCTGATTCTTCAGGGATTCCCCTGGAACCCATCCAGAAAAAGGTGGAGTACCCTCTCAAGGACATCCTGAAGAGAGGGGATACCCCAAGGGAGGCCCTTCCTGTGGCTGAGGCCATTGTTGGTCTGACACTTGAGCTATGGCAGCACCCTGCTTCATGTCCAGCACAGTCAGCCCATATGGCCTGCAAGTACGTGGTGCCCATGGGGTCCCTTGCAGGGTTCACAGAGCACCCTTTGGCCGAGAGCCTGGTGACTGCCTCTGTGTTCAGGCGTACTGGTAGTTCTGCCGACACTGACTGTCCCTCTGATAAGGAGTCCAAGCTTTTAGACCATTGGGCATGGAAAGTCTATGTGGCTTCCTCTTTGGGCCTTCATCAGTCCAGTTTGGCTGTCATCATGGCACACTTCTCTCATGCCCTTCTTGAGTCATTAGATGAGGTCCTCCCACATCTCCCCACGGACATGCAAACCACGGTTAAGCAGGTCTGGGACCAAGGCTGTGCTGTTGCCAAACAGCAGCTCCAGACTGCCCTGGACGTTGGGGATTCTTGTGCCCGCTCGATGGCCGCTGCAGTGGCCTCTCGCCACAGGGCTTGGCTGAGGCTCTCCTCCTTCCCGGTGGATACTCTGCACAAGTTAGCTGATGTGCCTTTCCTCGGGACTGACTTGTTGGGCCCAGGAGTGGCTGGTCACCTACAGCGCATTGAGCAGTCCAGTGCCACCTTGGACGGCACTTCTGCCAGGAGTTCTTCAGGCAGGAACCAGCAGAAGAAAAGGAAGACTTTTCAGCACTCTTATTCTGCAGTGACAGTCCTCCTACCAAGGAGGACAGCAGCAGGCTCAAGCTTGAAGCCCTCGGGCCAAGCATGGACCCCAACAGGCCCGCAAAGGAAGCTGAGGCTCAAGTCCTGGAGCCTCCTCCTCTAAATCTGCCCAGTGATGCGAAGGGGGTTGCCACCCCTATCTCTGTCACGCCAGTTCTGTGTCCTCCTGTGGGGAGCTGGCTCCGCCACTTCCTTTCCACCTGGTCCGCTATCATAGGTGAGTTCTCGAAGTGGTCGGTCAGGGACTGCCTCTAGAATTCGAGCTGTACCCTCCCAGCAGAGCCCGCGTCCCTCGGGAAGAACGGATTTCCGCATGCACCCAGTTGGCTGTTCGAGACGGCATTGCTCAGGTCCTCCTCAAGGAGGCAGTAGCTATCGTGGCGAATCAGTCTGCAGACCAAGGCTTTGTCTCCAGGTATTTCCCGGTACCCAAGCAGACGGAGGGCTGGCGCCCCATTCTAGATCTCCACGACCTGAATCAGTTTCTCAGGTCATGCACTTTTCAGGTGGTCACTCTGTCCCAGGTCATACTATCCTTGGAGTGAAACGTGGTTCTGTTCACTGGATCTGCAGGATGTGTTCTTTCACATCCCAATCCATCCGTCCCATCAGCAGTTCCTCCGCTTCAGAGTTGAAGGGACCCTGTAAGAGTTTCGAGCCTTGCCGTTCAGCCTGTCATTGGCCCCTCTGGTCTTCACCAAATGTATTGCAGTGGCGGCGGCCCATCTCCGGTGTTGGGGAGTCAGGATTTACCCCTACCTAGACGATTGGCTCCTGGCAGGTTCCACCCAACAGGAGCTGGAGAGGTCCAGGGATCTGGCCCTGCAGACCTGCTCTCATCTCGGCCTCCTGATCAATGAGGCCAGGTCAGAACTCGTGCCTTCCCTGGTGATGGGCTTCATTGGGGCAGAGCTAGACTGTTGTCAAGCCAAAGCCCGGCTCCTGGCGGACAGGGCGGAGGTTCTCTCCTCCTTTGCTCAATCATTTCTGATTGGGCACTTGCACCCTGCCTGGGACTTTCTGCACCTTCTGGGTTACATGGCAACGTGCACCTCAGTGGTCCGGTGGGCCGAGTTGCACACGCGTCCCGTCCAGTGGGAGCTGGCCACCCAGTGGACTGTGCCATGGTCAATTCGACCAGCTGATCACTGTAACCCAGAAGATGTGGGACGCTCTCCAATGGTGGACCGCCAGAGACCCGGTTACAGGAAGGGATCCCATTTGTTCACCCCGAGCCAACGGTCATCCTAACGACTGATGCCTCTCTCATAGGCTCGGGAGCCCACATGGGGGACAACAGGACCCACGGGTTCTGGACCCCTGAGGAGTCCCGATGGCACATCAACTTGTTGGAGCTCGGAGCAGTCAGACTGGCACTGTCCGTTTTCGCTCCTCAGCTCCGGGGTCACGTGGTTCAAGTCCAGACACACAATACCATGACCGTGTACTACCTCAGAAAACAGGGCGGCATGCACTTCCGTCTGCTGTACAAGGAGGCTCTCCGCATCTGGACCCTCGTAAGCTGGTTGGAGGCGGATCTCCTAGCCATCGACGTGGCAGGAGCCTCGAACCAGCTGGCGGATGCTCTCGACCATATAGGCCAGACATCCCACGAGTGGTCTCTTCATCCAGAGGTAGCTTACAGCCTGTTCTCCCATTGGGGCAAACTGATGGTTGACCTGTTTGCCTGCAGGGAAAACACCAAGCTGAGGCGGTTTCATGCCCGCTCCCCTCCCAAGCAGGGCTTGCTGCAGGGGGATGCCTTCTCGAGGCCGTTGACTCCAGGCCTCCTCTACGCTTCCCTCCATTTCTCTTGATCCACAAGGTGTTACTCATGGTGAGGAGGGACAAGGCGAAGGTGATTATGGTAGCCCCAGACTGGCTGCACCAGTTCTGGTATCCAGATATCCTCAGCCTCAGCTGCAGGCCACCGGAGCGGCTTTACACATTCCTGGACCCAATATCTCTGAACCAGGGTAAGGTCTTCCATCCGGACCTTCAATCTCTGCACCTTACAGCCTGGTACCTGAGTGGCTAGAGTTCCAGGCTTTGGGTCTTTCTGAAGATGTCTACACCGTGGTGGAGGCATCGAGAAAGGAATCGACCAGGAAATGTTATGCCTTCAAATGGAAAAGGTTTTCCATTTGGTGTCAGGGTAAGGGTCTGGACCCCTTGTCCTGTGGCTAACATTCTCAACTACCTTTGGTCTCTCTCTCTCTCTCCAAGGGGGGTCTGCGGTCATCGACTCATAGGGTGCACCTGGCAGCCATTTCTGCTTACAAGACGTGGGCTTGTCAGCAGACATTTGCACAGGAGACAGTGGTCGGGTGCTTTTTCAAAGGCCTGGGTCACATATCCCCTCTGGTGCATGAACCACCACCTCCGTGGGAGCTACTGCTGGTACTGGCAAAGCTCATGGGCAAGCCATTTCAACCAATGCACAAGTGTGAGCTGTCACTTGTGGAAGACTGCCTTCCTGGTGGCTAGGGTAGGGGGGTTGACACCAGTCCATTTACAGAAGAGAGTCCTGAAAGAACTCCTAAAACTCAAGGTGGACAAAGCAGTGGGGCATGACGGGATTCACCCCAGAATCCTAAAAGAACTAAGGGAGGACCTAGTGACACCACTGACCACACTTTTTAACAAATCATGGGAGGATGGGGTGGTACTCGAAGACTGGAGGAGGGCAGATGCGATTCCCCTTCACAAAAATGGGAGCAAGGCAGAAGCAGGAAACTACAGACCTGTAAGTTTGACCTCAGTGTTAGGGAAAATGATGGAATCACTTCTGAAAGAAAATTGTTGAGTACCTAGAGGCCAGCGGGGCACAGGACCCAAAGCAGCATGGAGTTGTAGCAGGAAGGTCATGTCAGACGAATCTAATCGATTTCTTTGACTGGGTGACCAAAGTAATAGACCAGGGAGGGGCTGTGGATATGACCTACCTAGACTTTAGCAAGGCATTTGACACAAAAGATTAATAATCAAGTTAGCCAGCCTGGGAGTGGGTCCTAGGGTGTGCACAACAGCACAGAGACGGTAATAGTAAATGAAACACATTCCGATAAAAGGGGGGTTACTAGTGGAGTACCTCAGGGCTCAGTACTGGGTCCAGTCCTCTTTAACATCTTTATAGGTGACATTGCAGAGGGTCTGGAGGGAAAGGTATGCCTCTTTGCAGATGACACAAAGATCTGTAACAGAGTTGATACACAAGGGGGGGGGTAGAAAGGATGAGAAGGGACTCTGTAAGGTTGGAGAAATGGTCAGACATATGGCAACTTAGATTCAATGCAAAGAAGTGCAAAGTAATGCACTTGGGGGGGGGGAGGTAGTAGTAACAACAACAAAAAAGGAAAAGGACCTGGGGTAATCATATCAAATGACCTTAAGGTTAGCAAGCAATGTGAGAAGGCAGAGGAGGGCTAGATACTGGGATGCATAGGGAGAGGCATCAGCAGCAAAACAGGAAGTTGTTATCCCTCTGTACAGACAGTTGGTGAGACCCCATCTGGAGTATCTGGTCCAGTTCTGGAGACCCCATCTCCTCAAGGACATAGACAGGATAGAGGCAGTCCAGAGGAGGCCAACTAAAATGGTGCAGGGTCTGCAAGAGAAGCCTGTATGAGGAGAGACTATAGGAGCTATATGTATACCCTTGAGGAAAGAAGGGAGAGGGGGACATGATAGAAACTTTTAAGTACCTCAGTGGAATCAACAAAGTCCAAGAGGGTAGCATCTTTCAGAAAAAGAGACATGCAAGAACAAGGGGACACAATTTAAAGATTGGGGGGCAGTTCAGGGGCAATGTGAGGAAATATTATTTCACAGAGAGGGTAGTGGATGCATGGAACAACCTTCCTGAAGAAGTTGTGGGGTCTAAAACTGTGGGAGAATTCAAGAATGCATGGGACAGACATAAGGCAATTCTTGTGGGGGGTAGGAAGAAATAGGCTGTTGGTTAACTAGGATCTGCGGCCTATCCTGTAGGTAGGGAAGTGGGCAGACTAGATGGGCCCAAGCGGTCCTTATCTGCCGTCAGTCTGTTTCTATGAGAAGAGTACACAATAGCAGGGGAGGTACTAACAACAAAAATGGAAAGGGACCTGGGAGTAGTCATATCAGATGACCTAAAGGTGGGTAAGCAATGTGAGAAGTCAGTAAGCAGAGCCAGGGGGATACTGGGATGCATAGGGAGGGGCATCACAAGTAGAAAAAGAGGAGTGGTTATCCCTCTGTACAGACAGTTGGTGAGTCCCCATCTGGAGTACTGTGTGCAGTTTTGGAGACCTCATCTACGCAAGGACATAGACAGGATGGAAGCAGTCCAAAGGAGGGCAACTAAAGTGGTGCAGAGTCTGCATCAGAAACCATATGAAGAGAGACTGAGAGAGCTTAATATGTATATCCTTGATGAAAGGAGGGACGGGGGGACATGATAGAAACTTTCAAGTACCTCAAGGGAATCAACAAAGTCCAGGAGGGTAGCATCTTTCAGAAAAAGAGATGTGTAAGAACAAGGGGGCACAATTTAAAGATAGAGGGGGGATGGCTCAGGGGTAATGTGAGGACATTTTTATTTTCACGGAGAGAGTGGTGGATGCATGGGAACCGCCTTCCTGGGGAGGTTGTTTGGTCTAAAACAGTGGGGGAATTCAAACATGCATGGGACAGACATAAGGCAATTGTAGTGGGGGGTGGCAGGAAGTAGGCTGTTGGTTAACTAGAATCTGCAGCTTATCCTGGTGGTAGGGAAATGGGCAGACTGGGTGGGCCAAGTGGTCCTTATCTGCCGTCAAAGTCTGTTTCTATCATGTCTGCCAGAAGGACAGGGGAGCTTCAGGCGCTTTAGGTGGACTCCCCTTATCTGGTCTTCTACAGGGATGAAGTTGTCCTGCTTCCCCACCCAAAATTCCTTCCAAAGGTGGTGTCACTTTCACCTTGACCAGGTGTTGATTCATCCAGTATACTACCATAATTACACCTCCGAGGCCGAGTACATATAAACACCTTGGACCTGAGACGTGCTATCTCCTACTGCAAGGAGAGGACAGCAGAAATTCGTGGAGAGGTTTGCCACCTATGCTGAAGCCATCTCTGGCAGACCTGCAGCGAAGCGGACTATTGCAAGATGGATTACATCATGCATAGGTCTGTGCTATGAGTTGGCGGGCAAGGAGCCTCCCAGAGGGATAAGATCTCATTCTACCCGCCATACTGCTGCATCGTTGGCTGCTTCCAGGGACATCCCTATATAGGAAATCTGTTGGGCTGCTACCTGGAAGTCAGCAAACACCTTCATTACCCACTACCACATTGACCTTGAGTCACGCCAGCATGCTGGTTTTGGGGCCTCAGTTCTCCAATCTCTGTTCCCTAAGTAGGGGGTTGTGTGCCTTGCCTCCCTCCCTCCTCCCAGAGAACTGCTAAGAGTCTGCCAAACAGTGTGGATGAACAAAATGTACCACTCTTAGAACTACTGTTACAGGTGAGTAACCTCTCTTTAGTCACCCGTAACAGTACTAGGAGTGTGGTATAAGATCAGCCACATGTACCCACCCGATGACCTCTGGCTGTGGAGCACTCCACTGCTTCCAGCTGGGAAGATCTGGCATTATTTTATTTATTTTTTCCCCCTCTGATCGCCGGATCCTGAGGCATGCCTCAGGAGACACCTGCTTGTCTCGCCCTGTGCAATACCTCCTCTCGGCCATGGATCCCCTCGGCACCTTGACCTCACATCCATATTGCCCCTCCCGTAGACCTCCTGACTTGTATGTTGGGTGCTCCTAAACTTTTGTCTGGTGGGTGACCTCTGGTGCAGGCTGAGGGATATCTGGATCGGTCAAAGGGGGGGTCTGGCAGTGGGCTTGGGGCAGGCTTTCAGTAGTCTCCTCAGTCGCTGGGGTGTTTCCTTGTATTTGTGCATGACCCCAGAGGCACGGACGTACAGTAATGTGCAGCATGAGCTGGGTGCGCTCCCGCACCCCTCTGATGTCTGCAGACACCTCCACCCCTGCATGCGCAACCACCTAGCTGTTGCACCCCTAGTCTCAATTGGGAGTTGCTGCTTGCAGGAGTCACCCCACCCTACCCAAGAGAGGAGAGCTGTCCACCGGACGCTCAGTCCTTCTCCCTGGACGACTCCCGGCTGCCCGAGCTTGGGTCACCGGCGTGGTGCAAGGTGTGGCGTCCACCACCTCAACCCTCAGCGCCACCTGGTCAGCTAAGATCTGTCGTCATGGGGCAGAGCTGAGGGAGTTACCACCCAGGTGGGTTGGAGGAGCCAGCCATTCTGTAATTGGAAAGGCAACTGCCAGACAGTTTGGATGATCATATACCACTCCTAGAGCTACTGTTACAGGTGTGTAACCTGTTTTTCTAACCCCAGGAATTCTTCAGTATCCTTAATTGTTGCAGTCAACCTCCGGTGTTGAACTGCCTGAAGAATGGAATATATGCAAATCATGGAACACTCATTGCACTCATTGGCTTATGCCACCATTCAAACTGCTGCCCTTACGAACTGCTGCGTTCCATAACTGTCAGATTTCATTCTTTGCCTGCCTAGTCAAGGTTCCTCGTAGATCTCTTCTCACAAGTCATGAAATATATTGCTTTTCGTGATAGCGCTAGGTGATTCTTCAGCTGACCTTCTTTGCATCAGTGAAACCTGGTTGGGCAATGACGCTGGCCCTGTTCTGTCGGCTTCTGTTCCTCTTCGTTACTTAGTTTTGCATTGCCTAAGGAGGGACCGCAGAGGGGACGGGGTGGCCATCTGTTTTACATCCGCTCTGGGCCTTACTGCATTCCCAGTGCGAACACCCGTGTCTTGAGTGTATGGTTGCTAAATGTGCCTCGGGAGTCAGTTGCAGAATAGTTCTCATCTACCGACCTCTGGGCAGTAAAGTCTATTTCTGCAGGAGCTGGCAGACTTGCATAGAAACATAGAATATGTTGGGAGAGAAGGACCATACAGCCCACATAGTTTCCCCCATTTCCTTACTCACTGCTGCAGCCCCAGATCCTATTTGATCTGCGGCTCTCCTGCTCTGCACATTTCCAGGGTACCCTTACGTGTCCCATGTACTCTTGAACCCCCGTATTGTTTTCACACCCACCACTTCGGCTGGAATGCTGTTTCACTGCTCCACCACCCTCTCAGTGAAAAAGTACTTCCTAACATTACCTTAAAGCCTTCCACCCTTTAGTCTTATATCGTGCCCCCTTGTTCTTGTGCAGTTTTCTCTGAAGTATGCTCTTCACCTGTACCCTGTTTATTCTCCTAAGGTACTTGAAGGTATCATCTTTCCTCTCCCTTTTTTCTACAGTGAATTGATATTAAGGTCCTTAAGCCTTTTCTCGTAGGGCTTCTGGTGCAGTCCATGTACCATCTTCATTGCCCCTCTTTGGACTGCCTCTATTTTGTCAGTGTCCTTTCGGAGATATGGTCTCCAGAACTGGACACAATACTCCAACTGAGGCGTCACCAGTGATCTGTACAGTGGCATCACCAGCTCTTTCCTCCTGCTTATTATGCCCCTCCTTATGCACCCCATCGTTCTGTTTGCTGTCCACACCACTTTTTCACACAGTTTGATGGCCTTCACGTAGTCTGATATAACCCCCAGGTCTCTCTCCTGACTTGTGGTGGCCAGAATTTCCCCACCCATCCTGTACTCCTCCCTTGGATTGCTGTAATCCAGGTGCATGATCTTAAGCTTTTTTAGCATTGAAATTCAACTGCCAGATACGTGACCACTCCTCTAATAGGCTTAGATCTGTTCTCATTTTTTCCACCCCCCCTCCAGTGCGTCCACTCTGTTACAGATCTTTGCCTCATCTGCAAAGAGGCACTCCTTTCCCTACAGACGCTGTGCCATGTCGCTAATGAAGACATTGAATAGGACTGGCCCTAGCACCATTCCTAAACGGGTGCTGGAGTCCCCTAGTATTCTTGTCCTGGGGGACTTTAATGCCTGGGTTGACGATGAATCCTGTCTTTTTTTTTTTTTTTTGGACGAGCTCCTTTAGCTGATGTCTTAGCTGGGATTGTCTCAAGCAGTTGCCTCTGGGACGCACATATATGGCCATACTCTTGAACTGATCTTTGCACTCGGACTTGACATTATGGTGGTCAAAATTGACCCAGTCAGCTGGTCGGATCATTATGTGGTTGAGTTCCAGTATGGGGCCCCTGTAAATTAACCCCCCTCTGTGGAGACAATTCGTTGTCATCCAAAGAATAAATTGGAGCCTCGCCAACTCCAGGAGTCACTGGCCCTCTCGAGTTTGATGCTAGCTTGTGTTCAGGGTCCAAAAGCCAGGGTTGAGGCTAATATGTCCTTGACCGAGGCGCTGGACCTGATTGCACCTTACCGCGTTCGCCCCTTGACTTCCCAGTGTCGCTCACCACGGTATTGTACCAAGCTGGTTTAAAACTAAGGGGCATAGGTTAGAGCATACGTGGAGGTGGTCATGCTCTGAGGGCAGCTTGGCATGGAGACTCCATTATTGGAGTATCAGCGGGCAGTGGATCTTAAGAAGACTGAATTTTTTTATCTTGATCGATTGCTGCATTGGGAAACCGTCCAGCTGCACTGTTCTGCACTGTTGAAAGTTGGCTAAATCCCTCCTGTCTGCATAGCATTTTCTGCAGAAAAGTGTGAGCAGTTTGGGCAGTTCTTTGCTGACAAGGTGACCTCGAACATATCATGTATTACCACCTCTGGTCCAGTTATTTGGGGGCGGGTGGGGGGTAGGTGATCGATCTGCTAGTGAAGGTTGTTTGCTGAGTTGGGCTAAGTGTCGACCTGTATTCATGGACGAGGTTTTCCGGGTGCTTACCAACACACGTCCCCCTACCTGTGCCCTGGACCCGGATCCGCTGTGGTTTATTGGCTGCTTGGATTTCCTGGGTTCAGTGTTCGTGGAGATGGTCATTAGACTGTTAAGTGAGGGGGTCTTTCTTGCGACTCTGAAAAAAGCTGTAGTGAGATTCCTCCTTAAAGAACTATCTATTGACCCTGATGTTCTTTTGTACTATAGGCAGAGCCCCTAGTGTTCTGAGACATTTAGTCTTGATTTCTGTGGCAGGGCTTCTAGTTTTCTACGGCAGCATTTTCTTATTTCTGCAGCAGGATTTATTCATTTTTGTTGCAGAATGCAGTCCTGTCATTGGCCAAAATATGTGATATCGAAGACATCACGTGCTGAGCATAGAGGAGGGGCTTCAGGATAATTGAGATGGGGAAGGGAGTTGAGCACTACGGAAAAACTGTATTTGAATAAAAATTAATGAAGAACATTGAATTCTGCAGCTGTATCTATATTCTGTATCATGATGGCAAAGTCTGCGGAAAATTCTGTGACTGCAGAAAAGCAGAAATCTCACTTCAACTGGGAGCTCTTACAGTAGGTATTACCAGTAGGACTAAGGCTGCCATGTGTTAGGACACCATGGAAAAATCTTCTAGCTTAGCAGTCTGTGGTGGGGGACTGCCCACGATAACAGCTCCGCCTGACCTCAGACCTGGTATAAAGGAGGCGGTCCCCTGGTGCCATCTCAGTTCTTTTCCTGCTGTCTATCTGCTTACCTCGGCTCCATGGATGCCTAGTCTTCGCAGTCTACCGCGCTTTTCTTCCTCACATTTTCAATGTGTATATTCCAGTTTTTTCAACATTATTGGACAGTCCTTGCATGTCTTCACCTTCCCCAATGTTGAAGTTGAAGTGCCAGTGTGGAAAACAGATCCTGGCCGAAGACGGCCACGCGGCCTGCCTGATGTGTTTAGGCCCAGACCACCAGCCAGACTATTGCCTACACTGCCAGAAATTCAGTCAAAAGACCTGCATCAGAGAGCCAGTGCCCTGAAGACTTAGAAAATCGGGTGGCAACCATGCAGAAATTGCCGTCTGGACGTAGTTCTTCGTCCCAGCTAGAGTCTTTCCCCCAAATAGAAGTCATCGGGAGGGGAAACATCACCATCACAGGGAAAAAGGTGGGGCCAGGTCGGCATCCTGCCCTAAACTCCCTCATAGGGCCTCTTCTTCCTCGGGCTCTGGCGGGAGGTCATGGTCGATCCCTCCGGCTGCCACTGGGACCATTCAAAAGAAGTCTTCCTCCTCTTCAGCACAGGACACAGGTAAGGAGTAGTCTTCTGGGCATTCGTCCGCCCAGCTCCCCTTGTCTCACCGTTCCCAGAAACCTTCAGGGTCGACCCAGGAGGGAAAGGTGCATCTGGGCAGGCCTTCGGACTCTGGCCGCAACTCCAGTGGTTCGTCCGACAAACCTAAGCACTCTGGACGACCCACCATGCGCCAGGAGACTGACACCACATGCCTCCGCCCTGCTAAGGGAAGCCTCCTGTGGGCTAAACATCCTGTTAGCTGGGCAGTCACCCCGGCCAGAACCGAAGTCTGCTTGCCGAGCAAGAGGCCGCTCGGCACCAAGGATCTGCATCTGCCCCCACTCCAGGGAATCAGTCGCCTGACTGTCAAAACCGGATGCCGGATCGGACAGCGGGTCTGCCCCTGATACTGAGCCAGACCAGCAGCCCGATACCATAGTAGAAGGATCCCCAAACCGGATGCCTACACCTGATGTCCCTAAAGGTCCAACATCCCCCCCCCCCTTCGAATCTGACGCCTGCACCCCGGTTGTCCCGTTAGCGGACGTTAGTGCCTTGTTCATCTCCTGGTGGAACAGTGTATAAGGGGGATCTGCTCTGCAGTCCTCCAGAGCCTTCCCCAAAAGAAACTCCTGCAACGCCTCCTCCCCCCACTGACCGTAAGGTGCCCAATGATGGCTCATCAGCCGCCCGGCCCTGTAAGAAGACACCCGTTGTCGGTGCCTTCTTCAAGCGGTTGTACACTTTTGTCCTCTGGAGAGGACGCAGGGCACTCTTCATCAGATTATTCTTCTGGAGAAGATTTGCCACTACCTTCCCCTAGCCCAAGGGACTCTCCTAGGTCCCCCCAGATGACCTCTCATTCCTGGACATAATGAGGCATATTCAGACAAGCTACCAGTGGGACACTGAGGAGCTTGTTCTTGAGAGGCACTGCTTGGCTAAATTTTTAGGATCCAAAGACCCAAAACCTTTAGTTATCCCACCCTTGGTGAAGCCTTTTCAGGACATAACTAGGCTCACATGGCAGCACCCCTCCACAACGCCTGCTGTGCCCAGAAAGGCGGACAGGCTGTGCAGGACTCCAAAAGAGGAGCCATTTTGGGGGGAGAACCCCAAGACAGATTCCATGGTGCTCACAGCAGCTCATGGAAGAGCTCAGCAACCCAAGCACATGAGTGTCCAGCCTCCAGACCCCAAATCCAAAAAGCTGGAGCTCATGGGATGAAAAGTCTATACTTCTGCCACTGGGGCAATTCGTTCCCTAAATTTTTTAGCTCACATGGTGACTTACCAGAAGTCCCTGTGGGAGAAAACCATGGACCTGGTGAAGGCTCAACCAGATTCTGACAAGAATGAGCTGATGGATTACATTCTGTCGGGCATGTATGTAGATAAGCACATGGTCAGGTGCTTCTTCGACTCAGCGGATATGGCAGCCAGAGCTGCGGCCTCTTTCGTCTGCATGTGGAGGCACACCTGGCTTAGAGTGTTGGTGTTCTGCCAGGACCTGCAGGATACCATCCTGGACGCCCCTTTCCAGGGCTCTGTTCTCTTTGGACAGGAAACAGGGAGAAA
This sequence comes from Neoceratodus forsteri, assembly GCA_016271365.2. Taxonomy (NCBI): domain Eukaryota; kingdom Metazoa; phylum Chordata; order Ceratodontiformes; family Ceratodontidae; genus Neoceratodus; species Neoceratodus forsteri. The sequence goes on from CM057451.1 coordinate 91,859,463, forward strand.
GTTATCCTAGGACTTCAGGACTCTGGCAAGGCAGTAACTGAGGTACTCATGTATAAGTTGGAACTGCCTACCTCCCGTTGTCGTCCTTTTCGTAAGAACCAAGGACAAAAAGGAAAAAAGGCAACCCCAGAATAAAGGAGCCTTCAAACGACACGGCCTCCCTGTCTCTACCAGGGCCCCAAACATCCCAGGACACCCCAGACCCCCTTGCCCAACCCCCCAAACCCAGCCTGACTCCCTGCTGTCCCTCCCCCACCCTCTGATTCTATTGGGTGGGGGGGGGGAGACTGTAGGAGGGAGATTCTCCCACTACCTGTCAGGATGGTCCAGTATCACCTTGTACCAGTGGGTCCTTCAGACAGTACAGAGGGGATACTACCTAGAGTTTTTAAGCTGCACTCCAGACAATCATCCCGGTCGGTCCCATTGTTCGGCCAGCCATGCCCTTCTTCTGAAGGCAGAAATCCAAGCCCTTCTACAGAAGATGGCCATCCAGGTGGTTCCTCCTACCCAGCAGGGTAAAGGCTTCTACTCACATTTTTTTCTGTTTCCCAAGAAAACGGGAGACCTCCGCCCCTATACTGAATCTCTCAGCTGAATCTGTTTAGCCAGTGCAGGAGATTCAGAATGGTGACACTGGCAAGCCTCTTGCCCATAATCCATTGAGGAGACCGGCTATGCTACCTAGATATGCAGGATACGTACATGCAGATAAAGATCCTGCCCTCACGCAGGAAGTTCCTGCGCTTCCTTTTTCAAGGTCAGCACTATCAATTCAGGGTACTTTCGTTTGGCCCCTTGTCAGCACTGAGTCTTCACCAAATGTCTGGCAGTAGTAGCAGCGACCTTGAGAAAGGAAGGTCCACTTTGTCTACCCTTACCTGGACGACTGGCTCATTTCTGCCCAGTCAGAAGACCAGCTGACCGATGCCTTGCAGGAAACCGTCTGTGTTCCAGTCCCTGGGCATCACTCTGAATTGGTCAGTGTCACCCCAGGCCCTCCGAAAGGCTTCAATATATTGGGTCAGTCCTAGACACCATTCAGGGCAGGGCCTTTTTGCTGGCGGACAGAGCAGAACGGCTAAGAGTTGCTTGCAGAGTGCAGACCTCAGACCGAGTCACAGCAAGTGTCATCTTGGAGCTACTAGGGCACATGGCAGCTGCCATAGCCACGGTTTGCTTGGCAAGACTGAACATGAGGACTATTCAGTGGCAGCTCAGAGTTCAGTGGGTCCAAGGCGTAGATGAACTGGACCACCCAATCCGGATTTCGGAGGTGGTCTGTCGCGCTCTTCTGTGGTGGTTAAATCCAGTCAACCTCGAGCTGGGAGTTTCCTTCCAGAGACTCAGCCCGATGCAAATCCTTATGACAGATGCTTCAGGTCTAGGCTAGGGAGCCCATCTGGATGTACACCAAACGAAGGGTTCTTGGAATGTAACAGAACGGTCTCTTCACAGCAGTATTCTGGAGATGAGCTGTTCGGAATGCACTTCAGGCTTTCCAATACCAGCTCTACTGGGGTCCACTCCTGGTCCAGTCAGACAATACCTCAGTAATGTTCCACCTAGATAAACAAGGGGTACTCACTCCTATCCCCTTTGCAGAGAGGCCATGAGTGTTGTACTGGGCAGCAGAACACGGTCTGGTCATTATGGCGATTCACGTGCCAGGAATCCAGAACATTCTCGCGGACAGCCTAAGTTGCTCTCGATCTGTGAACCATGAGTGGGAGAGTGGGAGTTGTATCAAGAGGTGGCAGAAGACCTCTTAGAAAGATGGGGTTGGCCAGAGTTGGACCTCTTTGTGTCCCCCGTGCAGTGCCAAACTGTCAGGTTTCTGCTCGTTAGATCCAGGGCTTGGTGTTTTCTGGTGAGATGCAGTGTCCCTCTCCTGGACAGGGAGGTTTCTGTAGGCCTTCCCTCCCTTCCCTTTTCTTCAGAGTCATGCTCAAATTGCAGGCAGAGGAAGCCAGGATGATCCTGGTCGCTCCTTTCTGGCCTTGTCAAATATTGTATCTGCTGCTGCAGCAACTAGCCACGGAGCCCCCCGTGCAGTTACTCCTCTCCCAGGAGCAGGGCACGCTTATCCATCCAGCTCCGCAGCCTCTACATTTGCATGCCTGACTCCTGCAGTCCTAGCGGAAGAGGGACTGGGGTGTAAAGCAGAGTGGCAGAGATCTTGGTAGCAGCGAGAAAGCCTTCCACCAGAGCAACCTTTGCCAAGAAGTGGAAGCGTTTTTGTTTATGGGCAGCACCCAGTTCCCTGGATTGCTCGGTAAAATCCGTGCTGGATTACCTTCTTCATCTTTTGGACTTGGGCCTCCGCTACTCATCCGTTACGGTGCGCCTTTGTGCTCTGCCAGCCTACCACACACCTATAAATCGAACTCTGGCACAACTTGACGTGTGCAAGACCTTCTTGAGGGGAATCTTGCATATCAGATCCCCTCAGAGGGATCTTGTCCCTTCATGGGATTTTTTTTGTTTTTAGTGAAGCTCACCCTCCTCCCGTTGAGCCAGCCGAGACATGCGAGCTTCGCTTTCTCTCTTGGAAAGTGTTACTTTTAGTTGCCGTTACCTCTGCTTGGAGCGTTTCTGAGTTACATGCTCTTATCTGTAAAGAGCCTTATCTTGTTTTTCATAGGGACAGGGTGGCACTGCGTACTAATCCCAAGTTTTTGCCGAAGGTGGTGTCTGAATTGACTCAGAATCAGGACATCCAGCTTCCGGTTTATTATCCAGAGAACTCTTAACAAGGGTGAGGCCCTGTTGCATACTCTGCGTGTAGATAGGATACTCCAGTATTGCCTCATCAGAACAAGTTCCTTTTGGCAGATGGATCAGCTCTGTTTCCTTTGCTCATAGGAAGACAGGGGCTCCTATCACTAAGCAAACACTCACCAGATGGTTGGTGCACTTTTGCTATCGGCACCACAATAAGCCCTTACTGGGATCGGTGAAGGGTCATTCCACCAGAGCTGTGGCAACTTCATTTGCCTCTCTGTGGAACGTTTCTTCAGCAGACCTTTGCACTGCCGTCACCTGGACCTCAGTCCATATTTTCATCTGGCACTACAGTCTGGATGTTGCCTCTAGGAGGAGAGCAGGATTCAGACTAGCAATCCTTCAGGGCCTCCTCTCCTAAATGCCATCTTATCCAGATTAACTTAGCTGTTTTGTCCCCCCCCCTCCCATCTGACCTGGGCCTATCTTTGGGTACTGCTTGGGACTCTGTCCTATTGGTGATACCTGCTGCAAGAGCTCCCCCTCGAAGTGAGATAGTACAGTTATGTAAGAACTTACTGTAACAGTAGATCTTCGAGAGGAGCTCTTGCAGCAGATGGGTTTCCCACCCTCCAGCCCCCAGGGGCAAGTATTGTTGTTTTTCTTTGGGGAGGGGAGACCCTCCTCATTTCTCTTTTCCTTGTTGGCAGGATCTCCGGTAGGAGAACTGAAATGGTGCCTGGGGACCGCCCCCTCTATGCCACGTCTGGCGTCGGGCAGAGCCGACGTCCGGGGCGGTCCCGCCATTAGACCAAGTTAGCTACAAGATTTTCCTATGGGGTTCTAACCTCTGGCTGCCTTAGTCCTATTGGTAATGCCTACTGCAAGAGCTCCTTTCGAAGATCTACTGTTATGGTAAGTTCTTGCATAACTGTACTTTCCAGGAGCCTTGACTATAGGCCTGTCTCATCTTCCCTTTTTTGGGGAAGCATTTTGAGAATTTGGCATTTGACCAGTTGGTTGAACGCCTGGAGGGACTGTACAACTAGTCGGGTTTTCGTCCCTGGCACAGCACTGAGGTGGCTTTTGTCCAGGTGGCACATGATCTCTTCATGGCGAGGCACCAAGGGCACTGTCGTCTTGGTGCTCTTGGACCAGTCTTCAGCATTTGACACAGTAGATCATGAGGTGCTGCTTGGTAGTTTGCAGAACTATGTTGGCGCTACCGGAGCAGTCTTGTGCTGGTTTTGCTCATATTTAAAGAGAAGATCGCAGCGCGTTGTCCTAGGAATGTTTTCCTCTATCTTTCTCGCTACCTTGTGGTGTTCCGCAGTGCTCTATTTTGGCGCTCCTGCTGTTCTCCGTGTATATGCTGCCGCTGGGAGAGATCAGTAGGTGGTACAATCTGGGGTTTCACTGTTATGCAGATGATCCCCAGTTGTATCTGTTCTGTGCCCCACGGTAACCTTTCCACCCCAGATACGCTGAATCTGTGTTTAACTGAGATAAACAAGTGGACATCTGCCAACTGGCTATGTCTCAACCCCAGCAAGACCGAGGTAATGATGATCAAGCTGTGTCCTGGGGTATTTTAACTGATGGGAGACTGCCCGCTTTAGTGGTTGATGGTCAACCCCCTGTCAGTGATTTGTGTGTTTAAGGATCTTGGCGTTATTCTTTACTATCGTCTTGACCTTGGAAAACGGGTCTTTTCAGTCTTCAGGGTTGTTTTTTTCCATCGCTGGAATATTAACAGGATCCACTCATTTTTGACTCATACCGACCTGGCTTTGGTTATCCATGCCTTTGTCACCAGCTGACTTGCTTATTGTAATGCCCTGTACCTATGGCTGTCTGGAGGTTTGATGGGGCGACTGCAGCTAGTGCAGAATTCTGCAGCCAGGATGTTGATGGGTACCTCTATGAGGGACCATGTCACTCTTGTACTGCGTGCTCTGCACTGGCTACCTGCGGGTGCGTGCATCACCTTCAAGATAGGCTTGTTAACATACAAGGCATTACGTGGTCTGGGTCCTAACTACCTAGAAAAGCTCCCGATTTCGTACTCTGCTATCCGCCCCCTATGCTCTGCCAAGGCCGATTTGCTAGTTGTTCCACCCGCCCACCTAAAAAAATGGGTAGATAGAGCCTTTGGGATGGCTACACCGTGGTTGTGGAATTCCCTTCCACTATAAATTAAGGCTGCTACCACGATGGAGACTTTTAAAGCCTCTTTTAAAACTTATTTATTTGAAAGAGTTTTTAATCTTTTGTGATTCTTTGTTGGGGTGTTTTACTGTATATTATGTTTAGGAGTTGTGTCCCTGGATAGAGTTCTAGGTAAATAAAATTTGCCTTGTTTTATTTTTTAGTTTTAGTATTAGTTTCTCGATTCCTTCTTGGTTGTATGAAACTGTCGCAGAACCAACTTTGTTTTTTTAATTTTTAGTTCATTATTTATATACATATACATAGACACACTCTACTGTTTGTTGTCTGAACTGTTATTTCACAATTCAAACATGAAGTCTTGCTGTATTCTGACTATATGCAGTTAGCCCCAGCACTTGAACTGCCCCAGATAGTAAAGGGTTAACTATGCCAAGGCATAGAATGTTGAGCTCAAGCTGTTTTCAAACCTCTGTCTGTGGTACTCTGAAGTCTGTCAGATTTCTTACTCCACATAACTGTGAAGTTGCTCCGGAGATCCCTCCTGCGCTTCGGTTAGGTAAAAGTTCGAATCAGTGGTTTTTTTCAACCGCAGTTCGTTATTCCTTCAGTATTCTTACCTCTGTCTCGGTAACAGTAAGTGGCGGTAGTAGTATTTGTGATATTGTTAGAAATTGTTTTGTCTTCGGTTCTTTTCCTGTCGGTCCGGTTCAGAACCGAAACCTATTGATTTTTTTCTGTTCCATTTTAAAATATTTGTGGTTTTCTGGTGCTTATCGGTTTAAAAAAAAAAAAAAAAAAAAGATGTTGTAAGGTTTTAACTGACCTGTGACACACTTGGAACTGATAGGTTTTAGTTACCTTGCTTCAAAGGAGACTTTTCTGATTTTCGGCATGTCTGAGAAGCCCCCCCCAAAAAAAACGGTTCCACTGGGTTTCAGCACTGTACTGAGTTTGGGGAGGCCTTTGCTAAGGCTGATCCCCATGTCAGATGTGTTTACTGTCTGGGATTGACCACCTCAGGGTAGACTGCCAAATTTGTAAGCACTTTCCTAAGGCCACTCTTGCAAAACGTTTGAGTAGGCTGAAGGAAAGGGAGGACGAGAAGTCCGTTGATCCGCATGGCCAGCCCAGTTCGGTTGCTACCGAACCTGAAGGGGTGCCTTCTGACCTGGGTGATACCCCTTCATGCAAAAGGGGAGCCAACTCTGCGGAGTCTGTTTCGTCAAAGAGAAAGAGAAAATCAGCCGGTTTGGATCCAACAACTCATAATCTTACTTCGAGATGGCTCTTTCAGTAGGTAATTACATATAGGACTGACGCCGGCAGGCGGCAGGACCCCACGGAAAAATTTCTAGCTAGCAGTCCCTGGCGAGGGACCGCCCCCACATCAGGTGACTGGCGTCAGGAGACGTTGGTATAAAGGGGCGGTCCCCGATGCCCACCTTCCAGTTCTTTCCTGCCGTTAGCTCATGCAGCACCTCGCGGAGAAGTTTGTGCTTCGTCAGCCCTATCTTTGTCGGTTTTTTTTACCGAAATAATTGCTTTTTCGACTGTCAGTACAATCGTCAGTGTATGTCGTCCCCTACACCCTCCGAGCACAAAAATAAGTGCGATTGTGCAGTGCCCAACTACCGCACAAGGACTGCCATTCCCTGTGCCTGTTCTGCCTAGGCCCCGATCACCCGGTCAAGAAGTGCCAGCACTGCCTCAGTTTCAGCGCGGCTACCCGGAAAAGGCGGCAGCAGTCCCTGGAAGCCCATATTCTGAAGAAGAAAATGAGTTCAATGGCGAAGGAGCTCAAAAAACTGAGCAAGCGTCCACTTCTCCCGAAGGCCATCGGAAGGAGAAGGAGAGGCACCAGGACAAGGGCTTCTCTATCAGCGCTTCCCTCGGAGTCGCTTGGACACAGGTAACGCCCCCTCTCCGGGGACCGCCTCCTCGACGCCGCCCGGAGGTTTCCGAGGGGGCGTCGGCCCGCATGTCTGGCTGGCGCTCAGGCCTTGCAGGCGCCTCCGGGCAGTTGGAGGCCTCTGCCCCTGGTTCGGCTGCAGTCTTGCGGCCTACCACTGTGGGCGACTCCGGTAAGCCGGGCGTCTGCTCCTCCAACGTCCGCCCGGAGAGGGCCGGTAAGACGCCCAACCCTTTGGGGCGGCGTGCGGCCTCCACTCCACCGGACCAGGCCGATCCCTCTACTCGACCTGCCTCTGGTGATGGCTCCCCCGTCGGACGCCAGCTCCTCCGGCGCCCGCTGTGAGCGCCTCCGCTTAAGCATCACGCCGCTCGTCTCGACATCGGGCTGGCGAAGGAACAGACAACTGACCCTCCTACGTCCGTTGTACCTGGTTCCCCGCAGCCTTCGCTGCCGTCTGTGGAACTAGTCTCCCCAACTCGACCCCGGGGATTTTTCCCCTCCATCCCCGGGCGAAGCTGGGGATCTTCCTCCTCCATCGGTCCTTCCACCACCTGGTACGCCGGACCTGACGTTGGCTCCCTGGATTCCAGCACTGACACCGGCCCCTCTGACGTTGGTACCTCCGGCCCTGACTCCGTTCTTACCGACTCCGGGAGACATTCCGCTCCAGTCGGGCCCTCTGAACCTCGATATGGACCGCCGTGAGGCCACCGGCCGGCGTCTGCTCTGGCACCCCCGGCTACCCTCCGTCCTATCTGACGCTGGCGTACCCGGGACTGCAGTATTCGGCGCCACAGTACCTGATGCTGGGCTACCCACAGCCGGGTTTTGGATACGCTCCATACGGTTACAACCCGTATCCTTATCCCCCGCCTCCTCCTCCACTGCCCTCGCGGCCGCCGGTGGACCTGCAGGAGACTCTGGCCTCCTGGTGGGCTGAGGCCAAGGCTCAGGTCACCAAAGAGCTAGAGAGCCACCTTCCGGCGACGGTGCTGTCCCAGGTTCCCTCACGTCCGAGGCGGTGCACTCCCTCACCACCTCCGAATTCCAGGATTCTTCCGTCTGGATCCAGAGAAGGGCAGGACACACTTCCCCGGGGACTTTCCAAGGGGTCCGTTCCTCCCCCAGGTCGGGAAAGGGAGTCTTTTTTCCTCTTTATCTTCCTCTTCACCCTCTGACTTCTCGGATTCTTCCAACGGTTGCGCCGAGAGACAACGAGCCGCGCTCTCCGTCGCAGCCCAGGCCAAGGACTCCTCCGAAGTCTCCTCCGGAAGATCCTTCTTTTACGGAATTGCTTAGGAAAATCCAGGAGGTTCATCAGTGGCACTCCCTGGAACCAGATCCTCAGCGTCTGAAACTCGCTTAACATCTGGATCTGCCCGTGACAGCTCCTACCTTGGTGCCACCCTGGATAGAGCCTCACGCCAACCTCGTTACCACAATATGGAAACAGCCTTCGGCTCTAGCCCCACTTCTTAGGAAGTCGAACAGGCTGTATCAGGCTTCAGAGGGTGTTGATTTTCTGGATTCTCATCCTCGTGCTGACTCGGTTGTGATTAACGCCGCTCACGGCTGGTCGGCAAACCCCAAACATCTTAGCTTGTCACCACCTGATAAGGAATCACGCTTTCTGGACCAGTATGGGAGAAAGATTTATGCTTCCTCCACGCTGGGGATCAGGGCCCTGAACTATGTCGGCCATATGGGGGACTACCAGAAGGCCATTCTGACTCAGGCGGAAGCCAAACTGGACTCCTTGCCTGACTCCCAAGTCCAGCAGGAGTTGGCTGATCTTGTCCGCTCTGCTCGTTCGGCCAGTCGCCACATGCTTCAGGCGACATACGATGCTGTGGACACTGCTGGACGGAGCTCAGCTTTCGCCATAAGCCTACGGCGTCATGCTTGGCTCCGCGTGTCAGGGTTGGTCCCGGAGGTGCAATCTGCTATCCAGGAAGCACCCTTCTGGGGGTCAGTGCTTTTCAGGGATGATGTCAAGGACATCATCACCGAGTTTCAAGAGAAGGGGACGGCACTGAAGTCGGTTGATTCCATGTACCATCCCCATCAGCAGCAGCGCCATCCTTTTCGCAGACGGAATCTGCCAAAGGCGAAACCACAGGGAAGATGGGCCACAAAATGCCAGGCCCCCACAGCTGCTAAGCCCCCCCCGCCCAAAAAAGCAGCAGGTGCTTCAGCTGTGGCGCTGCCCCACACCACCTGACTCCTTTCCTCTCACACTACCTCCGGAAGCCCCGGAGGAACCGGTAGGAGGGAGGTTTCCCTTCCATCTTCTGGGATGGGAGAGGATAACCACAGATTCTTGGGTGCTCCAGCGCGTAGCAGAGGGACACTCGATAGTTTCTTCAGAAACCACCCCGCCACCCCCCTCTGAAGTCGTCATATTCACTCGAACATCTTCTTTTGGTCCAGGAGGAAATTTCGGCCCTCCTGCTGAAGCAAGCTATAGAGCCCGTCCCCCTTCATCTGCGAGGGATGTGTTACTATTCTCATTTCTTCCTGGTCCCAAAGAAGACTGGAGATCTCAGACCAATTTTGGATTTCAGTTCCCTGAATCTTTTTGTAGAATACAAAAGGTTCAGGATGCACTCTGCAGAGCCTTCTGCCCCTCCTCTGGCCGGGTCAATGGCTTTGTGCTCTGGATATGCAAGATGCTTATCTGCACATTCCCATTCACCCATCTCATCGCAAATACCTTCATTTTGCATTCCAGGGGGACCACTACCAGTTCAAGGCGCTCCCCTTTGGTCAATCTTCGGTCCCCCGAGTGTTTACCAAATGCCTGGCAGTGGTGGCGGCCCACCTGCGTACCAGGGGAGTGCAGGTTTTCCCGTACCTGGACGATTGGCTCCTGGCGGCCTCGTCCAGGATGGAACTCCTGCGTTGCCTTTCCCTTACCCAGCTGGTTTTTGCCTGTCTGGGTATTACCATCAACCATTCCAAGTCTCATCTGGTCCCATCCCAGAGACTACAATTTATTGGGGCGATTCTCGATACCACAGGCAGGGTCTTCCTGCCTCTGGACAGGGCGTCCACCCTCCAGACCCAAATAAGTCTGCTGTCCGACCGCAAGATGGTCTCTGCCAGGTCGATCCTTCGCCTCCTCGGGCTCAGGGCGGCTGCTATCCTGACTGTTCCTCGCACTCGCCCCCACATAAGAATTTCTCAGTGGACTCTACGCTCTCAATGGGATCAGCTAGTGGACGATCTATATCACCCAGTTATGGTCTCCTCGCCGATGCTTCGAGACTTGCAATGGTGGATGGTTAAGAGAACCTGTTTCGGTAGTTCCTTCTTTCGCCCTCCTCCCAGACTCTAACCACAGACGATCGGTGAAGGCTGGGGCCCATCTAGGCCTCATCGGACCCAGGGCTCCTGGTCCAAGCTTGAACAAGCTCTCCACATCAATGTGCTCGAGTCGGGCAGTGTTGTATGCTCTCCAAGCCCTTCACCAGTACATCCTTCCCGGCCACCTAGCCGTCCAGACGGACAACATGTGCATGGTGTGGTACATCAACAAACAGGGAGGGACTCAGTCCTACCCTTTTTGCAGGGAGGCAATGAGGGTTTGGGATTGGGTAACACAACACGACCTTCACCTCACGGCAGTTCATGTTCCGGGAGTCGACAACACCCTGGCAGACAAGCTGTCGCTCTTCTGGTCTGACTCATGGGGAACTGGACCAAGGGGTCCTAGACAATATCTTCCGACTTTGGGGAACACCACAGGTTGACCTGTTCGCACCCCCTCTAAACGCAAAACTTCCTGTCTTCTGCTCGCTCGTTCCAGAGCAAGGTGCTTTTTGGAGCGACGCTGTGTCTCTAGACTGGAAGGACAGATTCGTCTATGCCTTCCCCCAATTCCACGAGTCTTGCAGAAACTAGCTTCAGAAGGAGTGCGAATTATTCTGATCACTCCTTTCTGGCCAGGCAAGTTTGGTTCTCTTCTACAACAATACTCAGAGGATTCTCCTCTTCCTCTATCTTGAGGTTTACTGACCCAGGATCAGGGGACCCTGGTCCATCCAGGCCTCAGATCCCTTCAACTGCATTCATGGCTCCTGCAGACTTAGCCCAATCTCGTTTTGGAGTGTCTCCCAAAGTGGCGGAGATTTTGGTGGAGGCCAGAAAACCCTCCACCAGATCCACTTATGCCATGAAGCGGAAAAGATTCACTATCTGGGCTGCTTCCAAGAATCTGGAACCCTTCTCCTGTTCAGCGGGGCTTCTGCTGGAGTATCTGCGTTATCTGTTTGACCTGGGTCTCAGTCATCCTTCTCTGAAGGTACACATGGTGGCCATCTCGGTCTATCATGTTCCCTTCACAGATAAAGCTTTTGCTCAACTGGAGGTCTCTTAAGACGTTTCTCAGAGGAGTCCTCCATCTGAGACCCCCATCCATACTTCTGCTCCCCCTTGGGACTTGAACTTTGTTCTTGAGAAACTTACTCTCCCTCCCTTCGAACCTGCAGCTTCTGTGGATTTGAAGTTCCTTTCGTGGAAAACTCTCTTCCTGGTGGCCGTCACTTCTGCTTGGAGAATTTCCGAGCTCCAGGCCCTGTTGTGTAAAATTCCATACTTGATTTTTCACAAGGAACGTGTTGCTCTTCGCACGAATCCTAAGTTTCTCCCTAAAGTAGTAGCTGAGTCTACTCTAAATCAGTCCATAGTTACCTGCATTTTTTATGCAGTACTCTTATCAAGGGGAGTATTTACTCCATACTATGGATGTTCACCGGATTCTGAGATACTACACCAACAGGACGAAGGATCTCAGAAAGACTGATCAATTGTTTCTCTTTCTCTCATAAAAGAGAAGGCAATGCTACTTCCAAGCAATGCCTATCTAAGTGGTTGGCTCATTGCATCACTTTCTGTTATGACAAATACAACAAGACCCTCCCGGGTCAAATAAGAGCCCACTCCACTAGAGGAGTAGCTGCCACAGCGGCTTGTTTCAAGAATGTATCTGCGGCGGACATCTGCGCTGCTGCCACCTGGACTTCCTTCCATACCTTTACTAAACAGTACAGTTTGGATGTTGCCTCTCGCCGTAGAGCAGGCTTCAGGCTGGCTGTTCTGCAAGGCCTCCTATCTTGAGGCGTGCACAGCTAGAACTGCTTTTTTGGAGCAGCTTCCTCCTCCCTCTTTGTTCCAGACTGCTTGGGATTCAGTCCTATATGTAATTGCCTACTGCAAGAGCCCTCTCGAAGTAAGATAATACAGTTACATAAGAACTTACCGTAACAGTAGATCTTTGTGAGAGGCTCTTGCAGTAGGTAGTACCTTCCCGTCCTCCACCCCCCTAGGCTTTTTCAGCTCCTTTTCCAGTGAGGGAAATATCCGCTCCTCTCTCGTCTGGCCTTCTGGCCCGTGGCGGGAAAGAACTGGAAGGCGGGCGTTGGGGACCCTGCCCCCTTATACCATCTCATGACGCCGGTCACCTGACGTGGGGACGGTCCCTCGCCAGGGACTGCTAGCTAGAAATTTTTCCATGGGGTCCTGCTGCCTGCTGGCATCAGTCCTATATGTAATTACCTACTACAAGAGCCTCTCTCGAAGATCTACTGTTACGGTAAGTTCTTATGTAACTGTACTTTCCGACTGTTGAGGAAATGGCGAAAGTGATCGCTGTAGTGCAATCGCTTTGCTTGGTTCCGACCGAACTGACATCGGCTCAAAGGCGATCGGTTCGGGCGGAGGTTTTTGCCTCAGATATTGATCTGGAGGCATACTTTGAGAGCGATTGGGAGGAGAGTTTGAAGGCCTAGATGAGGCAGTAGCACCTAACATCTCCCCAGACAGGCCTTCCAGTGTTTTCCCCTCCTAGGCTTTGAGTCCCCCTCTCACTTCTTGTTCTACAAGAAGGTGACGGAGACTGTTCTGCTTTCTATGGAAGAGGCTGAGCAGGATCAGGAGGAGCCTGATTATGTGGAAATGACTGTTCCAGGGTCAGAGTGTCTGTCCCTTTGCACAAATCCCTTGGGAAACAGATACAGAAAATCATGCAATTTCCCATATCCGTTTCTCCTGTGAATTAAAAAAAAAAAAAAAAAAAAAAAAGGACAGGAGGTATGCTTTATCAGGCCCTGGCATGGAATTCTTTTCGGCACATTGCAGCCATGTTGGGGTAGTGCAAGCTGCAGCCTGTGACAAGGCTAGTATTCCCCTGGCATCTCATCCCCCAGATAAGGATTCCGGGAAAGTGGATGCCATGGCTAAGAAACGGTACTTGGCATTCTCTTTGGGGCTCAGGGAATCAAATTATATAGCATATTCAGCCATGTACCAGAAATCTATGTGGGATACGGTTCTGGAGCTGGCTGAATGCCCCTTCCCAACTAGCCAAGGAGCTGGAGCAGGTGGCTGTAGATGGTATAGAGGCATCCAAAGTGCAATTTCATGCTGCTGTGGACTTGAATGATATGCATTCTAGAGTCATGGCTACATCTATCTCCATGAGGCAGTTTGCTTGGCTTAGATGTACCAACCTTTTGCAGGATACCCAAACTAAGGCCATGGATTTCCCTGTAACTGGTAATTCTCTGTTTGGGGAGCAAACACAGAACTACATGAAGAAGATGGATGAGTATAGGACGACCTGTAGGAGTGCTGCGGCCAAGGAGAAGCAGGCCACTCCTCAGAAGCAGCAATTCAGGCTGGCAGGGGCAGGCCTTTTCATAGGCCTTTCTACCAAACTCAGGCCCCCTCCTCTTCTTTCCAGCAGAGGTGGTTCTTTAGGGGAAGAGGCAGACGTAGGATGACCAGGACCCCATCCATGCAGTCTAAGCCCCCTCCAAACCGACTCCCTGAGGTGTCGGTCAGGGTTGTCTCCCCAGTTCCAGTAGGGGGCGGGTTGGCTCACTAGTCCCAGGCCTGGGAGCCTATTACTTCAGACAAATGGGTCCTAGAAGTAGTGAGCCAGGGACTTGCTCTCAGTTTCAAAAGGTTCCCAAAAACGAGAGCAAGGCCCTTCAGTCCTCCCTCTCCCTTGGAGACAAAGGCCTTGGAGGCAGAATTCTTCTCTTCTCTTTTCTTTTCTGCTTCTGCAAGCAGTAGAGAAGGTACTTCATTGTCACAGGGGAAAAGGACTGTACTCCAGATACTTCTTAACTCAGACAGGGGAATGGCAACCCATTCTAGATTTAAGGTACCTGAAGAAACACTTTACAAAACCAAAATTCAAGAAGGTGACTCTGGGAGTAATTCTTCCCTCTCTGAGACCAGGAGACTGGCTAACCTCTCTGGATCTCAAGGATGCCTACTTCCACATACCTATCAGGCATTCCCACCTCATGTTCGAGTTGCCCTTGGGCCATTACCAATTCAGAGCTATGCCTTTCAGCCTAACATCTGCTTCAGGGGCGTTCAAGTTCGGGAGGCAGTATAGAAACATAGAATTTGACGGCAGATAAGGACCGCTTGGCCCACCCAGTCTGCCGATTTCACTACCTAATGGATAAGCTGCAGATCCTTGTTAACCAGCAGCCTACTTCTTCCTACCCCCACCCTCTAGAATTGCCTTATGACTGTCCCATGCATGCTTGAATTCCACCACTGTTTTTGACTCCACAACCTCCTCCGGAAGGCCGTTCCATGCATCCACAACCCTCTCTGTGAAAAATACTTCCTTAAATTACCTCTGAGCCTCCCCCTCTATCTTCAAATTGTGCCCCCTTGTTCTTGCATACCTCTTTTTTTGAAAGATGCTACCCTCTTGGATTCCCTTGAGGTACTTGAAAGTTTCTATCATGTCCCCCCTCTCCCTCCTTTCCTCGAGGCTATAGATATTAAGCTCCTTAAGTCTCTCTTCATATGTCTTCCGGTGCAGACCCTGCACCATTTTAATTGCCCTCCTCTTGACAGCTTCCATCCTGTCTGTCTTTGCGGAGATTGGGTCTCCAGAACTGCACGCAGTACTCCAGATGGGGTCTGACCAGCTGTCTGTACAGAGTATAACTTCCTGTTTTCTACTGGTGATGCCTCTCCTATGCATCCCAGTACCCCCCAGCCCTCCTTGCTGCCTCTCACTTGCTTGCCCACCTTTAGGTCATCTGATATGACTACCCCCAGGTCCCTTTCCATTTTTGTTGTTAGTATCTCACCCCCCACTGTGTACTCTTCCCCTGGGTTTTTGTTTTCCAGGTGCATTACCTTGCACTTCTTAGCACTGAATCTAAGCTGCCGTACATTTGACCATTCCTCTAACCTTGCCAAGTCCCTTCTCATCTTTCCACCCCACCTTGTGCATCAACTGTGTTGCAGATCTTTGTGTCATCTGCAAAGAGACATACATTTCCTTCCAGTCCCTCTGCAATGTCGCTTATAAAGACATTGAAGAGGACCGGTCCTAATACTGAACCCTGCAGTACCCCACTAGTTAACCCCCCTTTCTTCAGAGTGGACTCCATTTACTGTTACTCTCTGTGTCCTATTCTCCAGCCAATTCTTTACCCAGGCTGTCATCTTGGGACCCACTCCCAGGCTGGCTAACTTGTATATTAATCTTTTGTGTGGGACTGTCAAATGCCTTGCTAAAGTCTAGGTAGGCCATGTCCACAGCCCCTCCTGATCTACTACTTTGGTCACCCAGTCAAAGAAAAATATCAGATTCATCTGGCATGACCTTCCGCTGTGAATCCATGTTGCCTTGGGTCCTGTGCCCCTCTGGCCTCTAGATACTGATAGTTCTTTCCTTCAGAAGTGATTCCATCATTTTCCTACCACTGAGGTTAAACTAACAGGTCTGTAGTTTCCTGCTTCTGCCTTGCTCCCACTTTTGTGAAGGGAATCACATCTGCCCTCCTCCAGTCCTCGGGTACCACCCCATCCTCCCATGATTTGTTAAAAGGGTAGTCAGTGGTGTCACTAGTTCTACCCTTAGTTCTTTAGAATTCTGGGATGAATCCAGTTAGGCCCCATTGCTTTGTCCACCTTCAGTTTTAAGAGTTCTTTCAGAACCCTTTCTTCTGTAAATGGGCTGGTATCAACTTCTGTATCGAGAGTGTTTCTACTGTTTGTTTTAGGTACCTCCCCCTCTTCCTTTGTAAATACTGAGCAAAAATATTTGTTTAGTAGCTCTGCCTTTTCACAGTCACCCTCTGCCCACCCTCCCTCTGCTTTATTAAGCCTCACTATCCCTCCCTTGGTCTTCCTTCGCTCCCTGATGTACCTGTAAAAGGTTTTATCCCCATTCTTAACTGAGTTGGCTATCTTTTCCTTGGTTTGGGCCTTTGCTGTTCTGACTGCCTTCCCAGCTTCCTTTTGCTTTAACTGATACAGTTCTTTGTCCTGCTCCTTCTGTGATTTCTTGTACTTCCTGAATGCTTTCTTTTTGTCTTGAACCTTCACTGCCATCTCCTTTGAGAACCATCGTGGTTTCTTACATCGTTTCGTGTTGTTTATTTGCTTCACACAAAGGCTTGTTAGCTCTGTGATGGCAGTTTTTATTATTCCCCATTGTTCTTCCACCCCTCCTTCCTGCCCATTTGCTAGTGCATTCCTTAGGCACTCACCCATTTTGGCAAAGTCAGCCTTCCTAAAGTCCAGTACTTTTGCCTTTGTATGGCTTGACCCTATTGCTGTGTTTATTGTGAACCATACTGTTCGATGGTCGCTAGTTTCCAGATGGCTACCCACTTCTACATCTGTGATCCTCTTCATCTCCATTTGAGAGAACCAGGTCTAAGATTGCTCCTCTCCGAGTGGGCTCCAATACTAGTTGTCTAAGGCATGCCCCCTGTAGGCTTTCTAGAATAACCCCACCTTCAAGTGGCTGCTGCAACTGCACTCAGTTAACATCTGGCATATTCAGATCACCCATCAGCAATATCTCCTTTTCTGCCATTCTGAGTATACTTTCTATCATTTCTTGTCCATTTCCTCCCTTGAGAAGGGGTCTGTATACAACCCCTGTGCGGATTGTGGTGCCGTTGCCGGTCTCCAAATTTACCCACAGTGCTTCTTCTTCTTCTCCCTGTTTTCCCTTTTGTTCTGTTGCTTTGATTCCTTCCCTTATGTAAATAGCTACTCCTCCTATAGCACAGTGGTTTAAGGCTCTGAGCTGCAAATCTGGTGACATCCAGCAGACCAGACCTGGGTTTGACTCTCACAGCTTCCACTTGTGTAACCCTGAGCAAGTCACTTAACTTCCCTGTGCTCCCAGGTCGCACCTGTAAAAAAGCTTTCAGCTTAGTGCGCTAGTCCTGGTTAAACAACTAACAAAAAGTGTCTTGCAGTAGTAGTGGCATTTCTCAGGAGACAGGGTATCCTTCTGTTTCCATACCTGGACGACTGGCTCCTAGTGGGCCAGTCCTCAGACCAAGTCAAGTCCACCTTAGTGGTCACTCAAACGCTTCTAGACTTCTTGGGCTTCATTCTGAACCTAGACAAGTCAGTTCTGGAACCAGCCCAGCTTCTCACTTTCATAGGGGTGGAACTAGACAATATTCAGGCAAGAGCATTTCTCCCCCTCTCAAGGGTTGAGTCCCTTGTCATTCTGGTTTCCTCTCTTCATGCTCTAGTGTCTTGTCCAGCCAGACATTTTCTACGGTTGCTGGGTCACATGGCAGCATCTACAGCAGTGGTCCAGGGAGCAAGGTGTCAGTTGAGATATTCAGTTTCATCTCGGATCTTATTGGTCTTAGAAAAGACCCTCTCTCCAGATTGGTTCCTGTGTCTCGAACTCTAGTTAAAGCCCGCCAGTGGTGGCTGGAGGAGTACAGTCTTCGACAAGGTGTCCCCTTTATCAGTCAGGCTCCTTCAGTGATTCTCGACACAGATGTCTCTTTACTGGGGTGGGGGGCTCACCTAGATCAGTTTACAGCTCAGGGAACCTGGTCTCACCAGAAGTCTCTACGACGCACAAACCTCCTCTAACTAAGAGCTATCTTTCTTGCTCTTCAGACATTCTCAGCTGCTCTCCAGGGAAAAGTGGTGCAGATCAGGACAGACAGTACCACAACCATTCTCTCTGCCTTGTGCACAGAGGTCATGAAAATATGGTCCCTAGCTTATTTCCATCAGGCTTCTCTGATGGCTGTGCATCTCCCAGGGAAGGACAACATTCTAGCAGATGCTCTCAGCAGGATTTCACAGGGTCACCACGAATGGACCCTGAATCCTGTAATTCTTAAGATCATCTTCAGGAGGTGGGGCACTCCAGAGATGGATCTCTTTGCAGCCCCGGACAATTACCAACTTCCTGTCTTCTTTACTGCAGCCCACCTCTTCTGGGTCCTGTCCCTCAGGATGCTCTTTTGTTGGATTGGACAAGCTGGTTTCTCTATGCGTTTCCTCCTTTTACTCTGGTATTCAGGGTCCTGATCAAGATCAGGTCCTAGCCTTGCAAGGTAATTCTAGTGGCTCCAGACTGGACCAGATAGCCTTGGTACCCCCTTCTGTTGTCACTGATAATGACAATGCCTCTGTCTTCCCAGACAGTTCACTCTCCTTACCTCCTCTCAGGGGAGGATTCTTTACCCCAACCTTCAGACTCTCAGGCTCAAAGCCTGGCTCTTGAAGAGTTAGAATATGCAAGCCTGCATCTTTCCCAGTCACTCTTGGTCACTCTTGGACATTTTAAAGGTTAGCAGGAAACCTGCTGCTAGAAAGACTTACAACTCCAAATGAAAAATATTTAGGTTTTGGTGTTCCCAGAAGCATGTATTGTCAGAGCTGGCTGATACTGCTGCTGTTTTGGACTGTTTGGTACATCTTTAACAGTTTGGGCCTCTGGCCTACTACTTTCAAGGTACATTTGGCAGCTCTGTCTGCCTTCCTTTCTGCTGGTAAGGGCTCTTCCCTGGTATCCCATCCAGTTTTCAATACATTTTTCAAGGGCCTGGTACATGTTAGTCCTCCCTTTCAGGAGCCTACCCCTTCTTGGGACGTGAATATCTGTATTGCACAGCTTATGCAGCCCCCTTTTGAGCCTTTGTCTTCAGCTGAGCTAAAGTACTTGTCTTGGAAAACTGTATTCCTGGTAGCCATTACTCTGCCAGGGGAATCGGGTGAATTACAGCATTATCAGTGGAACCTGACTTCATTTAATTTCACAGGGATAAGGTGGTCCTTCAAACCAACAGAAGTTTCTTCCCAAGGTGGTATCAGACTTTCATTTGAATCGTTCTTTCATTGCCTGTGTTCTTCACTGACCATTCTTCCTCTGGGGAAAGATTACACGTCTTTTTTTTTTTTTAAACTTTCTTTATTTGTGTATTTTTATGGAGACCACACACACATACAGCATCACAGGTTTCTGGGAACATGACAAAACTTGAGAAGGTGCCAAACATATCTATTATACAATCATCATCCTGGGGGAGGATATATCCTTTCCATATTACATTTCCATCAAGGACCCTGGTAAAATGACAGATTTTCACACCAATACCTTACTTCTATTAACATTTTATCATGTATCAAACTAAGAAAAGGAGTCTACAGCTTCCCAAAAAGACAGTCAGGCCAATTGCCCCCTTGTTTGTATTTCCTTTACTGTTTGATTCCCCAATAAAATCAGCTTTAAGTTACTAGCGTCCATTTTTATTTCCATTAAGGACTAACAAGTGTTAGTTAATTAATTTAGGAATGAAATTCAAACTCATTTGTCATGTAAAGCACCCATCTTCTCCAAATCAGCTCAAATTTGATAAGTTTCTTGTTACAGCAGCTGTAAGTGCCTCTAATCTATATGTTAACCATGATTTCATGCCACCCTGTATAGTGATCTCCTTGTGAGAGCCAATTTTTTTAATTAATTTTGTGCTGCTAAACATGCCATTTTTAAGAATTTACCTGTGTTGGGGTCCCTGCACCCCCTAGGATACTCCATGAGGAAGAATAGTAATGGGGTTATTTGTAAATTTGGGTCAATTATGCTCTAAAGGGTCCGCTGTAGCTCCCTTAAAAATTGTTGAATTTTTGGACAATTCCTAAAGATGTGACCCATCGTTGCTGGAGAGTGTCCGCACTTCCTCCAACACACTGAGGCTCCCTCGCCTTGATATTTTCCTTGGATCGCTGGAGTCTTGAAGAATCTAATCAACACCTTCCAAGCAAATTCCTTCCAGCTAACAGCCGAGGTCCCCCACTGTATCCTTTGCAGTGCCCATCTCCACTGTTCCTCTTGTATCTGAATTCCAGGTCCCTTTCCCAAATCTTTTAATACCTTGGTTAGTATCTCCTTTCCAACTAATGAGGGCAGTGTATATAACTGAGATTATATACTCTTTGGGCGGTTTTCCTTCTACAGCTGATTTTAGTATTTTTGCAATCGGGGGTACTGACCCAGGGGCTAACTGTGTCTGTAATGATCTGATATATGCTCTTATCTGGAAGTATCTAAATCTGTCTTTCCATGGTATATTATACCTGACAACTAAAGTTTGGAGGTCCAGGATCTCCTCCCCTTCCAGGAAGTGCCAGATTAGGTGTAATTTTTTTCTCTTCCCATTTCTTAAAGCCTTTGTCCCAGCTGACTGGTGTAAAAGATGTTGGATAAGGTACTGACAACATTAAGTATCTCCACCCTTTGTATCCAGAAGAGTATTATACCAGTTATTCAAAGTGGCCTCCGTATATGGATTCCCTTCCCCTTTTATGTCTCTATTCCTCTTTTGTGAAAGCAGGGCCTGGTTGAGGTCCCTCAGGCCCCTCACCCACTTCTATATTTTCCATCTAGCCACATATGATTGATCCAACCAATACATGGTTGTTCTAAGTTGGGCTGCTTGATGGTATAATTTCAAATTAGGGAGAGCCAGGCCTCCCCCTTCCCTCGGAATCTGGAGGACCGAGAAACGAACTCTTGGCCTCTCTCGGCCCCACAAGAAGTGAGAGATTCTCCTGTGCAACACCATAAAAAATGAATCCCGAATAGCGATGGGCAATGTCTGACTCAAGTATAGAAATCTGGGGAGTAGCACCATTTTAATTGCTTCCACTCTCTGCACCAAGGAATGGGAGTCAGGCCCATCTTTCTAAGTCTAGTTTGAGTTTTTCTAGGTTGGGTTGAAGTTAAGTGTAAAAGATGTTCTGCCTCAGAGCTAAAGAGGACCCCTAGATACCTAATATATGTCCGATCCCATTTAAAAGGGAAAGATTCAATCAACTTCACTGAGGGTATATAATGAATCTTCAAAACTTCAGTTTTAGTGGTGTTTAATTTATAGCCTGCTAATTCACTGAACTCTGTTAGGCAATTCCATAGCGGCTCCATTGAGCGCTCTGGATCTGACAAATAAATGAGCAGGTCATCTGCATATAACGTAAGTTTATGCGTCTCTCCCCCAAACTCCCAACCCCTCACCTCCCCTTCTTGGTGTATCTTTTGAGCCAACGGTTCCAAATAAAGGGCGAAAAGGGGGGAGAGGGGACAACCCTGCCTCGTACCTCTGTACAATGAAAAAGGGGCAGACACCTGTCCATTTATTTTTACATAAACCTTGGGATTTGTGTATATATTATCTATGGCTCTGATAATCTAATCTGGAAAGCCGAATCTGCTGAGGGTCATCCCTAAGAATTTCTATTCCACCCGGTCAAATGCCTTCTCCGCATCTAAACTCATCAGCAAAAAAGGGGATTTTGACCTGGTGGCATGGTGTAATATATGTAGAGTTCTTTTAATATTATCTTGTCTGTCTCCCCAATATAAATCCTGTCTGGTCCAGTGCTATTAATTCAGGCATTACTTTTTCCAGGCGCCTGGCTAATATGGCTGTATATATTTTATAATCGATATTCAGCACTGATATAGGTCTAAATGATTTACATTGTGTTATGTCTTTTCCTGGCTTTGGGATACTAGAGATCACAGCAAAATTCCAGCAAATAGGGAGAGGTTCCCCCCGATTGCACTGTTCTACATGTCTCCAGTAACTGAGATTTAAGCTCTTCCTTGAAAAATTTAAAGAATTCTGGGGTATAACCGTCTGGACCAGGGGAATTTTTTGGTTTGAGCTTTTTAATCGCATGATCTATCTCTGCCGACTCTGTGGGCTTCTCTAAGCTATCTCACTTCTTGTGATAATCTTGGTAAATTAAGCTTTCTTAAGTATTCTTGAATTTTTAATTCACTCGGACTCCTATCTGAAGTGTATAGAGACTGATAAAACCCTTTAAAACAATTCAACACGTCTTCCGGGCCTCTCATCATTTTCCCTGTGATAGGGTCTCTAATCTGGGTAATGGTGTTTTGTGAGGTCTGTTGTCTCAATCTATGAGCTAAGAGGCGGGTGGCCCGCGGGCCTGCTTCGTGATATCTCTGGCGTACTCGTTCTAGCGCCTGCTTAGTTCTGATGTCTATCAGCTTCTGAATTTTTTGCTTGATTTCTTTTATATTTGTGTAGCTAAAGTCATCTCCAGCTGCATGCTGTTTTTGAGACTCTAACAGTTGGGTTTGAAGTTTCTCCATCTGTTGATTTTGCTGTCTTTTAAAGTGCGCTGCATATTCGATACACTCTCCTCTAAAAACTGTTTTTATTGTGTCCCAGAGAGTAATTTTTGAAATTTCAGGTGTTTCATTCTCCCTTATTATTTGTTCTAGTCTGGTTTTAGCCATATCTGTGAATTCCTTCAGATTCAACATATAGTTATTGAACTTCCACAGAGTCTGACCCCTTTTTTTATTCCATTCCATTTCCATCTGGATCATAGAATGATCTGAAAGTGTGGAGGGGATATGCCGACAACTAGTCACTAAGTTTTGATGTTCCCCCGATATTAGCATGTAGTCTATTCGTGTATACGAACCATGAGGGTGAGAAAAGTGTGTGTACTCCCTTCTCCCTAGGTTTTCTCCCCTCCAGGTATCCACCCAGAATGCCTTTCTCAAATGTGTCCTTATCTCTTTACTAGTAGGGTTCTGCCTAAAGGCCCCCTTCCTAGAAGTGTCTATCTGTGCCCAGATTTGGTTGAGATCACCCCCTATGATCAGTCTTCCCCTCTGCAGATCCACTATTTTCTGTAATAGAATTCTAGTGACTTCTCTTGTTGACCCTGGTGGGAGATAGAGCGACGCTAGGGTAATGGTTATTCCCTCTAGTTCCCCCGACAGGATCACCAATCGTCCCTCCGGGGTCTGCATAGGTGGAAGCCGCCCGAAACTGAGTATTTTTAGAAACGAGGATAGCCACCCCTCTCCTTTTTTTCCCCTTGTATGAGGCGGCTGCTATCCGGCTAAAACCCACTTCTGCAGTTTCTGGTGTCCCCCCACTCAAATGAGTTTCTGAAGTGCAAAAGGGGCCTCAGCCTTTTATATCTGTCAGGATCTTTATACCTCTTGTTTGGATTGATCAACATTTTGAGAAACAACTCTTATTATAGTTTTATCTACTGCTTTATATATATATATATATATATATATATATTATATATATATATATATATATATATATATATATATATATATATATATATATATATATATATATATATATATATATATATATATATATATTTATATATATATATCCTATATTGATATCCCATTGTTGAATCTCGATATATTGCCTCCCCTATCACCTTCTCGCCTAAAATAAACTTTAGTCTCTTACCCAGTCTTTCACAGGAATAATATACTATATATGTCTTCATTTTCTCCAAACATTACTGTATGTATGTCTCCAACATCATTAAAACAGTACACCCTTTTCAACCCTCATACAATACCTTAGTAACTCCCCATCAACTCTCTTCCCCAAAATAACTATGTACAAATGACCTTCAAGGTAGGGGAACAATTTCTTGTGTTCCCTGTGAACTCTGGAAGCTAACACCCAAGATAGAGGAGAGGAGATCAGAACCCTATCTCATTCCTCTTGGACCTTAAAATCAGGTCCTGGCCTGGTGTTTTGGCCTGTCGCCACCATGATTCCCCAACACCTTCAAGAATAGTCAAAATGATAACCCTCGGCCCAATAGTCAGGGGTATTGACCATACCACCATGCTCAGAAAAAAAAAAACACCTGAGAGAGGAGTCGGGTCATGGATCCTTCGAAAGAAACATCTCCTACTCGCCTACCAGCTTCATAAACTATATACTTAATTGGCTCGAAGCAAATTCTTTTTTTTTTTTTAATTCTATTCCTACATTTGCTTCGCAACTGGTTGCTAGTATGATAAGCTGATAATAAAAGGAGGAGAAAAAAAAAAAGGGAGGACAGTAGCTCCCCGGTCCTCCTCCTCCAGCCTAACCCCATCATGGTTAAGAGCCCAAAAAACTTCTCCCTTTTTGGCTTTACCCTAATTATTTTCCTTTTTAGACAGTCAACATAAACAAGGGTTCTGTTTCCATATGGAGTCCCATTTAATTGATTGAAGCCAACGAGGCAACAAGCTGCTAGGCCTGGACTTTTCTGAGTGTCCCCTCAACGTATATCTCCATCAACCGTCCAATGTGTCCCAGGAACTTAATATATCTCCACAAAGGGGATTAGCCATCAATTCCACCTGAGTTGGCACTAATGTTATACATGGTACCCCGGAAGAGAGGTCAGACTCATGTTTCTTTGTTATTTACCCCTCGCTCATCTGTCATCATTCTCCTCTGGCTGTTTCTCTGTGCCTCTTGAATGGGTTAAGTCATGTAATAGTCTTTAATCTCATGCATAGTGTGAGATGACAACGCCTCCGGGCGATCTGTTATCTTTCTTTGAAGAAGATTTCCACTGTGCTTGGTAGAAGACCTGTGGATCCTTTTGTTTTCTCATAGGCTGGACTTCATGCCCCTTATTTTTCATGGCTTGATATGCCTCTTCCGATGTTTGATATAGTTCGGTGCCTGAATTCCAGAATACCCTGAGGCGGGAGGGGTAAGGGGTCTGAAAACGAACTCCTATTCTCAGCTTTCGCAGTATTGGTGCATAAGATAACCTCTGCTGTTGTATGGAGGGCGGGTAATCTTGGTCAAAAAATAATCTTGCTCCTTTATATTCCACTGTATGTTGTTTCCATGCCATTCTCAAGATCTGCTCCTTGTCCCTATAGCTGGAAAATTTTGCAATGATTGATCTGGGCCTCGCTGTCTCCGAGGTGGGCTTGGGCACTAGGGCCCTGTGTGCTCTTTCAATTTTGAAACTGAAAGCTTGTGGCAAGTCTAGTGCTTTTCTCAGCATTTCTTCTATAAACTCACACGTCTCCGATTTCAGTCTTCTCTGGTAAGCCATAAATTCTTAAATTATCTCTTCGGGACCTAGCTTCGAGATCCAAACATTTAGCTTTTAAAAAGTCCTGTTGTTGAACTATATTCTCGATTGCACTCGAGAGGCCCATCAAATCGTCCTCTGCTGTTGAGACTCTCTCTCGATTGTTGATATTCGGTTTTCCAGTTTAAGTAAATTGTTGTGTATTTGCTCAAGTCCCCGTTTTGTGTCCGTTCTTGATTGCTTAATTTCCCCTAATAATGTCTCAAATCTGGAGTGTGATAGAGCCTCCAGCTCTGTTTCAGTGTCTGCTCCCGCTGTACTCGGGGGTGAAACCCTCCCGCTGATCGTTGAGCTTGCAGGGCTTAAATGCGGCGGATCGAGTTGCGACTTCATACTTTTTGCTTGAGATCTTTTCCCTGCCTTGCCTCCACTATGCGCTTTATGCATTTTTCCGCGAAATTTTATTCCAGTGCTGTGTGGAGTTACTTTATTGCTGGCAAGCGAGAGGAGCTCCGATTTTAAGCTGCCATGCTTTCAATGACGTCACCGGAAGTCCGGAAAGATTACACAGTCTTGATGTAAAGAGGGCTCTTAGTTACTATGTGGAACACACTAAGGCCCATAGAAATGGATGTTCTCACTTGTTTCTCACTTACGGGGAAGTGGGAAAGAGTAAACCTGCCACTAAGAGGACTATTGCCAGGTGGAGTGTCCTGTATCCAGTTCTGCTATTCAAAGTTGGAAAAGAGCCTCCCTTAGGCCTGAGGCCTCACTCTACTAGAGGTACAGCTGCTTCAGTTGCAGCAGCTAGAGATATACCATTAGTGGAAATCTGTAAAGCAGCCACCTGGAAAACTGTTCACACTTTCATCAAGTACTACTCTCTGGACATTGAGTCAAGAAGTGATGCTAGGTTTGGCACAGCTCTGCTGCAGCGCCTGTTCCCAAAATAAGTTCTGTGACTCCCTCCTCCAAGGGGGTACTGCTTGGTAGTCTGCATATAGTTAGAATACAGCAAGACTTCATGTTTGAAGAAAAAGATACTCACCATAGTAATGTTATTTTTTCTAATGGAGTCTTTCTGTATTCTGACCTCCCTCCCTGCCTCCCCTTCTGGAATCTAGTCATTTTGGGATGTGGTATCGCAGGCACAGTGCTGCACCCCAGAGGTGTACTTGGCATGCCCTATTTTTCTAGATTTTTTTTATCATCATTGTTTTGTTTGTTTTCACTACCTGCTTATATTCTTTTTGGGGTTGTCAGCTTGAGTCTTTTGACCCTAAAAAATCTGTTTGGTGCCTGTTGGCATCAACACTGTACAAAGAATTTCTAACTAGTAAGTTAATTTAGTGCTCATAAGAATCTGACTGGCAGCCTTCACAGTACCACAGACAGAGGCTTGAAGACCGAGCTCGAGCTCAGCGTTCTGTGCCTTGGCATAGTTAACTCTTTACTCTCCGGAGCAGTTCAAGTGCTGGGGCTAACTGCATATAGTTAGAATACAGCATGACTCCATTAGAAGAAACAACATTACTATGGTGAGTAATGTTTTCTTCCTCTTATTGCGGTTCTGTTTTTCCTGAGGAAAATCAACTACTAGAAACCGAGGGTTACAACCGCTTTAAAAAAAACAAACTCACAAAAAACTTTACAGTGATTAATTTTTGGGCTTTACTTTTAGTGGGTCTTCTCAGAAGAAAGAGCCATCTGAACTCGAGCAGGGTCCGATAAAGGAGGGACTCTGTCTCCACCCCCCCAGGGAGCTGGAGGAATGCAGGAAAAGGCTGACTGGTAAGGTGCGGACCAGGGGAAGGCAGACTCCCCAAGGGAATGTGAGCAGGGGAAATGGAAGTATAGGGAAAGGGTGGAAGGTAGTCCTGCTGAATGCCAGGAGCTTGGGCAATAAAATGCCTGAGCTCCAGGCGATGCTAACTGAGGGAAAGGTGGATGTGGCAGCAGTCACTGAGACCTGGGCCACAGCAGGGCACGACTGGGACCTGAACCTATAGGGTTACACCATGTTCAGGAAGGACAGGGGGGAGGGAAGGGAAGGAGGGGTAGCAATAAGTCAAAAACTACATTGCCCTATGAGGAGGCGGAGGGAATTGTGGAGGTGATTTGGGTAACCTTGATGGGGGGGCAGGAGAGTAAAAATAGGAGTGGCATATAGACCCCCTGCGCTGGCAGAGGAGCTGGAGAGTCTGGTGGCAGATGTTGGGAGACACTGCAGATTGGGCAGGGGAAGGGTGGTGGTGTTGGCAGACTTAAACATGCCAGGAACAGACTGGGAGACTGACATCCTCAGTGGCCAGGGAACAGAGGTTGTTGGATGTCTTTCAGGATGCGTTACTAACTCAGCAGATGGGGGAACTGACCAGGGAGGCCGGATACTGGATGTGGTCCTGGCAAACAGTGACCAGATTGGGGGCCTGGAGGTAAGGGACCCGTTGGTGGGGAGCGACCATGCCACGGTCTGGTTCTGCCTGAACCTAGGAGGGGTAGAAGGCTGCACAAAGACTGAGGTAACTGACTTCAGGGGGACGGATTTCAAGGAAATGGGAATAATCCTTAAGGAGCACTTGGATGGGATTGGGCCAGACATGGATGCTGAAAGTAGGTGGGAAATCATCCGGAGGGGGTGCAGGATGTTACCAGCCTCTGCGCAAGAGTAAGGCGAAAATGCGGTAGGACCCGGAAACCCTGCTGGTGGACCAGGGAGGTTCAGGAGGTGGTGAGGGGAAAGAAGGCGGCCTATAGGTAATTCAAGTGCTCAAGGAGTGAAAGGGATCGAGGGGAGTACGAGCTGATGGTCAGAAGGGCCACTAGGGTGATGAGGGCGGCTAAAGCAAGGAAGGAGCAGAACCTGGCCAGGGAAATCAGGAGAGGGAACAAGGGGTTCTTTAGATACATTGGGGAAAAACGAAGGATGAAGGGGCAGATTGGCAGGATTAAAAGGGGAGGGATGGGCACTAGACCCGTGGGAGCAGGCTGAGGTACTAAATGTGTGCCTCACGCAGTTTCCACCAAGGAAAATGGGGCTGCATCATACATGGGAGGAGACAGTGATACGGGGGGGCCTTACCGATCCGGTCTGGGAGGGGCAACATTGGCAGGTGGGGGTGAAGGCAAAGCAGGGGGACGAGGTAGCGGAGGTGGAAATCATGGCAGAGTGTGAGGGAAGCCCTCAGGTCCCTTAAGACTGAGAAAGCACCGGGGCCAGATAAATTACATCCCAGAGTGCTGAAGGAACTGGCGGATGTCCTGGTGAAACCCCTGGCGGAGCTCTTCAGCATCTCTGAGGACTGGGTGGGTGCCCCAGGACTGGAAGGTGGCGCATATAGTGCCTATCCACAAGGTGGGATCAAGGGAGGTGGTAGA
This sequence comes from Neoceratodus forsteri, assembly GCA_016271365.2. NCBI lineage: Eukaryota > Metazoa > Chordata > Ceratodontiformes > Ceratodontidae > Neoceratodus > Neoceratodus forsteri. The sequence continues at coordinate 91,887,817 of CM057451.1, forward strand.
GAACTACAGGTCCGTCAGCCTGACATCAGTGGTGGGCAAGGTGATAGAGGGCATTCTCAAGGAGAGACTTGGGGGACCTTGAAAAGTTGGGGTACCTGGACGATAGGCAACATGGATTCGTCCCAGGGAAATCATGTGAGACAAACCTTGTGGAGTTCTATGACTTGGTGACGAGTGCCTTGGACCTGGGTAGACCACTGGACGTCCTTTTTCTTGACTTCAGCAAGGCGTTTGACTGTGTTCTTCACGGGGACCTGTTGGATAAGCTGGGAGAAATGGGGGTGGGGAACCAGATGATCAGATGGATAGGGCAACTGGCTCCGGGACCGGACCCAGAAGGTTGTGGTTGGCGGGATAGTCTCATCCCCAAGGAGGGTCATTAGTGGGGTCCCTCAGGGATCAGTCCTTGGGCCCCTCCTGTTCAATGCCTATATCTCTGACATAAGGAAGGGTATCAGGAGTGAGATGAGTCTTCTTTGCAGATGACTCAAAACTGGGGGCGGTGGTGGATGGGAGGAGGAGAGGGTGGCCCTACAGGGGACCTGGAGGCTCTGGAAAGGTGGTCTAGAAAGTGGAAGCTGAGGTTCAATGCAGGGAAATGCAAGGTACTGCACCTAGGAGCCAGAAACCCGGGCCAAGTGTACACCCTGGGGAGGGGGGGGATGCTACAAATCTGTGGCTGAGAGGGACCTGGTAGTGGTGGTGGATGTCAAGATGAGCAACTCGGAGACTTGTAGGAGGGCAGCGGCAAAGGCCAACAGGATGCTTGGATGCATCGCTAGGGGTATCACCTCCAGAAGGAGGAAAGTGATAGTCCCACTGTATAACTGCCTGGTGAGGCCACACCTTGAGTACTGCGTGCAGTTTTGGAGGCTACATTTAAAGAGGGACATTGAACTCCTGGAGCGGGTCCAGAGGAGGGCAGCCAAATTGATTTGGGTCTTGGGGGATAGGACCTATGGGGAGAGGCTTGAAGAGCTAAGTATGTCCACATTAGAAGAGAGAAGGGACCGGGGGCATGATAGAGGTCTTCAGGTACTTGAAGGGAAAAAATAGGGAGGAACCGCTGGGGTGCTCCGAAGGAAGGGGGGGGCAACTAGAAGGCATGGGTGGAAGCTGGGGGAGGGGGGATTCAGGGGAGAAAGGAGGAGGTGCTACTTCACTGAGGGTGGTGGAGCCATGGAATGCGCTGCCTAGGGGGCTGGTGGAGGCAGACACGGTGGACTGGTTCAAGAGCGGTGGGACAGGTACAGAGGAAGGGTTCTGGAAGCAACATCCAATGCAGCGAGATTATCCAGGACTGGGAAGGGAGAAGCCGGAGAGGGGGGCAGCAAGGTCAGCTCCCAGGGTGGGGGCTGACCAAACGAGCAGACACAAAAGACCGTTGAGCCTATTCTGCTGGCATGTTAGTACGTTAACTGTAAAGAACTGGCTAAGAAGCAGAAAATTAAGCATACAGAACCCCCTGCTGGAAATGCAATAGGGACTTCTGTGGTGAAACCAGTCATACCTACAGCTGAGGCTATTTCACAAGCCTTACAGGTTCTCCAGGATTTGCAAGCAGCAACTAACCAGGAATTGGTACCTGTTTAGCAGGTTCCGGTAAATCCCTTCGTTCCAGTCTCTCTTCTGCAACCGATTGCATCGGTTCCGGTCCCAGATCCTGCCTCACAGGGTTATTATGAAGAATAAGTGGAGTACGACGAGAATGGGGAAGGGGAGCCTGTTGAACCAGAGGTCTTCCTGGCCAGGAATTTGACTCTCCTCGTAGAATACCTGAAGATTTCTCATTACACTACACATTTGTAAAACAAATGGCAGATGCCCTTGATTTGACTACCACTGAGGAGGTGGTGGAGTATATGGAACTAATGTGACTTACTCCACCCAAGAAATTGCTGTTACCTGTCAACAAATCCCTGGAAAAAAAACATCCTCAGGATATTGGAAACTCCAAATTCTGTCTCACCGTTGGACAAGAGAGCTGATAGAAAATATCAGCTAGAAAGGTCAGAGGCAGGACTGGCTAAAGGTCCTCTGGCTTCCCATCCCCTTGATAAAGATTCTTGAAAAACACAGTACGGTCAATAAAGGCTACCTATCGGCCTCTTTGTCCATCATGCAAGCAAAGTATCTGGCCTATTTAGCCCATTATCAGAAGTCCGTGTGGCAGTCTGTCATGGCCATGGCGGACAGAATCCCAGCTGGTCTGGCAGCTGACCTGATGGAGACAGTCAGGTGTGCTTTAGAGGCTTCTACGTACCAGTTTCAAATGGCAGCAGATGCTAATGACACTGCAGCCAGATGGATGGCTCTCTCAGTGGCACTAAGGTTTGCCTGGCTGAGAACTACTAACTTGTCTGAAGACACACAAAGGCCATGGATTTTCCCTGTGAGAATTTCCCTTTTGAGGTTAAGGCGTAGGCATACATGAAAAAGGTGGATGAACATAAGACCACCTACAAGAGTAACTCTGCAAAGGAGAAACCTTCAACCTCCTACAGGCCTTAAGGAAGGGGAGGGGGGTGTAGAGGTAGGTCCACTTATGGCAGACATTTCTTTCAAGCCCAAGCTTCACAGCAGTACCAACAGTTTCCTCAGCAGACAAGATACTTCAGAGGAAGGGGCAGAAGAGGATATCTGTACGAGAACCAGTCTAATGTTGTTGAAGTGTGATGATTTAAAGTGCCCCCCCACCCCACAAATTAATGTTGCAATATGATCTGGCAAAATTGGAGGCCTGGTTGGACACTTGGCAGCCGTGCTTCAATGCCAAGAAATGTAGGTGCTACATTTTGGTGCAAAAAACCCAAGGAGGAGCTGTGTAACTAGGATTCAACTAGCCAAGACAGTGGAGAAGTATCTGGGGGTGATCATAATGGGAGCAATGAACAACTCGGCACAATAAGGAAAGACAGCTGCAAAGGCCACCAGAATGCTGGATTGTATTGCCGGAGGCATATTCTCATGGTAGGGGGAGGAAATCTGCTGCTGTATAGGTCGCTGGTTAGACCACACCTGGAGTACTGCATGCAGCTCTGGCGACTGTACCTGAAAAAGGACATTAGGTTACTGGAGGCGTGCAATGCAGGGCAACAAAAGCGATCCGGGGACTTACCTTATGAGAGCAGGCTGAGGGAGTTTGACATGTTCTCCCTGGAGGAAGGGAGGGATTGGGTGACATGATTAAAACCTACAAGTACATGAAGGGAATAAATAAGTCTGGCATGGAAGGGCTTTTCCAATTAAGGTGGGGGGAGGGACATGCAGGCACGATCTGAGATTGGAAGGGGGGAAGGTTCATGAGGGAAATGAGACTTTTTTATGGAGAGGGTGGTGTCTGGTTGGGAATGCATTGCCAGAGGAAGTGGCATCCTGTAGAACAGTGGGCTGCTTCAAAAGGGGATGGGACAGAGTAGGGGGAGGGAGGGGCAGCTACCATATAAGGCTGTTAGCTGCACAATCAAGCAGACCTGATAGACCAGAAATCCTTTATCTGCTGCCAATTTCATATGTTGACCCAGAAGAAAAATGGAGTGGCGACCCATTCTAGAGCTAAGATTGCTGAACAAACACTTCACAAAGCCAAAGTTCAGAATGGTAACTCTGGCAGTGATTCTGCCAACACTCCAGAAGGGAGATTGGTTGGCTTCCCTGGATTTAAAACATGCATACTTTCACATCCCCATAAGGGAGTCACGCAGTAGGTATCTCTGGTTCAGACTCCTTTCAGGTCACTACCAGAACTTCCCTTGTCAGTCTTCACCATTCATTACTGCTGGGTGTAAGCTGGAGGCTTGCACCTGTATGGGAGGTTTTTATTTTTTGGGAGGAGTCCGAGCCGACTGTGCCACCCATGGGGCCGACACATTGCGTGGTGCATGAGGGTTGGCTGTTAGGTGCCGTAGACTCCTCCTTCACCCCAGTTCAGTTTCTCCTGCCGTCGAGGTCGCACCTGCTCTGCAAGTTACCGAAAGTTTTATCTGCATTACTACGCCTTCGCCATTAAATGCAGTTTCCTGCTTGCTCCATCTCCGTCCCGGTTCTGAATTCATCCAGTGCTGTTGGAAACCGGTAAGCCTGTTCCTTTTATTTCTACCGACTGTACTGGGTCCTTTTTCTGTGAAGTTTTGTTAAAGTTCTTCGTCATGTCTGGGATCGGGGGCTGAGAGAAAATCCAAAGCGGGCCGTGCCCATGTGGCTGGCATTTTTCTGTTATGGACCGACATGTTTGTCTGCGTTGCCTGGGTCCCAACCACGATATGGACAACTGCGATGCGTGTTTCTCCATGACTGCCACATTCTTGAGATCTGTGCATTTAAAGTTGGCAGGGTCTCGCTGACTTTAGGAGGATGGCATTGTTCTAGATATGCCATGGCAAGACCTCTTGACCCTGCCTCCTGGTCCTCTCATGGGCCTATATGGCCTAGTGAGGAGGAAACCTCCTCACATCCCAGCCCTGCCGTCAAGGTTTCTTTCGCAGTGTCTGAGGATCGTCTCTGGTCCCTGCGGAGCCGGGTCGAGGGCACCGCTACAGTAGTCACCCCCTCGGAGGTGCAGGCTCCCCTGGTGGTGTGACCCATGGCCGCTGGGCCTGGCACCAGTGGACCCTTTGCACCACTTTGGATCCTGGTGCCGTTCGCGATGCCTGTGCTAGAGTTGGCGCCATTGACCGTGCCGTGTCCCGTGGTGGCGCTGTTGGTAAGAGCTCCAGGGGTCGCTTGTCTGGCGGTTTTTGTGGTTCTCTCTTCTTCAGAGGTGGATGACTCACCGGCTGATCTGGACTGGCTCCCCGACTCCTCTGAGTCAGGGAGTCCTCTGGACGGGGCACCAAGCAGGCAGCCCAGGGTTCACCTCACAGTCTGTAGTCCCTGCGGCTCCCCAGTGCCGACTCCGGTGTTGGGGAAGCTGCAGTGGATTTGGGGTGGAGGGGCAGCCTTGGTGGAGATGGGGACCTCCTCTTTTGTGGCCTCCCTCGGGGAACCTGTAAGATTGGGGGACCCCTTGGCACTGGATTCGAGAAAGAGGGCGGCTTTGGATTCCGAGGGGTTGAGGGGCCAGGGTGAGGTGTGGAGGCGTTCTTCTACTACCCTGTGAGGGGAATGGGAGGAGCTGCACTGCTGAGCCCTGCTTGTCCTCCTCGGAGACTTCAGGGGTACCCTTAGTGGGTAGCGCTGAAGGTTGCCCTTCTGGAGCTATGCAACCTCAGTTGTACCACAGGGGAGATTCTCCCTCTGGGCTGGGCCAGGTTTGAGCTGGGCACTTTCGGTGAGGTGCCCTTCCCCATCCCTCTGTAGACACCCCCCCCCCAGGCCATGTGGGCCTATGGCACCCTTAACCTGGGAGACCTTCATGGCCACTACGGCGGTCTTCCCTAGGTATGTTAGAGCTATGAACGAGCAGGTCTCTCTTCTGTCTCCCCGCTGCAGGAGGACTCTGAACACCCAAGCTCTTTGGCTTCCTCATCTGAGGAAGAGGAACATTCTGTCCACCTTCGCTCTGATGCTAATTTCACAGAATATCAGCGATTCCTTTCGAGGTTAGTTCAGGAGGTCCATGTCTCCCATGTGGTAAGATGCAATACCGAGCGGGAGACGCACACTTTTCTGAGCGAGTTCAGTGCCAACCACCTAGTGGTGCCGTCCTGACCTATTCCATTCCAGGAAGCTTCTATCTGCATCTGGCAGTCCTCAGCCGCCTCATCACCAGCCCCAGTCGACTGCAGGCGGAGGTGTTGCGCTGCCAGGAAAGAGTCTTTTGATTCTCTGCTTCACCCAGCATTGAGGCTGACTGCTTTAGACACTCCTTCCGGGCTCCAACACCTGGCAGACAACCGACCACCTGATCTGGATTACGCGGAGTTCGACCTGTGGGGAAGATGAGTTTCTAGGGATGTGGATATGTTCTAGCCACACTTTCTGGCAGATCGCCTTTCCCTTAAAGAGGTGCCAGAACTTATAACACTCTGCTCTGCCCCATGATACCAGTTTCCTTTCCGCTGGAAGGTGTACAGGTTCCCTCCTTAGCGTTCCGAGGTGTGGTAGGCCCTGGCTCTCGAATCTTTGGATTTACTTCCAAAACTTAGCTTACAACTTGTCAAGAGTTTTATTTTGGTTCCTACTCTTGCTCTCACAGTGGAAGAAAAGTTCATTCCTGGGTTTCGCCAATGCCCCTGCAGGCAGATGATGTCATGCGCCAGTCTTCGCGCCATATGTGTGTGTTGCTTAGGGCATGACCATGATCCGCAGGCTTGGAGGATCTGTCCTTTCACCCGTTGGTTCTGGACTGTGCTGCCCGACTCCAGCTGGGGCGACCGGAGAAGCGTTACCTGCTAGTCAAATCTAAGGATGCCTGTTGGGTGGTCTCCATGGCTGCGGGGTCCGCTGAGCAGCTTAAGGCCTTTAAGGAGGAGGCGGCCCAGGCTGCAGCTAGTTCCTCTTCGGTTTTGGCCTTTGTTCCACTCCAGTTGGGCGCCACTTATTCGGCTTCCTTCAGAGATGTCGGTCCCTCTCCACCAAGGGACAGGGTCCTTCTGGATCGCACATTTTGTGCTCTCATAAGAAGGAGTTGAAAAAAGAGAAGACTCTGCATCAGCGCTCTCTGGATCAGGAGTGGTCCCATTCTAAGGAGACTCCGGTTTAGACTTCAGTTGAAGCTGCGGCTGCTGGTTTCATGGAGCCCCCACTAGATCAGTTGGCTAAGACGCAGGCTGATGCGGCCGAGATTCTTCTTGAACCCATCGACAGGTTGTGGCCCGATGAGGCCGATAATTCTTTTTCCGACTCCGGTGCTTCCGGTGTCCTCAGCTCAGCCTGCTGGGTCGAACCCGCAGACCCAAAACCCTGACCTGGAGGAGCTGCGGGGCTCCCTGGCTCCTTCCGATGTTCCTCGTCTGCCCCACCGACAGAGATAGAGGTCTCTGTCTTATTTCTCTGAGACAGACAGACAGATCTCGCTGTCACCAGCGATCTCATTCTTGGCATCATGGAAAGCAGCGACACCGCTACTCCTTCATCCGCTTTAGCTGAGGAGAGGCTCTGGCGCAAATTGCATAGGCGTTACGAAGATCTTACTTTGAGTGGGAGTCCTTGCTTCGTGCTATTACCATTAGGACTATGCCGCAGGCACTGGTACCTACTGGAAAACTCTTAGCTAGCAGTACCCAACAGGGGCCGCCCCCTGACGTCTCCCCCGATGGTCATGGTACAAAAAGGGGAAGGTCCCCAGCTCCACCTCAGTTCTTTTCCCGCAACAGACCCACTCTCAGTGGCGCTTTTAGTGCGTTGTATAACAGTTCAGTGAAGTTTTTTCATATTTTTCTCTAGTTTTTTCTCTTTCGTAGATTATCCAGCGTATGGCTTCATCACCATCTTCGGTGTGCTTGTCTGGACCGAAGAAGAGACAGTGCTTCCTGTCGCTGACAGATCCCCTGCCAAGGACTCCCATGAGGTCTGTCTTCTACCTGGTGCTGGACTACGACACTGAGGCCTGCAGGATCTGCAAAGGCTTTACTGGCAGGATGAGGATTAGACTCCTGAAGGCACTTAAAGCCCACCTCTTGGAGAAACAGGTCGCCATGATGAAGAGCTCACCAGATGAGAAGTCCAAACACCGCGATAAGTCCCACCATAAGTCCAGCGACATGACGTTGGCTGATCACGTCTGTGCTCTTGCTCACTCTATAAGAAGGCTTCGTTTTTAGGCTCGGGTGGTTCTGACTGCTCCCGTTGCCCCAAACAGTGCCAGGACTGGGGTAGGTCTTCCGGCCATGCTAAAACCCCAGCACCGGTAGGTGACGAGGCCTGGGGGGTCAACCGGCACTGCCCTTCAAGGTGAAGGTCGTGCTTTTGCCTTCCCCATCTACCTCGGGCACTTCTGCTAAGGCCCCTTCTTCGGTGCTTGCCTCGGCCCTGCCAAAAAAGGCCTCTGCATCGTCTCTACCTGGGGCTCCGGGTAAGGTCTCGTCTAAGGATTCTTCGAAGACTCCATCGGCTTCCCGCCCTTCCAAAACCACGGGCAAACAGGTTCTGGAACCGGTCTCGTACTGTGGCCGGTCAGGCTGTCACCAAAACAGCACCAGACAAGGCCCTGTCGCCGGTGCGGAGGGCCTCCACACCGGAGGACGTCTCTGTGGGCGCTTCTCCCCAAGATCTTCCTGACTTACCGGCTTCTCCTATCCAGGACCAGCCTGCGATGCCAGATACCCCGGCTGGGGGAGCGGCATCCCAGTTCAGCAAGGAAGAGCTTACTGAACTATTTAGAGTTTGGTGGAGCCAAGTCAAACAGGATGTTGTCCAGCCCAAACCTGATCCATCCCCAGTCCCCAATGACAGGGAGCATCAGGCTCCTAAGGGCAGTCCTTTGGCACTGTCCGACCAACCACTCCTTGGCCAACCACCTCCCGACGAGCGGCCTAAGCCCTCTAAGTCCTGCTCCCTGCTGGTCCACTCCTGTTCTATGTTCTAAATCGAAGGACCGTCGACGGTGCTGACTGTCAGAAAGCTGGCATCGGTCACCCCGCAGGAGCAGGTTTCCCAGCCACCGTAGGTCTGGCAGTCACCACGGGCGATCTTCCAGCTGTCGGGCCCATAGCTGACTTCGGTCCCCATACCGACGTCTGTCCCATAGCCGGTTACCAGATTTTCAAGGGACAGGAGCTGCTCCAAGTCGGGGTCGGCCACGTCCCGTTCTGACAGGGGCAAGTCTTGTTGTTCTTCTAGTTTGGACCAGTCCCTTTCAGGAGAGGGGGTCTCCCCGGACGATAGAGACCCCCCGTTTGCCTCCGGACAATCTTACATTTATGGACATCATGAGGCACATCCAGGCCTCCAATTGATGGGAGACTGAGGACCTGGATACAGAGCGCCGGAGGTTGGTCAGATACCTGAGGCAAAAGAAGCCCAAGCCTCTAGTGTTCCCTCCTTTAGTGGATACTTCCCAGGATTTGAATCCGTTTACCTGGAAGCATCCAGCCACTACCCAGGTGGTTCCCAAAAAGTCGGATAGGCTTTATAGAGCACTGAGGAAGTAGACCTTCCTGGTGGAACACCCTCAGGTGGACTCCATGTTCATCACGGCTGCTCATATACCTAAACAGCCGAAGCACTTTAGCTCACAGCTTCCTGATGAAGAGTCCAGGTACTTAGACCAGGTGGGCAAGAAGATTTACTCTGCCTCTACCTGCTCCATACGATTGCTCAACTTCCTCACGCATATGGTCCAGTACCAAAACGCATTGTGGGAGAAGGGCCAGGAAGTAGCCAACGCCTTGGCAGAGTCAGATCAAAAGACCGAACTGCTGGAAATCCTAAAATCTGGTTTGGATGCAGGCACACACATGTTACGGGCCTTGTAGACACTGCAGACACTGCATCTAGGGCTGGGCTTCCGGCGTTTGCCTTAGATGCTATTCCTGGCTAAGTATCTCTTGATTCACCCAGGATCTACAGTCCGGAATCTAGGATCTTCCCTTCCAGGGTTCCGTTTTGTTTTGGGAAGAGACTGAGAAATTGATTTCCTGCCTCCAGGAGTCCTGGAAGTCAGTTTGGTCTGTCCGAAAACTTTACAAGGGGGACCAAAAGCCATTTTGCAAACGGCCCTTTCGTAAGTCCTCGGGGCAGAATACACATGGTCAGTTTGTGCAGAGGTGTGGTTTCAAGAGGAAAGCCACAACCTAGCAAGCTGGAGGTACCCCCTCTATTGGCCTAAAGTCCTCCCAAACCTCTCTTCCTACTCGCAGATCCTCTCAATGACTCCCTACAGACCCCCCCCCTCCGGTGGAGGAAGACTGGGAGGCAGTGGGGGCTGCTTCTCCCTCCACTGGGAATGGTGGAGCAAGATCACATCAGACCTTTGGATCTTGGACATCATAAACAGAGGACAACTCCTTCTTATGAGAGCACGAAATGTGCGATCCAGAAGGACCCTGTCCCTTGGTGGAGAGGGACCGACACATCTCTGAAGGAAGCCGAATAAGTGGAGCCCAATTGGAGTGGAACACAAACACCTCCAGAAAGTCCACCGAGGTTTTCCAGTTATCCCCAATCCTGCCAGGGTCCACGTGGAGGTCGTGAGGGCTCACGGAGCTATTGCCCTCCTCCACCCCAACGAGCAAAAAAGGTACGGTAACGCCACGCACAGGAGCTCTGTCGCTGGAGCACATCTTGCTGAATCTGTTTGGTGCCTTTTTTAAATTCAAACCTGACCCGATGCATGGCGCCATTACATGCTAACTTTGTCTGTGTACATGTGGAGATAGTTTTATTTTCTAAGGTGGAGTCTTAAGAAAGAGGGAACTTTAATTTGTCTCCACTGTTTAAACTAAGGTCAAACGCTGCCTAGCTAGTATACCTGCACCTCTTAAAGTAAATTAAAGCTGCTAATTCATTTTCTGGTACGAGGGGTAGATGCTCTGCTGAACGAAGTTATTAGCCCAAGACTGTTTAAATATAGGGAACTTTAATTTGTCCTGAGTGGAGGAAACTAGCAAATTAATTACTTAAAACAAGATCCTCTCTGTTAGCTAAGGACAAACACTGCTGAGCTAGTGTGCCTGCACCTCTTAAAGTAAATGAAGTGAAGTAAAGACTGTTTAGTAAGTAGATGCTCTGCTGAAACATAGACTGTTTAAATATAATTCTAGGACTTTTAGGAGGCCGTAACAAGTTCAGGATACACAGCCTCTCTACCTAACAAGTCTTTCCCTGCCAGCTTGCTGCTGAATCTGTCTCTCCCCTCCACCACTCTTCCTACCTATAAATATTCTTACCTGTTCTCCCTTTTTTCACAGTTGCCACCGATCCTGCCAGGGTCCACACGGAGGTCGTGAGGGCTCACGGAGCTGTTTGCCGCTCCATGGGACTTGAATTTCATCCTGGAAAAGCTCACACTGCCCCCCTTTGAACCGGCAGCAGAAGCAGACTTAAAGTTCCTTTCCTGGAAGACACTCTTCCTGGTGGCCATTACCTTTGCTCGACGTATTTCTGAGCTCCAAGTTTTGATGTGTAACATCCCACATCCGTTTTTCCACAAGGAACGGGTGGCCATGCGTACCAGTCCTAAGTTTCTTCTTAAGGTGGCTGAGTCTATGCTGAATCAATCCATTGAGTTACCAGCTTTCTTTATGCAACACTCCAATCATGCAGAGTACCTCTTACATACTCTGGATGTTCACAGAATTCTGAGATACTACACCAGTTGGACTAAGGATCTCAGGAAAACTGATCAGGTTTTCGTTTCTTTGGCTCACAAACGGGAAGGCAATGCTGTTTCCAAGGAATGCCTGTCTTAAGTGGTTGGTGAATTGTATCACTTTCTGTTACGACAAGTACAAGACCCTCCCGGGTCAGGTCAGAGGTCACTCCACTAGAGCGGCCTCTGTGGCTTGTTTCAAGAATATGTCAGCGGTGGATATCTCATGCAGTCAAGAACTTGATGTCTGTTCATACCTTCATGAAACACTTCAGTTTGGACATTGCTTCTCGCTGTAGAGCAGGCTTCGGGTTGGCTGTTCTGCAGGGTCTCCTTTCATGAGACCTGTCAAGCCTTGAGGTTTGTTGTGGATGATGATCCTCGTCCTGAGTTTTCTTCTTTTTTCCAGACTGCTTGGGACTCTGTCCTATCTGTGAATACCTACTGGAAGAGCCCTCTCGAAGTAACAGTACAGTTACGTAAGAACTTAACGTAACAGTAGATCTTGGAGAAAGGCTCTTGCAGTAGGTGTTACCTTCCCGCCCACCGTCCCCCTAGGTTTCTTCTCTTTTTCTTCCATGGGGGCATATTCTCTTCTCTCTCATCTTGCCTCTTCAGGCCTTTGGCAGGAAAGAACTGGAAAGCGGGCATGGAGGGCTGCCCCTTTATATGGATGTCGTCTTGACGCCGGTCACCTAATGTGGGGGCGGTCCCCCACCAGACTGCTAGCTAGAAGTTTTTCCGTGGGGTCCTGATGCCTGGCGGCTTAATCCTGTCTGTGAATACCTACTGCAAGACCCTCTCTCGAAGATCTGTTGTTACGGTAAGTTCTTACATAACTGTGCTTTTTCTCCTGAGCATGTGTGTTACTTTGCATCAGCTCTCATTAGGCTGCCCACGCTGCCTACAACAGGCACTTGTGGTCAATGCTGCCGAAGGTTTTAGCATCCTTGCCTGATTTGGAGGACTCTAGGCAAGCCATTGCCTTCTCTCTGCACAGGGTGTGGAGGTTGCAAGGCACCAAGCAAGGGCATTGTACGATGCCAGTGAGGTGGCTTCCAGACTGGCAGGGACAGCGATCTGCATCAGGCGGATGGCATGGCTTCACCTGTCTAGATTGCCACCTTTTGTCCGGTGTAGGGTGACTTCCTCCACTTTCTGGGAGCCCTGTCTTTTCTTACGCAGAATGAGGAGGAATGTTCAGGGGCGCTACAGTCCTCCCGCCATGGGGACACCCTCTCGGCCTGACCATTCTTAGGCCATATGTGACCTAGTATGGTGGAAGGGTCTCTCCCTCCTGCATTTCCTCTGCAGGAGGCTGATGGAATGTGTTCCCTCAGGGCAGTGCCAGGTCCCATCCGCTGGGCTTGGTACTCACCAGCAGTAATGAATGGTGAAGATTGACAAGGGAAGATGAGGAAATTGCATATCTATCGTAATTCTTGATGATCTTTTGTATCCTCATTATTCATTACTGATTCCCACCCACCTTCACCTCTTGGGCCTCGGCTCTTGGGCGCTGCCTCTACCCTGCTCACCCTCCCCATCTTTGAGGCTAGTTGGGGGCAGAGTCCCCCTGGTACTTCAGGGCCCTCTGTTTCATTCTCTAAAAAGTCAGAACGCCCAGCCTAGTATTGTGGCGAGTAGGGTCTTCGCCCTGGCCTTGGAGGGAACTCCATGGGATTCTCAGCGTGGTGCACTGTTGTCTTTCTTAATCTTGCACAGATGTTCTGGTGTTTTCTTCTTCTTGAATTGGGGACTGCGTCAGTGCATTTCGTGGGAGAACCAGTTGGGTTTTTCCTCCCCCTTTTCTCCTTTCTCGCTTCCCCTCTGCCTTTAGAGGTCATTCTGGACAAAGTCGTCACCTGGTTTAAGATGTTTTTTTTCCCCCTTGAGTGGCCATCAGGTGATAAACTGTGGAGGCCATGCTCCAGGACTTTCATCCCAAATGTAGATTGGGGTGGGAAGAGGTGGGCTAACTCTGCCGTGTTTTATATTTTCCAAGACCATTTCAAATTCTCTTGTTCTGGACCTCCATCCAGTGGTCCCTGAAGTTTATGGGATCCTTGCTTCTGTGTCTTCATACCTTTCTGTTTTTTTTAGGCTATAATAAGCAGTGGTCTTCCGATCAGCACATCAGAGGGCCCACCCCTTCCCTCTTGTTCCCCTTCGTATGTTGTATCTTTCTTTCTCTCCTGTTTTGGGGCCCTATGGCCACTTAGAGAAATAAGTTCAATCCCTCTGTCCTCGGGTCGGCTTATTCCTTTTTCAGTTTATATCTTTTCCTTTTCCTGTCTCTTGGCTTTCTTGCCTCACTTTGGTTTTCTCTGTCCCCCATTTTCCTCTCTCCTCTCCAGCAGGACAGAACTGGGGTAGAGGAGGAGTCTGTGGCACCTAACGGCCAACCCTGACGTCACACGCAACAATCGGCCTCATGGACAGTTGCTAAACTCCCACGCCCTGGGAGAAGTCTTGCACAGGTGTGTGCCTCCGGCCATACTAAGCAGTAATGAATGGTGAAGATACAAGAGAAGATCAAGAATTACAATAGGTATGTAATTTACATTTCTCAGCACTGCCTTTCGGTTTCACTTCAGCTTCAAGGGCATCCACAAAGTGCCTGGCAATGGTGATGGCATACCTAAGAAGAAAATAAATCTTGTGTTTCTTTACCTAGGCAACTGGCTGGTGGTGGGAAAATCACCACAGCAAGTGAAGGATTCCCTAAAATCAACCCAGGACCTCCTAGAATTTCTAGTCAGTATAAAAAAGTGTTCCGCAACCTGTGTGGGTACTAAATTTCATAGGGGCAGAATTTGACACCCTAGGGGGAAAGGCATTCCTACCTTAGGAAAGATTGAGCAACATTCTGCAGATGAAGCTCAACAAGTCAAGACCCGAAAAGCATTTCTTGCGGCTACTGGGACACATGGTGGCGGCAACAGTCACAGTCGCAGGGTTTCAGATGAGACATCCAATTCCACCTCCGGGCACATTCTTCTCAAAAAAGGGACCCTCTTTTAAAATTGATTCCACTAACAAAGAAATTGTTACAGGCCCTTAAGTGATGGCAGGTCAGGGACAAACTCTGAGAACGAGTCCCTTTTCAGCAGAAGTGTCCATCCATAGTCCTTATAAAACATGCTTCCCTCCTAGGCTGGGAGGTGCACTTGGGGGATCACACCATACATGGCACCTGGTGAAGTGCAGAGTCTCTACAGCACATGCATCTGCTGGAACTCAGAGCTATGCTTCTACCCCTGCAAGCCTTTGCAACCCTGATACAAGGCAAAGTAGTACAGGTCAGAACTGACAATGTCACTACAGTGTATTACATAAACGAGCAGGGAGGAACAAGGCCCAGCCATCTGCACAGTGGGCAATGAAGGTGTGGAATCTGATCTACTCACTTCAAGGCTCACCGATAGCTATCCATCTGTCAGGCCGATGACAATGCCCTGGTGGATGCCCTAAGCAGAATCAGTCGGGACCACGATAAATGGTTTCTGAACAGACAAGTACTGGATGTGGTTTTCAGAAGATGGGGCACACCAGAGATGGACTCTTTTGCTTCTCATGACAATCAGTCACCACAGTTTTGCTGCATACCACCAGCAAAGGGCACAGTACCCTTGGACGCCCTGGTGCTGGACTGGTCAGGGAGGAAGCTGTATGCATTACATAGAAACATAGACTTTGACGGCAGATAAGGACCACTTGGCCCACCCAGTCTGCCCATTTCCCTACCTACTGGATAAGCTGCAGATTCTAGTTAACCAACAGCCTATTTCCTGCAACCCCCCACTATAATTGCCTTATGTCTGTCCCATGCATGTTTGAATTCCTCCACTGTTTTAGACCCCACAACCTCTCCAGGAAGGCGGTTCCATGCGTCCACCACTCTCTCCGTGAAAAAGAATTTCCTCACATTACCCCTGAGCCGTCCCCCCTCTAACTTTAAATTGTGCCCCCTTGTTCTTACACATCTCTTTTTCTGAAAGATGCTACCCTCCTGGACTTTGTTGATTCCCTTGAGGTACTTAAAAGTTTCTATCATATCCCCTGTCCCTCCTTTTCATCAAGGGTATACATATTAAGCTCTCTGTCTCTCTTCATATGGTTTCTGATGTAGACCCTGCACCATTTTAGTTGCCTCCTCTGGACTGCTTCCATCCTGTTTATGTCCTTGCAGATGAGGTCTCCAAACTGCACGCAGTACTCCAGATGGGGTCTCACCAACTGTCTGTATAGAGGGATAACCACTTCCCTTTTTCTACTTGTGATGCCCCTCCCTATGCATCCCAGTATCCCCTGGCTTTCCCTACTGACTTCTCACATTGCATACCCACCTTTAGGTCATCTGATATGACTACACCCAGATCCCTTTCCATTATTGTTGTTGTTAGTACCTCCCTGCTATTGTGTACTCTTCTCCTGGATTTTTATTTCCCAGGTGCATTACTTTGCACTTCTTTGCATTGAATCTAAGTTGCCATATGTCTGACCATTCCTCCAACCTTGCCAAGTCCCTTCTCATCCTTTCTACCCCCCCTTGTGTATCAACTCTGTTACATATCTTTGTGTCGTCCGCAAAGAGGCATACCTTTCCTTCCAGACCCTCTGCAATGTCACCTATAAAGACGTTAAATTACGCAGGGTCTCATTACGCAGGGTCCTGATAAAGTTCTGGTCCTAGCCAGCCTCAGTGATTCTCATAGCTCGAGACTGTGCCAGACAGCCTTGCTGCTCACTACTGCTCTTCTGTCAGTGGCTCTACTGATGCACCTCCATCAGAGGCACAATCTCCTAACCTTCTCACAAGGGAGGATCCTGTACCTGAACCTAAGGTCCCTCAGACTCCAAGCCTAGCTCTTGAAGACTTGGAGTATGCAGGCTTGCATCTCTCAGAAAAGTGTCCTTTATGTCCTGAGAGGAGGATCGAGGAAACCCTCGCCCAAGAGGACCTATTCTTCCAAATGGAAGAGATTTTCTATATGGTATTCTAGCAATAATGTGGTGCCTTCACAGGTAGGGTTACCAATGTTGTTGAATTACCTTACACATTTACATGCCTTGGGCTTACAGCCCCCTACTTTCAAGGTCCAGCTAGCCTCAGTATCCTTTTACATTTCAGCAGGAAAGGATGTCTCTATGGCATCTAACCCTATTTTCAAAGTTTTTCAAGCACCTAGCCCACCTTCATCCCCCTCACAGGGAGCTGGTGCCAGCATGGGACCTTATTGTTTGCATTGCCAAGGTTCTGGAACCCTCATTTGAGCCTGTGGCTTCCTGACATCTCCAATATGTCACATGGAAAACAGTTTTCCTGGTAGCAATCATGTCTGCCAGAAGGATTAGTGAGCTCCAGGCACTGTGCATAGAGAAGAATTGCATATTTTCACTGAGTCAAGGTGGTGCTTAGGACTAACAAAGTTCCAAAGGTAGTCTCTGACTTCTGTTTGAGTTAGTCTGTTACTCTGCCAGTCTTTTTCATGGAGCAGTCTAGTTCAGGTGAATGCAGACTACGTAGCTTGGATGTCAAGTGAGCATTAAGCTACTATATTACTCATACCAAGGACCACAGGCAAGACTGACAATAGCTGATCTTACTTCGAGATACAGCTCTTGCAGCAGGTAACACCATTAGGACTGAAGCCGGCAGGCGTCCGGACCCCACGGAAATCTTCTAGCTAGCAGTTCTCAGCAGGGACCGCCTCCGACGTCGGTCCCGCCCCCGACAGGCGTAGTACATAAGGAGGCAGTCCCGCCAGAATCCCCAGTTCTTTCCCGCCGTCGACTTGCATGTCTCGACCCTTCGGTCTGTTTCTAGCGCACGACGCCTGGTAAAGTTCCATTTGGAAAAGTTCATTTTTCTTCCAAGTCTGCCGTCTGATGTCCTCTCCAACCTCCGTGGAAGGCCATCCATCGAAGTGCGCCTGTGGGAAGCAAATCCTGTTTAAAGACCCGCATTCGGCCTGCATCCGTGCCTAGCCCAGATTACTACACTGGCCTGTACCTTCTGTCAGGATTCAATAGCCGGACCTGGATCCGCGCCAGAAGGCCCTGCAAGCGTGTCCTTCTCGAGGAGTTAAGGCCATGGATTCAGCCTCCAAGGGGGAATCGTCGGAAAGCCCGAGACAACTGAAAAAGCACAGGGAGAGGGTGAGATCAAAGTCCCCTTCCAGGGCCTCCGACTCCCGTGGCTCCGGCTCCCGGTCCGACCGCTCCCCCTCCCGGGCCCGCTCTCAGCCTCCCCCTGCTGCGGTGAAGACTTCTTCAGGTTCTTCTTCTCTTCCTCCGGCCAAGACCTCCAGGTCTTCCTCTTCTTCGGCTTCCAAGGCCTTGCCGAGGTCAGGGGACCTCCACCACCACCACAAGTCCGGATCCCATCACCTGGACCCCGACGCCCGGTCAGTCTCCTTGCCTCCTCCACCCCAGCGGAAGACCAAAGAGCTGACTTCACTCAAGAGGACGTTGGATCCGACGGCCCACCCGATGTCGGCCAAGCACCACCGATCCCGAGAACCGACGACCGCTAGACACCCGTCGCTGGTTAGGCCTTCGCCACCACGGACGCCGGCCGGGGGACCGCCCGTTCCTGAAGAGAGGAGAACCCCTACGCCTCCCACCGACGTCAGTCAGGAGGTGCTCACGGAGGAGGAGCTGACCCATCCCAAGGACCAGATGGGCGAACCCGGTACTGTCGCAACCCCAGGGAACCCTTCCCTGAACCCGAGACCCCTGGGGAGCCGACGCCGGAACCAGACGACCGACCACCGGCCCGTCGTCGGGCCCCAGCATTTCAGAGGTTAAGGAGCTGTTCACCTACTGGTGAGATACCATAAAGAAAGTTGTGGTTCCCATACCTCCTCCTCCTCCTCCTCCACCAGCCCCAGCACCCCCCACTCCATCCTGGGCTGCAGGCCAAGTACCTTCCCCCCAGGAGCCTGAGGAACCTCCTAAGGGTAGACCAGACAAGAGGAGACCTCCGTCCAGATCTTCTTCAGGGTCGCCGAGCCCCAAATCACCCAGAAGACGCCGCCATTCGCCTTCGACGGAGGACACGGGATCGGACTTCTCGGACGGATCCAGATCCCCCTCTCCAATCAGCGTCCCTTCTCCAGACCCACGTGAGCTCCCAAGATGATCTCCGGATGACCCATCGTTCTTGGAGATTGAGGCATATCCAAGAGAACATGGGCTGGGACGCAGAGGAACTCGACCCCGAGAGACTATGCCTTGCCAGATATCTTCGGCCAAAAGATCCAGAGCCTGTGGTGGTGGTGGTGCCACCCTTGGTGGACACCTTCGTGGACGTCACCAAGGCAACGTGGAAACGTCCACACTCTCTCCCGGTGATGCCAAAGAAGGCTGACTGCCTGTACAAGGCCCCTAGGGAGGACCAGTACTTGGCATCACATCCTCTGGCTGATTCTCTGGTCATTACAGCCTCCCATGACCGGTCCCAGAGGCCGCAACATTTGAGCACCCTGCCACCGGACCCAGAGTCCAAGCAGCTGGACGCTATGGGCAGGTGCACGTACGCATCCGCTACCTGCACCATTAGGTCCCTCAACTATTTAACCCACGTGGTCCAGTTTCAGAATGCCTTGTGGGAGCAGGGACTGGATCTGGCGGAAAAGATGCCAGAAGGTGAGCAGAAGGAGGAGCTGCTGCAACTCCTCCGCATGGGTTCGGACGTGGGAACCCAGGTGCTGCGAACCACGTACGATTCCGCAGACTCCTCTGCCAGAGCGGCAGCCTCAGGCGTATGCCTCCGGAGACACTCTTGGCTCCGTGTCTCCGGATTTATCTCGGACGTCCAGAAGAACATTCTGGACGCCTCGTTACACGGAGAAGTTCTTTTCGGTGAGTCCTTGGAGAAGGTCCTCACCAAACTTCAAGAGGCCGGGAAGGCAGTGCGGTCTGTCCAAGCCATGTACAGACCCAAGTTCAGTTCCTTTCGTAGGAACCAAAGCTGTTTTCGAGGCCAGATGCAGAGACAGCAGTCCCGCACCGGCCTGCCACAGAGGGGCTCCTTATCCCGCAGAGCCCAGGGGAAGTCATCCGCGGGCCGAGGCCAACACCCTGCAAAGTCGGCCCAGCCCGCTGGACCCTCAGCCGCCACAGCATGACTCCTTCCTGGCCCCCGCCCCTCAGGATCAACGGGACACCAAGTCGGGGGTCGTGACTGGACCACCTGCCAGGGTGGCAGTCTAAACCACCGACAGGTGGTTCTTCAATGGTCAAACAAGGCCACTTTATAGAATTGCTGTGACAAGCCACCCACAAGGCCTCCTCTGCTCTCCAAGTACTGGGTCAGCACAGATCACCATCAGGCAAGAGGTACTCAAGGCCCTTCAAAAGGGAGCGTGGAGACGTCCCGGAGAACCAGAAAGGATCCGGATACTATTCCACTTCTTTCTGGTTCCGAAGAAACAGGGACCTCCGTCCAATACTGGACCTCTGCGACCTCAACATGTCGGGTCGCTACAAACGTTTTCGCATGGTGACCCTCCAAGGACTCATTCCCATACTGAAAAAGGACGCCTTCTTAGCGTCCCTGGGCATGCAGGACGCCTACCTGCACATCCCAGTAGCTTGAGCGCACAGGAGGTTCCTGCGCTTCGAGTTTCTTGGCCATCACTTTCAGTTCCGGGCTGTTCCTTTCGGACTGTCATCGGCCCCCAGGGTCTTTACCAGGTGTATGGCAGTTGTGGCAGTGTCTCTTAAGGAGACAGGGCCACTACGTGTTCCCGTACCTGGACGACTGGCTTCTCATGGCCGCCTCCAAAGAGGCGCTGTTGCTGGCTATTCAGAACACCCAGGATCTGTTCCAGTCTCTGGGCATTCTTATCAACTACGAGAAGTCTCTCCTCGTACCGTCCCAGAAGCTGCAGTTCATAGGCGCAGTTCTGGACACCGTCCAAGGGAAAGCCTTTCTTCCCGAGGAAAGAGCGGAACACATCAGATCCCTCATCAGGGATCTTTCAGCGAAGAAGACTGTCCCCGCCAGGTTGGTCCTTCGCCTGCTCGGACACATGGCTGCGGCCATTCCAACTGTCCCTTTGGCAAGGCTCCACATGCGGGTAACTCAGTGGATGCTCAAAGTGCAGTGGGACCAAAGGCAAGATCACATGCAGCATCCGGTCAGAATCACGAACGCCGTGATTCGAGACTGGCAATGGT
This sequence comes from Neoceratodus forsteri, assembly GCA_016271365.2. Taxonomy (NCBI): domain Eukaryota; kingdom Metazoa; phylum Chordata; order Ceratodontiformes; family Ceratodontidae; genus Neoceratodus; species Neoceratodus forsteri. The sequence goes on from CM057451.1 coordinate 91,908,197, forward strand.
GGCTAGACCCAGGGACACTCTTTGTGGGTGTCCCGTCTACAGCGCCGTCCCCGGAGGTAATCCTCTCCACAGATGCCTCAGGGCTGGGGTGGGGAGCACACCTGAACGAGGTGAGGTCCCAGGGAATGTGGACCCCTCAGGAAGCTCACCTCCACATCAACATTCTGGAGATGAGGGCGGTCCTTTATGCCCTGCAGGCCTTTCAGTCAGAAATCCCGTCAAGTACTCTTCTGCTTCAGACAGACAATACGGCGGTGATGTATTACCTCAACAAACAAGGAGGCGCACACTCTTACCCCCTTTGCAGGGAAGCTATGAGTGTGTGGGATTGGATAATCAGACACGGCGCGAGCCTGATTGCAGTTCATGTTCCCAGCGTGGACAACACAATCGCAGATGGCCTGAGTTGTTCCCAGGCCAGAGTCCACGAATGGGAACTCCTTCAAGAGGTAGCGGAGGATCTGTTTCTTCGATGGGGAACTCCAGAGTTGGACTTGTTCGCTTCCCCATCCAACGCAAAACTGCCCAATTTTTGCTCGCTAGATCCAGGGCCTGGTGTTTTCTGGTGAGACGCGTTGTCCCTCTCCTGCGCGGACAGCTTCCTCTATGCTTTCCCTCCCTTCCCATTGATTCAGAGAGTTCTTCTCAAACTACGCATGGAGCACACAACAATGATCCTGGTAGCGCCTTTCTGGCCCAGGCAGATCTGGTTCCCCATGCTGACGCAATTGTCCCGGGAGCCCCCAGTTCCGTTGCCTTTCAGCTCCCATCTGCTGTCTCAAGAGGAGGGTTCACTAGTCCACCCGGACTTACGCTCACTGAACCTGCATGCCTGGCTCCTCGAGACATAGCCATTATGCGACACGGGGTCTCGCAAGAGGTGGCGGAAGTCCTTTCCGCTGCCAGAAAGCCGGCAACGCATGCGACGTATGCCATGAAATGGCGCCAGTTTTGCCTGTGGTCTCAGGCATACGGCCTCTCCCCTTTAGAATGCCCAGTGAAATCGGTTCTGGAATACCTGCTTCCCCTCTTTCACTCAGGTCTCGCCTACTCCTCTATTAAAGTTCACCTCTGTGCGATTTCGGCCTACCACTTCCCGGTAGGTCAGCGCACAGTGGCACAACTCTGTGCCTCTCGGGACTTCCTGAGGGGGGTGTTGCACCTTAGGCCACCCATCAAGGATCCCGTCCTTCCTTGGGACCTACTCTTCGTCCCGGAACAGCTCACGATCCCCCTTTGAACCTGCTTGAGATTATGAGCTCACGCTTTCTGTCGTGAAAACGTTATTTTTAGTTGCTGTCATGTCAGCAAGGAGAATTTCTGAGCTTCATGCGCTCATGTGTGAGGAACCTTATTTAATTTTCCACCAGGACAGAGTGTCTTTGAGGACGAATCCTAAATTCCTGCCTAAGGTGGTCTCTGCCCTTACTCTTAATCAGGACATCGATCTGCCTGTGTGCTTTCCCAAGTACTCTAATAGAGGAGAGGCATTGCTTCACACCCTGGATGTTCACCGCTCCTTAAGGTACTACCTGAACAGGACTAAACAGCTCCGCACGTCAGAGCAGCTGTTTGTATCCTTCGCTGAGAGGATGCTGGGCCAACCAGTCTCAAAGCAGACTCTTTCTGGCTGGCTTGTCCAGTGTATTTCTTTTGTTACAACAGTAAACAGAAGCCCCTTCCGGGCACAGTCCGGGGCCACTCGACAAGGGGGTGGCTGCCTCCTTTGCAGCACTGCGCAGTGTCTCCACCTCGGCCATTTGTGTCGCGGCTACTTGGAGCTCAGTGCATACATTTATTAGGCACTATAGCCTGGATATTACATCATGGCGGAGAGCCGGTTTCGGCTTTGCTGTTTTACAGGGTCTCCTGTCCTAGAGTCAGGACTTTCTCAAGATCTCTCCTATTTTCCTCCTCCCAGAATGCTTAGAGGCGCTATTGCTTGGGAATCTGTCCTAATGGTGTTACCTGCTGCAAGAGCTGTATCTCGAAGTAAGATAGTACAGTTTCGTAAGAACTTACCGTAACAGTAGATCTTCGAGAACAGCTCTGCAGCAGGTACCTTCCCACCCACCATTCCCCCTTTGAGGAGGTATGGCCTACCAGGCCTTGGCAGGAGCTAACGTTCTTTCTTCTTTTTCTTCTGATGGCGGATCCTCGGTCTCCCCTTCTGATATCATCCAGCAGCCGGGAGTCTCCGGCGGGAGAACTGGGGATTCTGGCGGGACCGCCTCCTTATGTACTACGCCTGACGTCGGGGGCGGGACCGACGTCGGAGGCAGTCCCCGCTGAAGACTGCTAGCTAGAAGATTTCCGTGAGGTTCTGACGCTTGCCGGCTTCAGTCCTAATGGTGTTACCTGCTGCAAGAGCTGTTCTCGAAGATCGACTGTTACGGTAAGTTCTTACGTAACTGTACTTTCTGACATATGGGGATGTGGGAAAAGGAAAACCAGCATCAGAAAGGACCATTGCATGTTGGAAAGTGCAGTGTATGCAGTTGTTGCACAGAAGCTGGTAAGGAGCCCCAGTAGGTCTGAGGGCACACTTCACAAGGGGTACAGCTGCTACAATAGGAGCTACATAGAAACATAGAATTTGACAGCAGATAAGGACCACTTGGCTCGCCTAGTCTGCCCATTTCCCTACCTAACGGATAAGCTGCAGATCCTAGTTGACAAACAGCCTACTTCCTCCTACCCCCCCCCACAGGAATTGCCTTATGTCTGTCCCATGCATTCTTGAATTTCCCCACTGTTTTTGACTCTACGACCTCCTCAGGAAGGCTGTTCCATGTATCCGCATCCCTCTCTGTGAAGAAATACTTCCTCACATTACCTCTGAGCCTCCCCCGCTCTATCTTTAAATTGCGCCCCCTTGTTTTGCACATCTTTTTCTGAAAGATGCTACCCTCTTGGACTTTGTTGATTCCCTTGAGGTATTTGAAAGTTTGTCATGTCCCCCCCCCCTTCCTCGAGGCTATACATCTTTAGTTCCTTTAGTCTTTCTTCATATGTCTTCTGATGCAGACCCTGCATCATTTTGGTTGCCCTCCTCTGGACAGCGTCCACCCTGTCTGTCTTTGTGGAGTTGGGGTCTTCAGAACTGTACACAGTACTCCAGATGTGGTCTTACCAACTGTCTGTACAGAGGGCCAACAACTTCCTGTTTTCTACTGGTGATGCCTCTCCCTATGCATCCCAGTATCCCCCCAGCCCTCCTTACTGCCTTCTCACATTGCTGGCCCACCTTTAGGTTGTCTGATATGACTACCCCCTGGTCCCTTTCCATTTCTGTTGTCAGTATCTCACCCCCCATTTGCTCGAGATATCTCACTGCTAGAAATCTGTAAAGCAGCTACACGGAGACAGTACATACTTTTACAAAGCACTACTGCCTGGATACTCATTCCAGAAGTGATGCCAGGTTTGGCACAGCAGTGCTGCAGAGCTTGTTTCCTAAGTAAGGTTCTGTGCCCACCTCCAAAGGTAGTGCTTCGTAGTTAAGAATATTGAAGAATTCCTGGGGTTAGAAGAAAAAAATTACTCACGTTAGTAATCTTGTTTCTTCCAAGGTATTCTTCGGTATTAACTCACCCTCCCTACCTCCCCTTCCAGAATCAGTGACCTCTGCATAAAGGCTAAAATTTTGTAAAGAAAATGGTCTTAACCATGGTTGTGTTATAGGTTATAAAAACCCTGTTGGGTGTTCCTCCTTTGGATCCTAATCTTGAGAGTTTAGGGGACTTTTTGGCATGAGGGTTTGTTATTATTAGGATAATAGTTTAGTATAGGGGGCCTTTCCTTGCAGGCTTCGGTGAATCTGAGTGTTATGGAACACAGCAGTTGGTAAGGGCAGCAGTTTGAATGGTGGCACAAGCCAGTGAGTGCAATGTGTGCCATCATTTGCATATGTTCCATTATCCAGGCAGTTAAACACTGGAGGCTGACTGCAAGAGTTAATATTGAAGAATACCTTGGAAGAAACGAGATTACTAAGGTGAGTTATTTTTCTTCCGTTGCACCTGAAGGAAACTGGACTGTAGGTTGATTCCTCCCCTCAGCATGGGGTGAGATGACTGATTCTTTGGCTTGGGGCCGTCACCTATCCCTTGATCCTCAGTATTCCTGTGTCTGAGGAGTGGAGCAGTCATTCCAGCAGTTCCAGAGAAACTCAGACTCCGTTTCAGAATCAGTGTATGTTCTAAGCTGCTGTGACGCCATCCACAGGCTGGGAGCTTGTTGCCAGAGGCCATATTGGACAGATCTAGAGTCATGATTTAGAATGGCTGCTCTGTCGACCACCCCACTCCATGAGATGGCTCTCAATACTTAGCTTCTGGTTGGCCCACCATTTTGTGGCCTCCACAATTGATGCTCCTCCATTTGCTGAGAAACAAGGAAAGGTAGGAACAGGGCATTGTCATTTCATGGAGGACTGTTATAATGTCTCATCCATGGTTTGAGGGTGTTCCACTGAGAATATAATAGAAACTGGACACTGGGATGTGGGGAGGTGTAGAATGTATTTAAACAAAGTCAAAAAATTAAACTGCATAAAAAATGGGGGGCTAGTCACTGGCTAGCTCCCCTAAAATTTCAAATTACTCTTGTTTCTTGAAGGGGGACCCCAAGGAAACGTTAGAACAGTGTGAAATGGGCGGAGCCAGTTGGTGCCTGTAGTAAATGTATTTATACTTCTAAATTTTTAATTAAACTCCACACCTTACCCATACTTCTCGTGCGTGCTGATATTGGCACTTTTTTTGCTTATAGCAGTTATCTCGGTACTGGGTTGTAGTTGTGGTCACGATTTTTTTTTATTTTACTTTTTGCGGGGTTCCCAACTCTGGTTAGTCGGCACACCATTTTCTACCCTATACAGTTGATGCTCAGCCGTAGGTCGGGAAGCAAGGGAAACAGGATCAAACGTTTTCTGGTGTCCGGGAATAATTGTGCTAGGCTCTAGCAAAAGTTGAGGAGGCTCCAGTTCAGTTCTCAGCAGATTGACTGGGTACAGAGTTTGTGGCTACATTTATCCTTGCCCATGCATACACTAGCCTACGTGCTTGTTTAGAAACATAGAAACACAGAATATGACAGCAAATAAGGATCACTTGGCCCACCTAGTCTGCCCATTTCCCTACCTAATGCACGGGCTGCAGATCCTACTTAACCAACAGCCTACTTCCTCCTACCCCTTCCCCACTAGAATTGCCTTATGTCTGCCCCATGCATTCTTGAATTCCCCCACTGTTTTTGAGTCCACTACCTCCTCAGGAAGGCTGTTCCATGTACAGTATCTACAACCCTCTCCGTGAAAAAATACTTCCTCATTACCTTTGAGCCGTCCCCCCATTATCTTCAGATTGTGGCCCCTTGTTCTTGCACATCTTTTTCTGAAAGATGCTACCGTCTTGGACTCATACTTGAAAGTTTCTATCATGTCCCCCCTCTCCCTCCTCTCCTAGAGTGTATATGTATTAAGCTTTTTTAATCTCTCTTCGTATGTCTTCTGGTGCAGACCCTGCACCATTTTAGTTGCCCTCCTGTGGACAGCATCCATCCTGTCTATGTCCTTGCGGAGATGGGGTCTCGCCAACTGTCTGTACAGAGGGTTAACAATTTCCTGTTTTCTGCCTCTCCCTATGCATCCCAGTATCTCACCAGCCCTCCTTACTGCCTTCTCACATTGTTTGCCCACCTTAAGGTCATCTGATATGACTACCCCAGGTCCCTTTCCATTTCTGTTATCTCACCCCCATTGTGTACTCTTCCCTTGGATTTTTGTTTCCCGGGTGCATTACTTTGCACTTCTTTGCATTGAATCTAAGCTGCCATATATTTGACTCTTCCTCCAACCTTGCCAAGTCCCTTTGCATTCTCTCAACTCCCACCTTCTGTATCAACCCTGTTGCACATCTTTGTGTCATCTGCAAAGAGACATACTTTTCCTTCTAGTCCCTCTGCAATGTCACTTTTAAAGACATTAAAGAGGACCGGTCCCAGTACTGAACCCTGTGGTACCCCACTACTAACCCCCCTTTCTTCAGAGTAAACTCCGTTTACCATTTCCCTCTGTATCCTGTTGTCCAGCCAGTTTTTAACCCAGGCTACCACCTTGGGACCCACTCCAAGCCTGGCTAACTTGTATATTAATTTTTTGTGTGGGACTCCATCAAATTCCTTGCTAAAGTCTAGGTAGGCCATGTAAACTGCCCCTCCCTGGTCCACCACATTGGTCGCCCAGTCAAAGAAATCTGTCAGTCGTCTAACGTGACCGTCCTGCTGTAAATCCATGCTGCCTTGGGTCCTGTGCCCCACTGGCTTCTTGGAACTCAACAATTCTTTCCTTTAGAAGTGATTTCATCATTTTCCCTACCACTGAGGTCAAACTAACAGGTCTTTTGAGAAGGTGAATCGCGTCTGCCCTCCTCCAGTCCTCCGTTACTACACCATCCTCCCATGATTTGTTAAAAAGGGTAGTCAGTGATGTCACTAATTCTACCCTTAGTTCTTTTAGACTTCTTGGGTGAATCCTGTCAGGCCCCATTGCTTTGTCCACCTTCAGTTTTAAGAGTTCTTTCGGGACCCTTTCTTCTGTGAATGGACAGGTATCGACCTCCCTATCTAGAGTGCTTCTGTTCTTTGATTTTGGTACCTCCCCCTCTTCTTTTGTGAATACTGAGCAGAAGTATTCATTCAGTATCCCTGCTTTTTCGCTGTCATCCTCTGCCCACCCTCCCTTCCCTTTAGTAAGCCTCACTATCCCTTACTTCATCTTTCTTTGCTCCTTAATGTACCTATAAAAGGTTTTATCCCCCTTCTTAACTGAGTTGGCTATCTTTTCCTCAGTTTGGGCTTTTGCTATTCTGACTGCCTTCCCCACTTACTTCTGCTTTAACTGATACAGTTCTCTGTTCTGCTCCTTCTGTGTTTACTTATACTTCCCAAATGCTAGCTTTTTCTCCTTAACCTTCCCCGCCACCTCTTTTGAGAACCATAGTGTTTTTTTTCCTTTGTTTCTTGTGTTGCTAAAATGCACTTTATCTTGCTTGCCACCCACACACATTTTTCTTGCTGGCCGACCTGCAACTTGGCGTTTGCCCACTCATCCAACTGATCTAGCTTTGAACTCCACTCCGGCAGTAAAACAGTCTTATCTGTATCCCAGTTCCCCTTCTGGATGACTCCAACCACTGTCACTGCCATAAACTCTTGCCCCTTGCTGTGCTCCTATAAGAGGAGCAGATTACTCAATATTCTGCTAAGAAACCCTGCTGTTCTGATCTCTGACTGAGCAGGGAGTATACCCTTAATGCTGCCCCTGCCTCATAGTATTCTTGACGGTGGCAAGGTCTGGTTGTATTGAGCTCCCAAACTCTATGGTAGGATTCAGTGTTTGTGGTAATTGTTGTAACTTTCACTGATACTGCCCATTTTTCTATGTTGTGATAAATGATTTTCACAGTATACCTCGATAATTGGCAGTAATGTGAAAAATGAAATTTTAAGTACACTAGCCTCCCCCCACTTCCCAAATATAGGGTGCAGATGGTCCCTTCTACAGAACTCATACCAGATACCACATTATTGTGATAGCACGATAAGCTTGATATGTTTTTTAATGTTATGCTGTGAAAATGTTCATCTGGTGACATGCCTAATCTAAATACAGAGGGGGAAACCACTCCCAAGTCTCTGACCTCCTGCTGTGGAAGGATGGATCTTGATTCCCCTTTGGGTATTCCATATGAGGTGGGGGGAGGAAAGCTGCAGAAGTTCTGGTGTTTTGATGAGGGGCAGATATGAGTTTGGGGTGGGGCAAACAAGATAGAAAAATAAATGAAGATATTTTTGCTCATTTCTGGTGGATTTCTAGGTAGAAGTTAAAGATCCTTTAAAATTTTTTATAAGAGATGGCGATATTTTGAGTCCTGAACAACATTCCCCCCCGAACAGTAAAAACATGTTCATGTAAACTCCGTACCTGGACGTGACTGGGAAATGAGCTGTCACGGCTCAGTGTTTCTGTTGTGGTTCAATATTTTATAAATAAAAATGCGTGCAGGTCTAGTACATGTCCTTGTTGTGTTTTTTTTTTTTAAACAATGTATTGCAGCAGCTCCAGTTACCTGTCGCAGCTGTTACAGGGTAAGAGGACTTTTTTGGTGGAGTGGGTGGGCGGTACACATTTCTTTGGAAATTATAGGACTACACAATACCAGATGTAACAAATTCCACCAAGTTGCCTCCTTATTTCTGCTAATACTTAGAGTTTGAGTTCAGCTGTCTTGGGGCTGGTTTTTAATCATGCTTAATTACTTTGCATGTTTCTATAGTATATTGTGTACTTGCAGTGAAGCATGAGACTTTGACCAATGCATAAAGCATTTCAGGAGCACTTTAAGGTGATAATTTATTACAGTAATTGAACAGAACAGTTGCTTGTTTTTATACTGTCAGCTGTTTAACTTCCAGTAAAGACTATAATTTTTTTTCTTTTATAGGGTTTGGAATATTGTGAGGAGCGCTATAGTCAGGATCTGACCAGAGGAGCATTCTCACTGCGTGGTCAGTCTAGCAGTATCCGATTGCTAGGGTGTCAGACTGTTGAGAAGTTTCGCAGCCATGCTGACCGAGAGGAAAGCATGAATGAAGGTCTGTTTCCATGTATCAGCAATGGAAGTGTAATGTTTGTCAATGAACTGTGATAGTGTTTTTAAGGAATCTCAGGTGGGCCTTAAAGATCAAATGCACATATTTCATAAAAAAGCTTGAATTGATGTCCTTGTGTCATGAGTAGTGTTTCCTGAAAATATCATGCTGTTTGGTTTTGTAGTTTTCTTTAAATCAGCATCTGTTAATGTGCTCTGCAGTACCTGAAAACTGAAGATTCTAGGGGCATGGGTATGTTCATCCGCACTGTCTGGCAGGTTCCTTGCCGCTTTAAATCTTGCCGGAAGGTGTGCAAGCTGGCTCCTCCCTCCCACCCACCCAGCTGGGTGGTAAAACTCTCAGCTCCGCCCCATGACACCAGATCTTCCTTACCGCTTGGAAGCTCAGGTTCCCTCCTTAATGCTCTGCGTGTAGACTGGATCCTAACTCTTCGGTTCTCCCGAAAATAATTTTAAAGTTTTCAAGACTTCGGTCAAATTCTTCCTTTGTGGCTGCGATGGACAAATCGACTCCCAGTTTTCGGCAGTGACTGTGCGGGCAGAAGATGTCCAGGACGGATCCACACTCCACATGCGTCTACTGCCTCGGCCTTGACCATGACCCGCAGGCCTGCGAGTTGTGCAGGTCTTCATCGGCCAACATCCTTGAAGACCGCACTGCCCGGCTACAACTTAGGCACCCCGAGAAACGTTATCCGCCGATGAAGTTCAAGGAGGCCCATTGGGCGGTGTCTGCGGCGGCTGGCTCGGCTGAGCAACTCGGAACAGATGATCACCCTCGAGGAGGAGGTGGCCCAGGCCGCATCCTCAACTTCCTGGGTCGCGGCATTTATCCCGCTCTCTCTGGGATCCTCCTACACAGCTTCTTTTAAGGAGCTTTGCCAGTCCCTCTCCACGAAGGGTGAGGGGCCATCGGGACACTCTTCTCAGTCAAAGGACTGGAAGGGTAAGTCCCACCATCGATGTTCACGCGAGAGGTCCCCTTCCCCGGACAGTCAACACTCTACTTCGGTCGAGGTTGTGGCTAAGGCTGCTGGCTTCACGGTGTCCCCGTCAGGTCAGCCGGCCGAGACACCCGTCGACGCTGTGTCGACTGGTGAAGCTGACAGCCCTTCATCATCGGTCCCCCTGGTGGAAACCGAGGACTTGCATGCGCCTCCTGTGCTGGAGTCTCCGGTCAAGGCTCCCGAGCCGAGGGAGGACCGGGTGTCCCCCGCTCCCTCCCTGACCCACCCTCAGAAACCCCGAGGTTCTCTGTCTCGGACCTCGTCTTGGTCCAGCCGATCCCACCGACATCGGCGGTCTCGGTCTCTGCACCGAGGAAAGCGGCAGCGCCGCTCGTCCTCCTCCTTGGAAGAGTAGAGGCTTCAGCGTAAATTGCATCTACGCTACGAAGACTTAATGTGGCAGCAGCTCCTTTTGTCCGGGAACAAGCCAACGCTGTCTCCTTCCCCAGCCATTAAGTGGCTGTCACCCGAAAGGGCGAAACAACCCCTCGCAGTGGTCGAGGTGCCCAAGCCTGGGCCGGTTGTTCAGCCGAAACCAGCTGCCCCACCGATTGTGGTGGAACCTTTGCCTCCACAACTGAAATCGGGGGCTCCGACCAAGGACTCTCGGTCTGGTCAGGGTCTGCCTCACCGGTTGTCTGTCACCCTCACTCCCGACTGTCCTCGGCAGGTGGAGGGTGGCTCAGGCCCCAGGCAGCTCTTCGCAGACTCCTCGGAGTCTGACGAAGACTCCTCTCTGTTTTCCAGGCCCCTTGACCTGGAGTCTTCCGGGGGGCAGTCGATGGATGAGAGCCCATCATCGTTCATGGGTCTGCTTCGGCTCATCTTGGAGTTCACCGTGATGCAGCTCAAGCCAGTATCCAAGCGGGCCAGTATCCCCTCAGAGATACTGGACCGAGGGGATTCTCCCACGGAGGCCTTTCCGGTGGCTGAAGCCATTGTTGGCCAAGCCTTGGAGCTTTGGCAGCAGCCGGCTTCCTGTCCTGCGCCTTCGGCCATTATAGCCAGGAAGTATGCGGTCCCTACCGGCTCTTTGTCCGGTTTTTCGGAACACCCCTCTGCGGAGGGGTTGGTCACCAATAGAGTTTTCCGGCACTCCGGGAACGCTAGGGATGTGGATAAGCCCCCCGACAAGGAGTACAAAAAGCTGGACTATGCCGGGCGCAAGGTGTACGCTGCGTCCTCCCTCGGCCTCCGTCAGGCCAGCTCGGCCATACCGATGACGCACTTCTCCCACGCCCTCATGTGCTCTTTGGATGAGGTGACTCCCTCATCTCCCAGCCGACCTGCAGACTACGGTCAAGCAGGTGCGGGATTAGGGAAGGGCAGTGACGAAACAGCAGCTCCAAACGGCTCTAGACATTGGAGACTCCTGTGCCCAATCAGTAGCGGCCGCAGTGGCCATGCGCCGCAGAGCCTGGCTGAGAATATACACCTTTATGGCGGATACCCAGCACAAATTGGCGGACTTCCCCTTCTTTGGGACCGAGCTGTTCGGCCCTGGAGTGGAAGGCCACCTCCAGCAGATCGTAAAGTCCAACGCTACACTGGACTCTGTCACGTCCGCTCAGAAGGACAAGGGCCGTCGTCAGCAACATAAGTCCTTCCGACCTTCTGCCCCTGTGGCACGTCCGGCCCAGCAACACCAGCATCAGGGCCAGCAGGCTTGCGCTTGGCACCCCAAAGCCAAGCCTGCGACTTCCTCCAACAGGAAGCAGGGAGGACAAGGCCCAGGAGATCCCTCGGCCGGTCCTTCCTCCAAGCCTGCCCAGTGACGGGTTGAGGGGTGTTGGCCCCAGCCTCGTCGTTCTCCCCTGGGTTCCCCCTGTGGGGGAACGGCTCCGCCACTTCCTTTCCAACTTGTCCGCTATCACCATGGACCGCTGGGTGTTGGAGGTGGTAGGAAAGGGTCTGTCTCTGGAGTTCGAACAGGCCCCGCCCTTCCGAGCCGTCGCCCCACGGGGTCCGCAGCCTCCCTATCGGCTCGTTGAGCCGACATTGCCCTGCTCCTCGTAAAGGAGGTGATCAGGAAGGTGGCGGATCCTCCACCAAGCCCGGGGTTTGTGTCCAGGTACTTCCTGGTCCCGAAGCGGACGGGGGGGGGGCTGGTGGTCCATTCTAGACCTGCACGATCTGAACAGGTTCCTAAGGTCTCGAAGCTTCAGGATGGTCACTGTGGCTCAGATCATTCCATCCTTGGAACGAGGCTTGTGGTTCTGTTCTCTGGACCTCCAGGACGCATTCTTTCACGTCCCAATCCGTCCGTCCCACCAGAGATTCCTCTGCTTCAGGGCAGAGGGGTCCCTGTACGAGTTCCGGGCCATGCCCTTTTGGCCTTTCCCTAGCTCCCAGGGTCTTCACCAAATGCATGGCAGTGGTGACAGCATTCCTGCAGCGCTGAAGGGTCGGTCCAGGTGTACCCCTACCTGGACGACTGGCTGATTGCGGCCTCTTCCAGAATGGAGGTAGAGCGGTCCAGGGATGTGGCCCTTCATGTTTGCTCTCAAGTTGGCCTCCTTATCAACGAGGCCAAGTCGGAACTCGTGCCAAAGCAGGTGACCCAGTTCATCGGGCCAGAGCACGGCTCCCGGCGGACAGGGCCGAGGTTCTTTCCTCCTTTACCTAATCATTTCAGGTTGGGCAATTGTGCCCTGCCCGGGACTTCCTACACCTCCTGGGCCTCATGGCGGCCTGCACCAGTGTGGTCTGTTGGGACCGTTGGCACATGCGTCCCCTGCAGTGGGGACTGGCCAGCCAATGGTCACAGCACTCCGATCCTTTGGATCAGCCAGTGACAGTGACCCAGGAGATGTGGAACGCTCTCCAGTGGTGGACCGTTCCAGCTCATCTGCAGGAGGGCATCCCGTTTGTCCGCCCCGAGCTGACGGTTTCTCTATCAACCGATGCCTCTCTGGGTTGGGGTGCCCATCTGGGGAAGCACAGAGCGCATGGCCTCTGGTCCCCTCGGGAGTCCCAAAGCCACATCAACCTGCTGGAGCTTCGAGTGGTTCGTCTAGCCCTCACCGCCTTCACTCCCTTTGTTCGGGGTCAAGTGGTCCAGGTCCAGATGGACAATACCACGACCATGTACTACCTGAACCGCCAGGGTGGGACGTGCTTCATGCCCCTGTGCAGGGAAGCTCTTCGCATTTGGTCCCTCGTGCGCAGCTTGGAGGCGGATCTCCTTGCCATCCATGTGGCAGGAGCCTCCAACATTCTGGCCGATGCCCTAAGCCGGATAGGAGCTGCGTCCCACGAGTGGTCTCTCCTGCTGGTGGTAGTACAAGATCTGTTTTCCCACTGGGGCATGCCTCAGGTGGACCTGTTTGCCTCTAGGGAGAATGCGAAGCTGAGGCTGTTTCATGCCCACCCCCCTCAGCAGGGCTCGCTGCAGGGGGATGCCTTCTTGAGGCCGTGGACCCCAGGCCTCTTCTACGCCTTTTCCCCATTTCCCTTGATCCACAAGGTGCTTCTCAAGGCAAGGAGGGACAAGATGCAGGTGATTCTGGTAGCCTCAGACTGGCCCCGCCAGTTCTGGTATCCAGATCTCCTCAGCCTTAGCTCCAGGCTCCCGAGGCGGCTTCCAGCCCGCCCGGACCTGATCTCAGTCAATCAGGGGAAGGTATTCCACCGGACCTTCAATCCTGCACCTGGCGCCTAGTTCCTGTGTGGCTAGAGTTCCAGGCCTTGGGTCTTTCCGACGAGGTCCTCAATGTTTTTGAGGCTTCCTGTAAGGAGTCGACCAGAAAATGCTACGCCTTTAAACGGAAGAGATTCTCCATTTGGTGTCAGGGCAAGGGCCTGGACCCTTCCTCCTGCTTCTTGGCAAGCATTCTGGACCATCTGTGGTCCCTTTCTCAGCAAGGGCTTAGGTCGACGACCCTAAAGGTGCACCTGGCAGCCATCTCTGCTTAGCGGGCATGGGCCGGGAAGCAGTTGGTGGCGCAGGAGAAGGTGGTCGGGCGCTTTTTCAAAGGCCTTGATCACATATCCCCTCTGGTGCGAGAACCTCCACCTCCGTGGGATCTACTGCTGGTATTGGCTAAACTCATGGGCAAGCCATTCGAACCGATGCACAGATGTGACATCTCTCACCTGTCGTGGAAGACCGCCTTGTTGGTGGCTATCACGTCAGCCAGAAGGATGGGAGAGCTCCAGGTGCTTTCCATTGAGTCTCTTTATCTGGTCTTCCACAGGGACAAGGCTGTTGTGTGCCCTCACCCGAAATTCCTTCCGAAGGTGGTGTTGGAGTTTCACCATAACCAGGTGTTGACTCTGCCAGTGTTGTACCCCACTCACACCTCGGAGGCCGAATATAGGCTCCATACTCTGGACCCTAGAAGAGCGCTGTCTTATTATAAGGAGCAGACGGCAGAAGTTCGGGGAGAGGTTCGCCAGCTGTTTGTCACCTACGCTGAAGCCTCTCCTGGCAGACCTGCAGTCAAGTGGACGATAGGCAGGTGGGTCACCTCCTGCATAGATCTCTGCTATAGGTTGGCGGGCATGGAGGCTCCCAAAAGGATAAGAGCTCATTCTACCCGCCATACCGCTGCTTCAGTGACTGTTTCCAGGGATGTCCCTATCCAGGAAGTCTGCAGGGTTGCTACCTGGAAGTCGGCACACACCTTCATTACCCGCTACTGCATTGACCTTGAGTCACGCTGGGATGCTGGTTTTGGGACCTCTGTTCTCCAGTCCTTATTTCCTAAGTAGGTGGTGCGCGCCTTGCCTCCCTCCTCCCGGAGAACTGCTAGGAGTCTGCTAGTAAGTGTGGATTGAACAACATATCCACGTCTCTAGAAATACAGGTTACTCACCTGTAACAGGAGTTCTAGGAGTGGTATATGTTCATCCCGACCACCCACCCAACCTCCCCGGCTTCGACGCGCAACCTGGCTTCCAACAGGCTAGATCTGGCATCATGGGGCTTAGCCGAGAGTTTTACCACCCGAGTGGGTGGGAGAAGCCAGCTTGAAGACCATCCGGCAAGATTTAAAGTGGCAAGGAACCTGCCAGTAAGTGTGGATGAACAACATACACCACTCCTAGATTTCCTGTTACAGGTGAGTAACCTGTATTTACCCACTACAAGAGGCCTCTCGAAGTAAGATAATGGTTACGTATGAACTTACCATAACAGTATATCTTGGAGAGAGACTCTAGCAGTAGGTACTGCTTTCTCTCCATATAGCTCCAGGAGCCCACTCCTCTCTCCTGTCGCAACTTTCTAGAATTCTGGCGGGAGAACTGGAGGGCATGGGGACCGCTTGCTATATAGCGTCACACTGACATCGGTGTGGAGGGTCCTCCACCAGACACTGCTAGCTAAAGTTTTCCATGTGTTCCTAGCGCCTGGTGGCTTGGTCCTAATGGTTACCTATTGCAAATGACTCTCGAAGATCTACTGTCGCTGTAAGTTCTTGGGTAACTACTTTTTTTCTCCGTGCATGTGCCATGAAATTGGCCAGTTTTTATTGTGAAAAAATTACAGCCCTACCCATGGACGTCATGAAAAGGTTAGTCCAAGCTACTTTCTCTCACTCCTGGACTACGCGGACATTCTCTATGCTAATAGCCTAGTCTCCTGTCTTCATAAATTAATGTGCTCTTCCATCTGGCTATCCATTTTTTACTAAATGCCCCATCTAGAACCCACCATTGCACACTTTATTTGGCCGTGGGTTGGACTTCGCTCGCCATGAGAAGGAAAATGCACAGTTGTATCTGGTCATACAAAGCTTTGCTTAATAAACTTCCCCTCCCCTTTATATTATGTCCCTGTTTCATCTTTCCCTCAGCTGTTATTCACTTAGGAAAAACTACTATTTTTGCTAGATGTGCCCAAAATTTGTCCCAGAGTTGGGAAAACTGCAGTCGATTACGCCTTACCATCAGTCTGGAAGAAACTTCAAAATACCCTTAAGCTATCTGTTTCCTTAAATGTTGCCAAATCTTTAATGGGCAGCTCCTTTAAAGACTGCCTCTGCTACTCCAGTTAGTTGTGCCGTTGTGTCTCTTCCTCATCCACATTGGGTTTTAGCACTTCTGTTCCTTGTGTTGAGTCCCTACACCCATTATGCTCTGTCCCCACTTTGCACTTCTCCCTTATACCCTGTCATTCTGTCTGCATTTTTATTATGCCTGTTCTTAATTTGTCATAAGCATTATATGTTAGTGATGTCCTTTTCTTATCTTTTGGACCTGTTGTTTACCTTTTGTATCAGTTCATTATTATGCATTGATTTACCTTTGTATAGTTGTTTCTGTAATGTCTGTGGCAGGACCGCCTTGTAAATGAGCTTGCTTAATGGAGCTTTCCTGAGGAAATGAGTTTTTCTGGAGCATCCCTATTCAGGGAAACATTGCTCCATACCTTGGATGTGCATAGAATTTTGCGTTGCTATACACACCGTACGAAGGACTGCAGGAAGTCCAGACAGTTTTCATTCACCCCTGAGAAAGGGGGTCCCAGTGTCTAAGCATGTCTGACCAAATAGGTGGCCAACTGCATTATTTTCTGTTATAGGAAGTATGGTAAGGAACTTCCAGGCATGGTACATGGTCATTCCACCAGAGACATGGCTACCTCTGCTTGTTTCCGCGACTTCTCTGCCACAGAAATCTGCGCAGCGGCTACTTGAAGCTCGGCCCACACTTTTACCAAGCATTATAGTTTGGACATCGCCGCTTGGCGCAGAGTCAGTTTCAGGCTAACTGTCCTTCAGGGCCTCTTTTCTTCAATTCTTTCCTCCAACCTCCCTGACTGTTTGACAGTTTTTTGAATAACTGGTTGGGGCTCGTTCTACCGGTGTGGCCGGCTGCCAGAACTCCTCTCGAAGATCTGCTGTTATGGTAAGTTCTTGTGTAATTGTGCTTTCCTTTGGCATCAGTGGATCCTTGGCCAAGATTGGGTGCAGCAGCCTGCTTCAGCTCTCCCTTGGCTGCCAGCGCTGTGGCCTGAGCTGGTCTTCCCGGTCAAGCGTACACCTGCCTCTCCACCCATTCTGGTGGAGCCACTACCTCAGCAGCCTAAGGAAGGAGCTGCTTCCAAGACTGCATGCACCGCTACTGGGCTTCCAAGTCAGCTCTTAATGAAAATATCTCACTCCGAGCCTCACATTATCAGCAGGGACATGGGTGCTCAGGTGGTGGTTGAGGTGTCCTCGGACTCTGAGGACTTCTCCATATACTCCCGTCTGAACCTGGACTTTGACTGAGTACAGAGAGGATCTCTCTACGGAACAAGGGCCCACCTACTTAGGGGCCCTGCTCCGTTTGATTTCGTGGTCAATGGTCATCCTGCTAGAGCCTGTCCAGAAGTGGGTTAAGTACCCCTTGATGGAGATGTTGGATAGGGATGAGTCCCCTGGGGCGGTCATCCTCCCTCTAGCTGAGGCCACCCTTGGCACCGCTTTGGAGCTGTGGCAGCGGCCTGCCTTCTACCAGACAGTCGGCCCATATGATCTGCAAGTATGCGATGCCTGCTGGAGTTCAGTGACCACCCATCAGCTGAAGGGCTGGTCTCTGACTTGGTTTTTTGGCACATGGACAGCTTTGGAGACGTTGATAAATCCCCTGACAAAGAAGCTTTCAGCAGGCCAGTTCGGCCGTCATGATGGTCAGCTTTACCCATGCTTGGTTAGGCACGCTGGACCAGGTTATTCCCCACCTCCTGGCTCACCTGCAGTTACCAGGCATGTTGATTCATGATCAGGGATGCGCCAAACGGCCCTAGACATTGGCGATTCTTGCACCAGGTCCGTGGCCATGGCAGTGGCTCTGCATCGCAGGGCTTAGCTGAGAAATCCGACCTTTACAACAGACACTCTGCATAAGTTGGTGGATGTCCCCTTATTGGGCACTGACCTATTTGGGCCTGGTGTTGACACCTTACTAGTACAGAGAAATCCAACGCCACCCTGTACTCCATCACATTCTCTTAGCAGGATATTAAGGGCCAGAAACGGCGGATGAGGCCCTTTCAGTTTTGGCTCTATTCTGTGCCACCTGCCAGAGTTCTGCAGCCCCAAGCGGGGCAACAGCAAGCCTGGTGGCACAAGCCGAAGCCAGTCTTCTCTGATGTGAAGAGGTCGAGGGGTGGAGGGACGCTGCTCCCAAGCGAGCCCTGCTGCTGCTTCCAAGCCTGCCTAGTGACAGTTTGTGGGCGTCATTCCTCCACCTGCCCAGCCCGGGGGAGGGGGGACGACTCCACCACTTCGCTTCCGCCTGGTCTGACATTACCTCGAAATGGTGGGTCTAGGACTACTGCCTCTGTTGTTCGAGACTCATGCCAAGCCTGTGTCCCACAGGAGTGTGGTGTCCATGGACATGTTGTCCACGCTTCGGGAGGACATCCTCCAGCTCTACTCTTATTTATTTTTATTTATTTACATTTTGGTGACTGGGTAGGCCCACTGAGACAGAAAAAGTCCCTTTTTCAGGGGCTACCCGGAATTAATTACATACATCTATAAACATAACAAAATACATAAATGTAATTTCACAGTTAAGTCAATATAGACATATACTGACCCAGTCAAGGATACAATAACCGGTTAATTACAATCAATATCAATAGGAGTAGGAGTAGAAGTACTGTTGTACACAAGACAATCACAGTCAGACTGATGTCCCAATAAGTTTGGATCGGCAGCCGGGGAGTCTGACAGACTTAGCGGTAGCAGTTGCAGAGGCTCAGATCCAACAAGTGGGCTTTAAGACCCTTCTTGAAGCCCCCAAGGGAGGTACATTCCTGGAGATTACTGGTACTGAAATGGATGCAGAGTTGGCACCCCATACTGGATCTGCAAGACCTCAACAAACACCTACAGCCATGAAAATTCTGGATGGTCACTCAGAATCATATTATTCCGCCCCCAGTGCAAAACGTGGATCTGCTCGCTGGGCCATCAGGACGCTTTCCTCCACATCCTCATCTGTCAATCCCACTGGCGGTTCCTGTAGTTCCAATCCGAAGGGACCCTGTTCGGTTCCAGTCCACGCCGTTCGGCCTTTCCCTCGGGTCCCAGCATCTTCACCAAATGCATAGCAGTGATGCAGCATTCCTTTGGCATCGGGGTGTCCTGGCGTACCAATATCTGGACAGCTGGCTGATCACTGGTTCCTTCAGAGTGGAGGTGAAGTGGTCCAGAGATCTGGCCCTTCGTACCTGCTTGGTTTTGGGCCTCTTGGTCAACGAGGCCAAGTCGGAACTCAATCTATCACTGGTCATCAGTTTCATCGGGACGGAGCTAGACTCCCTTTGGAGCCAAGCCTGACTCTCAGCAGACAGGGTCTGAGGAGTTTGCCTCCCTTCCCGATAATTTTGGGTGGGACAAGTGTGCCTTGCCTGGGATTTCTTGTGCCTGCTGAGGTACATGACAGCTTGCACCAGTGAGGTCCGGTTGTCCCACTGGAGGATACGCTTTCTGCAGTGGATTCTGGCATGGCAGAGGTCTCTGCACCTCAGTCACCTCGACCAGCTGATCAGTGACACAGCGGATGTGGTATGCCATTCAGTGGTGGCTGGTCCCAGATCATCTTCAGGAAGTAGTCCTCTTTGTCTGTGCAGAGCTGATGGTCACTGTCATGACCCGACGCCTCTTTGCTGGGCTGGGGTGCCTTCCTAAGGATCACAGGATCCATGGGCTCTAGACCATGGAAGAGTCCCGATGTCGCATCAACGTGCTGGAACTCCAGGCAGCCCGTTTGGCACTGAGGGCATTCGCTTTGCATGTTCGGGGTCAGGTCGTGCAGGTCCAGATGGACAGCATGACCATGTACCACCTTAACAAGCAGGGCGGGATGCATTCCCTCCCGTTTTGCTGGGAAGCTGTCCACTTCTAGACCCTTGTTTGCAGCCTGGGCGCCGACCTTGTGGTGATTCATGTGGCTGGTGTGTCCAACCACCTGGCAGACGCTTTCAGCTGATTGGGCAAGGTGTCTCATGAGTCGTCCTTCACCAGGACGTAGTAGATTGCCTATTCTGCCAGTGGGGCACTCCCCAGGTGTTTTGCCTCAGGAGAGTATGAAGCTGAAGCTGTTTTGTGCCTGGCCCCCTCAGTTTGGAGCACTGCTGGGGGATGCCTTTGTGAGGTCCTGGACCCTGGGCCTCATGTATGCCTTCCCTCCCTCCTTTCTGATCCACAAGGTGCTACTCAAGGTACGGAGAGACAAGGCTTGGATGATCTTGGTGGTTTCGGACTGGTCACGCTAGTTCTGGTACCCCGTTCTCCTGAACCTTAGCAGCAGGCTTCCATGGTGATTGCCTCTCCACTTGGACCTGCTCTCAGGGGAGGGTCCCTGTACCTGACTGCCTGGTTCCTGAGCGGCTACAGTTCCATGCTTTGGATTTCTCTGTCCTTCAGGTCGTTGAGACCTCTCAGAAGGCGTCTACCTGCCAGTGCTACACCTTCATTTGGAAGAGATTTTAAGATCTTACTTTGAGAGGGCTCTTGAAGTAGGTAATTACTTGTAGGACTTGTGCCCCCTGGCATCAGGACCACACGGAAACTTTTGCTAGCAGTGTCTGACTGGGGACTGCCCACCTGACGTCACGTGACGGACGTCAGCGTGACCCTATATAGTGGTTGGTTCTCACATCCAACCTCCAGTTCTTTCCTGCCGTCGACCTGTGTGTGGCGGACCTTCTGAAGCTCGTCACAGCAGTTCAATCGGCTTAATTTCGGATGAGTGTGTTTTTTCTCTTTATTATCCATTTAACATATCTTCGTGTGTGTTTTCATCTCATCCACAGAATCGCATAAAGACAAGTGCGATTCTTGTGGTGTCCAGTTACTGAGTAAAGATCAACATACTCTCTGCATCTTCTGCTTGGGCCCAGACCATAACGTCGAGGAGTGTGAGGCCTGCTCCCAGTTCAGTCTGGCAACACAGAAAAGGCATCAACTGTCCCTCAAAGCCCATCTCTTCAAGCTAAAAAATGGCATAGATGGAAAAGGAACTCAAACGCACCGCCTCCTCTCTGAACAATCTCCACAAGAAGAGGGACAAAGAAAAACATCGGTACTAGGAGCAGTCCCCCTCTCGTTTGAAGCTGCCCTCTGGCACTTTGGGTGAGCAGCAGTCATCTTCCTCAGAGAAGATGAGCGCTATGGCCACACTTGCCGCCCATCACAAACGCGGGCTCTAAGCTGGCAGGCGCAGCCGATGAGCCGCTCATCGGACCCTCCGACAAACTCCTGGTCAGGGTCGATAAGTTGGGGGTCGATGTCCCCGATTCCTGTGCGACCCGGGTTAATAAGTCTATCATCAAACCTGTGGCGGTCCTGACGATGCACAGCTGGACGTCGGCTCCCTCCTGGCTGGGAGACAAGGATCGCCCCGGGGTTCCCTCCCTGGTGAGTCCCCGTCTTCTCCTCTGTTGGAGCCTCCACAGTTTTCCCAGATCCATAGAACCCGGTGGATGGAGACCTTCCACCAGGAATCTGATGAAGGAGCTTCCACAGGCTTAATGGTAGCTCTGCCGTCCCTGATAGGGGTGCCAGACCCTGCTCCTCCTCAGCACCCGTCTGCCCTCTTAGTCCCTCCGTCGGGGCCTCCATCAGGTTTACCACCATCGGGTCCTCCGCCTTTGGGCCGTTCACCGGGGTACCCCCTGTCAGGCTTTCTGTTGTCGGGGCTGCTGTCTGGCTACCCTCAGTCGGGGCTAACGCCCGACCCTTTTTCAGCCAATTATTCCTCCTTTCCAGTCATCTGACTGTGCCCATCGTTATGCTGCACCTGGCTTCCTGATGCATGGAACCCATGTCATGGGTCAGGCTACCATACATGGGTGTTAGGCTTTTCACCCTCTACCACCTCCCACCTCACCTCCTGCTCAACCACAGGTGGACTTAGGAGAGATTTTATAATCGTGGTGGTCCGAGACCAAATCTGTTATTCTTGGAACTGGACTGCAGACAGCCGTGGCCTTTGGGAGTAGGATGTTCAGACCAGATCCCTAGGGCTGCCTTTCCCGGTCACCCCTTGAGCCTCAACGTCAGGCCTGACAAAAGACCGTACGCAGGCCCTAACGTCGGATGTAGCTCCATTAGAGAAAGATTCTGCTCCCCCAAATAAGGAACCTGCTGATTCCAATGATTGATTCTGATCTGGATGCAGAGTTGTTCTCAGAGGGTTTGGGCTTCGAGACCCCTCCTCCAGAGGAGCCAGTCCTTAGAGAGACCCCTAAGTCACCTCCCGAAGATCCCCCCTTTGTAGACCTCCTGAGACAAATGGCGGAGGCACAAGGCCGGAAGCCTGATGCTCAAGACCTAAAATGTCAGAGGTTGGCCGAGCACCTAGATTTCCTGAAACAAGTCCAGTTCTCACCCCTCCTTGGTTGGAACCTCACAAGGATCTATGCCCGACCATCTGGCAGATGCCATTCTCTATCCTGGCTATGGCCAAAAGGGCTGACTGGGTTTATAGGATGCCAGAGGGCAAAGACCCTCTCAGCGTAGACCCACAGGCTGGCTCGGTGGTCATAACTGTGGCCCATGATACGTCCGCCAAGCCTAAGCACCTCAGTACTCTCCCTCCCGACAAGGAATCCAGACAACTGGACCAGTTCGGGAGAAAGTTCTATTATTCAACACTAGCCATTCATGCCCTTAATTACGTGGCACACATGCTAGTGTACCAAAAATCTCTGTTCTGCAAGCTCGAGCACATAGTCGAAGCCCTCCTGGACTCAGAATCTAAAACTACCCGTGGCGAATACCCTCCGGTCTGCTAAGCTGGCCAGACGTCATTCACTCAGGGCCACCTACAATGTGGTGGACTCCTCTGCCAGAGGCCCAGCTACGGCAGTGAGCCTTCACAGATTCTCTTGAGTGTGAAGTCTGGCTCCTTATGTCCAGACAGCTATTCAGGATGCCTCCTTCAGAGGCTTTGTCCTGTTTGGCAGAGATGCCAAGGACATTATCATGAGCCTTTAAGATAGGCACTGCCCGCAGGTTGGCGCATATGGTGTATTGCCTAAAACATCCTTTTCATCGGCAAAACAGATGGGCGAAACCACAGCAGTCACCTAGGTGCCAGTTCAAATGCAGGGCTTCCAACACTGCTGCCACTCCTCCATCCAAAACCCAGAGCGCTTCAGAGGTGGCCCTCCCTAGCGCCCCCTCCCAACTCTGCCTGCCCTCCCTCCTCCTTGTCTATCGGAGGAACACGTGGGTGGAAGGTTTGCAAGACACCTGGGAGACCGGAAGTTCATCGCAACAGATGCCTGGGTCATTCAGCTAATCAAGCTTAGTCGCACTCGAGTTTCACGAAATCCCCCCAAGCAAACCTCCGGGGTTTTCCCACTATCCAAGGGCGCACACATTCCCCAGTTAAGGGAGGAAATCACAGCGGCTCTTTGAAAGGAAACAATAGCCAGTGCCGGCAGAACAGATCGAGAAGGGTTTCTACTCCCACTTCTTTCTGGTTCCAAAAAAGATGGACCTGTGCCAGATACTAAACCTCAGCACCCTAAACCTAGTCATAGAATACAAGCAGTTTTGGATGCTGATGCGCCAAAGCCTGCTGCCTCTCCTGTCCAAGGGACAGTGACTTTGTGCCCTGGACATGCAGGATGTGTACTTGCACATTCCAGTGTTTCGACCTCACTTCAGATTCCTCGGGTTCTCTTTCCCAGGGGAGCATTACCAGTTCAAAGCCCTCCACTTTGGCCTATCCTCGGCCATGCAGCTTTTTACCAAGTGTCTCACGATTGTGGCAGAAGCACTGAGGAGACTGGCACTACGTCTTCCCCTACCTCGACAATTGGCTTCTTGCAGCCCCGTCGAGGGAAGGGTTGGAGGCATCTGTCGGCTACCCTGCACCTTTTCGAGTGTCTGGGTATTACTGTCCATTACTCTAAATCACAGCTTGTTCCTTCCCAGTGCCTGCACTTTATTGGGGCGGTTCTGGACACGGTCCAGGGTATGGCCTTTCTCCCCCTGAACAGAGCAGAGACTCTGCAGAGGGAGGCCCAGCTGGTAGCTTCCAGCAGACACACTTCGGCCAGGGCTGTTCTCCGCCTTCTTGGCCTCATGGCAGCGGCTATCCCCTTGGATCCCTTGGCTAGGCTCCACATGTATATCTCACAGTGGACTCTCAGGTCTCAGTGGGACCAGAGGGCAGACGACTTGGGACAGCTGTGCCCTAGTTTCCGGCCCGATGCAGAGATCTGCAGTGGTGGCAGAACTCCCAAGAATCTGACCCGAGGAGTTTTCCTGGCCTCTCCTTACTCCTAAATCCTGAATATAGATGGGATGGGGTGCCCATCTTGGGAATCACAGGACCCAGGGCCTGTGGTCACTTGCAGAACTACACGAAATGAGAGCAGTTCTGTATGTACTTCAGGCTTTTCAGCACGTGCTTCAACAGGATACATTGTTGGTCCAATCGGACATGTGTGTAGTGTGGTACATCAACAAGCGGGGTACCCACTCGTATTCTCTATGCAGGGAAGCGATGAGAGTCTGGAATTTCAATGTCCCCTCACAAGGTTCACCTCCTGTCAGTTCATGTTCCAGGTGTGCCAAACGTTCTTGCAGACAGTTTCAACCCCACCAGGGTAAGAGTACTAGTGGGAGCTAAAGCAGGAGGTGGTAGAAGATCACATCTTCAACCTCTGGGTTCATCCAGATGTGGATCTGTTCACAGCCCCATCAAACGCAAAACTTCCCAAGGTTTGCTCGCTTGATCCCGTACATGGTGGTTTCTGGCAAGACTCACTGTTGCTTTGTTGGACAGGGAGGTTTTTGTATGCCTTCCCTTCCTTTCCAGTTTTAGAGTGCTGATCAAGCTTCAAACAGAAGGAGCTCAAATTATTCTGATTGCTCCCTTTTGGCCTTGACAAATACAATTTCCACTGCTTCAGCAGTTGGCAGTGGAGCCTCTGGTTCCTCTACCACTTTGTTGCGATCTCCTGACCCAGGAAGACTAGTCAATCCAGGTCTGAAGTCCCTTCATCTTCACGCGTGGCTCCTCAAGACATAGTTGCTTCCAGATTTGAAGTTTCCCTTGCGGTAGCTCAGGTTTTGGTAGAGGCCGGAAAGCCTTTTTCCAGAACTAAATATACCATGAAATGGAAGCGCTTCTCCGTCTGGGCCACCGCGAAGGGTTGGGATCCTTTTTCGTGTCCTGTTCCTCAGGTCATGGAGTATCTTCTTCATCTTTCTGACCTGGGCTTGAGCTATTCATCACTGAGGATGCATCTGGCTGCCATTTCTGCCTACCACGTTTTATTGGAGGGCAAAACTCTGGCTCAATTGGGGGTTTCTAAAACCTTCCTAAAAGGAATTCTACAACTGAAACCCCCGGTTCATAACCCTGCCCCACTGTGGGACTTTAACTGTATTTTGCAGAAATTGACCTTGCCTCCTTTTGAACTGGCAAGTACATGTGGCATGCACTTCTTGTACTGGAAAGCACTCTTTTTTTTTTTTTTTTTTTAAGTTGCTGTTACTTCTGCTCGAAAGATTTCCGAGCTGCAGGCTCTGATGTGTAAGGAGCCTTATTTGATTTTTCACAGAAATCGTTTGGCTCTGTGCAGTAATTGTAAGATCTTACTTCGAGATACAGCTCTTGCAGCAGGTAGCACCATTAGGACTGAAGCCGGCAGGCATCAGGACCCCACGGAAATCTTCTAGCTAGCAGTCTTCAGCGGGGACCGCCTCCGATGTCGGTCCCGGCCCCGACATCAGGCGTAGTACATAAAGAGGCTGTCCCGCCAGATTCCCCAGTTCTTTCCCGCCGTCGACTTGCATGTCTCGACCCTTTGGTTCGTTTCTAGCGCGCGATGCCTGGTTAAGTTCTTCCTTCGGGGAAAAGTTTGTTTTTTCTGCTCAGCTTCTGTCTGATGTCCTCTCCAACTTCCGTTGAAGGCCATCCGACGAAGTGCGCCTGTGGGAAACAAATCCCATTCAAAGACCCGCATTCGGCCTGCGTCCGGTGCCTAGGCCCAGACCACGACACCTGGGCCTGCTCCTTCTGCCAGGGGTTCAACAGCCGGACCCGGATCCGTCGCCAGAAGGCCCTTCAGTCGTTCCTGCTCGAGGAAAAGATTAAAGCCATGGACGCAGCCTCCAAGGGGGAATCTTCTGACAAGGCCTGGAGACACCTCGAGAAGCATAGGGAGAGTGAGATCCAGGTCCCCGTCTAGGGCCTCTGACTCCCGTAGCTCTGGCTCCTGGTCCGACCACTCCCCTTCCCGGGCCCGCTCTCAGCCTCCCCCTGCAGCGGTGAAGACTTCTTCGGGTTCCTCCTCTCTTCCTTAGGCCAAGACCTCCAGATCTTCTTTGTTCTCTGCCACTAAGGCCCTGTCGAGGTCGGGGGATCGTCATCTCCATCACAACTCCGGTTCCCGCCATTTGAAACCCGACGCCAGGTCAGTTTCTTTGCCTCCTCCTCCCCAGCGGAAGACCAAAGAACTGACTTCACTTAAGAGATTGTCGGACCCGACGCCGGCCCACCCAACGTTGGCCAAACACCATCGGTCCCGAGAACCGACGACCGCCAGATGCCCATCGCCGGTCAAGCCTTCGCCTCCATGGACGCTGGCCGGGGGACCGACGTCCGTGCCTACTGAGAAGAGGACCCCTTCGCCTCCCACTGACGTCGGTCAAGAGGCGATCATGGAGAAGGAGCTGACCCAGCCCGAGGACCAGACGGGCGAACCCGGTCCTGTCGCACCCCCCAAGGAACCCTCGCCGGAACCTGAGACCCCTTGGGAGCCGACGCCGGAACCTGACGACCGGCCATCGGCGCCCGGTCCGTCGTCGGGCCTCAGCATATCTGAGGTCAAGGAGCTGTTTACTTACTGGTGGGACACCATAAAGAAGGATGTGGTTCTCACACCTCCTCCTCCTTCACCTCCGGCCCCCACGCCCCCTACTTCGCCCAGGAATGCGGGCCGAGTACCTCCCCCCCAGGATCTTCCTAGGGGTAGAACAGAAAAAAGGAGACCTCAGTCCAGATCTTCTTCAGGGTCACCCAGCCCCAAGAGACCCAGAAGACGCCGCCGTTCGCCTTCGACGGAGGACACGGGATCGGACTTCTGGGACGGATCCAGATCCCCCTCTCCGATCAACGTCCCTTCTCCGGACCCACGTGAGCTTCCAAGATCTCCTCCGGATGACCCATCGTTCTCAGAGATTGAGGCATATGCAGGAGAACATGGGCTGGGACGCAGAGGAACTAGACCCCGAGAGATTACGCCTTGCCAGATATCTTCGGCAGAAAGATCCTAAGCCTGTGGTGGTGCCACCCTTGGTGGACACATTCGAGGACGTCACCAAGGCAGCGTAGAAACGTCCACACTTGCTTCCGGTGATGCTGAAGAAAGCTGACCGCCTGTACAAGGCCCCTAGGGAGGACCAGTACTTGGCATCACATCCTCTGGCCGACTCTCTGGTCATTATAGCCTCTCATGACCGGTCCCAGAGGCCGCAACATTTGAGCACCCTGCCACCGGACCCAGAGTCCAAACAGCTGGACGCTATGGGCAGGCGCACGTATGCATCCGCTACCTGTGCCATCAGATCCCTCAACTACTTGACCCACATGGTACAGTTTCATAACGCCTTGTGGGAGCAGGGACTGGATCTGGCGGAAAAGGTGCCAGAAGGTGAGCAGAAGGAGGAGTTACTGCAACTCCTTCGTACGGGTTTGGACGTGGGAACCCAGGTGCTGCGAGCCGCGTATGATTCCGCGGACTCCTTGGCCAGAGCGGCAGCTTCAGGCATATGCCTCCGGAGACACGCATGACTCCGTGTCTCCGGATTCACCCCGGACGTCCAGAAGAACATCCTGGACGCCTCGTTTCATGGAGAAGTTCTTTTTGGTGAGTCCTCGGAGAAGGTCCTCACCAAACTTCAAGAGGCCGGGAAGTGGTACGGTCTGTCCAGGCCATGTACAGACCCAAGCTTAGTTCCTTTCATAGGAACCAAAGCAGTTTTGAGGCGGATGCAGAGACAGCAGTCCCGGCGGTCCGCAACAGAGGGCTCCTTCTCTCACAGAGCCCAGGAAGTCGCCAGCGGGCCGGAGTCAACGACTGCTACCCGCCCAGCCCGCTGGACCCTCAGCCGCCACAGCATGACTCCTTCCCGGCCCCCGCCCCTCAGGATCAATGGGACACCAAGGTTGGGGCCACATTGCGGACCACCTGCCAGGGTGGCAGTCCATAACCACTGACAGGTGGGTCCTTCAGTTGGTCGAAAGAGGCCACTTTATAGAATTCGTGGACAAGCCACCCACAAGGCCTCCTCTGCTCTCCCGTTACTCAGGTCAGCACAGATCACTCATAAGGCAAGAGGTACTCGCGCTCCTGCAAAAGGGAGCGGTGGAGTATGTCCCAGAGAGCCAGATAGGATCCGGATACTATTCCCACTTCTTTCTGGTTCCGAAGAAAACAGGGGACCTCCGTCCAATCCTGGACCTCAGCGACCTCAACATGTTGGTTGCCTACAAACGTTTTCGCGTGGTGACCCTCAAAGGACTCATTCCCTTGCTGAAAAAGGACGCTGCCTTAGCGTCCCTGGACATGCAGGACGCCTACCTGCACATCCCAGTAGGTCAAGCGCACAGGAGGTTCCTGCACTTCGAGTTTCTCGGCCACCACTTTCAGTTCCGGGCCCTTCCTTTCGGACTGTCTTCGGCCCCCAGGGTCTTTACCAAGTGTATGGCAGTCGTGGCAGCGTCTCTGAGGAGACAGGGCCACTACGTGTTCCCGTACCTGGACGATTGGCTTCTCATGGCCGCCTCCAAGAGGCACTGTTGATGGCTATTCAGAGCACCCAGGACCTGTTCCAGTCTCTGGGCATTCTTATCAACTACGAGAAGTCTCTCCTAGTACCGTCCCAGAAACTGCAGTTCATAGGCGCAGTTCTGGACACCGTCCAAGGGAAAGCCTTTCTTCCCGATGAAAGAGCGGAACACATCAGATCCCTCATCAGGGATCTTTCGGCGAAAAAGACGGTCCCCACCAGGTTGGTCCTTCGCTTACTCGGACACATGGCTGCACCCATTCCAACCGTCCCTTTGGCAAGGCTCCACATGCGGGTAACTCAGTGGCTGCTCAAGGTGCAGTGGGACCAAAGGCAAGACCACATGCAGCATCCGGTCAGAATCACGAACGCCGTGATTCGAGACTGGCAATGGTGGCTAGACCCAGGGACACTTTCTGCGGTGTCCTGCTTTACTGCGCCGCCCCGAAGGCAATCTCTCCACAGACACCTCAGGGCTGGGATGGGGCGCACCTGAGCAGGGTGAGGTCCCGGGAACATGGACCCCTCAGGAGCTCACCTCCACATCAACGTGCTGGAGATGAGGCGGTCCTTACGCCCTGCAGGCCTTTCAGTCAGAAATACCGCGAGTACCCTTCTGCTTCAGACAGACAACACGGCGGTGATGTATTACCTCAACAAACAAGGAGGCGCACACTCTTACCCACTCTGCAGGGAGGCTATGAGGGTGTGGGATTGGGTAATCCGACACGGCGCGAGCCTGATTGCAGTTCGCGTTCCCGGAGTGGACAACACAATCGCAGACGGCCTGAGTCATTCCCAGGCCAGAGTCCACGAGTGGAACTTCTTCAGGAGGTAGCAGAGGATCTGTTTCTTCGATGGGGCACTCCAGAGTTGGACTTATTCTTCCCATCCAGCATAAAACTGCCCAATTTTGCTCGCTAGATCCAGGGCCTGGTGTTCTCTGGCGAGGGCGGTTGTCCCTCTCCTGGGCGGACAGATTCCTCTCGCTTTCCCTCCCTTCCCATTGATCCAGAGGTTCTTCTCAAACTGCGCGGGAGCACGCAACAATGATCCTGGTAGCGCCTTTCTGGCCCAGGCAGATCTGGTTCCCCATGCTGACGCAATTGTCCCGGGAACCTCCAGTTCCATTGCCTTTCAGCTCCCACCTATTGTCTCAGGAGGAGGGTTCACTAGTCCACCCGGACTTACGCTCACTGAACCTGCATGCATGACTCCTAGAGACATAGCCATTATGCGATACGGGGTCTCACAAGAGGTGGCGGAAGTCCTTTCCGCGGCCAGAAAGCAGGCAACGCATGCGACATACGCCATGAAGTGGCGCCGTTTTTGCTTATGGTTGCAGGCACGAGGCCTTTCCCCTTTAGAATGCCCGGTGAAAGGGGTGCTGGAATACCTTCTTTCCCTATTCCATTCGGGGCTCGCCTACTCCTCCATTAAAGTGCACCTCTGCGCGATCTCTGCATACCACTTCCCGGTGGGACAGTGCACAGTGGCACAGCTTGATGCCTCTCGAGACTTCCTGAGAGGGGTGTTACACCTTAGGCCACCCATCAAGGATCCTGTTCCTCCTTGGGACCTTCTCTTTGTCCTGGAACAACTCACGCTTCCCCCCCTTTGAACCTGCCGTGGATTGCGAGCTGTGTTTCCTGTCGTGGCAAACGTTATTTTTAGTTGCTGTCACGTCAGCAAGGAGAGTTTCCGAGCTTCACGCTCTCATGTGCAAGGAGCCTTATTTAATTTTTCACCAGGACAGTGTGTCTCTGAGGACGAATCCTAAATTCTTGCCGAAGGTGGTCTCTGCCCTCTCTCTCAACCAGGACATCGATTTGCCTTTGTATTTCCCCAAGTACTCTTAATAGAGGAGAGGCGTTGCTTCACACCCTGGATGTTCACCGCTCCCTAAGGTTCTACCTGAATAGAACTAAACAGCTTCACAAGTCGGAGCAACTATTCGTTTCCTTCGCTGAGAGGATGCTGGGCCAACCAGTCTCAAAGCAGACCCTTTCTCGCTGGCTTGTCTAGTGTATTTTATTTTGCTACATCAGACATAAGCCCCTCCCGGGTACAGTCCGGGGCCACTCGATAAGGGAGGTGGCTACCTCCTTTGCAGCACTGCCCAACGTCTCCACCTCGGCCATTTGTGCTGCAGCTACTTGGAGCTCAGTGCACACATTTATTAGGCACTATAGCCTGGATATTACATCACGGCGGAGAGCCGGTTTCGCCTAGCTGCTCTACAGGGCTCCCTGTCCTAGAGTCAGGACTTGTTCAAGATCTCTCCAATTCCTCCTCCCAGAATGCTTTCAGTAGCTATTGCTTGGGAATCGGTCTAATGGTGTTACCTGCTGCAAGAGCTGTATATCTCCAGTAAGATAAATACAGTTACTCAGAACTTACCGTAACAGTAGATCTTCGAGAACAGCTCTTGCAGCAGGTACCTTCCCACCCACCATTCCCCCTTGGAGGAAGTACGGCCTACCAGGCCTTGGCAGGAGCTTTAGCTCTTTTCTTCTGATGGCGGATCCTCGGTCTCCCCTTCTGATGTCATCCGGCGGGAGAACTGGGGAATCTGGCGGGACCGCCTCCTTATGTACTACGCCTGACGTCGGTGGCGGGACCGATGTCAGAGGCGGTCCCCGCTGAAGACTGCTAGCTAGAAGATTTCCGTGGGGTCCTGATGCCTGCCGGCTTCAGTCCTAATGGTGTTACCTGCTGCAAGAGCTGTTCTCGAAGATCTACTGTTACAGTAAGTTCTTACGTACTTTTCTTCCAAAAGTTTTTTCAGAGACTACCTTAAATCAGTTTCTTCAGCTGCCAGTATCACCATGAGCATACAAATCAGGGGGAGGCAATACTGCATATGTTATACGTTCATATAATTTTACGTTATTATACTAACAGGACAAAAGAAATCTGAAAAACAGACCAACTTTTTGGCCAACGCACCAAAGAGAGAAGATGCGGCAGTTTCCAACAATGCCTTTCCAAATGGTTGGTTAACTGCATCAGTTTACCAGAAGTATGGTAAAGTTCTTCCGGGGCAGGTTAAAGGACATTCTACCAGGGGTATGGCTGCCTCGACAGCCTGTTTCAGAAATGTCAGCTACAGAGATTACTGTGACTGCCACTTGGAGCTCAGTCCACACTTTCACTAAACACTACAGTTTGGACATCGCCTTTAGGCGCAGGGCTGGTTTCGGACTGGCGGCCCTCCAGGGACTCCTGTCTTAAGTTTTTGGCTGTTCATTAGCCTTTCAGTTCCTGCCTCCCATATTTTTTTTTTTTCTTTCTCTAGGACTCTTATCGCTTGGGACTCAGTCCTACAAGTAATTACCTACTGCAAGAACACTCTCAAAGTAAGATAGTACAGTTGGGTAAAAACTTATTGTAACAGATCTTCGAGAGAGGCTCATGCAGTAGGTAACCTTTTTCCCCTCCCTCCTTCCCCCATTTAGTATGTAGCTCCTTTTCCTTGAGCCTTTTCTTGACTCCAGGAGCCTGTTTCCCATTTTCTGTCATGCCTCTTGGAGGTCTCCGGAGGGAGAACTGGAGGGCGGACATGGGGACCGCCTGCTGTATTTATTTTATTTATTTGAAATATTGGATTTACAACCTTAGAGCCAGGCGGATCATTTACAAAGGTACCTCGTCACATGGAGGAGAGACGTAAAAACAGACAGGGTACAATTTACAAAGGAAATAGCTGTCATGTATGGGTTACAGACATTGTTCACAGACATTGTATACAGTTTTGGATACAGATATTTACATAAGCATAGCAGAAAAACATTAACATGAGCGAGTATGCGTTACAGTACAGTCCATCATATTTATGGGCCAGACATTGTTGTAAGAGGTTGCAGTCCATAACGGACTTTGTCAGAGGTTTGGGTCATTGTGGGCATGAGAGCACAGGCTAGTTGCAGTTATAGGAGCGGACATTGAGGAGGTGGTTTCGGAGAGCAACTTTGAAATGGGCAGTTTTGGGTGTGCTAGTGATGGTGGCTGGGAGCGCATTAAACCAAACAAGGGCCCTGTAGTGGAAGGATCTCTGGGCAAGGAAGGTTTTTACCCTGGGTACTGCCAGTATAGCTTTGTCCGAGTTGCGGGTGGAGATTGAGGTGGTGGCAAGTTGGAAAGAGGTGGTGACCCCAGGAGGGGAGTGACTGAGCAGGATTTTCTTGGTAAGTAGACAGGTCTGGTACTGGAGTCTTTCATTGAGGTTGAGAAGATTGGCAGAGGAATAGAGGGAGCAGGTGTGGGTGAGCCTAGGGGCACCAGTTAGGAGCCTGCATGCCTTGTTGAGGGAAACCTGAATTTTCTGGAGTGCTGAATTATCTGCTGCCCCACACACAGGGAGCCCATAGTCCACTAAGGACAGTATTGAGGAGGTAATGGCAAGCCTAAGGGCATCAGAGGGAGGCAGTCTCTGTGCCGGTGAAGGAGTCCAGTTTGAGTGTTCGTTGTGGCCACTAGGGTGTTTGTGGTAAGGGCAGAGTTGAGGGTATGGCCAAGATATTTGTAGAAGGATACCTGTTAAGGGAGTTCTGGGTGCTGGGGAGGATGAGGAAAGGTGCACTTTTCACTTTGTTTTGGTGGTGAGAGAAAATCATCTATTTTCTTTTTCAGGTTTATGACCAGTCTACGGTCCTTGAACTGTGTTTTAGCCTGGCATGTTGGAGGGAGTCCTGGAGGAGAGGTGGGTTTACGATGCGAGGCATATAGCACTGCATCATCTGCATACAGTAATATTTTTTTGGAGCAGGCCTTTGGCAAGGAGTTTAGGTAGAGGGTGAAAAGAAGTGGAC
The DNA here is from genome assembly GCA_016271365.2 of Neoceratodus forsteri. Taxonomy (NCBI): domain Eukaryota; kingdom Metazoa; phylum Chordata; order Ceratodontiformes; family Ceratodontidae; genus Neoceratodus; species Neoceratodus forsteri. Next base: position 91,941,448 of record CM057451.1, read on the forward strand.
CCAGGATGGAGCCCTGGAGCACCCTGCAGTGGACAGGTAGTGTCGGATAGTGTTCCATTTATTTTGACACATTGGGACCGGGTGGAGAGGTAAGTGGAACACCATGCCAGGGGGTTTGTGGAGAAACCAAGTTGTCAGAGGGAGTCAAGAAGGAGAGGATGGCTAACCATGTCGAAGGCCTTGGAAAGGTCTATGAACACAGCTCCAGCAATGTTACCGGAGTCTAGGGAGGAGTATAGGAAGTTGGCGAATTCTAGGAAGGCTGTGGTAGTACTATGGCCTGAACGGGAGCCGTGCTGCTCTGGGCATAGTATGTCATACTTGGCTAGGTATTTGGTGAGCTGAGTGGCAACCACTTTTTCTAAAGCTTGTGGGGGGGGGGGATGAAGATGGATCAATAGTTGCTGGGTGAGGATTTGTCACCACTTTTATGAATGAGGATAACTACTGCTGTCTTCCAGGCACTGGGCAATTGCCCCAGGCAGAGGGATTTATTGAGTAGGTCTGTTGGAAAGACGAGGACTAGTTGAAGGAGCCTAGCGTCTAGGGGGTCATTGCTAGGGTTGTTGCTGTTCAGTGCTTTTTGCAGGTATGGATGGGCTTCATGGGTGGATATTTTGTGCAGGAGGAAATGAGAGCGCTGCAGGGTTGGTGGTTGGAATTCTGGCACAGGGTCAAAGAAACAACTGGGGAGAACAGTGCTGAGATCCGTGAAGGTGGTGTTTAGACAGTTTGCTATGGTACGTGGGTCAGTGGAGATGGTGCCGTTTATGGAGAGTTGGGAGGGAGGTGGGGAGCATGATTTCCCATTAACTTGTTTGATATTACTCCAGAAGGTCCATGCAGATCCCCATGTGGTGGTGAGTCGATTGATAGTGGTCTGCTTTGGCCTTGCAGATGGCTCGAGTGCATCTATTGCATGTGGCATTATGATTCTGTCAGCCAACCTGCCAGACTCCGTAGCTTTGTGCCAGAGATTGTTCCTTTCTCTCCGCTTTTGGAGTAGGGAGGGGGTGATCCATGGTGCATTTTGTCTTTTGGTGCAGTGTTTGGTGAGTGAAGCATAGAGGTCACAGGCCTTGGTGAAGGCCTGCATGAACTGATTGAGTGTAATGTCAATGCTGGGAGCTATATTAAGGGGGGAACAGTCCATTTAGGTGAGTAGTTTGTTTTTTTAACCCTCCTGGGTAGAGATGCCTTCGGAAAGTGGTTTCGGCTATGGGTTTGGGCGTGGAAGAGGTCCATTGGAATAGGATGGGCGAGTGATCACTTAGGGAGTTGGGAAGTACTTTTATATCCTGGATTTTGTGTTGGCGGTTAGAGATAATGATATCCAGGAGGATGCTGGTACCAGTAGAAGGATGAAGTCTAGTAGGTTGGGTGACTAATTGGACCATGTTGAGGGCAGAGAAAGAGTCCATTGTTGGTGCGGCTGAGGTGCCAAGCCAGTTGTCATTTAGGTCCCCTACTAGTGTCTTTTCAGCATTGTGCGGGAAGGTGGAGAGGTAATTAGTGAGGGATGTGATGGCTAGCTTTTGGTTCTTAGGGTGTGTGTGTAGGCGACTGTGAGGTATAGTGGATCCCTGGAGGGGTCTGGGGTGATGTTTAGGGTGAGGGCTTGTGATCCATCTTTGAGTTTGGGGGGTGGGAGCATGTGGCCAACAATGTTATCTCTGATGTAGATCGCACAGCTGCCGCCACATTTTCCCCACCCTGTCATCCTGGTATAGTGTGTAACCAGGGAGTGAGACAAAGGCATTAGGAGTAGATTTAGAGAGCCAGGTCTCAACTAGTGCAATGATGTCTGGTTCTTGTAGGGTGGCCCAACATTGGAGCGCTGCAGATTTTTTGGCAGGCTGTGTATGTTCAAAGAGGCAATGCGGAGTCCACAGGGTCACGCTGACGTCCATCATGTGATGGGTGGGCGGTCCCCCGTCGGACACTGCTAGCAAAAGTTTCTGTGTGGTCCTGATGCCAGGGGGCACAGTCCTATAAGTAATTAATTACTTACTGCAAGAGCGTCTCTCGAAGATCTACTGTTATGGTAAGTTCTTGTGTAACTGTATGTTTGGTGTCCGGCCAAAGAGCTTAGACCCATTGTCCTTCCTGGTGTCAAGCATTCTGGACTACTTGTGATCTCTCTCCCAGTTAAGTCTACGGTTGACAACCCTCAGAGTGTACCTGGCAGTCATCTCTGCATACTGGGTGCAGGCTGGCTTGCCGAAGGTGGTGCAGGAGAAGGTGTGGTTGGGCGCTTCTCCAAAGGCCTGAACCACTTGTCCCCACCGTTTCATGAGCTGTCACTACCACCTTCGGACTTGTTGCTGGCTTTGATAGTGCTCCTGGGCAAGCTATTTGAACCAATGCATAGGTGTCTTATCTCTCACCTGTCATGGAAAACCACCAGCTTGTTGGCTGTCGTCTCCGACAAAAGAATCAGCGAGCTCCAGGCTATTTCAGCGGAGTCTCCTTACTTGATCTTCCGCAAGACAAGGTTGTCCTCCACCCCAACTTGAAGTTCCTCCTGAAGGTTGTTTCAGAGTTTCACCTTAACTAGGTGATCAATCTCCCGGTGTACTTCACCAGTTCAACCTCTGAGGCTGAGCACAGGCTCCATTCGTTGGACCTGAGGTGAATGCTCACTTATTACAAGGAGCGTACTGCTGGAGTTTGTGGAGAGGCTCGCCAGCTCTTTATCACCTATGCTGCAGCTGCACCTGCAGACCAGCAACTAAGAGGACGATTGCCAGGTGAATAGTCTCCTGCATCAACCTCTGCTATAGTTTGGCTGGTAGGAAGCTTCCTGTTGGGCTTAGGGCTCATTCCACCAGGCATACTGCTGCTTCAAGGGTTGCTTCCAGGGATGTCCCTATCTAGGAGATCTGCAGAGCTGCCACCTTGAAGTCTGCACACACCTTAATCTCCCACTACCATGTAGACATTGAGTCATGTTAGGATGCTGGTTTTGGGGCCACAGTTCTCCAGTTTTTTCCCTAAATAAGGTGTGCGCTTTGTCCCCTCCTTCCATAGATCTGCTAGGAGTCTGCCTGAAGTGTGGCTAGTACACCATATCCATGCCCCTAGAGATGAGGTTTACTCTCCTGTAACCGTAGTTCTAGGAGTGATATATAGTGTACATCCACACAACCCACCCGACCTTCCCTGGCAAGTGGCACATTGTATCTTGCTTCCGGAGTGTAACATCTGACGTCATAGGGTGGTTGCGAGGAGGATGCCATCTGGGTGAATGGAAGGAGCCAACTTGAAGACCTACTGGCCTCTGAATTAAAGGGAAAGTATTCTGCCAGAAGTGTGGATGTACATCATATACCACTCCTAGAACTACGGTTACAGGTGAGTGACCCTGATTTTACCGGCAAGTCAGAAATGTTTTCTTTTTCTGGAGAATAATCATTTCCTTTCAACAAATAAAAATTCTTATTCAATGCTTATTTAGTTTTGTTTACCAGGTAAATGCACTAGCCAAAAAATGACTATTTTCAGGCACAACCTGGGAGAGTACAGAGAAAAACTTAGAGAACATTTTGGAACAAAATACAGGTTACATATAGATGTTTGAGGCATTAACAGCAGAAAATGACAAGTTAGTAAGGACAATACAGCAGTAGAATTTAACATGCGACAATTACAGTTACGTTAAATAAAGTGACTAAGCAATGTTCAACTAAGTTACATGTAGATGTATGAAGCATTAACAGCAGGACGTGACTAAGATTGAGGTAGTAAGAAAAATGCAGCATTAGAATTTACAAGTGACAATACATTCAGGTCAAGTAAAGTGACTAAGCAATGTTCAATCAGCAAGGGATAAAGTGCTGTGGGAGCAGTAGCAGCCAGGCAGTACTAGGTGAAGAGGGAACTAGAGAGAAGGTGTAGGGAGTAGGAAGGTGATTGGGGGGCTAGGTGAAGAGGGAACTAGAGAGAAAGTGTAGGAGTAGGAAGGTGATTGGGGGGGCAGAGATAGGTGTAGAATAAGTACAGGTTACCCAGTAGGGTACAGCTAGGTGATGGAAGAATGAAGCTGTGTCGATTTTAAGAACAGAAAGCAAACCAGTTTTCCAGAAAGGTGCAGTAGGAAATGGCAGATGAATGCTAGAAGTTTAGGAAGTGAAAGTGAGAGGAAGTACTCCATGTTGGAGTGGACCCCAGGAGACCACAGAGGGAAGAGGAGTTAGAGAGTAAAGGAGTAGGGTGGTTTGAAACAAGAGCATTTGTAGGAGGAGGAGGAGATAGTGGCATAGCTCTCTTCCTTAAGAGATGTGGGATGCAGTTTGGCGTAGAGTTAGAGGGAGTGAGTTTCAGAAATTGGGCGCATGACAGGCAAAGGCACTACCACCTTTTGCTGTGTGGTGTCTCTGGATATGAACTGGGACATTTTCGGCAGAGCGAAGGCCATAGCTGATTTTCTGGTATTGAAAGGCAGGCCAGGGGTTTAGGTATTTGGGATCTGGTAATGTTATCAGTAATGGGCCCTAGTGCGTAAGACGCTTCTTGGGATGGAAGCCATCCTAGATCTGCGTAGAGAAGACAGTGATGTTTCAGCTGGGGGGAGCAGGATTCAAAGCTGCAGATGTTATAGGCGACATCCCACTTTCAAAGACTCTTAATTGCAAGCAGACACATACGCAACAGCCCTATAGGTGAGAGCAGGAAGAAATATCCCACGGGCAATGACAAGCATTGCAGAGGGGGTGAGTGCATAACTAGTACGGTAGGCGATGGCAAGTTTGGAGTTAACCTGCTTATAGGTAGTTTGGATGTGGAGATTGAAGCTCAGATGGGTCAAGAGTGACACCTAGATATTTGAAGGAATTTACCACCCCTACAGAATGTTTGAGTTTGAGACTGGAGCCAAATAACATAGCGTGGCTCTTAGATTTATTTAAAACAAGTTTGAGATTGGCGAGCCACTGTTCGATAAGTTGAAAGTCACTAGAGCCGAAGGTTAATTTATGTATTTATTTTATTTCAATTTAGGATTACAGTACCTTTGAGCCGAGGCTCTTTTACAAAGGTTCCACGTCAGCGTGAGCAACAGTCATCATTTTTAGTTAGAAACAGATAGTCATTGTCTTACAGGCATCTAATAACCAGTACAAAGACTTGAGCTACGAGCAAGACAAGGGGGGGGGGTAGGAGGTGCAGGGGGTAAGGGGGAGCATGGAGGTGGTTGGGGGCAGCGGCAGGAGTGGAGATATGGGGGGGAGGTGGGCGAGGGCAGGAGACAGTGCAGCCAGGGGATCTTGTCGAGGTAATAAGACAGGTAAGGTGCTAGGGGTGCAAAGACTGATTGTAAGTGCTGGGGCATGTGCAGCTGGAACGGTGGAAATGTTAAGATGGGCAATCACAGGATACTAGCAGTGTGAGGCGCAGCTTGGACTTGAAGAGGCAGAGTGTTGGAGCGGTCTCTGTGTCACTGCCAAGAGAGTTGAGCCAGTTGGATGCCCGATGGGTGAATGATCCTTGTCCTTGGGTCGTGCGACATCATGGGATATGTAGTAGATGGGAATTGGATCTCCTTGCAATGATGTTCCTATGTCTAGGCTTAAGGAGGGCACAGACACCAGGTGGGGCAAGCCCCATTATAATTTTCTTGGCCGAGATGCAGGTTTGGTATTTTATGCATTTGTCTAGTTGAGGCCATCCAGATTGGGAATAAAGGTCACATGTTTGGGTACGGCGATGTGAGCCAGTGATGAGACGACAGGCCTTATTCAGGGAGGTCGCGATACGTTTGAGAGCAGTGGTAGTTGCAGACCCATATGTAAGACCATAGTCTATTATGTGGACGACAGGGCATTGGATGGCCACTGACAGTGCTTCTGGGATTAGGTGTTTCCTGTGCCGGAATAATATGCCTAACCTGGCATTGGCAGACTTTGCAACATTGCTGATATGGACAGCATATGAGAGGTGGGGCTCAAGGGTGATGCCGAGGTACTTGAACAATTGTTTGCTCTAGGATGGCTCCTTGTTCGGTTGCAATGGAGAGGTGGAGTTGTTTGTTTATGTTGTGGGGTATGCAGAAGACCATAGACTTGGTTTTTTTCTGACTGAGAAGCAGTTTGATTTAGGAACCAGGATTCGATGGAGGAGAAGGCCCGCTGAAGTTTATTTTGTAATTGTATTGGGTCAGGGTCCGAGGTGAGGATCACAGCATCGTCGGCGTAGAGAATAATTTGTTCAAACAACATGAAGTCTTGCTGCATTCTGACAAATGCAGTTAGGTCCTGCCTTTCAACTGCCCTGGAGAACATAGGGCTAACTTTTCTATGCATGGCATAGAATGTTCATCTCGAGCTCGGTTGAAGCCTCTGCCTGTTGTTATTCGAACTGCAACCATCAGATTCTTTACTCTGCCTCACTGAACAGTCGCTCCGGAGATTTCTCCTGCTGCTCGGTTCAAAGTTGGTTGAAGTGTCAGTTTTCGGTCGGTTTTCTTCCAAAATTGTTTCCGCGTAGTCTGTTCAAGTCTCTGTCTGTGGTACCGTGAGTACTAGATAAGTGTTGTTCTGTTTTCTGTGTGGAACTTGTAAAGCTGTGGATCGGTTCAGCTGAACCGATCATTTTGAGGTAAAATTTGTACTTTGCTTTAGTGTGTGGTTACCGGTCCGTATCTGTTCTAAAAAAAAAACTGGGTTTTAGTACGTTGTTTTCCAAGACCCGTGACACGGTCAGGAACCGATAGGGGAGTCTTGCCTGGTGGATTGCCGAAAAAAGGGTAAGTTTGGTTAGGTTGGCCGTGTCTAAGAAACCCAAGAAAAAAAACGGGCCCACTGGGTTTCAACACTGCAGTGTGTGTGGAGAGGTCTTTGCTAAGGCTGATCCCCACACCACCTGTGTTTATTGCCTGGGGTTTAACCACCTCGATTCAGACTGTCAAATTTGCAAACATTTTCCCAAATCTACCCTGGAAAAGAGATTAGGTAGACTGAGGGAAAGGGAGGCCGAGAAGTCCGCTCTCCCGGATGGCCAGCCCGATTCGATTCCGACCGAACCAGGAGTGGTGCCCTCTGACCAGGGCGGTACTTCTTCGGGCACAAGGAGAGCCGATTCAGAGGAATCGGTTCAGACAAAAAGAAAAAGACAAGACAAGTCGACCGGTTCGGATCCAGAATCTCATACTCCGACCGCCGATGAAATAGCCAAAGCGATTCGGATTGTGGAATCGCTTCGATCGGTTCAGACTAAACTGGCACCTTTTGGCAGGGGCTAGGTTCGGTCGGTTTCCCCGGTTCCGGATTATACCCTGGAAGAATTTTATGAATCTGAGTTTGAGGAGGAAGGAGAGTTGGAAGATGATTATGGTGATGGTGAAAGTCTGGATGTGCCTATTGACCCGAACATCTCCCCAGACAGACCTTCAGGTGTTTCTCCTCCTAGGCTTTCTGAGTCCCCTTCAAACTTCATGTTTTACAGAAAGGTGGCTGATACCCTCCAGCTTCCTGTGGAGGAGGCAGTGGAGGATCAGGAAGAGCCTGACTATGTAGAGATGATGGAAATCCCAGAGTCCAGGAGACTGTCTGTTCCCCTCCACAAATCTTTTGGGAAATGGACACAAAAAATTCTTAAGTCTCTCAATTCCATACCTCCTGTGGACAGAAGAATGGACAAGAGGTATACTCTTTCAGGCTCAGATACGGAGTTCCTTTATCAGCAATGCAGCCATGTTGGGGTTGTACAGGCTGCTGCTTGTGATAAGGCAAGCATTCCCTTGGCATCACACCCCCCAGACAACGACTCCAGGAAGATTGATGCCATGGCAAAGAAACAGTACATGGCATCATCCTTAGGACCCAGGCAGGCTAATTATATGGCCTATGCAGCCAGGTACAGGAAGTCCAGGTGGGACACTGTACTGGCACTGGCTAAACAGACTTCCCCCAGCTTGCCAAGGAGGTGGCTGCAGATGAGATTGAGGCATCAAATGTTCAATTTAATGCTGCTGTAGACTCCAATGATGTATCATCAAGAGTCATGGCTACATCTGTGGCTCTTCGGAGAATGGCTCGGCTCAGATATACTAGCCTCTCACAGGATACCCAGGCTAAGGCCATAGATTTTCCTGCAGTGGGTAATTCTCTGTTTGGGGAGCAGACAGAGAATTACGTGAAGAAAATGGATGAATACAGGACCACTTACAGGAGTGCTCAGGCCAAGGAAAGGCAAGCAACTCCTCAAAGGCAGCAGTCCAGGGGCAGGGGCAGGCCTTTCCAAAGGCCTTTTTACCAAGCACATGTCTCTTCTTCTTTTTCACAGATGGGGTTCTTCAGAGGGAGAGGCAGAAGGGGGATGAGCAGGGCTGCATCCACCCCTCAGCCTAAAGCCCGTGCCAAGCAGACACCCTGATGGGTCTGCCCGGGTCGATTCTCCTACCCCAGTAGGGGGCAGACTGGCTTACTTTGTCCAGGACTTGATGTCTCTTACATCAGACAAGTGGGTCCTGGAAGTAGCAAGCCTGGGTCTGGTTCTCTGCTTCAAAAAATTTCCCAAGCTGAGAGCTAGATCTTTTCCACCTGTAAATCTCTCAGAAACCCTTGCCCTAGAGGCAGAGGCTTCTTCTCTCCTAGCTTTCAGATCTAAAGAGAGAGAGTACCTACCCTACACTGGGGCAAAGGATTGTACTCCAGGTACTTCCTAACCCTCAAAAAGACAGGAGAGTGGCGACCAATCCTGGACCTAAGATACCGGAACAAACATCTTTTAAAGCCAAAGTTCAAAATGATAACTCTGGGAATTATCCTTCCCTCTCTAAGGCCAGGGGACTGGCTAGCCTCCCTGGACCTCAAAGATGCCTACTTTCACATTCCCATCAGGTGCTCCCACAGAAAGTACCTCTGGTTCAAGTTGCCCTCAGGCCACTATCAATTCAGAGCAGTGCCCTTTGGCCTAACATCAGCCCCCAAGGGTCTTCACAGAGTGCCTGGCAGTAGTTGTTGCCTTCCTTAGAAGACAAAAGATTTCCATTTTCCCATACTTGGACTACAGGCTCATAGTAGGCCAGTCTCCAGACCAAGTCAAGTCACACCTGCAAGTGACCCAGCTAGTGCTCACTTCTTTAGGATTTCTTCTCAACCTACCAAGGTCAGTTCTCGAACCAGTGCAGCTCCTCACCTTCATAGGGGCAGAGCTGGATATGGTAACAGCAAGAGCCTTCCTTCCCCTTGAAAGGGCAAGGACCCTCATGGAATTGGCCTCTTCATTCAGCCTTCAGGTGTCTCGACCAGCAAGGCATTTCCCTCAGCTACTGGGCTACATGGCAGCTTCTACAGCAGTGGTCCAGGGCGCAAGATTCCAAATGAGGGACATTCAGTTCCACTTAAGAACTTTTTGGTCCCAAGGAGAGGATTCCCTTACCAAACTAATTCCAGTGACTCAAACTCTGATCCAAGCCCTGCAGTGGTGGCGGGATCAGGACAATTTGAGGCAAGGGGTTCCATTTGTCACTCAGTCTCATTCAGTGGTCCTCACCACAGATGCTTCCCTGCTGGGCTGGGGAGCCCATTTGGGGGAACTTACCACCCAGGGACTGTGGTTGCCTCAGGAATCTCTGCTTCATATCAATCTCTTGGAACTCAGAGCAGTGTTTCTGGCACTGCACGCTTCTTCCAAATCTGTACAAAACAAGGTAGTTCAGGTCAGAACAGACACCACCACCACCATGTGCTACATCAACACGCAAGGAGACACTCAGTCTACGGCCTTGTGCACAGGAGCGATGACGTTGTCCCTGGCCTATTCCCTGCAGACCTCTCTGATAGCAGTTCACCTCCCAGGGACGGACAATGGCCTAGCAGATGCACTGAGCAGAATATCCCAGGGCCATCACGACGAATGGGCCCTAGATCCTCTGGTGTTGAAAGTGATTTTCTCAAGATGGGGCACTTCAGAGATGGATCTTTTTGCAGCCCCAGACAATCACCAACTTCCTCTTTTTGTTGCAGACCCCCAGTCTTGGGCTCAGTCCCCATGGATGCTCTGATCCTGAACTGGGAAGGGAAATTTCTGTGTGCTTCCCCCCTTCCCTCTCCTGTTCAAAGTGCTTGTCAAGATAAGGTCACAACCATGCAAAGTGATTCTGATTGCTCCAGACTGGGCCAGACAGCCATGGTATCCCTTGTTGCTGTCCCTAGCAGTCTATCTTCCCCTGTCTCTTCCCAGGAATTACAACCTGTTAACATCCTCTCGGAGGGGAGGATTTGGTACCCAAATCTTCAGTCTCTCAATCTTAAGGCTTGGCTCTTGAAGAGTTAGAGTTTGCAGATCTGCATCTTTCCCAAGGGGTTCTAGATATCCTTAAGGCTTCTCGAAAGCCTTCCACCAGAAAGACATACAACTCCAAATGGAAAAGATTCAGCATTTGGTGTTCTAAGAAGAATATTTCTCCAGACTCTGCTGAATTGCCTACGGTTCTGGATTTTATGGTCCATCTTAGTGGCCTAGGTCTCAGACCAGCTACTCTCAAGGTACACTTGGCAGCTGTTTCTGCTTTCCTGTCTGTAGTCAAGTCTTCCTCCCTGTCATCCCATCCTGTATTCTGTAAGTTTTTCAAGGGATTGCTTCACACCAATCACCCCTTTAGGGATCCTGCTCCTGCTTGGGATCTTAATGTTTGCATTGCTCAGCTTATGCAACCCCCTTTTTGAGCCTTTGTCCTCAGCTGAGCTTAAGTACTTGACTTGGAAAACTGTGTTTTTGGTAGCCGTTACTTCTGCCAGACGTATCAGTGATTTGCAAGCCTTGTCAGTGGAATCTGATTTCATCTCTCTTCACAGAGACAAAGTGGTCCTTAGAGCTAACAGAAAGTTCTTGCCTAAAGTGATTTCAGATTTCCACCTCAATTAGTCTACATCTCTCCCTGTTTTCTTCACTGATCATTCTTCCTCGGGAGAGAGGAGTCCACACAGTTTGTACGTTAAAAGAGCCCTTAGCTACTACATAGAGCGTACCAAGGGTCACAGGTTTGAATCCCTCCAGTTGTTCCTCACTTATGGAGAAGTTGGTAAAGGCAAACCTGCCACTAAGAGATCTGTTGCCAGGTGGATTGTTTCTTGTATACAATTCTGCTATGAAAAACTGGGTAGAACTCCACCTTCAAGCCTGAGGGCTCATTCCACAAGAGGTACAGTTGCTTCCCTAACTGCTGCCAGGGATATCCCTCTCTTAGAAATTTGTCAAGCAGCCACCTGGAAAACGGTCCATACTTTTACCAAGCATTACTCTCTGGATATTTGGGCTAGGAGTGATGCTTGGTTTGGCATAGCAGTACTTCAGAGCCTGTTTCCAAAGTAGGTTCTGTCCCTCCTCCATGGAGGTACTGCTTGGTAGTCTGCATTTGTCAGAATACAGCAAGACTTCATGCTGTTTGAAGAAAAAATTACTCACCTTAGTAATTATGTTTCTTCTAGTGGAGTCTTGCTGTATTTTGACCTCCACCCCCGCCTTCCTTCTCAGAACCTAGATTTTTGGGATGTGGGTGGGCAGGTGCAGTGTTGACACCCTAGGGGTGCTCCCTCTTTTTTGTTTGGGTGGAATGTTGTTCATTTGATTGGTTTTTGTTTTTGGGTTTCCTGACCTGAGTCTTCCTTTGAGAACCAAAAACATTATATTCTGCCAGTTGACTAGTTAAAAATGTTAGTTTCCACACAGAACACCTAGTGAGTTTTTGCTCGTAAAGATCTGATGCTTACAGTTCGAATAACAGGCAGAGGCTTCAACCAAGCTCGAGATGAACATTTTATGCCATGCATAAAAAAGTTAACCCTATGTTCTCCGGGGCAGTTGAAAAGCAGGACCTAACTGCATTTGTCGTAATACAGTAAGACTCCACTAGTAGAAACATAATTACTAAGGTGAGTAATTTTTTCTTCTGGGCAGCTGTCCGGTAATGAGTTTAAGAATAGGCTGAAGAGGAGGGGTCCCAGAATGGAGCCCTGGGGGACTCCGGAGCGGACGGGTCTAGGGTCCAAGAGTGTATCAGCGATTCTTACTGCTTGGGACCATTCTTCAAGGTAGCTCTTAAACCAGCCAATGGAGTCTGTTGACAGCCCAGTGTTCTGAAGCTGGACAAGCAGAAGGCAGTGATTGACGATGTCGAAGGCTTTAGTTAAGTCAATGTAGATGGAGCCTAGTAGTTCACTGGAGTCAAGTGTGTTGTGGATTGCGCCGGTGAATTCAAGTAGGACTGTGGAGGTGCTGTGACCTTTGCGGAACCCGTGGTGTTGCTTGCACAGGATGTTGTACGTATCCAGGTATTCTATGTGCTGGTCCAAAACGATGTGTTCTAGTGCATTGGAGAGTGGTGGTAGTAGGGAGATAGGTCTGTAGTTATCGTGGGCAGTTTTGTCACAACTTTTATGAATTGGAGTGACAGTGGCAGATTTTCATCTGTCCAGGAACTGGCTAAGGCTGAGGGAGAGATTGAAAATTTGGTCAGAGGACTAAGCACTTCAAGTGTGAGAGGCAGGATTTTGAGATCGAGGAGTCATTACTTGAATCTTGATTTACTAGGGATTTGTAACAATTTGCGACTTGGTGAGCCTTTGACTGCTTTGAAGTAGAAGCGGGGGGAGCTGGTGGGAGTAGTGTTCATTGTGGACAGAGGGACTTCACCATCTTTGAAGTAGTCCTGGGGTAGGACAGCGCTGAGGTCGGTAAAGGCTTTGTTAAAGGTATCCACAATGGTTTTTGGGTTGAGGGTTGTGGTTCCGTTGATGTTTAGTATTGATTGGGGGGGTTTTGGGATGATTCCTGGTGAGTTCCTTTGTTATTCCACAATTCCCGACCATTGCCCCAGGAGGTTGTGAGGGCATGCTTATAGTAGGTGGACTTCATTTGATGGATGGTTTTGGTGCAGTCACTGTGGGCACGTTTGTAGTTTTGAATGTCGTTTTGCCTTCGAGTTTCTGGCCAGCTCCCATAGGTGGTTTCTTGTGTTTAGCATCTTGAGGAGGTCACCTGTGAGCCAAGGGTTACTGAGTGATTTGACTTTGCGTTTCTTAATAGGAGCATACGTGTCACAGGCCACAGTGAAGATGTTTATGAAGTGGTCAAGGGCAGTGTTTACATTGGTTGCATAGAAGATAGGGGATCAGTCTTGATGGAGGAGGTTGGATTTGAGTCGAGGAAGGTGACCACTGAGTAGAACCATGCTGGTGATAGTTTTTGGTGGTGGTTTGAATTTATTTGACCAGGTGCAGCTAACAGGAGAGTGGTCGCTGAGAGAGTCAGGGAGGACATTAGTGTTAGATATCCATGATGGGTGACTGGTAAGGATCCAGTCCTCAATACTATTGGAACTGGTATACAGTACAGAGTCATTTGCATATAATAGGGAGGAAGTACTGCAGAGGTTTGTGGTGATGTTGTTGATGAAAATTGAGAAACGGAGGACCTAGGATACAGTGCCTTCAGAAAGTATTCACCCCCTTGGATCTTGTCACATTTTGTTGTGTTACTACCAGAATTTTTAATGCATTGAAATGATTTTTCCCACTTGATTCACACAGCATACTGAACAATTTAAAGGGGCAAAAATATTTTTATTGTGTAACAAAAATTTATGAAACATTAAAAACTGAAATATCTTGTTTACTAAGTATTCACCCCTCTGAGTCAATACTTTGTAGAAGCGCCTTTGGCAGCAATTACAGCTTTGAGTCTTCTTGGGTATGTCTGTATCAGCTTTGCACATCTGGATTTGGGGATTTTCGCCCATTCTTCCTTGCAGATTTGCCCAAACTCTGTCAAGTTGGATGGGGAGCGTCGGTGAACCGCAATCTTTAAGTCTTTCCACAGATTCTCAGTGGGATTCAAGTCTGGGCTTTGGCTGGGTCACTCAAGGACATTCACCTTCTTGTTCTGAAGCCACTCCAGTGTTGCTTTGGCTGTATGCTTGGGGTTGTTGTCCTGTTGGAACGTAAATCTTTGCCCAAGTCCAAGGTCTATTGCAGACTGATGCAGGTTCTCCTCAATGATGTGCCTGTATTTGGCTCCATTCATTGTTCCCTCTATCCTGACAAGTGCCCCAGTCCCTGCCGCTGAAAAGCATCCCCATAACATGATGATGCTGCTACCACCATGCTTCATGGTAGGGATGGTGTTACACGGGTGATGAGCTGTGTTCGGTTTGCGCCATACATAGCGCTTTGCATTCAGGCCAAAGAGTTCAATTTTTGTTTCATCAGACCAGAGAATCTTTTGCCACATGGTCTGAGTCTGCCACGTGCCTTCTTGCAATCTCCAGGCATGCTATTATGTGGCCTTTTCTCAGGAGTGTCTTCCGTCTAGCCACTCTCCCATAGTGGCTACATCTGTGAAGTGCTGCAGAGATTGACAGGTTCTCCCATCTCAGCCATGGAACTCTGTAGTTCTGTCAGGGTGGTCATTGGGTTCTTGTTCACTTCCCTGACCAAGGTCCTTCTTGCCCAGTTGCTCAGTTTGGGAGGACGGCCTGCTCTAGGAAGAGTCTGGGTGGTTCCGTAATCTTTCCATTTCCTAATGATGGACTTGACTGCGCTCCTGGGAACTTTCAACACCCTAGAAATGTTTTTATACCCCTCACCAGATCTATGCCTCCTCACAATTCTATCACGGAGTTCTACGGACAGCTCCTTGGTCTTCATGGTAGAGTTTCTGCTCTGTCATGCACTGTCAACAGTGGGACCTTATATAGACAGGTGTATTTCCTCTGAAATCATGTCAACCATTTGAACTGACCGCAGGTGGACTCCATTCAAGTTTTAGAGTGATCTCACAAGGAAATTGGATGTACCTGAGCTCAATTTGGAGTGTCATAGCAAAGGGGGTGAATACTTATCAAATCAAGATATTTCGGGTTTTTATTTTAAATTACATGTATAAAAGCTTCCAGAAGTTTCATTCCACTTTGACATTATAGGGTAATTTGTGTAGATACATGACAAAAAAATCCCATATAAATGTATTTTAATTAGAGTTTTCAGCATCACAAAATGTGACAAAATCCAAGGGGGGTGAATACTTTCTGAAGGCACTGTAGACCCTTGCGGAACACCAGTGTTGATCGTGACCTTGTCAGAGAGGGTGGAGTTAAATTTCACATATTGAGACCTATCCTTCAGATTGCTATCAAACCAGTTCAAAACATTTGGCGAGAAACCTAGAGTTTAATGTGGCAGTGGGGATGGAATGGTCAACTAGATCAAACGCCTTAGTCATGTCAATGAAAATGGCCCCGTGAGCCTGCCAGTCGATGGTCATTAGGTTATCAGACGTGAGTTTGAGTAGTGCAGTAGTGGTACTATGTCCTTTGTGGAAACCATGTTGGGCAACAGATGGTGTTTCAGTAGAAAGTCAGTTGTTTGAGTGGCAGCTAGTTTCTCAGAGATTTTACTGAGAACTGATAGGATGGCGATGGGTCTGTAGTTTGGGTCAAGAGGATCACCTTTTTTAAATACAGGGGTAATTCTGGCTTTCTTCCAGATTTCCAGGACAGAGCTTTGACACAGGGAGAGAGTAAAACGCTTGGCTAGGGGAGCAGCTATGTGAGGGGTAGCTAGTTTCTGGAGCTTGGGTTCCAAGTTATCGGACGCAGTGGCAGCATGCTCTGAGATGTTTTGTAGCAGTCTAAGAATCTAACTTTTTAAGACAGACTTGAAGTGGAAAGTGGGCCCGGTGGGGTTGAGGTTGGCTGGTGTGACAGAATTTGATGAGGTAGAGAAAGTGGAGGTGTAGTGAGTTAGGTCAGCGAATTATACATTAAAAAAAAAAAGTTAGCAGTAGTGAGGGGATTGTTAAAATGGATGCCATTTAGAGACATGTCATTAGGTGCAGGGGACTGACTGGATCCCATGAAGAACTTAATATGAGACCAGAATTTTTTAGGGTCCCCCGGGAGTCCTATTAGTAGGTCCTTGCAGTATGAGATTTTTGCATGTTTGATTTCTTTCTTACAGGAGTTTCTCAGTGCTCTGTAGATATTAAAATCTGTTAGAAGACCAGTTGTCTTGTAACGAAACCAGCTTTTGTCCCTCTGTCGTAATTTTAGAGAGGTTGGATTTTAGCCATCGAGTCTGCCTATTTCTTACCCATCTGGTAGCGAGATGACAGTGGTTTTCTTGTAGTGCTAGGAATTTGGCCAAAAAGAGATTTAGAGCAGTCTGAGCATCCGATGCGCTATAAAGAGTGTACCAGTCAGTGCAGGTGACATCAAACAAGAAGGCCTGTGGATCAAAGTTTGCGTAATTATGGTAGGTAATAAGGCAGGGCTTCATTGTTTCAGGCCTGCCTTTACCCCAGATGCAGAAAGTGGGGGTGTGGTCAATGATGGTGTCCGGTAGGACGCCTGCATCAACAATGTTCTCAGTACGGTTCATCATAATCCAGTCCAGCAGCGTGCTGGTGTTGCATTGAGGAATGGTCCTGCTGGGCTGAGATAAGCTGGTGCAGGTTGAAACTTTGTAGTCTGGACAGGGCTGTCGTTTGTGTGTTTCCCAGCCAGTTAACATTAAAGTCCCCTAGTATAAGAACTTTGTTATTCCCTGAGTGAAAAGCGGTTTGATCGAGTAGCTCATCCAACCCTTTTAGGCCATAAGTAGGAGGATTGTAGGCACACATAATATGCAACTTATTTGTGTCAAGGGTGAGGAGGACATGAAGAGCCTCGCAGAGGTTTAAAGACGAGCTGATGACCGATCGCTGAAGGTGTGATTTGAAATATATGGCTGTGCCTCCCCCACCCTTTAGGGGTGTGTCTAGCATACCTCAGAAGATTATAGGATGGTAGGGAGCACCATGAGTCAGGGGTGGATGGCTTCAGCCAGGTTTCAGTAAGACACAGTATATCTAGTTTATAGAGTGCTATCCAGGATTCAAGTTCCACAAAGTTCTGCTCGAGGCTCCTAATATTGTGGTGGGTTATTAGTAGGCTTGTGGCGTTTGTATTAGGAGCGGCTGTAGGAGTTAAAGGCCCAGGGTTTGGCTGTATGTCCCCAGAGAGCAGAATGACCAGTAAGAGGAGGTACCAGAGCTTACAGTGCAGGAAAGGTGACTGGGCACGAGTTCGCAAGAAGCAGCAATTATGGGCATGGGCAACCAAATGGATCCAGGCTTTGTTTAGAAGTAATTGTGTGGGATGACAATGTAATGCAAATTCCCACTAGAAGATTAGAAAATGTAAAATCATAATGTTGAGAGTGAGGAAGAGCAGCTCCAGCATGGGGAACTACTGTTGTTGATAGGTGTAACAGAGGCAGCATTGATATGAGTAGAAGCAGCAGCAATTGTGTAAACATTCTCAAGCCACGAGACTAGGAGATCAGTGGAGTAAGAGACTACTGGGGATTCAGTGGATGTAATGTGGCAAGAGCAAAGCGTGATGAGAATGGAACCAAAAGAGACAGCCCCAGTGGAGCGAAAATAAGCCCCATGGAGGCACAGAGGCTTGTAAGCGTGTTGTGGATGGACGGAGAGAGACTTTTAGAATTGGTGGGATACTATAGTGGCTTAACAGAAAGGCAGGTCGAGGGCACTTTTGTGAGAGCAGTGCTGGGTGAGAACAGCAGACCAGTGAGGAAGCTTTGAGCGAGAGCTCAACAAAGGGGGTGGGGAGATGTCAGAAGAGTGACTCTGTGAAGGATTAGGAGCCTTGGAAGTTTTGGCTTGGTTCTTTATTTAAAGCCATTTTTTGGTAAATGAAAGAGTAGTGGAGACATGAGGTAATAAAAGGAGGGCTGAATTTCCAGGTAATTGAGTGCCCTCTAGCTGCTGCTTTAAGGAGCTGCGATAGTGCGCATTGTCGCACAGTTCAGTAAGGTGAGAAAGGGGCAAGAAACAAAATCTAAATGACCCACATGGAGAAAAGAAAGCAGCACTAAATGTGTTTGCTTTTTGGTGGCTTCTCTACTTTTACTCTGCCTTTGTGGTTTAGGCCTTTGGTGAAATGCCTGTTAGTGTATTCCTGCTATTATGAGGTGCCTAAAAAGGGAGTTGGCAGCTGAACTGTGGGTTTTGTTAAATTAACTGTCGTGCCTAGTGCTTTAGAAGCTGTAGTGAAAATGCTGAATTCGTATGAACTGCTTTTGATAAAGTTTAACTGTCGGCCCTTACTCTGAGAAGGAAAGGAAATAAAAACAAAAGGTGATTTCCTTTGTGCATGCGTGGTGCTGCCTTAAAGGAGCCCATTTTACTGTATGAATTTGGGGGCTGCTCTAGTGAAGAAAGACACAAATGAGCTACTGGCTGTAAGTTAAGATTGGTCAATTTCATCCCTTGCAGATGAAGGCTTTTAATCACTTCAAACCCTCTAGTTTGGTTTATTTTAAAATGGGTACATAGGTATGTAAAGGTTTGCAAATAAGGGGGATTATGTGATTAAAGGTAAAAGTAACAGGAAGAAGCACCAAAGTACAAATGCAGCATTTGTGCTCCTGAATGTTTGTCACTTTTAAGTTCAGAAGGTAAAATGCAGTAGCCAAGTAAGGAAAAATGAAACAAAAATGGCAGCCCTGTTCTTCTTAGACTGAATGCTTGTTATCTTTAAGGTTAAAGGGTTACAGTCACAGATGATGTTAGGCTCTGTAGTAAAATAAACAAATACATGTATATTTTGAACAAAATCAGGTTTTGGGAAATGTATAAAGTGATGCAGGGTTATATGGGTTTTATTAAACAAAGTACCTGTTATGCCTGTCTGGAAATGTTTGGGAAGAGAGTCCTGTTGCTTCTTCACTCTATCATGCCTCAGTTCCTGTTAGAGCTGGCGGCCATCTTTAGACTACTTTTATCCTGCTGTCAAGGTGGTGGTGCTACCTGATGCTGGGAGATTGTAAGATTTTAAAACATATAAAACCATTGTAGGGATTGTATGAAACTCCCAGTATTGAATGAAATATACTTTGTATATAAGGAATTTGTTTGAAATGTTCTGGTGGGTGGAGTTACCCTGTCACATGGGCATTGAGCTGTATAAGAGGGAAGATCATCTAGAGATGTCAGATGTGATCCAGAGAGTAAAGCGGAGAGGATTAAGGTCTGGAGGGAACTCCAGGGGGCGATGTTAATTCCAAGAAAGATATGAACTGATGACTTGGTCCAGTATTATGACTTGGGTGATGTACATTGTATGTAAAGTGTCCTTCCTATGAAGAAAAACGCTTCTGAAATAAATTTTGGACTATAAAGAAAATCAAATATTGAGTCACACTACCTGTTTTGGTCCACGAAGCATGTGCCCTATCACAGGAGATGGAGAGCTTTAAGCTCCAGAGCACTAGTACTGGGAGCCAATGGCGGCAGGATGGGGTAGGTGAGGGAGGAGCTTAAGTGTATTTAAGGGTGGCGGGGGGGGGTGTGTGAAAAAGGGTGGCCTGGGAGGTGGTGGGCGAAAAATTCCAGGGGGCTGGTGGCAGCAGGCTCCTTGGCGCTGAGGGGCGCAGAGTGGTGCCCAGGCGTGCAGGAGGTGAACTGCAGGTGGTGGGGTAGCGAGCCCAGTGGGCTACAAGGACGCCTGTTGGAAGAGGGACAGAATGGATTTATAGCACTCCAAAGTGGTGGGAGTGAAACTAAGATTAGCACAAGAGCTGCAATTTACTAAAAGAGGGACAAATAATGGGTCAGGAAGCAGACAGATAGGCACCAGCACTGCAACTGAGATTTGTTAAACGGGTTGGGTGGTGGTGGTGGGGGGGGGACTAAGGGAGAAAATAAAATGGTAGCTGCATTGGATTAAAATAAAACAAATCAATATGCTATGCAGACTTTCAGTAAAGAAAGCTTAAACTCTAAATTCTGTACATTAATAAACAGACACAGCAACTGAGGTGACAGGTTAAATACAGTACAAAAAATGACTGCAAGCAGAAGCACGGGGGAAAAATCAGTAGAGGGGAAGCTGTATAGAACAACTTGGTGCACTGAAACTGAAAACTGCACTTGCAGGGAGACAGAATCCCTGTGAGTGCAGGGTTTCAGCTGCAGGTGGGAGAAATAAAAAATCTATTTGTTTACTAGTTCCAGAATGTTTGAGCAGAGACAGCCCAAATTAATTCACTGGCTTAATATCTAAGAGCTGAGTCCGGTACCAGGAGAGCAAAAAGCCAGTCCGTTGGGCAGTCAATAAGGGCGCTTCTGCTCAGGAGCAACCAATGAGGGCTTTTCCAGGGAAAGGTGCTAGTTTTTGAAAACTTTGGCAGCTGGAGCAGCAGCCGTGGAGGTTCGGGGCTGTGTATAGGCCGTACCTGATGCTTGATTCCAGGGGGCTGGTGGCAGTAGGCTCCTTGGCGCTGAGAGGTGCAGAGTGGTGTCCAGGCGTGTAGGAGGCGAACCGTGGGTGTGGTAGTTAGCCCAGTGGGCTACAAGGAAGCCTTTAAAACCTTGGTATTTCAGGAGTAGTTAAAATTTGCTGTTTCGCTCCAGTATGTATGGATTTATAACTAAACAAGTGTCTTGTTAGGACAGTAAAATAAAAATGCAGACTCTTGTTTTTCTAGTAGAGAGATTTTATTGGTAGAGTTGCTACTTGGAATTGAACAGAGCCTGTCTATTTAACTGCTTTCTTTTCCTCCAGTTATGTCTCCAGACACAAGCATTGCTGTTTTTAGTTGGCAAGTGAATACCTATGGACAAGGCAAACCTTTTACGTATTTGGGGATTTTTGATATAAACCGCTGGTATCATGCTCAGATGCCAGATTCTTTAAGGTAAGAAATGCTTACTTTTTTTTTCTTAAGACTTGTATAGAGAGAGTGTATGTGTGTAGTTGTTACCTCCATATTTTTTGGTGACTGACTAGTGTGGAGACTTGAATATGATTTGGTGCTGTTTATTTTTGGTAACAGCTGCCTTTACCTGAAGTTCAAGTGGTGATGGCCTTCACCTGTGAGAGGGGGCTAGTGTGTGACAGATGTTTGTCTATGTTGGTGGACATTTAAGCTAAAGAGGGGGGAGACTGAAGCTGGAAGAACAAAAAGGGGACTCTAGCTAGGACAGTTACAAAAATGGGGGTAGAAGCAGTGTGGATTTAAGGCATCTTGACAGTGCTCCATAATAAAGTAAGAAAAGGAATCACTGAGCAGGGGCACACAGAAGAAGCGACGGGCAGGAAATTAAGGTGGGTAGGGAAGGAGAAAGGTGGACATGCTTACAAGCAGGACAGGGGCTATAGGCACGTGCAGTACATCATTGTGTCTGAATGCCAGCAGCTTAAGGAACAGAATTATTGAGCCCTAAGTGGTGGTGGCAGCTTTAGACCTTATAGCCATCACAGAAACATGGGCCACTGGGAAAACTACTTGGACTTTGAAGTACCAGGATATGCCATATACAGGTGAGAAAGTGTTAAGGGAAAGGGAAAAGGGGTTGTGTATACCTTTATGTCAAGGAAGTTCATGATGTGGTTTGGTGGAGATTGTCTTGAAGGTCTACTGTTACTATAATTGGAGGTAAAGAAGATATAACGGTGAGTATCTTTTCCTTATTAGGCCACGTGGCTTCCAGAGACTCTGTGGTTTGCTGGGCAAGGTTGCAAATGAAAGCTGTGCACGAGGAAGGTGTAGCATTGGAGCAACCAGTCCCATTCACATAACTGGTGCAGGCTTAGGTCTGGTGAAAATTGGTAAGCAACTTCAGAGAGGGCATTCCCTTCCTCTAGCCATCTCCAGTAATGGCACTAACAGACGCCTGCCTCCTAGGATAGGGAGACCATCAAGAGTAATGAATAGTAAATGAAATCTCGGACTCTGATGATCATCAGTAACTCTTAAACCTGCTGGAACAATGGACAGTGCTCCTCTTGATTCAGTCTTTCTCCTCCTTACTTCTGGATCTGGCAGTCCTTCTCAAGACAAAAAATAATACAGGTACTGTGTATCACCTAAACTAGCAGGGAGGAACCAGATCTTCAAAACTCTGTCCAGAGTCACTGGAAATATGTAATGCGGCGCATTCCCTGAAAGTACACATCTGCAGTACACCTAGTAGCAAGGGGAGTGTGCTGTCATCAGGCTCAACTGAGTAGAAAGTCAGGATTCGGGAATGGTCACCGAACCAGCAAATAAAAAAAAAAAAAAAAAAAAAAAAAAAAAGTGAAATTCACAATGGGGAGTTCCATTAGTGGACATTTTTGCCTCAGGAGAGCAGAATCTACTACAATTTGGTTGCAGACCACCTACCAAGGGAATAGTCCCCTGTGACTCTCAGTTCCCAGGATGGTAAATTCCTGAATGCATTCCTTCCATTCCCACGGATCTTGAGAGTTATGCTGAAATTGGGGAGGGAGCCAACAGCGATTGATTGTAATAGTACCATTACCATCTCCTGCTGACAATGTCCTGGAGCATTACTATAACCCTGTGTCTGAGACAGGATGTTCTGACTGTCCCAGGGTCACCCAGACTTTTTATTACTTCTGCTGAGCATAGTTCTTGAAGAGTTTAATTTTTTTCTGATCTAAAACTGTTCGGCCAGAAAGTCAGCAACCAGGAAGACCCATTCTTCCAAATAGAAAGGCTTTGTGTAACTTGCATCACAGCCATGTCCGCTGATTTGTTAGTGGTTTGAATTACCTGGTACTCCTGCCGTCTTAGGGTCCTGTTACTTAAAGGTGCACCTTGCAGCCATTTCAGCTTAGAAACAGACTTTGATAGCAGACACGGCCCACCCAGTCTGCCCATTTCCCTACCTATCGGATAAGCTGCAGATCCCAGTTTTAGCAACAGCCTACTTCCTCCTACCTCCCACTAGAATTGCCTTATGTCTGTCCCATGCATTCTTAAATTCCCCCACTGGTTTTGACCCCCATGACCTCATTAGGAAGGCTGTTCCATGCGTCCACCACCCTCTCTGTATAAATACACTTCCTCACATTGCCCCCGAGTCGTCCCCCCCCCCATCTTCAGATTGTGCCCAATTGTTCTTGCACATCTTTTTCTGAAAGATGCTACTCTGTTGGACTTGGTTGATTCCCTTGAGGTACTTGAAAGTTTCTATCATGTCTCCCCTCTTCCTCCTTTCCTCGAGGGTATACATATTAAGCTCTTTTAGTCTCTTTGTATGGCTTCTAGTGCAGATCCTGCACCATTTTAGTTGCCCTCCTCCGGACTGCCTCCATCTTGTCTATATCCTTGCGGAGATTGGGTTTCCAGAACTGCATGCAGTACTGCAGATGTGGTCTCACCCAAATGTCTGTACAGAGGGTTAGCAACTTCCTGTTTTCTACTGGTGATAGCCTCTCCCCATGCATCCCAGTATCCCCCAGCCCTCTTTACTGCCTTCCCACATTGCTTGCCAACCTTTAGATCTGATATGACTACTCCCAGATTCCTTTCCATTTTTGTCATTAATATCCCCCCAAAACCCAAATTGTGTACTCTTCTGTTGGGTTTTTGTTTCCCAGGTGCATTACTTTGCACTTCTTTGTATTGAATGTAAGCTGCCATACTCTTGACCATTCCTCCAACCTTGCCAAGTCCCTTCTCGTCCTCTCTACACCCCCCGGTGCATCAACCCTGTTGCAGATCTTTGTGTCTGCAAAAGGGCATACTTTTCTTTCAAGTCCCTCTGCAATGTCACCTATAAAGATATGAAATGGAACCAGTCCCAGTACTGAACCCTGCTAGTAACCCCCCTTTCTTCGGAGTGGACTCCGTTTACTATTACCTTCTGTGTCCTATTGTCCAGCCAGTTTTTTACCCACGTTACCCTGGGACTCACTCGCAGGCTGGCTAACTTGTTTGTTAGTCTTTTGCATGGTACTGTGTCAAATGCGTTGCTAAAGTCTAGGTAGGCCATGTCCACAGCCCCTTCCTGGTCTACTACTTTGGTCACCCAGTTAAAGAAATCTGTTAGATTCGTCTGACATGACCTTCCCACTGTGAATCCATGCTGCCTTGGGTCCTGTGCCCCACTGGCCTCTAGGTACTCAACAGATCCTTCTTTCAGAAGTGATTCCATCATTTCCCCTACCACTGAGGTCAGACTAACAGGTCTGTAGTTTCCTGCCTGTGCCTTGCTCCCACTTTTGTGAAGGGGAATCACATCCACCCTCCTCCAGTCCTCGGGTACCACACCCTCCTCCCATGATTTGTTGAAAAGGGTAGTCAGTGGTTCTGCTAGTTCTCCTCTTAGTTCTTTTAGAATTCTGGGGTGAATCTCATCGGGTGCCATTGCTTTGTCCACCTTCAAGTTTAGTAATTTTTTTCAGGACCCTTCTGTGAATGGACTGGTATTGACCGTCTATCCAACGTGCTTCTGTTTGGTTTAGGTACCTCCCCCTCCTGTTTTGTGAGTACTGAGCAGAAGTATTTGTTCAGTATCTCTGCTTTGTCACTGTCACCCTCTGCCCACCTTCCACTTTGTTAAGCCTCACTGTCCCTCCCCTGGTCTCTTTGCTCCCTAATGTACCTATAAGAGGTTTTAGTCCCCTTCTTAATTGAGTTGGTTATCTTTTCCTTGGTTTGGGCCTTTGCAATTCTGACTGCCTTACCTGCTTCCTTCTGCTTTAACTGAGTGTTCTGTCCTGCTCCTACTGTTTCCTTAGCATTTATCTTTTTCTCCCTAACCTTCCCCTCCACCTCTTTTGAGGACCATAATTGTTTTTTTCCTTCATTTTATTTGCTTCACACAAAGGCTTCTTGCCTCTGTGTTGGCAGCTTTGATTTTTTTCCCCATTGTTCCTCCACCCCACCTTCTTGCCTGTTGCTAGTGCTTTTCTGAGGCACTCCCCCATTTTGCCAGTCAGCCCACCTAAAGTCCAGTGCCCTCACCTTTGTGTGACTTGACTTTACGGTTGTTTATATTATGGACCACACTGTTTGGTGGTCACTTGTTCCCAGATGGCTACCCACTTCTAAATCAGAGATTCTCTCTCCGTCCCTTTTTAGTGCATATGTACTGATATGAGTAAACAAAGTCCTGCATGCTGGTATTTGTAAACTAAAATTTCTCAATAAAAAAATTATATGATAAGACATCCTCTCTCCATCCCCAATTGAGAGTACCAGGTCTGATTGCTTCCTCCCGAGTGGGTTCCAGCACTAGCTGTCTTGAGGCATCCCCCCCCCCGGTAGGGCATCGATAATTACCCTGCTCTTGGATGTGGCTGCAGCTAACATTTGGCATATTCAGGTCTCCCATCAACAATATCTCCCCTTTTTTCTGCCATTCTTAGGATGCCTTCTTTAATTTCCTTGTCCATTTCCTCCCCCCTAAGACTGGGGTCTGTAAACAACCCCTCTATGGATTGTGGTGCCATTTCTTGTCTCCAGGGTGACCCACAGTGCCTCCTTGCCTCCCTGTTTGCCCTTTAGTTCCATGGCTTTGATCCCTTACCACATGTAGAGAGCTACTCCTCATCTTTTACCCCTTCCTGTCCCTCCTGTAGATTGTGTACCCTGGTATGTTGACATCCCAGTCATGTTTCTGTGACTGCCATATCATCTAGGTGTCCCTGTTCCATCAGGGCTACTAGTTCAGGGAGCTTTGTTACCCAGACTGCGTGCATCAGTACTCATCACCCTTCATTTTTTGATAACCTTACTGCTTTTAGCCCTATCACTGTCCTTTTGTCCATTGACCCCTGTCCTGTACCCCATTGACTTCTGTATCTTAGTGTTTATCTCATTAACTACCCTGCTTTGTGGGGGGCTGGGAATTCCATGCTTCTTTTCAGTGCCTCCCCCTTGGCTAGTTTAAGTGTTTGCCAATGAAGTCTTTAAACCAATCACCTTGGATCCTGGTTCCCCTCCTGGACAGATGCAGACCATCCTGCCAGTATAGGCCTGCATCCCTCCAGGTGGACCCCCAGTCTCCAGTGAAGCCAAAACCCTGAGCTCTGCACCAGTTTCTCAATAATTCATTGAATCCCATGGTGCTGAGTACTTTAGCCTCACCCATGCCATAGACGGGCAACACCTCCGAGAAGGTTATCGTGTGTGCTACTTGTCTAAGGCCCCTCCCCAACTCTACAAACTCCTTCTGCACTGCTCTGATCCCATTTCCAGCCTGGTCATTTTTCCCTAGGTGGACAATGACGTCCAGGGCCCTCTCCTGTGCCGCTGCTCCCGCGATCTTGAGGATTTGCATCTTGTCCCTCCCAGCCATGGCGCCGGGTAGGCACCTTGCCTCCCCCCAGCTCTACCCTTCTAATGATTGAGTCCCCCACCAGAAGTTTTCATTCCCCTGTGGGGTCTCGTGCCACCCTCCTCTGGGTCTGTTTTGTGGAGGGTTCCTAGTATCCTCCTTGGTCTCCACTGCGAGTACCTCCATAGAGGAACCACGATCTGCCAGAACAGTGTATGAATTGTGGAGAGGTACAACTGCAGGAATGCGCCTCTAGTCCACCACCATCACCCTCCCTGAGCCCACCGTGGTCCAACCATTCCGTTTTCCCGGCAACCTTTGAGGCAGTGACATTGGTCCCTGGTGGTGGTCCCTGGGTGGGGAGGAGGTTTCCTGAATCCTCACCAGGTCAGCCTGGAGATGCGCAGCCTCCTCCCTTAGACCAGAGAGGCACCTGCAAATAGGGCAGCATCGCAGCCTCCAGAACATCTCCCAAAAGACTGCTGCCATACAGCCAGCGGATTGCACCACTCCCCACGTTTCACTTCCTTCCTTAGTCTCTTTTTGTGTTAGTCTGTGATCGTGTGCTTGCGTCTGCCCCTTATGCAGCATGCTGTGCTGTTAAGGATATGCCAGGTGTATATCCTTTGCCCTTTTGTGGAAGTGATGTCAGGACCTCTGGTATAAAGGAAATGATGTGCTTTGGTTGGGTGGGGTGAAGGGCAGGTTTGAGATCAAGCCTGTGCCCTCCAGAAAGAATCTGCTACAGCTCTGACCCACCACCCCGGTGTTTTCCTTCCTTTCAGCAAGTCAACCTGCATGACAATTTAAAAGAAAATGTATCCTGCAAAAAACAATTTGTCAGAAAAATAAAGCCGTAAACTGTAAGCACAAAACAGTAATAAAACCTGTAAGTACAATACAAAATAGTAACATGACAGTGACTCTGCTTGGCCAAAAGAAGCCTTAATATTTCTCCTTGCTCTGTTAATGTTGCTCCTTGCTATGTCCTTTCAGGCAAACCCTAGAAGAAAAGAGCTCAGGTGAAGTTAGGTGCTTTATGCCAGCAAACCTAGTCTTTAGCTTACAAGTCAGTAGGAACGGGAAGGTCTTCTACTTCACAACCAGTATTTAAAACAGTTTTTCAGCATATTTTCCCCCGTTGAAGAATCTTGTCTCCCCCACCCCGCCCCATGGGACTCCGACCTGGTGTTACCATACTTCATGAAAGCTCTGAGCATGTGTGCTATGCACAGCTCAGATATTTGCATAGGAAAGCAGTATTCCTGGTATGCTAACTCCTGCTGAAAGGACCAGTGGGATTCAGGCTCTCAATACAGACCCAGTGTTCATGATCCTTTGTAGAGATGCATTGGTGCTAAGAACATATGTGAAATTTTGCCCTCAATTGTTCTGTGAATTCCATCTGAGTCGGTCTGTGACTCTACCTGTGTATTTCCATAGGCCTAACACAAGTGCAGGTGAGGAGAAAGTGAACAGATGTACCTAGAGCTCTCAGTTTTTGTCAAGATTGAAAAAGTCAGGACACTTGGCCCTCTTCTGTTTGTTGCTTATGGTGTGGTGGGTAAAGATAATCCAGCGACCTGAAGACTTTCTTCCATTGGATAGTCTTAGGCATACCAATTCTGTTACGAGAAAGCTGTCAAGGGCCCACCTAATGGCTGAGAGCACATTCCACAAGAGCTACATTTGCCATTGTGGCAGCATTGAGGGGTGAACCCCTCCTAGAGGTGTGCAGAGCAGCTACCTACGGTGCTTACTTTCCATTCCATTACTGACTGGACATCTGGTCCAGATGGGATGCCAGGTTTGAGACCTCAGTACTTGAGAACTTTTTCCAAAAAAAGGTTTGACCCTGCCTCATGAGTTACTGCTTGGACTCTGCAGAATTGTATAACATTAGTAAACCTGTGTAACAGCTTAAGTTTTCATTTATTTGTGCAGTGTTTAGTGTTACTACTGAAAAAAATGTTTAATTTTCTTAACTATCACTTTAGCTATTCTGTTAAGTTTTTATGATAGTACAGTGCATTTTATGCTTGTGTACAGACCCTGCACTGTATTTTACAACCTAAAAATGCAATATAATGTTTATAAAAAAAAAAAAAAAATACTGCAGCAATGTTTCTTCTGTGGGTTTTACTAATGATTCAGACGAGCCGTTCTGTACCCCACCTTCTAGAAACTTGATAAAAAGGGTTCTTCATAACAAATCAAATATTTTTTGTTTATTGCTTGAGCGTTTCAGTATTGTGAACTTAGGTTTTCACAGGCCATCTTTGGGGGTACTGTATCTCAGTCATCAGCTCACACTGTAGGAACTGCACTGTCGGTGAAGTAGGATCCCACGGATGATTTTCAGCAGTACAACTGGGGCCCGCCCTGACGCTAACCTTTAATGGGTGGAGTGGCCCGCCTCCTCAGTTCTTTCCCACTGTCTGCTTGGTGTCTGCAGAAGCTCTGACAGTTTTGCGCCATTCTTTGCCCACAACTTTTTCTACTTAGTATTTTATAATCGCTTTTAATAGAGATCTCTCTAGTTTGTAGAGTTACTCCTTCTACCACTCTTCTGTTGCTGCTGCTGCGGAAAGATTGCCTCCACAGACTAACTCTCTCTGTGTCTGCTGTCTTGAGCATGATCACGAAGTCTGTCTGTGAGCTCTTCCAGAAGTTTAACCAAACTACCCTCAGATAACACAGAAAGGCATTTAAGAATTTCCTGATGGAGCAGCAGGTAGCCAGTTCTTGGTAGGGGTCCTCTGGGGTCCCGGCCTCAGTCACTGGCAGGGTCGTCGAGCTCCCAGCCCTCCAGGGCCTGAGAAAAAATCCTTGTAGATAAGTCATAAGGACAGAGATCGCTCCTCCTGGTTGTGGTTTCGTTCCCTGACAGCCTCTCTTTGTCCAGTGGTTCCTTGTCTATTGTGGCTATGCTGACACACAGTGCCGCTATCCAGGTCTCTGTGCCCTCCAGACCCATACTGACAGTGCACCCACCAGATTCTCATGGCGCCTAGTTGTAGACTTTTGCATCATTTGCCCCATCTTCATTGATGACCCTCCTGTCAAGGCGTGACCCTTCTTCTTCTAGTCTGGCTACAGGGTCCTTAAGGTGGGTAGTTGCTACCTACACAGTTGATGTATGTCGACCTAAACAAAATTTTAACCAGATTTGCTTTGGTGTTTGTTCACCAGCTGGTAGCAGTCAGACCCACATCATGGGCACCTCCGATGCTGGCTACCTGTAAACCACGGGAGGCTCCCTGCAGGTCATCGTCGATGCCTCTGACATTGGACCTGGAACTTCGAGGTTGACGTGGAGGAGTACCATCTTGACTTCATTCTTCCCGATGATGGAGGAGGAGGAAGATGTCCTTGTCTCTCAGGTCTATAGCTTCCTCACTGAGGATTCTGTGAAACATACCCCTAGGTCTCCTCCTGAGGACTCCACAATTTTCAGTGTAATGAAGCAGTTGTCCTCAGTCATGGGCTTCCATACAGAGGAGGAGGAAGTCACCAGGGAAGAACTGGTGGACTTTCTGGAGAGCTCTCTCCTTCCAAGATCATTTCTCCAGTTTTGCCTGCCTTGAGGAATGCAGCTACCACAGCCTGGCACAGACCTGACATGATGCCAGCTATGCCTCGCAGGGTGGATAAGCTTTACCATGCCTCCCAGGGATTCCCCTATTATGCTGCCCAGCCTGAAACTGACTCCGTGGTCATTAAGGCAGCTCATGACAGATCTAAGGCGCCCAAGCACCTTTGCACCCTGCCCCCTGACAGAGCCACATAAAATTGACCTTTGGGGTAAGGTGTTTATGCCTCATCCACTATTGGGCTGAGGATTGCAAACTACCTTTCACGTATGATGAAATAGCAGAACTCCCAACTGGAAGAAGGGCAAGGCTGCCGTTCAGGCCCTTCCTGATGGTACACAGAAGTAGGAGCTTCTCAGTTACCTGCAGACGGCTGAGGATGTTGGCAAACACCTCATCAGGGCCCTCTATGATATTGTGGACACTGTTGCCAGGGCTGCTGCCACCAAACATCTGCCTATGTAAGCACTCCTGGTTAAGGATCTCTTTGCTGCTGATGTTCAAGCAGAAGGTGCTTAATGCCCCTCTTAATGGAACTAAGCTCTTTGGTCCTGATGTTCAGGATATTATCAGTGATCTGCAGGCATCTGGCAGGGCGCTTGTCTGTCCTCTCTCTACCACATGCAGCCTAGAGGTGGACAGCGCCCTCCTTGTTGCAAGGCATTTAGTAGACCCTGTTCAGCCTCCCGTCCCCATAGGAAACGGTCTTCACTGCCCTGCCTGCTCTGTCCAATGCTGGAGATACGGCCAAGCATCCCAGAAGTGAGGGACCAGCCCCCGCGGCTGGTTCCACTCCTTGCCAACCCCCCTCCCATTTTCTGATCCCCGACCAAGAGGTAGTGGTTGGTCAGTTCTCCTTTTATTTAAATCAAAGGAGAACCATAACTTTGGATGCCTGAATTCTGCAGATCATAGA
Source organism: Neoceratodus forsteri (assembly GCA_016271365.2). Classification (NCBI taxonomy): domain Eukaryota; kingdom Metazoa; phylum Chordata; order Ceratodontiformes; family Ceratodontidae; genus Neoceratodus; species Neoceratodus forsteri. The sequence continues at coordinate 91,972,033 of CM057451.1, forward strand.
AAGGTGTCTCATGCTGGAGCTCACCAAGCAACCTCCAGAGACCTCTCTAACTTCTCCCTGGCTCACTTGTCTATTATCCGGGAGGAGGTGCAGTCCCTTCTGTGCAAGCAAGTCATCGAGCCAGTACAATACCCAGGTGCCAGAGAAACAAGGGGTTTTATTCCAGGTTTTTCCGGGTCCCCAAAAAGGCTGGAGATCTGAGGCCCTTGTTGTATCTAAAGGACCTCAGTCTGTATGTCCAATACAGGTTCCGGATGGTAATGTTGCCAGGCCTGATACCTCCTCTCAAGACGGGCGACTGGCTGTGTTCACTGGAGGGCTGAGAGGAACAGCTAGGATACATCACAGAATATTAAAAGAACTTAGAGGTGCTGATAGCACCAGTAACAGCTCTCTTCAACAAATCAATAGAAACAGGTGGTTCCAGGGGACTGGAGGAGGGAAAATGTCCCTCTCCACAAAAGTGGGAACAGGGAAGAGGCTGGCAACTATAGGCCAGTCAGCCTGACCTCGGTGGTGGGGAAATTAATGGAGTCGCTGTTAAAGGAAAGGATTATGGTATTTCTTGAATCCTGCGGAGCACAGGATCCGAGGCAGCATGGATTCACATCGGGACGGTCTTGTCAAACAAATGTGATAGATTTATTTGACTGGGTGACCAAGGATGTAGATCAGGGAAGGGTGGTGAATGTGGCTTGCCTAAATTTCAGCAAGGCCTTCGACACCATCCACATAGGGGGTTGGCAAATAAGTTGGGCAGTTTGGGAGTGGGGCCCCAAGGTGGTAAACTGGGTCAGAAATTGGTTGAGTGACAGGACACAGAGGGTGGTGGAAAATGGTGTTCAATCTGGGGTGTGTATTTGTGACCAGTTGGGTGCTACAGAGATTGGTGGTAGGGCCACTCCTCTTTAATTTCTTCGTAAGTGACCTTGTAGAGGGAGAGGCTGGCGGGAAGGTAATGGTCTTTTCAGACACTAACATCTGCAAGGGTTGATATGGGGGACGGACCTAAACATGCTTGAGTGCTCCAGTGTGGCAGCTAAGATTCAATGCAAAGAAGTGCAAAAAAAATCATGCATTTTTGGGGCACAGAAATCCAAGGAAGGGGTACAAGATGAGGGGAGAGGTACTGATGGCTACCGGTCAAGAAAGGGACCTGGGGGTGATCTACTCTGATGACCTAAAGGTAACCAAACAATGTGGGGAGAGCTAGTTGGATGCTAGGGTGCATAGGGAGAGTTATAGCCTTCAGAAAATGAGCAGGTGGTTATGCCACTGTATAGCTCACTAGTGAGACCTTATCTGGAGTACTGTGTCCAGTTCTGGAGGTCACATTTCTAGAAGGACATAAAATTAAGGCAGTCCACAGAAGGGCAACAAAAATGGTGCAGTGCAAGGACTGCAGCAAAAGTCGGATGAGGAAAGACCAGAGGACCTCTGTATGTATTCCGGGGATATGATGCATTGAAGTACCTTAGGGGTATAAACAAGGTACATGAGGTGTAACATCTTTCAGAAAAAGGTGTACAAGAACAAGGGGCATGATATGAGGCTAGAGAGGGGTATACACGGGGGCAACGTGAGGAAGTACTTTTTCAGAGTATTGGATGCTTGGAATAGCCTCCCTGTGGAGGTAGTGGGGCAAAAGGTAGGGGAATTCAAGAATGCATAGGATAGACATGAGTACTCTCGCAGTAGGGAAAAGGGGAGGAGGGGGCAAGTCACAGATCAACTAGGGTCTGTGGTATTGCATTAGGCAGGGAAAAGGGGCAGACTACGTGGGGCCACACGGTCCTTATCTGCCGTCACCTTCTATGTTTCTATGACATGCAGGATGCTTACCTGCAAATCTCGATCTTTCTTTCTCACAGGAGGTTTCTCTTATTTCAGAGCGAGCATTATCAGTTCAAAGTGCTGCCCTTTGGCTTGTCCTCTGCGCTGTGGGTATTTACCAAGTGCTAAGCAGCAGTAGCTCTCGGAAGGGAGGGAATACAAGTCTTCCCTTATGCGGACGATTGGCTCCTGAAGGTCCTGTCCAGGGAACTGCTCTTACGATCTCTGGAGAGAACCCTCCAGCTCTTCCTCTCCTTGGGCATTACTGTCAGTCTGTCCAAGTCAGTTCTAGTGCTGTCCCAAAGGCTGCAATACATAGAGACGGTTCTAGACTTGACGCAAGGGAAGGCTTTCCTACCTCAAAACAGAATGTTAGTGCCTTTAAGCCCAGGTTCAGGAAGTCGCCCAAAGCCATTATATTCCTGCCAGGGGTGTACCTGAGGCTGTTGGGCCTGTTGGCTGGTGCCATTCCCACTGTTCCACTGGCCAGGCTCCACATGTGCATTCTCCAGTGGACTCGCAGTGCAGTGGGACCAACACATGGACGAGTTAGATCGGTTAGTGCTGTTCTCCTCTCCAGTTCGCAAGGTGCTTCAGTGGTGGATGGCACCCCTTGAACAACCATCTGCAACGAGTTCCATTCCAGATCTCCTCTCCACAGCAGATCACCACCCCGGATGCTCCCAGCTTGGACTGGGGAGCTCACCTGGGCCCTTCCCAAACCCAGGGCTCTTGGTCCCAGCTCGAAACCTCCCCGCATATCAATGTCCTGGAGATGCAGATGGTTCTTTACCTCATGCAGGCCTATCAGAACCATCTTTTTCCGTAGTAGTTGCTGATTCAGACGTCAGTGTAGTATACTGTATCAACAAGCAGTGGGGAACTCACTCGTATCCCCTATGCAGGGAGGCAGTGCGGGTATGGTATTGGGCCCTAGACCATGGCCCGACCTTCTCAGTGGCCCATATTCCTGGCTTCATTAAACGCTTCCATGGACAGCCTCACTCGGTCTCAGTCCAGCATGCGAAAGGATCTTCTCATCTCTTTGCAGAAGATCTGTTTGACAGATGGGGGGCCATCCAGAGTTGTACCTTTTTCTGTCCCTACTCAACTTAAAACTGCCCATTTTTGTTTGCTTGATCCAGGGCCTGGAGTTTTCATGTGAGACATGCATTGTCCCTTTGTTGGAGCTGGAGTCAGACACTTTAAACCTTCCCTTTGTTTTCTCCAGTTCAGAGGTTGCTAATCAAACTGCAGATAGAGGGGGCCAGCATGATCTTGGCAGTTCCGTTCTGGTCTTGCCAGATATGGTTTTCATTACTTCAACAGATGGCAGAGGAACCTCTGGTCCCTTTACCCCTTTGCAGGAACCTGTTGTCCCAGAATCAGGGGACCCTGGTCCATCCCAGCCTCAGTTCCATTTGTCTGCATGCTTGGCTGCTGGAGGACATAGCTATTGCCAGATCTGGAATTTCCATGAGTATGTATCAAACTTGGTAGTCATTTGAAGCCTTCCACCAAGCCACTGTTCCATAAAGTTGAAGTGGTTCGCCATTTGAGCTGCCAAGCATAATCTGGACCCTTTCACCTGTCCGGTGAGCTGCAGTCTGGACTACTTGAACTGTCTGACTCAGGACTCCTGTACTGCTCCTCCAAGGTACACCTTTCGGCCACATTGGCCTTTCATGAGCCGGAGGGTGATCGCAGTGGCACAACTGGATGTCGCGCGTACCTTCTTGCGGGCATCTGCATTTGTAACCTCCAGTCTGTTCCGTCTCTGCTAGGGATTTGAATTTTGTTTTGAAAAAGTTGACCCTGTCTCCTTTTGAGCCAATCATGATATGCAAATTACACGTTCTTTCCTCGATCGGTGTAGCCAGGAATTTTAAACTTGTACTCGAGAGTTGATGGCACTATTACCCCCATGAATACAAACCAAAATATGTACTGCCCTACCACACAAACATTGCCCCACCTCCTCATTTCAGTCAACAATATGTACTGTAGCAAGCCAATGATCCTAGTAGATTCTCAACATTTTATTTAATCTAACCCACATACTACCAATCAGGCAGACGTCGGCTGGCTTTTAGTTGCAATGTTTAGGATACATTGTGATATGACTGCACCACATCAGGGCAACCAGCCTTGCAGAAGTCCATTCACACCAACACTCATGCATACATACTTGATCGAGTCACTAGTACAATCATGGCCTCTAAGTTTAGTACCCACACATCTTCCAAAGATTATTTACAAACTCACACTAAAGCATCCAAGGAGAGGAAAAACGTTCTTGTGGTACATCAGGCTCTTTGTGTTCATTGCCCTAAACTGAGGCTCATGTTGCACCTGGATTTTCCACATTTTACTGTACTCTGCAGAGTACACAGAGTATGCCTGCCAACACCCATGTTCCTGGAAAGTGTTATTTTTTTGGTTGCCATTACATCTGCTTGAAGAAATTTAGAGCTTTAGGCCCTCTGGTCCGAGGAGCCTCATTTGATTTTCACAGAGTCTTTGTGCACAAATCCTAAGATCTTACTTTGAGAGGGTTCCTGCAGTAGGTCATAATATACAGGACTTCACCCTCTGGTGTCAGGACCACACAGAAAACTGTAGCTAGCAATGTCTGGCAGGGGACTGCTCACTTGACGTCAGTGTGAGCCTATATAGTGGGTGGTCCCCATGCCTGCCCTCCAGCTCTTTCCCGCCGTCGACCTGCGCGTGTTGTACCTCGTGGTAAACCCTGCTAGTGTCTAACACCATTTCTTTATTTTTCTTTTATTTTGGAAAGTTTGTTTTTTCTTCATGTCTTCGACCACTCCGCAGAAGTGTGACCCCCGCAGCACGCAAATACTGCACAAGGACGGTCATACTCTCTGCCTTGGCCCTGAATATAACACAGAGGGCTGCCTGGCCTGCAAGGATTTTAACCAGGCCATGTGGAAACGGCAGCAACAGGCCCTGGATGCCCATCTGTTGAACACCAAGATGGCCAACGCGGAGAAGGAGTTGCAGAGGCTGCGGGATTCCTCTTCCTTCCCCACTGCGGAGCACAAACAGAAGAAAAAAGATGAGGAAAAGCACCGGGACCAGGATTGGTCCCCTTTCCATCCACAGCTACCTTCCGTGACTGCTGATGGTGAGGGTCTTCCATTGGATCTGGCAGCACCCCCTCCAGCCAAGCCTCTTCCCACTGTGGCTGATCAGGCTTTGGCCCCCTCCGCCTGAACTGGTAACAGTTCAGATGGGTTCCTCCAGCGACACTGGACCGCATGCTGCCCTCAGGCCTCTTCAAACACCAGGGTCAAAGCCGTCCAGCAAGGCCGATAAGTCGCTCCCTGGCTCTGCTGGCGAGCATACGTCCCTGACTGGTAAGTCGGACTCCAGCTCCGCTGCTGTCTGCCTGGTCACTGCTGGCAAGTCGGATGTCTGTCTTGCTGGCGCCCGCCCGGTTACTGTTGGTAAGTTGGATGTTTGCCTTGCCGACGACTGCCCAGTTACTGCTGGTAAGGCGGATGTTGGCCCTGCTGACGCCCGCGCAGTTATTGTTGGGAAGCCAGACGTCAGCTTTGCTGGCGTCTGCACAGCCACTGCTGGTAAGTTGGGCTCCAGCTCCACTAGCGTCTGCACGGATGGGGTTATTTTCTTTGTCCTGGCTGGTAGGTCGCTTGTCTGAAGACCGCCCGGCCACGGCGCTTCAGTCAGGGGCCAACGTCTCTCTCGACGTCTAACAGCCTGCTGCCGCTTCCGCTGTAGCCATACCCTGACTGCTCTCCCTCTTGGGAATCTTCCTCCCCACCTGCCAAGGTGGTTCCCCCGGTTCTCCCCCCATCTCTCCGGGGGCCTGTAGAGGAAGTTCTCTCGGGACGTGGTCATTGCTGTTATCAAGCCAGAACCTGGTCTGCCAGTTCTGCCTACTGGGACATTGGAACCACCTTGCGGGGGCCTTCCGTTGGAGTGTCAGAATTCTCGACATCCTGCAGACTTTTGAGTTCCTCTGTCTTGGCTTCTTAATCCCCAGGCACTTGAGAATCCTCCGTTTGGGCCAATGGATCCCCAGACCTCCGCTAATCCACCGTTTGGTACTGTTTTTCCCCAGGTGCATGGGGCTTTGACACCTGGACCTCTGCCAGGCTTCCCGACGCCTTACCCTTTTTCAGGATTGTCAGCTGACCCAGTGGGTGTCGTGTCAGGACATTTGGCACTCCCTCCCCCTTTCCGGGCCCCCCACCAGCCCCATAGCTGCTCCATCGGGCCAGTCTCCCGGCTGTCCTCAAATGGGTTACCTGGTGAACTCTACACCAGGATGTTTGACGTCGGGGTGCCCGACGTTGTCTCCTTTACTCTGCCACCCGAAGTCGGGGCATCATTTCTTGGGTTACCCGGCTCCAGGGCACTCCCTTTCTTTCCAGACACCCGGATATCTGATGCATCATTGTGAATCACTCAGATATCAGCTTTGCCAGCCCCCAACCGACTCCTCAGCCTCCATCCCACCTTCAGGCTGACTTGCAGGTGGCTTTCCAGTCCTGGTGGCAAGAGGCCATCACTCAACTAGCCTCTGATCTGGACCACTGGTAGCAAGAGGCAGCCTCGGCAGCATCCCTCTCTCGGCCGACTCACGGGCCCACGTCGCTTGTCTACTGTGGGCTTGTCCACTTGGGGGTCCTCTTCTTCAGTGGCCCAACCTTGAGCCGCCTAGATCATTTTAAGAAGCTCCGAAAAGGAGGGGTCCTCAGGAGGAGACCTAGGGGACTCCTTCAGTTGTGGCTCATTCCAGGCAGCATAAAAATCAGAGTTCATGGACAAGGGAGAGTCAAACTCCATGTCCGATAACAGGGCTGTGGATATGGCCTACCTAGACTTTAGCAAGGCATTTGACACAGCCCCGCACAAAAGATTAATAATCAAGTTAGCCAGCCTGGGAGTGGGTCCCAGGGTGGTAGCCTGGGTAGCGAACTGGCCGCACAACAGGACACAGAAGGTGATAGTGAATGGAACACATTCCGAAGAAAGGGGGGTTACTAGTGGAGTACCTCAGGGCTCAGTACTGGGTCCAATCCTCTTTAACATCTTTATAAGTGACATTGCAGAGGGTCTGAGGGAAAGGTGCCTCTTTGCAGATGACACAAAGATCTGTAACAGAGTTGATACACAAGAGGGGTAGAAAAGATGAGAAGGGACTTGGCAAGGTTGGAGGACTGGTCAGACATATGGCAACTTAGATTCAATGCAAAGAAGTGCAAAGTAATGCACCTGGGAAACAGAAACCCAGGAGAAGAGTACACAATAGCAGGGGAGGTACTAACAACAACAAAAATAGAAAGGGACCTGGGAGTAGTCATATCAGATGACCTAAAGGTGGGTAAGCAATGTGAGAAGTCAGTGAGGAGAGCCAGGGGGATACTGCGATGCATAGGAAGGGGGATCACAAGTAGAAAAAGGGAAGTGATTATCCCTCTATACAGACAGTTGGTGAGACCCCATCTGGAGTACTGTGTGCAGTTTTGGAGACCTCATCTACGCAAGGACGTAGACAGGATGGAAACAGTCCAGAGGAGGGCAGCTAAAATGGTGCAGGGTCTACATCAGAAACCATATGAAGAGAGACTGAGAGGCGCTTAATGTATACCCTTGATGAAAAGGAGGGACAGGGGACATGATAGAAGCGTTCAAGTACCTCAAGGGAATCAACAAAGTCCAGGAGGGTAGCATCTTTCAGAAAAGAGATGTGTAAGAACAAGGGGGCACAATTTAAAGATAGAGGGGGGACGGCTCCGGGGTAATGTGAGGAAATTCTTTTCACGGAGAGAGTGGTGGATACATGGAACAGCCTTCCTGAGGAGGTCGTTGGGTCTAAAACAGTGGGGGAATTCAAACATGCTTGGGACAGACACAAAGCAATCATAGTGCGGGGTTGCAGGAAGCAGGCTGTTGGTTAACTAGAATCTGCAGCTTATCCAGTAGGTAGGGAAGTGGGCAGACTGGGTGGGCCAAGTGGTCCTTTTCTGCCGTCAGAGTCTATGTTTCTCCCACCTTTCCTTGGCGGGGAAGTCTCACCATTCTTCCACTGCCCATGTCCATGTGTGGGATGCTGTCCGGGACGTTCCCCTTCCTATGGCTGTTGCTGGAAAAAACTGTTATCGGACATGGAGTTTGACTCTCCCTTGTCCATGAACTCTGTTTTTTATGCTGCCTGGAATGAGCCACAACTGAAGGAGTCCCCTAGGTCTCCTCCTGAGGACCCCTCCTTTTCGGAGCTTCTCAAAATGATCTTGGCGGCTCAAGGTTGGGCCACTGAAGAAGAGGACCCCCAAGAGGGAAAAGGCTGGCAGAGCATCTAGATATGGCAGAATCTTCGCCTGCACTTATTCCGCCCTGGATGGCTCCTCATGAGGACCTTGCATCCACTATTTTGGCAGCACCCTTTTTCTGTCCCCTTGGTCCCCAAAAAGGCTGGTAAGGTAGGTGTACTACTCCCCGGAAATGGCCCCTTATTTGGCCTCTCACCCTGCAGCAGATGAATTCATCTTAGCAGCTGCCCAGGACTGCGGGACGCATCCTAAAGGCCTGTCCTCCCCTCAGGATAAAGAATCTGGGCAGCTGGATCAGTTTGGGTGCAAGATTTATTCTTCGTCCACTTGTGCCCTCAGATCCCTTGATTATGTGGCGCATATGGTCTCTTTCCAGAATGCCACTCTAGACCAATTGAAATCCAGGCTTGAGGCCGTCCAGGATTCCGAGCTTAAGGCCGAGATAACTAAGACTGTGAGTACGTTTAGGATCTTCTGTCATGACCTCTGGGCCATCTGTGACTCCGTAGACTCGGTAGCTTGGTCTACAGCCGCTGCCATCTTTCTTCGCAGACATTTGTGGCTCCGATTTCTGGGTTGGCACAGTGTGTTCAGACTGCCATACTAGACGCCCCTTTCAGGGGATTGATACTATTTGGCAGAGACACCAGAGATAGCCTTACATAGAAACATAGAAGTTGACGGCAGATAAGGACTGCAAGGCCCACCCAATTTGCCAAATTCTTTTTCTCCCTTATGAATGTCTTCAGCCTTTGTTCTGTCAGTGGTCTATCTATTCATACTCATCTGTATTGCTCCCTTATGCCTATTCCATGCCTATTTGAAGCTCTGCACTGTATTCCTATCCACCACTTCCTGAGGTAGGCCGTTCCATGCATCCACCACCCTTTCTGTGAAAAAGAACTTCCTCACATTTCCCCTTAATCGGCCTCCCCCTAATCTCATGCTGTGCCTTCTTGTCCTGCTATTTTTCTTATATTGAAACATGTTAGACTCTTTCACCTTGTTAATGCCCTTAAGGTGTTTGAATCTTTCGATCATATCACCTCTCTCCCTCCTTTGCTCTAGGGTATATATATTGAGCTCCGTTAATCTGTCCTCATGTTTTCTGATGCAGTCCCTGCACCATTTTGGTTGCCCTTCTCTGGACTGCCTCAATTTGGTTAATGTCCATGTGAAGGTGTGGCCTCCAGTACTGCACGCAGTACCCCAGATGGGGTCTAACCAGTGTCTTGTAAAGAGGGATTATTACCTCCCTCTTCTGACTTGTGATACCCCTTCTAATACACCCCAACATCCCCCTAGCCTTACCTACTGCTTTAGTGGTCTGCTTGGATGATTTCAGGTCATCTGTGATGATGATGATGCCCAAGTCTTTTTTCCGTTTTGACTGCTAGCAACTCCCCTCCCAGCCTATAGGTGGCTTCAGGATTTCTCTTCCCTATGTGCATGATCTTGCACTTCTTTGCGTTAAACCCCAGTTGCCACTCTTTCGACCATTTTGCTAGTTTATCCAGATCTCTTCTCATTCTGCCCACTCCATCGGGATCGTCTACTCTGTTGCAGATCTTGGTGTCATCTGCAAACAGACAAACCTTACCATCCAGTCCATCTGCAGTGTCACTGATGAAGATATTGAAGAGAACTGGCCCCAGGACTGATCCCTGAGGTACCCCACTTGTGACTTGCATCTCTTCTGACTGTATACCATTTACCACCACTCTTGCGTTCTGCCCGTCAACCAGTTTGCCACCCAGTTGACCAACTTCTGACCCACCCCAAGCCTACCCAGCTTATTAATCAATCTTCTATGAGGAACAGTATCGAAATCTTTGAAGTCAAGGTAGGCGACATCAGCTGCTCCCCTTTGGTCCACCACTCTGGTTACCCAGTCAAAGAAATCTATGAGATTAGTTTGACAGGACCTTCCTTTTGTAAACCCATGCTGTCTTGGATCCTTTGCCCTATGATTCCAGGTGTTGCTATCCTTTCCTTGAGGAGTGCCTCCATAATCTGCCCACTACTGAGTAAGTCTGACTGGTCTGTAGTTCCCTGCCTCCTCCCTGCTACCACTCCTGTGGAGCGGGATCACATGAGCCCTTCTCCAGTCTTCTGGGACTCTCCTGTGCTCAGAGACTCACTAAACCATTCTGATAATGGCTCTGCTACTTCCACCCTTGTCTCCTTTAGTACCCTGGGATGTGTGCCATCAGGTCCCATTGCCTTGTACACCCTGAGCTTATTGAGCTCTTGTAGGACCCTTTCTTTCGTGAAGGGACTAGTGCACCCCTACCCCCCCCCACCCTCATGTCCATGGTGCTGAGCTGTGGGCCCTGCCCTACCTTCTCTTCAGTAAATACTGAGCAGAAGTATCTATTTAAGATGGATGCTTTTACGTGGTCATCCTCCTCACATGGCCCCTTATCCCCTTTGATCTTAGCAGTACCCCCTCTGGACTTTCTCCTTTCACTAATGTATCTATAGAAAGTATTGTCACCTTCTCTTACTGTTTGTGCTACTGTTTCCTAGGTTTGAGCCTTTGCCTGCCTTACTGCCTTCCCTGCTTCCCTTAGGGAAGTTTGGTATGCCTCCCTATCTTCATCCTCCTGCGTTCCCTTATATTTCCTGAAGGCCAGCCTTTTGGCTCCTTTTCTGCTACTGTTTTTGAGAAGCAAAGTGGTTTCCTTCTTCTTTTGCACTTCCTTTTCTCTCCAACACAATGGGATGTTGCTTCAAGTATTGCATCCTTAATGCTTGCCCACTTTGCCTGTACCCCCTTCACCTGTATTTCTTTTTGCCAGGGCTAGCTTAATTCTGTTTGCTATCTTATCAAAGTCTGCTCCTCTGAAGTTCCATAATCTTATCTGTGTCAATCTTCACCATTCATCACCTTTGGGTATAATGGCCGGACGTCACGACCCTGAGGGAGCTCTTCTTTATTGTTTGTTTGGATGGGTGGAGTCGATGCACCATTGGCACTGCCCTCGAGGCGGACGCACTGTGTGGTGCTCGTGGGTTGGCCGTTGGGTGTCATCGACCCTGCCCTCCCGCCAGTTCTTAGTCTTCCGCCGTAGAGGTCGCACCTAGGAAGCTCTGCGCAAGAGGCCTGCTGTCTGCTCTCACGCCTAATCTACAACTTGGGCACCACTTTCTTGATGCTGAATCTGTTTACGCCGACATAGATAGACGCAGTTTTATAGCCTGCCGTTTCCACTGTTCGCCACCAGTAGATGTCGCTGTTAAGATTGTTCCTTTTTCTTTATCGTTAGCGATGTAGAATCTTTGTTTTTTCTGTAGGTCGTGTCTCGGTTGGGGGACAAGAAAACTTCGAAGACGGGACAGCCCCCAATCCGTCGGTGCCCGTCTGGCGTAAGTACTCAGTCACCCGACCAGCATGACCGTTACCTCGTAGCGTCTTGGCCTTCCATGACATGGATTTGTGTGAGCTTGCTTCTCCATGGACGTCGTGTCTCCAAACAACGCGTGAATGTTGACGAGCTCACGCACTGTGGGACAGGCACGCACTTGTCGGGCCAAGCCATGGTCTCTCTCCCTTTCTCCAGGTCCCCTCCTGGTTCTGTGCAGACCATGAGGAGGGGGCTTCTGCTCTAGTAGCCTTGCCATTGCAGAAGCCCTTACAGCGGTGCAGAGGCCAGTCCATCCCCTGTGGGGCGGGCGGGAGAGCACTGCACTGGCAGTTGCTTCTTAGGGGTGAGGCTCCCCGGTGTTCATTTCCTCAGGCTGGAAAGCCTGGAGTTGGTGCTATCCTCGGCGTCGCCTGTCAGCACCATCTTGGGAATGGCGCTGGCGGTGCTTGAGGATGCTCCTGACACAATCCTTGACTGTTTTTGGCTTGCACCGATCGGCTGCGCTGTGGTTGAGCATGGTGCCGTGTCCATTGCCGAGCGAGGACCAGGCGCCATGGGGGGTTTCAGATCTCTGCGCTGTTCGTGGCGCCAAAAGTGCCGTCAGAGCTGTGTTTCAGTGCAGTCTCTGGCCTCGGCGCCGCTTGCAGCACAGTGGGTTGGGATGGTGCCATGACAGGCTCCCTGCGGTCGGGGGCTTCGGCGCCGGCTCTGGTGCAGTCCATCGAACCGCTGCCCCATTCGATCGGGATGGCAGTGAGTGCCCATGTACCGTCTGACACAAGACTCCGGTCTCCATCTCCTCAGAGGTGGAATTGGACTCTGAGTCAGACAGGCAGTCTGACTCTTTGGAGTTGGCTGCACACCTTGGTAGTGTCCTCAACAGACCGGAACCAGCCCCCCTCTGAGGGAGCGGACAGTTGCTCCCAGGCCCAGGGTAAGGATTGCTGACTAGCAGGCAGTTGTGCAGGCCACCATTGCTCTGCAGCCTGGCCTCATAGTTTTCTGATCCCTCAGGTTGATGTGCCTGGATCGCCCAACTTTGGGGCAGATCGGAGCACCCACAGGAGGGGAGGGTGCTGCTCCCTGGATAGTCCATACAGGGACTGACCAGGGTTGCCAGCTGCCTAGGCCGGCTTTTTTGAGGAGAAGGGCTCTTTTGGACTCCTGAATGTTCGAGGTTCGACACGGCAACCCTTTTCTGGGGCTCACCTGGGTTCCAGGAGGAGTCGTAGTGTGGACCTCCATCCTTCCTTCCTTTTCAGTCTCCTCGAGAGGACCCTGTTCTTTGGAGGTAGGGGACCGTCCTTTTGGGGTTTCACGGCTCCGGTCACTTCACAGGAGGGAATCTTCAGGGCATAGCCTAGGCAGTTCCAGTATGGTTGACCAGCTGTTGGCTGTTGAGTTTCCGGAGCTCCCTCTTCCCTTGAGGCTCCAGATGCGCTCTCTGGCCCAGGCAGAGGACAGCAGATTTCTATTGTCTGCTCTGCCGTCTCTCCTCTGCCACCACCTCCTTCTCTCCCAGGCATTCTTGGTCTGAGTGGCCCTCTCTCCTGGGAGCAGTTCAGAGCGGTGGCTGCTTAATTTCATTCTTATATTAGGGCCATGGACAGGCAGGTTTTTCCAACCTCCCCCTGAGCAGCCAGCCTCTGAACCTTTGAGGTCCTCTGATTCTTCATCCTCCTCTTCAGGAGGAGAGGAACCATCTGTGCACATCTCCCCAGCTGCTGATCTCATGGAGTATCAGTGTTTCCTTGTGAGGATGTTGGAGGATCTGCATATCACCCCACCCACTCAGCACAATCTGAAGCGCACCTTTTTAGGTGATTTCAGTGTGGACACTCTTGTAGTGCCCCCCTGGCCTGCTCCCTTTTGGGAGGCATTGTTGCACTTCTGGCAGAGACCCTTTTCCGGAGTCCCATCCCTAGGGATCTCTGCCAGAGGTATTGTGCACCCCCAGAGTCTCCAGGTATGGCCCCCAGATGCGGATTCCATGGATTTTGACTTCTGGGGCAGGAGGACTTTCTACTCAACATGGTTGCTTCTTTTGATATCTGCACATCGGCCCCACTACGCTACCTATGACATGTTCCTCTGGTCCAGGCTATGTCGGCTCCTAGCCTCGATGCCTGTTATGGAGGTAACCAGACAAGCCATTGCACTGTCTGCGCATGGCCTGGAGCTAGCAAGGCACCAAGCGAGGGCATCTTACGACATCGAGGTAGCTTCCAGAGTCATAGGGGCAGCGATCTGCACTAGGCAGACGACATGGCTGCGTTTCTCCCAGTTGTCACACATGGCCCGGTGTAGGTTGATTACTTTCTCTTACCAGAGAACCCACCCTTTCTCCCTTAGGGTAAGAAATCTGTCTGGGCAACCTCCTACCTGCTCCGGGGGTTCCCCGTCTCACTCTTCCCACTCTCTGGCCTCTCCAGACCCGTGAAGGTTCTCTCTTTTGGTGTGCCACCCACGGAGAGCTAAGGGACTTTATCCTTTAAAGTTTACGGCCCTCTTCGGGGGGGCTCAGCACTCACACAAAGGTGATGAATTGTGAAGATTGACACAGATAAGACATGAAAATTACGTACCTACTGTAATTCTGATCTTTCTGTGTGTCTTCACCATTCATCATAATCCCACAGTCCATCCCCCTGGGACCTCAATCTTTGTGCCCTCCTCCCTCTCTGTGCCCTCTCTTCCCCCTCCTTCTTCCATTGGTCAGGAGTAGGGTGACCTTGGGCACGTAGTTGGATGTTTTTCTTCTAGGGAGAAAGTGGTCAGGATAGGGGGCACTCTTTCCTCAGTGCCTCTGCTCCACCCCTATGGGGTGGGGGTTGGTGGTTGCCCTCTCTTCTATTCTCTCCCTCTCCCCCGGTTTGTTTTTCCCTTGATTCATTTTGTCCTTTGGACGCAACCCTCAGATTAATTTAAGAAGCTAGTTTTCTTATACAAAGTTTGATTTGGGGCGGTATTGCTCTGTATCCTGTCTTTTCTTCCAGAATAGCTGATTCTGCTTATGTTGGAGTTATTACCAGTGGTTCTGTGCCTTGAATTCTGGCAGTTTAGCCTTCTGGCTACACCTTCGCAGTCCCTATACATTCTGGAGACAGGTCAAGGTTCCAGGGTCTGTCTCTCTCCCCCCCAACATCCTTGCTTTTAAAATTCTTTTACCCCTCCTTCCTCCTCTTCTACTTCCAGAGATTGGGGCCCCTCCCAATCCCCTTAGTTTTCCAGCTTTATTCTGTCCTCTGTCGTTTATTTCTCATTTTAGGTTGTATATCGTTTTCTTTATCTGTCCCTTGGACTCCCTTGTCCCTCCCTCCGAAACTTTTTTTACTGTACGGCGACTCGGATCTGGCGGAGGGCAGCTCAACAACATCTGGCGCCATCCCATGGCTCACAAGTCGCATTGACCTTGAGAATGGCGCCGATGTCGACTCCGCCCATCCAAAAGAGCTCCTGCGGTCGTGACACCGGCCACTATACCCAAAGGTGATCAATTGTGAAGATGCACAGAAAGATCAGAATTACGGTAGGTATGTAATTTTCATTTCTAGGGACATGGATATGTTGTTCATCCACACTTATTGGCAGGTTCCTTGCCGCTTTAAATCTTGCCGGAAGGTCTTCAAGCTGGCTCCTCCCACCCACCCAGGTGGTAAAACTCTCGGCTCCGCCCCATGACCCCAGATCTTCCTTACCGCTTGGAAGCTCAGGTTCCCTCCTTAACGCTCTGCGATTAAGACTGGTTCCTAATTCTTGAAGTTAAAATCAAAAGTTTTTGCTAAAAGACTTGGTCTTCTTCTCCCCGGCTGTGATGGACAAATCGACTCCCGGTTTCGGAGGTGCCCTTGCGGAGGCAGAAGATGTCTAGGACGGATCCGCACTCCACGTGCGTCTACTGCCTGGGCCTTGAGCACGACCCGCGGGCCTGCGACTTGTGCTCTTCTTTTGACCTCTCGTCCTTGAAGACCGTGCTGCCCGATTACAACTGGGCGCCCGAAAGAATTCCACGGTGAAATCTAAAGAGGCCGGTTGGCTGTCAGCGGCACAGCCTTTCGTGAATCAGCTCGAGCAGATGACGCCCTCGAAGAGGAGGCGGCGGGCGCTTCTACCTCGGCTGCGGCATTTGTCCCGCTCTCTCGGTGCCTCGTGCTGGCTTCTTTAAGGAGCTTTGTCGACCCTCTCGGCGAAAGGTGAGGTCCAACTCTGGGACCTTTCCAGGTCCAAAAGAGCAAAAGTAAGTCTCTCCGTCGACGCTCTTGGGAGCGGGAAAGATCCCCCTCCCCTTGTCGACAGTCGACTCCGGTCGACCCCTCAGCTTCGGCCACTGGCTTCACGGTGTCCCCGTCAGGCCAGTTGACCGAGGACTCCCGGCAGCCGGTCGAGATTTTCTCGACCCGTTAGGCGGAGTTGTCGGCTGGAGAAGCTGAGAATCCCTCTCCCTGGTTCCCCGGTGGGGAATTGAGGATCCCGTCGGCTCGTCTGTGCCTCCGGTTCCGGAGCCTTCGGTGGGATCGTCCGAGCCGAGGGGAGTGCCGATTTCTGACACTTCTCCTCGCCTTCCTCGGCCTAGTCGAGACTCTCGGTCTCGGACATCCTCGCGGTCCAACCGATCCTGCCGCCATAGGCGGTCTCGGTCTCGGCACCGAGGCAAGCGGCGCCGCTGCTCTTCCTCGGACGAGGGGAGGCTTCGGCGCAAGTTGGGTCGGAAGTACGAGGAACTCATGTGGCAACAGCTCCTTTTGACCGGGAATAGGCCGACCCAGTTGTCTTTCCCGGCCATTAAGTGGCTGTCACCGGAGCGGCCGAAACAACCCCTTGTTGTAGCCGAGGAGCCTGTTCCCAGGCCGGTTGTTCGGCCAGTTCCAGCTGCCGCACCGATTCTGGTGGAACCTCCGCCTCCACAGCCTTAAGTTAGGGCTCCGACCAAAAATTCTTGGACGGCCTTGGGTTTGCCCCATAGGCTGTCTGTCACCCTCACTCCCGATAAACCTCGGCAGGTGGAGGGTGGCTCAGGCCGAGGCAGCTCTTTGAGGACTCTTCTGAGTCCGATGATGGTTCCTCCCTCTTCTCCAAGCGCATGGACTTGGAGTCCTCGGGAGGGCAGTCAGTGGACGATAGCCCTTCGTCCTTCTTAGGTTGCTCGACTCATCTCGGAGTCCACCGGGATGAAGCTCGAACCCGTTCCTAAGCAGGCCCAGGCATCCCCTCGGAATTCTGGACCAAGGGATTCTCCCTACGGAGGCCTTTCCGTTGGCGAAGCCATAGTAGGAGTCGGCCTTGGAACTTTGGCAGCGTCCTGCTTCTGCCCTGCGCCTTCGGCCAGGATGGCCAGAAAGTATCGGTCCCTACCGGTTCCTGTCCAGTTTTGGAACACCCCTCGGCGGGTTGGTTACCGACAGCGTTTTCTGGCGTGCGGGGCATGAGGATGTGGACAAACCTCCCGACAAGGAATCCAGAAATTGGATTATGCTGAAGTGAAAAGTCTACTGCGTCCTCTCTTGGCCTTCGTCAGGCCAGTTCGGCCATCCTCATGGCACATTTTTCTCACGCCCTGTTGGGCTCCCTGGATGAGGTTGTCCCTCATCTTCCCGCAGATCTGCAGACTACGGTCAGGCGGGTGCGGGACCAGGGCAGGGCAGTGGCCAAACAGCAGCTCAGACTGCGTTAGACATTGAGGGACTCATGTGTGCCAGGTCTGTGGCGGCGCGGTGGCCATGCGTCGTCGGGCCGGCTAGGATATCCACCTTTACCTCGGATACCCAGCACAAGTTGGCGGATGTTCCCTTTTGGGGACTGACCTCTTGACCCTGGGGTGGAAGGTCACCTGCAGAGGATCGAGAAGTCCAATGCTACCTTGGACTCTGTCTCTTCCGCTCAGAAGGACAAGGCCGCGAAGCCACAGCCTAAGCCCTTCGTCCTTCTGCACCCTTGTCATCCCGGCCCAACAGCGTCAGGGCCAGCAGGCTCGAGCTTGGCATCCCAAACCCAAGCCGTCGGCTTCCTCCAACAGGAAGCAGGAGGTAAAGGCCCAGGAGGTCCCTCGGCCGGTCCCTCCTCCAAGCCTGCCCAGTGACGGGCTGAGGGGTGTCGCCCCCATCCCTGTCACCTCACCCCTGGTTCCCCCTGTGGGGGGACGGCTCAGACACTTCCTTTCCGCCTGGTCCGCTGTTGCCACGGACAGGTGGGTACTGGAGGTGGTGGGAAAAGGCCTACCTCTAGAATTCGAGCAGGCCCCGCCCTTCAGAGCCGTCGCACCTTGGTGGGCCTCGGGGTCCGCAGCCTCACTGGCGGCTCGTCGAGCCGACATCGCTCTCTCCTCCCAAGGAGGTGATCAGGAGGTAGAGGACCCCCTTTAGACCGGGGTTCGTGTCCAGGTATTTCCTGGTTCGAAGCAGACGGGGGCTGGCGCCCCATTCTCGAACCTACCGACCTGAACAAGTTCCTAAGGTCTAGGACCTACGAATGGTCACTCTGGCGCGAGATAATACCACCTCTGGAACACGGCATGGTTCTGCTCTCTGGACCTACAGGGCGTTTTCTTTCCGTCCTATCCTTCCGTCACATGGAGATTCCTCCGCTTTCGGCGGAGGATCCCTCTTCGAGTTCGAGCCATGCCCTTGACTTATCTCCAGCTCCCAGGTGCTTCACCAATGCATGGCAGTGGTGACAGCATTTCTACAGCGCCGGGGAGTCGGGTGTACCCTTACCTGGACGATTGGCTGATAGCAGCCCCCTCCAGGCAGGGAGGTGGGCGGTCCAGAGATCTGGCCCTCAGGTTTGCTCTCAAGTCGGCCTTCTCATCAGCGAGGCCAAGTCGGAACTCGAGCCGAAGCAGGTGATCCTGTTCATCGGGGCAGAGCTCGACTCTCTTCGAGCCAGAGCACGGCTCCCGGCGGACAGGGCTGAGGTTCTTTCCTCCTTTGCCCAATCATTTCAGGTTGGCCAACTGTGCCCTGCCCGGGACTTCCTGCGCCTCCTGGGCCTCATGGCGGCCTGCACCAGCGTGGTCCGTTGGGCCCGTTGGTACATGCGTTCCCTTCAGTGGGGACTGGCCAGCCAATGGTCACAACACCGCGATCCATTGGACCAGCCCGTGACAGTGACCCAGGAGATGTGGAATGCTCTCCAATGGTGGATCGTTCCAGCACATCTGCAGGAAGGTATCCCGTTCGTCCGCCCCGAGCAGACTGTCTCTCTCTCTCTCTCTCTCTCTCTCTCTCTCTCTCTCTCTCTCGACGCATCTCTAATCGGTTGGGGTGCCCATCTGGGGGAACACCGAGTGCACGGCCTCTGGTCCCCTTGGGAGTCCCAATGCCACATCAACCTGCTGGAGCTCCGAGCAGTCCACTTAGCTCTCACCGCCTTCGCTCCGCTTCTACGGGGTCAAGTGGTTCAGGTCCAGGCGGACAACACCACGACCATGTACTATCTGAACACGCCAGGGCGGGCCAGCTCCTTGCTGTTATGCAAGGCTCTCCGCATTGGTTCTAGTCTGCGCGTGGGCCGGATCTCGTAGCATTCACATGTGAGGCCTCCAACACCCTGGCCAATGCCCTAAGCTGGATAGGCTCGTCTCACAGTGGTCTCTCCTGCGGAGGTAGTACAGATCTCTACTCCCACTGGGCACGCCTCAGATGGACCTGTTTGCCTCCAGGGAGAATGCGAAGCTGAGTCTGTTCCATGCCCGCCCACCTCAGCAGGGCTCGCTGCAGGCGGATGCCTTCTCGAGGCCGTGGACCGCGGGCCTCTTCTATGCCTTTCCCCCATTTCCCTTAATCCACAAGGTGCTTCTCAAGGCGAGGAGGGACAAGGCGCAGGTAATTCTGTTAGCCCCAGACTGGCCCCGCCAATTCTGGTATCCAGATCTCCTCAGCCTCAGCTCCAGGCTCCCGAGGCGGCTTCCAGCCCGCCCGGACCTGATCTCGGTCAATCAGGGGAAGGTATTCCATCTGGACCTTCAATCCCTGCACCTGACGGCCTGGTTCCTGAGTGGCTAGAGTTCCAGGCTCTGGGTCTTTCCGACAAGGTCCTCAACGTCGTTGAGGCGTCCGTAAGGAGTCTACCAGGAAATGCTATGCCTTCAAATGGAAGAGGTTTTCCATTTGGTGTCAGGGGAAGGGCTTGGACCCTTCCGACTGCCCCTTGGCAAGCATTCTGGACTACCTGTGGTCCCTTTCTCAGCAAAGGGCTTGATCGACTACCATAAAGTGGACCTGGAGCCATCTCTGCTTGCAGTGCGGGCCGGCAAGCAGTTGGTGGCACAGGAGAAGGTGGTTGGGCGCTGTTTCAAAGGCCTTGACCACATTTCCCCTTGGGTGCGAGAACCTCCACCTCCGTGGGATCTACTGCTGGTATTGGCCAAGCTCATGGGCAAGCCATTTGAACCAATGCACAGATGTGATCTTTCACACCTGTCGTGGAAGACCGCCTTCTTGGTGGCTATCACATCAGCCAGAAGGATGGGAGAGCTCCAGGCGCTTTCCATCGAGCCTCCCTACCTGGTCTTCCACAGGGACAAGGTTGTCCTGCGCCCCCACCCACCCGAAATTCCTTCCAAAGGTGGTGTCGGAGTTTCACCTTAACCAGGTGTTGACTCCGCCGGTGTTCTACCCCAGTCACACCTCGGAGCCGAGTATCGGCTCCATACTTTGGACCCTAGATGAGCGCTCGCTTATTATAAGGAGCGGACGGCTTAAGTTCGGGGAGAGGTTCGCCAGCTGTTTGTCACCTATGCTGAAGCCGCACCTGGCAGACCTGCAGCAAAGTGGACGATAGGCAGGTGGATCACCTCCTGCATAGAGCTCTGCTACAGGTTGGCAGGGATGGAGCCTCCCAGAGGGATAAGAGCTCATTCTACCCGCCGTACCGCTGCATCGGTTGCTGCTTCCAGGGACGTCCCTATCCAGGATATCTGCAGGGCTGCTACCTGAAAGTCGGCACATACCTTTATTACCCACTACCACATCGACCTCGAGTCTACGCGGGATGCTGGTTTTGGGGCCTCCAGTTCTCAATCTCTCTTTCCCAAGTAAGTACTGGGGTATCGCTGCCTCCCTCCTCCTGGAGAACTGCTAGGAATCTGCCAGGTGTGTGGATGAACAACATATCCATGTCCCTAGAAATACAGGTTACTCACCTGTAACAGGAGTTCTAGGAATGGTATATGTTGTTCATCCACTCGACGCACAACCTGAGCTTCCAGCGGGCCAGATCTGGCGTCATGGGGCGGAGCCGAGAGTTTACCACCCGGGTGGGTGGGAGGAGCCAGCTTGAAGACCTTCTGGCAAGAATTAAAGCGGCAAGGATACATGCCAGAGTGTGGATGAACAACATATACCATTCCTAGAACTCCTGTTACAGGTGAGTAACCTGTATTTCTTGCATAACTGTACA
This sequence comes from Neoceratodus forsteri, assembly GCA_016271365.2. Classification (NCBI taxonomy): domain Eukaryota; kingdom Metazoa; phylum Chordata; order Ceratodontiformes; family Ceratodontidae; genus Neoceratodus; species Neoceratodus forsteri. The sequence goes on from CM057451.1 coordinate 91,992,950, forward strand.
TCTTACTTCGGGAGGGTTCCATCAGTAGGTCATCACATATAGGACTGGTGCCACCTGGTGTCGGGCCACACTGCAGACTTTTCTAGCAATACCTGACAGGGGACTGCCCACCCGACATCATGTGACAGATGTCAGCGTGACTGTATATAGTGGGCAGTCCCCACTCCCGCCCTCCAGTTCTTTCCCGCCGTCACCGCGTGTCAGTCACATTGCAGACTTCCATACAGCGATCATTGTGGAAGTGTCTTGCATTGGAGTTTCCTTTGCTATAACATTCTCAAATTTATATCCTTTTTCATTGATGTCTTCACTCAAGAAGTGCTCATTGTGTGGCACGTAGATCCCGCACAGACAGTCACCTCCATTGCGTCCTCTGTATAGGCCCGGACCATCCTGTTACCTCCTGCTCTGTGTGCCAGACCTTCAACTAGGCCACGAAGAAAAGGAGACAGCGTGCTTTGGAGATCCATCTTTTAAAAGCCCATCTGGCTTCTCTGGAAAAGAAGGTGGACTGCTTAAGAGTCCTCGTCTGAAAAATCTTCTCCTTTTAAGATGCACAAGGAGAGATCCAGCGAGTGGGGAGTGCTCTGCGGATGACGTGCTGCCCTCAACGAGCAAGGCACAGCCTCCCAAAAAGGATGGGAAGTCTGTTAAGGCCATGGTGGGTCAGCTGGTCGTCGGCTCCTCTGACGAACGCACCACTTCAGCCGATAATTCGGCCCCTGGCTCCTCTGGGGACCGCGCGGCGGCCAGTAAGACTACCAGGAGACGGGTACTCACCTGGCACCGGTCGGTAAGCCGGTTGGGGACTCCTCCCCTGCCCGCCCGACTCTACCCACTAAGACGGCCGGTTCTCCTGATGGCACCTCACCAGACGTCCGGTGGAACCAGAGGGAGAAAGCCCTTATCCCTCCTCTTCCTTCACCTGTATTCTCACCTTTTCTGGCGGGTACTTCGGGCGATGATACCAGAAAACCCCTCAACGTAGTCAATACCTCGGGGTCAGCTTCGCATTCACCCTTGGGGTCAAGAAGGAAGCTACTCCTCAACCATCAGGCCTTACCGTGGAGGCCCCTCCTCTGCCTTCGGGTGGGATTCTGGCACCTCTGATGCCGGACGTCATGACAGTCTCGCAGCCTGGACTGGTTGGCCGGCCTTAGCCATTGGCCCTGATGCTGGCTCAGGTTTCGCCACCAGTGCCCCTTTCTCCGGCCCTGATGTCGGTTCCCCTGACGTGGGCTGTCCCGACGCCGGACCCCCAGCCGATATACACTACGGCGGGTCCGATGTGGGTACCCCCGATGCCGGATCTGACCACGGGGATTTACTCTAGACCCCCGAACTGTCCCGCATTACCTGCAGGGGTTTCCTGGGGACCACTGTCCGGCGGGTCCCACTCTGGACTGCAGTCACTTCGGACAGTTCTAGCCTGGGTTTAATCCCTACTCTACTTTTCAGGGATTTCAGGGTTATTACCCTTCACCGGTTATCTCTCTCCCCCCCCCCCCAAGCTTCTGCCTACTCCACCGGCCCCCTCCAGTTGCTCCGGATTTCAAGGCTCTAATCCAGTCTTGGTGGCAGGGGGCACGGTTGGAGTTGGTCTCTGACCTGGAGAATTGGCTCCCACACCCACAGTCTCCCAGGTCCCCTTCCCCAAGCAGTTCCTCTAGTGCCACTGTCCATGTCTCGGGGAAGATTCGTCAGGTTGTTTCCTTCCCAATACCTAACTTCTTGTCGAGGAGGCGGACGTTGACGATAGCTTAGAGTGAGCTGACGACTCTTCAGTGGAGGTCCCGGAAGAGTCTGAGGGCCCGAAAGGCAAGGTATCCCCGAAATCTCCACAAGAGGACCCTGCCTTTTCAGATCTTCTGAGGTCCATGAAGGATTATTTCGACTGGGAGTCTCGGGAACAGGACCCAATTAGACAGCGACTCGCGAAACATCTCGACTTAGTCTGTCTCCATTCCCCATTCCTCCCTGGATGGCACCTCACCAAGACCTCACCACTACCATCTGACAGATGCTTCATTCCCTCCCGGCTGTCCCGAAATGGGCAGACAGACTTTACCGGGCACCGAAGGATGCCCCGTTCCTGAAGGCTCATCCCAAGGCTGACTCTGTGGTCATCTCTGCAGCTCATTATTGCTCCTCAGCACCAAAGCACATGGGCACCTCTCCTCCGGACAGTGTCAAGGCAGATGGACCAGTTCGGGGGAAAGATTTATTCCTCTGCGATGTTCGCCCTCCGGTCCCTTAACTACATGGCCCACATGGTGTCCCACCAAAGGGCTACCTTGGCCAGGCTGGATACGCGAGTTCAGTTCCAGGGCGGGCTCGTGGGTCTGTAAGCTTCGGACCAAGAGCAAGATGAACCCGCTCCATTTCCAGAGGAAGATCCATAGATAATTCCAGGGCCGTGCAAAGGAGTGTTGTAAATTCAGTAATGTCTGGACCCTCTGGTATACAGTAAATCTGGATGAATTTACGCCTTGCATGATTTTCTGAATCCTCTTGGCGGGCTTGGTGGTTTTCCCCATTTTCTACCGCTGTGATCTGACGTATGGAGTAATCTGTTCGTTCAAGGGTGGCAGTATCACGGTGGAGTTGATTGTAGAAGTCCTTGACTTCGGCTCTGAAAGCAAGCAGCTCTTTGTAGATAGTTTGAGTTTTACTTTTTTTATTCTTCGACATTTTAGATCTTAGTATTTTGCCAGTATATGCCTGGTTGGGAAAATCTGCTGAGGCCAGGGAATGCTCAGACCGATGTATTGCCGGCCGAGACCCGCTGATCTTCTTTCATAGTGTTATGCCTGATAAGATCTTTTTTTTTTGGTAGTTCCAAAAGGCACTGCAGCTTTATCCCCTTCTGTAACAGTTTTTAATTAAAAATGGCATGTAAAATAGTAGTTTCGGGGGAAATTTCTGGCGAGGGGAGTGTGGAGTTCAAAAATCACGCTGCAACCATGCGGGAAGCTCAACTGGAAGTCTTCGTAGATGTTAGTTTTATTTATTTTTTTGGGGGGAGGTCAGTTCTGTTTATGCTCCATCACTGATCCCACAGGAGCTCTCTCCGGCAAGACTCTGGGTCTGGTCCTTTCCCGCTCCCTGAGATCCTATCCAGTGCCAGCCTCTGGTGGGGGAGCCCTTCCCCTGACTTGCCCACACCCCGGCTCTGAGTCCCACTAAGGTAGGGCCGCCAACTCCTTCCGGTGCTCTTATCTATAATCTAGAGGGGTGGAGAGCCAGAGGCCGGTTAGGAGCTGATCTGGTGCTGAACGTGGGTGACTGGCTGCTGGACCTGCCTTCGCCATCCCGGGTGCCAGGATTTTTCCTTTTTTTTTTTTCTGGTCCTGGAGGATCGGACGTGCAGAGATGTTCTGTGCGTGACGGGGGTGGAAATGCCCCCGCCACTGGACACCTGCTGAGTCCTCCCTACCAGCGGCAATGCCCCTTGTGTCGGCAGTGGTCTCCAGACCAGGCACAGGAAGCTCACAACCCCCCTCCCCAGGAGAGGACAACAGTCCTCCGGATGCTCAATCCTACCCCTCCCCGGCTGACTCCCGGTAACCCGCATCCGCTCTCGAACACAGGTTGCTGGCATGGCACGAGGTGTGGCGTCCAGCGCCTCAATCCTCCGTGCCACTGGAGCGGCTTAGATATTCCCATCTTAGGTACTGATTTGTTCAGGCCTTGGGTAGATTATCTTAAACATATTGAGAAGTCCAGCGCTACCCTGGACTCCGTCACCTCCGCCCAGTAGGAGGTTAAAGGACCAAAGCAGGAGAAAAAGCCATTTCAGTTTCAGTCCTCCTCTTCCCCTGCTATCCATTCCATTCTGCCCCCAGCGGCACAGCAGCAGGTCTGGCATCCTCAGTCAGTTGTTGTCCTCAAGTGCCAGACAGTCTGGAGGGCGAGGGCCGGCTGTTTCCTCTTCCGGCCCTGCCACCCCCACCAAGCCTGCGAAGTGATGGTTTGGTGTGCCCCTCCCCTGCCTATTCCTCAGAACCCCCAGGCCCTCTAGTGGAGGGTTGGCTCTGCCACTTTGCTTCTGCCTTATTCGCTGTTACCTGGGACAAATGGCTGCTTAAGGTGGTAGGCTGTGGTCTGCTTCTGGAGTTCGAGGCTCTTCCACTTGGCAGAGTCCATGCCCCAAGGGAGGACGCGGTGCCCGTGGACTTGTCCACCTTTCGGAAAGACATTGTGCTGCTCTAGAAGGAGGCAGTGGTTCATGTCCAGGCCGCAGTGCCCTATCAGGGTTTGTCTCCAGATACTTTTTGGTTGCCAGATGGATTGGGGGGGCTGCTGGCACCCCATAGTGGACCTGCATGCCCTCAATCTGTTTCTATGGCAAGGCAAGATCTTACTTAGAGTGGGAGCTCTTGCAGCAGGCTATAACAAGCAGGACTATGCCACAGGTACTAAGACCCTCCGGAAACATTTTCAGCCAGCGGTATACAGCAGGGACCGCCCCCGACGTCGGCCCCGGCCCGACCCTGGTACAAAAGGGGGCGGACCCAGCTCCACCTCAATTCTTTTCCCAACGCGTCCTGCACGTGAAGAGAAAGACTTTGTTCCAGCTTGCCAGGAACAGCTAACTACTTTTCAAAAACCCTCATTTTGCTACCGTTTTTCTACGTTTTTTTCAAGTTACTGTTGTCAGGCCGTTTTCCAATGGTTTTTGCAGTTCATCGATGGATGTCTTCACAGTCGTCGGCCTCGGCAGAACCCCATCAGAATAAGTGCGAGTGTGGGAGGCAGATCCCTGCCAAGGACGGGCACAAAAGTTGTATCTCCTGCCTCGGGCTGGACCACGATACAGCTGCCTGCTCAGCCTGCCAGGCGTTTAAAGCAGCCGGACTCGGATCCAACGTCTGAAGGCTTTTCTACTGGAGAAGAAGATGGATCTGCACTCCTCCAGGGGGGAAGCGCAAAGAAAAATCCAAGCGCCATGGGAAAGACCGTAGTCTGTCCCGGTCGCAGTCCCGCTCTTCGCGGCCCTCTCCCAGAAGACCCGTCCTACCCGGGCTCAGGGAGGCGTCCCAAGTCGTCATGAGCCAAAGGCCGGCCCTTCGGGGAGAAGCCGCCCAAGCCAAAGGTAACCCCGCTAAGGGTTACCACCAAGCCCTTGGAGGTGAAAGCTGCAGCCCCACCTGCCAAGGCACTGGCTGCCTGCTAAAGACGTGCCCCCAGAGCCCAAGGACTCTCTGGTGCCCCCTGTCATCAGTACCACCACCAACGCTGGATGAAGGGTGAGGGATTGGCCGTGGAAGAGCCGATGTCCCCATCTCCCAAGTCCTCCTCCTCCCTAGGCCCCCTGGAGGGCACTCCTTTGTGGGCAGACTTCCCGGATACTTCTTTTCTGGGCCGACTTTTTGAAGGGCGAGCTAGGAGATGTTCTTCTTTTGGTGGGGCAGGTCCAGAGGACCCCACGCGCCAGCCCAGACACTGGTACCGGACCCAGCGGGCAAACCACAGCCGGGAGGTGAGCCTTCCCGAGGAAGTCCCCAGAGTGACCGTCTACACCTCCTTCTAGGGCTCGTTCCTGTGCCTGGTCTGGAGACCATCGCCAGTCCAGGTCTTGTACATGCAGCCCTTCTCATTCTTCTAGACGAGAGCGCTCCTGATGTCGGTCTTTGCTCCGTTGCTGGTCTCGGGACCGGAGTCTGTCTCTGGACCGTCGGTCCTCCAGTTACCGACGACTGAGGGAGTCTGGCCATAAGGAGAGATCAGACTAGTTCAGATCATATAGTTTATCTCCCTCTTCTTCATCATCTTTCTCTCTCAGCTTAGAGCGGTCCCCAGGAGAGAAGGACTAGCCTCGCTCGCCTCCCGATGATCCAATCTTCATGGACGTCATGTGGCATGTCCAGGCCTCCAGTGAGTGGGAAATGGAGGATCTGGAGCCGAAATGCTGGAGATTGGCAAAATTCCTGAGGCAGAAGGAGCCGAAACCACTAGTGGTCCCTCCTTTAGTGGACACCTTCCAGGACCGGACTCTGACTACCTGGAGACGTCCAGCTTCCATCCCGGCTGTTCCCAAGAAGTCAGATAGGCTGTATAAGGCCCCGAGGGCAGAAGCTTTTCTAGCAGAGAACCCTCAGGTGGACTCTTCGGTTATCACGGCTGTCCATGACAAATCCAGGCAGCCGAAGCACCTTAGCTCGCAGCCTCCTGATCCAGAGTCTCAGTATTTGGACCAGGTGGGCAAGAAATTTTATTCTGCCCCCACCTGTTCTATCCGGTCCCTTAACTTCCTGACGCATATGGTCCAGTACCAGAATGCTCTGTGGGAGAGGGGACAAGAGCTATTGAAGGCCATGCCAGATTCCGATCAGAAGACAGAACATCTGAATATCATGAAATCGGGCTCCGATGTAGGCTCCCATGTCCTGAGAGCCTCGTACGATACTGCAGATACGGCATCCAGGGCAGCCGCTTCCGGGGTCTACCTCCGCTGCCACGCCTCGTTGAGAGTTTTGGGCTTCCACCAGGATCTGCAGTCCGGTATCAAGGATTTACCGTTCCAAGGTAGCGTGTTATTTTGGTAGGAGACGGAAGCTTTGATTTCTCGTCTTAAAGAGTCAGGCAAGTCTATCTGGTCGGTCCGCTAAATGTACCGCGGCGACCAGCGACGGCAGCGAAAACTGCCATTTCGTAAGCCCTCAGGTGGCCAAGGTCACGCCCGTGGTAATCAGCAGGGTCAGAGAGGCGGCTTCCATTGGAGATCTGGTAACCAGCAGCCTGAAGGTGCTCCTACCCGTGGGACCAAGTCCTCCCAGGCCTCTCTGCCTACACCCGGCTCAGCCCAATGACTCCCTTCCGCCCCCTCAGCTCCAATGGATGACTCTGGGGAGGTGGGGGCGATTCTCCCTTCATCCAGAAGGGTGGTGAAGTCGATCACTGCGGACCAATGGGTCCTAGATATCATCAGGAGGGGACACACGCTGGAGTTCATGGAGTTTCCTCCAAATACTCCGCCAAAGTACGCCCGTTATCCTCCTCCTCACATCCAACTAATAGAGTGAGAATTTCAGACCCTCTTGCAGAAAAGGGCAATAGAGGTAGTCCCCTTGCATCAGTGGGGAAAGGGGTTTTACTCCCACTTCTTCCTGGTCCCAAAAAAGACACAGGATCTTCGTCCCATTCTGGACCTCAGCTCTCTGTATCTCTTTAGAGTACAAAAGGTGCAGCATGGTGACCCTCCCAGGTCTACTTCCTCTGCTGCACCAAGGAGAATGGCGCTGCTCCCTAGACATGCAAGATGCATATATGCATATTGGGGTCTTCCCTCCCCACAGGATGTTTCTGAGGTTCCAGTTCCAAGGGGAGCACTACCATTTCTGAGTTCTTCCGTTTGGTCTCTCTTTCGCTCCGCAAGTCTTTACAAAATGTTTGGCAGTGGTGGCTGCGGCTCTAAGGTGCATGGGGCACTATGTTTTCCCATACCTAGACGATTGGCTGCTTACAGCCCCGTCATGGTCATGCCTACTTCGCACCCTCTGAGACACCTCTACTCTATTCCGAGAGCTGGGGATCACCTTGAACCTTTGAAAATCATCCCCAGAGCCCAGTCAAAAGCTTTTCTTCATTGGAGCGGTCCTGGATTCTATCCAGGGCATGGCTTTCCTTCCCCCAGACAGGGGCGATCGCCTGCGAGAGATTGCCGAAGGGATCTCAATAACTCCTCAAGTTCCAGCACGGAACTTCCTCAAGCTACTGGGGCACATGGTGGCAATTCCAGTCACTTCCTGACGCATATGGTCCAGTACCAGAATGCTCTGTGGGAGAGGGGACAAGAGCTATTGAAGGCCATGCCAGATTCCGATCAGAAGACAGAACATCTGAATATCATGAAATCGGGCTCCGATGTAGGCTCCCATGTCCTGAGAGCCTCGTACGATACTGCAGATACGGCATCCAGGGCAGCCGCTTCCGGGGTCTACCTCCGCTGCCACGCCTCGTTGAGAGTTTTGGGCTTCCACCAGGATCTGCAGTCCGGTATCAAGGATTTACCGTTCCAAGGTAGCGTGTTATTTTGGTAGGAGACGGAAGCTTTGATTTCTCGTCTTAAAGAGTCAGGCAAGTCTATCTGGTCGGTCCGTCAAATGTACCGCGGCGACCAGCGACGGCAGCGAAAACTGCCATTTCGTAAGCCCTCAGGTGGCCAAGGTCACGCCCGTGGTAATCAGCAGGGTCAGAGAGGCGGCTTCCATTGGAGATCTGGTAACCAGCAGCCTGAAGGTGCTCCTACCCGTGGGACCAAGTCCTCCCAGGCCTCTCTGCCTACACCCGGCTCAGCCCAATGACTCCCTTCCGCCCCCTCCTTTCCAATGGATGACTCTGGGGAGACGGTCGGGGGCCGATTCTCCCTTCATCTCGAAGGGTGGAAGTCGATCACTGCGGACCAATGGGTCCTAGATATCATCAGAAGGGGACACACGCTGGAGTTCATGGAGTTTCCTCCAAATACTCCGCCAAAGTACGCCCGTTATCCTCCTCCTCACATCCAACTAATAGAGTGAGAATTTCAGACCCTCTTGCAGAAAAGGGCAATAGAGGTAGTCCCCTTGCATCAGCGGGGAAAGGGGTTTTACTCCCACTTCTTCCTGGTCCCAAAAAAGACACAGGATCTTCGTCCCATTCTGGACCTCAGCTCTCTGTATCTCTTTAGAGTAAAAGGTGCAGCATGGTGACCCTCCCAGGTCTACTTCCTCTGCTCACCAAGGAGAATGGCGCTGCTCCCTAGACATGCAAGATGCATATATGCATATTGGGGTCTTCCCTCCCACAGGATGTTTCTGAGGTTCCAGTTCCAAGGGGCACTACCATTTCTGAGTTCTTCCGTTTGGTCTCTCTTTCGCTCCATAAGTCTTTACAAAATGTTTGTTGGTGGTGGCTGCGGCTCTAAGGTGCATGGGGCACTATGTTTTCCCATACCTAGACGATTGGCTGCTTACAGCCCCGTCATGGTCATGCCTACGCACCCTCTGAGACACCTCTACTCTATTCCGAGCTGGGATCACCTTGAACCTTGAAAATCATCCCAGAGCCCAGTCAAAGCTTTTCTTCATTGGGCGGTCCTGGATTCTATCCAGGGCATGGCTCCTTCCCCAGACAGAGGCGATCGCCTGGGAGATTGCGAAGGATCTCAATAACTCCTCAAGTTCCAGCACGGAACTTCCTCAAGCTACTGGGGCACATGGTGGCAATTCCAGTCACTTCCCTGACCCGCCTCCACATGCGGGTCCCACAATGGATGCTCAGGGTACAGTGGGACCAGGGCTAAGACGATCTAGACTTCATCGTCCGGATCACCGAGCCAGTCAGGAGAACTTTGCTTTGGTGGATGGACCCCCAGAAGTTGGAGAAAGGGGTCAGGTTTCGTCCGGAGACACCAGGTCAGACTCTTACGACAGATGCATTGGACCTGGGATGGGGAGTGCACCTGGGTGCTTGTCAATCGCAAGGGGTTTGGACACCCGAGGAGCGATCCCTTCACATCAATGTACTGGAGATGCGAGTGGTTCTCTGTGCCTTACTGGCCTTTCAAGAGGACCTGGTGCCAGGCTCTCCTGTGGTTCAAACAGACAATATGGCTGTCGTTTTCTATAGCAGCAAGCAAGGGGGTACTCATTCGTATCCCCTTTGCAAGGAGGTGATGAGAGTCTGGCACTGGGCACTGGAGCAGCGCATTCTACTGTCCGCAGTGCACGTTCCAGGCGTCCTGAACGATCTGGCTGACGGCTTAAGCAGGTCTCGATCCAGAGCACACGAGTGGGAGCTGCTACGGTCCGTGGCAGATCAGCTCTTCGACAAGTGAGGTCATCCAGAGCTGGACCTCTTTGCATCACCACGCAACGCCAAACTGCCAATGTTCTGCTCGCGAGAGCACACGCCTGGAGCTTTCTGGCCAGACGCGTTATCCCTTTGCCGGGCAGGGAGGTTTCTCTCTGCCTTCCCGCCCTTGCCTCTCATTCAGCGAGTCCTACTAAACTTACAGGCAGAAGGGGCCCGAATGATTCTCGTTGCCCCCAGATGGCCTCGGCAGATTTGGTTCCTACTCCTGCAGCGGTTATCCACGGAGCCTCCAACTCCGCTGCCCATATGCTCGCAGTTGCTGTCCCGGGAATGGGGGTCTCTGGTCCATCCGGACCTTCCGTTCACCACCTACATGCTTGGCTCCTTCAGACGTAGCTCAACACAGATACAGGGTTTCCCCGGAAGTGGCGGCAGTCCTAGTGTCGGTGAGGAAGCTCTCCACCGCTCCGCCTATGCTATGAAATGGAAGCGTTTTTGTTTATGGGCCTTGTCACAGCATTTGGACCCTGTCACTTGTCCAGTGAATTCAACGTTACAGTACCTCCTCTCCTTGTACCAACATGGCCTGAGTTACTCCTCTATCAATGTGCATATGTGGGCTATCTCTGCCTATCATGCTTTCATTGGAGATAAGGCGTTGGCACAATTGGATGTCCCCCACACATTTTTGAGAGGAATTTTACATGCGAGACCTCCCATTCGGGACCCTATCCCACCCTGGGATCTGCTTTTTGTGTTGGAGAAGCTCACCCTCCCTCCCTTTGAGCCGGCAGTGTATTGTGAGCTGCGTTATCTTTCTTGGAATGTTTGTTTTTTGGTTGCTATTACCTCAGCTCGAAGAGTTTCTGAGGTTCAGGCTCTGATGTGTAAAGAGCTGTATTTGATTTTCCACAGGGAAAGGGTTTCCCTTAGAACAAATCCTAAGTTTCTTCCGAAAGTGGTCTTGGAGTTGACCCTCAACCAGTCTGTTGACCTTCCAGTCTATTTTCCTTCCCCATCTAATAGACGGGAGGCTCTCCTCCACACATTGTATGTCCACAGGACTTTGAGGTATTATCTCAAACGGTCGTCTACGCACCGTCAATCGGAGCAACTCTTTGTGGCCTTTGCACCACAATGCTTGGGTAAACCGGTGACCAAGCAGTCTGTTTCGAAGTGGATCGTCCACTGCATATCCTTCTGCTGTGAAAAAACAATAAACCCCTACCGGGTCTGGTCAGGGGTCACTCCACCAGGGGAGTGTCTGCTTCTTTTGCCGCCCTGTGAAATGTCTCTATCAGGGACATATTTGCGGCCGCTACCTGGAATTCGGTGCATACCTTTGTCAAGCATTACAGCTTGGATATAGTCTCCAGACGACGAGCCGGTTTTGGTCTGGCTGTGTTGCAGGGACTTTTGCCCTAGGCCTCTGTAGTCTGCATATTCCACCTCCCGGGGTCGTCTACCTCTTTGGCGAGGGACTGCTTGGTATTGAGTCCTGATTGTTATAGCCTGCTGCAAGAGCTCCCACTCGAAGTAAGATAGTACAGTTACGTAGAACTTACCATAACAGTAGATCTTTGAGAGAAGCTCTTGCAGCACGTGTTACTTTCCCACCCGCCTTCCCCCTCGGTGTGCAGATCCATCTTCATTTACATCTCCTTTATGTGCTTCGTCTCCTTCTCTTGCCAGAGTTTGTTCGCGGGCCTTGGCGGGAGAACTGAGGTGGAGCTGGGTCCGACCCCTTTTGTACTAGGGCCGACGTCTTGGTGGGGTTGACGTCTGGGGCGGTCCTGCTGTATGCTGCTGGCTGAAAATGTTTCTGGAGGGTCCTAGTGCCTGCGGCATAGCCCTGATTGTTATAGCCTGCTGCAAGAGCTCCTTTCGAAGATCTACTGTTACCGTAAGTTCTTACACAACTGTACTTTCTGAATGGTCACTCTGAACTAGATCATTCCATCCCTGGAGCAAGACATGTGGTTCTGCTTCTTGGACCTTCAGGATGCCTTCTTTCATGTCCTTGGTTCCGTCCCACCGGCAGTTCCTCTGATTCTCATTCTGTACTGCCTCAGTCCCCTCTTCGTGGAAACATGCAGTGGTCCTCCCGATACCCAAAGGGGGTGACCCCACATACCCCGGCAAGTATCGACCCATTTTTCTCCTTCCTACCCTTGCCAAGTTTCAGGAACACATTGTCCTCTCCCAACTCTCCTCTTTTCTGTCTAACACCTCCTTTTTCACCCCTTTCCAGTCCTGTTTCAGGAAAAAACACTTGACCACCACCTCTGTCCTCCGGCTCACAGAGATTCCATCCTAACCAAGATGGATGATGGCAAAATTACCTGTGCTATTTTTGTCGACCTGGCCAAGGCCTTCGACACTGTCTCACTCCCTCTCGACTCACTCATAGCTGCTGGGCTTTCTCCCTCCACCAAAAACTTGTTCAAGGTTTACCTTATTGGCAGAAGCCAGTCAGTTAAGATCTTGGATGCCACTTTCCCATCCCTCCTGAGTTGCACTAGTGTCCCCCAGGGCTCTGTATTTTAGGGACCCTCCTGTTTTCCATCTTCTTAAATGACCGTCCCTCTGTTTGCTCCCCATCCTCTTTCTAAGTTGTTTTAGCCAGGAGTAGCACACTAATTTGAAAGCTTTTTTACAGGTGCGACCTGGGAGCACAGGGAAGTTAATTGACTTGCTCAGGGTCACAAAATATGCAAGTGGAAGCTGTGGGATTCAAACCCAGGTCTGGTCTGCTGGATGTCACCAGATTTGCAGCTCAGAGCCTTAAACCACTGCGCTATACTGCCTCCTTATCTTCTATACATATGTATGCCGATGATAGTCCTGTATGTATCTGGCTGCTGTCCTGATGAGGTTACAAGCAGCTTGCAGCAAGACTTTAACAAGGTTCTGCTCTGGTTTGCTAACAATCAACTTTTGCTTAACGCCAAGAAAGTCTCCATGACCTTTGGCACAAGGCAGAGACACCCAAGGCTTCCCTCCTTACTCATTTTTCATACGCTTGATGGGACTTTACTTGAGGACGCATCCTCCTTCAGGTACTTTGGTGTTTGGCTGGACCAACACCTAAACTTCTCTGGAGATATTGACACCATCAAGAAAAAAACTGCACCCCAAGCTTGGTGGCTGTTCAGGAACTGTAGTTGCATTCCTCCTACTGCTAGGTGTGAACTTGTCCAGAAGATGATACTGCCCATTTTTGACTACTCTGACATAGTCTGTGGTGCTGCGCCTACATCTTCCCTGGCCATACGTGACGCCCTCTTCAATTCATTCTGCTGCTTTGCCCTGGATGCCCCCCTCACATGCACCACTGTGATCTTTAACGTTCCATATCCTTCCTCCCTCTCTTGCAAATAGGTGGTTCTTCCACTGTTAAATTCGCTTCCAAGCATTGGTTTGGTGAGCTCCCTTCCTACGTCACCTTCTCCTTTGTAACCCCCCCCCCTCGCATTCCCTTACATCAACCGACTCTCGCACCCTGGTAGTCCCCTGCAGATCCACTCAAATCGGCCAATCCGGTTACTCTTACTGCCTCCCAGAAATCTGGAATTCCCTCCCCCCTTCAGATCTGGCACTTGTCCTCTGCCTACTCCATCAGCTCTTCCCTCAATAATTACCTTGCCCCTAGCTGCTCTGCCATGTCCCTCCCTAATTTCCTTTTCTAAGCCCTGGACAAACCCTACCGTCACCTTCATTTTACCCTGTGCACACCCACCCAAATTCCTAGCTCTTTCTGGCCTCCCTTGATCTCTCACACAATATAATGGGGCCCCGAATAGTCTCCATGGGCCCTTCTCCTACCCCGAAGGGGCTTGTACCTCTCATGTACTCCCTTCCCCCACCATTCTGAAAGGGTCTCTCTGGGACTCTTCCTTATACCCAGGGCCCCTGGTGTTCTGCGGCAGAATGTTCTGATTTCTGCGGCAGGACTCCTTGACTTCTGCGGCAGCATTTTCTGATTTCTGCGGCATGATTTATTCATTTCTCTGGCAGAATGCAGTCCTGTCATTGGCTAAATATGATGTGATGTCATCGATGACATCATATGCTGAGCATAGAGGAGGGGCTTCAGGATAAACGAGGCGGGAAAGAAAGCCTGACATTATGGAAAAACAGTATATTTATATGAAAATTCACCAAAAACAATGAATTCTGCGGCACTGTATATATTCTGCGGCATGATGCAAATTCTGCGGCAAATTCCGCAACCGCAGAATCGCAGAATTCCAGGGGCCTTGCTTATACCCCCTTTCTCTCTGGTCAGTGCAGTGCAGGATCCTTGCATCCTGACGTGGTCTCCAGGGACACAACTCTTCCCCTTCCCCACACACCTCACCACTGCCTCTCTTTTCCCCCCTTTTCTTTCACATAAAAGCACTTGTTACTTATTAACAGAGCACTTATTATTGTCCACTGTTTTTACCTGTCTTATGCAGCACTGTTGTAACATTGTTTGTAAGCATCTACTTTACAACTGTATGTTAATGTTGAACTTATAACTTGAATATTTGCCTCATTCTTGATGTACCCCTTCCCACCCTAGGTCGCACCGGGAGACGAGCGACTTGTTGCTCAGTGTGCCTTCCTGGTGAAACATTTCAATAAATAAATTCTGCTCAGAGTGGACCCTGTACGAGTTCCGGGCCATGCCGTTCATCTTCTCCTTGGCCACCTTGGTCTTCACTAAGTGTATTGCAGTGGTGGTAGCATTCCTGCAGTGCAGCAGAGTCCGGGTGTGCCCTACCTTTGAACTGGCTGATTGCGGGTTCTGCCAGGCTGGAAGTGCAGTGGGCTAGGGATCTGGCCCTCCAGACCTGCTCAGCTCTCAGCCTCCTAGTCAGCAAGGCCAAGTCGGAACTCAGTCATTCATCAGTGATTCAGTTCATCGGGGTGGAACTTGACTCCCATTGGGCCAATGCCCGGCTTCTGGCGGACAGGGCAGAGGATCTTGCCTCCTTTGCCTGCTCATTTCACTTTGGGCTTGTGCCCTGTCCTGGACCTATTGCGTCTCCTGGGACTTACGGTGGCTTGCACCAGTGTGGTCTGTTGGGCCTGCTGGAACATATGCTCCCTGCAATGGGACGTGGCCTGGCAGTGGTCTCAGTGCCGCTGTCCCCTCAGCCAGCTAGTCACAGTGACGAGACAGATGTGGTATGCCATCCAGTGGTGGCTGGTCCTGGGTCCTGTTTGTCTGCCAGGAGCTGACTGTCATTCTCACGACTGATGCCTCCCTGCTGGGCTGGGGTGCCCATCTGGGGGACCAGAGTCCATGGGCTTTGTACTGCTGAGGAATTCTGATGTCACATCAACCTGCTGGAGCTACAGGCAGTGTGTCTGACACTGACTGCTTTTGCTCCTCACGCTCTGGATCAGAGCTTCAGGTCCATATGGACAGTACGACTACCGTGTGCCACCTCAACAAGCAGGGAGGGACGCATTCCCTTCTGTTGTGCAGGGAAGCTCTTTGCCTCTGGACAGTCGTTTGCAGCCTGAACGTCGACCTCCTGGCAATTCATGTATCCAGCATGTCCAATCAGCTGGTGGACACTTCCAGCCACGAGGGTGAGGTGTCTCACAAGTGGTCTCTTCAGCAGGTGGTCGACCATCTGTTCTCTCTGTGGGGCTCTCCCCAGAGAGACCTTTTTGCCTTCTAAGAACGCAAAGCTGAGGCTGTTTTGTACCCACCCCCCATGTACGGTACACTGGTGGGGGATGCCTAAACTCCCTGGACCGTGGGCCTCGGGTACACCTTCCCTCCCTTTCCCCTTATCCACAGAGTGTTGATAAATTTGGGGAGGGACAAGGTGCAGGTGATTCTGGTGGCTCTGGACTGGTCACGCCAATTCTGGTACCTCGATCTCCTCGGCCTCAGCAGCAGGCCTCCATGGCGTCTTCCTCTCCTCCGGCACCTTCTTTTGTGTTCTTGGGGGAAGGTCTTCATCCGGACTTTCAGTCCCTGCTCCTGACAGCCTGGTTCCATGGCTAGAGTTCAAGGCTTCGGGTCTCTCTGACAAGGTACTTCACATTGTCGAGGTTTCTTGGAAGGAGTCGACTTGCCATTGCTAACGCCATCAGGTGTGAAAAGGTTTTCCATTTGGTGTCGGGGCGAGGAGCTGAAACCCTTGGCCTGCCTGGTGGCAAACATCCTTGACTACCTATGGTCCCTTTCTGTCGGACCTCCGGTCGACCACTCTCAAGGTGCACCTGACAGCCATCTCTGCATACCTGGCATGGACTGGTATGTTGACGGTGGTGCAGGAGAAGGTGGTCAGGCGCTTCTGTAAGGGCCTTGACCGTTTGTTCCCACTGGTACATGAGCGACCAACACCTTAGGACTTGTTGCTGGTTTTGGCAATGCTTATGGGCAAGCCATTCCAGCCCATGCACAGGTGTGAGATATCCCACCTGTCATGGAAGACTGCCTTTTAATTTTTTGTTAGTGTCTTTCTTCTGGCCGACTCTCCATCTGCCGGTCACTCCATATCCATTACCCTGTCGTCCACTGGGACTCTCCCCTCGCCTGCTCCTCTGAGGTGCCCAACTGGGCAGGTGTGGAGCCTGTGGGGGACCAGTGTCATTCTGTCGATCAGCCATGTTCCCCTGTTACACCCCGACCGGCGCAGCAGCATGCAGTGATGCCAGTGGCGAGGCTATGCGCCGCTTCTGCACAGCATGCCAGGTGTCTGCTCCATGTCCGCCCCCTGTGTCTGCAGGTCCGTTGGACCGTTGTGTCGGGCCCCAGCTGCTGCCTGGGACCAGGCAAGCGGAGGACTGTCACCACTCCTCCCCGGGAGAAGAGTTTTGTCCTATGGACTCTCGCATCTCGAGGACGGGTTGCCAGCGTGGCAGTAGGTAAGGTATTTCTGCCTCAGCCCTTCACGCCACTGGGCCGGCTAGGAAGACTGCCTTCTTGGTGGTGATCAGAGCGCTCCAGGTGCTTTCAGTGGAGCCTGCTTACCTGGTGTCCAACAAGGACAGGTTTGTCCTCTGCCACAATATGACGTTCCTCCCGAAGATTGTTTCGGAGTTCAACCTTAGCCAGGTGATGAATCTCCCAGTATCCTTTACCAACCCAACCTCGGATGCCAAGCACAGACTCCCACTTGTTGGACCTGAGGCAGGTGCTCACCTATTATAAGGAGTGCATGACTGGAGATCGGGGAGAGGTTTGTCATGTTTTTGTCACCTATGCTGAAGCCGCACCTGGCAGACTGGCAGCTTAGCAGACGATTGGCAGGTGGATAGTCTCCTGTATCGACCTTTGCTATAGGTTGGCTGGTAAGGAGCCTCCAATAGGGCTTGGTGCTTATTCTGCCAGCTATATCGCTGTCTAGATGGCTGCTTCCAAGGACATCCCTCTTAAGAAATCTGCAGGGTTGCTACCTGGAAGTCAGCACACTCCTTCATTTCCCACTACTATATTTGACCTTGAGTCATGCCGGGATGCTGGTTTTCAGGCCACGGTTCTCCAATCACTGTTCCCGAAGTAGGGGTTGTGTGCCTTGCCATTTTGCAAACAATAGGTGGCTGCTCTCTGTTTTCCCAGGCGGGGTGAGTGAGGGTTACAACCCACAAATGACCAAGTTTAGAGAGAAGCCAGTTGCACTCCAGAGCAGGGAGTTCTGTTAACCTCCAGTGAAGAAATTTCAGGATGTAAAAAAATTCGTACACTGACTGAAGGTAAAAATCGCTGCTTTATTTAAGCAAAATCCTTCAGTAAGGTACCATAGTGAACCAGAGATGTGGTCCGTAGATGCAGGTGCCTCTGCACTTCGCCAGTTAAGGGCCTAGGCTTCATCAGGAGACTAGTTCCCGCATTAAGGCACACCCTTTTTATATCAAACAAAATTGATGGCAAGGTGCTTACATCATAGTTTAAGCCAATTAATATCCAGTATTCATTTTTGTACTGAAAAATCATTACAAAACAGTATAAAAGGGATAGGAGCTATATATTTAATGCTAGGTTGCTGTATTGCCTATATGCTGTTCATTTCATAACAGATACCACAGTTGTGCTTTTCATGTGGTTGTTTATAAAAATGCAAGATTAATGAGAATCTCATTCTTGAAAGAAAACAGATGTTGAGGCTATTCAGTTATCTAGTAGCTAGCTTAGACACCTCATTGGTTGTTTTGACCCAATGATTTAAACAAGAATTTTTGTGCAATCTGATTGGACAGCTGCATAAAAAGTGCAAATGTGGTGATTTTCTGCACTGGAGGTTGATGGAACTCCATGCTCTGGAGTGTGAGTGGCTTCTGTCTGAACTTAGTCATTTGTGTGTCGTAACCCTCACTCGCACCCCACCTGGGAAAACCGAGAACGCAGCACCTATTGTTTGTAAAACTGTTCGTTATGTGAGCGCTGTGACCTGGGTGACGTTTTTCAAACGGTGAGTGGTGAAGGCAAAAGGCAGATGGACCGAGTTACTTCATCCTCACAACCCACCCAACCTCCCCTGGCAAGTGGCACACCTTTCTTGCTTCTAGCTTGCAAGAGCTGACATGGGGCGAGTGAGTTGGAGGAGCCAGCTTAAAGACCTTTTTGGACATTCTTAATGGGGAAGGGATTCTTCTAGAGTGGATGTATATCATATACCACTCCTACAACTACAGTTATATGCGAGTATTCCTCATTTCTAGGAGCGTGGATATGTTGTTCATCCACACTCTCTGGCATGTTTCTTTCCCCTTTAAAACTTGCCGGAAGTCTTCAAACTGGCTCCTCCCACCCACCCGGATGGTAAATACCTCTGCTCCGCCTCATGATGCCAGATCTTCCTTTCCGCTGGAAGATACAGGTCCCTCGTGCTACTCTAGTATTTTGTAGGCCCTGGCATCACAACGTCTGTTTTACCACAACTTGCTGTTAAACTTGTTAGTTATCGATTCTGATTCGGATATGGAGGACAAATCGTCCCCTGGATTTTGCCGGTGTACTTGTGGCCAGAAGATGTTGCGCACTGATCCCCACCTAAGGTGTGTACTGCCTCGGCATCGGACATGACAAGTCGTCTTGCACATTTTGTTTGGCCTTCCATCACAACGTTCTGGACTACGGCAAGGTGCGCCTTAAGCTGGGGAGACCGGAGAAAGGAACCTGCGGTGAAATCTAAAAAAGAAGCGGTGGCGGTTTCGTGAGTCGCAAGATCTGCTGAGCAGTTGGAGCAGATGAAGGCATTCGAGGAGGAAGCGACTCAAGCTTCTTCCACTCGAAGCTTCTTTGTTCCACTCAACCTGACGACTCTACTTTAGGCGCCACGGTCTCGCCTCCTCGCCCTCGGAAGAGGATAAGGATCCTAAGTCTTCTTCATCAGAAGGCGCTTACTGAGATCGAGAGAGGTCGGAGACCAGGAATATGCGGTCTCTACCTCGATCGAGATCGCATCCTCGGCCACTGGCTTTACGGACCTTCCATCGGGCCAAGGCACCGAGACCGAGGAAATGCCCGAATTGGCTGAGATAATGCTCGACCCGATCGAGCATTTATCGGTGACTTCTGTCGACGATCCTTTAGAAAGAACCCGGTCCTTTCCTTTCCCGATGAGGAGACTATACTTTTGGGTGCCCTCATCGAAGAAGCAGACGTCCGGAACACTTAGTTTCACACGGAAACTCTGGTGTCTGGCGATCAAACAAGCCGACCCCTCGGTCTCTCCTGAGGACTAGGAACCCTTGGTTGAAAAGCCGAAGGGCCATAAACATTCAAAAAAGAGGCGCCACCACCGATCCTCGTCTTTCTCTGACGAGGAGAGACTTCGATGGAAACTCCGTTGACGTTATGAGGATCTCAAGTGGCAACAGCTGATTTTATCTGGTCAGAAACCGGCTCCACCGGCAACACTGGCTATCACTTGGCTCCCGCCTCCCAGGCTGACACCGACCTCTCCAGAACCGAAGACTTCGGTTCCACCGCCCGTGGGGCCTGCCCGTATCCCGGCTCAGCCTATTACAGTATCTCCACCGATTGTGGTGGAGCCACTGCCTAAGGAGCCTCAAGGAGGGGCTCCCTCGAAAAAGGACCTGACAGACACCGGACTTCCCCGACGTCTGTCCATCACGGTTGTCCCCAGTCGCTCTTTGCGCATCGAGGGAGACGTAGGTGGGAGACCGTTATATCCCGACGACTCGGACGACACTGGTTTGCACTCGAATCCTGGGGATGAAGAGTCATCAGGGGGAGGTTTGGAGAAAGGTCCTTCCTCTTTTTCAGGGCATCCTCCGCCTGATCTCCGAATCTACTGGAATGCCCCTGGAGCCTATCCAGAAAAAGGCGGAGTATCCCCTTACAGATATCCTAAAAAGGGGGGATACCTTGATGGAGGCCTTTCCAGTGGCCAAAGCCATTGTTGGCCCAGCCCTTGAGTTTGGCAGTGTCCTGCTTGCTGCCCAGCTCAGTCTGCCCACGTGGCCCGCAAATATATGGTGCCCATGGGGTCCCTGGCGGGGTTCCCAGAACATCCCTCTGCCGAAAGCCTTGTGACTGCGTCTGTGTTCAGACGCACTGGCAGCTCAGCTGACACTGACCGCCCACCAGACAAGGAGTCCACGAATATGGACCATTCTGCCCGGAAGGGTCTATGGTGCCTCTTCATTAGGCTTTCGTCAGGCTAGCTCGGCTGTTATCATGGCACACTTCTCTCATGCCCTCCTTGGGTCATTAGATGAAGTCCTCCCTCATCTCCTGGCAGACATGCAGACCACTGTGAAGCAAGTCCGTGATCAGGGCCGTGCTTTTGCAAAACAGCAGCTCCAGACGGCCCTGGACATTGGAGATTCCTGTGCCCACTCCTTAGCAGCCGCAGTGGCCACTCACCGCAGGCCTTGGCTGAGGCTGTTCTCCTTCCCGGCGGATACTCAGCACAGTATAGCTGATGTGCCCCTCCTAGGCACCGACCTTTTCGGTCCAGGAGGGGCTGGTCACCTCCAGCGCATAGAGCAGTCCAGTGCCACCTTGGACACTACCTCTGCAAAGGGTTCTTCGGGCAAGAACCAGCAGAAGCGCAAGAAGAAGCCTCTTCATCACTCTTCCCTGTAGTTGGGCAGCCCTCCTATCAAGGAGGCCAGCAGCAACAGCAGGCTCAAGCTTGGCGCCCCAGGCCTAAACAGGGCCCTCAACAGCTCCGTAAAGGAGGCAGAGGTGCTAGTCCAGGAGCCTCCTCCTCCTCCTCTAAGCCTGCTCAGTGGCGGGTTGGGGGTTGCCACCCCTACACCCGTCACGCCAGCTCTGGGTCCTCCTGTGGGGGGGGCAGGCTCTGCCACTTTCTTTCTGCCTGGTCCAGTATCACTTTGGACATGTGGGTTCTAGAAGTGGTCGGCCAGGGACTGCCTCTGGAATTCAAGCAGTACCCTCCCAGCTGAGCCCACGCCCCTCGGGAGGAAAGGATCTCAGTTTGCACTCAGTCGGCTCTTGAGGCGACATTGCTCAACTCCTCCGCCAAGGCGGTAGCTCCGTGCGGATCCTCCCACAGATCCAGGCTTCGTCTCCAGGTACTTCTGGTGCCCAAGCAGATTGGGGGGTTGGCGCCAGATCCTAGATCTCCACGAATCAATATCTCGGGTCTCGCACTTTCTGGATGGTAACTCTGAACCAGATCATACCATCCCTGGAGTGAAACATGTGGTTCTGTTCACTGGATCTGCAGGACACGTTCTTTCACGTCCCAATCCGTCTGTCCCATCAGCGGTTCCTCTGCTTCAGGGTCGAGGGGACCCTGTACGAGTTCCGAGCTATGCCGTTCGGCCTGTCATCGGCCCCACAGGTCTTCACCAAGTGCATTGCAGTGGTGGCAGCCCATCTTTGGCATCGAGGAGTTCGGATATACCCTTATCTCGATGACTGACTCTTCGCAGATTCTTCCCTTCAGGAGGTAGAGAGGTCCAGGGATCTGGCCCTCCAAACCTGCTCCCAACTCGGCCTCCTGATCAACGAGGCCAAGTCGGAACTCGTACCCTCTCAGGTGATGGGCTTCATCGGGGCATAGCTCGACTCTTGTCAAGCCAGAGCTCGGCTCCTGGCGGACAGGGCGGAGGTTCTCTCCTCCTGTGCCCAGTCATTTCTGGTTGGGCACTTGCACCCTGCCTGGGACTTTCTGCGCCTTCTGGGTTACATGGCGGCGTGCACCTTAGTGGTCTATTGGGCCAGGTGGCACATGTGCCCCCTTCATTGGGAGCTGGCCGCCCACTGGACTCAGTGCCATGGTCATTCCGACCAGCTGTTAACTGTAACGCAGAAGATGTGGGACGCTCTCCAATGGTGGACCGTCCCAGAACGGTAGCAGGAAGGAATCCCATTTGTCTGCCCCGGGCCAACAGTCGTCCTGACGACCGATGCCTCTCTCATGGGCTGGGGAGCCCACATGGGGGACAGCAGGGCCCATGGGTTCTGGACTCCTGAGGAGTCCCGATGCCACATCAACCTGTTGGAGCTCAGAGCGGCCAGACTGGCACTGTCAGCTTTCGCTCCTCAGCTCCGGGGTCTAGTGGTTAAAGTCCAGATGGACAATACCACGACCATGTACTACCTCAACAAACAGGGCGGCACGCACTCCCGTCTGCTGTGCAATGAGGCGCTCCACATCTGGACCCTTGTAAACCGGTTGGAGGCACATCTCCTAGCCATCCATGTGGCAGGAGTCTCGAACCAACTGGTGGATGCTGTCAGCCGCATAAGCCAGACATCCTACACGTGGTCACTCATCTAGAGGTAGCTTACAACTTGTTCTCCCGTTTGGGTAGACTGATGGTGGATCTGTTTGCCTCCAGGGAAAACACCAAACTGAGGCTGTACCATACCCGGCCCCCTCAGCAGGGCTCGCTGCATTGGGATGCCTTCTCAAAGCCATGGACCCCAGGCCTCCTCTACGCCTTCCCTCCATTTCCCTTGATCCACAAGGTGTTACTGAAGGTGAGGAGGCACAAGGCGAAGGTGATCCTGGCAGCCCCAGATTGGCCACGCCAGTTCTGGTATCCAGATCTCCCCGCCTCAGCTGCAGGGCCCAGAGGGCTTTGTATACGCCCGGGCCTGATATCACTAAACCAGGGGAAGGTATACCATCCGGACCTTCAATCCCTGCACCTCACAGTCTGGTACCTGAGCGGCTAGAGTTCCAGGCTCTGGGTCTTTCTGAGGATGTCTACACCGTGGTGGAGGCATCTCGTAAGGAATTGACCAGGAAATGTTATGCCTTCAAATGGAAAAGGTTTTCTATTTGGTGTCAGGGTAAGAGTCTGGGCCCCTTATCCTGTCCTGTGGCTAACATTCTAGGCGACCTTTGGTCTCTCTCCAAGGGAGGTCTACGGTCATCGACCCTTAGGGTGCACCTAGCAGCCATTTCTGCTTACCGGGCGCAGGCCGATCAGCTGACATTGGCACATGAGACAGTGGTCGGGCGCTTCTTCAAAGGACTGGATCACATATCCCCTCCGGTGTATGAACCTCCACCTCCATGGGATTTGTTGCTGGATTTGACAAAGCTGATAGGCAAGCCATTTGAACCCATGCACAAGTGTGAGCTCTCACATTGGTCATGGAAGACTGCCTTTCTGGTGGCTATCACGTCAGCCAGAAGGACAGGGGAACTCCAGGTGCTTTCGGTGGACTCCCCTTATCTGGTCTTCCACAGGGACAAAGTTGTCCTGCGCCCCCACCCGAAATTCCTTCCGAAGGTGGTTTCAGAGTTTCGTCTTAACCAGGTGCTGACTCTGCTGGTATATTACCCTAACTACACCTCGGATGCCAAGTACAGGCTCCATACTCTGGACCTGAGACGTGCTCTCTCTTATTATAAGGAGATGACGGCGGAAATTCGTGGAGAGGTTCGCCAGCTGTATGTCACCTACACTAAAGCCGCTTCTGGCAGACCTGCAGCCAAATGGACCATTGCAAGATGGATTACATCATGCATAGGTCTGTTCTATGAGTTGGCGGGCAAGGAGCCTCCCAGAGGGATAAGAGCTCATTCTACCCGCCATACTGCTGCATCGGTGGCTTCTTCCAGGGACATCCCTATCCAGGGACTCTCCTGGGCTGCTACCTGGAAGTCAGCAAACACCTTCATTACCCACTACCACATCGACCTTGAGTCATGCTGGGATGCTGGTTTTGGGGCCTCGATTCTCCAATCTCTATTTCCCAATTAGGGGGTGTGTGCCTTGCCTTCCTCCTCCTGGAGAACTGCTTGGAGTCTGCCAGAGAGTGTGGATGAACAACATATCCATGCTCCTAGAAAAACAGGTTACTCACCTGTAACAGTAGTTCTAGGAGTGGTATATGTTCATCCACACGCACTCACCCGACCTCCGCGGCTTTAGGCGCACAACCTTGCTTCCAGTGTGCTAAAGATCTGGTGTCATGGGGTGGAGCAGAGGCCTGCACCCGGGGTGGGTGGGAGGAGCCAGCTTGAAGACTTCCGGCGAGTTTTAAAGGGGAAAGGGACATGCCAGAGAGTGTGGCTGAGCAACATATACCACTCTGCTGTTACAGGTGAGTAACCTGTTCTTTCTGCTAACTCACTTCAGGTCCTGGAGCTTTTTGGCAGGATGCATTGGACTTCTCCTGGAAAGGGAGGTTTCTGTATGCATTCCCTCCCATTCCATTATTAGAGTATTACTGGAACTACAGATGGAGGGTGTGACCCTCTTCCTCATTGCACCTCTGTGGCCTTGACAAATATGGTATCCACTGCTGCAGCAACTAGCAGTTGAGTCTCCAGTACCCTTGCTTCTGTGCTGACATCTGTTTTCAAAGAACAAGAGGTTCTAGGGACATGGATATGTTGTTCATCCATTCTTATTGGCAGGTTCCTTGCCGCTTTAAATCTTGCTGGAAGGTCTTCAAGATGGCTCCTCCCACCCACCCGGGTGGTAAAACTCTCGGCTCTGCCCCATGACGCCAGATCTTCCTTACCGCTTGGAAGCTCGGGTTCCCTCCTTAACGCTCTGTGTTTTCGACTGGTTCCTTATTTTTTCGATCTCTCCGAATTTAGTTGGAAGTTTTCTAAAACTTCGGTCTTCCCTCGCTGCTGCGATGGATAATTCATTTCAAGGCTCCCGGAGGTGCCCGGTTAATACCTCCAGGAAAGACCCGCACTCCACGTGCGTTTACTGCCTCGACTTGGACCATGATCTGCAAGTTTGCGATTTTTGCTGTGCCCTTTCGACCAGCGCCCTGGAGGATCATGCGGCCCGTTTGGGGCTCTGGCGACCTGAAACTTTTTCTGGGCCGGAAAAATCCTTGGAGACTAGTCAGGCAGTGTCTGCGACGGCTGTCTCTGCTGAGCAGCTCGATCTCCTTTCTGCCATGGAAGGGGCGGCGACCAAGTCTTTCCCCCCTCCTCCTTGGTCGTGGCGCTTATCCCGCTCTCCTTGAGTTATCCTCATTCAGCTTCGTTCAAGGAGCTTCGCCAATCCCTTTCCTCGAAGGGAGAGGGACCTTCGGGACCTGCCACTCGGCTCAGGTCAAAGGAGTCGCTGGCTAAGTCCCATCGTCTGCGCTGGCGGGAGAGTTCCCCTTCCCCTGTCAGCCGACTTTCGACTTCGGTCGAGGGTGCGGCTCAGGCCGCTGGCTTCACAGTGTCCCCGTCAGGTCAGCCGGCCAGGACTCCCGTCGACGTTGTTGAGTCTCTCGACCCGACATCTGGGCTGTCTTCTGCAGGAGCCGCCATCCTTTTTCCGGTTCCCCCGGCGGAGGCCAAGGTTCTGCCTGTACCTTCGGGGTGACAGGCCTCTGCCTTTTCGTCCGAGCCGAGGGCAGAGTGGACGTTCCCCGCTCCTTCCCAGGCCCACCCTTGGTTCCCCCGAGGATTTGGGTCTCGGTCCTCTTCTTGGTCAAGCCGCTCCCGTCGACTTTGGCAATCTCGGTCGGGGCACCGAGTTAAGTGGCATTACCATTCTTCCTCGGATGAGGAGTGGCTCCGATGCAGATGGCGTCGACGTTACGAGGAGTTCATGTGGCAGCAGTTGTTATTGTCTGGGAATCAGTTGACACCGATTCATTCCCCGTCCAGCAAGCAGCTGCCGCCCGATCGGCTGACACAACTGCTCGCTGCAGTCGAGGTGCCCACTCCAGGGCCGGTTATTCGTCCGAACCTTGCTGCCCCACCGTCTTCGGTGGAACCTCAGTCGGGTCACACCACAAGAGTGGTAGCAGGGAGGAGGCGGGGAACTACAGACCAGTCAGTCTTACCTCAGTAGTGGGCAAGATTATGGAGGTGCTCCTTAAAGAAAGGATAGTGCAACACCTGGAATCCATAGGGGCACAGGATCCAAGACAGCATGGGTTTACAAAAGGAAGGTCCTGTCCAACTAATCTCATAGATTTCTTTGACTGGGTAACCAGAGTGGTGGACCAAAGGGGAGCAGTTGGTGTCGCCTACCTTGACTTCAGCAAAGCTTTTGACACTGTTCCACATAGAAGATTGATAAATAAGCTGGGTAGGCTTGGGGTGGGTCAGAAGTTGGTCAGCTGGGTGACAAACTGGTTGACAAGCAGAAAACAGAGAGGTGGTAAATGGTATACAGTCAGAAGAGATGCAAGTCACAAGTGGGGTACCTCAGGGATCAGTCCTGGGGCCAGTCTTCTTCAACATCTTCACTAGTGACCTTGCAGATGGACTAGAGGGTAAGGCTTGTCTGTTTGCAGATGACACCGAGATCTGCAACAGAGTAGATGATCCAGATGGGGTGGGCAGAATGAGAAGAGATCTGGATAAACTAGCAAAATGGTCAGAAGAGTGGCAACTGGGATTTAATGCAAAGAAGTGCAAGATCATGCACATAGGGAAGAGAAACCCTGAAGCCACCTATAGGCTGGGAAGGGAGTTGCTAGCAGTCACAAAGGAAGAAAGAGACTTGAGCATCATCATCACTGATGACCTGAAATCATCCAAGCAGACCTCTAAAGCAGTAGGTAAGGCTAGGGGGGTGTTAGGGTGTATTAGTAGGGGTATCACAAGTCGTAAGAGGGAGGTAATAATCCCTCTTTACAAGACACTGGTTAGGCCCCATCTGGAGTACTGCGTGCAGTATTGGAGGCCACCTTCACAAGGACATTAACCAAATTGAGGCAGTCCAGAGAAGGGCAACCAAAATGGTGCAGGGACTGCATCAGAAGACATATGAGGACAGATTAACAGAGCTCAATATGTATACCCTTGAGCAAAGGAGGGAGAGAGGTGATATGATCGAGGCATTCAAACACCTTAAGGGCATTAACAAGGTGAAAGAGTGTAACATGTTTAAATATAAGAAAAATAGCAGGACAAGAGGACACAGCATGAGATTAGAGGGGGCATTAAGGGGGAATGTGAGGAAATTCTTTTCACAGAAAGGGTGGTGGATGGATGGAATGGCCTACCACAATAAGTGGTGGCTATGAATACAGTGCAGGGCTTCAAACAGGCATGGGATAGGCATAAGGGAGCAATACAAATGACTGTGAATAGATAGGCCACTGACAGAGCAAAGGCTGATGGCACATTTATAAGGTAGAAAAAGAAATGGGCAGACTGGATGGGCCTTGCGATCCTTATCTGCCGTCAACTTCTATGTTTCTATGTCTCGACCTGTCCCGCAGGTTGTCTGTTCCCATCACTCCCGCCCGCCCTTGGCGGGCGAAGAGTGACTCAGGCCTGAGGCAGCTCTTTGCAGACCCTTCGGAGTTCGATGTCGACTCCTCCATGTTCCCCAGTCGGGAGGACCCGGGGTCCTCTCCAGAACGTTCTGTGGACGACAGTCCATCGCCCTTATGGGGTCTGCCCCAGCTCATCTCTGAGTTCACCGGATGCAGCTTGAACCTCCGTCCAAACGGGTCTCTTATCCCCTGACGGAGATTCTAGACCGAGGGGTTCCACCGGAGGTTTTCCCGGTGGCCGAGGCCATTGTCGGCCCGGCCTTGGAGCTCTGGTGGCGGCCTACTTCCTGTCCTGCGCCCTCGGCCAGGATGGCCAGGAAGTACTCTGTCCCTGTCGGTTCTTTGCCCGGTTTCTTGGAGCACCCCTCGGCTGAGGGGTTAGTTACTGATAATGTTTTCCAGTGTTCCGGGAACGCTCGCGATGTGGATAGGCCCCCTGACAGAGTCCAAAAGGATGGACTATGTCGGGCGCAAGGTTTACGCTGCGTCCTCCCTAGGCCTCCGACAGGCCAGCTCGGCTGCACTGATGGCACATTTTTCCCACGCCCTTTTGGGCTCCCTGGATGAGGTGCTCCCTCATCTCCCGGCCGACCTGCGGACCACGGTCTGGCGGGTGTGGGACCAGGGTCGGGCGGTGGCTAAGCAGCAGCTTCAGACTGCTGTGGACTTGGGTGATTCCTGTGCCAGGTCGGTGGCGGCCGTAGTGGCCATGCTCCGCAGGGCGTGGCTGAGGTTATCCTCTTTCTCAGCGGAAACCCAGCACAAGTTGGCGGACATCCCCTTCTTGGGGACTGACCTCTTTGGCCCTGGAGTGGAGGGACACCTCCAGGGGACCGAGAAGTACGATGCCACTCTGGACTCGGTCACCCCCACCCAGAGGGACAAGGGCTGCCGGCAGCCTTTGCGTAAGCCCCTTTGCCCCTCGGCCCCTGCGGCTCAACCGGCCCATCAACTCCAGCATGAGGGCCAGCAGGCTTGCGCTGGGCGTCCCGACCCCAAGCCAGCAGCTTCTTCTAAAGGGAAGCAGGGAGGTAAAGGCCCAGGAGCACCCTTGGCCAGTCCCTCCTCCAAGCCTGCTCAGTGACGGGCTGAGGGGCGCTGTCCCCGGTCCCGTCACCCCTACCCGGGTTCCCCCCCTTGGGAGATGGCTCCGCCCCTCCTCCACCTGGTCCGCTTTCCCAGACCTCTGGGTGTTGGAGGTGCTAGGGAAGGTCCTGCCTCGGGATTAGGAGCAGGCCCCACCCTTCGAGCCGTTGCCCCTCGGGGATCATGGGGTCCGCAGCCTCATTGTCGGTCTGCCATGCCGACTTGCCTGGCCTCTCGAGATAGAGGTGATCAGGAAGGTCGCGGATCCTCCTCCAGACCCTGGGTTCGTGTCCAGGTATTCCTGGCCCCTAATGGACGGGGGGCTTGCGCCCCATTCTTGATCTGCACGATGGGATGGTCTCTGTCTCAGATATCCCATCCTCAGAACGAGGCGTGTGGCTCTTTTCCTGGACCTCCAGGACGTACTTACACTTTGTTCCATCCGTTTCTTGGGAGACTCCTCCTTTTCTTAAGCGGGGGATCTCTTTACGAGTTCCAGGCCAGGCCCTTTGGTCTCTGCTCAGCAGCATTCCTGCGGCACTGAGGGGTCCGGGTGTATCCCCACCCGGATGGTGGCCTGACTGCAACCCCTCCAGGGCGGAGGGGGACGGTCCAGAGTTCTGGCCATCTAGGTTGCTCTCAGACTGGTTTCCTTTTTATTGGAGCCACATTGGAATTCGTGTCTAAGCGGGTGATCCTTTCTTCAGGACGAGGCTCGGCTCCTGGCGGACAGGGCCGAGGTTCTTCCTCCCTTACCTAGTCAGGTCTGACTGGGCAATTGTGCCCTGCCTGGGACTTCTTGCACCTCCCGGGCCTTGCGGCCGCCTGCACCAGCGTGGTCTGTTTGGATCCTCCGGTTCATGCGTCCCCCTATTGGGGGCTGGCCAGCTAGAGGTCACAGCGCTGTGTTCCTTTGGACCAGTCCGTGACAACAGCCCAAGGGTTAGGGAACGCTCTCCTTCAGACCGTTACAGCTCATTTGCAGGAGAACATCCCGTTCGTCCACCTCGAGTCGACGGTCTTCTCCAACCGATGCATCTCGGATGGGTGGGGGTGCCCATCAGGGGAATACAGAGTGCACCGCCTGGTCCCTCGGAGTCCCATGTCTTCCTACCTGCTGGAGCTCCAGGCGGTCCGCTAACTTGCACCGTCGCCGCCTGTCCTGTGTGGGGTCCTGGTGGTTTTAGGTCCAGGCGGACAATACCACGACCCATGTGCTATCTATACACGCCAGGGTCGGATGAGCTCCTTGCCTCTGCGTAAGGAGGTTCTCAGCTTTAGGTCTTCGGCCAGTGTGGGAGGCGGTTCTCTAGCCATTTCAATGGCAGGAGCCTCCATCACCCTGGCCGATGCCCTAAGCCGGATAAGGGCTGCGCCTCTGAGTGGTTTCCTGCCGGAGGTAGCTCAAGATCTTTTCTCCCTCTAGGTCACACCTTGGGTGGACCTTTGTTTTTCCTTCCAGGGAGAATTCAAGGCGAGACTGTCTCATGCCCGCCCCTCAGCACGGGTTCACTGGGGATACCTTGAGGTCATGGGACCGGCCTTCTACGCCTCCCATTTCTCTTGACCCTCAGGCAAAGCGAGGAGGGACTAGGCGCAGGTGATTCTGGTAGCCCCAGACTGGTTTTGCCAGCTCTGGTATCCAGCTCTCCTCAGTCTTAGCCCCAGGCTCCCGAGGCGGCTTCCAGCCCACCCGGTCCTAATCTCTGTTGTTAGGGGAAGGTAGTCCATCCGGACCTTCAGTCCCTGCACCTGATGGCCTGGTCCCTGTGCGGCTAGTGGCCAGGCCTTGGGTCTTCCGGCAAGGTCCTTGACGTTTTTGAGGCGTCCTGCCAGGAATCTACCAGATATGCTCGCCTTCAAATGGAAGAGTTCTCCATTTGGTGTTGGGATGGGGCCTGGTCCCCTCTCCTGTTCCCCGGTGAGCATTCCGGACTATCTGCGGTCCGTTCTTTTCTTGAACAAGGGCTTCGGTCGACGTCCCTCAAGGTGCTCCTGTTAGCCACTCCTGTCTTACGGGCGCGGGCCAGAAGGTAGTCGGCGGCGCAGAAAAGGTGGTCTGGTGCTTTCCGAGGCCTTGATCACACCTCCCCTCTGGGGAGAGTATCCCCATTTCTGTGGGATCTTACGCTGGTATGGGCTTAGCTCACGGGCAAGCCGTTCGAACCTTTGCACAAGTGTGAGTTTCCCCACCTGTTGTGGAAGAACACCTTCTTGGGGCTACCATGCCAACCAGAAGGGCAGGAGAGTTCCAGGCGCTCCTTGATTCTCCCTATCTGGTCTTCCACAGGGACAAGGTTGTCCTGCGCCCACCCGAAGTTCCTTTCGTAGGCAGTGGCGGAGTCCTTTTCCCTAACCGGGTATTGTCTCTGCCGGGGTTCAACCCCATTCACACCTCGGAGGCCCTATATAGGATCCATTGGGACCCTATTTAACGCCGCCTTCCCAGGAGCATAGGGCTGAAGTTCGGGAGAGGTTCGCCAGCTGTTTGTCATCTACGCTGAAGCCGCACCTGGCAGACCTGCAGCCATGCGGACGACGAGCGGGTGGGTCACCTCCTGCATAGATCTCTGCTATAGGTGGGTGGGCATGGAGCCTCTCAGAGGGATAAGTGCTCATTTTACCCGCCCTTCCGCTGCATCGGTGGCTGCTTCCAAGGATACCCCTGCCCAGGGTATCCGTAGGGCGCCTACCCGGAAGCAGGCATATACCGGTTCTCCCTTCCACATCGACCTTGGGTCACGCCGGGATGTTGGTCGGGGCCTCGGTTCTCCAGTCTTTATACCTCAGTAGGGGGTGTGTGCCTTGCCTCCCTCCTCCCGGAGAACTACTAGGAGTCTGCCAATAAGTGTGGATGAACAACATATCCATGTCCCTAGAAATACAGGTTACTCACCTGTAACAGGAGTTATAGAATGGTATATGTTCATCCACATGACCCACCTGGCCTCCCTGGCTTCGACGCACAACCTGGCTTCCAGCGGGCTAGATCTGGCGTCATGGGGCGGAGCTGAGAGTTTTACCACCCAGGTGGGTGGGAGGAGCTAGCTTGAAGACTTCCGGCAAGATTTAAAGCGGCAAGGAACCTGCCAATAAGTGTGGATGAACAACATATACCATTCCTAGAACTCCTGTTACAAGTGAGTAACCTGTATTTTCTAACTCCAGGAATCCTCCAGTAATATTACTCTTGCAGTGCTCCCTTACGCCAGCTCTGCCCCAGAGAGAACAGAAAGATGTGCTAATCATCGAATGTTTAGCTTGTGCATATATTGTCAAATTGCCCAGTGTCAACTACCTACATTCTACCTCGGATTTCTTCTCTACTGCAAAATTCAGATGCCCTGGAGATCTCTGTCAGTCAAGACAGATTCCTGTAGTGCATAGAGCAAAAAAAGTATTTTTGTTTTATTTTTCATTACTGCAGAGTGTCATTGTTCTTTAGTGTTTTATACCTCATTAGTTTTAAATTTAAACTTGTTTACCTGTTCCTTGAAATCAAGGGGCAAAAGACCTTTTTTATTTAAACAGAACCTTTTTAGAGGATTCCGGTTACTTTAGTTTTTAATTTTAACTGCTTTTGAACCAAGTTTTATTGGTTTTCCTCAGTGGTTTCTCTGTTCCGGATCCGATCAGAACCGATGGATCTTACTTCGAAAGGGTTCCTGCAGTAGATCTTCACATATAGGACTGTGCCCCCTGGCCTCAGGTTCCAACTGCAAACTTGTAGCTAGCAGTCATCAGTGGGGACTGCCCCCAATGTCAGGTAACACGACGTCAGCCTGACTATAAAAGGGCCATCCCGTGCCCACACTCCAGTTCTTTCCTGCCGTCTCCTCGGTTTGTTCGGCTCACGAGTAAGAACTGCGATCTAACCGCCTGCGCACCAGTCGGAAGTTTTTTCTCCAATATTATACTTTTTTCCTCATCTGATTTGACTGATTTATATGTAGACTCGTCCAAAGAAGTGCTCTAAGTGCAGAGCTCAAATCCAGCATGGGAACAACCATTTCCGTTGCCTCTTGTGTCTAGGCCCCAAGCACAATTCGGACGAGTATACTGTCTATCAGGCCTTCAATCAAGCCACCTGGATCAGACGCAAGCGGACCCTCTAGGCCCACCTCCTTACCCGACGGCTGGCATCCATGGAAAAGGAGCTCCAGGAGTTGAGAGAAAGGTCATTGTCACTGGCCCTGAGGAAAAAAGGACAAGACGACACACCGGGACAGGAGTCCGTCGCCACACGGAAGGCCTGCTCCAATAGAGTACTCCTTCAGGTACCCTGTCCGCCTCTTTGGGCCAGGCACCTTCTCCCTCTCCTGCAGTAGTGAGTGAGCAGCCGGGGGTAGCCTCTTATCGAGGTGGTTATTGTGTCTCGTACTAGAACTGCCAATAAGTCACCCCTCGACCCAGTCAACGGGTGTGCGGCCCCGACTGAAGAGCCTAGCGGCGGGCCTTCTGCTTCCAGTAGCCCGGTCAGGTCCGGGATAAGTTCATGCATGGATCTTCAGTCGCCGCCTATACCCTTCTTCGTCTGTGAGGCCCCCATGCCGCCTGAGTGTACTGTTGAGAGAATCTTCACTCCTCCGGGTCCTTCTCCCCAGGGATTTGCCACCCAATCCTGCCTTGTCCCCACCGTCCGGAACGTTCTTAGACCTTTCTTATGGGTCCCTTCCGGAATTACCCCCTTCTCCTGGTCTCTTGCCACCTTCTGACAGGAGTCTGTCACTGGCCAAGGATCCTTCTATGGAGCCCCCTCCCTCGGGACCGTCTGGGGCACTCCCGGATCCCACGCCACCTTGTAACCCTCTGGCACCTCTCCAGGTAGGTCCAGTTATACCTCCAGGTGGTCTTCCGGGGCCAGACCCCCATGCTCTGCTGTGGGGTGGTCTGCCGTCGGCACCACTTTATCGGATGCCAGGCCACATGCGTCCGTTGCCGGGATGCCAGACGCCGGGATACCCTGGGTACAACCCTTATGGCTATAACCCGGGACTGCCAGGTTTTCAGTACCATTCTTGGCAATTCCCACAGTATCCAGGCTACCAGCCGCCTCCACCTCCAGCGCCAGATCGAGAGATGATCCCCACGTGGTGGCAGGATGCCAGGACCCAGCAAATCATGGAGTTAAAACAGTCTGTGGGTGATATCCCCTTACCTAGGGCCCCTCCCCCCACCGACACCCTTCAGATGAGCAGCGGGTGCTCTACCAGTGAACCCCTCTGGTGTGAAACCTTCCATCCCCAGCGGTTCTGAGCCTTCCTACTTGGACACCGACTCTGACCCTTCGGACCCTCTGTCCCTAGTCGAGTTTCCTCCCAAGGAGTCCCTAAAATCTCCTCCAGAGGATCCCTCCTTTGTGGACCTTCTGCGTACTCTACAGGTAGCAGGAGGCTGGCTTTCCAAAGAAGTGGATCCCCAGTGTAAGAGACTGGCGGAACACTTAGATCTGGCCAGTGCAGATCCCCTACCCATTCCCCCTTGGATGGGTCCTCATGAGGATCTGGTTACTACTATCTGGCAGCAGCCGTCCTCTATCCCTGCTGTTTCCAGAAAGGCCGATCGCACCTACTATGCCTCAGAAGAGATCCAACATCTTTACTGCTCATCCTAAGGTCGACTCAATGGTTATTACTACCGCTCACGACCGGTCGGCGGAACCAAAACATTTGAATCCCCCCCCCCCCGGACAAGGACTCAAGACAGTGGGATCAGTTTGGCTGGAAGGTTTAGTGTTCTTCCTCCTGTGCCATCCAGTCCCTGAACTGTGTTTCACACATGGTGGCCTTCCAGAAGGCTTCCCTCTCAGAGCTGGAGAGGGACCTTCAGGAGATCCAGGATGAGACACTCTGAAATAAGTTACTGGAAAATGTCTGAATGGGCAAGTCTTCCTGTCGTCATGCTTTGTGTGCAACGTATGACTGGGTGGCCAGGGCAGCAGCCACGGGGATCTACATCTGTCGCCTTTCTTGGCTCAGGATTACAGGTTTGGCACAAGACATCCAGTCATCCCTCCTGGACGCCCATTTTAGGCGTTCCGTTCTTGTTGGCGCCGACGCCAAACATATAATTACTGGGTTGCAGGAGAGCGGATGGTCCCTTTTGGATGTACGCTCCATGTACTGGACGGGGCAGAAGAAGAAGCCTTTTTGTCGCCAAAGACGATGGAATAAAAACCAGGGTAAGGTCAGAAAGGCGTGAGCCTCGTTCGATCCAAACCCCGGCCCAATTCCTAAGCCGGCCTCCGGGCTAAACCCTCGCATCCTGACTCCTTTCCCCTTCTCCCGCTACCTCCAGCCGACGAGGAGGAACTGATAGGAGGGAGGGTCGGTCTCCACCTGGCGGGGTGGAGGTCTGTCACCGCAGATTCATAGGTGTTGCAGCTCATCCAGCGAGGTCACTCGATAGAGTTCACAGAGATACCTGCCCCTCACCCTCCGGGATGGTCTTTTTATCCAAGGGATCGGATTCCCATAGTCTTCCAGGAGATTCAGGCCTTCCTGTTAAAAGCGGCCATAGAACCTGGCCCTCAATACCAACTTTGGCCTTTCCGCCCCTTGGGTGTACAGCAAGTGTTTAGCGGTGGTTGCAGCTTTTCTTCACCACCAGGGCATTTATGTGTTCCCGTACCTGGACGATTGGCTCCTTGCAGCACCCTCTCCCAACAGCCTGAAAGTCGCTCTCTTTCACTCTGAACTTGTTTGCTCTTCTGGGTATGATGGTCAGTATGCCCAAGTCCCCTGCTAGTACCATCCCAACAACTCCAATTCATTGGAGCAATACTAGACACAGTTCAGAGCAAGGCTTTTCTGCCATCAGATCGAGCCGAGACCTTCGTTTCTCAAGCAACTCTCGTGGGCCAGGCTCGGTGGATCCTAGCACACGCTGTGCTCTGTCTTTTGGGACTGATGGCAGCGACCATTTCGACGGTTCCCCTGGCCAGAGTACATATGAGGGTCACCTAGTGGTCTCTTCCAGTCCAGTGCAATCAGAGGACGGACGACATGAACCATAAGGTCATGATATCCAACAGCCTACAGCAAGATCTTCGCTGGTGGCAAGATCTTTCCAATCTTTTAGGGGGAGCCCCTTTTCATTCCCCCATCCCTACCCAGATCCTTACCACAGACGCCTCTCGGACTTGGGCTGGGGAGCCCATCTTGGGGGTTCATAAGACTCACTGGTCTTGGTCTGACCAGGAGCTTCTGCTCCACATCAACGTTCTGGAGACAAGAGCCGTTCTGTATACCCTCCAGGCGTTCCAGTCCCTTTGTTTACCAGGATCACTTCTTATCCAGACGGATAATATGTCCACAGTCTGGTATAACAACAAACAGGAAGGAACTTGCTCGTACCCTCTCTGCAGAGAAGCAATGAGGATTTGGTGGTAGGCGATTCAGCACAGCCTTTTCTTGACAGCAGTCCACGTTCCAGGCGTAAGCAACGCCCTAGTGGACAGTCTCAGTTGATCAGTGGCCAGGGTTCATGAGTGGGAGTTACAGCTAGAGGGTGTCGAAGATCTTTCTTTGATGGGGTCGGACAGAAATAGATCTGTTTGCCTCCTCAATTCAACGCAAAACTACCCAACTTTTGCTCGCTCGTTCCCGTGCATGGTGTTTTTTGGCGAGACACACTGTCTCTCTCCTGGACAGGGAGGTTTCTTTATGCTTTTCCTCCCTTTTCTCTCATTCGGAAGGTTCTGGTGAAATTTCACGAGGGAGGAGCACATCTGATTCTGATCGCTCCCCTCTAGCCACTGCGATATGGTACTCACGCTTGCAACATCTGGCTCTAGAACCTCCAGTTCCCCTGCCGTTATCCCATGACCTGACTTGGGAGCAGGGCACCCTGGTGCATCTGAGCCTTCAATCTTTCCACCTTCATGCGAGGCACCTGTGGACATAGCGGCCTCTCGCTATGGTGTTTCCTCCCAGGTTGCTCACATTTTGATGGAAGCCAGAAAACCACCTACCAGATCCACCTATGCCATGAAGTGGAAAATATTCTCGATCTGGGCCCTAGCCAAGGGCTGGGATCCTTTTTCCTTGTTCGGCAGCACAGATGTTGGAGTACCTCGCACATCTGAGACAGGCCTTAGTTACCCCTCTGTCAAGGTCCATCTCTCTGCCATGTCGGCCTACCACCTCCCGGTGGAGTGCACATCTTTGGCTCAATTGGAGGTCACCAAAATCTTCCTGAAAGGTGTCCTCCACTTGAAACCTCCGGTCCAGAACCCCTGTCCCTCCGGGACCTCAACTTTGTTAGGAAAGCTGACCCTGCCTCCGTTTGAGCCAGCCTCTAGTTGTGACATGCACTTCCTTTCTTGGAAGACTTTGTTTTTAGTTGCAATCACTTCTGCCAGAAGGGTTTCAGAACTTCAGTCGTTTGTCTGTAAGGAACCCATTTAATTTTCAATAGGGACAGAGTCATCTTGCGGACTAACCCTTGCTTCCTTCCAAAGGTAGTTTCAGAAACCACTCAACCAGTGTGTCTAACTACTGGTCTATTATCCCCAGCATTCTAACGGGGGATTATCTTTTGCATGCATTAGATGTGAATAGGATTCTGAGGTATTGCACAAACCGGACTAAAGAGGTCCGTAAGACCAATCAGCTTTTCGTGGCCTTTGCTCCCCAGTGCCAAGGCAAGGCCATTTCCAAACAGACCATTTCCAGGTGGTTGGCCAGCTGCATCCACTTCACTTACCAAAAACATATAGGAAATCCCTTCCGGGGGTGGTTAAGGGTCACTCCACTAGAAGTGTTGCTACTTCTACCACCTTTTTCAGGAATGTGTCCACAGCAGAGATCTGCGCAGTGGCCACGTGGTCATCTGTCCACACCTTCACTAAACATTACAGTCTGGACATTGCCTCTATGCGCAGGACTGGTTTCGGTCTTGCGGTTCTGCAAGGCCTCCTGTCATAACTCACTCAGTTGGTGATCTCTCCTCCTCCCGGACACATCTCTATTTATTCAGTCCTGTATATGGAGACCTACTGCAGGAACCCTCTCGAAGTAAGATATTGCAGTTACGTAAGAACTTACGGTAACAGTAGATCTTCGAGAGAGGTTCCTGCAGTAGGTCTGGTTTCCCTCCCACCTTCCCCCAACTCCTGGAATGCTTTCTTTTTAATTTTTATCCTAACTAGCCCTTGGGTCTAGAAAGGAAGCACGGTCCTAGGAG
This sequence comes from Neoceratodus forsteri, assembly GCA_016271365.2. NCBI lineage: Eukaryota > Metazoa > Chordata > Ceratodontiformes > Ceratodontidae > Neoceratodus > Neoceratodus forsteri. Next base: position 92,030,679 of record CM057451.1, read on the forward strand.
TTATCACTCCTTTCTTTCTACTTAACCTTTCTTTAGTTCTCCGGTGGAAAAGAACTGGAGGGCCGGTGCAGGACCACGCCTTTTTATAGTCGGGCTGACGTTGCGTCACCTGACTGGGGCAGTCCCCACTGATTGCTAGCTACAAGTTTGCCATTGGAGCCTGACCCTAGGGGGTGCAGTCCTGTATGTGATGACCTACTGCAGAAACCTCTGTCGAAGATCTACTGTTACAGTAAGTTCTTATGTAACTACAATTTTTTTCACTATCGGCTCCTGAACTGACTGTTATTCTATTAAAACCGACTGCAAATATTTAAATTTAGTCTGTTTTGGTAGGTTACTGTTTTCTATAGTGTAAGACCAGCCTAAAAAGAAAACGGGACCCCCTGTGTTCAAGAATTGCTTGAAGTGTGCAGAGGTGTTTGCCAGGGCAGACAAGCATGATCTTTGCTTGATCTGCCTTGGGCAACAGCACTTCAGTGAAGACTGTGATATTAGTAAGTTTTTCCCTACCAAGACAGTAGAAAAACGCAGGGAGAGGCTTAAAAGAAAACTAGAGGACGGGTCCATGGGCTCTAACCAGTCCACCCCCTCCAAGGCTGGCAGTTCCTTCCAGAGCCTCTGAATCCACCCCTGATACGGGTGAGGGCTCCGGCAAGAGAGGCAATCAACCGGCTGACTACCCAGTGCCTGCCAAAAAATTAAACGAAACACTGACACCCCGGCTGAAATGCCTCAAGGGGTCCCTCAGGTGCCTATTAATGCTCCTTCTCCTGCTGAGTTGACACAGGCTTTCGCCTTAATGTGGGTACTGCAGGGCTTAATACCCCCTTAGCAGCCTATGATTACTACTGCTGAAAAAGCAACTGTTACCCTATTTTCCTACTGCTACAGTGGCATATATAAGGAGGATAACCAAGATGAAGAGGGAATCGAACCTGAGGTGTCACCAGAACAGGATTTTGGCTCCCCTCCCAGACCCTCAGAGGATTTCTCTTCCCATTTTTTCTTTTGTTGTGAAAATGGTAGAGGCCCTGGATCTACAAACGGCTGAGGAGATCCAGGATGAAGAGGAGGCACCCACACAAGGCGCTTGTGGGGCTGACACCCTCAAAAAGGCTCCTTCTGCCTATCTACAAATTCTTTAAGAAGGGTATTTTAGAAATCCTAAAGGCTCCCAATAGTCACACCCACAGACAAAAAGTGTGACAAGAAGTATGTTGCAAAGATCTGGTGCTGAGTTTCTTTTTAGTCACTCAGACCACCAGGGAATTGTATAGCAAGCAGGCTGCCTGTGAGAAAGCCAAAACTCTCTTATCCTCTCACTTCACTGAGAAGGATTCGAGAAAGGTGGACAGCATGGCTAAAAAGGGCAGTTTGTCAAGCCAGCTACCAGGCCTATGCAGCCCTTTTTCAAAAAGCTCTCTGGCAGTGAGTAGTGGGCAATGCTGAGGTTAACCCCTCTAACAGTGTCAGAGCTGCTAGACACAGGAAAATTGGGCTTGGAGACTTCCAAATACCAATTTCAGTTGAAACATAGAAACATAGAATTTGACGGCAATTAAGGACCGCTTGGCCTGCCCAGTCTGCTCATTTCCCTACCTGATGGATAAGCTGCAGATCTTAGCTAACCAGCAGCCTACTTCTTCCTACCCCCAACCCCTAGAATTGCCTTATGACTGTCCCATGCATTCTTGAATTCCACCTCTGTTTTTGACTCCACAACCTCCTCAGGAATGCTGTTCCATGCATCCACAACCATCTCCATGAAAAAATACTTCCTCGCCCAGCTTCAAATTGTGCCCCCTTGTTCTTGCGCACACCTTTTTCCTGAAAGATGCTACCCTCTTGGACTTTGATTCCTTTGAGGTACTTGAAAGTTTCTATCATGTCCCTCCAATCCTTGAGGCTGTACATATTAAGCTCCTTAAGTCTCTCTTAATATGTCTTCTGGTGCAGAACTTGCACCATTTTAGTTGCCCTCCTCTGGACTGCCTCCATCCTGTCTCTTTGCAGAGATTGGGTTTCCAGAATTGCACGTAGTACTCCAGATGGGGTCTCACCAGCTGTCTGTACAGAGGGATGACAACTTCCTGTTTTCTACTGGTGATGGCAGCTGACACCAGTGATACAGCTGCAAGGTGGATGGCTGGTACCATTGCTGTAAGAAGATTTGCCTGGCTGAGGGCTGCCAGCCTCTCCCAGGACACCCAAACTAAGGCAGTGGACTTTCCTGTCGAAGGCCACTCTTTCTGGTGCCCAGACTGAGTCATATATGAAAAAAGTAGACTGATATAAAGCTACGTTTAGGAGCAACTGGACCAGACACAGGCCCTCTTCTACAGCTTCGTCTTATTCTAGGTGAGGCAGGGGCAGGTCCTCTTTTAGGAGGCCTTTCTTTCAGGTACAGGCCGTTTCCCAGCAGCAGTACCAACCACAGCAGACTGGATTTTACAGAGCTAGAGGTAGAAGGGGTTCTTGGAGAGGATCCCAATCTGCTCAGTCTCAGCAAAACAGAACCCCTGACTTTTCCATTCAGGTTGTGCCTCCACATCCTGTAGGGGGCAGACTCCCCCACTATTTCCAGGAATGGTTAAAAATGACCACAGACAAGTGGGTCCTGGAAATAGTGAGTCAAGTTCTCTCCCTTTGCTTCAAATCCCTTCCTCCTCCAAGGTTAAAAGATTTTGCACCAGCTCCCTTCTCAGAAAGAAAAAATGCTGGAGCAGGAGGTACAGGCCCTGCTGCTGGCAAAAGCAGTGGAACCTGTCCCCCACAACCAAAGAGGGCAAGTGTTCTATACCAGATATTTCCTAACAACAAAACATGGAGAGTGGTGGCCTATACTAGACCTCAGACTGCTAAACAAGTACCTGGTAAAGCCCAAGTTGAAAATGGTCTCAATGGCCATGATTTTGCCAACTCTGCAAAAAGGGGACTGACTAGCCTCCTTGGATCTAAAGGATGCATATTTCCATATTCTCACAAGGGAGTCGCACAGAAAGTATCTCAGATTCACTCCCCCGAGGCCACTACCAGTTCCCAACACTTCCCTTCTGCCTTAACGCTGCACCAAGGGTCTTTACCAAGTGCATAGCAGTAGTAGTGGCACACCTCAGAAGACTGGGTGTCACAATTTTTCCTTATCTGGACAATTGGCTAATCATAGAAAAATCCCACTAACAGGTGTCAGACCACCTTCAGGTAACCCAGAATATGCAGCACTCCCTCGGATTCCTTGTCAGTACCAAAAAGTCAGTCCTTACCTCTGTGCAGGTTCTGCAGTTCATAGGTACAGAACTGAATACAGTAGTGGGAACAGCTTTTCTCCCTCAGGAGAGGGCAGAAAGCATTCCGCTTCTCTGGCAGGCTCATTTGCCCTGGTCAGGCCAAAGCGAGCAAAACAGTTTCTTCAGCTTTTAGGGCACATGGCTGCAGCAGCAAGTGCAGTCATAGGTGCCAGGTTTCAGATGAGAGATATTCAGTTCCACCTCGGAGCACACTGGTGCCAAAGGCGGGAGCCCCTCTCAAAGCCAGTACCAGTCACACAAATGTTACTGCAGGCCCTCCAGTGGTGGAGGGAACCGGAAGATTTAAGGGATGGACCTTCATTTCTGCAGTAGCATCCCTCCTTGGTTCTCACAACCGATGCTTCCCTGCTTGGTTGGGGGTGCTCACTTAGGGGATCACACCATCCACGGTACTTGGGAGAGTGCAGACTCACTCCTGCACATAAACCTGTTGCAGTTAAGAGCTGTTTATCTGGCCCTTCAGGGTTTTTCTCATCTCGTACAGGGAAAGGTGGTACAAGTCAGAACAGACAATATCACAGCAATGTATTACATCAACAAACAAGGAGGGACAAGGTCCACTCCTCTGTACAGAGGCAATGAAGATATGGAGCCTCGCTTACTCTCTAAATGCCTCTCTACAGTCAGTTCATCTGCCAGGCAAGGACAGCACCTCGGCAGATGCCTTGAGTAGGATAAACCAGGCCCATCATGAATGAGCATTGAACAAATAAATGGTGAATGCTCTGTTCAGGAGGTGGGGGGCTAGAAATGGACCTCTTTGCTTCCCACCAAAATGACCACTTACCTATTTATTGGTGCAGGTCCCAGTGAAGGGAACAGTTCCAGAGGATGCCCTGATTCTGGAATGGACAGGCAGGTACCTCTATGCCTTTCCTCCTTTTCCTCTGATACTCTGGGTACTCATCCAGGTCAGGTCACAACCAGCTTCAATGATTCTGGTAGCCCCGGATTGGGCAAGACAGCCTTGGTACTCCCTGCTGCTCTGAATGTCTGTAAGCAAACCGATTCACCTCCCTCAGAGGTACAATCTACTGACTTCCTTTCAGTGGAGGGTAGTGTACCGCAATCTCAGGCCTCTCAAGCTCAAGGCCTGTCTCTTGAGGACTTAGAATATGCAGAGTGCCAGTTCTCTGAAGCAGTTTTAGAAGTCCTTAAGGGTTACAGGAAGCCTTTCACCAAGAAAACCTGTGCCTTAAAATGGAAAAGGTTTTCAATTTAGTGCAATGACAAGGGTACAGACCCATCCCAGGCCGGGATCCCAACCCTTCTTGATCATTTGTCTCACTGCCACTCCCTGGGGTTGCAGCACTCAACTCTGAAGGTGCATTTGGCTTCAGTTTCAGCATACCTTTCAGCTAGAAAGGATACCTCCTTGGCAACAAACCCTATATTCAAAAGATTGTTTAAAGGGCTCTCATTTGTTTCCCTCTCAGAGGAAACCAGTGCCAGCATGGGACCTTAATATTTGCATTGCCCAGCTTATGCTTCTGCCCTTTGAGCCTATGGCATCTGCAGAACTTAAATTTCTCACCTGAAAGGTAGTTTTCTGGTAGCAATCACTTCTGCCAGAAGGATAAGCAAGCTACAGGCCCTCTGTGTGGAAAAGGACTGTATCTTTCCACAGGCACAAAGTAGTGTTGAGAACTAATGAGAAGTTCTTTCCCAAGGTGGTTTCTGACTTCCATTTGAATCTGTCTATAACATTGCCAGTTCTCTTTACTGAACACCCTAGCTCCGGTGAGCGTAAATTGCACAGCGTGGATGAAAAAAGTGCACTGAGTTATTACATGGCTCATACCATAGATCATAGGCAGGATAGACAACTGTTCCTCACCTATGAGAAAGTAGGTAAAGGTACTCTAGCTTCAAAAAGGGCTATCCCTCGATGGATAGTCCAGTGTATTCAGTTTTGCTACTCAAAGGCAGGCAAGGTTCCTCTCTCTCTCTCTCTCTGGTCTTAGGGCCCACTCTACAAGGGGCACAGCTGCCACTATTGTAGCTGCCTGAGAGGTACCTCTAATTGAAATATGTAAAGCAACTACCTGGAGGTCAGTCCACACCTTCACTAAGCATTATAGCCTGGACACCCAGTCCAGGATTGATGCCAGATTTGGCATAGCAGTCTTGCAGAGTCTTTTTCCTAAATGGATTCTGGCCCACCTCCTTGAGGTTCTGCTGCGTAGTCTGCAAGAGTAGTAATCAGTGGATTCCTGGAGTTAGAAGAAAAAATTACTCGCCTGTAGTAATCTTGTTTTTTCCAAAGGGATCCACTAACATTATTACGCCCACCCTTACATCACCTTATAGAATCAGTAACAAGAAAAATCCTCGCCACAGCTAAGTTGTATAGTTGGAGTGGCATGCCACCTGCTGGCTCCTTCTAGTAATGTCTTAACTTGGTTCTTTTCTAAAGGCATATCTGACTTGTGAAAAAAGGAGACATTTGTTTATACTAGTCCTTTGGTTAATGTTAATGTTATTTGCCCAATTGGTCATTATTTTTCTATAATTATTTAAATAGTGATTCACATGTTATGGCCTCTTTGCAGGCTTCTAAGAAATCTGAGGTAGAATGTAGTCAGTTGACACTGGGCAGTTTGAAAACAGATGCACACGCTAAACATTCCATGATTAGCAAAGCACTCTGTTCTCTCTGGGGCAGTGCTGGCTTAAGGGAGCACTGCAAGAATAAGAGTAATAATATTAGTGGATCAATTTTGAAGAAACGAGATTACTACAGGTGAGTAATTTTTTCTTCTGGTCCATCTGGACCTCAAGTCCCTGCATCTGCATGCATAGCTTGTGGAGACAGCCGTAGCACAATTTGGAGAATCACCAAAAGTTGCTGATGTACCGGTTGCAGCCAGAAAGCATTCCACTAGACACATGTACACTTTGTAGAGGAAGCAATTCACTCTGTGGGCCACTACCAAATATATGGACCTTTTGTACCTGTCCTGTCAATGCAGCACTGGAATACTTACTGTCACTGTCACTCTGTTTTGCGGTATTCCTCATTGAAGGAGCTATATCAGCTTTTCATGCCCCCATTGATGTGTGTACAGTAGCTAAAGAGGTCTCCCATATATTTTGAGTGATATTCTACATATGAAACCTTCCATTTTAAGTCCTGACCTCCCCCCAACCTCAGTTGTGTGTGTGAGAAACTTATCTTTGGCTCCTTTTGAGCCAACTGCGAGATGTATTTATTTCGGCTTGAAGGATTTCAGAGCTACAGGCTCTGTCTAATGTGTGAGCCTTCTTATTTGATTTTCCATAACGTTATTCCAAAGTGTGTATTTATGCATTCATTCTAAGTTTTTGCCAAAGGTGGTGTACGTGAGTTTATGCCAAATCAAACCTTCCACCTTCCAGTTTATTATCTGGAGTGTGGCAGTCGAGGTGAAACATTGATCCGTACCTTGAATGTACATAAAATCCAGAGGGGCTATCTGGCATGCACCAAGAACTGCAAAAAGTACTCTCAGCTTTTTGTTTCATTCACCCCAGGAAATGAGGGTGTACTGGTCTCCAAACAGTGCGTATCCAATTTTTCAGTGGAACTGCCATTGTGTGGATGTGAACCATGTACCGTTCCTAGCAGTACAGTTACAGGTGAGTAAACTATTTTTCTAGGGACATGGATATGTTGTTCATCCACAGTGTCTGGCAGGTTCCTTGCTGCTTTAAATCTTGCCGGAAGGTCTTCAAGCTGGCTCCTCCCACCCACCCGGGTGGTAAAACTCTCGGCTGCGCCCCATGACGCCAGATCTTCCTTAGCGCTTGGAAGCTCAGGTTTGCTCCTTAACGCTCTGCGTGTAGACTGGATCCTAATTCTTCGGTTCGCCCGAAACTTATTTTAAAATTTTCAAGACTTCGGTCAAGTTTTTCCCTCGCGGCTGCGATGGACAATTCGACTCCTGGATTTTGGCGGTGCCGTTGTGGGCAGAAAATGTCCAGGACTGATCCGCACTCCACGTGCATCTACTGCCTCAGCCTAGACCATGACCCGAAGGCCTACAAGTTATGCTGTTCGTTTTTGGCCAATGTCCTGGACCCGTGCTGCCCGGTTACAGTTTGGGCACCCCGAGAAGCACTACCCGCCGGTGAAGTTGAAGGAGGCCCGGTGGGCGGTTACCGTGGCGGCTGGCTTGGCTGAGCAACTCGAGCAGATGATCGCCCTCGAGGAGGTGGCACAGGCCGCATCATCCTCTTCCTCGGTTGCAGCATTTATCCCGCTCTCTTTGGGTACCTCATATTCAGCTTCTTTCAAGGAGCTTTGCCAGTCCCTTTCCACGAAGGGAGAGGGGCCATCGGGACATTCCTCTCGGTCCAAAAAGAAGGACTCAAAAGGTACGTCCCACCGTCGGCGTTCGAGGGAGCGGGAGAGGTCCCCTTTCCCGGACAGTCGACACTGTACTTTGGTCGAGGTTGCGACTAAGGCTGCTGGCTTCACAGTGTCCCCGTCAGGTCAGCCGGCCAGGACACCCGTCGACACGGTTGAGATTCTTCTCGACCCGTCGGACGGGCTGTCGACTGGTGAAGCAGACATCCCTTCTTCACCGGTTCCCCCGGTGGAGACTGAGGGCCTACCTGCGCCTCTGGTGCCGCACTCAAGGCTTCCAAGCCGAGGGAAGAGCTGGTGTCCCTCGCCCCTTCCCAGACCCGTCCTCTGAAACAACGAGGTTCTCTGTCTCTGTCTCGGACATCCTCTCGGTCCAGCCAATCCCACAGACATTGGTGGTCTCGGCACTGAAGTAAGTGGCGCCGCTGCTCGGCCTCGTCTTCCTCCTCGGAAGAGGAGCGGCTTCAGCGCAAATTGCGTCGACGCTACGAGGACCTGATGTGGCAGCAGTTACTTCTGTCCGGGAACAAGCCAACACCATCGCCTTCCCCGGCCATCAAGTGGCTGTCACCCGAGTGGCCGAAACAACCCCTCGCTGTAGCCGATGTGCCCAAGCCCGGGCTGGTTGTTCGGCCGAAACCAGCTGCCCCACCGATTTGTGGTGGAACCTCCGCCTCCACAACCGAAATCGGGGTGCCAAACAAAGACTCCCGGTCGGGTCAAGGCCTGCCCCACAGGTTGTCGGTCACCCTCACTCCCGACCGTCCTCGGCAGGTGGAGGGTAGCTCAGGCCCCAGGCAGCTCTTTGCGGACTCCTCTGAGTCCGACGACGACTCCTCCCTGTTCTCCAGGCCCATTGGCCTGGAGTCCTCCGGGGGCCAGTCGATGAACGAAAGCCCATCGTACTTCATGGGTCTGCTTAGGCTCATCTCGGAGTCCACCGGGATGCAGCTCGAGCCCGTGTCCAAGCAGGCCAAGTATCCCCTCACGGAGATACTGGACCGAGGGGATTCACCCATGGAGACCTTTCCGGTGGCTGAAGCCATTGTTGGCCCAGCCTTGGAGCACTGGCAGCAGCCTGCTTCCTGTCCTGTGCCTTCGGCCAGGATGGCCAGGAAGTATGCGATCCCTACCGGGTCTTTGCCCGGTTTTTCGGAACACCCCTCCGCCGAGGGTTGGTTACACGAACAGCGTTTTCCGGCGTTCCAGGAATGCTAGGGATGTTGACAAGCCCCCAACAAGGAGTCCAAAAGCTGGACTATGCCGGGCGCAAGGTGCATTAAGGCCCTCCCTTGGCCTCCGCCAGGCCAGCTTGGCCATGCTGATGGGCACTCTCCCACGCCTCATGGGCTCCCTGGACGAGGTCATCCCTCATCTCGCCGACCTGCAGACCCGCGGTCTGGCAGGTGCAGGACCAGGGAAGGCGGTGGTTAAACAGCAGCTCCAGACGGCTCTGGACATTGGAGACTCCTGTGCCAGATCAGTTGCGCTACGGTGGCCATCGCGCAGAGCATGGCTGAGGATATCCACCTTCACGGCAGATACCCAGCACAAACTGGCGGATGTCCCCTTCCTGGGGACCGACCTCTTCGGCCCTAGAGTGGAAGGTCACCTCCAGCGGATCGAAAAGTCCAATGCCACTCTGGACTCTGTCACCTCCGCCACTTCCTTTCCGCCTGGTCCGTTATCACCACGGACCGTTGGGTGTTGGCGATGGTAGGAAAGGACCTGCCCCTGGAGTTCCAGCAGGCCCCACCCTTCCGAGCTGTCGCCCCTGGGGTGGGGGGGGGGCGCTACGGGGTCCGCAGCCTCTTTGTCGGCTCGTTGAGCCGATATCGCCCTGCTCCTTGAAAAAGAGGTGATCAGGAAGGTGGCGGATCCTCCTCCAGACCCAGGGTTTGTGTCCAGGTACTTCCTGGTCCCAAAACGGACGGGGGGCTGGCGCCCCATTCTCGACCTGCAGGACCTGAACAGGTTCCTAAGGTCTCGGACCTTCAGGATGGGCACTCTGGCTCAGATAATCCCATCCTTGGAACGAGGCATGTGGTTCTGTTCTCTGGACCTTCAGTACGCGTTCTTTCATGTCCCAATCCGTCTGTCCCACCAGAGATTCCTCCGCTTCAGGGCAGAGGGATCCCTCTATGAGTTCCGGGCCATGCCCTTCGGCCTTTCCCTAGCTCCCAGGGTCTTCACCAAATGCATGGCAGTGGTGACAGCATTCCTGTGGCGCCGAAGGTGTACCTCTACCTGGACGATTGGCTGAGTGCAGCCCCCTCCAGAACGGAGGTGGAGCCGTCCAGAGATCTGGCCCTCCAGGTTTGCTCTCAGGTTGGCCTCCTCATCAACAAGGCCAAGTTGGAACTCGTGCCAAAGCAGGTGATCCAATTCATTGGGGCAGAGCTCGACTCTCTGCGAGCCAGAGCATGGCTCCTGGTGGACAGGGCCCAGGTTCTTTCCTCCTTTGCCCAGTCATTTCAGGTTTGGCAATTGTGCCCTGCCCGGGACTTCCTGCGCCTCCTGGGCCTCATGGCGGCCTGCACCAGCGTGGTTTGTTGGGCCCGTTGGTACGTGCGTCCCCTTCAATGGGGGCTGGCCAGACAATGGTCTCAGCACTTCGATCCTCTGGATCAGCTAGTGACAGTGACTCAGGGGATGTGGAGCGCTGTCCAGTGGTGGACTGTTCCAGCACATCTGCAGGAGGGCATCCCGTTTGTCCGCCCTGAGCCGGCGGTCTCTCTATCGACCGATGCCTCTCTGATGGGTTGGGGTGCCCATCTGGGGGAGCACAGAGAGCACGGCCTCTGGTTCCCTCAGGAGTCCCGATGCCACATCAACCTGCTGGAGCTTCGAGCGGTTTGTCTAGCCCTCACCGCCTTCGCTCCATTTCTACGGGGTCAAGTGGTTCAGGTCCAGACGGACAATACCACGACCATGTACTACCTAAACCGCTAGTGCGGGACGCGCTCCCGGCCTCTGTGCAGGGAAGCTCTCCGCATTTGGTCACTTGTGCGCAGCTGCCATCCATGTGGCAGGAGCCTCCAGTACCCTGGTACACTCAGCTTTTTGTTTCATTCACCCCAGGAAATGAGGGTGTACTGGTCTTCAAACAGTGCGTGTCCAGTTTTTCAGTGGAACTGCCATTGTGTGGATGTGAACAATCTACCATTCCTAGCAGTACAGTTACAGGTAAGTAAATTATTTTTCAGTATATGCTGGATTTCCTGTGCTATTTATTAGTGATGGGCACTTAACATTATGGAACAGTATAAGTTGACATCATTGATTGTCCTAGAAACTTAGAGCATTAACATTATGGAAGCAGAATACAATGCCCTGTGTAGTAGTATCAGTATTCATTTTGTTATTTTTGTGTTTGCAATTAAAATTTATTGAGAGTTTTTATAGGAGAAAATGTTCAGGCAATAAGAGCTAGTAGGATTGGAAGAAACGAAAGCTTTTGAATGTACAGATACTATCATGTTTGAACGAAGAAAAGCATCTGCTTTCCATAGGCAGTAGAGGAAATTGCAGCATGTAAAATGATGTAATCAGCTAAGATTTATTTTCCCTAGGCCAGGAGAATCTCTCCATAACTGCCCCTATTTTGCTTTGTGGTCTTTGGAGGCAGTAGTAGGGATGACTTCTCCACACCACTTCTTGGATATCCTGGTACATGAGAAGAGTTTAAGTCGTGGAGTACCCCCTTCGTACCCTCCTCCGGAGCAGTTTTTTAATCCCAGCTCTTACAATTTTGGTATGTAATAGTGCAATCCATTTCAGGGTACAGTTACAATGTTGGTTTCTGTGAGTGCATATAACCATTTATTCAAGGTATGTGAGAGATGCACCTTATAGATTATCAGCCACTGAAACATTCTAAATAGAGATATTTCTATCCTCACTTTAGACCAGTCTCAAAGGAACCCTAAGACGAGAGCAGCTTGAATGTTTGCTGATGACATCACAGTGGCCTCTGCTACACTGAAAACAAAGCAGTGAAATCAAAAATAAACCATTAACTCTCTTTGTGAACTCTTAATTTAAATGTTTTAAAAACTGGACACACATGGTCTGACTCTGAATAAGTAATTTATTACTCGAGGGGGGCAGGACTTCATTATCTCACTCCTGACTGGCTACTATTCGTGTTAATATATCTTGTTAATTTGCTAGGAAACTTTTGTATACAAGGAAAAATTACCATTGAGTGGTCTAACGAGCCCAGAGCCCTGGGCTGAAAGGCGAGCGCCCTTTATGAGCTTGTTAGGACCTGAGATGGTAATCTTCTTTTGAGTGTGTGGGACTTTTCTGTCAGGTATTTTATGTATTATGTGAGCGTGGACACAAAATAGATGATTCAGAAGTTTTATCATAATTGTATTCCACTAAGTTCACTTCTGCAAGGCTCCCCCAGCCTACCTCTTGGTCGTGAGGGGTGGATTTCTAGCCATTGGGCACCCCATCCACACAACGGACACCTCCAGATCCTGCTGGCTTCCCAAGTTGTCCACCACAGAACAGGTGGAGCCCGCTGCCAGTTGGGCTGTAGAAGGCAGGCCCTGCTACATGCGCCAGTCAATGGGACGGCTCGGCGTGTCCCTTTTAAACTTTAGGAAAAGACTCTGGTGAGAACGCAGTGGCGCTTCTGCACAGTTCCCCAGCCTGTCTTCTGGTCATAAGGGCCACAGTGCAGATGGTAACTTCTATGGAAGTCAGCTGTTGGGTGCCCTTGCTGCCATTATCTGCACAACCTCTGCCATCAGAATTAGCTGGACTGTCATTTCCCCTAACAGTTCTGGAGACTTGCATTGCACAGCTGATGTAAATTGCCCATTGCGTTTTTGATGTCTCATCAAATCTTAACTGAGCAGATCACAGTATAATTCTCTTCTCTGTCGAAGAGGTGATTTGTTTTGAGCTACTTGTTTCTTTGTCATGTGGACGACCCTTTGATGTAGGGTGTACAGGTATTTTTACTACTCTAAAGACTGCACTAAACAGTTGCGTACTTTTGGGTAAGCCAACACAGGCATCCAGTATGTTTCCCCTTATTGGGTTAGCTCCGTTTCCTGTTAAGTTGCTACTGCTCACGTTGCGATTAGCAATCATTCCCCTTACTGTGAACGTTCTAATTATCCCTGTTATAAAATACCTAAATCCCAGTTCTCATGCTCCTATAATGTTCTACGTCTAAGCCATGCCATTATCTCCCCTCTATAATACACCTACCCCACAAGTTCTGAGTAGTAACCCTACTATTGTTACCCTCTGGGGCTGACCTTCTACAACAGAGATGTGGCCTTACACCCTGTATCACCATGTAGTTACATTCAGCAAAGACATAGCTGTTTACTCATGAGAGTGGCCATCTCTGATCCTTCAACTGTTCCATACTGATGGAACATCTGGTGACCCTCTGTCAGTTTGTAATTTACTTATTCTATTGAAGCCTCACAAGGACTCCAACCATAGCATCGAATCATCTTTAACCACCCAGCTGTACTGGAGTAAGGGTAACAGAAAGCTTCTAAGAAATAATTTAGACCTCATTAAACATACTGTCGTATTGCTCCTCATCTGCTCTAGTAATGTTGAATTTAACCCAGGACCCCTAGATGGTTGCCTAACTCCCTTCAGTTTTGCTAGTTTACCAGGATAACAAATTATAACTATCAGTGTCTGCAACCTAATTAACAGGCTTGACAGTGTAAAAGTATGGAAATGCCTAATCAATCCAGATATTCTGCTGCTCACTGAAACCTGGCTTACTAGTTTGGTAGACCACAGTGTCTCAGTGATCCCAAGCTACATTCAGTATCGGCAGGATGGAATTTCTGGAGGTGGTGGCATAATCCTTTATGTAAAAGATAAATTATCCTCTGCTTTTAACTTTGTCGTTACCCTAGGAATTTGAATGCCTTGAGGTCACAGTAGCCATTTACCAAAATGAGACCATCAATATTGTTGGATGCTACAGGCCTTCCTTGGGGGCTTAATTAGCCACCTGACTAATTTCTTCAGGTCACATAGTAATGAAACCATAATTCTAGGATCATGGATACGTTTTTCATCCACTTATTGGCATCTCCCTTTCCCCTTTAAGAGTCGCTAGAAGTCTTCAAGCTGGCTCCTTCAGCTCACCTGGGTGGTATATACCTCAGCTCCGCTCCGTGACGTCAGATCTTCCTTTCTCCTGGAAGATTCAGATTGCCTCCCTTCGTGGTCTTGCATTTTGTAGGCCCCGGCTTTCAAAGCCTTGGTTTTACTGAAATTATAACTCATTTGAGTTAGCGATCGTGCTTTTGCGTCTTCGATTACGGAAAAAAAGTCTTCCCCAGGAATTCGCCGGTGTCCTTGCGACCAGAAGATGTTGCACACCAATCCCCAGCTCACATGCATCTGCTGCCTAGGTGTTTGCCATGACACCTTGACCTGCAACTTTTGCTTGGCCTTCCATCCCAGTGTTCTGGATGACCACCTGGCATGTTTGAAATTGGGGAGACTGGAGAAAAGGAACCCTCTGAAGTCCAAGGAGGCTAGGTGGGGGGTTTCCGCAGCTGCAGGCTCTGCCGAGCAATTGGAACGCATGCAGACGTTCGAGGAAGAAGCGGCTCATGCTGCCAACTCTGTGCTTCCTCGTTCCTCTCAACCTAGGCTCCACCTTCTCTGGCTCCTTACAGGAGTTGTGCCAGTCTCTCCCCACCCGGGGAGAGGTGTCTGTGGGCTCGCAGTCCTCTAGATCCCGGAAGCGGGAGAAGGAACTGAGTAAGTCTTCGTCTCGGCGAAGACGCTCTCTTGGGACCGAAAGAGGTCCCAGTCCCAGGAGCATGCGATCTCGACCTCGGTCGAGATTGCTTCTTCGGCCGCTGGCTTTTCAGACATTCCGTCGGGCCAGACAGAGGATTCGGTCGATGATGTCAAGATTGTAATGTACCCCATTGACCCACTGTTGCTGGCTCTGGCCAATGACTCCCTGGAAAGGACTCTGGTCTTTGTCTTCCCCATGAGACCCATCCTGCTGATGTTCCCATCGAGGACCTGGTTCCGGACCCCCGGAAGTCACTGGTCCCACCGGTGTCTCCGGAGTGACTGAGTCGGCCTGCCCGATCTCGGTTGAGGTCTAGAATCTCCTTGACAGACAGGCCGAGGAAGAGCCATAAGCGCTCAAAGAGGAGGCAGTGCCATCGGTTGTCCTAGTCCTCCTCTGATGAGGAGAGGCTGTGGCGGAAACTCCAGCGCTACAAGGACCTCGTGTGGCAAGAGCTGATCTTATCAGGGCACAAGCCGACTCCGGCTCCTTCTGGCCATTACTTGGCTTTCGCCTCCTAGGCCAAAGCTGGCCCCTCTGGAGCCGAAATCTTCGGTTCCTCTGCCTGCGGGGCACAAATCCACCTCGGCCTAAACCGGTCTCTTCCACCATTGTGGCAGAACCGCGCCCAGCAGCCTGTGGGAGGCTCCGAAGAAAACAGACTGGACACGGACTCACCCAGTGTTTATCGGTCAGTCACCCCCCCCGACCGCTCTCGGCACGTCTAGGGTGATTTGGGCGGCAAGCCGCTGTATCTTGACTCCTCGGATTCGGATGTCACTGGGCTTCACTCTCACCCGAGGGATGAGTCGTCCGTTGGCGCAGGGATGGAGGAAGGTCCTTCCTCCTTCCAAAGGATCCTTCACCTCATTTAGTCAACAGGGATGCCCCTGGAACCCATCCAGAAAAAGGCGGAGTACTCTATTACGGACATCCTTAAAAGAGGGGATACCCTGACGGAGGCCTTTCCTGTGGCCGAGGCCATTGTTTGTCTGGCACTCGAACTCTGTCAGCGTCCTGCCTCTTGCCCAGCACTGTCTGCCTGCATGGCCCGCAAGTATGTGGTTCCCATGTGGTCCCTTGCGGGGTTCACAGAGCACCCTTCCGCCAAGAGCCTGGTGACTGTCTCTGCATTCAGGCATATTGGCAGTTCTGTCGACACTGACCGGCCTCCCGACAGATTCCAAGCTTTTGGACCATTTGTCGAGAAAGGGCTATGTGGCTTCCTTCTTGGGTCTTCTTCAGGCAACTTCAGCCGTCATCATGGCACACTTCTTCCAAGCCCTCCTCGGGTCATTAGACAAAGTCCTCCCACATCTCCCCACGGACATGCAGACCACGGTCAAGCAGGTCTGAGACCAGCAGCTCCAGACGACCCTGGACATTGGGGATTGTTGTACCCGCTTGATGGCTGCCGCAGTTGTCTCTCGCCGCAGGGCTTGGCTGAGGCTCTCCTCCTTCCCAACGAATACTCAGCACTAATTAGCTGACATGCCCTTCCTTGGGACCGACTTGTTTGGCCCAGGAGTGGCCGGTCACCTTCAGTGCAGAGAGCAGTCCAATGCCACCTTGGATGCCACTTCTGCCAAGGGTTCTTCGGGCAAGAACCAACAGAAGAAGCCCTTTCTGCATTCTTCCCCTGCGGCTCAGCAGTCCTCCTTCCAAGGGGGACAGCAGCAGCATCAGCAGAAGGCTTGAGCTTAGCGCCTTCGGCCCAAACCTGGACCCCAACAGGCCCGTAAAGGAGGCCAAGGCTCAGGTCCTGGAGCCACCTCTTCCTCCAAGCCTGCTCAGTGACAGAGTGGGATCTGCCACCCCCTTCTCCCATCATGTCAGCTCTGGGTCCTTCTGTGGGGGTCTGCCCCAGCATTTCTTTTCACCTGGTCTGCTGTCACTTTGGACAGGTGGGCTCTCTAACTGGTCAGTCAGGGACTGCCTTTAGAGTTCGAGCAGTACCCTCCCAGCTGAGCTTGCGCCCCTTGGGAGGAACGGATATCTGTTCACACCCAGTCGGCTCTTTGAGACGACGTTGCTCAGCTCCTCCTCAAGGAGGCAATAGCTCCTGTAGCAGATCCTCCAGCAGACCCAGGCTTTGTCTCCAGGTACTTCCTGGTGCCCAAGCGGACTGGGGGCTGGCGCCCCATTCTAGATCTCCACGACCAGAATCAATATCTCAGGTCTTGCACCTTCGGATGGTCACTCTGTCCCAGATCATTCCATCCTTGGAGCGAATGTGGTTATGTTCACTGGATCTGCAGGATGCATTCTTTCACGTCCCAATCCGTCCCATCAGTGGTTCCTCCACTTCAGGGTTGAGGGGACCCTGTACGAGTTCCGAGCCATGCCGTTTGGCCTGTCGTTGGCCCCATGGGTTTTCACCAAATGCA
The DNA here is from genome assembly GCA_016271365.2 of Neoceratodus forsteri. Classification (NCBI taxonomy): domain Eukaryota; kingdom Metazoa; phylum Chordata; order Ceratodontiformes; family Ceratodontidae; genus Neoceratodus; species Neoceratodus forsteri. The sequence continues at coordinate 92,047,533 of CM057451.1, forward strand.
TTGCACTGGTGGCGGACCATTTATTGGGGGGGAGGGGGTCAGAATTTACCCCTACCTCGACGACTGGCTTCTAGCAGGTCACTTCCTACAGGAGGTGGAGAGATCCAGGGATCAGGCCCTCCAGACCTGCTCCCAACTCATTCTGCTAATCAACGAGGCCAAGTCGGAACTCGTGCCTTCTCAGGTGATGGGCGTCATCAGGGCAGAGCTTGACTCTTGTCAAGCCAGAGCTTGGCTTCCGTCGGACAGGGTGGAGGTTCTTTCCTCCTTTGCCCAATCATTTCTGGTTGGGCAGTTGCTCCCTGCCTGGGACTTTCTGCGCCTTTTGGGTTACACGGCAGCGTGCACCTCTGTGGTCCGTTGGGCCCGGTGGCACATGCGCCCACTTCAGTGGGAGCTGGCTGCGCAGTGGACTTATCGCCATGGTCGATTCGACGAGCTTGTCACTGTAACCCAGATGATGTGGAACAGTCTCCAGTGGTTGACCGCCCCAGACCAGTTGCAGGAAGGGATCCTGTTTGTCCGCCTCGAGCCGACTGTTGTTCTCACGACCGATGCCTCTCTCATGGGCTGGGGATCCCACATGGGGGACAAAAGGGCCCACGGGCTCTGGACCCCCGAAGAGTCCCGATGCCACATCAACCTGTTGGAGCTTAGAGCAGTCAGACTGGCACTGTCAGCTTTCGTTCCTCAGCTCCGGGGTTAAGTGGTTCAAGTCCAGACGGACAATATCACGACCATGTACTACCTCAAACAGGGCGGCACGCATTCCCGTCTGCTCTGCAAGGAGGCGCTCTGCATCTGGACCCTTGTCTGCCAGTTTGAGGCGGATCCCCTAGCCATCCATGTGGCAGGAGCCTTGAGCCATCTGGTGGATGCCCTCAGCCGTTTAGGCCAGACATCCTACAAGTGGTCTCTTCATCCAGAGGTAGCTTACAGCCTGTTCTCCCATTGGGGCAAACCGATGGTGGACCTGTTTACTCTAGGGAAAACACCAGGCTCAGGCTGTTTCATGCCCACCCCCTCAGCAGGGCTCGCTGCAGGGGGATGCCTTCTCAAGGCCGTGGACCCCAGACCTCCTCTACACCTTCCTTCCATTTCCCTTGATCCACAAGATGCTCCTCAAGGTGAGGAGGGACAAGGCGAAGGTGATCCTGGTAACCCCAGACTGGCTGCGTCAGTTCTGGTATCCAGATCTTCTCAGCCTCAGCTGCAGGACCCCGGATTGGCTTTGTACATGCCTGGACCTGATATCACTCAATCAGGGGGAAGGTGTACCATCCGGACCTTCAGTGCCTGCACTTCACAGCCTGGTACCCAAGTGGGTAGAGTTCCAGGCTTTGGGTCTTTCCGAAGATGTCTACACCGTGGTGGAGGCATTTAGAAAGGAACTGACCAGGAAGTGTTATGCCTTCAAATGGAAAAGGTTTTCCATTTGGTATCAGGACAATGGCCTGGACCCTCTGCCTGTCCCATGGCTAACATTCTCGACTACCTTTGGTCTCTCTCCAAAAGGGGTCTCCGGTCATTGATCCTTATGGTGCACGTGGCAGCCATCTCTGCATACCGGGCGTGGGCTGGTTAGCAGACTTTGGCGCAGGAGACAGTGGTCGGGCACTTTTTCAAAGGCTTGGATCTCATATCCCCTCCAGTGCATGAACCTCCACCTCTCTGCGATCTTTTGCTGGTATTGGCAAAGCTCATGGACAAGCCATTCGAACCCATGCACAAGTGTGAATTGTCTTGCTTGTCGTGGAAGACTGCTTTCCTGGTAGCTGTCGCGTCAGTCAGGACAGGGGAGCTTCAGGCGCTTTCGGTGGACTCCCCTTATCTGGTCTTCCACAGGGACAAAGTTGTCCTGCGCCCCCACCCGAAATTCCTTCTGAAGGTGGTGTCAGTTTCACCTTAACCAGGTGTATACTACCCTAATTACACCTCGGAGGCAGAGTACAGGCTCCATACTTTGGACCTGAGACGTGCTCTCTCCTATTATAACGAGAGGGTGGTGGAAATTCGGTGAGAGGTTCGCCAGCTGTTTGTCACCTACGCTGAAGCCGCTTCTGTAGACCTGCAGCTAAGTGACTATTGCAAGATGGACTCCATCATGGACAGTCTGTGCTAAGGAGTTGGTGGGCAAGGAGCCTTCCAGAGGGTTAAGATCTCATTCTTCCCACCATACTGCTGCATCGGTGGCTGCTTCCAGGGACATCCCTATCCAGGAAATCTGTTAGGCTGCTACCTGGAAGTCTGCAAACACCTTCATCACCCACTACCACATCGACCTTGAGTCACGCTGGGATGCTGGTTTTGGGGCCTCCGTTCTCCAATCTCTGTTCCGTAAGTAGGGGGTGTGCACCTTGCCTCCCTTCTCCCGGAGAACTGCTGGGGGTCTGCCAATAAGTGTGCATGAACAACCTATCCATGATTCTAGAAAAATAGGTTACCCACCTGTAACAGTAGTTCAAGGAGTGGTAGATGTTCATCCACACGGACCCACCCGACCTCTCCGCCTTCGGACGCACATCTGGTTCCAGTGGGTTAAGATCCAAGGGGTGTAGCCAAGGTATATACCACCCAGGTGGGTGGGAGGAGCCAGCTTGAAGACTTCTGGCCATTCTTGAAGGGGAAAGGGACATGCCAATAATATATTTATTTATTTATTTTTATTTAGTTTTTGTCGACCGGGTAAGTGCACTAGACAAATTCTGCCTATTTTCAGGCATGACCTGGGGGAAGGGGATACAGATGAATGCCAGCTGACCTTGAACCAGGTTAAGCTGTTTGTGGTATTTTTAGTGAATGGGGGAAATTTGGCCAGTGCACCGGGGAAATTCCCCTACTCTTTTCGAGAAGTGCCATGGGATCTTTAACATCCAGCTGAACTACCACCAGAACAGGCTGATGGGACCTCTGTTTAATATGTCATCCGAAAGATGGCACCTCAGGAATGCACCCCCCCCCCTCATGCTGCACTGCAGTGTCAGTATTGGGATATTAACCCAAGTGCCTGGTGTGGGGCTAGAACCCACAGCCTTCTGATCTCCCGGACTCGGAGGTGAGTGTGCTTCCTGCTGAGCCACTGACATTAATAAGTGTGGATGAACAACATATATCACTCCTAGAACTACTGTTACGGGTGAGTAACCTGTTTTTCTTGGAGATTATAATTTGACAGGCTCTCATCAAAATCTTTTGACTTTAAGTTGCTCTGTGATGATTTTGTCCTGCTGTAGGTGAGTACTGGACCTACAAGACCCAATCCTAAGAATCCTTCCCATTCCTCATTATTTTATCTTCTGTTTTCTCTGCCTTGGCTGCTAGCAGGTGGGCTTTGTGTCTCTGGTGAGAGAGCTCACATCAACCCTGACACCGTGTGTCTCCGAATCCCAGCGAAGATCCTGACAACCCCCACGGATTCCCCCCCCCTTCCCCGTGGAGGGTCCAGGGAGGGGGAGGGCCACCCCACCCCCGGTACACAATACAGCTTTTCATGAGTTGAGCCCTGGATTGGGAGCACGTTTGGGCATCATGCAGCCTACCAGACCTCCATTTTACCATTTTCGTCCTTCCCCTTCTGCGGCCATGAGCGTGCGCCACCTCGCCATGTTCTTGCCGTCCTAACTTCGGTGTTACCACTTGGGCTCCACCAGGAGGCAGCCAAGTAGCAGGACAACATTCCTTACCTCCCTCCCTCCCTGGGAGAGGAGAGCAGTCCATCGAACACTCTATCCTCTCCCTCTGGTGCCGACCTGCCCCCGCAGCCCGAGTCCAGGTTGCCGGCATGGTGCGAGGTGTGTCCAGCACCTCAACCATCAGCACCACTGGGCTGGCCCTGTTCCTCATCATTGAACTTAGTTCTTACCAATAGGCGACAAAAAAAAATTACAAGTATGGCTGTATTCGATGATTGTAGTGACCACAGTGTGATGACCTGTATCAGAGGCTCACGGAAATGGTTTGTAGAATCTACCTTCCATTATAAAAAAAGGTCCTCATACTTCTGTGTGGCAAGCTTCCAGGATCTGGCTAAAATTAATTGTCAGCACTTTTACTTGGCCCTCACTGTGCATACAGCAGTGGATATATTTAATCAACAATTCCTCTCCACTATAAAGCAGCACACGCTTCTAATAGAACAGAGTCAAGAAAGAGCTGTCCTTGGTGTACTAAAGAAATTAAGCAGGTGCTAAGGGTAGGGATAACCGCTGGGCTAGAGACCCCCAAAAATTGCCCCATAATTAGGTGGTGTTTTGGCAAAAAGAACTTGTGCACTAAATTAATCCGTAATGCCAAGTTAAATTATCTAAGCCTGCTAGAAGCTAACAAAAGTGATCCTTCTTAATTTTGGCAGATCAAATTCCTAGAAGGAGCAGCAGCACCCATTGTTACTATGTAAGATTGTAGCAAATGGTAAAATTATTACTTATAGGCAACTCATCTTGGAAGAGCTTAATTATCATTTTGTGTCTGCAGGAATAGTTTTTGACCGATCATCTGCTGCTGCGATGCGCCAAACAAATTTAAAGCAACACCCGCCTAATTGCAACACTAACCTGCTTTTCTGTTTTCAGATCATCTGTAAACAGGTGGAGGATATGCTGCTTGCCCTTGACATCAAAATAGGCTGAGGGGAGACCATTTGGAACAGTTTTTTTCTGAGAGCTGGGACCCAGGGTCAACAGCACCCACAGAACACCTGTTCAGTCTCTCCCTTACTAGTCATGAAATTCCCACACTTTGGAAAATGGCCCATCTAACTCCACTCTTCAAAGTTGGGTATAAATCCATAGCAAGTAACTCTTTGCTTGTGTCTTGCCTATCCCAGCTAAGGCCTTGGAAAAACTAGTCAAGGAACATATTTGGGATCATCTCTCCAGCTATAATTTAAAGGGGAACTTTCATCTTCAGGATTTCTTAATGTCTGGAAGCTCATAAAAGGGTACTTGAGCGAGCTGTTGTGCTTACCTGTAAGTCTTAGCAGTCCAGGGTTATTCATATGTAAATCGGCCTGTAATTAAAGATCATGTGCGAAGGTTTTTGTGTATTGTTAATAAAGGTTGAGTTCAAGCCCATATGTCATGATTAGTGTTTCTTGAAAATTTTGTGCTGTTTGGTTTTGTGGTTTTCTTTAAATCAGCATTTAGCTTGTTCTACAGTGGCGGAAAACTGAGGAATCCAAGAATGCATGGGACAGACATGAGACCATTCTAGTGGGGGTGGGTGGGAGGAAGTATGTTGTTGGTTAACTAGGATCTGCAGCTTATCCAATAGGTAGGGAAATGGGCAGATTGGGTGGCCCCAAGCGGTTCTATCTGCTGTCAAAGTAATTATCATACAAGACTTATAAACAGAAGATTCAGAAATTTGGTTACAGAGTAACAAAAAGTTGGAAAAATATAAATAGAGTATGCACTGTGAAATTTAACTGTCTAGGTCTGACTTCGAGGGTGGAGCTCTTGCAACAAGTAATACCATTAGGACTAAAGCTGACAGACATTGGGGCCCTATGGAATGCTTGTAGCTAGGAGTCTGAGGCAGGGGACCGCCCCCGACATTGGCTGTGCTCTATGTCAGATGTGGTATATAGGGGGCGGTCCCCTAGTGCCACCTCAGTTCTTTTCCCACCGTCGACTTGCGTAGTTTGGCTCCTCGGACCCCTTCCATAGCAGTCGACAGCCAACGAAAGACAGAAGTTTTTTCATTCTTCACATGCGCCAGGAGGGCCAACGCGCTCAAGACCTTTCTGCTCGAGAAGAAGTTTGCGGCCATGCCTCGGGGATCAGGAGCCAGCTCATCCTCTCCCACCAGGGATTCCCCACCAAAAGATAAGTCATTAGGGGGAAGCATCACCACAGGGATAAGGATCGGGCCGGGTCTGTGTCCCGCCCTCAGTTGCCAGCCGTGCAGGCCTCGTCTTCCTCAACTCCGGCCGGAGGTCTGGTTCAGTTCTGGCCCAGTCATCCGAACGTTCCCGTACGTCTAAGTTCGCTTCTACCTTTTCTCAGGGCAAACATCGGGAGTCAGCCGCGTTGGGACACCACACTCCCCTGGCCCATCGACCCCTCAAACCTTCAAGGTCAACCCAGGAAAGCCTGTCCAAGGCTGACAGTCCCAGCTCTTTGGACAAACGCATGCATTCAGAAGAACCCTCTGGTAGGCAGTAGGCTGCCTGGGCTCATATGCCTCCCTCTCCGGTTAAAGTGCGCCCTTCCCCAGATCAGCAGAAGCCTAGCCGATGGCCTACTCTGTCATCCTGCTCCCAGACGCCTGACATGGGGCAGTCGCCGGATGAAGACCAGCTGTCCGCCCCTCCGAGGGACCGGATGCCAGATCAGAAGATGAAGGCACTACCGGTTGTCAGCCCTCTGATGCCAGGATCCCGAACCAGACGCCTGCCCCCAAGGAACTGGAGCCTCGAACGCCCACGCCTATAGACCAGACGCCCGCACCCTCAAACCCGGCGTTGGGCCCTGCGGTTATCCCAGTAGCGGACATCGGGAGTCTTTACTACCTGGTGGAATACAGTAAAAGGGGATCTTCTGTATAGGCCCCCCCAGGCACTGTCCCTACTCTGCCACCCATGGATGCCCCTCCCACCCCAGGGCCTCAAGGGGGTGAGGGTGAGCACCCATCTCCTGACCCTCAGGGGAAGAGAAGGAAACGCTCTTCATCTCAGTCTTCCCTTCCTGTCACGTCTTCCTCAGGTGAAGGGCGACGTTGATTCAAAGCCTTACTCAGATGGGGAGTTTTGTCCTCCCTCCCGGGACCTATAGATTCCCTGCGGTCTCCCCCATGACCCCTCTTTTTTTGGACATCATGAGGCACATCCAGGCTATATATGAGTGAGACACGGAAGACTTTGATCCAGAGTGCAAGCGCCTGGCCAAGTTCCTCGGTGAGAAGGAACCCAAACCTTTGGTTATTCCCCTGTTCGTGGAACCATTCCAGGATGTGACCCACCTGACCTGGTGTACCCTGTCCTCCATACCTGCAGTCCCTGGAAAGGTAGACAGACTTTATAAGCCTCCGAGGTCCGAACCTTTTCTAGCCGAACTGAAAGCCAACTCTTTGGTCCTCACGGCTGCTCACTGCAGAGGTTCCCAGCCAAAGCATTTGAGTTCAAAACCTCCGGACCTAGTGTCTAAAAAGTTAGATGGCTGGGGCCAAAAAGTCTTCTAAGCCACTGGAGCCATCGGGTCATTGAACTTCATGGCTCACATGATTACCTATCAACAGTTGCTGTGGCAGAAGACAGTGGACCTAGTCAGCTCTTTGCCAGACTCCGACTCGAAGCAGGAAGTATTGGCATGTGCCCAGTTGGGATTAGATGTTGACAAACACGCCCTGAGATGTTTTTATGATGCCATAGATAAGGCCTCCAGAGCAGCCCCTTGGGGGGGAGGCTGCATGAGGCGGCAGTCATGGCTTAGGCTCACGGGCTTCCAGATGGACTTGCAAGAGTCTATCCCAGATTACCCCTTTTTGGGTCCCGTTTTCTTCACCCTGGAAGTTGAAGAGATGATAAAGCAACACCGTGGGGGGTAGAGCAGTGGCAGACATGCATACCGGATGTATAAATCCCAGCCTCAGGAACCCCGCTGATGCTCTTTTCGTAAAGGACGGGAGCAAACAGTCCCACGGTAAGGGGTTCAACAGGCGGGGTCACCCTGCCCCTCAGGGTTCCCAGGGCCCCAGGCAGCCCAGAACTCCCAGGGCACCACCACCCCCTCAGCTTGACTCCCTTTGGCACCCTCCTCCCTTCAGGGACAGCCCCCCACTCCACTCCGCCCTATTGTCCACCAGCACACACAGTCTCCTCCTAGAACTGGAGATCCAACAGCTCCTAGAAAAAAGGGTTCCATGTGCCCAGAAGGGAAAGGTTTATTCATACAACATGAAGTCTTTCTGTATTCTGACAATTGCAGTGATTACCAACCTTTGAACTGCCCCGGAGAACTAAGGGTTAACTTTTTCATGCAGGGCATGGAACGCTGAGCTCGAGCTCGGTTGAAGTCTCTGTCTGGAGTGTTTTGAACTCAAACCATCAGATTCTTTACTGTGCCTCACTGAACGGTTGCTCCGGAGATTTCTCCTTCAGGTCGGTTCAAAGTCAGTTAAAGTTTTCAGTTTTTTGTCTGTTTAAACCAAAAAAAAGTATCCGCATAGTCGGTTCAGTCTCTGTCTGTGGTGCTGTGAGTACTAGATAGGAATTCTTTATTTCTGTGTGGAACTTGTAAAAGTGCGGTTGGTTCGGCTGAACCGACCATTTGATTGTGTTTTTTGCTATATTTAGTGTGTTTACCGGTTCTTATCAGTTCTTAAAAAAAAAAAAAAAAAAAAAAAGTTTTAACCGGTTTTTCCAATACCGGGTTAGGAACCGATAAGGGAGTCTTGCCTGGCGATTGGCGAAAAAAGGGTAAGTTTGGTTAGGTTGGCCATGTCTGAGAAACCCAAGAAAAAAAACGGGCCCACTGGGTTTCAACACTGCAGTGAGTGTGGGGAGGTCTTTGCCAAGGCCGATCCCCATACCACCTGTGTTTATTGTCTGGGGTTTGACCACCTCGATTCAGCCTGCCAAATATGTAAAAATTTTCCCATATCTACCCTTGAGAAGAGATTAGGTAGAATGAGGGAAAAGGAGGCCGAGAAGTCCGCTGATCCGGCTGGCCAGCCCGGTTCGGTTTTGACCGAACTAGGAGTGCCTTCTGACCAGGGTGAAACTTCTTCGGGCAAAAGGAGAACCGATTCTGAGGAGTCGGTTCCGGTTAAAAGAAAGAAAAGGGATAAAACATCCGGTTCGGATCCACAAGTTCTTTCTCCGACCGCTGATGAGATAACCAAAGCAATAAGGATAGTTCAGTCGCTAACTTCGGTTCCGGCCGAACCGGCACCATCTATCAGGGGCTCGGTTCGGTCGGTTCCCCCGGTTACGGATTATACTTTAGAAGAATTTTATGAACCGGAGGAGGAGGTGGGAGAGTGTGAAGATGATGATGGTGATTATGAAAGTCTGGATGTGCCTGTTGACCCGGACATCTCCCCAGACAGACCTTCAGGTGTTTCTCCTCCTAGGCTTTCTGAGTCCCCTTCCCACTTTGTTTTACAAGAAAGTGGCTGAAACCCTCCAGCTTCCTATGGAAGAAGCAGTAGAGGATCAGGAGGAGCCTGATTTTGTTGAAATGATGGACATGCCAGAGTCCAGGAGATTGTCTATTCCCCTCCATAAATCTTTTGGGAAACAGACATTTAAAATTCTAAAAACTCCTAATTCCATACCTCCTGTGGACAGAAGAATGGACAAGAGGTATACTCTTTCAGGCTCAGACATGGAGTTCCTTTCCCAGCAATGCAGCCATGTTGGAGTAGTGCAGGCTGCTGCCTGTGATAATGCAAATGTTCCCTTGGCTTCACACCCCCCAGATAAGGACTCCAGGAGGATTGATGCCATGGCAAAGAAACAGTACATGGCAGCATCTTTGGGACTCAAGCAGGCTAACTATATGGCCTACACAGCTAGATACCAGAAGTCCAGGTGGGACACTGTGCTGGCTGTAGCTAAACAGGCCCCTGACCAGCTTGCCAAGGAGTTGGAGCGGGTGGCTGCAGATGGGATTGAGGCATCCAAGGTGCAATTTCATGCTGCTGTGGACTCTAATGATGTGTCATCAAGAGTCATGGCTACATCTGTGGCTCTTCGGAGGATGGCTTGGCTCAGATGTACTAGCCTCTCGCAGGACACCCGGGCTAAGGCTATGGATTTTCCTGTATGGGTAATTCTCTGTTTGGGGAGCAGACAGAGAATTACGTGAAGAAAATGGACGAGTACAGGACCACTTACTGGAGTGCTCAGGCCAAGGAAAGGCAGGCACCTCAGAGGCAGAAGTCTAGGGGCAGGCCTTTTCAAAGGCCTTTTTTACCAAGCACAGGCCTCTTCTTCCTTTTCGCAGAGGGGGTTCTTCAGAGGGAGAAGCAGAAGGGGGATGAGCAGGCCTGCATCCACCCCTCAGCCTAAAGCCCCTGCCAAGCAGACACCCTGATGGGCCTGCCCGGGTCGACTCTCCTATTCCAGTAGGGGGCAGGCTGGCTTACTTTGTCCTAGGACTGGATGTCTGTTACATCAGACAAGTGGGTCCTGGAAATAGTAAGTCAGGGACTGGTTCTCAGCTTCAAAAAATTTCCAATGGTGAGAGCCAGATCTTTTCCACCTGCACATTCATCAGTGGCCCTTGCCCTAGAGGCAGAGGTTTCTTCCCTCTTGGCTCTCAGAGCCATAGAAAGGGTTCCTACCCTACACAGGGGCAAAGGATTGTACTTCAGGTACTTCCTAACCCCCAAAAAGATGGGAGAATGGCGGCCCATCCTGGATCTAAGATATCTAAACAAGCACCTTTTAAAGCCAAAATTCAAAATGGTGACTCTGGGAATAATTCTGCCCTCTCTAAGGCCAGGGGACTGGCTAGCCTCCCTGAACTTCAAAGATGCCTGTTTTCATATTCCCATCAGGTGCTCCCCCAGAAAGTACCTCAGGTTCGATTTGCCCTCAGGCCACTATCAATTCAGAGCAATGCCCTTTTTTCCCTAACATCAGCCCCAAGGGTGTTCACAAAGTGCCTGGCAGTAGTGGTTGCTTTCCTAAGGAGAAAAAAGATCTCCATCTTTCCATACTTGGACGACTGGCTTATAGTGGGTCAGTCTCCAGACCAAGTCAAGTCACATCTTCAGATAACTCAGCAACTGCTCACTTCCTTAGGATTCCTCCTAAACCTTCCAAAGCCAGTTCTCGAGCCAGTACAGCTCCTCTCCTTTATAGGGGCAGAGCTGCATACAATAAGAGCAAAGGCCTTCCTTTCCCTGGACAGGACAAGGACACTAATGCAACTGGCCTCTTCTTTCACCCTTCAGGTGTCTCGACCAGCAAGGCACTTCTTGCAGCTCCTGGGCCACATGGCAGCCTCTACAGCAGTGGTCCAGGGGGCAAGATTTCAGATGAGGGACATTCAGTTCGACTTGAGAGCCTTCTGGTCCCACAGAAAGGATTCATTTACCAGACTAGTCCCAGTGACTCGAACCCTGATCCAGGCTTTGCAGTGGTGGCAGGATCAGGACAATTTAAGGCAGGGAGTTCCTTTTGTCACTCAGTCTCATTCACTAATCCTCACCACAGACGCCTCCCTCTTGGGCTGGGGAGCCCACTTGGGGGATTTTACCACCCAAGGGCTGTGGTCACCTCTAGAATCTCTGCTTCACATCAGTCTCTTGGAACTCAGAGCAATGTTTCTGGCATTGCAAGCTTTTTCCAAGTCTGTACAGAACAAGGTAGTCCAGATCAGAACAGACAATACCACCACAATGTGGTACATCAGCAAGCAAGGGGGCACTCTGTCTACGGCCTTGTGCACAGAAGCAATGAAGTTATGGTCTCTGGCCTATTCCCTGCAAACTTCTCTGATAGCATTTCACTTCCCAGGGAAGGACAATGTCCTAGCAGATGCTCTCAGAAGGACATCTCAGGGCCACCACGAATGGTCCCTAGATCCCCTAATTTTGAAAGTGATTTTCTCCAGACAATCACCAACTTCCTCTCTCTTGCTGCAGACCCCCAGTCTTGGTCTCAGTCTTCCTGGATGCTCTGGTTCTGAATTGCGAAGGGAAGTTCCTGTTTGCTTTTCCCCCCTTCCCTCTCCTGTTCCAGGTGCTCGTCAAGATCAGGTCTCAACCGTGGAAAGTGATTCTGATCACTCCAGACTGGGCCAGATAGCCTTGGTATTCACTGTTGCTGTCCTTAGCAGTCCACCTTCCCCTGTCTCTTCCCAGGAATTGCAACCTGCTGACATCCTCTCAGGGAAGGATTTGGTATCCGAATCTCAAATCTCTCAATCTCAAGGCCTGGCTCTTGAGTTAGAGTTTGCTGATCTGCACCTATCTCGAGGTTTTCTGGATGTTCTTAAGGCTTCTTGAAAGCCTTCCACCAGAAAGACTTACAACTCTAAATGGAAAAGGTTCACTATTTGGTGCTCTGGTAAGCATATTTCTCCAGAATCTGCTGGGTTGCCTACAGTCCTGGACTATATGGTTCATCTCAATGGCTTGGGACTCAGACCAGGTACACTTAAAGTACATTTGGCAGCTGTTTCTGCCTTTTTGTCAGTAGGCAAGCCCTCTTCTCTATCAGCCCATCCTGTATTTTGCAAATTCTTCAAGGGATTGCTGCACACCAATCCTCCCTTCAGGGACCCTGCTCCTGCTTGGGACCTTAATGTTTGCATTGCTCAGCTTATGCAACCCCTTTGAGCCTTTGTCCTCTGCAGAGCTTAAGTACTTGACTTGGAAAACTGTGTTTTTGGTAGCCATTACCTCTGCCAGGCGCATCAGTGAATTGCAAGCCCTGTCAGTGGAGCCTGATTTCATCTCTTTCCATAGAGATAAAGTGGTCCTAAGAACTAAGAGGAAGTTTTTGCCTAAGGTGGTTTCACATTTCCACCTTAATCAGTCTGTCTCACCCTGTTTTCTTCACTGACCGTTCCTCCTCTGGGGAGAGGAGGTTGCACAGCCTGGACGTAAAAAGAGCCCTTAGCTACTACATAGAGCGCACCAAGGGTCACAGATTTGAGTCCCTCCAGTTGTTCCTCACTTATGGGGAGGTCGGTAGGGCAAACCTGCCACTAAAAGATCTATTGCCAGGTGGATTGTCTCTTGTATACAATTCTGCTATGAGAAATTGGGTAGAACCTCACCCTCAGGCCTGAGGGCTCACTCTACTAGAGGTACAGCTGCTTCCCTGGCTGCTGCCAGGGATATTCCTATCTTAGAAATCTGTCAAGCAGCCACCTGGAAAACAATCCACACATTCACCAAGCATTACTCTCTGGATATCCAGGCTAGGAGTGATGCTTGGTTTGGCACAGCAGTACTTCAGAGCCCTTTCCCAAAGTAGGTTCTGTCCCTCCTCTTTGGAGGTACTGCTTGGTAGTCTGCATATGTCAGAATACAGCAAGACTTGATGTTGTTTGAAGAAAAAATTACTCACCTTAGTAATGTTTCTTCTAATGGAGTCTTGCTGTATTCTGGCCTCCCCCCGCCCCCCCCTCTCAGAACCTGATTTTTGGGATGTGGGTGGGCAGGAGCAGTGTTGGCACCTAGAGGTGCCCTTTTTCTCACCCTTCTGTATTTGGGTATGTGTTGTGTTTTGTTTTTTGGGTTTCCTGACTTGAGTCTTTGCTTTGAAACCAAAAAACCCTTTTTTAACAAATTTAGTTGCCAGTTGGCTAGTGTGAGTTTACAGTTTCCACACAGAACGACTAGTGAGTATAGCTCGTAAAGATCTGACGGTTGGAGTTTAAACAACAGCAGACAGAGGCTTCAACCAAGATCGAGCTCAGCGTTCCATGCCCTGCATGGAAAGTTAACTCTTTGTTCTCCGGGGCAGTTCAAAGGTTGGTGATCACTGCATATGTCAGAATACAGCAAGACTCCGTTAGAAGAAACAACATTACTAAGGTGAGTAATTTTTTCTTGGTGTACAGTGTTAACTGTCTTCAACCTGTCGTATATTTCTGACTTTACCTTCCTCTAATTCTGTACCTTTGTGACGTCTACCAATCCGTTACTTAAATCATATTCCATTTTGTACGACGAACCATGCTGACGTTCTCCAAATTCATTCATATGTATTCCATTTTGTAAAATGCTCTCTAATCATGAACATTGCCTATTAGTGTAAAATGCTCAGAGTATGTACATTGTGTATAATTGTATGGACTCCTTCTTCATTTCGCATGGGTTGCACCTGAAATCAAGTCTTGGCTCAGCGTGCCTTTCCCGGTAACCAAATGTTTAAATAAATAAATGAATATTTGGCTGTCCAAGGTGATCCAAGTCTCCATCTTTTAATCAGAATGTAGTGCTACTATGTATCAAGCTGAGGTGAGCAAATGCTGGGTGAGCAAAAAAACTCAGTGTATGCGTGCGGGTGTCCACGCACGCACACCCCTATCAACACCGATGCAAGCCCTGTTATATGTTTAAACTGACTGTAATTGATGCTTCTGAACATCTAAAGGGAAGGAGTTATTTCAGACCTGCTACATCTTGTGTTTTTACTGTTGTTAATGCAGGTGCATTATCTTTCAATATACGAGTTCTGAAGTATAGCACTTGTAGTTTTTGTTCGAGTTCTTAATTCTGTTTAACTTCAGTAGGTAATGCTAATTAATGTGATGCACTGCTTTGTTTCTAGTAGATCCCCATTCTAGAGGTGGATTTCAGTTTTTCATTTTATTAATTTCCAGCAAAAATAGTATTTTCTATAAGCAGATGCATAAAATGTGTAACTCTGGAAACTGGTAGTTGTCAAATGTCTAAGTTGAGAGTGTAAAATTTAATGTAGACTGAAAAATAAGGATTATATAGATGGGTCACTTAAGGTAGTGTTCTTAGTTCGTCATTAACCATTTCTTCTTTTCTCTGGTTTTAAGATGCTACTTGCTTGTTGAATTTAGGAATTGTCCATCTGACATGCTCTGGGTTTCAAAAAGAGGTACGTTTTTTACGTGTTTTAGTTAGTTGAAAGAACATTGAAGTATCGAAATAGCATATATATTCCCTAGCCCTTTGACATTGGGGGTAGTGTATGCTTCCATGCTGGAGTAGAGTAGGCAGAACTTGCACGATTTGCTTTATGTAGTGTTTGTGAAACGTGACAAATTGTTTGAAAAAATTCTTCACACTTCATAGAAAAGGACTTTCAAATGTGAAACTTATTGTTGCTGAAAAATGCATCTTTAAAATTTGTACAGTATAAAAATAGATATTGTGCTGTTTGGTGAGTTGACTGTTTCAGATGAAGTCGCGAATGTTGTGCACCATGACTAATTTTAGTGCCTCTCAGGTGGACACTCTGTAAAATTAAATTTCCTTGTGTCCCTCCTGAATCCATCTACTCCCTGCCAAATTGTACTGATGTCATCATGTTTTGATTCCCCATTCCTGCTGTGTATTTCCTTGTAGTCTACCTTGTTCATTCTTATGGGCCTTGAAGATCTCTTCATATTGTCCCACTCATCACTGGTTTCCGATAAAAGTATGTTCAGAGTCTTAAGCCGATCCTCTTAAGATCTGCCTTGTTGGCCCTGAATAATTTTTGGTTACACTGCGCTCCACCTTCTCTAGCCTGTGTTTTTCTTTACTTAGGTGGGGACTGCAGAACAGGGCACAGTATTCCTGATATGGCCTCACCAGTAATCTGTAAAGAAATGATATTACCTCTCTTCCTCTGGTTGTCAACCCCCTCCCCCCCCCGTACACCCCAACATTCTAGTTGCTTAGCAGTAGACCTTGTTGCATTGGCTAGATTATTTTAAGGAGCTGCGTATAATGATTCCTGGGTTCCTTTCTGCAGATGTGTGTGGCTTAACCCCTCCCATCTAGTATGCCATCCTGGGGTTCTAAATTACCTTGTACTTATTGGCATTGAATTTGAACTGCTAAACCTTGGATCATCCCTTACCCATTCCTTACTGTCTGCCCTGCCATAGAGCGTAGTGTCATCTGCGAAAAGACTCATCACGCCCTGTATTCCTTCTTGTATGTTGCTGATTCACATATTGAAATGGACCAGTGCTAGGACTGAACCTTCTGGCACCTCATGTGACCACCTCCTCCTTTGACCTCACTTGTTTACTACCACCTTCTGCTGTCCCCTCTCTCCCCCCTGCTGCCAACCCTCCACCCATCTGACTAGGTCTTTGGGACACCCAGATCCTGTAACTTTGGCACCCTTCTTTCGGGCTCCAAGCTGAATGCCTTGAAGTCAAAGCAGAGTAATTCCACTACTTGTCCCTTATTCACTGCCTTAGTTACCCAGTCAGAGAACACCGTCAGGTTAGCCTGGCAAGACCTCCTTGCCCCAGACCTGTGCTGCTTACTATCCTGGAGCCCATGTGTCTCAAGGTAATCAACTAGGTCCTCTTTTGACTGGTATCTCCATTAGTTTACCTGCAATGTAAGTAACACTGGCGGGCCTTGTAGTTTGCTGGTTGCTCCTCGTCTCAGACTTTGTGAAGTGGAATTAGTGATTAAGGAAAAGATAAACCTACTGTGAAAGACAGTCTCTTTGGTTTCTTGTATTGAACTCTGCTATGCTAAAGCTGATAGAGTACCACAAAGGGGCCAAGAGATCATTTTAAAAGGGCTTACATGTACCACAACAGTGAGGGGGGTGTACCTTTGCTAGAGGGGTGCAGAACAGCCACATGGTCCACAGTATGCACCTTCATTACTGGTTATTATTTGGACATCAAACCTAGAAGTGATGCCAGCTTTCCGTACTTCTGTACATCAGAACCAGTTTCCTTAAGTTCTAGATCCTGCCTCCCAGATACTACTCAGTCTGCAAAATGTTATGCTATCCCAGTACTTCCTTGTAGCTAGAAGAAACAATTGCACTCGTATGAATGTTTGTGTAGAGTGTATATCTGTGAGTTAAAGCCCTTCCTGCCTCCCCTTCCAGGACTAGGGGAAAAAGGGTTCTTCAGTTTCATATATACTCTTTATATAGCAAAATGATTTTACTTCTGTTTTGACATTTGAAATTTAATAAATCTTACTGTATTTCTTGGCAGTTTTTACAAGTTAATTTGCTGATTGGTCATTTCTTACATTTAATATATAACATACTTCATTTAGGTGGCAATTACATCCCCCCTTCCCCACTTAAGCTAAAAATTAGGTTTTTTGTGGGGGTCATCCTTCAGGTGAAATGTTATCTTCGAGCCAACACCACAGGACTAAGACAAAACAAATTGTATGACTTGCAGAAGTATAACTATAGTAATTTTTATTTTGTTCTGTAAACATGGGCATTCTATATTAACATTACATTCTGTTTGTGTTGTAGACTTTACAGTTTCTGAAGAAATCCGGTGCTTGTCTTCATGAAGCCATTCCTGATGGTTACAGCCGTTGTCTTGTGGCTGGCCTACTGTCTCCAAGGCTTGTTGACATTCAGCCCTCCTGTCTGACACAGGTGAGTCATCAGTGAAACTTAAATGGTGGGTTTGTGATGAAAGCAGTGTCACTGTAGATAATAAATGACCAGCTAATTCTATCTTACATAGAACAAGGCTCTTGGTTCTCTGCAGTGGAACCTGTAGTTCTGTGGCAGGGTTCGTAAAGGAGATATGAAATTAATTTCATTGAGAAGCTGTTCTCTGTTTTCCTTTTTTTTACCTGCTGTATTAGCTTTGCTGTATTGCTGCACATCGTCAATGGGCAGTTATTCTAAATGAGTATTTCTAGGAGCATGGATATGATTCACTTATCCACAGTTTGGCGGTTCCTCTGGAACAATATTATTGGCTGGAACGACTTCAAACTAAGCTTCTCCTACCACCCGGATGCTATAACCCCAACCCCTCCCTGTGATGTCAGGTCTTTCTTTCAGCTGGAAGAACAGGTCAGCTCCGTCACGTTCCCACTTAAATTTTTTGCACCATAAGCGAAGTTCTTGTTTTTAGAAGTCTTCAAATAGTTGCTTCTAGTTTCGTGGTTCTTTCAACTTCGTCTCTGAACCAATAATGGAACACAAGAAATTGGAATGCAAATTTTGTGTTGCGCGCTGGTAGTAGATGTCTGTCTCGGAGCAACACAGCACATATGTATACTGCCTGGGTGGGCAACACGATGTGGCTAGATGCAACCTGTGTTTATCTACGCTTCTGGAGTTCAAGGACAGAAAGCTCTGGCTCTTGCTGGGTTGGCCTTCAGAAAGGGACTCAAAAGGACTATGCTGAGAGCTGCAAGAAGACCTTGGCTGTGGCCCTGTCTGCTGAACTGCCTGTGCCCCTTGAGGCAGATGTGGCGGCTGCTGTGGTGGGCATCTCCTTGGTGTCAGTGCTGATCTTATCTGTGTCAGTCTTCACCATTCATCACTGTTGCGTATCTGCCGGAGGTCAGGACCCCGCGGGAGCTTTTTTTTTTTTTAATTAAAGGTAGGTGGAGCCGACGCACTGCGTGGCGCTCGCGGGTTGGCTGTTAGGCTGCGTTGACTCCTGCCTGCCTGCCAGTTCTTTATCTCCCGCTGTAGAGGTCACCTTGTGGGAAGCTGTGAAGAGTCCTAGGAGAAATTTTACCTTTGGTCGAAGTCCGATTCCCCTGCCGGTTCTGTTTCTGCCATCACTTGATGTCGCCCGATAAGATCTTTCCTTATTTTTATATTTCCGCGACGTCGAGTCTATTTTTGGTGTTTTTCCTCCGTAGGTCATGTCTCTGTTGGAGGGCAAGAAATCTACTAAGACAGGTCGGCTTCTCATGCGATGGTGCCCTTGCGGCCCGAAAGTATTCTGTCACCGACCAGCACGACCGGTGTGTCTCATGTCTTGGTCTGCTTCATGTCATGGATTCGTGCAACGCCTGTTTCTCCATGGACCTCCGGGTCATCGAGCAACACGCGTGGAAAGTGGGGCGAGCTCCGCCGACTTTTCGGGGGTCTGGTGCGCACTCTGGTCAAGCCACGCTCTCTTGGCCTTCCCTCCGGGTCTCGTCCCGGTTCTATACGGACAGAGGAGGAGGGAGACTCGGCTGCTAGTGGTCTAGCCATTGCCGAGGCTCCTTCTGCGGCGCATGAGGCCTGTTCCGTCCCTCCCGGGGAGTGGGCAGGAGGCGCCACCATGGCAATTGCCCCTTCCGGGGTGAAGGCTTCCCCGGTATCGGACCCGCGGTTTGCAAGGCCTGGGCCAGCGCCATCCTCGATGCCTCAGGGCCTGCACCCTTTGCGGTCCCATGGACCCTGATGGGGTCGTTACGCCAACTTGTCGCGCAGTGCTGTGGCTTCTGTCACGGCAGTTCGCGGTGCCAACACTGCTGGTGGCGTGCCGTGGGAGCTGCTATGGTGCAGTCTTCCATGTTTCGCCTCGACGCCGGGGTTGAGCACAGTGCCATGTCCTCAGGGCTCGGCGCCGTGGGGCCTTCAGATTTCTCTGTCGGCGCCGCCTCTGCTCTCGGCGCTGTGGGGTTGGGCGGCACTGTCGGTGCCGCCTGCGGCACCATGGGGTCGGGTGGCACCTTCCTCTGCACAGGTCACCGTTGGTGCCGCCTGCTCTCGGCGCCGCTGGGGGCAGTGCCGCGGCTCGGGCGCCGATGGTGCCGCTTAGGAGCCTGGCTCGCGCCTATCTTCGCCCTCCTGCTGCTCAGCGGTGCTGTAGGACCGAATGGCGCCATGACTGGTCCCAGCTCTGGAACTCTTGTTCAGGCTGGGGCTGCCCCGCGGATTCCGCTAGTGCTGGCTCAGGCACAGTTTTGGTTTCTGGGCCAGTGGGCAAGGATGGCAGTGGACGCCCTCCTACGGTTTGGCACAGAGCCTCTAACTCCTCGGAGGTGGAGTCGAGCTCTGAGTCAGACGTTCAGTCTGACCCTTTGGGGTTGGCTGTTGAGATGGGCAGCCCAGTAGTCTCCTCGACAAGCCGGAGTCAGCCCCCTTCTGAGGTGGGGTCGGTGGCTACCGAGACTGGGGTCAGGGGTGCTGACCAGCAGGCAGTTGTGCAGGCCACCATAGCTCTGCAGCCTGGTCTTGGTGGGTTCACTGACCCCCTCAGTAGTGGTACCCCCACCTGTGGTGTGCCTAGATCACCCAACTTTGGGGCCTATCAGAGCACCTACAGGAGGGGAGGGTACTGTGCCCTGAATAGCCCCTTCAGGAGCTGCCCAGAGATGCCAGCTACCTAGACTGACCCTCTTGAGAAGGAGGGCTCTTTCGGACTCCGAGGGTTGGAGGGGCGTGGGGTTGGCACGTCTGCCTTTTTCGGGAGTCCACCCGGGCTCTGGGAGACGCCGTAGTGCGGATCTCGACTCTTCTTCCTCGGTCTCTTTGAGAGAGTCCCATTCTTTTGAGGTAGGGGACCGTCCTTCTGGACCTGTACGGCCCTGGTCTCCTCACAGGGGAGATTCTTCCCGGCGCAGCCAAGGCAGTACCGAAATGGTTGTTCAGCTGTCTGCTGTGGGTTCTTCCGGGGCACCTTCTTCTTTGGGTGCCCACGGTCCGCTCCTTACCCCAGGCGGAGGTCAGCCGACATCTCTTCTCGGCTCTGTCCCCATCCCTCTGCCACATTCTCCTGCGCTCCCAGGCATCCTTGGTCCTAGTGGGCCTCTGTCCTGGGAGCAGTTCAGAGCGGTGGCCACTCAGTTCCCTGCTTACGTTAGGGCAATGGACAGCCAGGTTTTTCAACCTTCCCCCGCGCAGCCACCCACTGAACAGCCAGTGCCCTCCAGCTCCTCATACCCCTCTTTTGGGGAGAGGAAACTTCTGTCCACATCTCTCCAGCTGCTGATCTCGCTGTGTATCAGCGATTCCTCGTGAGGATGTTGTAGGACTTGCATCTTACTCCTTCCACTATCAGCAATCCTGAGCACTCTGCACATGCCTTTCTAGGCGATTTTGGCGAGGCCACCCTTGTGGTGCCGCCCTGGCCTGCTCCCTTTCAGGAGGCGTTGTTGCGTTCCTGGCAGAGTCCCTTCTCTAGAGTTCCTGCCCCAAGGGATCTCAGCCAGAGGTATTGTGCACCCCTGGAGTTTCCAGGTTCCATGCCTCATCCACAGTCTGGATTGACGCAGTTGGATACTCCTGATGGGCTTCGCGCCCTTCACCATGACCGACACCTCACATCAAGACTTCTTGGATTTTGACTTCTGGGGTAGGAGGACTTTCTGCTCGGCACGGTTACTTCTTTCTATTTCTGCACATCGGGCCCACTGTGCAGCCTGTGACGGGTTCTTGTGGTCCAGGCTGGGTCAGCTCCTAGCCTCCTTGCCTGATAGAGAAAACCAGACAAGCCATTGCACTCTCTGTGCGTGGCCTGGAGCTAGCAAGGCACCAAGCGAGGGCATCCTGCAATGCCAACGAGGTAGCTACCAGGGTCGTAGGGATAGCGATCTGCATTAGGCGGATGGCATGGTTGCGTCTTTACCAGTTGTCACCCTTGACCCGGCGTAGGGTGATTAACTCTGCTCACCAGGGAACCCATCTCTTCTCCCGTACAGCGAGACGGCGCTTGGGGCAACTTCTTTCCCCCTCTGTGGGGACTCTGTCTCACTCTCCCCACTCTTGGGCCTCTTCAGGCCCTGAAGGTTCCCCCTCTTAGTGTGCCACCCACTGAGTGCTAAGTGATTTTATCCCATAGGGTGTAAAACAAAACCCCCTTTGGGGGGCTCGGTACTCACCCAACAGTGATGAATGGTGAAGATTGACACAGATAACATATGAAAATGACATACCTACCATAATTATGATCTTTCTGTGCATATTCGCCATTCATCATGATCCCGCCCTCCATCCCCCTGGGGCCTCGGTCTCTGGGTTCCCCTTCCTCTCTCTGCCCATTCCTCCCCCTCTCTTTTTTCAGGAGTGGGGTAAAACAGGGGCACATGGAGATAATGTTTTCCAGGGAGAGTGGGCAGCGGGGGGGGGCACTTCGTCTCCAGTGCCTTGGCTCCACCCCGTGGGGTTGGAGTTGACAGTTGCCCTCCTCTCTGTTCCCGTCCAACTTATTTCTCCTCATTTAAAAAAAAAAAAACAGCAATTTTACTCCCCCTTTTTTCACCAATAATCCTCTCTTGAGAGGGTGTTAATTCCCTGTACCCTGTCCTTCTTCCAGAATAGTAGACTCTGCTCATCTGGAGTGTTTGCCAGTTATTCCGTGCCTTGAATTCTGGCAGAAAGCCTTTGCTACTCCCTGCAGTTCCTGTACAGTCTGGAGACGGATCAGTGTCTGGGATGTGTCAACCTCTTTCCTCTCTTCCTAAATTCTTTACCCACCCTACCTCCCTCTTCTTTTCCAGAGATTAGGGCCCCTCCCAATCCCTTTAGTTTTCCGACTCTTCTCCCTTCCTGTCCTCTCAGTCATTATTTCTCCTTTTGGTTCATACATCTTTTCCTTTTTCTATCCCTTGGACTTCCTTGTTCCACCCTCCACTCCCTTCCTCTTACCTCTCCGGCGACTCAGAACTGGCAGGCAGGAGGAGTCGACAGCCTAACGGCCAACCCACTTCAGCACCACGCAGTGCTAGCTCTCGAGGGCGCGCATGGTGCTGGCTCCACCCCACCTTGAGGGGGAAAAAAACTCCCACGGGGTTCTGACCTCCGGCAGATACCCAACAGTGATGAATGGTGAAGATACACAAAGATCATAATTATGGTAGGTATGTAAATTTCATTTCCCTGGGGCCAGCGTTGGAGGGCCTTTCATGAGCCAGTTCTGTGATATATGCCTCTCCCTTCAGACACTGGGGGAAGAGTCCTGTCCTCTGTGGTTAACTCCAAGCTCCACTGGTGACTAGCAGGGCAGGCAGGTTGAGGGCTCTTCGGCTCTGCTGTTGAGCCAGTCCCCCAGGCTGTCAAGATTTTTCTTGTGCCTGTTGATCAATTATTGGATGAGGCTGAGGAGCTGGTCTTGCAGACCTCTGTGCTCCCAGTCTTCACTCTGGAGGATGTGCACCAGTCTGGGATCTGCATTGATCATTCTAGGGACCAGCCTCCACCCGGGTTCACGTTTTTGATCCCTGTGTTGCTCAGCGTCTGTAGGCGCATTACATACGGCCAGTCGCAGGAAGACCCTTATTGCAGTCAGCCTGCTGAAGTTGCTGTTCAGGTGTTGGTGCTCTTGATCCCGCTCCACTAGAAAGAGCTGCTGTGGGGGATCCTCATCCTCAGGAGGGGAGAGGCACCAGTGTAAGATGTGCCGGTGCTACAATTTCCTCTGGCAGCAGTGGGCAGGGCTCTACCCTAAAGACCTTTGGTCCTCTGGCAGCCACTAGTGATTAGTGATTGTCCCTCTGGTCCTTGTTACTCTGGTGTTCCCCACACCTGTTTCTCTAACTATTAGGGTGGAGCCTCTACCCCGACAGGTGCCAGTTGTTTCTACGACCAAGGAGGCCGACCATTCAGCCACTGACTTGCCAGGCTGGTTGACAGTTAGGAATACCCTGGATTAGGATTCCCAGAAGCTCCATGGCGAACAATGACTGGGGGCTGTCTTCAAGGAGTCATCAGACTCTGATCAAGGACTCTGCTCTTCGACCGTAGCTCAGTTGAGGTGCCTTCCACCAGCCAGGGCTTGTTTCCTTCAGTGGGCTGCTTTGACTTATGTTGGAGTCCAAGTTGATCTCCCTTGAGTTAGTCCAGAGAAGAGGACTAAGTACCCTCTCATGAGTATTCTGGACTGGGATGAATCCCTGGGGTTGTAAGAGACCGCCCTGGAGCTTTGGTAGCATCCAGCCCTGCACCTTCAAGCCTGCATGGTCTGCAAGTACATGGTCCCTGCGGGCTTCCTTTCATGATTTTTAGAGCACCCTTCGGCCGAAAGTCTGGTCACAAATCTGGACACTAGGGTCAAGTAGTACTGTGAGATTGACTATGCTGCTAGAAAGGTATATGCTGCGGCCACTCTGTCTCCAACATGCTAACTGTGCCATCATGAAGGCTAACTGTGGTCATTTCCTGATGGAAATTTTTGATGAGGTACTCCCCCACCTCCATCCAGAAGTGGTGGAGCTCATCAGATATCTGGGTCAGTCACTGGCTAAATACCAGCTTCAGACAGCCTTGAACATGTACGATGTGTGTGCCTGTGGAGTAGCTGTCTCCATGCGTTGCAGGGCTTGGCTGTGTTTATCCTCCTTCATGGCGGACATCCAGTAGAAGTTGGCTGATGTCCCTTTGCTGGGCACTGACCTGTTTGGCCCTGTGGTGGAAGATTTTCTCACCCAAATTGAGAAGTCCAGTGCCACTCTTGACTCTGATCTTGTTCCAGAAGGACCAGAAGAAAAGGCCTAAGAAGCACACTTTTCAGTTTTGGTCCTTTCAGGTCACAATCTCCCCAGCAGCAGCGCCAGTGGGGGCAGTTTCAGGCCTTGTGCCTCAAGCTGAAGTCTGGGGCCCAAGGGGGGGAGGCAGTAGTGGCAACCCTCTGGCAGTAACCACCAGTGCCCTTGCAAATGCTGCCCAGTGACAGGTTGGGGGGTGTCATCCCTCCACCTGTCCGCCATTGCTCCCCTGGTCAGAGGCTTGCTACGTAACTCATTGTCGTGTTGGTCTGCTGTCGCAGCAGACAAGTGGGTGTTGGATATAGTGGGCAGAGGATTGTCTGTAGACTTCAGGCTCTCCCACCCTACCACCTCCATGAGCCTTGAGTCTGGAGTATCTCAGGACTCGCTGTCTGCCCTTAGGGAGAACGTCACTCAGCTCTTTGTGAAAGAGGGGAATAGCTTGTGTCCCGGACACCCTGGCTGATCAGGGTACGTGTCCAGGTACTTCCTGGTCCTAAAACGGATGTGGGACTGGAGCCTCATACTGGCTATTCATGATCTCAACCAGTACATGCAGAAGCATAAGATCTTACTCGAGGAAGGCTCTTGCTCAGGCCACACTGGTAGGACTATGATGCCAGGCACTAGGACCACACGGAAAACTTCTAGCTAGCAGTCTTATCCCCTTCCCCCACAGATGAGTCATCTGATGTCCGTACAGGCTATAGAGGAGAGCGATTCCCCCACACCTACCTCAGTTCTTTTCCCGCCATGGACCCAGTGAATGTCACAGCTACAGCTGACTGCCATTTTCTGTGTTTTTTTTCTATTTCTTCTTAGTTTAAACATTGATTTTTTTTTTCTTTTTTTCTTTTGAGACAAGTTTGTCGGCTGCTCCACTAAGTGTGCCTGAAGCAAACAGTTTCCAAAAAAGGACTGTCAGTCTTTGTGCCTGATCTGCCTAGGTGCCAGCCATGACACCAAAGCCTGCCAGCATTGCCAGAAGTTTAACCAGGCCACTTGGAGACATCGATTGAAAACACTGGAGAGACATCTTCTCAAACAGAAGCTGCTTGCCATGGAGAACGAGCTGCAGGCCAAGAGCACTTTGGCCTTGCCAGTGCAGTCATCTGGGCCTCTTCTTCCTTCTCCCACAGGGAGAAATCAAGAAAGCGCAAGCACCAGAAGAAACGCTGAGAAGCTGGGCCTGGTCTGCTTCCCAGTTGTGGTCACCTCACAAATCTTCTACTGCGACTGCGTCCTGCGGTTGGTCGGCACCTGCGGCCCCACCAGCCCTTTCCTGCTCTGGGCTCTTGGTGGCTCCTCTGTTCACCCTTATCTTCGTTGAGGGTGGAGGCTCTTCTGGGCAGGGGATTTCCTCTCCTGCCTTCAGCCTCTGACACTCAGGCTCACTTCCTTGACGGGCTCTCAGCCAGGTGGCTCTGTTGGCTTGGTACTCTTGAGCGTTAGTTCTGTGCCCATAGCCCCCCTGCTCTACCTTCGTTAGTTCCCACCTTGGGGACCAATACCAGTTCTACTAGGCATTGCCTGCTGCAAACCAGACGCCATTTCCTTTTCTCTGGCGTTGCCTCTGCTCAGGGGCTCCCCTTCCCCTTAGGTGCCAGTTTTCCTTGTGGACCCAGCACTGGCTGAGCCTTTCGCCCGGGTACTCCAGACCTTCACCTGCCAGTCCGTCACCAGTACTGCCGATGCCCCAGCCAGCAGGCCCAACGCCAGTGTCACCTGTGCCTCAGCCTTTGCCACAACCTACACTGGCCGGGCTGTTGCCGGATTGCTTAATGGTGCCGCTTACACCTATGCCAGGTTATCTGTTGCCAGCCCCACCCACAGCTGTTATTTTCTAACCCGGTGCTTGGGTTGTCCTTCTTACCTGTGTGCAAATATTGATTACAGCGCCCTTTTCTTGGCATGGTGGGCATTCATGCAGAGGCAGACCCCCGCCCCTCAAGGGTCACCTCTTACTCCCCCCCACCCCCAAAAAGGATCCACAACCCAGGGACATGAGCAGGGCTGGTTCTTTCTACCCTCACATGTCTGGATCCTCTGGTACAAGGCCTGAAAGGTACAAATGCCAGACGTGATGAGTGCCTGTCACTGGTGCTGGATAGCAAGTCCTCAGAGGATGATTCGGCATCCTTGAGATCTTCTTCCTCCCTAGGGGAGTCTTTGGGTGGCGAGGACATGCCCATGGAGGTGCTCAATTCCCTACCTGATCTGTCCATCATGGATGTGATGCATCACATCCAGTCAATTATGGGATGGGAGACAGAGGAGCAGGATCCGGAAAGACTCCTCCTTGCTATTTTCCAGCAGCAGAAGTATGCCTCCTTTCCTGTAGTGGTGCCACCTTTGATTGAATCCTACGAGGATGTCACCAAAGTAGCTTGGGCTCACCTCTCCACTA